>OX031048.1:7500-2407500 GCA_943735995.1 Sesia bembeciformis
CTTATTAATTGCCAAATAATATACTCGTATAGAATTTATATTATAAGCTGTGAAGTATTTGTAAATAAATAAATGAATCACGTTTAAAATATTCCTTCTCGAATTTGGGCGCCGATAGTGGAGGAGGACTTCGGCCAGGAGCGGTTCCTGACGATAGATCCGACGGACGCCATCCGAGAGGGCAAGATGCACGCGGTGCCCTTCATTGTGAGCCACACAGAGGACGAGTTCCGTTGGTTGGCGTTCTGTCAGTATTTGTACCTTAAAGTATTTTTTGCTTTTTATTACAATATTAATTTTATTGTCTGAAAGTGTAAATAAATTGTCTTCATTCCAACCATCTTGAAGAACGAGAGTCTGTTGAATGCGATAAACGCGAACTGGCAGCGAATGGCCACTACCTCTTTTATGTTACCAGAGGAAAACTCTAAACTTGCCACGGATCGGTTGAAGCAGGTGTACCTCGAAGGGAAGCCGTTGGCCAACGACGAGCACAGCTCGAGGGGGCTCGGGAACCTTTATACAGACTCTATTGTAGGCTTCCCCGTACACAGGTAACACTGCACATGTAGCAGTATCACGAACTAACGTGACCCTTCGACCTGGAGAATTTGACGGTTAGTAAATTGTCTGTTTACATGATGGCTAACTTGATGTGCCGTCATTCACTGGAAAAGGTGTGGTACTATTAATTCAGCTACGTCGGCAACCACAGCCACTACGAGGATCCTGTCACTGGAAAACCAATAGGTAAGCCCGAATACATACTCATTTGAAGAATCTTATAGAGCAACAAACATCTTCACAAAAATGTTTCGCTAAATACCTACACCTGATAGATTTTTATGGCTAATTAACTGGTCGGTATAATTACTAGGTGCTGCTCATCACGACGACCTAATCTACCAGTTCACACTGAGCTACCGTTTCCCCGCCATACCGCTCTCCAGTCCCGACTCGCAGATTGTTGACAAGATGACTGCCGCGTGGTACACCTTCGCCAGATACGGGTAAGCTTGTTATGACATGAATCACTTTAGCCCAACGACTACGACGACATAACGATTATGGCATTTGCTTAGGAAGCATAAAGTAGCTGTCATGAAACAGGATGACTCACTGATTTGTTATTATAATAAATCGCTTGCTTAAATATACAATGGAACTCTATTTTTTATAATTAAAATTACACAAGGCGATGACAAATGGCAAATTAAAGCCAGACCATGAAATCGAACAATATTTTGTCAAAATATTTAAATACGTAATAAAATCTAATTACAACATTATTACAAAACTGCTGTTTTTGTAAAACTATTGTATGGTGGTGAGAAACCCCCCAGTGATTCGCTAGGGGAGGTCTGTACCCTGCAGTGGGACGTTATAGGTTATGGCAGTGCGCATCGTAGTTAGATGTCATAGCAAGAAGAAGGAATAATGTTGGCGGGCATTAAAATTAAAATACCTAACTAAGGCTTCTAGTTTCTATTCACATTCATTTATAGTCAAAGCTTATGGAATGCATTACCTCTAACTATGAAGCGTGCTCAATCTCTGGCCAGTTTTAAAAGACTCGTGAAACAACACTAGCTCCCTTACTCTCTTACGCTTACGCTTAGAGTTCTCTTGGGCTTCTCGTTAATAATTATTTTTAAGAATTTTTGTTTTTAATTATTTTTAAAAATTACTCCAAATTATTTACCTTTGTCTTTCTGTACGTATATATGTATGTATGTATATGTATGTATGTATGTATATGTATTAATGCATATATATATATATTAATGCCTGTAGGTATCTATATATTTCTGTATCATACATACCTACCTATGAATGTATATACCTACAGAGATTATTTTCTTATTGCATCTACCTCTATTTCGTCTACTGACTTCTGTTCCCCACCCAAAGGTTGTCTGGAAGAGATCGCTGCAGCGATAACACCGCCGGTTGTACTTCTAATAACTTGTACTTTGTATTACTCAGTATGTTTTTACTGTACAATAGAGTGTACCTATCTACTATAGCTATAGCTAATTTGAGCTAAATCTGAAAATCTACGAAGTTATAAGTAATAATAAAGACAAAATTAGTCTTTTGGTTTTGGTAATTAATTGTAATTTCTTTACACTCTTTACTAATGCATCCAATGCATGCATCTTTTTTAACTTTACTTCTACTCTTTTTACTGCTACTCATATTACTTCACCATAGAATGTAAACCATGTGCTACTTAGCCATGTGCTAGCCATGGATTTGCTGCTCATTCACTATTTTTTGCTGCTCATTCAATATTTTTTCTTTTTTGTAATATTAAGGCTATGTTTTTAGATTAAAATAAATGAAATTACATTTAATTCCTTGTTAAATTAAATGTAAAAATTTAGTTCAGTATAAATTAAATTTAATGAAAATACATTTCATTTATACTGAACTCATATTGTATTTCGGTTTTAGCTTTTATCATTTCATCTGTTATTTTACTGGATGTGGCTCATGTGGCTAAGTTTAGCACTTGTCGATGGCAAGTGGCAGCGAGTACTGGTCGCGGCCCTGGGACTACTCTCTCGACTCCACTCCATAGCTATACACAGAGCTGCACAAGTGTGATACTTTGTAATTTGCGTGTGACAGACAACTACTTTAATAATTCATACATTCTGATGCAGCCGCCATATTGCTTCACTAATAACACAATATACACATAATACTTTACACTAAATGTATTTAGTAATGTCTAAATCATGTCTCGACTTCACAAGAAGAGTTTAGAGTGCAACTTACAGGTTACAAGCGATTGATCTCAATCTAATCTAATTAAAGAGTGTATTGAAACTTGTTTGGAAACAAGGCACGATTCAATAAATAGTATTTATTCATTTAGGACAATTAACAAAAGCAACAACATGTATAGCTGTAATAATATAAAAGTTCAGTTGAAACGTAAATATTACATTGTAAATGTTTTCATGTACAATTGGATAATAATGTGGGTCTAGGTAGCCCCTAGACTCTAGACTAAACTCATTTGTTTAAGTACGACTCAATAACTTCATATTTATGTTTTTATAACGAGTAAACTACTCACTTGTATGATAGAAATCAATTGGCATTCCAACAGTTACATACAGGTATCGACAACTCTGTGTGATGTCCTTTCACCGAATTGTCACAATTTCCCGTTTATTGAGTGGGCTCGGCTCGTAGCCGTCACAAGCAGTCAACAACCGCAGTTCCGAGCGCATAGGACGAACGAAAGGCGGCCGTAGTCTTCGCTTTCAAATTAAATTAAAAAAATAAGAAGCCGAACAAGCCAGCGCGCGAATTCGAAAGTTGAAATTCGTACTTAATTAATTTGTTATTTTCATCAAATTTGTTGAATATTTCGTATGAATGGGCAGGTGAAGAGTGCTACTTTTCATCAGACATTCTGAGTGTGTGTGCATATTTCGGTTTTTGGGACACGCAGCAGAAATGGCTCGGCACTTCCTTATTTATGCGGTAAGTTGACACTTTTGAATAAATAAATACTGTCTTAACAAAATTTTGCGTCAACACATGTTCAGGCTTTTGTAACATTGAAGTAAATTGTTTCCGAGGGTTCTTAATTTGAGGTAAATAGGCTGTGTTCGATAACAGGCTCAAATCATGGATTCTACTAGTGATTCTGAATTCATTCATATACAACGTGTCACTATCTAGTATATCATTAGCACTACGCGCTATCTGGACGCGTTTGAGTAATGAGCGCTACGAACGTTTTAGACAGAACGACAAACCTTACATTAATAATGTTATTTTGCGCTAGAACGGTTCTATGTATATTATAAATTGGTTGACGTATTTCAGGTTTTGCGTTGACACATTGTATAATGTTACGTATTTTTTTCTAAACTAACTAGTGTATGGCCTCTATGAAAAATTGGGTAATAACTTAAAAAAGGTTTCTGTTTTTAAAAAACATTATTAAAATTCTTACTTCAATGAACTCAAAATCCTGAACGGAATTCATAGTTTCAGGTGTTGGGATTAGTGGGGAATCATTCTGTATGACATCGACTTTATGAAGTCCGCCGGTAGCGGGTGAAACGGGTGTGGTGGCAAAAGAATAACTCGCCGGTGGATAGGCAGAGACCGGCAGTAGGCAGAGGCCGGTGGATAGGCAGAGACCCGCAGTAGGCAGAGGCCGGTGGATAGGTAGAGGCCGGTGGGTAGGTAGAGGCCGGTAGGTAGGCATCGGTAGGCAGAGAGCTGTGTCTCTCCACTGCTGATGGTATGACGTAATGTAGACATTTACAATATCAATATCAAATTATCACTGAATATGTGGAACGCTCACGCCTCACTGAAAACACCAGGAATTGAATTAATATGATTAAATTCATTGTAACTGTGGTGCAGGCGAGCGTGGCTGATGAACACGCAATGCAGTTGCATTTTTGTTATGAAAACCTGTATGCTATTTACATTATCTCATTGCCTGTAGATACTCGTGCATCGTGTACATCTCTAATGTAGATTGAGTGCAGTGAGCGGCCATATTATTGTATTAACCTATTCTCGACACAATTGAGTCCAAACCTCTCGAGTAGGTATCATCAACCTGTGCCTCTCCAATGCTGGATGTGGACCTCTTACCATGCCACACGGTATCACAGTCAGTTCTTCTCATCCAGCCACTATCGGCAATCTTCTTCAAGTAATATAGACGAAAATTATCAAATAGACGAACAGTAGAGTACCTACAAATGGTATTATACAAATGGCGTGTGGGAATGAACAGTATAAATGGAAATATGGGAACATAAAATGCATTTAAATGCACATTTAAATATTACTAAAATTCAATTTATTATTATGTATGTTAAATAGGTAGGTATATAAAAAGAACATTTAGTAAGCACATAAAATCGTGTTGTAACACGTTCTACTGACTAAATTAAAACTAAATTATTGTTTGGTGTATGAGGTCACAAACTGAATGTAGACTGGTCCAAAGAACTGATTATTTATTATTTATTAGACAAGTTGTTCGTTCCAGCTAACAACATAATAAGTTATAAGACATATGCGCAAGTCCGGAACCTATTAGTGTTTTAGCTAATAACAATTAGGAGGATGATCGATGCTAATGTGGCGATGGACGCCACGAGATGGTGCCTCGATGGCTCGACGTCGGCTGATGGTGGCCTCATGCAATATTCATGGTAACGGAACAGACCGAGCGGAACCGCGCGCGGCCGCTAGCGAATAAACATTCTAACCACATTCCTTACAAATGTGACACGATTTCATCGTGTGCCTGCCGTTTAGGTATTACCCTCGTTTAATGGCCCTTCTATATTCTTTTATTGGCTGCGAAAACGTCCACATATTTTGTAAAAATGTGAAAATACCTTGATGCAAAAATAACACGGCCTCTGGTGTGAGCAGTCCGTGGTGTCTGCTGCGGCTTCGACTGAAAACCAGCATGGCAGGTGACGCGGCGACGTGTTGTGCTGAGCTGGTGCTGATTGGCACAATTAATATTCCTCTCTTTTTACTTTCCGCTCCGTAAAAGTGGTTGTCAATAAAATAATATGTTCCTTTCTTCTTTCTCATAATTTTGGTTTATCGGAGTCGTTCATCAAATTGTAATTGCATATGGATGGACAGGCTTCAAAGCAAAGAACAGCTCTTTAATTTATCATTATCAGATTAAAAAATTAATCTAATAAGCATCACGAGACTCCTCAGCAGCATCGATCGTTTTGACTGTTCTTCAGATCCTTCTACTGGACCGTTTTGTTGTCATCGACACGTCGATTTTGTTATTATTAGTATTTATTGTTAGTATGTATTAGAAGCTAAAGCTTTAACTTCAAATACTGCATCTTGCTGGATAGGGATTTCAATAACGTTTTCTATAAATGCCACTATCTTTATCTTGTTTCTTCATAATTAATAACAAGAGCATTATCTTCAATTTTTCTTATATCTGTTAAGCAGCCATACTATATTTGACACAACTAAGTAAATGATCTGCTGATAGAGAACAACAACATGGCGGCGTCACACACACACACACACATTACTTGTTTACAATTTGTGCGTACAGTTTAAACTTTCAGAAACTTCGCAATAAGGTAAATGTTCGATGTATGATACTCTAATGACGCTAATAATATGGCACCGTTAGTAGCGAGTGTTAGTGTCGCTTGATCGCTCCTTACCTATCATTTGTGGATACGTGAAACACTTTTGCGACAACTTTATCATCCTAATAAGAAATGCAAAAAAATACATTTCGTAAGTTTCGATGATCAAACAGTTTTATCATCTGAATTGAAAAGTTTACCATTTTTTACTTACAAAGATTAGAAAATTTACAAAAATTAGGTACATCTTCTGTCTGAAGATTTTTCTATAAAACTTACGAAAAATAGTTGAATCTCCCTTTTAAAGATTGTAAAGTATTTTAAGTGTAAAGTGATTTTAAGGATCGTATATACGATGGAAGAGCTTCTCGGTAATTTTCCAGAAGATTTAAACCTTTTTTTCATCATACGTACCTAATATTTAAGCGTATTTTTTATTTAAATACGAAAAGTTCCGCTAGTTCTAAACCTTTTGAACATCTACATTATATATGATTCCTTGTGATAATATAAAGTCGGTTACTGAACGCTCTAAGGAAATGCTGTAAAAATAAATTCAAGGGTCAAATCCACGCATGATCTGCATGATGCCAAGTAGCCAGGGTTTCACCTGTACACCTCCGCTCCAGTCTTTCACTGCGACGTTCCTTAGAGAGCTTCCAAGATACAAGCATCGATTGCACACGACAAAGTGCGATGTAGTGCATTCCGTGTGCGGCCGGCTCACACGTAAAGCCCCATCGGAGGATCACAACACAACAAACATGTCCCGTTACACTTTCTCCCGTTGCTCGTTTGCGTCCGCCTGTTATTGTTTTTTAAATAATCGCCAACGAATTAAGGCCAACGGATAACTCATTTAACCACATGCGCTTTAGAATATTAGCCTAAAAACTCGCTTGGAACAAAAGGTATTTTCTTTTTTAGCAAAAGCGTCTTCATTCTTTAATATGGAACGTATTTTAAATGAAGTATATTATCTAATAATACTGATATCAAACAAAACTGAAATACATAATCGCTTGGGCATTCTATTTTCAAATTATTGTTCCTTCTCTATGAATTCCCTTTAACGGAAATTGTCCGTAAGTTTGGTCTGTCCACTTTCAGTTTAGATAGACAATGCAAGTTCGTAAAATTGTATATAGATCAAGCGTGTCACTATTTTGTACCTACGACCGGTGAACGCAAAAAGCATGGAAGCAGTCCTCTCATACTAGCTACGGTTAATTATCGACGCTAGAACTCACACAAATACAAAGTACGCACACAGAACCAAAGTAATACTACACTGAACTGTCATCTGCATAAAAATCAACCTTATATGTAACGATTCGAGGTCGTTACTAGCTTGTACGCTACAATAGTTACGTCCTTTTATTAATAAGTAGCAAACAGCTCTGCCATTGGGCGCCGCGTGCTTGGTGGTGTCATGCAATCATGAACCATGTAAGTGAATGTTACTGATTGTAAAACCAGAATTATTTTTTAAGTAGTACCAGAATTATCACTAAACAGAATTAAATGGATTAAGAAAAGTATATTCATATGTAAGTACTGTCACAGTACTACTGTGTTATTATAACATATATATAAGGGGGTTTATATTCTTTAATATTTCACATAAATATTTATTTATAATAAACTAGCTGTTGCCCGCGGCTTCGTCGGTGGGAAATAATTGTTCATTTCCGTGGCACAGGCTATATTATATGTACACAAATAATTATGGAGACCGGTTGATTAGTTGAGCCGTGAAAGCACAACAAACAAACAAACAAAGTTACTTTCGCGCTTATAATGTTGTTATATATATTTTTAAGTTATATTAAGTTATTATTATTGATAATTGGCAAAGCGCAGGTACTGAATAAAACATAAAAAATGTATATGATATAATAAAAATAAAAAATATCATTTATTTATTTAAAATAATGACATACATAATGCACACAACTTAACAATCATCATCATCATCAGTTGTAAGATGCTGATGAACATAGGCTTCCCTCTTAACAATTATTATGAAAGTATAATTAGTTCGACCACATATGTATAATCACTTGTTATGTATGATGAAATTTTTATGTTCCGCGAAAAATTGCCAGTTTATTTAGCTTTTGGCGAGATAAGTAAAGTGACGAGTCTCTTTTCGTAATGTACTTAGTGCATACGAGTTGTTGTAAACTGTTGTAATGACTCTTTTAATCGGCGGTACATCATGTCTAGTATTAGTTGGATGCTTTTTTAAGGAATCGAATATATCTTTGAAGCTTGCGACGTATTGAAAACATTTGTTCGATATTAAAATCTTGCTAGGCATCCAATCACTTTCATGTCTCTCTAATCGAACAGCTTTAATCCATCGGTCCCTTCGGGTCTTGTGGGAATCTGTGGGAAAGAGAAATAAAATGAGACAGGCGTATTATTTGTCACCAAAAAGCACGACTTTAATGAAAAGCAAAAGGAAAATGCCAAATAACATTTGGGATTTTAGTCATTTTCACTCATATTTATCTATTTAAACGGATCTAGAAAATGTCTAATTTTAAAAGTAATATAAATATGAGCGTTATAACTTTATAAGTTTAAATTGGTTAGTTTTGCATAACACTAATCCAAAGAAATCTGTAAGTTGGGATATTTATTTATTACATTATAAATAAATATCCAATCCAATATGTTACTTCATTTGGCATAATACTATCCCTATGATAAATTGTGATTATTATTTTCTTAGGTTCTACTATAGTTATCGGAGTACTTACATGTGGAAAGTGATCCCACTATCCTTGGGATCATTATCTGGATGACTCCTATCCCACTTTACCACATAGGAAGGCATTTTAATCGAAAAACAGTATCGGTAAGAGGTCCTCACTCACTGGCCGTCGCGACTAAACTAAAGCCGCGTGCGGAACAGTTTTTAAGCCCCGCCCACCGCGGAACACTTTTCGTTGCGCTATAATCGAGCGGTTGGAATGTTTCCATGTCTTTTCCGTTCACCGCCTACGACTCAATCACCACTTTTGACGAATTTTACAATTGATTAAAGCGGAATTAGGCATTGTTGGTGTTCTGTAACAAGGATGAGCAGCGCGAGAGGTAGAACCTTAGCGCCAACTTCGGGAGACGCAGCGACGGCCAGCTTGCGATATCTATTCTTTTCTGTGGTTTTATTGTTTCCTTATTCGTCACTAGTAGCGGCCACGACATACGTTACAGTGTGTATGGTTGTTAGCTTTATTCCCGCGGGAACTTTATAGTTGTTTCATTAAAATACGTCCAAAGAGATTTTGTGTGATGCGCATTCAGTAACAGACAGACTTCAAAAATATTAAATGTACAAACACGGCTTTGATAGGATTTTAGTAAATTGTAAGTACTTACCTACAGAAGATATGTTTTATTATACTATGTATTAATTAAACTACTTGGCTCCTTTTTATCGTTGGCTAATTTGTGTACTCTGTTGAAGATCCTCCAAGCGATAATGAAACTTATACTTTTCGAATAGCGACGGTAGGCCTGTACCTATCCTAAAGGGGTTTAAGACGACGACGACGACGCAAAGAGATTAAGAACGGAGGTATTGTTGACCAAGTGCAAAGGCAGGACAGTTAGTTATAATAATAAACAAGTTGTGTACGAGTCCTAAATTAGGATGCGCGTAGGAATGCGGCGCGGTCGTCGACCCCCAGACCGGCCGCCGGTGGCCGGACCGGCCGCCAACTGGGTGAAGGTCACGCGGTTCCGGCAACGGGACCCGGTGACGTCACTGCACACCGTCACACATAACATCATATTAATATTATCATTATCTGATTATGTATAATATGTCTTGTATGAAAACATATCTCATAGCGACGAATTTAATATATCAAAGGAACTAATGGTCAATATTTTCTAATTTCGGGTATAAACGTAATAAGTACATCGATCTCAAATACTTGAACGCCAAAAATGGTAGGTCACAGAGATTTACTTATATATTAATTTTAAGATTTATTTATATACTCTATGATCAGCAAATGAATTTCACTTCATGTTATTTTCTAGTTTGATACATGTAATACCTAGTTTGTTTAGTGTACCTACCTACTGATTGACATATTAATTTCATATTATTTTTGTAGGACAAGATACAAATGATACTAGTGAAGATCTAACAACAGTAGACGCTAATTTAAGATCTGCCTAGATTTAGAAAAGTAAGAATGGCCTATCTAAATAAAATATGTTGCAAAAAAAGTGAGTTCCTATGTTTTTTAGTTAAATATACATAATAATCGATTAAGTAGGTATAGGTATATTTAAAATAAAGAGCCGTGGTTTATCTAATGCAAATGTGTTTGTATCATTGCCGTAACTCCATCAAACGACGAGCTGTTTGAATTGTCGACGATCCCACTCTCACGAGCGATCTAGAGCCCCTCAGAGTCCAGCGAGACGTGGGGTCCCTCTGCGTGTTCCACCGCCTGTATAACGGGGAATGTTCTAAAGATTGCTCAATTTGATTCCAACTTCGGGTTTTGACCATCGCACCTCCCGTTATCGTCCTGCGGTTAATCCACACTTGCTTGATAAAGTCGCTACTGCATAGTGCGGTTGTCACGACACATTATACCGCGAACTTGAAAGTTGTGGAATGAACTGTCTGCTAAGGTTTTCCTGCTACGCTACGACATGGGGCTCTTGAAGAAAGTTGTGAATAGTTACACGGCCGGCAGAGCACCCGCATACCCTGTGGTGTTGCAGGTGTCCATGGGCGTCCACTTACCATCACGCGGACCGCATGTCCGTCTGCCACAGTATGCTGACCAGACTACGCACGACTTAATTCCACCTCGAGGAGGTTATATCCATTATTAGTTTGTTTGTTTTATAATCACCAGTTTCTAGTACCTACATTTCAATTACTAAACATTATAAAACCATAAATTGTGTTACTTTTTAGCCCTTTGTTGACAATGCTTCCATCATATCATCATTAACAGAAATTGTAAAAAAAATAAGTTATAAAATAATTATAACAGTCAGCCAATATTATAATAAAAAAAAAACAATAAATAACTAGTGACCGTGACTTTTTCCGTGAAAAAGCAAGTGACCTGTTTTTTTGCAACATAGTTTTTTAGTTTAGGTATCGAATTAGAGAGTAGGGTAAATCACCAAGTGGTTGGCACCTGTTGCTACGAGTAATGTATCATGTGAGTTGTTACGGGGAACCGTCTCGCTCTGTTTCTCACATCGTAATCATAACGGCGTACCATCGCAGCGCACCTCAACTCATATGATAATGCTGACGATGCTATTTCTGTCTCGCCTTTGCGCGGACAACTATACCTAGTACACCTACTTGTAATTATTACGTTTTGCAGTAATCTTCTTACCTATTCATCCCCACTACCCCCCACACCCTTTTCTTCAAATCCATTCCTATATCACCAAAGGTAGGCAGTTCATCTAACGACGTACCGATGTGTGTCATTCTCGAATCCACTTACCAGCAGGTGGACTGTCTGCTCGTCTGTCATCTTCTTTCTATAAAAATATACCGTGCAAACCCAAGACTTTCTAAATATTAACCAAAATTCGTTAATTTTAGTCATAACTTTGAACTGGCTTGAGGAAAATTGTCACATGTATGAAATAATTCCTCCCCAATAACCCAACCTTTCCTTTCCTATTCCATTCCATTCCTATAATCCTATATATCTCCAAATGTAGGCAGCGTATTCTGGGGCGTGCCAACGTTTGTCATTTTGAACTAATGTTGGTATCTATCGCGGAAGTCCGCGGGCTTCAGTATCCACTTACAGGTGGACTGTATTTTTTTTATAGTGTAGTAGGCGGACGAGCAAGCTGTCCCACGTGATAGTAAGTGTTACCGCCGTCCATGGACACCTGCAACACCAGGGAATATGGGGGTGCGCCTCCGACCTTGCAAAACCCTACTCACAGGAAATGCGGATGGACCGCACTTCTGTGACGGGAGGTGCGGTTGTAGAAACCCGAGATGGGAATTATAATGAACCATTCTTCAGAGCATTCCCCATTGTACAGGCGGTATAGCACACAGAGAGACGCTACGTCTCTCCATTTGGCTGAGGGGTTCTAAACGGTCTATGCTCGTTTGTTGCCTTCACCGATAAAAAAAGTAGCATCATCAAAAATGGAAAAAAATATGAACACAAAATTATAAATTAAACGTCTATAAATGTGTTGTCTAAACGACTGAGAATGTTGGTAAACTTTCTCAAATTAAGAGCATGAAAATAACATGTAAAATGCCAACATGACGTAGTTACAACACATTGAAAGTGGTCTAACAGAGATGGAACTATAAGCGCGCTCACGTAAATCGCCGGAACACTCGGAGTAGCACATCTAATGACAACATTGCATCAAACAAGTCGTAGAGCGTTCATTTTCCATTGATATATCTTATGGTACTGCAATAAGAGTTCTCAAAATCATATAGCCGCCATTAAGATATCTGGTTTTGTCGTCTCGCTAGTTGAACTGGCGACAGTTACACTCGTACATCAATCACTAACCACTTTGTCCCACTAAGCGACTACTTTAACTTGACTATTTGTGGGCATCGAGTAGAACGTGAAATTGTAATTGCATGTTCTTTCGGAATGTAGGAATTTTTAATGGACATTTGTTCGGTATGCCAGAAGGCTATTTTTAAGTGAAATCTAAACATAAAGCTTGCTGGTAAAGTTGCAACAACAGAATGGTTAAATAGAAATTGTACACAAAATTACAGTGTACGCTATTTTCAAGTTTAAGTTTAAGTTTCTATTAGTGTAAGCAAAGACTTTGCTTACACTAATTATAAGCAATTATATTGTATTTGCTCATATCGCCAATTGAACAAAATAAGACTTTTTACAGTGTAACAAAAAGGGCCAGAATATGAATGGTCATCGGTGATACGATAAGTGATAGGTGGGTGACGGGTAATTAGAAGTAACTTAGTTTGATGTTGTAAACAGTAGTGCTACTAACCGATTTAGTTACTTTCTTTTCTCACCAGAAAATAATATTAAATAAATGGAACGGTGTAATAAACATTTCCCACGGCCTCCGAAACGATTTAATTTTCCGTACGTGTTATGATCATGTACCGCTGGTATTTTCCTTTTTTTTGATAAACTTTGCAGTGTCACGTCGACGCCGCCTCAATAAATCATGCCAATATATAGAGGGCAACTTACAATAACTCGCACCGGCAAATCAGTACGAGCTGACTAAGAGGACGTAAAATTGGAAAGACATCCAAATTCCAAACAGCTCTAAAGATTCAAATAATTGAATGACTTCATTCTTTTGATTGTCTATAGTTAATAGTTTAGAAATCGAGTACTTATATAGCATGATAAGTACTCTACAAAGATCGATTTAAATGTGTTTATTCGGGTTTTTGAAACCCATCTTTGGTCCTTGATCGAGTGTATTGTCTGCCCACTGTGCGGTTCAAAAATTATTTGATACCGTTCACCCGGCATTGATTCATGATGACTTAAGTGTTTTTATTAATATTACTGTTAAATAACTAATCATACCAGGTAGAACCTATTAGGTAGAAGAATAATGCAAAAATTAGTGGGTTCGAGACTCGAGTGCCGGTGAACTGGTCTACTGGTCAACTGGTCGACTGGCCGGTGAGCGGTGAACAACGCAAAACCACACTCATGACAATTATGGTGTGATCAAATAAACTTAAATAGCGATTACTGAAATTGTTTGTAACGACACCTATAATTTTCACGTTCCTAATTATATAACAATTGTCCGAATGATGCCTCCGTACCCACTTAGAGAGGGTTCCTAATTTTTTTTAAAGTTGCACGACAGTGCTCCAGGCCGAACCAATCATGACTAATAGAATTTACCATGATATTGAGGTATGCTACAGTTTGGATACTAAATTTGAAAGCTCTAGGCATGGTTCTGAAGATATAAGAACTCAAACAGACAGGATGTTTTATTTCGTTGATTTTATTATACCATATTATTAGAACTTGGCACTCTCTAGATCTCAATCCTTGTCATGGACGACACGTTTCATGTTTTTGTTAGGACGAAGGAATTTGGCCATTTTTTCCTATATATGTTTTTGATTGGATCTATTACTACATTTCCAAAGGTAGGCAGCGCATCCGGGAGCGTTTCAAAGTTTGTCATTGTGGACTGATGGTGGCATGTATCGCGAATGTCGCAGGGCGACAGTATCTAAATATTTACCATCAAGTGGTCTGTGGCTCATTTGCCGCCTTCGTCCTATAAAAAAATATCAACACAAAAATGTGGTTTGCTATAATAGGTACAAGAAATGGGCTTTATATACATAAAAACTGTGTTCTTTTGCGAATTTGAACGTTTGTACAATAAAAAATTCTAGATAAATGATAGTCGTCTGTGAAAGTGAGATTCATTTTTTGTATTGCAGTGCCGAGATGCATTGCAAAGAACACATTTTTCATTTTCAAAATGTTTCGCATTTAAATCATTGATAACATCGTTGCAATAACTATTACACGTCGATCTGTAGATCAATGGACGTGACGTCCATTGTCAATGCCGTTGAATGGCTTCAATCACGCCTCCACTTGTAACAGAGCGGTGGAATGTGGGTCAGCGGTACGGTAACGGTGCGTGCGCGCGCCGCCGATCAATGGAACATTTACCCTGATGAAGATTATACATTACAATAGACCATACTGCACTTATAAAGTAATTATATTAAACTGTATCAATTGGTATCTATTGAGGAAGTTGAGGAAGCCGCGGCTGATTCTATGATTATTGTGAAATAAAACAATAACCAATAGTACTCTCTGGCACTAGTAGGTATTTAAGAACTGATTTCTTATATTATTTTAATTTTAACAGATGACGATATTACATTAATATTGACGATCGAGTGGCGAAGTTGGTAGTGACCCTGCCAGCTGTGTCGTAGGTCTCGGGTTCAATTTCCGGTCGGACATTTATTTTATCGGGCCATTATAATGCGTACGAATGCAATGGCTAGCAATATCTATAATACAATAAATATGTTCAGACAGCTGTCCAGTACATTACAGATGTGTAAACGTTTAATCAATCGATTTTAAAACATTGGGCGCCGGCACCGATAATAATATGTATTATACTTGAGGAAAGCCCGTCGACATCTCCCTCTCGCTCCACACGTGTTCCACGCCCACTCCACGGACACGTACCTACTACAAATCGAACACTATCACAGCACACGAACTATTTTGTCCCTTCTGTTCTGTGGTAGGTATATATATTTATATATTCTTGAGTGTGGCAAAAAATATTCTAATACAGTTCAATCAAAATTGGAGATACTAGTAGGCAAACAAGGTGCTCAGTGGCGCCGCCGATGGCCGGCGTCAGAAAGACACATCAGATTTTGCCAAAAAACATTTTGTTACTTTTAGAAAAATATCCAATCTAGGTCGACTATCTATTTCCACCGTCGATTCCTAAGTAAATACCTTAACCTTTTACACGTATGCTTGTTGGCAGGTATTCCTAGCGCTGTTCTGCGTGGTACTGCCCGAGCCCGCGTCCGTCACACCTTCAGAGCTGGCCGCCGACGATGTCACCTCGGACCCGACGGCGGAGGAACCGCCCGAAGGATACTACGCCTTCGTCGAGTCACCGAACGCCACGCCGCCGAGGTAACTAGCTGCAAATATCACCAGTCCTTTTGTATGCTAGTATTAGGTGCTTACCTATGAAATGACCGATTTTATTACCACTTTGAGTTTCCTTATCTTCTGTTCTAATTCGAATTTCAAAATAAAACAAAATGCATAGCTAATAGCTACGATGTTCTTATTTCAAAATCAGTACGTATTTCATTTTTTTTTTCTATAGGTAGATAAGTTTAGTTCATGTGATTGCCTTGACAATGAAATGGATAAATTGAAAATTCATGCTATTTTTGAATATGAGTTTCATCGCGGCACCAACGCAAGTCAGACAGCTCACAATTCCTATGTGTATGGACCAAACCCCACAAATGATCGCACCGTGCGCCGATGGTTTCAACGCTTCCGTTTTGTAAATTTCGATCTTAATAATGAGCCCCACGGACGACCTATGACCAAAGGTAATAACGATGAATTAAAGGCTATAGTGGAAGCAGAAAAAAAACCTCTATATTCCAGGGTGCGTCCACCGCCATACAAGCACGTCCCCGTCGACTGCCCCGAGGCGGGCGAGACGCGGGCGCACGTGTCCGCGCACAACCTCTGCGGGGATCTCAACCGCGGCGTCATTCCCAGGAATCCCATGGGACAGAACCCCGACGGAGAACCCTACCCCTTGTAAGTGTAACATCTACCCACCCATCCTCCAGTCTGTTCCTGCTTGGAACAGGACTTTAGAGTAGGACATGGGTACCTATAGGTATATTTTATATTGATTTATTTATTGCCGCGTAGGTACTAGGGTACTCTTACTAAGGTCTAAAAATTAATTTACTGTATATAATTATACTTTCTTTTCTCATATAAGTGAATATAATTCTTATGAGAAATAAATGTTTATTAAATCGGATTTTTTTTTTAAATCGTAAAAAAAATGTATTTATAATATTATTACTTACCTATAGACCAGTCATTTCCAAAGTGGTCCATACGGACCCCTGGGGGTCTGTATGGACCCCTAACTACGTGCAACCTACCTACCTACGTGCAATTGTCTCATCAGAGAGGTCAGAATAAAGTATTTTTAGTAGGTTTTATTATATCATAAAAGTTATTTCACTTGGGGGTTCATAGTTAAGTTTTTGTCATGGCGAGGGGTCCATGACCGAAATAAGTTTGGGATTCACTGCTATAGACTAACAGTTATCTAGTCTAGCGTGGAAGATGATAGAGATGTTCACCCGAGTAAAGATTGGTTGGTACATATCTATGTGATAGGTACCTACCTAATTATCTGACATGCAATGCAATTGGCCCTTTCAGTATCCACTGGTGGACGGGTGTGTCCTTATGCACGCCACGCTGACCAAGCAGGTTGGCGAGTCCAAAAGATGTAGCTCGTCAGAGCTCGTGGTAGCCGCTTTGTTACCCCTAATCTAATAAATATCAACACGAATCTGGACATTTTTGAATAATGTAGTACACAAACCGCGAAAAATGTATAAATACCTACACATGTACCTAATCAAGCAACAGTACCTAAATTACCACTATATGATATGAATGATGTGGAACACCCACTTAAATTAATTATATGTATATCTAGTTGAATACGAATGTGCGGCGCCAACACAAACCTGCAGGGTTTCTATGGCAACAAGCACGAACCAACATTAATTATTTATAGTTATTTTGTATATATTTAAAACAAATGTGTATGCGTTGTGCAGCGAGCTGGTGCGCAATCACACGCTGCGGTTCCTGTCGCGCACGCTGCCCGTGCTGCGCGCCGACGACACGCTGCCGCGCGTCGCGCACCTGCCGCACGCCTCGCATCCACAACCGCACGACGACCTGCACGCCAACAGGTAACGTCCTATCGACTCACTTCACTTGATGGGTTGGAATGGTAAATTGGTTGCGACAAATCTCACTCACTTCCAAAACACCCTTTCTCAGTCTTATATATCTGTATTTATTCATAGTACAACTTTAATGACCTATAGCACAACAATAATCCTTAAAATAATCTGTATTAAATAGTATTAATGTTTAGGTACTAGAGTCAGTTTGAAAATCACACCTCATTTTTCTGTGATTTTTGAATGTTGGTCACAGGCGCCGCGTCGCCCGGAGATGCACGATGTCAACCCGTAGCTGGACCAGCATCCTGCAAACCCGGAGACTCCGGCTCAAACCCACAACTGTGCCATGAGTTATAACTGTGCCAAGTTTCATTAGAATCCGTCCAGCGGTTTTTGCGTGATGAGAGTTCAAACAGACAAAAATGCCAAAAATAAATGTTTTGGGCTGTTTTTCGACTGCAACGACGTTTTTCGAAAAATATTTCATGTACAGACACGGCTCAGTTACGATGTTACGAGTATTATATGTATAGATGAATGCATTTGTTTTGCGTACCTAACTATAGCTTGTAGATTGGGATCTGGACACATGCTACTTAACGAGTTTGGATTTCTCATGAAGAAAATTAAATCACGGTGAAGGTGCGGAACGGTCGAAGATGTCCAACACTTTTTGGTGGAATGTCCGGAACCAAGGGGAGAGAGGTACTAATGAGGACTCTCAAACTAAACAGAATGGATGTAGGTGAATTGAACAGAATTTTAGCAGAATCCAATTCAAAAGCTGCCCGATTACTGTACAGGTTTGTGAGTCTTCATTAGCAGCTGCTTTTTATATAAATTGTTCTCCTTTTCCTTTTGAGTTTGTGTAGTTTGGGTTAGGACGGGGCTGACATGAGACGTATGCATCAAAGCCCCTAAATAAAGTAGAAAAAAAACTATGCGTAGAATAAAAGATACTATAATTGGACCATTCTGATATGTCGGATTTGACACATGACGAACCATATAATCCACCCATGTGAAATATTATTAATAATCGAGTTATACCACCACACGATACTAATATAACTCGATCAATTTTTAGCGTCGTTTTCTTGGAAGCGTTGCGTCTATGACAATTAATATTTCACATCGGTGGATTATATGGTTCGTCGTGTGTCAAATCCGACCTATTAGAACGGCCCAATTATACCTACTAGAAATGAACAATAAGTTATAGAAAAGGTCTTAGTGAAAAAACTGTGAGAATGTCGTCCACTCTCCACTGAACGAGCTATTATCAGGTTTTGAGTTACTTCAGTGACACATTTTATAAAGAATGTGGGTGTTGTGTAGGCTGGAGGAGCGCAGCAAGCGGTCGGCGGAGGGCGAGGTGGCCGCGAGCGCGCCGAGGGCGGAGCACCGCGCGGCGGACGCGGACTCCGCGCCCCGCGAGAGCCGCAAGTTCTGCGATGGCGGCGGAGTGTAAGTGCTTTGTTGCCATTGAACCACACAACATACTAGTAGTATCCCGCGTGTGTAGTGCCCTCGCCGGAAAATATGGAGCGCCCAAAGGGGTTACTTTTACACGGGTATTAAGAATTAATCGAACATTTTTAATGATTGACATTTTAATGTATATTTTGGCAACATACTCAGTTTATTTATATATATGAAAAATCAGATGAAAAATTATATTTTCGGCTTGAGACGCGACGCCCCTTGGTTGCCGGCGCCCTGCGCGACCGCCCAGCCCGTTAATCCCTAGGGGAATGAGTTACCCATAAAATGTTATAAAAATATAACGAACTGTTATATCTATGGATCGCTTTTTATGTAACATCCTGTATGTGTGGCCGCCGTTAGCGCCGCGTCGTATTATATGGTTGCACCAAACAACCTACACCCGCGGAATAATTCACACGGTAGAGCAGGTTCCCAAACAGATTTAGGAAACAAAAATACTCAATGCCCTCTAGAGTGTATTATTTAAGTGATTTGAGTAATTGAATTGTGATAATGTTGATTGAATGTCCCAAAATATCCGTTCGCCCCCTCGGCCAGTTCCCACGGGCTCGGGCCTCGGGGGGCGGTGCTGGTCCCTCTGCAAATTAAAGTGAATATACATAATGTTTGAATTAATTTTTTGGCGGCTATACGTAATATTAAACGAAATTACACATTTGAAATAAATCAATTGACTATATGATGCATTAGACGAGTGTGACGTGGGGTTGGTGGAAACCAGGCCCAAGACGTACACTAACCGAACCTTGACCAAATTGTTTTATTATCAGTACATAGGTCCATCTTTAATGTCATTCGCGGATTATCGCGACAAGGTCCACTTGCCACCAGGTGGATAGTCTGCTCGCCTCACATCTTCTTCATATGCCTATTTATAAAACACAGTCGGGTCGTGTGCGGTTTCGCAAAATAAAATAAAAACATTAATATTATACGATATAATTCATCAAAAGATAATAATTAAACAATGGGAGCGGAACTCGCTAAACACAAACGAGTACAGTATCCCAAATACATCTGAATTATGATAAACACGTGTGAACTTTACATTAAAATACCATAATTGAGCTTTTAACATAGGATATTTGTTTATCTTCAACATTGATGTACATTTGTTAATTCGATACTTGATGATAATGTTCTATGTTTGCTGCAACTCTGATCAAAATCTTGAGTTGTAGCTGTTTTCGTTTTACTTTTTATTCTGCTACTGGAAGATTGAATTGAGTGTGATGCAACTAGCATAGCAACAGAGAAATAGCTAGTAGCTTAAATAACTTTTACGATCCGAATTAAAATAAGTTACGAAGTATATCGATGTGCTATGATTATATTAGAAAAAGCGATTTGATGTTATATCGATATTTCAATAAATGTAAGTGTCTTTCCTTCATTTGGACCTCGTGGTTCTCTGTGTGCTTATCGTTAGTCGTGATATTCATCACAATAGCACTATGTATACACACGCACGTGTAAGTACACGGTGAGTCATTCATCCTTTTTTAAAAAACATTTTATAATTCAAAATCTTGAAAGACAGATACGAGATGTCTGCAACAATATGACGATATAAGTAAACCTATTTTATACGTATTTTTTTTTAGTGTACCGCGTGTTTAAAGACATTAAAAAACAGGTGATTCAGGGGATCGGTGACTCACCGTGAATCCATGGGATCCGGGATCCGTGAATACAATGGCCCTACTTATATTTCAATAAGTCGAAAACAGATATTGCTAAACTATCACCGCGGTATAATAACTCGGACAAAATATTTCTGAAAATGTGAGTTTGCTAACGTTTACTTTTAGCCAAGCAAGTTACGAGTATTCAGCATTACCAGCATTCGTTGCTAACGTCGTCATGTGTCAAGTTGTGACAAAAGCAAAATTGGAGCAGTGCCACAAGAATTCAATCCAAGAATCAACTCTTAGATTTGCTACGAAAATAATAATAATTAAATAGAAACGCGACCCAAGACACGAGAGGGCGAAATATTGTCTCTTTTGTATCCCTTTTTGCAAATATGTTTTTTTTTAGATAGATCCGAGTAAATAGATTTTTGTTTTAAAATAAATTTGTTTGAAGAATTACCTACAAAACAATAAAATTGATGTAAATTGAATTAACAGAAAAAAATCAACAATTTTACGAATTAATTGTAAAATAGTTAAAATATCAGATTCAAACTTTAAATGTATTACATGGTTCTAATTAATTAACTTTTAATTACAACCAGATAATTGTATCGGTTTCGAGGCGGGAACGATCAAACGCAACGTTGCGCTTGCTCGAGCTTTAGTGGCCCTTATTTTACGGATATTTTAATAAAAAAGGTACATGTTATTAAAAATGCATCGGTTATAAATAGACCAAAGAAGAATGAGCGAAAAGATGATTTGAGACCCAAATTCTTAATAATAATTGTTATCTTTGCTTTATACGGTACGTGATGATAATAGCTCATTTACACAAGGAGAGATTCTCTAGCATCGGCCAAAAGCATGTATAAACAACTGTTATCATCATCTGATCACTATTTTCCCTGTTATCATCAAGTTTTTATCAATATGTGAACATTTGTAGGCAAGAATTGTATGTAGTATCGCCCGAACCGTTCGTGAAACTCTCCTTGTGTAAATGATCCTTAAAGCAGCATTTCACGTTTGTCACACGAGTATTGTGTATTTGTGTACACTATCGTAGTACAATGCAACGTTAGCTGTGTATTTTCCCGACGCCCATGGCGATGAGACTGTTCATAACTTCGTCGAAGATATCGTGTCGTGTGCCGTCTATTATCGTCACTCGTTTGTCTCTCTCCATCTAAAAATAAAGTTATTTTAGGGAACAATTCCACAAATACGTAAGGTTTTGTTGTTCTATCTGAAACGTTCGTAGCGTTCAGTTCTCAGTGTACAGGGATTACCCTGTACACTGAGAATTGAATCCTAATTACCGCGGGGTGGTGGGAGGAGGGGCGTAACTACGCGTAGAATAAAATAAATATGTACATATCAAGTTACAAAAAAATAAATACGATTTTAACGCGAGGTCGGAATATTCCCGATGGCCAAGGTTCTCGTGCAAGATCTGTAAAGGTTTTTTGAAAATCTCAAATCCTAAAAGATTTCCAATAGCAATTGCCAGTCATAATTTGACACCCAGTTTTCAGTTATCTTTAAAAATAATTCTATTTTTAAAGATAAGAAAATTGGGTTTCCTTGGAACTGCATTCATGTGCACAGCTATTTATAATTATGCGATATGATATCCTGTGAGGGCGCCGCAATCTAATACAAATATATATATATATATATATACAGTGGATTTCGGTTATAACGACGGCGGAGGGACCACTTTAATGTCGTCGCTATATCCGGAGGTCTCTATATCCGAAATAATAAAAAATCACGTACATATGTATACATATTTATTTATTTATCATTTATTTATATTATACACGGCTGTTACTAAAAAAACGAGTTATAGTGCACTGCTTAAGTTTAGACTTTTGTGCACGCTGTAAGGTATATTCCATTTTCATAATTCCCTCTACATCTAAATTATTATTGCCTTCTCCAAATAAACAGTACTTTTTGAACGTTGTAATAGCACATAATGCATCTCTAATTGTTGGAATCTCGTTTACATTGCAATCCTCTTCCTCTTCTTCATGCTCCTTTTCTTGTGTTTGAAGTACAGACTCAATAATTTCATTATCCGTCAAGTCATCAGTAGTGATAACTTGATCATCAATATTCACATAAGTTTCCCAATCCGTAACTGTTGCTTCCGCTGATGATAATCTCGCCAATGGCAAGTTATCCATTTCATCATCAGAATCTTCATTAGTTGTATTAATGGTAGAAAATTTACCAAACCCAGCATGTGAAAAACATTTTTTTATAGTATCTGGAGTAACTCGTGCCCATGCTGTTGTTAACATTTCAATGCCATCCAGAAGTTTGACGGCGAAAGGAGTCGAGCTGTTTTCATTGTCGTTTACCATTTTCTCGACAAGAAGCTTTCGATAATGGCTTTTCAGAGTCTTAATAATACCTTGATCGATAGGCTGAATAACTGACGTGGTGTTTGGTGGTAAAAATGCCAGTTTTATGTTAGTCAATTTTTGAATGTGTGGGTGAGCTGGACAATTGTCAATAAATAAGATGATTTTTTTATTGTTTCTTCTTAGCTCAGAGTCCCATTTCCGTAAAACTTTTTCAAAAATTTCTGATGTCATCCACGCCTTTTTGTTGGCTTCGTAATCAACTGGCAAAGTTTTAACATTCTTGAAACACCTTGGTTTTTTCGCCTTACCTATAACCAGCAATTTACGTTTTTCACCTTCCATACTTGAAGCAACAAGCACCGTTATTCTATCTTTTGATAGTTTCCCTCCTGTACATTTTTCTCCTTTGAATTTTAGCGTTCTATCCGGAGTCAATTTAAAAAATAATCCGGTCTCATCAGCGTTCCATATTTGACTGTCGGTATATCCCTCAGTTAATTTTGATAAAACTGTTCGCAACCAATTATCACAGTCGTTTTGCGATACACTAGCGGCTTCTCCACAAACTTTACCGACCACTATATCATGACGTTGTCTAAATCTGTAAATCCAGCTTTCTGAACATTTAAAGTCTGTTTTCCCAAGCTGTCTGGCAAAATGATTAGCTTTCTCTTGCAAAAGAGGACTGCTTATAGGTACCTTTTGGCTTCTCTGTGCTTTAAACCACACTAGAAGTACATTTTCAATATCTTGATGAGTTGGATTACGATTTTTCTTTATTTTCAGGGATTTTGATTCAAAACACTGCATAATTTTAGCGCGGTTTTTCCACATCGTTGATATTGTAGAATGTGAAACTCCAAATTGTTTACACAGATCAACATTGTTTTCACCATTTTCCAGTCTCGAAATGATGTCCACTTTTTCTTTAACAGTAAATGTACGTCTAGGAGCCATGTTCACAAGTTTAAGAAACGATGTTTACTCACTGGAAATTGCTACGTAACTGATTCATAATTTTAACTTCGTGCACATGCTAAGTAACCCTACACACAAACAAAGCATTTGACCATCTGCGAATGTAAACAAAAGATTCTTATCCTTTGTTTACGTTACATTAAAGCTTATGAATGAGTCTTTGTGCCTTTGCCGACTCAGTCTCAATATCCGCAAGGAATTTCTAGGAATCTGTCCCAAATAGTTCATAAAAACAAGTCGTTATACCCGAATTAGGCGTTATATCCGGAGTCGCTATTGCCGAATGAATTTCCTACGAAAGTATGCTTTAAATTCTAGGGACGTAAGTTCGACGTCGCTATAACCGAAAAGTCGTTACAACCGAGGTCGTTATTAATGAAATCCACTGTATATCTATATATATATATATAGTACAATTAAATTCAATGTTAAACTATTCAGTTATACACATTTGAAGGGAAAAAGTAAATTAAATATTTAGAGTATTTTCTCTCGGGGCGCCTCTGTTCGTTTAATTCATCCTGTAAAACAGTTCGTTTGCTTGCGCGTGTAAAAATTTGTAGTCTGAAAGCGTGTGCGTGTGTGAGAGAGCTTGTGCACTAGTGTGTTGGTTAGGTGTGGTGTGTGTGCGTGTGTGGTGGTGTGTGGCGTATGCGTGGGAGAGTTCGGTGTGTGTGCGTGCGTACATACCCGGGCCCTGTATTTGATGTGTTCGGGCCACACGCACTGCTCGAAGTAGCCGGGCACGTCGGGCGGCTCGTACACGCGGCGCACGCGCCGCGCGCAACACTCGCCGTACTCCAACACCAGGTAGTATCTGGCGACGGAGGGCGCGCACTGTACTCGTTTCATTTGAATTTAATGATTATATTTATGTACTACTAGTGGTGGCGACTTCGTTAATTATATAAATACACTAGCGACCCGGCCTTGCTTCGCTTCGGTTTATAAGTTTTCTAATTTCAAAATAAAATATAGCCTATATTAGACACGGATAATGTAGCTTCCTATTTGTGAAAGAATTTTTGAAATCGGTTCAGTAGTTCCAGAGATTACCCCCAACATACAAACATACAAACACACAATTTTACCTCTCTATTGTATTATTATAGAAGTATAGATAATCGTAGGCGATTTCGCTTAATATTTAAAAAAATCTTGACGACCAACTAGCGCAGTTGGTAGTGACCCTGCGTGCTGTGCTATAGGTCCCGGGTTCGATCATTTGTTAAAGAGGCGTTTGTCCAGGTCTGGATTGTGCGTGTGTTGTGTTCGTTTTTGGGTGTGTCTCTGAGCCCACGACAAAGGGAACCCTAACTGGAGGAAACTGTCCAAATATCATGTCTCTATGTTAGCAGTTTCGGTTCGGTGGCTTTACTGACTAATTAGCGCCGAACCAATCAATCAGTCAGTCAGTCAGTCAGGACATTTCTATGTACTCACCTCAAATCACACAGATCATTGATCGGTGTATGGTTCAAAGCGGTGAATCCCTCTGCTATCAAGAACTTCTTCCCTTTAGCGGAGAACATTTCAGGTTTTTGCTGCAAATTCACTGAATGCGCTTTATTTTCACCATTCATCGTTTCCACTATGTTCTTATACATCTCCTCCATATTCAAGGCAGAGAGAATATCGTAGTTATTATGATGCAAGCCTTCACATTTCACATGATTGGGACTATCATCAGGATAGAAGTATTCATCTTGATGGAAAATGTGTGACGGCGTGAGAGTATCCTTCAATTTATTCGCTAAGGTGGTCTTCCCTGCGCACGTGACGCCCGATATTCCTATAACTATCCATTCGTTCCTGTTCAATATTGTATTATCCTTTGCCATTATTGATGTGTTATAAAAAAAGATTTTTATATATAAGGGTAGATGTGGTAGAGAGTGAATGACATTAGCCCCCCGATAAAAAGTAGTCCCCAGCCAGCGGAGAGCAGCAGATACCACTTTGGATCCGGAATCAGTTGGTATACAGCTGAATCTGAAACACAGTATAGTATCATTAATTAAGAGTGTGATTCATAAACGATCTCGAGCGTGTTCTCAGCCAAATGTAGATAACAGAAATTACAGATTGGGTGCGTTTATATAGAAAATATTGAAAAAATCTACTTTAGATAATTCCTGATCGTTTTTATATTTTTTTTTTTTATGGACGAAGACGGCAGACGAGCGTACAGTCCACCTGATTGTAAGTGGATACTGTCGCCTATATACATCCACTATACATGCCAATATTAATCCAAAATATCAAACGTTGGCACGCCTCCGGATGCGCTGCCAACCTTTGGAGATATATGGATTTGGTTAGAGGGTTAGGAAAATGGGGAGGGATAGGATGGGAATGGGCTCTGGCACATCTACCGAAACACGTACGTACATTAGGGAAATAAGATAAAAATCTATATAGATTGAATTCTTACCTTCGTCAATAAACGGATAGGTGTTGATCCAAAGGAAAAGCACTATAAACACTGCAGTGGTGACCCCCAGTAACAGTTTACCGACCACCGCATCGGGTATGTCCATATATACGCACAGAAACTAACATACAACTCAACAAAAAATCTATTTTAACTGCAGAAGTACTCTTCCTCGAATTTACTGAAGGGCTCCGGTTCGTCGGGAAATAGAATGGATTTCTCTTCCTCTGTTTTGATGGGTATTTTGTCTAGAAGAGGTTTTCCCTTCACCGCGCGCTCCACTATCTGCAGATGAATGAGAAATATTATTTGCAAGTGACAGATTGCGATTAATTAGTCAGAAAATACAGTCCGCGTCATAAATACTTGTATGTTACCTACAAAGGTAATTAATTCTCTTATATATTACAAGCGATAAAAACAATAAAGTTACTCCAAATTAAAGTGCGTAAGTTATAAATGTTATAATTGTAATAAAATAATGCTAATACGCATTAATTAACTGCTAATTGAAATTAATTGAAATTATTAATAATAATTAATTTAATTAAATTTAATAACTGCTATTAAAAATACTCTTTACTTTTATTTGATTGACGTTATAGCAGTGACGCCATAAATTAATATTTAATGCATAATAAAATTATATTGTTGGATGTATGTATGTACAGTTACATTTATTTTTTATATATTTAGTTGAGCAGTGGCAGAGCGTGCCCTGGACCTTGCTCGCGATCAACCTTCACCATTGACGTCATCACATGTGCATATTTAATTTTAACATTTTTGTGTTGTATCAGGCGTCGCCCAGACAACTCTCGTTCTGCAGTTGGATGTTGAACACTCACCCTGCAGTGACATCTTGTATTGACGCTATTATCCCATAACATTTTTTTGGTCCTCTGAGTCGGATAATGGATCTACATATATCTAAATATAAATGTCCTTTCCAAGATTTTTTAACTAATAAATATGTATTTACATAAAATAAAAAATTGTGCAATCACCATCACCATTCACCATCCGCCACTGAAAACAAAAAGTCTACCAGTATTTGTCATGCAAAATGAGATTACAGAACAAAAAGCGAAAATGTTAAACATTTTAATGGCATTTAATTCAGATACATACAACAATAGGAATGCTGTTATTTTTACTGACTGCACCTACATGACAACACAATGGAGTGATAAAATATTTAATAAACATGTTGATATTATAAGATGAAAGACAAAAAGTAAACATTGTTAAAGGAGCACAACATGTGCATGTGTGTGTGGTTGCAGAAAGTGCGCCATATAAGGTACTTGGCGCACTGATCATTCCATACTGACACTTGATAATTAAGCTTATTGTTGTGGAGATACCGTCCAATGTCTAATGTATATGTTACTAACACTTTTTATTAGAAACTAGCATTTTTTTCCAAGTAATTGAATAAATATAGCAACAATAAGGTCCCTTTTTACAGATAATGTCACAAGCATTGTTCTGAGTGTGCAATAGATACAAGTACTACACAGGTCAGCACACTTCATGAACGACAATAAGTAATTTATCACCATTATTAGAGAAAACCTCATTGTTATGTTCCTATCGGAATTATATTCACCGCAGTAGCTAATGTACACAATAAACCATCATTACATTATGCGAACAGCACAATAAAAATATTATCGGAGAGCTGATATTACTTAGAACTGAACACATTCTCATTTCATTAATTCAAAAGTTATTCAAGAGTTGAAATGTAGAGAATACCAAAGCAGCCTTGCGGAATTTAAGCGAATTAAATATGACAGGCGAATTAAATATGACAGGCGGCGTCATTCTCCAAAATAAATATTATTATTTCTGTTTATAATTAATTTATAAACAAGTTATAATTTTATACTTCTAAGTTAAGTGTGATCAATAAGTTAATGCTTTCTAATTTAGACACATCTTTATTGGTAGGTGTAAAAAAAAATACATACATAAATTCAAGGGCGTCGCCAAGGGGGGGGCAGGGGAGGGCAGTTGCCCCCCTCTAGAGGTTCGAAAGAATTGGAATTTGTACCTACAATTCACATTACTCCCATCCTCTCTCTCATCCTGAATGCCCATTGGCTGGCATTGGCTGGCGACACTTGCATAAATTGATAGGAATTTTTGTACATTATTTGATTGAATATAACTTTTTGCATTTTCGCGTTTTGTACACATTTTATATTCTGAAGGGACACATTCTCAATGCTGTAATTAATCACTGGATAGAACTCTGCACTCCCAAAATCCTCTCCACTGAATGTCACTATTATACTTTGCCTTTCGGCAGTTACAGTGTAAACATGTCCGCTCTGCTAACAAATTGCACCAAGGAGGAACAACGAGCAGTGATCAGAATTCTCTGGCCAGAAGGTGTGAGAGAGGCTGAAATTCATTGTGGACTTTTATTGCAATATATACGTGGACAGTGCCTTGTCACATAAAAGTGTTTATTCGTGGATCAAGAAGTTTAAAAGTAGCTTTTAAAATAAGTGTGGCGCACGAAAAGGGAGAGGCCATATTTCAGCACCATTTGTCATAACTGACAAGATGCACTTTTTATTTTATGTTAAACATATTATATCACATATTATATTACAGGTATGATTCTGAGGTGTTCTAAAATTGATTTTATATCTATGAGCACTATTTTATAGATTATGAGCTAACCTTTTCTGCAAAAGCGGTGTCTGTCGTTGGTTTGGATAGTTTTAACAACTTCCCGATGTTCTCTTCCGCAACTTGCTGTGCAGACTTCTGTTCCTTGAGTTTTCTAATTTTATGTTTGTATGGATGTCTGTAATCTGGAGTACAAAATAAAAATGATTGGATTTTTAATTTTATAATACCACACAATAATCATACTATTTACGCAATTAAAGTAAACTCGGTGTGAGTTACTTTAATTTGGACTTGCCTAATGTATTATATAAAAAGACGGGCAGGTTGGACTTTATAATATGTTGGGTATTAGAAATGCAAATCACTGAAAGATGCAAAAAAACAACATAAAAAGATCTCCAAAACAAAAGGAGACATTAATCATTAAAAAGTAAAAGTTCTCTCTAGGGCTCAATTCAATTTGTATCCTGTATGTTTTAATACTAATAAAGAAATTTTTATTTGTATTTATTATATTTCTTTGAATTGCAATATTGACAAATGTGACGGTTTGATTGTGTCTGGTTACTATCTCTTTGTTACGCACATTGCAAATCAAAAATGTGAACTATTTAAATAATATTGATTTGAATAGTTATTAAATAATATTTAAATAGATATTGATAAGCAGGCGATATCACTAGCCCGCAGTTGTCGTTAATATATAGTAGATTCAGTCTGTATTACGACACTATTCTGCACGTTACAAGTCGGTACTGACGAATAATAAACTATTCTGTATTGTCATATGACAGAATCGGTGACGCAATCGTGAACTATTACAGTTATATCACAAACCTTGACCCGATGTCGTGGACTGTCGGCTTTTTCCCGTTCGACGCGGCTTTTTCACAACTTTCTGGGTGTCTGAAACACATGCCTTGTTCACAAATCATAACACTATGATAAATAAGATTGTATCGCTAAGAAACGGACTTAAATGTATAATACCTTCTTGGTCTACGAATTCAAGAGCCTGACGCACTAACGCTGAAGACATTTTAACACACCAATGCAAGTAAAAGACATTTATTAAAAATGTTTCTACAAAAAGTGTAACCTAAAAAGTTAAAACGAACATGAAATTATTGTAGTCGAATATGTACCATAAATGTCATGTGACATGTGGGCTATCGGTGTCAAGTTGTGAACTGTCAAAACAGTTGCAATCAACTGCGTTCCAAATCGTGTGACATTTGTTTTTGACTGTCATCATCACTCGATCACGATTATTCACGAAAGATAAAAAAGATGCAGAATAGAGTGATCTATAATATAAACTAAGGGAAAAAAATCAGTAGTTCACTGAGTGAATCACAGGTGAACTAGAGGGAACTAATCAATATTTTACCACGCTAAACTAGTCGAGATATATGAATAAAATGTAATCCTTAATATTTTTTGTTGTTAAAACATATGTAACACATGAAACATTAATCACAAACAAAGTTTGTGATTAATATAAAATTAAATAAACATAAAATTCATTATAATGAATATAATGAAGCGCTTCTAAACGTCCTCCAATACGAAGTTCTTGAAATCACGGAAATCACTTTCTCGTTGAATATCTATTACGAGTACTTACATATAGTATGCATAACATTATATTGTTTGTGATAGATTCTGTACACTGTACCGCGCCATCAACGGCGATAGCTCCCCGCCACCGGCCGTGGAGCGGCGCGAGGACCCAGGACAAGCGGCGCCGTCGCACGCCGCACCGCCGAGATACGAGGTAGGTATGCCTTGACTACTGACAGGTTCTGCGGAAAAGGCGGCAGACTGGAGCTCTATCCGTAAAAGGCTGTATCTCATGTCATTCAGAACGAACTGCGCCACAACGAAAACGTCTGTAAAAGTCTCTCTTGTCATTCGGCGAGCGCTCAAATAATCATTATTCAGTAATTCCATGATTATAATATTATATTCACTCATTGTGTCAACTTGTGTCTGTTATAAAATCTTACCTACATGTCACCGTGAAATTAAGTAAACATGTTTTTTACCTAAAGGTTTAGAAGAAAAATATCAGTTACGTTCGAAGATAAGCCATATCGGTTCAGTAGTTTTAAAATTGTGACGGTGTAAACTTTTCAAAAAATATCTGCCTCCATGATCCTAATAGGTACGGAATGCGCGCAATGTGCGCCAACCGAAACGATTCCGATGCATAAAGTACTCAGAAGCAAAAAGGATTTCAAAAAGAATCGCTTGCTTCTGATAGCTCCAAGAACCATGTTCACTGTTCAGTTTTGTTATGGAGTGTGAAAAAAATAATTTCCGAGGGATAATTTTAATGATCTACGATTGGAGGACGTTGTGGAGGACGCGCAGCCGATTTGCCAGCGCTGGCGCGAACGCACGCTTTTTTTGTAAATTTTCATAAAATCTGAAGTGAGAATGTGTGATTGCAGGGCCCGCCGACACCGTGTCCGGCGCGCGTGGAGTACGCGACGCCGGTGTTCGCGCGCAACTACCAGGGCGTGTGGCGCTACGTCGTGCAGATCCCCTACGAGGGCTACTTCACGCAGACCGTCGAGGTCACAAGGTACTTTTCACGATTAAAGAGTGTGTAATGTACCTACGCACATTACACACCCTTTCATCTGAGGTTAAAATCACCATCAAAACCACTATTAATTAACCTAACAGTTTGAATGAAACTTAACCTGAAAGGAAAAAGAAAACAATATAATTTACGAACGAAACACAAGAGAAGATGCTTCTATACATCTGGAGTATCGGTTTTTTATTTCAACAATTCCCATATTTATTTTATCTAGATAAATAAATTATGAATTATAGATATTGTAATAGCATCTAGATCAGATTAATCTGATCTAAATAAATTAATAACAGTAATAAACAAAAAAAAAATTAATCACCTTTATTTGTACCACAATTTGGTAAAATTTTCCTTTAACAATTTTGGTGTAGTTAAATCGAAACCTGCTTTAAAGCTTTATTGGAATCGAGCTTAGCTATTTCCCTAGCGAGTTCTCGCTATATCTCAGAATCCGCCAAAGGTGGGTTTTGGGATAGGTGCCTACCACAATGAGGTTAAAAGAGGTAATAAAATTACCTCTCTTCCTTCTTTACCTAACAGGTACACGAGATGGTTGAGGAATATAACCACAAATTGTATGTGTTCAAAACCGATACTTATTCAAAATAAATAATAAATGGTGAGCAACTCGTTTACATAACGATTACAAAAGTTTAAAATGTTACGTAGGTGATATTATAGATAGACTTGTATTTGTTTGGTGGCCGGTCGGTTAGGTGCATGAACTCGCGCTGCCACTACCTGCCGGGCGGCTGCCTCAGCTCGCCGCGCTGGCTGTCGCTGCTCGTGGCGGAGCTGCACTACCCGCCGCACAATGCACGCGCACACCCCACCGACCCGCCGCCGCCGCAGCTCAACGACTTCCAGGTATTATATTTTATTTTATTTGGGTGAAAAAACGCTAATACTATAATAAATGTCTATTTCTCTGTTGTTTTTGGTTTAAAATAAAGTGTAGATATCTATCTATCTATGCATTTTTAAAGATGTCTCGGCTTATTAGAAGCCGTTCTCTTAGTCTCGATATTAGATTCACCTAGTGCGGTGTTATGTCTCCTCAATCTTTCTGTACGGTGTTGAATCCTGGACCCTCACCAAGATTATGTGTAAAAGGTTACATGCATTCAAAGTGTGGGTGAACGGAAGGATGTTACGAATATCATGGGTGGATCGGGTGAGGAAAGAGACGGTTTTGAAGAGAATGGATAAGGCTTTGGAAGTCATTAAAACAGTTAAGATAAGAAAATTATCATATTTTGGTCACGTGATGCGCAGTGAGAGATACCATCTTTTGCAACGTAACTTGGTGAATAGAGTTTTCATATGCGAGATGTTGCTAAAACGAAATGAAATCGATTGATTTCTGAAGAAATTGGTACCAGACCATGAAGGGCGGATCACATACGACAACAATGTTCGAAAACGATCTTGGTCTAATTGGTTCAATAAATATTTATGTAATACAAAGAAGCCTTTTTTTCAGGAAGCTCATAAACTATTGTGATTACATACATATATTATTTGAGGGATTGATCAAGTTACTTTTCATTATAAAAAAGCCGCGAACTTATCCGACTACCTAATATAGAATCAATGAAAACATATCTTTCTTTGAATTTTAAGATAAATGTTTCTTTGTAGTCCGTGTTTGTGTCTGGATTAACAACACAAATGTTTTAGGTGTGGGCTGTTGTTATTGTGTATTTATTTGCAGTTGTAATTGTATCGGCAGGAGTACCAGCAGTACCTGCAGAAGCGCGCGGGCGTCCCCGAGCAGGCCGCCGCGGGCGCCGCCGGCGCGAGCGCAAGCGACAAGCCGCCGCACTGCGACGGGCACGATGAGCTCGGCTGCTATCAGGTAATTTAAATATAAATACCGGGTAATTCATTGCAAAATAATCATAATCATTTATTTTGCAAGAACACAGGTAACATAAATGGTGTTTCAGTGGGTACATGCACATGCTCCGTTGTGCACATGCCCTTTAACGTGAGGAAAAATTAAATTTACATATTTTATAAAACAAATACATAGGTACTCGTATTTCAGTATTTCACATTTTGATTTATTGCTCTCGTGTGAATGTATCGTATTGTATTGAATGCTCCATAAAATTAACTATAGAACAATATTTACTAAATATTTAATTTCTTTAAAATAATGTGGCTGAACTATAATTTTGCGTGGAAGTAGCTTCACGGCTGGCCGACAGCCTGAGCTTTGTGGTCCGGTGCACCACTTTCTCCGACGTTAACTACACCATTGTTTAGACACAACTTGACCACAATTTTGGCTACAGAAAAATAACTTTAAATAGTGAATAACCCGATTACATAAGATGTATGGTAAATGTTGTAAAATTGCACTCGACGCTCGAGCGCTTAGAGAGCGCTAATGAACTTTTAATACTCTAGCTTAAAGGCTAATGAGCGTTGTAGTCCTAATTTTTAATGTTTGATGATCTTAAACCCTTGTAGTTATGAGCTCTAGTGTAAAACGGTCGAAGTCAAGGTTCAATAGCATCAACACAGAGCGGCCGTGCTCAAGCGCTCAGCGCTCGTTTCATCCTTTTAAACTTTCGCGTATTGTACACATGTTATAATGTAAGTCTGCTCTGAACGCGTAAAATTAAAGGTTTTTGTTTAGCTTGTATTTCTACTGGACGTTTCGGCTCCGGTCACACCAGCCGTGGCCACGAGTTCACTGAAAAGGCAGGTGGTGAAAAGCTGCGACACTACACTAACAATGTCCGCGGACGTGAAAATCAAATGTGGGTAGTTGATAAAACTGTTCGCAGTTCCCATCGTGCATGTTCATGTTGTTAATTTTACATGTTCAGATCCGATTTACATTATAAAACAGTAGAATGCTGTCAGGTGCGTCTGTACTACGACTGGTTCCTGGTGCCGGGCTCGTGCAAGTGCTGGCGCCCGGACTACTTCGAGCGCTACGTGCGCCGTCGCAACGAGCTCTAGTGCACACACAACACCCACCCACACACACACGACACCATATTGATGACTTACATCATCTGTAGATGCAGCATCACCTCGTCCATGTACTTGCAACTTTAATGTGTGACTGTTCACAAACCACCCGTGCACAAAGTAACACGTATAGTCAAACTTTCAGATCAACAACTGTAGCACTCAAACTGACACATAACAATAAGAATATTAATAAGAACTGACAATATTAATGGGCACTGAATTGAATATGAGAGCAATACTCGTAGATCTAACCCATTTGACTTGGATAATGTGTAGTAATCAAAATTCAAAAGTACCAGCTGTAATTTATTAAAATTGATGTTTTTGAAAACAATCATGTTTAGGTAAATCATATTTTGTTTCAATAAGTACTCGCGTTTGCCCATTCATAAGTACAATGATGTACTGGTGCTGCATCACGTGCTGTTGGCTCCGGTAACTCTGGCTCCAGTTAAAAAAACTATTCAGAAGTTTGCAAATTACGAAGCTGCTAGTATTTATATTATGCTTATATATGAAGTTATAAATTATTTGTTTTGCTACAAATCGGTGCTAACACAATCATCGTTGTGATTTTAAGACTGTATATACAATTATAAAAATTAGGGTTGTCCGAGTAATTTTACTAATATGATTGTGGAATTCAAAGAAAATGTCCTCTTCTTGTAGCATAAATATTGTTTGGAATATCTTGTTTTTTTTACAAATGTCGAATACTCAAATATGTCCGACTTGGACACTTAGACCTGGACACACTCGTAAGTAGGTATTGTTGCATTTTAGTTGTATTTAGTAGGAAAAGGTGCGATTAGATCTCTATCATAATTTAAACAATATTTAGATGCAGTATCATCTGATATATTACTACCATTAAATTAAATTAATTTTCTATCTGTTCGAATGTACAGTTGTACAGTTGTACAGTTAAACATACGTATAACTGTATGTTCTACGAGTATGGAACTTTTGTATTTGTAGGCAGATAGGGAATACTCAGCTCAATGTGCATTTATTATATTGTAATGTATTTGTAATTTTATTATAGTACTAATTAATATTCTGTAGTTTATACAATAGTTATTTTAAAAGTATTAATAAATTATTTTAATTTAAATTGGCTCTTATTTCTCATCGTCCTTGTCAAAATCACCTTTAATTTAATAAAACAAATTTTGTCCAAAACATAATGTTTAATTGGACTTTTACAAGTATCAGAAATAGGCTTATAATAATATTCTACAAAAACAGTATGTGTCCAGTTCTACATATAGGTACGTGTTGCACTGGATTACACTTTGGTAAACTACAAAATTACAAATTCTACGTTTTGTAAATGATTTTAGAACTAATTGTGGGTTCGATGCATTTTTCACAATATCCCTCTCGTTTCACTATTCTGCGCTATTAACCAAAGACTTTTTAAACAGTTTGTCACTTTTGATACTTTGTACATCTAGAATTATCTAGATGATACCAATATATCAACCTTTTTCTACCTATAAGTTAACTATAAGATTTGTGTTTCCATCGCCGTTGCGTCGATACTTGGCCTGCCGCATTCCCGCCTAGCTATTACTAAAGTTACAAACGTGGTGCTCCTTAAAAATAGTTCTCCGAACATTCCCTTCTTTAACTTTACATAACTTTTAGTCATATATTGTACATACAAAGGTATTTCGTTATTACCTCTAACTTTCTTACTTTGCATAGTTTCTACAAATTACACGTGAAGGATTCCTTCTATCAAGTATCGCTAACTATAATTGTCAGAGGTATGTTGCTTATATCGATTTGTGTGCTTAACCTAAATAAGTCTATGAGATTCTCGAGAATTATAAAAATATCACCTATCAACTACTTTAAATACTATCTCAATGTCGCGCTGGAGGCTGGAGTAAAGCGTCTACTCTAAATTACAAAGACTCTCTCCTGAAGCGATGTACTTGTTTGTACAATATCTGGAACTTCATTAGCATCATTGCAATGTCTGCTCTCTATAAGAGTTGCATCTCCTATTTTTACAGGCTTGTCAACATCGTTTACGTTCACTGTATTGATGCTAGATTGAACGTCACTGACATTGAGATTTGTATGAAATTCATCTCTTTCAACTATCCTTCCATTATCAAATACTAACTCCCTAGTTACATCGTTGCTCCCTTCATTAGCCATTGAATTAGGCGTAACAGCATCTGCAGCACGATCTACGTTTACATCTCTTCTAGAATCAGTCTCGCTTGCATGACCGGTTTCCAATCTACTATCATGAGAATTATAAAAGTGAACAGAAGGTTGGCCATCTTTGGGATTGCTGAATGCTACGTAACAAGCCGAGTATGGAGGTGGGGGCTCTTCGGAAGTAACGATTCGTTTGTTGGGGTCATTTGTTCCGATACTGTCTCTAGAGTTGGCACATTCGGAGTACGGCGGCGGCAGGTCGTTGCTAAGGTTTCCCTCCGACGGAAACGTATCTGAATCGTCCAGTCGAGGAAACGCCAGATCGTCGTTTGTGTGTTGATCTATATGAAATGTAAATTGTATTTGTACTCTGGTAATAATATTTTTTTTATTGGATATTTTGTGCTTCTGTTGATACTTACGACTTGTAGCAAGAACAATCGGTGTCGGCCATTCTTCTGATCGTCTTCTTCCCACTGTAATTAAATATTGTTTCCTTTGGTATATTTTTCTAATAAATGGTTACCTTAACATTCAAGTGCTCTTCATCTCGTAACAATCTACTATCTACAATGAACCATCGAATGATCTATCATTATCAATCTAGTATTAACCATATCAACTCATTTTGAATTTACCATCAACCGTAAATTAAACGAAATGTAAGTGAAAATTAGACAAGCAAACGATCCACCTAATGATAAAAATCTCAATGGTTTCTTATCGACCCAACAAAGAGTGCTGGGGCTTCTCAGCAGTCTGCTTGCTACAGAGCATTCATATAATTAGAACAATATGTCGTCATGCCTCAATATCATTTGAGATGGATTATTGCAGTGATGTTCTGTAAAGGTAATTCAATATCAGTCTCGTGTAAGCGAAATTAAATCTAGCAATCTTCATTCATTGCATGTAATGGTTGCGTAAATGTAATCAAATACAAAGTGAGAAACGAATGCATTTTTGGGAAATCACAGGGTGCTACTGTCGATCGTTCTACCTCTACTAGCAAGACTGTTTGCTGTCTAATGCAATACGACAAACGAAGATTCGTATTGTATTTGTGTGCTTGTTCGTTGTTGGTTATTTGCAATTCTGCATGTTAAGTATGTACTGCTATAATTTATTGTTATTAGTAGGTTTCTTTCCAACCAGTATACCGCCAGCATTTATAGCATGCAGCATTTATAGCATGCAGTACATATACATGCAGGTCACACCACTAGCGACTAGTACAAATCGGAGACAAATGGCGTGAAAGAGGAAGCTTATACCAGGCACTGGACTAAATAATAAAAAAAGAAACAGTTGAGAGTGGTGCGCTTCGGAGCATAAAGTCTAGTTCCTAGAATAATCCCGTTGAAAGATCATGACGATCTTATAGCCCGGGAGATAGGGTCACAAAAATTTGTGTCATCTACAACTTTAATAATCTATCAAAGTAGGTAGTTTAGGCAATATTTTTTTTTAAAATAATATTCTCCCTCGTCCTCCTCCCGCCACCCGTCCAGCTACATGAGAGGCAGACCAACGGGATTGCTTCGAGGTGTGTCTGAACTATCTATTTAGATAGGTACGTTAGAAAAGTTTGTAGATCAGACATGTTTTGTGACGCTACCTCCCGGCCCATTAGTTAAATTAGTTGTGGTGCTCACGTTTAAACAGTCTCCTGTCGAGGCACTTCTCGGCGACGCGCACGAGCAGCACGAGCACCGCGAGCAGCACCGCGCCCGCCGCCCACCCGCGCGCCGCCGCCTCCCACCGCGACGCGCTCCCCGCCACGCCGGTCGTGGTCACTCCCGCGCTCGCCGGCGCGCGGCTCGCATGCAGCGACTGAGGATAACGAACATCAGTCGTTCGCCGCTCAGGCTATAAAACTCTAGAACGAGCTCACCACTGAAGGCAGGGCCGGATTAAGGATGAGGGTAGGGGGCTCCGGCTAATATATTGGACCACCGATTCCTGGGCACACATTTGAGCAACGACCAATAAAACCAAGCTTTTGCTGAACTGCAGCCAGGTCACGTGCCCATTATGACAGCATTGATGACACAATCATCAATGTTTCCCAATTTTCGTTTTGGGTCACAATTTAAACAGACCCCACTATTTTAATGGTTGAAGGTCCTAGACATGAACACTAATGGTCCTCGATGGCAACACAGGGTAGGCAAGGAAGGATTCCAAATACTTTGTGAACAATTACTGTCAACAGTTGGATTCAACGGCGGGCCTCGAAAAAAATTGTTCTACCTTCGGCCTGGTGCAATCAAAGATAGGTACGTAATCGATTAGGAAACGAGAAAGCCTATAAATTGGTTCATATCTTCAAGACTTTGAATCAGTCCCAAAAAATAATTTATGGGTCGTGTCAGGAACAGTGACTAATTTTTTTTCGTTAAGCTCGAACGCCAAAGCAATAAGAAACAAGTAATCTGACACAGACACTCAATAAAGCCTGGTTGTTGGGCTATCTTTTGATATACACATCCCGGCCGAAAGTAATACACATCGACTATGATCGGGTAGCTCGGTTTTGTAGAGCACCGTCTCTGTCGTAAAGGCACGCAACAAAGACGACGCTCTACAAAATCAAAGCTAGCCGGTAGTCTCTTTCTAAAGGCCAATGTGTATTTCTTTTGACTTGGAAGTGTAAATACATTTTCAGTAATGGCTCCCAAAATCTGACCCGGGAGATTTTTTAAAAAGAAGGTAATTGAGCGACTGTGTACCGGTACGTGGACACAGTGACTCAGCAGTACCGAAATATTCAGAAAAAATACAAATTGTTTTATTTTATTAATTTAACATAGGACATAGGATACACTTTTATCCCATGGGATACATTTCTTATTACATGGAATAACAAACTGTGCTCCGCGCGCGAAGCCTTTAGCGGTCTTCTAGTACTCAATATAGAAGTACACAGTGGCTCACGAGTGGCTCATTTTCAGGTATATACGCTGATAAAATAACACACGAGTAACAAATCCGTATTTTACTCGTGTGCGGATAATTCAAGCATTAGGAAACTAACTGCAGCGGGCGTGTCTTCACTAAAATTGCAAATAGTTATCCATGTGTAAATTTATTATACTCGTATACTATGCATAAACAAAATAATTGATTTGATTGTATATTTACCGTCAAATCTGGTAAGTGCCATAACTGCGGGTTATTCGGATAGCGCTCGCGAAGTACTGAAATGGGTTGCGTGGGGAACACGAACGCCTGTCGCGTTCTGTCAAATCTGTATGGAAATATCACACAGTGTGGTTTAGTGAGGCTGTTCGCGAATATGTGTATTGAATGTGTGTGTGTGTGTTACGTATATTTGGTACACACATAGTTAGACTTCTCCTGCAATTCGCCACCACCCGCGGTCTCGTTCACTCACCATCGGCGAACTTCTTAAAGTGGTAGGTCTACTGGGACGGAGCGCGTCTCCCACTGCGCTTCCTGGTGGGAGCTACCCACCGCTACCTTCGCGGTTATTGGTCAGTGACCATATACATAACTAATAACAATATATAATCAATCACTTACGTATGTAATTAATGACAATAATGGTACCTGATCAAGTTACGCAACTCCTCGGGCTTGAAGGCTGTAAACTTTGGTCGCGCAAGCCGCGGCCAGTCCACCTCCAGCTGTAGGTCCCTGAGGTCCTGTAGGGAGAGCCGCACGCGGCGCCTGTTCAGTCTGTCCAGCAGATCACGGCGCACCTCCGCCCAGCCTGGCCAGTTGCCCCACGCCGGTGGCGCGGTTGGGTTTAATATCTGAAACGAAACCGTACCCTGCATAAACATTATATACAAAGGATGCAGTTATTATGATATTTGCGCTATTTGACTCAATTTAGCGTAATCTACAATAATAATAAGCACATAGTTGTGGTCGGTGACGCGTCGCCACAAGACGAACATTCGTATGAATCTCTCAGAAACCCGTGCACCCTAATCATGTAGTTCATAGTACAGTATTTGTGTGCCTACTGCACTGCTCGCACGTCTCTATGTAAAAAGGCTACTCAGAAAGTTTTGCGACAACGAGTTTTTATCTATGGAACTCTAGGTGGATTTGATGTCAATTAAAACTATGGCTATCTATAACATAAAAAGAAAACATTCGAAATTCAAATTTCCCTTCATATTTTTTACGTGCTGAATCAAAATATAGTGTCTCATTAAAAAATGGGTATTTGACGGGAACATTTCCGCGCTATGATTTTGTATGCTTTTAAATATTCTTTAAAACCTGAAAATTATTTGCATTGCACACAAGTGCCCTTCTAAGGCAACATCCGAGCAAAGTCCAAGCAATTAGCGAAATATATTGTAATATATTACACACACATAGGATACTAGTAGAGGTCATCCTACCTGCATTCGCAGTTCGCCAGCGAACTTACCATTAATCGTGCCATCTCTCTGCGCCCTCCTCGCTAGTTTTAGTTACTGCAAAAATACCAATTGCAAATTAGACACACTTGAAAAATCGACAAACTTTATTTGAAATTCTGATTAGTCGAACAACCAATTGTGGTTCCTGACATCCTCCGTCTCAATACCATTCTTTTGATTCATTCATTCTTATTGTTTTCTTTTTAATTTATTTATGACTAGCGACCCGCCCTCACTTCGCTTCGGTTTATTAAATTTAAAACAATCGGAATAAGATATTTTCCTGCTTATATTTTAAGTTAGACCTCTAGCAATACATCGGTGAAAACTGCATTCAATTCCATGCAGTAGTTTTTGCGTGATGCGTGTACAAACATACAGACAGACAGACAGACAAAATTTCTAAAAATTGTTGTTTTGGCTTCTGTTGCTCTAATAAAGATATTAGTTTTTTTTTCAATACCTATCTATAATGTACAGACATCGGCCTGTTACAATTTTGTTATAAGTATATAGATCACAAAATACATGTTATAAGGTTATACATGTTATAAGGTTATACATGTTATAAGGTTATACATGTTATAAGGTTATACATGTTATAAGGTTATACATGTTATAAGGTTATACATGTTATAAGGTTATACATGTTATAAGGTTATACATGTTATAAGGTTATACATGTTATAAGGTTATACATGTTATAAGGTTATACATGTTATAAGGTTATACATGTTATAAGGTTATACATGTTATAAGGTTATTCATTAAATGACATTAAACTCTTTTGGGTTTGTATTGACTTTCTATTTTAAGTCTCTATAAAACATATATGTAGTTATATAGTTCTACGTATTTACAAGTCGAAGCAATGAAATCGGTGACAGGGTTCTGAAAGGTCGGCGGCCCATTCACACCTTCCTAGTTGCAGGTGCCCACAGGTGGTGGTAGCCACTTACCATGTTGTGGTCCGTTCGCTCGTCCGCCACCTCGTTTAGCAAAAGGACCTCTAATAAATAGGTAGATTTCTTCGTACTCCCTGAAATCGCAGTGAATTATGGTAGCAGTTGATACAGTAACGCTAATGCATGTACCAATAACACATGTTGCAATAACCTGCAGTGTAGTGCAGTGTGGACGCGCTGCAGTTCACGCTCATTGCTTTATTGTGTCAGAGCAATTAACTACCGCGCGCCTCGTGTAGTCTCGTAACTACGTTATCAGTACATACAAATAGGTACCTTGAAGTGATTTTAGCTTCTTAGCTATTCCACAGGCAATCATTTTTTTTATTATGTAGGTATATGTTTCAATATTGTATACAATAAAATGGGCGAAGTATCTACCTACATAAATTATTCTGTGATATCTGAACTATCTTACTAGATGACACCAAGATGTAGCAAGAAAATTAGATTGCTTGCATATTATCTTGCAGCAAGATTTTGCAAGGCATTTCGACCGCGACGGATAATCTCATACTAAATCCTTAGACTAAAAAAATAGCCTAAGATATACCTAATGATTATAATTGTAATGGACAGGTACGTATTTCAATTACTAACGTCTACAAAGTGTCTGCATACGAGTATAGCCAATCATAATTATAACCAGTGGTAACCGGTGTCCTTACTGGGGTTCAAAACAATTGGTGACATAACTAACTAATTAACCGCTGTTGTCCTCACGTTATTGACTATGTTTGCTTCAGTACTTCAGTTCTTCTAGGCGACTAATAACTTCTTGAATCTTGTAAAATAATAGCTTAACAGGGTCATAGTGGGCACAAAACAAGCGAAACTGAAGGCAAAATAGCTCTCTTACGTTATCGAAATTAAATTACGCACTTTAATTAGGAACATTTCTGTACTGAGAGAAGAAAAAACAATTTTAGGTAGCTATTCTACAATTTTAATTTTCTTCTAATTACAAGGTAGGTACCTACTTATCACATTATCGCTTGTTATGTGATGTGTAACACTAACAAAGTTTGTAAATACGCGTAAATCCCTCGCTATCTCATGCACTGCACGTTGTACAGTACACCATAGGTATTGGGTACGGTGTACTGGATATGCACTAAAAAATCTGTACATAATGATAACATTTTACAGATCTTTCTAGGATTTGACAATAAACGTTTTTAAGTATGCGGATTTTAAAACGGTACTTTTCTGTTTACTTATTAATCCATATTGTACCTACAGCTTGAATATAATAAACAACACGGAATACTCACAAAATGTACATCAAAGCACGAACAACTAACAAGTACACTAACACTGACAGAGATCGATAATCTTGTCACAAACACTTGGTGGAACACATGACCACATGTCAACAATGTTGTTTGGACTAATAGTAAAACAGATGGGCTATTAAAATAGTAATAACTATTGGTGTTCGATGCAGTTGAACATCGAATGGTAAATAAACAAGTGGTGCCGGGGCGTGCCGGCGCGCCGCGCATGCGCTAAATACTGCTCACTCTTTATGTAATCAACTTGCTTCGGAGCGAATTGATTAATCCTTATTATCAACCCCTATATTTATTCTAGCATCACCCGTAAAACTATGTAGCGCGGACATAATATCTACCGTTTTCTATAGAGGCAGGTAAAAAATACAGATCAAATTTCTCGTTCAAATGAAATCAAATGAGAGCCAAATGAAAAGTACCCGAAACTAACTTAGGATAAGTTAGTTTCGGGTACTTTTCATTTGGCTCTCTTACGTGTATGTAACCGTAACCAGCCCCTGTATCGTCCACCGCTGGACGTACGCTTCCTCACACACATGTCTTATGCACGAGGGATGTGTGACCTCAAAGTGTATTTAGGTAGCAATAACTAAATCGAAGTTCTCAGGCAACATAATTTAATTGCCGACGTGGGCGACTTATTAAGATTTTCTAAAATCTCGTTGTTTCAAAAATAGAAACATTTGTATACATTAACATCTGATTTGTAAGATAGAGCAGTCAAAACTTGTTATTTTCTTAAATATATCACTAGAAATCCAAATATCTCAGAAACAGAAATCGACAATAAGATTCCTTTCCTCAGATAATGTCACATATTGTGTTATGTAAACCTCAAAGCATCATCATTACATTATCTATCGTTTCGAAGTCTATGTTTACCAATAATTTGTTCGTTAGTTTCAGCAAATTTGTTCGGCCACGGTGAAGAATTACATAGACATCTACATTACATTACCTACATCTGAAAATCATGTATAAGAAATTTTGTATCATTAAAATCATAGATACGTACTCTATCACGGCCTACTGATCGTAGACAATTAAGATACTCTGTGTTCAAAATCAAACCATAAAAATAAAAAATAACTAAAGTATTTATGGTCAAACACAAAAACAATCATAAACTCAAACAACCCGAGAAGAATTTCAATTGTTCGGTCGAGACAGGAATCGAACCCAAGACCAGCACAGTAGTCAGGAGCATTTATCAATCGAGCGTTCGAACAATCTCCTACGCAGCTCATTGTTAACATATTCTATTAGTGCGTTGGTAGCTCCAAAAAAATAATACTTTTATAAGTATATAAGTAGCAAACATATCGTTGTACAAACCTGTTTATTCAGTTAGCTGTTAGAGGAACAAACGTAGGGCTTTAAAATAATTCTTAAATCGTTTACGAACGCAAAAAAAAAATTTTGTATTCGCTTGATCTCTTATTCTATTGTCTGTGGTTGGCCTCTAGTACTCTAGTATCGACTAGATTAAATCGTCGTTAATGATGAAATTAATGTACAATAGAAAAATCGGAGGGCGTCGGTGCACGCTGCAATCCCACAGCCGCCAGGCGTACATGACTGGCCATGTTACCGCTCGCTTACAAAATACTACCGTAAAACGTAGGTACTGTATTTCTTCTTAGTAGTGAGTGAGATATGCCAGAGCCAATTCTCATCCAATCCTGTTCCCTCCTTAAATTATCCCATCCCATTGACGATCAATTAGCCCAGTTGGTAGTAGGTCCTGCTGTGCAATAGGTCCAGGATTCGATTCCTGGTCAGACAAACATTTGTTTAAAGGCAGATGTTCATTCGTGTCTAGGTATTGCCTATTTTGTGTTCGGCTTTGTGTGTCTCTGGACCCACGCCACAGGATATCCTAGCTTGGGCCATGGAGTGTCAAAAAATAAATATAATAAATGAAATAAAACCCCAAAGAAGAGCCGGGTGCTGTAATGAAATGAGGGAAATCCCTCGTCTCCTTTGAGGGGGAGAATGCACGAGAATGAAGAATCCAACATCTGCTGGGCGCGCTCGACTGGCTACGTTACCCCTCTCTCACAGAAGACTACCTTGTACTGTATTTCCCACTTCATCTTATTTCCCTAATGTACGTGTTTCGGTAGTGAGTGAGATGTGCCAGAGCCCATTCCCACCCTATCCCTCCTCATTTTCCCAACCATTTCTCCAAATCCATTCCTATATCTCCAAAGGTATCCTAGCCAGCTAATCCGGCGGCGTGCCGACGTTTGTCATTTTGGACTAATGTTGGCATGTATTGCGGATGTCTATGGGCGACAGTATCCACTTACCATCAGGTGGACCGTATGCTCGTCTGCCGCTTTCGTCCATAAAAAAATAAATTATAACTTCCAACTTCTCATTTTCTAAATCTTCCAAGGTAGGCAGTCCAAAGGTCATTTTGGACTGATGTCGCAATTTATCGTGGATATCCACTGCGACAGCATACCATCAGGACTGTCTGCTCGACCGCTACCTTATTTCTATGGAAAAGGACTTTCTCTTAATCAATCGTAATCCAGGCATCTTGCGCAGCTACTGCACAATAGTGAACACCCAAATTTATTACAAGGCCATTAATAAACGTTAATGTTTTGTCCTGAACAATATCTAACACAAAATTACCTGTTAGACTTCCATTGAAAGTTTCAGTCAGATTTAGTGGTGTTACTATTTTTAATGGCAAGTAATGTATGTTGTTTGTGAGAGTGGAAACACGGTGATGGTCAATCGATATGTTTCGGCGAGAGTGCGATGGCGAGAGATGGAGGTCGGAGGATCGATGCCAGCGCGACACTCCGGCGCCTCGGCCTCCGGGGAGGGGCACACTGAGAGTTCCTACGTAGATTTTTTTTATAGGGAACTAGGTGGACGAACATGTATAATATATGTGCACATCTGCACAATAAAATATATGTCAGAAATAAATGTCGCCATCAAAACCAGCAATCATTGTGAACCAAATGATTTTTTTTAAATTATATATATATTTATATAATTAAAAAAGTACTATATTGTCATATATTTAAGTACATGACAATATAGTACTAGAATTCAGTGGCCGTGTGAACTCGGTCGGTTTAAAATAGCCATTCTTCCTATGGGTGTAGTAAAAGGCGAATATTTTTCACAAACTAGGTCGCCAATGAAGAAAACACTAATATAAAATAGTACAAAAGTTACAAATCTAGGGATGTACATCTAAGTGTCACCTCAATTGTAAGCAAACACAAAAACATACAAATCTAAAATCTAATCTAACCCAAAGAATGGACTCGCCAATCCGCTTGGTAATTTTATTTTGTAGACATATCTCTCAACCATGAGCACGAGGAGGACAATTATCAACAGTAAACGATGAAAGGGCTGATTGCGGTTGCGCTAATTAATTTAATAGAGCATGAACATCATCCACCTGAGAAGCGTTATCGCTTGCTGCTTTTGTTACTTGAGGTCATTATTTGTTAAACCGACACACAGCCGTATAGTCAGTATCATTGTTCTTCTCTCTGAAGTTGGGACAAAAATGTGTGGTTTAATGTGTCCCAACCCTCAGATTTACTCTCGATTTGTGAAACTCTCGCCAAAGCTCCCAGTCGTATATCGCACAGTGTGACCACAACATCACTACATACATATAGATTGTATATAATACTATGTAAATTATAAGTATATTTGAAATAAGTAACACTTATTCTATATTTTAATTTTTTGTAATGTCTGTTAGACCGTTTAGAAGTGACGCGAAAATGACAAAAAGATAAAAAGTAACACGCTTATAAAAAGTACAGGTATGTATTTTGGTTTATTTTATAATAAAGCGCCTGCAAATGTCCACAGGCAATGCATAAGCTGGTTAATGATTTCATATCTTTATATTCGTCCTGCCCGTTATGACGTATGGTGTGGAAGTGTGCTCTCTGACCGTAGGCCTGATTTGCAAGTTCAAAGTCGTTCAGCGAGCGATGGAAAGAGCTATGCATGGAGTCTCTTTGCTATGCCATGCATGGCATCCGTTCTTGGGAGAGGTCTAAATCCAGCAGTATAGACCAAGCGTATCAAATCGCAAATATATCATACCATACCGTCGCAACTGGTTTAGATAACTGGCATTAGCACTTTTAGGGAGTTAAATATAATGGTTTATTAAGGTTTTAAATGTAGTTAGTGATCTCACGTGTGTACACCAGCTACCTCACACAACTACTTCGTGTAATAACTCGTACGTAACGGGAAATCCCTTTTATCACCATCTATGTATGTATTTCATCTAAAATACGCCTACAAAATACCTATTAATCAATAGAGAAAACAAAATTGCCGCAGTTGTCCTCCGTCCACAATGATCCACAGCTAATACTATGATTAGCCGCGTTAGTTGGTGATACACACGGGGAGATCACACAGACACCATATTAGCTGGATCAGTCTTTTCAGTTATGGGTGCTCTAGTTCAGTTTGTTTGCTTTAATATCTGTGTGGTAATTGTCCGCGATGCCTTTGATATTTTTATTACAAACTAGCGACCCGCCCTCACTTCGCTTGGATTTATTAAATTTAAAACAATCGGAATAAGATATTTTCCTGCGGTTAAATGGAGCCTATATTTTAAGTTAGACCTCTAGCAATACATCGGTGAAAACTGCATTCAATTCCATGCAGTAGTTTTTGCGTGATGCGTGTATAAACATACAGACATACAGACAGACAAAATTTCTAAAAACTGTTGTTTTGGCTTCTGTTGCTCTAATATTAGTTTTTTGTCAATATCTATAATGTACAGACATCGGCCTGTTACAATTTTATTATATGTAATAGATCATCTTCATGTACGCAGAGCGCAATGACAAATGGGTTTAAAAAAAATTAAATGCTGCTATTTGACTGGTTGCAGAGCAGCGATCTAACACTTTTATTATGGCTGACGTGCAGAATAGTCTCCGATTAGTTGTTGCAATAGGAAGCTCTTAATTATTTCGCATCGCAAGTTTTCTTTGAAAACGATAATCTTAAATGTTAAGGGGATGGAGTACCCTTACCTATATAGTATCGACCTATGACGAACACTAATCACATCATTTTATACTAAGTGTAGAACGATGGGTGAGGGAGTGGGCAGCGGGTCAGCAAGTGGGGTTGTCGCAACACAGATCTGCGCGCCGCTACTGCTATTGTGCTGGCTATGCTGCTGGCCAGACGACTCCAAATCAGGTAGACTGAAGTACCTACATCATTTTAGCTACATGCCTACGCCTACTATGTATTATCACTGCCACTAAAGCCGTCAACAGATATTATTAAATTATTTTTAATAATAATATCATTGTAAGGCTAAACGAATTTAATTATTGCAATTCAAAAATATTCAATTTACTTTGTCCAATTATTTTTCTTATAATATTTGCAACAGACAGTCTGATGCAGCATCAGTATCATTACAACAATTATTATTCTATTCATTGGCGACCGATTCGCGTAGTTGGTAGTGACCCTGCTTGTTGTGCAAAAGGTCCCGGTCACACATACATTTGTTTAACAAAAAAGACAAATGTATGTTCGGGTCTGGGTGTGTGCGTCTTTGTATGTGTCTCTGGACCCACGACACACAGAATCGTAGTGTGGGCCATTGAGTGTGGCGTTATTCATTTATTTATTTTATTATTATTCTTACGTAATTACTCGTAAGTATTTTAAAATTACCTCACTATTTAAATGCAAAACTATTATGTTATTTCCTACAGATACGCCAAGTTCTGGTAAGCATCCAAAGCGGCCGGTTATCACACAAGGTACGACGTTTAGCAAATGACTTCATTTGAAACAAAAATATTCAGTGCACTTGTTGATCTTTTACACCACTGGTCCTAAGTTATTACACCACTGGTCCTAAGTTGTTACACCACTGGTCCTAAGCTATTACACCACTGGTCCTAAGTTATTACACCACTGGTCCTAAGTTATTACACCACTAGTCCTAAGTTATTACAACACTGGTCCTAAGTTATTACACCACTGGTCCTAAGTTATTACACCACTGGTTCTAAGTTATTACACCACTGGTTCTAAGTTATTACACCACTGGTCCTAAGTTATTACACCACTGGTCCTAAGTTATTACACCACAGGTCCTAAGTTATTTTACGCGTAAACAAAAGAATACGGATTTTTCTCTCCCTTCTGAATTTGGTCGTTTCAAAATAATTATAATACTTTTTTGTACTTACTCGTAGAACTTGAGGAAGTAATTGCAAATGCTATATTAAAAGTATTAATCAGCAAATCATTTCAATATATTGTATTTACAGAATCTGGATCACGTCGTAGATCTAACGAGTTATTTGGTCGAAGATTCGCCAGCAGTGCGGTGTCGTTACATCTACCCAGTACTTCAGGTAATAATTTTTTGTCGAGCTATTATTTTCATAATTGACTTACTTTTATTATTTATAACTCGTTTTTTTCAGGTCACAAGAAACAACCTCTCTCCGCGCACCGAAGCCATGAAGAAATTAGAGGTCGACGTAAATCACACCTTGAAACAAATGAACAGGATGCACATTACCATTCCGCACCCAGTGTCATTGACGAAGTACTGCACAGAAGAGACTGGGAGAGGTCCACTAAAGACCTTTACATACCTCTCAATCCCGAATCAGAACTTGCTGACAGCTCAGACGTAAACAATAGTATCGGTAAGGTAACTAACGAAGTGGCTAGTTCTAATTCCTCAGAAGATGGCCTTAAAACGGACGAGCATTACGCCGGGAAAATCTGCAAAAAGCATTACACTAACATCAAGTCATCTCGAAACAGACTTGATAAGGAATCTACAAGAGATGACGTTAAAGACCAAGACGCGACCGAAAATGTATCCAATTTTTACATCGGCGACCCACACGACGAAACTGCTGTGTTAGTCACAAACCAACCAAAATCGGATACTGAAAATACGCCTTCGCGAAGTAAGAAATCAGATGATGTGAAATTTGTGTGCAAAGAAACAAAGCAAACATTAAACGAGTCAATTAGATCGAAGGAACGTCCAAAGTTTCTTGTTCCTGTAGAGGAGCACCAAATGTCAAAAGTTTTCGATCTCGAAGTGAATGAGGTAGATCGAATGGATCGGTCGGGCGCGACGCACCACGGCGTAGAGTCGCGCACCAGTTTGACGACTTGTGTGTCAAGACTGGGTTTTGCACCGCTGTCCGTAGGTTTGTAGTCTAGTAAAGCTAATACATAAAGAAATAGGACTTCATTTGATTTGACAAAAACTTATTCTGCCAAGGTAAATAGTATCGCGATAATTCCCATCTTGTAACCATCGAAAAATGCATTCTTTTGCAATGCAACTTCAGAATACAATGCGCTCTGTAAGCAATCTTTAGACTTGATTTGTTTTATAGTATAGTATACTGGCTGTGGTAAGAAAACGTTGAACTCGGTTTTTCAGTAAAACTTATTAGGTTTTAGTTGTCTATTCTCCTCAGCTATTTGTTTAGATATTGTTTTATTAACGCTTAGTTTTCGATGTAAATATAAAATAAAAATGTTTTACAGAACCAGTAGGGTATGACGGTGGTTCGTGCTATCTAGCTGAAGAAGGGACTGTATCTTCTCTTCGCTCATCGCGCGGCGCTGTAGGCGTTACAAGCAGCGCTGCGAGTGAGGGCGGCGGGGAGGAGTGGCGAGGTTTGCGGGGGAGACATGCCAGTGATGGAGATATTCTGGGGCCCGCGCCTAGACCAGAATCTGGCGCGTTTTCAGGTAGGTTTTCTTAATGAATTGAGAAAATTACATATGGTTATTAGTGGTTATATTATATCAGCCCTTTAATGTCCCACTGCGGACCTCCCTTAGTAAGTCACTCGGGGTCGGGCCGTAATCTGCCAGGCGGGGCCCGTGCGGATTGATAGATACCAGATTTTTTTTTATTTCTGGAGAATGCGGGTTTCTTCACGATGTTTTTCTCTCAATAGGTTCTTTTTGTCTTAACTTGTTGTTCATTTCTATAATAGTATATCTTTTATTCTATACACCCCTAAGGCTCCCGGTCATTATATACTGTACTGAGTAATGAACGCTAAAAACGTTATACATAAAACTACAAAACATTACATTTATATACCATATTATACATCAGCCCCCACCTACCTCTCCACTGCTGGACTCTCCCGCGGACTTCAGCTCTTCTCATCCAGCCACTACCGCCGACCTTCTTCATGTCGTCAGTCCACCTCGCCGGTGGGCGCCCCACGCTACGTTTCCCGATACTCGGTCTCCATTCGAGGACTCGCCTGCCCCGCCGGGTGTCGCTCCTGCGACATATCACCCCCCCCCCCCCAAACCCGCCCGTCTTGTATTATTATAGAGTACCAGTTAAATGCGTGTTGATCGCGCAATTAAAGAATGTATTTAAATTGAAATGTATTGCATTCCCATTTTATCTTATTTCCCAAATGTACGTACGTGTTTCGGTAGTGAGTCAGATGTGCCAGAGCCCATTCCCACCCTATCCCTCTCCATTTTCCCAATCCTTTCTCCAAATTACCTGTAGGTGGTAAGGTAGGGCTAGTAGGTGGACTGTATGCTCGTCTGCCGCCTTCGTCCATAAAAAAATGGTTGGAGCTACAATTATCCCACCTCATTCTTCTCAAGAAATATCATATCATATCATATAATGGTATGATCATATCATATCATATAATCGCGTTGTACTGGCTATTCTCCATACTCACCAACCTTACTGCAGACTTCTGGATAATGATGTCATTGTTACATTTTTACAGAAAGCGACCTGGATCTAGAGCTAGAGGGTAGCGAGGAGCGACCGCCCGCCTACAACGAGATACATAAGGATGTACCAGCGTCCGCGCCACAGCCCGCGCCGCGACGTCACATCGACAGAAAAGAGACAGCCATATAAATATATATACCATACACTTTTGAAGAAAAAGTAATAAAACCACAGAATGAATGAAATGACCGGACCCCGGAGGGAAAGGAGACATCAAAAGTTTTAGTCAAAGAAACTTTATTTTATTTTAAAGATAAGAAAACCTGCTATCATGAATTTTTGAAAAGTCGCTTGTCTGGGCCGGGAACTGAACCCAAACAAATGCGAAAAAATCACCTTAATATATTTTTATAGCACCAATCGATAGGAGCAATAGTATCAAAACTCCCTAATAAACATTAGATATATATGTATTAAATTAAAACAAGGCCATGAAATCAAACATTATGTTGTCAAAATAATTACAAAGGGATAGTTTAAAAAAACTATAATTTTGTTACAAAACTAACATACTGACTAATTATGTTACCCAACTAATAACTTTATGATGTCATGATTTTATGATGGATGTTGTATTTATTTTGACAAAATAATGTTCGATTTTATTGATCTTGTTTTAATTTAATACATATCTATTGTTTATTAGGGAGTTTTGATCCATATCATTGACCCTAGCGATTGGTGAGGTAACAATAAATGGTAATTATTTTTATGGTAATTTAATGGTAACAATAAATGGTAATTCCCGGCACAGACAAGCGACTGTTCAAAAATCCATGAATGCAGTTTTTATTAGGTAAGTATAATACCTATCTTTAAAAATAAAATAAAGTACCTTTGAGTAAAATCTGCTACCTTTAATATTTAGGGTACTTTCCCTTAAGGACCCATCCTTATAGGGTTCGGCCCCTAAAAGCCCGGATGGAGGGACAGATAACGCAAGCTGTGGGTCGCTGTGTACCCGAAGTTAGCGCTAAGCTCCTACTTCTCGCGCCGCTCGTTCAGTCTATTCCGACCCGTATCGTTATTAAATTCTGCTTACATAAATGCCTAATTGTATAATACTATAATCAATTATAAAAATTGATCAGCGAGTGGCTCCCATTCGTGACGTATCACGTTTGGTTTCCATAGAATTTCATAAACTTGTCTTATCTATATATGTCTGTGTGAAAACTATCCTAGATTTTCAAAAGTCGTTATTAAAATATTACGCAAGTTTCGCTTATCGAAGAAGCATTTTAAAAGATAAATATTTTGATAACCTTGAAATAATAAAACGTAGCTTTTTTGCTATTTAGTCAAAGTAATGAACAAGATACCTAAAATGTATATTTAAATATTTTTTGAAAATTAATCCCCGTGTATTTTTATACAATACACTAAGCTTTCTATAGCAGATATTTAAGAAGATGTTTCTGTATAGTATGGACGTATTAGTGAGAAATAAAGCTAAAAAGTGTTGATTTATAAACTTAAAATCATTTCTCTTATAATAAGAAAATAACTCAATTACATATATTACCTCATTCATTAGTTATTGTCAATTACAAATGTCTATATTAGATGTGGAGATAGATGTATAAATACATGTAAATATAAACACTTACGTTGTTATCAACTGTTATTGCTGCACATGACAGCTCATCGCTAAATAATGCAATATGTAATTATAAATGAACTATTGTAATGCTACTTGACGTAAAATAATTACAATATTGTTTAGTCAATGTATTCTTGTTTAAACAATAAAATGTCTGTTATATAAAAACATTACTTTTATTTTAAGAAACAAAGTATTTTAGAACTTGGCCCGTGCACTGCTGTAGTCGACATATGTTGTATTTAGTTATGTTGATTCTGTTACAAAGTAAACATTTTTTATGGTAACTTTTATTTTGTGCACGCTGCAACCTTACAGTCGCTGGATGTACTCAACTGGCCACATTGCCTCTCTCTCATAGAAGACCACGGTCAAATGTACTGCATTTCTCACATCACCCTATTCCTCCAATGGACACGTACGTGTTTCGGCAGTGAGTGAGATATGCCAGAATCCATTCCCATCCCATGCTGTGGCCTCTCTCTTTGCCCAACCCTTTCTGCAAATTAATTCCTAAATTTCCAAAGGTAGGGGCATGCCAGTGTTTGCCATCTGGACTGATACCACACCACCTATTCATATAGCACCACATGGACTGTCTGGTCGCCTGCCGCCTTCATTCTATAAAAAGAAATAAATAAAAAAGGAAACGTCTTCTTAATACAATTATTTATATTTATTATGAAAATGTTAACAGCTCACAAACGCTATAGCAAACAGTAGGTCCAAAATCATAAAACATGACCATAATATTACATACATTACACGATTAAGACTAATAATAATAATAATAATAATGATAGAGGTATAACGGTATAAAAAGTACAAACATTTATCATATAATATAGATTATCTAGATTTAACACGATATTTTTTGGCACATTCATTAAAATTTCATCCTAAATTTAAAGTTTTTAAAATGTCTTCGCTAATTGGTAGGTACACGACGTGATTTTATATGAAATATTACACTAATATGAAAACATGAAATACTTACTAGGAATAAATAGGAATTTTGCCTGTTTGATCCTACAACCTTTTTTAATGCAATAGTTCTTAACTTCTTACTTTTCTACCTCATTTAATTACAGGCCCGAATAGGACGGATCAGAAAAAATCTGGATGGAAACCTAATTGTTTTACGTTGTTCCATTAGTACAGAACAATTTACACCTATGAACTCTTAGGAAACCTGGATTCTTAATCTATATTTTAAGTAAATACAATCAATCCATTGAATTAGTAAATACAATATTATTACCTATAGAAGGTAAGCACATCAAGTGAAACATTAAATTGTTCCTACGCTACAGTACAGGCACGTCGATTGAATGCACACATACTACCAGTACAAATTTATATATAATTTTGTATATAATATAAGTTACATTATTTTACGTAGGTATCAAAAGCAAATATAGAACACGCGGACGTGCAATGTCGCCACAGCTTAATTAGTTAATTATACAGAATTACCTTATTTCATTATTTTGTAGTACATTAACATTTATATAACGTCTATCCTTTTATATCTTCATATAAAACGTTGATATCTTAAAAACATCTTAATTTATTTTAATAAATATATTTGGAGAACGTTGGAACAAAAGCAGTTTAATCCATTTTCGACTCATTTTTATATATTCATAAGGCGATCTTATTTAAAAAATATGATAAATCAAACAAAAATGAATAAAACCAGAATTGAATTTTATGGGCATTTTTATCTCCAATGCTGATGCTGATGGGGTTGCCCCGATTCTGTAGCGTGTCGGGGATGTTCGCCGGGGCGCGGGTAGATTGTTTTTACGCGATCATGCGCAAACGGTGTACCTACATCCCTGATGCGCAGGGTCCGGGCCAGCGCCAACGGTATCCTGGAAATGTTTTCGAACAAGTTCGACTGTCAGTGCATGAACCGTTGTTGTATGGTACATGTGCTGACAAATAAATTAGTATAATTTTAATTTATATATTGTTTATACTCTGTGTGCTACTAACTATAGGCTAAGAATTTTTTTAAATTAAGTTCGTAGTAACAATAAAATATGATAAAAAATGTTATGATCCTGAGTTGGTACGTATGTATAACTAGGCCTATCTCGCTGCAGGCGTTTGGTAGTCACTACTTTGTGGCGCAGTGACAGGCACAGGTATCTTTTCCGGAACTGGCACAGTCCCGGCATTGGTTTTGGAGCCGGTATCTGTCTGCTGCGCTTCAGGAGACGTGGAAGTGGGGAACACAGTATCGCCTTTCGCTGCTGGTTGTTGAGGCATTTGTTTGCACAGCTTCGCCATCGCCGTCGCCGTGTCTCTCACCACTGGAAATGTGTGAAATATGGAAATTTAAGAAAAGTCCTTAACTGAAATTGTAGGTTTAAAATGATATCACCGATTGCTTTGAAATTTTGACACAACGTTGCATTCGAATACGCGTGTGTTTTTATATAACTATCATATAAAATTTTATATCATAAATATCATATATCATATATCATCATATTTTATAAAAAACAGCTAAAACGGGGTAAGCGCCATCTGTTGGGCAGCAACAGCAACGCGTGGCCAAGTACAGCTAGTTATAAATATATTATAACTGAGCGTTGGCTATTGATTAAACAGTATCTCCTAATTTATAATTTATTTAAGATTTGTTTCACGAGTGTCTTTGAGTTATGACGTTTTAGAAAATAGTTAATTAAGAGTTACGATTGAAATATATAAATAGTTAATAATACATAACAAGTTAATGATAAGTAATGCATGATTTAAGTTTACTTATTATTGATTTTACTTAAAAAACAGCTGTGCAATAATTTGAATGTCATCTGTAGTTACCTGTTTTAAGTAAATAAAAATTTGAATTTGAAGAGCGTATTTTACTAACCTGGCTGTACGGGGTAGGGCGCGGGCGAGGGCGGCGCACGCGGCGACGACACGTAAGGCATCAGTGGATCCTGCGCCGACAGCTCTGAGAAAATATATAACAATATGATAAAAGGTGCATTGATAAAAGAATTAAATGCACAGTTCCTTATAAAATAGGGGTGTCAATTAAACTGATGCCAATTTCTGTTTTTTATCAACCTTTCGTCACCGGTGCGCGGTTCATAAACGATTCCTTTACAAAGACTAGTGAGTTAACACAGTGGCGTGAACTCAGTAAAAATAATGTGGACTTTAAAACATTTTATACTGTAAAAAGATGTGGAATCATTTGCCAAATGAAGTTTTCCACTGAATTATGACATGGAGCTCTTCAAAAGAACTGTGAATATGTAATTGCTGCGAATTACATATTCAATTTTGTTGATGACAATTAATGCTACAGTTTAAATTGTCGTTTGTATGTTGCGTTGATTTTTGCGGTTAAAAAAAACCATGATCGTATCTATCAGATTCGATAAAACAGTTGGAAGTGTTACCTTTGACCTTGGAGATGAAGTAGTAGAGGAAGTAGCAACAGAGCATGATGAGCAGCACGGCGACACCGGCCAGCGCCACGTAGTACGCGACGTGGCTCGGCGGCCGCGCGCCCACCACCGGCGAGCCCATGATGATACTCTGTAACCAGTGTCGACACCACTCACGTGTGAAGTGTATCTGCTGGAAATCAAATGAGTGACGAGCAGACATTCCACTTAGCGGTAAGTGGATACTGTCGCCCATGCCATAACCAACCAACCCTATAGCATCCACTGCTGGACGTGGGCCCCCTCGTGTACATTGCTTTGTTGTTGTACAGAACAGAAGAGAACAGTCTGGATGAGAACAGAAGATGGAGTGTCTTGGGAGAGGGCTATTGATACGATATGGTACCTATGGTAAGTCTTTGGGTTATCATTTTAACGACTCTTGAGTAATGGACGTGGAGAGAGAAAACAGGTTTCATGTTTATATTTATGTCAGGGTTCGCTGATATCAGTGGATATATATCACGACATATATATATATATATCAATTGATATTTATCGTCAAACTAGAATTTTGGCAGATCCCACGCTTTTAAATTGTTATACTGACGTAAATAAAAATTATGATCAGTGGCGCTGCCCGTGATCCAACACTACAGATTAATAATTATAATTGAGTTGAATGTTGATTAGGACTGATTATTAATCTCAAACTCTAATTTTTTGTTTTGTTTTATAATAAATAAGTATATTAGTCAAATTCAAAGTCTCATTTAACAATTTTGACACATTAAAATCTCTTACAGAATGGAATTCGCGTCTTTTTTATATACATGATATATAATATCAAATATCGGCTCGGATATTTACGAACCCTGATTTATGTAATAAAAATAGGCATAAAAATATGTACGAAATTACAATTACTCAAGGTACTTACCTACCTTTCCAAAATGAACAGAATTTTAGATTATCATAATTTTCACAATATTATTTTCTCAGTTAACACGAACAGAGTTATGATAATAAATAAACATACAAAAATCTACACTACACCCAGCTTTCATCACTTCATATTCACCACTTTTTCATTTCTAACTTTTTAATTTTTGTACGATTGAACAGATCCTGTATCTGCTTCCGCGGGCCGAGGGCAACATTTTTGAAAATTGTTGAATCATGTAAAAACAACTATCGGTTATTTTAACCACTATTTTAAACTTGCTTTAAACAAATGTGGTATGATCGTAGTGATTGCTCCAGTTATCTGTTCACGCATCTCGCCGCAGAATCACGAAAACTGTTCTAATTTTCAGTAACGCAGAGTAAAACTCTCGCTTCGTCCTCGGAAGCTTCGTCACATTCTGTGGTCTGTTTTATACAACAAGGTTATTGCCTGTGGCGTTGCTTGAATTAATATATTTTTTGTATCTTATAAGAATTTTTAATCGGTGATAAAAAGTATTCGTAACCAACTCTTGAATTGCCCACTGCTGGACATGGCTTCAAGCGCATTGTCTTGTGCATGTGGAAATATGGCCTTAAAAGGCTACGCTGGCCAGGCGGTTGGCGACTCCATTCTTTCAGAGGTGGTGTAGTTCCTCAGTGCTTGTGGTCAAAAGCTGGCCGCCACCACACGGCCAAATAAAAGTTTTGACAGAATTTGCTCCGTTATTCTCCAGCTACATGGTTCAGGATATGACCATATGACTGGCAATATTTCTCCTAACTCCTTGGTTCTGAGTTTAAAATTGAAGAAACTGGACTAGTAGCAATGAAACATCCAGTACCTACATTCATATAATAGATAAATAACCCACCAATTTATCAGCGTGTCTCTCCACTGCTGAATATAGGACTCTCCCAAGGCCTAGGACCACACACGATTTCTCTCCTAGTGGCTAGATAAGAGTCAGGCCACTGATAGGCGACTTCCTTCAAGTCATCGTCGTTTCATAAATAACCTAATTATAACCCAAGATTCATCTAGAGTACTCAAGACCCGAACGGACAGACAAACTTCACATTTCATAAAGTCACATGATAGATGACACTGTGCCGCTCCATGTTGTTGGCTGGAAAACCTGTAGCGATCAAAGTCCTTCCGGAGGAGGTTGGAGGGCAGACGCGGCAACAAGTGGCGCGACGTCGCGGCGCCGCGGCAGGGGTGCGACACTGAAACTTGTTTACCTCATATTTTTGGCAGCTCTAGACAAACTTCATGTGGAAAATTGAGGACATTTGGCAGGAGACTTTGTTTTCTGTGCTTACTCGAAAGTAAGAGTGGACAACGTTTGTAACCGAAGCATTTCTTATAGAACATAATATTTTTACTTGGTCCAAGTACGTCACATCGGTTAGTAGGTCAGTATAAATATACATCACGTGGACGATGTCTCCGGTCCGTCTCTGGTATACAAATGATCAATTATTATTTGCAGAATTATCGACGATCCCACTCTCACGGGTGGGTTAGAATCGCCCAGCATCCATAGAGATGTTCTATTCAATTTGATGCCAACTTTGCGTTTTTACCATCGCACCGCTCGTCATTATCGTGCGGTTTATCCGCACTTCCTTGACACAAAGTCGCTGCGTACTGTGCGCTCGAAAAGACAGTTTATGCCGCGAACCCGAAAGTTGTGGAATGAACTGCCAGCTGTGGTATTTCCGTTACGCTCCGATATGGGGCTGTGAACCCATATCAACAGTGTGATGGAGATTTCAACATATCAACATGGAGCTGTGAACAGGATTCTGCAAGGTCGGCAGCGCATCTGCAAGCCCCTGGTGTTGCAGATGTTCATGGGCGGCGGTGATCCCTTACCATCATGTGGCCCGACCGGTCGTCTGCCATCCATTCTAAAAAAAATACTCAATTAAAAAGTTTTAAAAATTGCAAAGGTTTTTAATACTAACACATTATCATATTTTAATACAAATAGTACAAGCATGGGTATTATTATAAATGTCAGATTATTTATTGGTTTTATCTAAGTACCTACATAAACTTATTTGTGCATCATGAATTCATTAGTAGGTAGAATAATAGCAATGTTGAAGCAGCCATTTATATAATTATGTTTTAAATTATTTTAATGGAGCCTCTTTTATATGATTAGTATTTATTTTAAATATTTTAAGTATTTAGTTTTGTGTTACTTTAGGTAAGTACATAGTTCTAATCTATTGGGGTCCGGTATGTCGTGACGTTTTTAATTGTGGATGTTTTTAAATGGAATTAAGTTAGTTAGTCAGTTATTAGTTTGTTCGACCTTAGCACATAAGTCGTACAAAAAGCTTAATAATTAGTGTTGTTTAGTTAAATCAACGGACAAGTGGAAAAACGAATTGCAACGGACAAGTGGAAAAACGAATTGCAACGGACAAGTGGAAAAACGAATTGCAACGGACAAGTGGAAAAACGAATCGCAACGGACAAGTGGAAAAACGAATTGCAACGGACAAGTGGAAAAACGAATCGCAACGGACAAGTGGCAAAACGAATCGCAAAATAAATCAACGGACAAGTGGAAAAACGAATCGCAACGGACAAGTGGAAAAACGAATTGCAACGGACAAGTGGAAAAACGAATTGCAACGGACAAGTGGCAAAACGAATCGCAAAAAAATTTTAACTTGAAGTTTTACGGGCAGATTGTTAATGTACTTGACCAATTTGAAAGCCTGCCCGTAAAACTTCAAGTTAAAATTTTTTTGCGATTCGTTTTGCCACTTGTCCGTTGCAATTCGTTTTTCCACTTGTCCGTTGCAATTCGTTTTTCCACTTGTCCGTTGCGATTCGTTTTTCCACTTGTCCGTTGATTTATTTTGCGATTCGTTTTGCCACTTGTCCGTTGCGATTCGTTTTTCCACTTGTCCGTTGCAATTCGTTTTTCCACTTGTCCGTTGCGATTCGTTTTTCCACTTGTCCGTTGCAATTCGTTTTTCCACTTGTCCGTTGCAATTCGTTTTTCCACTTGTCCGTTGCAATTCGTTTTTCCACTTGTCCGTTGATTTAACTAAACAACACTAATTATTAAGCTTTTTGTACGACTTATGTGCTAAGGTCGAACAAACTAATAACTGACTAACTAACTTAAGTTGACTTATGTCATAATTCCACTTGTCCGTTGCGATTCGTTTTTCCACTTGTCCGTTGAAGTTTCACTTCTAGTATGTGTCCCAGCACACATTTTGATTTTTTCGCAGGTTTACTGCAAATTATGATTTGGATAGGTTAGGTACATTTTAATGAATGAATTTTTTATTTACACATATTTTATTTTATCAAACAAAACAAACAAAAAAAACTAAGTTCAATCCAGAACAAAAAAAAAAGATTCCAAAAAAATATTTCAAAAAAAATTATTCCAAAAAAAAATATTTGAAACCAAAATTTAAAAAAAAAAATGTTAAAAAAATATTATTCAAAAAAATATATTTTTTTAAAAATATTTGAACAAAATTATGTTAATTAAAAAATATTTCAATAAAAAATATTTCAAGAAAAAAGATTCCAAAAAAATATTTCAAAAAAAATTATTCCAAAAAAAAATATTTGAAACGAAAATTAAAAAAAAAAAAGTCAAAAAAATATTATTCAAAAAAATATATTTTTTTAAAAATATTTGAACAAAATTATGTTAATTAAAAAATATTTCAATAAAAAATATTTCAAGAAAAAAGATTCCAAAAAAATATTTCAAAAAAAATTATTCCAAAAAAAAATATTTGAAACCAAAATTAAAAAAAAAAAATGTCAAAAAAATATTATTCAAAAAAATATATTTTTTTAAAAATATTTGAACAAAATTATGTTAATTAAAAAATATTTCAATAAAAAATATTTCAAGAAAAAAGATTCCAAAAAAATATTTCAAAAAAAATTATTCCAAAAAAAAATATTTGAAACCAAAATTAAAACTAGCCCTTCTCACCCTTCGCCGCTGACGCCTCTTGCCGCGTCATATACCGTCTACCCCCTCCACTGGGCCGTGACACTATTTCGTGACTAAAAAATCCTAATACCCCCCGTCTATATAGAAGTTTCACTTCAAAAATTAACAAAGCGTATACATACACGGTAGCGAAAGTAGTGTCATATGTAGTTATGAAGATCAAAGTAGTTATCTAGTGAGGGGAACCCCGATTTGATTCTACCCGTTTTATCCTCTGCCCACTTGAGTCCGCTATCAAGCCCACATGTTTCCAATTAGAACACTAAAGATCCTAGAAAAATCCTGAATTGTGTCGGCACTTGACAGCCCTGAAACAGCATGAGACTTGTCGGCAGTCGCGACCCGGCGGCGCCGCAGGACCACTCGCCACGCATGCGCCGTCGCTACACACTTCTCGTCATACACATCATAAATGTCACGCCGTAATGCGTGTGTCAATCCTTCGTCATAAGTAGATATAACCAATAAATAAAGGAACAATAAATGTAACTAATCTAAGCATAGGATATAGGTCAGCGTAGGTATAAAATATTGGCTACACATATGGTCAGCCAACGCTGTGATTTTCTGTGCAACACCTCGTAAGATTCACATTCGTGAGGTCGTGAGTTCGGACTCCGGCCAGCAGCTACCGACCATTAAGTTCAACCAATTTAAATAGGGATTTTTTAGTTATTAGATACTATCTTGGCCACAGAAGTGGATTTCCCTATGATCCGTGTTCTCGGAGTTCTGATTTTTGACCGCTAGTTTACCGCTAATTTTTGACCGCTAATCAGCAGCCTAGTTCTGATTTTTGACAACTAATTTCGACTAATTGACTTGATCTTCTATCAGATCTTGACTAAGTACAGTAGATCTTGACTTTTGAGGGGGAGAGTGCACGCTGCAATCCAACAGCCGCTGGGCGCGCTCGTCCCCCTCTCTCACAGAAGACCTTGAAATGTATTGCATTTCCCATTTTATCGTATTTCCCCAATGTACGTACGTGTTTCGGTAGTGAGTGAGATGTACCAGAGCCCCTTCCAATCCCATCCTATCCCTCCCCATTTTCTAAACCCTTTCTCCAAATCCATTCCTATATCTCCAAAGGTAGGCAGCGCATCCGGGGGCGTGCCAACGTTTCTCATTTTGGACTAATGTTGGCATGTATCGCGGATGTCTATGGGCGACAGTATCCACTTACCATCAGGTGGACTGTATGCTCGTTTGCCGCCTTAGTACATAAAAAAAAAACACACCCAAAGATGTTATACCTTACGAGACGCCAGGTGTCTATAAGATAGACTGCAGCTGTGGTGACTAGTTACTATATAGGCTGAACTAAGCGTACAGTTGCGTAAAGGGTAAAGGAACACATCGCAACTAAATATAAGAAACCGCAAACAGCAATAACTGAACACATTCTCAACGCTGGAATTGATTCCACTGGATAGAACTCTGCACTCCAAAAATACTCTCTACTGAACGTCAGTATTAACCCAGCCTTGTACGTGAAACGATTGAAATAAAGAAATATAAAAATTTCAATCGGAAAGATGGATATAAACTCGACATAAAATCCAGTGATTCACAAATTTAAACCTTGCGATTTACCATCGAATGCCGCCGGGAACATTGTTAGCACTTTAATCAAAAGTGGGTAGTTGATAAAACTACTCGCAGCTCCTATTCTGGACTACCCGTCTCTTCAGCCAACTCGTGACCACGGCTAGTATAACCCGTGGCGAAACGAGTGGATCACCAATAGGTAAACAGAGCTTTTAACAAATATTTTACAATAAAAAATATGCAAAAGGGAGAGTTTAAAAAGTTATACGTAAAGTAGTTCTCAAGATACAGCAATGGCCCCCAGAGTAAGCTTATTCTGGCAGAATCACCAAGACACGTTATAACTTTTAAACGATGCATCGACTAATACTGCTTTTTTGACTAATTAACAACTCTTTCTAGTTAAGAGTTCAAATCCAGCACATGGATAGCCTGCCAGGAACAATAAAGAGATAGGGAGTCCCGCGCTCATTTAATATTTCTTGATGCTCGTTTAAGACAAGCCTTTATAGTGTCAAGTAATGACCTTTGTATTGTTTGTCCATTGTTTGCTGGCATGCAGAAATGGTGCTGGCGTAAAAGTTAAAAAAAGGTAGAAAAAAAGTTAGTATTATAGTTTTGAGGAAAGGTTACGAGGGTACAGATCCTTTTTATTCAGACATATATAAAATTAAAAGTGTTGGTGATTGCAAAACAAGTCGGCTTTTGTAAACAACAGAAACACATTAAAATTTGTGTGTTAAAAATCCATTTAAAGAATAATAGCATATTTGGGGACAAATTCTGGAAGCATACGTTTAAACGTTCGTATATCATTTTGATATTTTATATAAAACGAAATTTTATTGTGTTATTATTTCTTCGTGATGTGTGTTGGGATGTATTACGGCACATTTTGTCTTCGTCGTGAAATCAGAAGATGGTTAATTAAATATGGTGGGATAGTTAATCCCATATAAAGAAAAGAGCGAGCAGGTGACTGTAGATCCCATTCCAATTTAATTATCCGAAATGTAAAAAAAACATGGCAGCCCGAAGTAACAGCGACGCCCTTAACGCACGTCACAATTTGGTTCATGGAGAGTTCAGGTTTGCTCTAGATTTAAAGCTAAACGTTGAGATATTTCGTTGATTTGGTTTTGTTTTCGGCAAATTAGATTGAAACGTACTATAAACGTCATTTATATGAAATAAAAACCACAGTGCTACATTCAAAGAATTTTAATTTGGTATAAAATACATTTAACACAAGGTATAACAGACTGACTCCTCAATACAATCAAATGCACCTTAATCATTTAACATCGCAAATGATAATATTATGAGTTATGTTGAGTTCAAAACATTTTTCACTTATACGCTTATAGTAGTACCTATACTTATCTAATTGTGCCAAAATATCTTTTTTATTTTCAATAATAAGGTAAGTATTTGATTATTAAAACTATTGAGGACTGTTAATCGTAGTTTAAAATTGGCGGTTTCAACAGAAACTAAATTGTGGAAGTTAGTAGTTTTATCGTAGAAATTAAAAATATTGTTATTAAAAAATATGCCTGGAAACAGTCGCGAAACTGTTTAAAATCATTATTTAAACTTTTTAGTTTTGTAACTTTTTTTTAATGTCTGTTAATTATTATTATAGCATCGTTATGCTGTAATTTAGATAATATATATTGATCTTATTGCATAATTGTCTGATTTATTTCTGCATGTTTCAGTTTCAAACTAGTTTTAGAACAGAAAGAGTAAAGTATTCAATTTTTCCGATGAAATGATTGTCGGCATGTCAAAGATTATCTAAGGGCATTTTTTTGGATCGTCCTAGGCTTAGACTTAGGAGAGTTAAATAGATATTTCTTAGATTTATCTTAGCTAAGACTTAAGTCATTTAAATCTAGCTTGATTAGAATGACAACCGTCCAAGTGCCTCGAATAGTGCTGTATAAAAATAATTAATCAATAAAAACCTAAAATCACAGAAGGTATTTGCCGTCGGTACACGGACGTATTTTTTTATTTATAACGCATAACACAGCAATAAATAAACACATTACGTCGACTTGATCATTATTGTCCTGGTACTATTTGAGGCACTTTGACAGCTGTTATTCTAATCAAGCTAGATTTAAAAGACAGAGTGGTTGGAAACTGGCCCCTGTGCAGACTGCACAAGGTGTATATAAACGCGACACAGACTAATTCTTAGACCGAGAATCGACTATTTATCCAGGCATGGTCGGACAAATATAGGTTTGCAAGACCTTTCTTAGCATAAACTTAGACCGATTTTCCGGTCCACAGACCAACTGCAAGGCTAAACTAGTTGAGCCGCGGGGAAAAAGAACGCTCAAATTTTCCCGATGGCACAACTAATTAATTGGTCCGTTAAATGAAATAAATTTTATTACTTACAAGTCATCTAATTCTCTACGACTCATCTAAATCTAATTGCCAACTATATTACTAAGTCATGTATCCAAACCTCATTCCCTTTTGTCATGACAAGAGATGTTTTTTCCTGTAATTTATTATGAGTCAACTGCCAGTCATTTGCTGCGGTTGCCGTAATTCTTATTATTATTTCAGTGTTTGGTGGATACAACTGGTTGAGCTGAAGGGAATACATAACGTTATTAATTCCCTATGGTTTTGAGCCTTGCAGTTTGGCGCAGTTTGCAGATTCGAATTAATTCTAAGACCGAGAGCCCTTACTTTATGTTCGGATAAATAGACGTTTCTAATACCATTCTTGGCTTCGAGTTAGACCGTGCCGTTAGAAAGTAACCTCTGTGCAGACTGCATAAGGCGCCCACAAAATACAACTCAGACCAAGACCGCGAATCGTCTGCTTATTTATAATTTAGACTTTTATTTAAGAACTGTCAAAGATTTTTTTTTAATTTGTAGCTTTTTGTGGTCACGTTTAGTGGCAGAGTCTGGCAGTGAGTCGTTTGCTGGAGCCAACGAGCACTTAGGATTGAAATTGTGGTTTATAATATGTTATTACTATACATAATACGTTATCGTAACGGGACATCTAACAATATCTACAACGGGGCATGGTTTGCGCGGTTTTCGTCTCTACTACTTTGGCAATAGGAGTCATAGTAAGCTGCATAATTTTCACGGAAACAAGCTAAGAACTACATAAAATTGAGCAGAATGTAGTGTTCAATAGAAATACATAAGGCGGGCTGTGGTCGCTCGCGATATATGTGTTTAGAGATTTATTATAACGGCACAATTATAGTATTATAAGTAGATGGATTCTCGTAAAATGTGTAAATAAAAATTGATTATATGATTATTTATTACGATGTGCGGGAATCATTCATAATTATACTGGAGTAAAGAGAAACTACTAGTGACAGAAATGATAAATAGTAAGAAATGAGGGATTTACACGAATGATCCATTATTTCTTGTTTGGTTTTTGTTAATTACCGGAAGTATTGTGTTTTTTCCGCATTCTAGACTACCTTTCTGTAGTTTCTTTGAAATCGGTTCAGTAGTTTAGTGAACACGTAACAAACAAAGTGACACTTGACAAGCACACTTTCTGATTTATAATAATATTATTAATTAATATTATTAATTATTTATAATTCCCGCACATAAATATAATTTCTGGTGAAGAATCATTTGAAAATTTTCATTTCACGAAAGAATTCTTCGACCCTACATGCGTATCACGTTTAAAGTAAATATGTATACATTTGTCGCCCAACTCACGCCCCGAATATATCACAATCAAAAATATATTATATATTACACATACATATATGTATTTATGTATCTACTTAACTATTAATATTTAAATTTAAATGCAAAAACCGTGTATTTTACATTGTATTGTATACATTGAGAAGAAATATACGCGAATTAAGAGCAATGGTAGGTATAATTACTAATCATATATTTTTTAATGGTCCCCCAACAAATAGAGCTATGTAAGGGAGGGCCTTATATATAGCTTATATATATATGTATATGTTTATGGTATTATTAGTATACATAAAGTAGTAATAATACAGATAAATAATACTATCAATCTGTCATGTTGAATAATTAAAAAAATATCTAAGTATATACAGGGATGTGTTCGATCAGTTCCCAAAGATGAAACCACGATTCATACTTATTTGACATGAGAAAACAGGATTTTTTTTAAAATAATTTCATTTTTATCAAGTTTCACAAATTTCCTAAATTATTGAGATGAATAATTAAATTATATTATTATTATTATTTATAAAAATATCCTTTTTTGGACTTTGTATTTAGTAAATACGATGCGAAACATTTGTAAAAAATATATTATTCTTTGTAAAAAATGATTTATAAAATTTTCATGTTAATTTCCACGGTTTTAGGTTTAGGAAATGGTTTGGTTACACCTGTGTATTATATATATATATATTTTATGTATCTTGTAATGTACTTGTCTTGTAATTGTTTACTATGTATGGGGGACATTATCAAATATATTTCTACTATGTTACATTATTTAAAGTATATTTCATTTATCTAATAAAAGTGAGCGCATATTTAGAATAATGTCTTGTATTATTTATTAAATTTAACATCAATTACCTTTGCGAAACATCCACAAGCTAAGTATATAATGTTGACTAACAGTCCATACAAATACAAGACACCTTTGCAGTTAATTGTCAACATATTCAATAGACGACTAGGTGACGAGAACCGCAAGCATAACGTTGTAAAGTATGGACCAATCGAGAGTTGGCACAAACTCCATTGCAGTTAATTATCAACATATTCAATACAAGTGTAGGTGGAGCCAACCGCAAATATAACGTAAAATATCGATCACTGGAACGTTCGCACGAACACAATCTCCTTTGCAGTTCATTATCAATAGATATATTCAATAAGCGGGAGCGGTGGCGGCGACCGCAAATATAACATTCTAGAATAATAAGGAAAATTAACTTTAAAATCACCTTCAATAAGTCGTTCACGAACGCAAAACTAAGTTTGTAATCGTGTGCGAACAATAACGTGAAAAATGTCTTAGATTCAATTGAAATTCCAAATTAACGATTAATCCTAATTATTTAATAAACTTTAGTAAATCCCTCTTATGTTATGTACAATATTACAATTTCTAATTTAAAATAAGCATTAAATGGCGATTTAAGTTAATTTAGTTGTTGTTCCTTTCCCGAGAAAAAAAGCACTGAAAAACTATTCAAAATTCTTATAATAAAATACAAAAAGATGCAAGATCAAATTAATTTGCTTACCGATAAGTATTTTTATTCAGTACTAGCTGACTCGCCAGACGTCGTCCTCTCCAAATTTCAATAATACAATAATCCCGTAGAAAAAAGCACTTTCAGTTTTTCCCGAATTTTCCAATTTCCCGGGAAACTTCTACAATTTTTCTTTGCCTGAACACTTTATTCGGGCTATTATGAACATTTTTAAGAAAAAAATAGCCAAATCAGTGCAGCCGTTCTCAAGTGATGCGCTTACCAACGAACAGCATTTAATTTTTATTTATATAGATAGATAAACGTAAGTTGACTATAAGTTCACGGTCTAAAGTAGACTACACGACACAGAAAACTCGCCCTCATTATCCGGGAACAACGAAGTGCAGGGAGCCAACGATCAAATACCGTGATTAGAGATACGGCATCGAAGCACAAGTATCTTAATTCGGTCAATAGCAACTTTTACTGTGCAAAAGTGGGGCAGTAGCGATTTTGATATATTATTATGTTATTTAGGTTATTGAATCCTTATTGAAAAATTAAAGATTTCAACTTTTTGAGAGGGCTGAGCCGCCATCTTGAATTCAAGATTTAAAATAATGTTTTTTTTTTCTCAAAGTCGCGAACAGTCGATACTTAGAACAAAATCGAGCTTCATCTATATATTTTCTCAGTGGTGACGTCATCAGTCTTTAATCTACAGCACCTACTTATATAACACAACATTACTTGTTCGGGATCATCACCAACAAAGACATCAATAAACATTGCCATGATTATTTATTGATTCACGGTGATTCATTTATCATAAAAATATCAAAAATTATTCATTTTTAGTCAACGACGATGCGCAGATTTTTTAAATCGTTCATTCATTACTTCAAAAAGTAGTTACTAAAATTCAAATAAAATATTTTAAAATGAAAATTTTTCGAAGTATTCATATAAAAAAATAACAATATTCTGTACAAACGAAAAATATTTCACGTTTTTTTTTTTAAATATATAGATTTTTTTCTTAAAATTCTCACCTTTTGAAAAAAGTCCTAACGAAATGGTCTAACGAAAAAAAAAAGAAATGGTCTAACGAAATTCCATAGTTTTATGTCAAAGGCCAGTTAAAATATTTCCGTACGTTTATATAAAATTATTATGTTTTAATTTTATATTTATAAATACACATTAGAAATAAGAGTTTAAAAAATGAACGTATCCGCGCACGCGCCACTAAAATAATTCCTTAGTACTGTTTATTAACTATTAATTTCATATAATCTCTTTGGAAAATAAAACTTATAAATAAACTACGGGCACCTGTGGAAATAACAATTTGATAACAATTCAAACTGAACCTTAACTGCTTCGACGTACGGTTGAAAATAGCATAATGTTAAAAGCGATTTATATTGCAAAATTTATTTAGTTATCGTTGCCTTTATTGTTATGAATATCGTTACAATTAAATTGCTTTCGGATATTCCGCGACAAGTGCTCCCGAATCTTAAGAACCTTAAACCCTAACTGTTTTAGACTCGTGCTTATAACTTCAGGGGTTTAAGACTGTCGAACGTCCTATATAGTGGTTCGAACTCTTAAAGGTATTTTTCTTTTCGTACGCGGCATCGGCGCCATCAGCACGTCGTGTCCGTGTCACGTGTCTCCGTGGTAAACAATTTCAAAGTCTCGTAACGTATCATCGCTTAGTAAAGTGATTGTAGGTTTGCTGGGAACAGAAGAGGTCTCCTTGGAAGCACACAAGAAACGCAGAGCCACGCTCTTATTTGATTATCACAAGCGTTACGCACAAACAGCACTCTGCTGTCACTCTATTAAACCAAAAAACGAACGATACACGATTTTTATAATAATAACTCCAATTCTCGAGTTTCCGCCAAAAAGTCGTCGTCGGCTCTGTATTCACGCCGCGAACATTACAAAAGGGTGAAGCGTTTTACGGCTGTTGGCGGGCCTTCACGTAGCCGGTTTTAAAGGTTCATTAGTGTTCACTGAGCGTCGAGCGATCAACGGTCATATTCACAACACTAAGGGCCTCTCTCACCATCTTCTAATAAGGTATCAGGAGGTATCAGTAATTAAGTTATAATACTTCATCAGAAAGTCAGTATCAGCTAGATTTGTCAGATAAATTATCTATCAGATTGTTAACAGTTACTTTATCGGGAGCTCCTTATCCTTGACCTTGATAAAGAAATCTTCTTGATACCTTATCAGAAGGTGGTGAGAAAGGCCCCGGGTGTGACGTCACTACGCGTTATCAAATTGATTATTTTCTAAGATAAATACAGATAATAATATTTAATAAGAACCTACACTCATACTACTAACTAACTAACTAACTTATTACTAACATCAAGCAATATGAATAGTGATACATGTTGCTTGAAAAGGTTTAATTTGAAATTATTATTGAATTATCGCATCGCTGTTATTCCTTTGGTACGAATTAATCCTTGTAAAAGTCAAATTAAATACTCTTAACACGAAATATTCTTAAACCTAAACTTTTTTGTCGACCGTACGCCGAGCGAGGACATTAGTGCAAACGTTCATCTGAAAATAAAACAATATGTTGGTTAAAATTATTGTTATACGTAATAATAAGTAATAACATTGTGTATGCTGAATCAGGTGAAGCCGCGGACGTAGTCAGTGCATACTTACGTAGTCTGATGGTATGTGGTGACCGTTAGTGGTTAGGATTGTACGGCGGGTGCTTTGAAATCGCCTGCTCGTACGACGGTGGCATCACTGCGGGCAGATACAAAATATATTACTATTAATACACATAATATGCGATATTATCTGTGAAAACAGACCTTATTGTCGGATCTACTTTCCTATAGACTTTAGTGAAATGTTAAAAATAAAGATTTTTTTATTGCTTCATCTTAAAAATCAAATGTTTGGGCATGTCTATTTAAACAGGGAAATTGCAATTTCGATTTATTGATTTTCGTGAAAATCTTAACCAAAGTCAATAAGGCCACAGCAACAATAGTCTCTCTATAAACTAATAAGTCTAACTAACCAAGCCTCTAATAAAACTCTTAAAGATATAAACTTTATGATTATGACAATAGAATTCTAATTGCAACGTTCTGAACAATTTCACGAGTCTACATAAAACGATAAATAAACAAATATAAGAAAATAATGCTACAGAAAAAACCTATTGACTAAATGACACTTGATGAAAAATCTCGATATGGATAAAGCATAATATTTTTAATGGCATATAATAAAACAAAGCCTAAAACAACATTTTATTATTTGTTTTTATTTATTTATTATCTATTTTTTATTATAAAATACTATATCTAATTCACATAATTTATTTCTCCTTCATAGTATCAAATGCCCCGAATTAAGCTACACGAAAAATATTATTTTTTTGCATAGTGTACCCTTCAATAAAGGCGCAAGCAGGAAGAATTTCGGTCATTGACAGAAGGTCAGCCAAGACTGGCCGGTAAAGAGGTTTGTAGGAAATCGTCGATCACCGACCACTTTACTAGACCCGCTCGTGGCGCGCGCTTTAGTACATATTATACAAAGTTGGGAGAGGCATAATTATCTTCTCAAATGCCAGTATAGTGTATGCACAATGTTGATAAACATTTGGACATTTGGGAATGTATTGAAGTGTTTATCAAACATGTTTCTCTACACTACAGCAAAGGGGGGTTCGGGGGTTAAGACTCGAGCGTTACACGCTCGTAAGCATTACAGTCCAATTTTTTAACGTTTGATGGTTTTAAACCTTTGAGGTTAAAAGCTGGTCTAAAACGGTTAACGTTCACCAGCGCTGATTTAGCTCTCAGATGCTTAACGCTCATATTGACAACACTACCTACAACATAATGCATTTAATGTATCTTATCACAATTACATATGAAGGAATTCACAATAATAGCAGTAATATTATCTGATATTTTATCTGTAAGTTCCAAGTATTAGTTATCATATTATGTACAGAACATTCACAGTGCAATTGATATACGAGTATGCAATATATGTATGTATGTATGTATGTATGTAGGCTACTTCCAGTGGAAATATATTGTTGTCTATTGTATTATATTATCTATTGTATATGGAAACATATCTAACTTATATAATGGAAGCTTTTGTTTCGAGCGTACATAGCAGTAGTAGTGCCTTATTATAAAACACCGACTACGTCCATTGTCGTAGCGCGCCCACGAGTTTCCTGTAAGATTACGCGCACAGTTTACTATATATTATACATATCTAACTTAACATATATAATGGAAGCTTTTGTTTCGAGCGTACATAGCAGTAGTAGTGCCTTATTATAAAACACCGACTACGTCCATTGTCGTAGCGCGCCCACGAGTTTCCTGTAAGATTACGCGCACAGTTTACTATATATTATACATTATTATTATTTTTCGATTTTCACAGCTCAATGTCAGTTCATTTGTTTAAATGTTAATTTGTTTTTCTTATACAGAACATGATACATAGTTGTAGGCGTTAAATATCCCATTCTCCCAAAGTTTTCTCAAGTAAATATATAAAATTACTAAAATTAGTGTTAAAAATTTCAAGGTCTCTGGCTATGTATCTATTTTTACCAAAAAAAAAAAAGAAGTGACATGTTTGGATCTGTTAAAATCTCAACACGTGACAGCGTGGCTGTCAACACGTGACAGCGTGGCTGTCAAACACGTGACAGCGTGGCTGTCAACACGTGACAGCGTGGCACAAACAACTTCAAATATGGCTTTATATTGAAGGATTGAAGTACGAAAGTAGAAAAAAAGTTTGAACTCAAAATTGCAAGACCTAGTTAAATTCTGCAATAATTTTGACGCACCTGTATGTGTATTTGATAATGAAGCAATTTCTACATGAGTAAAATTGTTGGAGTATCTTAACCTCGTACGTAGCGTTACTTAAATAAACGTACACATGCAGTAGTATATTAGGTAGTCTGATAACTTCGCGGCCTTTTTATAGTGACAATAATAAAGGCTTTCTCTGTATTAGGTACATAAATATTTATTGAACGGAATATTGTCTATTTAATTCGACTATCTTTCGCCATTTTTCTGGCAGAGACATTGCTTAAAAAATTCGACATGCTGTTTATGATATAGTAACAGGTGATGAAAGCTGGATCTACTACTAATAGCCTGAAACTAAAAGGCAATCCGCGCAGTGGGTCTTTCGAAGAGTTGCCATAGAAAAAAGAGTTGCGAAGAGTTGAATCTGAAGAACGGACGGAGTGTTGAAAAGAAGCCGCCTTATTTTTAGCAGAGCGGGCCACTTTGCTACAATACAATTATCTAATTAAGTCCATTCGGCACATCTCGAATTTTATCGGAGCAGTTTCGGAAGTGCCATTGTAACAAATTATGCGAAGTACATTGCTGCCTTTTAATAGAATATCAAGCGTCACCCGAGACACGCAAAGACGGACAGCTTGCGTTATATACACCTCTATATAAGTATGTGGTGTGATATGTTTTGATGTTAATTCATACCCATGCACATAAACATATTAAATGTAAACAAATAGAGTATGTGCAAGTTCAACATAAAATGACTCATCGTACATTCCTCTATAGTTCATAGCGTTAACGGACAATGGCCAATTTATCTTTTGGCTTGATTGATAGCGATTGATTATAGTGTGATACGCTACTTTGGATAACGGACAAGGTATGTACAAAAATAACATTTACCTTGAAAGTCAGATTTTATATATTTATACTAGGTTTCGGCGGCGCCCCGCGGGCGCCGGCCTCCCCCTGAGGGGGGGGACGCTCCGGGCTTCGCCCTGCGCGGAGCTCGGCCTGCGGCCTAGCGCCGTGGAGCTCGGCCTTCGGCCTCGCGTAGATTACTCACTGGGAGGGGTCGCTGTAGTTTCGTCGTGCGGCTCCTGCGTGGCGGCCATCTTCAAAAATGGCGGAATCTAAATAAGAATTCCAAATCCTTAATCAGGATCCCCTGGAGCCCCCAGATATCAATTTTCATTCGGTTTGGATGAATTTGAAAAATGACCGCCATCTTGGATTCGCCATCTTTAAATTTTTCGTACCTTAGTGCAAAGACATTTTCAAGATGAACAATATTAGTTTGAGCACCAATCCGATATGTCTAACCGTTTCGGAGTTGTCATCCGAAGAATTTTGTAGGGCCGCCATCTTGGAAATAACCATTAATCCTTAATCAAGGTCCCCTCAGCCCCCCAAATATCAATTTTCATTCGGCTTGGATGAATTTGAAAAATCCCCGCCATCTTGGATTCACCATCTTAAAAAAAAATTATCTCAATATGAAGACATCGTCATGATAAACCATATATTAGTTTGAGCACCAATGCGATATGTCCAACCGTTCCGGAGCTGTCAACGAAACAATTTGGTGGGGCGGCCATCTTGGAAATAACCATAAATCCTTAATCAGGATCCCCTGAACCTCCCAGATATCAATTTTCATTCGGTTTGGGTGAATTTGAAAAATAACCGCCATATTGGACTCGCCGTCTTAAAAAAAAATTTACCTCAATATAAAGACATCGTCATGATAAATAATATTAGTTTGAGCACCAATCCGATATGTCCAACTGTTCCGGAGCTGTCAACGAAACAATTTGGTAGGGCGGCCATCTTGGAAATAACCATAAATCCTTAATCATGATCCCCTGAGCCCCCCAGATATCAATTTTCATCCGGATCGGACAACTTGAAAAATTGCTGAAAAATGTAGTCCGATCGCTCCGGGCTTCGCCCTACGCGGAGCTCGGCCTGCGGCCTCGTTAGACGCAGCTCGGCCTACGGTCTCGCATAAGTTACCCAGTGTGCGCTGCTGGTGGTGCCGTAGTACAGTCGCTTCGGGCTTCGCCCTACGCGGAGCTCGGCCTGCGGCCTCGTTAGACGCAGCTCGGCCTGCGGCCTCGCCTAAGTTACACAACGTGCACTGCTGGTGGTACCGTAGTCCGGTCGCTCCGGGCTTCGCCCTACGCGGAGCTCGGCCTACGGCCTCGTTATACGCAGCTCGTCCTTCGGCCTCGCATAAGTTACAAAGTGGTAGAGTTCGGACGCTCCGGGCTTCGCCCTGCGCGGAGCTCGGCCTGCGGCCTCGCCGTATAGCCGCCATCTTCAAAAAGGGTGAAATATAAATAATAATTCCAAATCCTTAGTCAGGATCCCCCAAGCACCCCAGATATCAATTTTTATCAGAATCGGATGAATTCGGAAAATGGCCGCCATCTTGAATTCGCCATTTTGAAAATAAATTTTGCCCTCAGTAGAAAGACATCGTCATGATAAACAATATTAGTTTGAGCACCAATCCGATATCTCTAACCGTTCCGGAGCTGTGGACGAAAGAATTTTGTATGGCGGCCATCTTGGGAAATCTCGGCACCTAGCCTAAATCCCTAATGGGAACTCTCCGGAAGCCAATTTCCTCCCCAATTTTCCACCTTGAAACACGTTTGTCCAGTAATATTTAAATTTCCAAGTTTTTTTTTTAAATTTCCGCCATTTTGTATCCGCCATCTTGGATTTTTTTTTCTACCCAGATTTCCCAATGACCGGAGTTTCTAACGAGGGGAAATTCCGCCCCGCACCCCCCGTCTAATTCGGACTACCGCCTCGCGAATGCCCTCGGACCCCATAATTAAAATTTTCACTTTGTATGGCAGCCATCTTGAAAAATGGCGGAATAAAAAAAAAGTTCCGAAATCCCGAATCAGGATCCCCTGAACCCCCCAGGTATTAATTTTCATCCCGATCAGATGAATTTGAAAAATAGCCGCCATCTTGGATTCGCCATTTTGGAAATAATTTTTCGTCCAGTGGAAGGACATCGACTTGCCCCCTCATATTAGTTTGAGCACCGATCCGATATCTCCACCGGTTTGGGAGATACGGTCAAAATAAATTTGTATGGCGGCCATCTTGAATCCGCCATTTTGAATTTTTATCGCGCTCTCGTCAAAGTGCCGGCGGTTCTCTATGACATTCGGTCGAGCACCATATGACTATCTCTCACTGTTTGGGCAGGCCGTCGACCGTCGAGCTGAACGTCCACCGGATGCGGACGGGCCCACTTCTGGTGCAGCTCCTGGGTGAACTCGGCCTGCGGCCTCGCCCTCGCCGCTCGGACTCCGGCCTCGCGGGAGTTATGGCCGATTTAAATTTTAAATTTCAATTGACGGCCGCCATCTTGGAAATGGCGGGATCGAAAAACCGACCCGAAATTCTCAATCAGGGCTCCCACTACCCCCCGGATACCGATTTCTACCCCTCTCGGACAAACTTGAAAAACGGCCGCCATCTTGAATCCGCCATTTTGAAAAAATTTTTTGCCCACGAGAAGACCCACCCCGGCCCGAATGACATTTGGTCGAGCACCTCCCCCCTACCTCTTTCCGTTTTAAAACTACGAGCGATTGAAATTTGTATGGCGGCCATTTTTTTTTTCGAATTTGGAATTTTCGCGGCGCCCTCTGGCGTCTACCGGCAGTTCCCTATGACATTCGGTCGAGCACCTTACGACTACCTCTCACCGTTTGGGCAGGCCGTCGACCGTCGAGCTGAAACTCCATTGGATGCGGACGGGCCCGCTCCCGGTGCAGCTCCTGGGCGAGCTCGGCCTGCGGCCTCGCTCGCTGCTCTCGGCCTTCGGCCTCGCAGGTATTATGGCCGACCAAAATTTAAAATTTCAATTGACGGCCGCCATCTTGGAAATGGCGGGATCGAAAAACCGACCCGAAATTCTCAATCAGGGGCCCCCCGACCCCCCGGATGCCAATTTCCACCCCCCTGGGACAAACTTGAAAATCGGCCGCCATCTTGAATCCGCCATTTTGAAAAAAAAATTTCACCGCGAGAAAGCCGACGCCGCCCCGAATGACATTTGGTCGAGCACCTCCCCCCTACCTCTTACCGTTCCCGAGTTATCGGCGATTTACACTTTGTATGGAGGCGATTTAGGACGTTCGAAATTCAAATTTACGCGACGCCCGCTGGCATCTGCCGGCGGTTCCCTACGACATTTGGTCGAGCACCCCCCGCGCAGGTGTTACCGTTTGGTCGGGCCGTTGTCATTTTTCGTCTCAGGTCACCAACTTGCAGAAGTCGGATTTTTCCTGAGGTCACGGGACCCATCCGCGTATTTCCCCATTCAAAGTTTCCCTCTGCCGGTATGGGAACCTGGAGATCAATCATGTCAGTGAGTCAGTCAGTGAGTGAGTCAGTGGTAATCGAGCTTTATATATTATAAACTAGGTTTCGGCGGCGCCCCCCGGGCGCCGGCCTCCCCCTGAGGGGGGGGACGCTCCGGGCTTCGCCCTGCGCGGAGCTCGGCCTGCGGCCTCGCGCCGTGGAGCTCGGCCTTCGGCCTCGCGTAGATTACTCACTGGGAGGGGTCGCTGTAGTTTCGTCGTGCGGCTCCTGCGTGGCGGCCATCTTCAAAAATGGCGGAATCTAAATAAGAAATCCAAATCCTTAATCAGGATCCCCTGGAGCTCCCAGATATCAATTTTCATTCGGTTTGGGTGAATCTGAAAAATGACCGCCATCTTGGATTCGAAATCTTAAAATTTATCCTACCTCAGTATAAAGATATCGTCAAGATAAAGAATATTAGTTTGAGCACCAATCCGATATGTCTAACCGTTTCGGAGTTGTCATCCGAAAAATTTTGTGGGGCCGCCATCTTGGAAATAACCATAAATCCTTAATCAGGGTCCCCTCAGCCCCCCAGATATCAATTTTCATCCGGATCGGACAACTTGAAAAATTGCTGAAAAATGTAGTCCGGTCGCTCCGGGCTTCGTCCTACGCGGGGCTCGGCCTACGGCCTCGTTAGACGCAGCTCGGCCTCCGGCCTCGCGTAAGTTACACAACGTGCACGGCTGCTGGTACCGTAGTCCGGTCGCTCCGGGCTTCGCCCTACGCGGAGCTCGGCCTACGGCCTCGTTAGACGCAGCTCGGCCTGCGGCCTCGCCTAAGTTACACAACGTGCGCGGCTGATGGTACCGTAGTGCGGTCGCTCCGGGCTTCGCCCTACGCGGATCTCGGCCTACGGCCTCGTGAAACGCAGCTCGGCCTTCGGCCTCGCGTAAGTTACACGGTGGTAAAGTTCGGACGCTCCTGGCTTCGCCCTACGCGGAGCTCGGCCTGCGGCCTCGCCGTATAGCCGCCATCTTCAAAAAGGGTGAAATACAAATAATAATTCCAAATCCTTAGTCAGGATCCCCTAAGCCCCCCAGATATCAATTTTTATCCGAATCGGATGAATTCAGAAAATGGCCGCCATCTTGGATTCGCCATTTTGAAAATAAATTTTCCCCTCAGTAGAAAGACATCGTCATGATAACCAATATTAGTTTGAGCACCAATCCGATATCTCTAACCGTTCCGGAGCTGTCGACGAAAGAATTTTGTATGGCGGCCATCTTGGGAAATCTCGGCACCTACCCTAAATCCCTAATGGGAACTCTCCGGAAGCCAATTTCCTCCCCAATTTTCCACCTTGAAACACGTTTGTCCAGTAATATTTAAATTTCCAAGTTTTTTTTTTAAATTTCCGCCATTTTGTGTCCGCCATCTTGGATTTTTTTTTCTACCCGGTTTTCCCAAAGGCCGGAGTTTCTAACGAGGGGGAAATCCGCCCCGCACCCCCCGTCTGATTCGGCCTACCGCCTCTCAAATGCCCTCGGACCCCAAAATCGAATTTTCCACTTTGTATGGCAGCCATCTTGAAAAATGGCGGAATAAAAAAAAAGTTTCCAAATCCCGAATCAGCATCCCCCGAACCCCCCAGGTATTAAATTTCATCCCGATCGGAAGAATTTGAAAAATGGCCGCCATCTTGGATTCCCCATTTTGGAAATTTTTTTTCATCCAGTGGAAGGACATCAACTTGCCCCCTCATATTAGTTTGAGCCCCGATCCGATATCTCTACCCGTTTGGGAGATACGGTCAAAATAAATTTGTATGGCGGCCATCTTGAATCCGCCATTTTGATTTTTTATGGCGCTCTCGTCAAAGTGCCGGCGGTTCTCTATGACATTCGGTCGAGCATCATATGACTATCTCTCACCGTTTGGGCAGGCCGTCGACCGTCGAGCTGAAGGTCCACCGGATGCGGACGGGCCCACTCCCGGTGCAGCTACTGGGTGAGATCGGCCTGCGGCCTCGCTCGCTGGACTCGACCTCCGGCCTCGCGGGAGTTATGGCCGATTTAAATTTAAAATTTCAATTGACGGCCGCCATCTTGGAAATGGCGAGATCGAAAATCCGACCCGAAATTCTCAATCAGGGCCCCCACCACCCCCCGGATACCGATTTCCACCCCACTCGGACAAACTTGAAAAACGGCCGCCATCTTGAATCCGCCATTTTGAAAAAATTTTTTGCCCACGAGAAGACCCACCCCGGCCCGAATGACATTTGGTCGAGCACCTCCCCCCTACCTCTTTCCGTTTTAAAACTACGAGCGATTAAAATTTGTATGGCGGCCATTTTTTTTTTTGAATTTGGAATTTTCGCGGCGCCCTCTGGCGTCTACCGGCAGTTCCCTATGACATTCGGTCGAGCACCTTATGACTACCTCTCACCGTTTGGGCAGGCCGTCGACCGTCGAGCTGAAACTCCATTGGATGAAGACGGGCCCGCTCCCGGTGCAGCTCCTGGGCGAGCTCGGCCTGCGGCCTCGCCCGCGCCACTCGGCCTCCGGCCTCGCGGGATTTATGGCCGATCGAAGTTTAAAATTTCAATTGACGGCCGCCATCTTGGAAATGGGGGGATCGAAAGACCGACCCGAAATTCTCAATCAGGGGCCCCCCGACCCCCCGCGTGCCAATTTCCACCCCCCTGGGACAAACTTGAAAAACGGCCGCCATCTTGAATCCGCCATTTTGAAAAAATTTTATCACCACGAGAAAGCTGACGCCGCCCCGAATGACATTTGGTCGAGCACTTCCCACTTACCTCTTACCGTTTTAGAAATACGAGCGATTTACACTTTGTATGGAGGCGATTCTGGACGTTCGAAATTCAAATTTTCGCGACGCCCGCTGGCATCTGCCGGCGGTTCCCTACGACATTTGGTCGAGCACCCCCCGCGCAGCTGTTACCGTTGGGTCTGGCCGTTGTCATTTTTCGTCTCAGGTCACCAACTTGCAGAAGTCGGATTTTTCTGGTGGTCACGGGACCCATCCGCGTATTTCCCCATTCAAAGTTTTCCCCCGCCGATACGGGAAGTCGGAGATCAACTATAGATGAGTGAGTGAGTGGTAATCGAGCTTTATATAGTATAATAACTAGGTTTCGGCGGCGCCCCGCGGGCGCCGGCCTCCCCCTGAGGGGGGGGACGCTCCGGGCTTCGCCCTGCGCGGAGCTCGGCCTGCGGCCTCGCGCCGTGGAGCTCGGCCTTCGGCCTCGCGTAGATTACTCACTGGGAGGGGTCGCTGTAGTTTCGTCGTGCGGCTCTTGCGTGGCGGCCATCTTCAAAAATGGCGGAATCTAAATAAGAATTCCAAATCCTCAATCGCGCTTCCCAGAACTCGCCAGATTTCAATTTTCATTCGGTTTGGGTGAAATTGAAAAATGGCTGCCATCTTGAATTCGCCATCTTTAATTTATCCTACCTCAGTATAAAGACATCGTCAAGATAAACAATATTAGTTTGAGCACCAATCCAATATGTCTAACCGTTTCGGAGATGTCATCCGAAGAATTTTGTGGGGCGGCCATCTTGGAAATAACCATTAATCCTTAATTAGGGTCCCCTGAGCCCTCCAGATATCAATTTTCATTCAAATCGGATGAATTTGAAAAATCTCCGCCATCTTGGATTCACCATCTTAAAAAAAATTTATCCCAATATGAAGACATCGTCATCATGATATATAATATTAGTTTGAGCACCAATCCGATATGTTCAACAGTTCCGGAGCTGTCAACGAAAGAATTTGGTAGGGCGGCCATCTTGAAAATAACCATATATCCTTAATCAGGGTCCCCTGAGCCTCCCGGATATCAATTTTCATCCGGATCGGACATCTTGAAAAATTGCTGAAAAATGTATTCCGGTCGCTCCGGGCTTCGCCCTACGCGGAGCTCGGCCTGCGGCCTCGTTAGACGCAGCTCGGCCTGCGGCCTCGTTAGACGCAGCTCGGCCTGCGGCCTCGCGTAAGTTACACAACGTGCACGGCTGGTGGTACCGTAGTCCGGTCGCTCCGGGCTTCGCCCTACGCGGAGCTCGGCCTGCGGCCTCGTTAGACACAGCTCGGCCTTCGGCCTCGCCTAAGTTACACAACGTGCGCGGCTGGTGGTACCGTAGTGCGGTCGCTCCGGGCTTCGCCCTACGCGGATCTCGGCCTACGGCCTCGTGAAACGCAGCTCGGCCTTCGGCCTCGCGTAAATTACACGGTGGTAAAGTTCGGACGCTCCGGGCTTCGCCCTACGCGGAGCTCGGCCTGCGGCCTCGCCGTATAGCCGCCACCTTCAAAAAGGGTGAAATACAAATAATAATTCCAAATCCTTAGTCAGGATCCCCTAAGCCCCCCAGATATCAATTTTTATCCGAATCGGATGAATTCGGAAAATGGCCGCCATCTTGGATTCGCCATTTTGAAAATAAATTTTCCCCTCAGTAGAAAGACATCGTCATGATAAACAATATTAGTTTGAGCACCAATCCGATATCTCTAACCATTCCGGATCTGTCGTCGAAAGAATTTTGTATGGCGGCCATCTTGGGAAATCTCGGCACCTACCCTAAATCCCTAATGGAAACTCGCCGGAAGCCAATTTCCTCCCCAATTTTCCACCTTGAAACACGTTCGTCCAGGAATATTTAAATTTCCAAGTTTTTTTTTAAAATTTCCGCCAGTTTGTGTCCGCCATATTGGATTTTTTTTTCTACCCAGTTTTCCCAATGACCGTAGTTTCTAACGAGAGGAAAATCCGCCCCGCACCCCCCGTCTGATTTGGCCTACCGCCTCTCAAATGCCCTCGGACCCCAAAATCGATTTTTCCACTTTGTATGGCAGCCATCTTGAAAAATGGCGGAATAAAAAAAAAGTTTCCAAATCCCGAATCAGCATCCCCTGAACCCCCCAGATATTAATTTTCATCCCGATCGGAAGAATTTGAAAAATGGCCGCCATCTTGGATTCGCCATTTTGGAAAAAAAAATAAGTCCAGTGGAAGGACATCGACTTGCCCCCTTATATTAGTTTGTGCTCCGATCCAATATCTCCACCCGTTTGGGAGATACGGTCAAAATAAATTTGTATGGCGGCCATCTTGAATCCGCTATTTTGAATTTTTATCGCGCTTCCGTCAAAGTGCCGGCGGTTCTCTATGACATTCGGTCGAGCACCATACGACTACCTCTCACCGTTTGGGCAGGCCGTCGACCGTCGAGCTGAAGGTCCACCGGATGCGGTCGGGCCCACTCCCGGTGCAGCTCCTGGGTGAGTTCGGCCTGCGGCCTCGCTCGCTGGCCTCGGCCTCCGGCCTCGCGGGAGTTATGGCCGATTTAAATTTTAAATTTCAATTGACGGCCGCCATCTTGGAAATGGCGGGATCGAAAAACCGACCCGAAATTCTCAATCAGGTGCCTCCCGACCCCCCGCGTGCCAATTTTCACCCCCCTCGGACAAACTTGAAAAACGGCCGCCATCTTGAATCCGCCATTTTGAAAAAATTTTTTGCCCACGATAAGACCCACCCCGGCCCGAACGACATTTGGTCGAGCACCTCCCCCCTACCTCTTTCCGTTTTAAAACTACGAGCGATTGAAATTTGTATGGCGGCCATTTTTTTTTTCGAATTTGGAATTTTCGCGGCGCTCTCTGGCGTCTTCCGGCAGTTCCCTATGACATTCGGTCGAGCACCTTATGACTACCTCTCACCGTTTGGGCAGGCCGTCGACCGTCGAGCTGAAACTCCATTGGATGAAGACGGGCCCGCTCCCGGTGCAGCTCCTGGGCGAGCTCGGCCTGCGGCCTCGCCCGCGCCACTCGGCCTCCGGCCTCGTGGGATTTATGGCCGATCGAAGTTTAAAATTTCAATTGACGGCCGCCATCTTGGAAATGGGGGGATCGAAAGACCGACCCGAAATTCTCAATCAGGGGCCCCCCGACCCCCCGCGTGCCAATTTCCACCCCCCTGGGACAAACTTGAAAATCGGGCGCCATCTTGAATCCGCCATTTTGAAAAAATTTTTTCACCACGAGAAAGCCGACGCCGCCCCGAATGACATTTGGTCGAGCACCTCCCCCCTACCTCTTACCGTTCCCGAGTTATCGGCGATTTACACTTTGTATGGAGGCGATTTAGGACGTTCGAAATTCAAATTTTCGCGACGCCCGCTGGCATCTGCCGGCGGTTCCCTATGACATTTGGTCGAGCACCCCCCGCGCAGCTGTTACCGTTTGGTCGGGCCGTTGGAAATTTTCGTGAGGTTTGGACAAGTTGCAGAAGTCGTATTTTTCCGGTGGTCTCCGACCCCGAGGGTGTACTTTTCCATTCAAAGTTTCCCACTGCCGGTAGGGGAAGTGGGAGAAGAGCATGTCAGTCAGTGAGTGGTAATCGAGCTTTATATATTATAATAATAAAATCGAGCTTTATATATTATAATAACTAGGTTTCGGCGGCGCCCCGCGGGCGCCGGCCTCCCCCTGAGCGGGGGGACGCTCCGGGCTTCGCCCTGCGCGGAGCTCGGCCTTCGGCCTCGCATAGATTACTCACTGGGAGGGGTCGCTGTAGTTTCGTCGTGCGGCTCCTGCGTGGCGGCCATCTTCAAAAATGGCGGAATCTAAATAAGAATTCAAAATCCTCAATCAGGCTCCCCTGGAGCCCCCAGATATCAATTTTCATTCGGTTTGGGTGAATTTGAAAGATGACCGCCATCTTGGATTCGTCATCTTTAAATTTTTCGTACCTTAGTGTAAAGACATTTTCAAGATGAACAATATTAGTTTCAGCACCAATCCGATATGTCTAACCGTTTTGGAGATGTCATCCGAAGAATTTTGTGGGGCGGCTATCTTGGAAATAACCATATATCCTTAATCAGAATCCCCTGAGCCCCCCAGATATCAATTTTCATTCGGCTCGGATGAATTTGAAAAGTGGTCGCCATCTTAGATTCGCCATTTAAAAGAAAATATATCTCAATATGAAGACATCGTCATGATAAACCATATTAGTTTGAGCACCAATCCGATATGTCTAACCGTATCGGAGATGTCACCCGAAGAATTTTGTGGGGCGGCCATCTTGGAAATAACCATATATCCTTAATCAGAATTCCCTGAGCCCCCCAGATATCAATTTTCATTCGGCTCGGATGAATTTGAAAAGTGGTCGCCATCTTGGATTCGCCATTTTTAAAAAAAAATATCTCAATATGAAGACATCGTCATTATAAACAATATTAGTTTGAGCACCAATCTCATATGTTTAACCGTTTCGGAGATATCATCCAAAGAATTTTGTGGGGCGGCCATCTTGGAAATAACCATAAATCTTTAATCATGGTCCTCTGAGCCCCCCAGATATCAATTTTCATCCGGATCGGACAACTTGAAAAATTGCTGTAAAATGTAGTCCGGTCGCTCCGGGCTTCGCCCTACGCGGAGCTCGGCCTGCGGCCTCGTTATACGCAGCTCGGCCTTCGGCCTCGCGTAAGTTACACAACGTGCGCGGCTGGTGGTATCGTAGTCCTGTCGCTCCGGGCTTCGCCCTACGCGGAGCTCGGCCTGCGGCCTCGTTAGACGCAGCTCGGCCTTCGGCCTCGCCTAAGTTACACAACTTGCGCGGCTGGTGGTACCGTAGTGCGGTCGCTCCGGGCTTCGCCCTACGCGGATCTCGGCCTACGGCCTCGTGAAACGCAGCTCGGCCTTCGGCCTCGCGTAAGTTACACGGTGGTAAAGTTCGGACGCTCCGGGCTTCGCCCTACGCGGAGCTCGGCCTGCGGCCTCGCTGTATAGCCGCCATCTTCAAAAAGGGTGAAATACAAATAATAATTCCAAATCCTTAGTCAGGAACCCCTAAGCCCCCCAGATATCAATTTTTATCCGAATCGGATGAATTCGAAAAATGGCCGCCATCTTGGATTCGCCATTTTGAAAATAAATTTTCCCCCCAGTAGAAGGACATCATCATGATAAACAATATTAGTTTGAGCACCAATCCGATATCTCTAACCGTTCCGGATCTGTCGTCGAAGGAATTTTGTATGACGGCCATCTTGGGAAATATCGGCACCTACCCTAAATCCCTAATGGAAACTCTCCGGAAGCCAATTTCCTCCCCAATTTTCCACCTTGAAACACGTTCGTCCAGGAATAATTAAATTTCCAAATTTTTTTTTTAAATTTCCGCCATTTTGTGTCCGCCATCTTGGATTTTTTTTTCTACCCAGTTTGCCCAACGATCAGAGTTTCTAACGAGGGGGAATTCCGCCCCGCTCCCCCCGTCTAATTCGGCCTACCGCCTCGCGAATGCCCTCGGACGCCAAAATCGAAATTTCCACTTTGTATGGCAGCCATCTTGAAAAATGGCGGAATAAAAAAAAAGTTCCGAAATCCTGAATCGGGGTTGCCTGAACCCCCCAGGTATTAATTTTCATCCCGATCGGAAGAATTTGAAAAATGGCCGCCATCTTGGATTCGCCATTTTGGAAAAAAAAATAAGTCCAGTGGAAGGACATCGACTTGCCCCCTTATATTAGTTTGAGCTCCGATCCAATATCTCCACCCGTTTGGGAGATACGGTCAAAATAAATTTGTATGGCGGCCATCTTGAATCCGCCATTTTGAATTTTTATCGCGCTCTCGTCAAAGTGTCGGCGGTTCTCTATGACATTCGGTCGAGCACCATATGTCTATCTCTCACCGTTTGGGCAGGCCGTCGATCGTCGAGCTGAAGGTCCACCGGATGCGGACGGGCCCACTCCCGGTGCAGCTCCTGGGTGAGCTCGGCCTGCGGCCTTGTTCGCTGGCCTCGGCCTCCGGCCTCGCGGGAGTTATGGCCGATTTAAATTTTAAATTTCAATTAACGGCCGCCATCTTGGAAATGACGGGATCGAAAATCCGACTCGAAATTCTCAATCAGGTGCCTCCCGACCCCCCGCGTGCCAATTTCCACCCCCCTCGGACAAACTTGAAAAACGGCCGCCATCTTGAATTCGCCATTTTGAAAAAATTTTTTGCCCACGAGATGACATACCTTGGCCCGAATGACATTTGGTCGAGCACCTCCCCCCTACCTCTTTCCGTTTTAAAACTACGAGCGATTGAAATTTGTATGGCGGCCATTTTGTTTTTCGAATTTGGAATTTTCGCGGCGCCCTCTGGCGTCTACCGGCAGTTCCCTATGACATTCGGTCGAGCACCTTACGACTACCTCTCACCGTTTGGGCAGGCCGCCGACCGTCGAGCTGAAAGTCCACTGGATGCGGACCGGCCCGCTCCCGGTGCAGCTCTTGGGCGAGCTCGGCCTGCGGCCTCGCCCGCGCCGCTCGGCCTCCGGCCTCGCGGGAATTATGGTCGATCGAAGTTTAAAATTTCAATTGACGGCCGCCATCTTGGAAATGGTGGGATCGAAAAATCGACCCGAAATTCTCAATCAGGGCCCCCCCGACCCCCCGGTTGCCGATTTCCACCCCCCTGGGACAAACTTGAAAAACGGCCGCCATCTTGTTTCGGCCATTTTGAAAAAATTTTTTGCCCACGAGAAGTCCCACCCCAACCCGAATGACATTTGGTCGAGCACTTCCCACTTACCTCTTACCGTTTTAGAAATAAGAGCGATTTACACTTTGTATGGAGGCGATTCTGGACGTTCGAAATTCAAATTTTCGCGACGCTCGCTGGCATCTGCCGGCAGTTCCCTGTGACATTTGGTCCAGCACCCCCCGCGCACCTCCTACCGTTTGGTCGGGCTGTTGTCATTTTTCGTCTCAGGTCACCAACTTGCAGAAGTCGGATTTTTCCTGAGGTCACGTGACCCATCCGCGTATTTCCCCATTCAAAGTTTCCCTCTGCCGGTATGGGAACCCGGAGATCAAGCATGTCAGTGAGTCAGTCAGTCAGTCAGTGAGTGGTAATCGAACTTTATATATTATAATAATAATAATAATAATTTCATATGAACGTTTAAACACTATTTATACATTTAAACATTCCGGTTTAAACACTAGCTGACCCGCCAGACGTTGTCCTCTCCAAATTTCAATAATACAATAAGTTCATACAAAAATCCCATAGAAAAGAGCACTTCAGTTTTTTCCGAATTTTCCGAGCAACTTTTCCATTTATTTTCCCTAAAAACCTTATTCGGACTATTACGAACATTTAAAAAAAAATAGCCAAATCGGTGGCGCCCCTCTCAGGCGACGCGCTCACCAACCAACAGCATTTAATTTTTATTTATAATAAATATATAGATAATGTTGGAACAATGAAATCTTAACCAGTCAATAAGGCCATACCGAGTATACAGTTTGCTCAGATAATGTGACATAATGCTATTACCATAGACTCGGAGGGTTTATCAAAATCATTACATTTGAAGGGCCTAAAATTTTAGCACGTTATATTTCTTCTTTGAGCATGCTATATTTTTTATTTGAGTCATAATTTAAATTTTTCGAGCATGTTAATTATTTATGAGGATGTTATAACCTATTTTTCAATATTTTTTTAGCATGGTATATGTTTGTCATATCCATCGGATAGAATTATAATTGGGATCGCTATCCAAAGTATCGATATAAAAGGGAAAATCGTGCATCACCACCTACTGTTACGTGGAACAGTGCATGCTAACATCATTACAATAATCAAACACCTAAATACACAAAACGACTAATTTAATAAATAATTCCGGTCGGCTATCTTCTTATTCCGAAGAGATGAGCAGTTAATTACGTCACGTTGTAACCACTCTATGTTTATATACAATCGGTGCTCGGTGCTCGGTGGCGGTCACAACTACGAAGATGGCCGACCGGAATTGTTGTTATTATACAAAATTAATAACCTTGAGTGTTCCATCCGGGAGGCGGCACACCGAAGAAAGCTGGAAGCCATTGTGTAATATCATAATATGTTAATACAATTTATTACATGGGTATTATTTAAACGAAAACCAAATAATTATCCTATATAACAATATTAAAATGTATGTCCCTACAAATATACAAATTTTACACCCCGTTTCAGCCCTTCAAGGGTCGAAATTCGAGAAATCCCTTCTTAGTAGTTTGTCGTCATTTCATGTAGATTCAACGATTTCGGCTCGTCGTGGATGAATCAATCAGTCAGTCTGTCTATATATGTATAGGTGGTCTGGCAGAAATAAGACCGCCATACGTGCAGTTCATTTGTTACTGTCTTGTTTTGTTTTCGTGGGCAATCAAGATTTTTTCTATCTATCTAGATTCTAGATAAATAGATATCTCAAAACAGTTTAAGGAACAACAAAATGAGTTTAACTCAACACCGATCATAATTGAAACCAAACAGTTTGGGTGTTGATAAACATTAGTAAGTATAAGTATATAAATATTACGTAATTATTAATTACAGATAATTCGACACATCAGTGTGGTTCTGGTTCTGTAGTAAGTTTCATAATGAACTGGTTATTAATGAATAATGACATATTCCGTGAGTCACCGCAAAGGAAATGTCGAGTGCTGTTAGATAAAACTCGCGTCAGTGCAAATATAGAACGAGAGCAGCCAATTCATTGTATCCGACGGGAATTATATCTTTTATTGTATAATAAATAAGACAGTGCTTAAAATATTAAATGTCTTTTTCTGTGTAACAATATATGACGTTATCTGAGCAAAGGGGCCTTAGAATTTAAACAAAGATTTTATAATTCAAAATGTCGGTGGTTCAAGATTCTGTTTAAATAGAAAAGTGCCCTCACATCTGATTATTAAGATAAAAAAAATCTTTAATAATTCCACTGATGTCTTGAGTTCTGGAGTCGAATTTTATAACGCTACGCAGTTTGCATAGAGGTCAGTTTTAAACAACTCGACCTCGGTCTTAGTATCGTCTATTTATCCGTGCCTCAATATCCGGGTAAGTATAGCGCACAATACTGCAGTGCATTTTAAGGACATTCGCGAAATAATGCAAAAATATAGGTAAAATTGTCGTTAGTTAAGAACTTGCGAGTCTCGAATAAAACAATAATAATAATAATTGTTTATTGACTTTGTTCATTTTTAATTTCCAAATATACTGTTGCTCCTGTTTTCGTTGAAAATATTATCTTTCTCATGACAGGAAAAGCATTAGTAAAATTAGGAATGGCAGAATAAGATCCCTTGTTCAAATTTTAAGTTATAAAATCGTAATTAACGAAAGTTATTAAACCCACACCGAAAATAAAGTATCTTTGCTCAGATAACGTAATATTTAATACCTACTTCTCAGATATACAATATTTGCACAATGTTCATATACATCACAGGATGTGCAACGATAAGCGGTCAAGTACATACATGTAATAAAGCGGCATTGTCTACACGTTGCTTTTTGGGCCAATTTTGGCAATTACAAGTAAAATTTGTTAGATTTTTCTGTACAGGCTGTAAACAATCAATTCCCCAAAACCCAAACCATAGATAATAAACAGTTTATGATTTTGAGTCGACTTAATTTGAGTTAATGTAATGTTACGATTTCTTTGTAATGAGCTTTGTATTTAGCAAATTTGTATGTACCTCAAAGTTGTATGTACCTCAAATTTGTATGTACCTCAAAGTTGGCTAAAAACACTAAAAGAAATTGTTTTTTTTTTAATTCGTTAATCATGTCAATGAATTCACAATTATGTATGGAATTCATGGTTTCAATTTCGGAAAAGTGGAAAAGGAAAAGTTATTTATTTATATAGATATGTAAAAATAGGCCCCGAGTTTTGAATGAATTTCCTAAGGAGGTAAGGATTTCCGCGCTGCTCTAGATTGCAGAGGGTGTTTTCTCACCGGATGCACTGGTGATGAGACTCCCAGAAATCAATGAACAATATATATTAGTCACAGTTATTACGGTTACAATTTGTGATGGTTCGGTGTGTTGTTTGAATAATGAAAAAAAAATCGAACCAATAGTTTTGGAAATATAAAACATAATTTTGTAAGACTAGGTGTTCATTAATATTTATTATCCACTTGGGTAAAACTAAACAAACCAGGTTAGTTTAATGTAAACAGAATGACTCGTCACAATGACGTCACAGACTTATGACATCATCGTATCGTCGCCAATTAATTAATTGCAATTTAATTAATGTTTTTTTTTTTACGAGGCGATACCGTTATCGCGTCGGAAAATGTGGTTATTTTTGTTTTCTGTCTAGTAAGTAATATTTTTAAACGAATTAGTACTTCAAAAACAAAGGGTAATGCCTAATATGGATACTGTCCCCCCGCCAACCTACCAACAACTATGTTGTCTAATGTCTATGTGTCTGTCATATCCTGCTGGTTATTTTTAAAACCAATATCAAATTATATCAAATTCATTGCTATGTCAGTAGTATCAGATGGTAATCAGATGGTTGGCTCAGCAAAGCCAGAATTGGCGTGCAAAATATTATGTAAGACTCGGGGAGACTGCTAAAATGGTTTCTTTCGCTTCAGGAAGCTAAACTCTAGACTATTGTAGTGTGTGAAGTCTGTAAGTAATGGCAATTTCTCAAAAAGTAAATAAGACAACAACTTAGAGCCGGTTCACACTAGTGCAATAGTTAGTGTTGTTGTGCGATAGTCTCGTCGTCCTACAACTATGGGACCGTTCAAGTATTACGTTCAAAGATTTTAGTTCAAAGTTCAAGAATTTTAGTTCATCAAGTCCAGCGGCTTTTGCGTGATGCGCGTACAGACAGACAAACACAAAAATTGTTGCTTTGGGCTCTGTATCGCATGTACTTTACACCGTAATGTTTTTTTTTTTTAACATTTTATGTACATACACGAACCTATTACGATTTTATTATACTATATGTATATATGTGTATTAAATTATATGCTAGAATGGTGATGTAACGATCAAATATATTGATATATATAAATATATATATATATCAAATCAACATAAATAAAGAATTTGAATTAATACAAGTTAATTTACAGCAATTATTACAAGTGTGATCGTACTCTTAGGATACTAGTATGACGCTGAAAAAAAGATTAAATAAAACTTGTCACCCTAGCACAATCTAAAAATCCATGGCATCAGCACCAGAGCATTGGGCGCGCTATGAATTGCTGGGAAAAAAATATAATAAACTTTTACTTACCATTCGCATCAGGAGCACTTGGCGCCGTAGGATAAGGCGCTCCAGCAGTCGGGTATGGTGCCTCCGACGAGTAGGCCGAGATCGTCGGGTAAGGCGCAGCCGTTGGGTAGGGCGTGTTCGTTGGGTAGGGCGTAGCTGTCGGGTAGGGCGTAGCTGTCGGGTAGGGCGCGCCTTGGCTTACTGGGTATGCAGTTGCCACGGGAACTGAAGTATTAAAGGGTGCAGTCAAACGGTGAACATATAATAGCAGTACAAGCAACCCCCAAAGGGTGTCAAAAAAGAGAAATGTGGCCGTCGGAATTTTTTTTTTTTAAATTTATTGTCTGAGCCAACATTAGTAAATCAAATTAAACATAGTTATTATTTTTCACAATTTACTTAAGTTTATTTATTCAATTAATTTAAATTCTTAATTTAATAATTCCTTATTTTTTTTAATCGATAGTTCTTACTTAGACAAAAAAGAAAAGTTTCTTTTTTGATATCGGTGTGGGGGGGGAACATAAAATGTATGTCGAATGTATTAAATGTATAAATGTATGTATGTATAAATAAATGTATTGCCTACGTTACGTTTTTTTTTGTTTTTTTATAGAAAGTAAGATCCAGAACAAAAGGGCTGGGGTACGAAAAACAACCGAGATGGTAAAGAACTTATTCACCGCCACCAGCCCTTGTACCGTCCACTGCTGTACATGGGCCCCCTCATGCACACTATCTTGTGGGTGAGGAATGTATGCCCTTAGAACATCATGGTGGCCAAGCGGATTGACGAGTCCACTCATTTAGAGGTGGTGTAGTTCCTTGGGGCTTGTGGTAGTGGCTTAGTGTCCTTTTAGGATACCCACGGGAAGAGACGGGGTGGTGATGTCCTAAAGCCGGCCGACACCAGACGGTCAAAAGAGCTATAATATATACCTGGATAGACTTGTGGCACATACTGCTGCTGTGGGTAGACCGCCGGGCCGGGTGGCGCCGGTGGTGGCACAGAAGGGGGTGCTGCATATAATTATACCGTAAAGAATATTAGCCAGCCAGATTATTGAATTATAACTTTTTAAACTTTCGCGTTTAGTTTTGTTTAGTAGTTTTTAAACCAGTAGCCTTTTAGTATTGTTTTGCTTCTTTTTTAAACACAAGCCATAAAGAATTAAGAGAAAAAAAATCCATTCATAAAAAATACTATGGGCATATACAAGAAAACTGATTGTCATACTTTCTCAGGGCTGTAGGGACAAAATGATAAAATTTGATATTATTAAATAAATATTACACTTAATATTGCGAGATAAGAGATAATTGTGAGAAAGTACTACATATGTAGGTGCCTCATACATAATTATGTTTATTTTATGATGTCACGCAGTTATGTTATGATTGCAAATATTACTTTACTTTGATAAGTCTCAACAACATCGTCATAAAGATTACTATTAATTACTGAATGGATTTATGTAAGAAACTAGAAATTTAAAACCTTTCCTGGCATTAAAAGATTCAATGACAATAATTTGACTCAGAAACCAAAACTATTCAAGGACAAATTTTTATAAAGGACTTACAATATAAACAAATTTTATAAGAAATCCTGAGCAATATTGAATGAGCAGCAAATCGATGGCAGCAAATTTAAAGGTGGGTTAGGTTTAGCTGATTTGGTGAGGATGAAGAAATTTGGTTGACATTGTAGGTTGAATAATATTGGAATAATTGTAGAATTATTTACTTCAGTTATTCAAAAATAGGTTATTTTGTTGATCATCATGATTCATGATTAAAATTTGCTGCACATTTATATGCAACCCAAAAATCCTCTAACTTTATCAACTTTATGGGTATTTCTGACTGGCCTGATTAGTCGAGATGTGAGGAAATTTCATCAAAATTATAAAACCTCCACTATATGTAAATTTGTTCCATATGTATCTCTCTAACAAATATTATAATATGTATAGTACTCACGCGAGAGCACCTGCCCCCTATTCTTCTTGCGTGTACAACAACACGCGATGATCAGCACCATGATGATGACGCCCGCCACAATGTACACCACCGACATCACATCCATTATGCCTTTGTGCTGCACACACAACACACAATTTTTTATACAAAAATATGTCTTGAGTTGTCGTCTTATTAATTCTATTCCCAACTTTCCCAATGTATTGCAATAGTGAGTGAGACCCATGAACCCATCCCCGCCCATTTTACCAACCTGAAAGGGTTGAAAGAGATTGGAGAAGTCCAAATCCATTACTAAATTTCCAAAGGTATGCATCCCAGAGTATTTGTCATTCTGGACTGATGTTGGCATGTATCTGTTAGATCTTCAAGCTAATTGTGATGCCTATATAGTTAAATAAAGTATACTTATATTGTAAAATGAAAAAGTCAATAAATAAAAGATTTATTTTATATATTCTATGAATACAAATATTATGGCTAATGAAATGTGTCACAAGAAAAGATGTGAAACTGTATCATTTAATGTGACTAAGTAATTAAAATGAACAATGCATAGACTTGTGCCACAATGTATAGCTTTGTTACAAATTACTAGTAATTTAAGTATACTTAAATATGAAAATCACAAAAAAGAGAAATACATCAATTTATTTACAACAGTAAATAAATCTTAATATTAAGTTGCTCTGATAACAATGGGTCATAGTTTAGTGAAAAAGATTAAGCCCTGACTAAGCCTTTTTACACCAGGCCCATGTCAAAACTGACATGTTTATACATGTCTGAATGAATGAACAGATATAAATGAACAATATCTTTTCTAACTAATCTACAATTAAATTCTATTAATGTTAGTGCTTGCAAACTTTTTCATGCCTATTTTATTGTTACCAACTTGAAATTCACTCACCAAGTCAGTGAGATGTAGAAATCATATAAAAAAAGACACTATTATAACCCTGAAACTTGAAACAACCAATCTGTGAAGGCTTTTTACAATGACTGAGTAGTAAGTTAGTAACAGGTTATTTATTATCCCTAGAGCTGCAGTAACATGATACTCTGTACTTATTATTGTATTTCTGAGAACCTGCAACAAAGCACTCTCAGTTCTTAACAATAAATACTGATTCAAATGTTTACATGATAATATTACAATGTTTAATTGTTCACAAGAACTCAAGGTAAAACACTTACCTTAAATAAATCCTCATCAATCCCTTTAAAATAATCGTCGTCGTCGTCGTCAAATTCCCTCGAACTATACATAATTTTGAAAATTACACAATAAAAGAGCTGATCTTCACACGGCGAGTCTCGAAGATGGTATGCGAGATATTCCAATTAGTCATAATGTAGGGGCTTTCCCGCACAGAGATAAGGAAAAGTCAGAGAAACCAGAGAAAACATACTAACCGATGGTACTATTTAAAAACCACAATATCTGACGCACTACACCGAAATGTCTTATTACAAGAAGTTAGGATAATAATATCACGCTCCAATCACCAGGCGATATAAATGACTATATAGTAAAATAATGCACACTGATATCGGCTCTAGTCACTGAACCAGTGACGTTTTTAATTATAGAATGCAAAACAAACGAATCATTAAATCGATAAAGATAAAAATGAAATGAAAAAAAATGCAACAAAAGGCTATCATCCCCACTCGTTATTAATAATGACATTGACAGTTATTTTTTTGCAACTATGTTCCAAAACATTCAAAATTCTCTATTCGACCAAAGTCACTGACATAGCCCGTAGAATCGGCATGTTGAAGTGGCAGTGGGCAGGTCATATTTGCTGCAGAACTGATAACCGATGGGATAGAAGAGTCCTAGAATGGAGCCCACGTACTGGAAAGCGCAGTGTGCGAGCCCCTCGGCCAGGTGGACCGACGACTTGAAGAAATTCGCTGGTGGTGGTTGGATAAGAAGAGCCCAGGATGGTGTGTGGTAGCGAGCCTTGGAAAAGGCATATACCCAGCAGTGGAGACATAGGCGGATGGTATGGTACGGTATTGGCGAGTATTTTTATAGTATAGTAGAAAGAAACGCAGAAGGTGTTATCGCGTTAAATAGTTTTCGCATATTTTGGAACACAACCTAGGCTGCGTTTTAAAATATGCCGAATTCTCTCTTTGTCAAGTAGGTACTAATTTAAATAATCAATTATACTACAACAAATAAAATAATATATGATGCGATTCATTTTGTATTATTATAAAGATGTATCGTTAGTATTTTAAATTCTCTAAAATCTCTGTCTTACTCTTTTATGTGTGTTTCAAATTTAAGATTTTAATGAATCCCTCCCATCATCTGCTTGCACCCCCCCCCCCCCCAACCCCCCTTATAAGTTGCCAACCATTCTTTCCTAAGAACGTATGATATGTCATCTAGTTTAATCCCATTTCGATGAGAAACACCTAAATGCGTATATTACTTACATGTCGTGACACACGCTCATTGAAGATTAATTCGGAGTTGAATTCGTAATCTTTTTAATTCTATATTTCAATAAATTTGGCCTCTGAATCAGCGTTAATTTATATTACACCAATAATATAATTTAATTATTTATTAACGTAGGTATTCCCTATCATTATTATTGAAATGGTAAAATAGTTTAGAAATTGTGAGGCCGGCATACAAATGTTACATGTTACATCTTTTCTAGAAAGATAATGCTACGTTATGGAGTTCTTCAAGGGAACTGTGAGTAGGATTTTGCAAGGTCGGTGGCGCACTCGCATACCTCCTGGTGTTGCAGGTGTCCATGGGCGGCGGTAACACTTACACATCACGTGGGACCGCTTGTTTGTCCGCCCACTAGTATATAAAAAAAAAACGTCAATCCACCAGAAAGTTTTATTACACCGATTTAGACATGTTTTGTTTATAATTAATATGCTAACTACTGCAGGGGCGTATAGAGCTGTGTGTGTGCACGAAGTGTGGATAACTCGCTCCCTTCAGCGGCGTCTTCCTCTTCATCATCGTCAGGAGTGCTGGCTCCCCACTGGTCACATAATATCAGGTCTATATTTACATTAAATAAATAAGTCAACCATAATTATGCTCAAACAAACTAACAGGTATTCAAAATATTTTTAAAGATAAATATGTAGGTAGTCTAATAAGTGTTTGAGGAATCAGTATGTTAATAGTGGGGATTGCTAAGTCGTTTCGTTCGTATGTTCGAGCATCGTTAGTAAAAGTCCTCCCGAATGGACGTATCTTATTTTACATAAAATTATATGCCGGCCTCATTGTTATTTAGAGCCATTGTCTAATATAAGTTAATGTACGGTACCTATTGTTAGGGATATCTATCGGGTCCCAATGGACAACTGTGCAAAATTAAAATCTAACAAGGAACTGTCCCCCCCCCCCCCCCCCCCCGGCCACTACCCGCTCGGGCCTAACACAACCTGCCGGCCCTGAGAAGGATTATATAATAGAAAGTTATATAAATTTATAGAGTTGGAGATAAGAAGAGTTACAACGGAATGTAATTGTCAAAGTTATCAAAATTGTTGTAATAATGATAATAAAATACTGGAAGGAAGAACAACTTGTGTGATTTTCCATCTGATCCTCACAATAATATACAATTAAGTAACTTTACTGTAGGAATACTCTTAATACATTTGTCCAGGGGATCACGTATTGGAGTGATCTATGACATAGAAATATTTTTATGTTGATTGTTCCAAAAACGCTATAAGTAGACAAAGTGTTGATAAAGATGGAGAATAGACAGCACAACGGAACGAGGATTTCTCTTCATACCTACCCTACCTCAAGCACCTATGTTAGTATTTTTAGGAATTTTCTGTCATAAATAGGCACCAAATCATACCTGCTTAGATAGCGGGTGTTCAGTGAGCGCTCGGTACAATAACGCTGCGTAGAGCAAATTGAGCACTCCGAGCGCGCGCAGCGCCGTCTCGAACCCGCACCACCAGGACAGCACCCCGCCAACTATTGGACCTGGAGTATTCGCATTTTTTTACATAATTTTGCACGTATATTAAACGCAGAACATAATGGGATATAACATTACGTATGTATTGAAACACCATTATTATAGCCGTTCTTGCAAAATAAATGGTTATGATTATGTTTACACGTCACATGGGTGGACAAAGATAATGGTCGCGAATACTCGACTAACTAAGATACCAACCAAGAGGCTGACGTAATGTATTTATAACGAGTTTCGAAATTGACTAAGAGTATCAGCCAATAATGTCCCACTGCAGTGCAGGGCACAGGCCTCTACTAGTAAATCACTGGGGGGTTTCGGGCGGTAATCCACCACACGGGCCCAGTGCGGATTGGTGGATCACATACTCCAGATTTTTTTATTTCTAGAGCATGCGGGTTTCCTCACGACGCTTTTCCTCACCGGCGTGCTAGTGACAATTTTTAAAAACCTATACTCAATTAGAAACTCAGTGGTACGAGCCCAGGATTTGAACTCACGATGACACGAATGTGAATCGAGTATTACAGATACCTACCCCTAGGCTATAACCGCTCTGAGTAAAGATATGCCAAAGTCCATTTCTCCGATCATCAAGTGCAGAGTGTAGTGGAATGTACACACGTGGGTGTGTGTAAGTATTATATACCTATATTTTTCTAAAGCACTTTTTCTAAAGTCACACGCAAGCACTTAGCTCATACTCTCGTGGGTAGGGTTGTCATCCGTCCGGGTTCCTCCAGATTTGTTCTAGTATAAAGGACGTCCGGGAGCGACTTTATGATATGGTATGATGTTTTGTTATGTTACGGCATGGCGTGTATTGTCATGTCATGGTATATTATGTTATAAATAGTATGGTAAGACATGGCCTGATATGTTACAGTACGGTACTGTGTGTGTACATACCCGCGCCGTAAGCAGCAGACGAGGCAGCTTGCAGTAACGCGGCGAGTTGCGGCACGCGGCGCGGCTGCCGTGCGAACAGCGCCGGCACAAGCGCCGCGTCCGTTGCGCCCAGACCGACACCAAGCACTAAGTGTGGTAGCGCTAGACCTCCCACCTACCAATACCGCTATGAATTAGTTGGCAGACACAAAAATATTGGAAAGCCTGTTGTTATTTTTGTGTGCGTTTATCTGGAGTCACTATATTTCGACCAGGAATGAAAAGTAATGTGGAGGTTCTTGGATTTAGGTGGATGGTGTTAAGTACAACATCGTATTGCGTATCAGAAGGTTGTGTAAAATAAACTGTAATCGTCCTCTATACAGTTGCTGGCGTCTATAAAAGTTGACATGTTGTTGGCGTGCGGGAGACGATTGCAGAGAGCAGTGTGGACAGTGACGCTATCCTGCAAATTGCTGACATTTGTAAATCACTATGCGCCTTCTGTGAGCATTGTGTCAATATTGTGTCCCTACCGTCACTTGTATGTAATATCTCAAATAAGTTGAAAGTGAGCCAAATTGGTTCAGTAATTTCAAAATTATATCAGCTAAACTTTAAAAAAATCCAGGTCTATACATACAAACTATATGCCATTGGATAAGGTACACCAAAGGAAAATACAATGTCCCGAGCCAGGATCCCAGCGGCTCTCACGCTAATCCAAGACTTGCCTATTCATGCTCCATCCGACTATACACTTACTCTTATTTACATAACTTACAGAGGTGGCATGCGGTACAGCCAACGCAGCGAGCCCAACCGCCAGTTGACCGAGCAGCGCAACGCGCTCGGCGCCGAGCAGCCGCGCCGCGCCGCCGAGCGCGCTCGCTGCCACCAAGTACCCGGCGCTGTCCGGTATGAACACTGCGCCAGTTTGCCAACGCTGCACAACGTACAACATGTAGCAATCAGCCTGTGTTCTGGTTTCACTTTTAGGTGGATTTGACGTGGATTCAATAAAATATTCGAATTTACTTTGGAGGGGGAGGGTTGCAATCCCTCAGCTGCTGGACGCACTCGACTGGCTACATTAGATAGATAGATAAAACTCTTTATTACACACCGAAACAAAACACAAAACAATAACAGACATTTTAGACTAAAGAATGCACAAAAAGCGGTCTTATTAAAAGCAATAAATATTTTTATAAAAAAAAAATATCAGTACCTCATAAAAATCGATCATTTCATTGGTAAACACCTAATACATATTATTATTATTATAAGTCTTTCTTTACTGATCTCTACCACTCATGCGTGTACTACAACATATTTCCATGAGACCTCGGCGTTGCAAGATCAAGACGATCAGTTTGTCTATCGGCAAAGGCCTCATCCAGAGTCCTCCACTGTCTTGTTTCTTGAGCCTTTCTCGGCCATGTCGTCCCCGCCACTGCCTTAATATCATCCTTCCACCTTCGGTCCCTCCCCTCCTCCTTTTATGTAATTATTACATAAATGTCAGTGAAGATTTCTTAAAGATTCGGTTTGCTTGTCGTTGTTGTTATACTTTGTTGTATATTGTTAAGCTGTTAAGTTTTTTCCATAACAAATGAATGAATGAATAAAAAAAATCTAAAAGAAAGAATCTAAAAGAAGATCCACGTTTCCTCGCCCTCACTCATACCTGCGGATGAAATTTTTCCATGATCCAAAGCGGCAGGCAGGGCTCCAACGCTGCCATGACGCTGGTGGTGAGCAGTACGGCGCCGGCGCACGCGGCCGCCGCCTCTCGCCGCGCCGCGCGCACCATGCTGCCGCTCCATCCCGATACCCACCCTCCAGTAGGCGATATGGACATACTTGGCTGGGATAACAACAATAATTATTATTCTGGTCAAATAGGTGAAACAAATAATCATACACAAGCACTCACTCGATTAAATTCTTCTTTATCCAAGAACATGCATTGCATTACTGGAAGCAAGACATACTAATTTAAATTTATTATAGAACAGACAGTCATACAACACGCCTATTCAGAAGCATTATATCATATCAATAATTTTATGGCATAATTGAAATATAACGAATTTTTAATAAAGGTCACTCTCTCACAGAAGACTATCTTGAAATGTACTGCATTTCCCATTTTATCGTATTTCCCCAATGTACGTACGTGTTTCAGTAGTGAGTGAGATGTGCCAAAGCCCATTTCAATCCCATCCTATCCCTCCCCATTTTCTCAACCCTTTCTCCAAATCCATTCCAAAGGATTTGCCTCCAAAGGTAGGCAGCGCATCCGGGGGCATGCCAACGTTTCTCATTTTGGACTAATGTTGGCATGTATCGCGGATGGCTATGGGCGACAGTATCCACTTACCATCAGGTGGACTGTATGCTCGTCTGCCGCCTTCGTACATAAAAAAAAGGTATGCCATAAGAAGTAATCCGTAATCCTACCTAGGTACTTAAATACTGTTTCCACGCGACGAAATTATTGAAGTGAAAAAATAATTCTGAATGAAGCCCCAGTAGAATGTTACAATCAATACATAGGTATAATTCGCTATTATATTCCTGATACTATAACATATAGAATTAATGACAAACAGATCAAATAATGGGATGAAAGTTGTAAAAACATAATATTTGCTTGTTTCAAATCGTACCAAGATTAGCAAGCAAAGCACCGGCAAGAAGCAAGAACGGCGCCCCCCGACTCCACAGAGCATACGATGCTCCCCCGAATGGATATCCCACCAGCACACCTGTAGGTAGTAATAAGTTGTTACAGCTAATTTTCTTCGCAAAATAACAGATTCTTAAAATACCAGAGCTACAAGCTAAACTAATAATATACCTACAACGTGCCACTGATATAACGCAAAACCTGAAACATGTCAAGTAATTTCAAATATTGTATACGAGTCCCACCGAAAAATGAAATTATTTTAAGAAATAAATCAAAAGTTACAAAAATGTAAGGTATTGTTTTTCTCTACGTTTGTAGCGTGGTCATCCATTCCAGTCATTATCCCGTGGTCATTATCCAGACACAGCGCCAAGGCGTCTGCGCGGGCGCGCGGCGCGGTTGGAGCGGCGCGCGGCGGCGGTGCGCGCAGCGTGAAGCGGACGACGCGCGACGCACGTAGAATAAGAGATACTATAGTCGGAATTTTAATTCGATTCCAGATTTGACAATTTCAGTGTTGCAACGTTATGACAAGTACTAAATAGTAACGTTGCGAAATTATTCGATACGGAAATGGAATATTTCCGGATCGATTCTTCTCGTTTATAATTTTATTCTCGTAAACTAAGTATATCAGGAAATTAAATATTTGTGAACGGATAATTTAGTTATGACGATTAATTTTATTACGGATCTGAGAGTTTTCTTTAATAATTGTGTGTTACAAACAGAGCGTGAGGTTATTCCCAATATGTGAGCAACTTTGTTCATACATTCATTTTCTTCCACAACTTCAAAGGCCTCCAATTGCGCAGAAGTTTCATTTTTCACGTACTTATATGCGTTGCGGATCATTACTTTTTCAGTAACAGTGAAAGCTTTTCGTGGACGTTTTTTTCTTGGAGACAAGAAAACATCCACGTCTTTTTGTGATGTACTTGGCGGAGGATCCATTTTGATGGAAAACCAAAACAAATAGATTCACTCAAAGTTCACAAAAAACTATAAACGTAACAACAAACACAACGTAACAAAACTAACAAAAACCCAACAAAATAACAAAATATCGATTCGCAATGAAACGAGATATTCGTGCAGTCAGACTAGGAGAATGAAGCCGAATGACAAGATAAACAAAATGGCGATAGCTGCACGAGCGCGCACGGGTTGCCAATACAGAAAACTATCTAGGCTCTTTTATTATAAGTTTTGTTTTTAATATAAAAAAAACAAAAATATTAACTTTTTATAAAATAAAGCAGCGGTTACTAATTAATAAATAATTGTTATGAATAATTATGTATTTATTTAAATAAAAATCAATAATTTAGTCTTTAATTGGCACACCAATATTATGATTACATAAACATAAATCGCGATTGTTTATCGATTTTTGTGTTCATCACTACACTATTATATGTGGTATCATTATTTTACAAAATGACAGTAGCTAATGTCAAATGTGGAATCGAATTATAATTCCGACTATAGAGATGTACCACAAATTATGAAAGAAATAACCAACTGCAAGAACTGTTAGAATATATTATACTCTTAGGTATACAAACAACCAATCTTCAGCTTTTGCGTTTTTTCAGTGACACGTTGTATAAGCCAGCCGTTTACATTGGAAATGAGAATAAGGAAATGTGAATGAGGAATTCCTGATCAGAATTTCCGGTAGAGCAGCATCAACAACAACAGTCAGACGGGCTGTAGTAAGAGACTTAATTAAAATAGAAATAAGTCGTTATTAGCTATATGTAAAGTTTCTTTAAAATATGTACTTTAAATGATAGTAAACAAAAATCTATGCAGATTGCGGTAAGATCCTTAAAACACAACTTATTTACTCTTTATTATAAATTATTACAAAAAACGGACTTAATGTCTTTACAGCATTACAGTCGTCCCTTGGGCTACGCAGGACTTGAAGGTTCGGAATAATTCGGACTAAGGCATCGCACATACGGTGTCGTGTCGCCCGATCGAGTGTTAAAGTTTAAAATTTCAACACTTTAAATCGATCTCATACAACGCCTTTATTTATTTACTCTTTTTTTGTAAATCATTACGAAAGGTGGACTTAATGCCTTACAGTTATTATTACTCCTTCCAAGCAATTCATTTCGGCAATCGCTACCAGGTGACGCTTTATGCCTACCACCTATGATATAGGATCGTCTACATATAACACCGTCCTTTTTTTTTCTATAAATATTTCATCTATTTTTAAGATTATTTTTTCATACCAAGAGCAACAGCGCCAAGTAGCACCCCAATGGCCCTATCCCGGCGGTCATCAGGCAACACTCTGGCCGCTAGCGCTAGTCCTGAGACTCCCGCTAACGCCGCACCAGCGCCTTGCGCTACGCGCCCTGCGCCCACGCTCCACGCGGCCGCAGCGCCAAGGCGGCCGCTACATGACCAGAACACTAACAAAGAAGATTAAAAATAATGTTATCCTCAGTGGCCCACTCTGCGATTTCCCTGTGCAGCGAGTTCACTTCTGAACTTGAGAGAAGTAGATCAGCGGGAGGAATATGGTTAAGAACAGCGCAAAATCAACGAGGGTGGCACAAATAGTCAGCAGTGGGTAGAAACAAGCTGATGATGACGATGACGAGTATTATCGAACTCTTTTATAAAAGGTTTACAAACCAAAAGCAGCGAGAGCTAGCAATGCTGTAGCTGCCCGCAGCACATTCGCTGGCCCATGCTTGCAAACAGCCGCGCCCGCTACCGGCGCCGTAGCGAGCTGTGCGGCTGCCTTAGCTCCTAATACCAGACCAACTATTGCTTGCGAGCCGCCTATACCTGTAGGAAATTATTGTTTTTTTTCTAAAGAAGACATGTGTTTGAATCTTAAGCAAGATTATAAGTATGATCAGAATCACGACTGTCCAACTATAACAGCAACGGGCTTTACTATTGGTGTAAGGACAATAGATTTAGAATTCCTGTTAAATTTATTTCAACTCAATATCGCGTATATAATTTTATGTAAATTGATTCTAGTAAATAAAATTAAAATTGCTTCGATAATTTTCAATTTAAACGTCGATGTACGTTTTCTGATTTCAACTTCAGTTAAAACTGGACTATACATAGTCCCTACTCCAGGTGACTGTTAACCAGCAAGCCTATCCGCCATCTCAACTTCCAAAACAGTATTTACTTTTTTCGATAAATTATCTATAGAAGTAAATATTAAATAGCTACCATCATTTTCTTGTTTAGTGATCTTGTGTACGGTGCTATTGAGTAGGGAGACTAGGGGAGCGTCGTGTGTCGCCCACAACGCGATCGACTCGCCACGGATCCAGTCAGGAATAATTGGTACTGAAACAATGATCAAATATTATGTACTCACGTCTACTTAGTATATACTCAGCATACTCTTGTAGAACCCCAGGGGCTGAGTTTAGACCAACTTTTCCATTTCAATAAATATGATGCGTCGAATCTGATTTATGCACATTTTCCTTCTAACACTGTATTCTGAAAAATGTTTTGTTTTGAATATTAACTCTTTGAAGCGAAAAGTCTTCTCACAGAGAAAATAAACCAACGAATTCTAAGTGCATGTTTCATTTTGTAACTGACCGGTTGCGAGAAGGGTCGAAGTGAATTTCTGTCGTCTATCAGGGATAGTTTAAATTGCATCAATTTTTACTATATACAAATGAGGGTTCACCTCTGTGTATAATATCAACGCGAGTACATGAAGTCCACTGAAGATTTAATGCCACCAACGTCGTCGAATACGACGAGTAACAATTATTAGAATTATTTATTTATCTTTTATTGAGAAAAGGCGGCAGACGAGCATATAATCCATCTGGTGGTAAGTGGAGACTATCGCCCATGGACATCCGCGATACATACCAACATCAGTCCAGAATGACAAACGTGAGCATGCCCCCGGATGCGCTGTCTACCTTTGAAGATATAGGAGTGGATTTGGAGAAAGGGTTAGGGAAATGGGGAGGGATAGGATAGCATAGCATGCGAATGGGCTCTGGAATATCTCCCTCACTACCGAAAACGTACGAATACATTGGAAAAATAGAATACAGTGGGAAATGCAGTACATTTAAAGGTAGTCTTCTGTGAGAGAGGAGTAACAAAGCCAGTCGAGAGCACCAAGGGCTGTGGGACTGTAGCGTGCAACTTGTTGTTACCGTTGAATATTACTACACGGTGGTTCTAAATTAAGCTTAACCTTCTGCATAGATCCTCAGACAAATGAAGTCATGATATTTATTGGATTGTAACCAGCCCCCCTTTATCTGTCCACTGCTATACACGGCCCTCATTCACATAGTCTTGTATGTGAGGGATGTGTAAGCTTTAAAACGCAACGCTGGGCCAGCGAATTGGCGAGTCCACTCTTGTGGTGGTGGTGTAGTCCCCCGGGACTTGTGTAGTCGCCTTTTACAACACCCACGGGAAGAGACGTGGTACTGCTTTTTTAAAGCCGGTCACACCACACTACACTCAATAATTCTATACCGATATTTATTGAAATCACCCAAAAATATTAAAAACAAACCTAGAACAGTAAGCAAGACGTTATCCAAAAAGAAGGTGAAGTAAATAAGCGTGAAGGCAATAGCCCCGTTGGAGCCAGTCTCGTCTTCCTTCATGGCGTACGTGCCATATTCAGCAATGACACTTCACTACTTTAAAACAATCCTTGAACGAATTTTCCAAGTGTTACTTCAGTATTTCGCGGAACAGTGTCACCTCTCTCGCGGCTAAGGAGGCAGTGAATGTGTTCCCGTCTGGACCAAGTGTTCTGGGTGATAACAGAAGCAATACATTTTCAATCAGTGTGCGTCCACGCGTGTACTCGTTGCCTTAATGCAATTTTCCACCACTTTATCGCCTTATGGGACCCGGGTGATCTGATAAACTCATAGATTTAAAATTGTCATTGCGTTATTTAAATTGCTTTCCGTTGCTCAATACTCTTAAGTATTGCACAATACTCTCAATACTCTCAATATTCTTAAGTAAAAGCATAACACAATAGCACATAAATAATTTTGACTGCAGCAAAAATTAAACGGACAGGTGCAAAATAAAAATTTAACCGCAATATATAGTCATCTATAATAGCTGTGTTCTATGAGTTGAGTGTGTAATTTTTATGTTAAATACCATTATTTATTAAAATACAGTAATGCATAAAAAGTAATGCGGCGTATATGCGGCCATCTCTATCGTTCCGAGGGCTTGATTTTATCTAAGATAGCGACCCGCCCTCGCTTCGCTTCGGTTAATAAGATTTTTTTTTCAAAATTTCAAAATAAAATATAGCCATTTTATTTTGAGGGATCCCTAATTTTTTTCTAGTAATAAATATAGCCTATGCTACTCAGGGATAATGTAGCATTCTAATGGTGAAGGAATCTTTAAAATCGGTCCAGTAGTTTTTGAGTTTATTCGTTACAAACATACAAAAATACAAATCTTTCCTCTTTATAATATTAGTGTAGATTTCATTTGGTAAACATGGCAGAGTCGACAAAATTATGTCAGAACATATATTTTTCCTGCAAATGGAAAATTGATTTTTAATAATTTGGACATAGGTAGGTATTTATTTATAGCTACATATTTTATTTTTAAATGTTATTTTTGCTACTTTAAGCATTCATCAAGAGCTTTTTATTTTTAAGGCAAGCTTCATAGGTATTATGGCACTAAATTTAAATTACAATAAACCAATAACTGGGCTAATAACCAATAATCTATATGTTGTACCTATGTTTTACAAAAAAAAATCGACAAGGGTATGAATGCTTGTAGGTAGTGCTCGAAAAGAGATTTGTGGTGTTTATCCATTACAAGAAAATGGTTCAGTCGATTCTGATTCAGGTCTGATAATTTTGATGTGAATGATTTGATGTGGAACATTTCTCGCTGTGGTTTTCCTATTAAGGTAAATGTTGATGTTATCATTGAAAAAACTGAAGCAGATCGACATATAACCAATCATCAAATTGCGGAAGAGCTTAGCATTCACCAGTCAACAGTTTTGGATCACCTGAATTTTGTAAAAAGCTAGATGTTTAGGTGCCGCATAATTTAAATGACAGAAACTTGGTGAATAGTATTTCCTTAGGCGAGATGTTACTAAAACGAAATGAAATCTATCCATTTCTGAAGAGATTGGTAACCGGCGATAAGAAGTGGATAACCTACGATATTAATTTTCGCAAACGATCTTGGTCTAACCGAGGTGCGCCATCAGAAATACATAGGTACTCCCAAAGCCAGGCTTGATTCCGAACAAAGTCGTGTTATGTGTATGGTGGGACTGGAAAGGCATTGTGTATTACGAGCTCTTGCCACATGAGCAAACGATTAATTCTGATGTCTACTGTCAGTAATTAATAAAATTGAATCCAGCACTTGAAGAAAATCGCCCAGAATTAATGAATAGGAAAGGCGTAGTTTTCCGTCACGATAATGCTCGACCGCATACATCTTTGAGAATGGACCTTGGCTGGAAAATTTTAATGCATCCTCCATACAGTCCAGGCATAGCATCATCGGATTGTCATTTATTCCGCTCTTTACAAAATTCTCTATGGAATAAAATTACATTCAAAAATGGCTGACAGATTATTTAAAAAATGATTTAATTTATTAAATTATTTTCCTGACAGGGGTCAAAATATAAAAATATTTATCGTTAACGAAACGCAAACTGTCAATATCACCGGAGCCAAGTTGAGTCATGTTACGTCAAATTCGTCAAACTGTCAAATGATTCTGTGATCAAATCGCTATCGTTGTTAGACTACTTGATACGTATACAATAGCAGCGGAGTTTGTTGCTAATAAAACTCGCGGCCACTATACTTCTCCTCGTGTCATGTAGAAAAGTGCCAAGTATTGTCGAGTTCATACACGAGCCTAGAAGCTGCTGTTCATTCAATCTATTGGAGACTGAGCCATAAATGTTCCAAGCGGCCTGACTCTGGAGCCTTCCCAGTCCTCATTACCGACGCAGCGCGATATGGTGAGTACAAAAGACCTACAATGTAACTTCTTTATTCCCGACTGTATCAAGGAAGTCTGAAGCAAAGACTTTCCTCTTTTTAACTGATCAGACGCATGATCAAATAACTCTAATGAATGGACAGTTCATTTTTATTTTTAAACTATTATTTTAATTTTGATACCGATGTAATATCAAAATATAAATGAATAATGCATGTCGAAACAAAAATATAATAACTTCCTGTGTAAATGTCTGGCAAACTTATGCCATGTAGAGATATTTTTACCACCTTCAATGGCTAAACAAAGAGTAAATTAAGTATGTTATGTCTAATTATGGCTCAACATAGAGTAGGTATAGAGTAAATCCACCTATGTTTATAAATAATTTTGTTTCATTTCATTTATAGTAATTGTCCATAATAAAAACTTGTTTTTTTATGGATAAATGCATTGCATGCTCTCTTTACTTTTGCAACACAATTTACTTTTATGTTGCAATGTATTAGACTTGCCTTTGATTTTACGAAATTTGCTTGAATTCCTTAACATTGAATACTTTTACTTTGTTTTATAATATAAAAACTCCCATGATATATGAAAAATGTTGAAATAAAATGTATACAAACCCCATCCTACAGCATACATTCATATCAGATTCCTCAATGTATGCCCATTCCCATACCATCCTATCATATCTTATCCCTTACCAGTAATATAAAAAATATTATCCTACTGCATAATATTGTTTACATTCATATCAGAAATGAATTTTGTCTTATTGGAGTTTTAAAAAAAATGTATATGGTTCTAATTTTGGAACTACTTATTATTTTGTTATTTTGCCCATGGGCGGCGGCACCACTTACAATCACGTGGGACCACTTGCTCGTCCGCCCACTAGTATCCTTATACTTTTTATCCTTATCCAGTAACAGACATATTTTATAGAATATTTATTTGTTTCTAAATTTACTGAAAGTTGTGCACCACTTTTATGCTTTTTAGTAAAATGCTACATATTAGCTATATCTAATAGGAAAATATCTATGTATCCCTTTAGTCTCATTGGTAGGCATTTTTTTTTCAAACTAAATTTGATATCCCCAATAAACAATTTGAAATCTTTCTAACATTCTAATTCTATTTAAATTCTATATGCTTGCATCATTCTATATGCATATTTGTTTAGTGTCAGCTGTCTTTAGCATGACCACCCCATCTCTTCCCGTGGGTGTCACAAAAGGCGACTAAGAGATAACAAAGCCATTACCACAAACACTGACAAACTACACCACCTCTAAAAGTGTGTACTCACCAACCCGATAGACCAGTGAGCCGTTTTAAGACTTACATGCACAAGACATTATTGTTATCGACACCAACAAGTATTAAGTATCATAATATTATTCCCCAAAATATTCAATATAAATTAACATTACAATATTTTACTTGATATAAACTATTTCAAAATGTAAAGTAAACATAGTATGTGAACACAGAACAAGTGAACGGAACAAATGAGGCGTAGCAGATTGATTGTGCCGCTGTTGGAGACAATGCTCACAATTATCCAACTAAGTCAACAGTAAGCAGCGCCCATTGTGAGACGACATGCTTGTTACTTAATAATGAGACAGAACAATTCTATTATATGCTAAAATGCCTATATATTGTGTACATACCCTAAAGCCCTTTTATCATCCACTGCTGGACATGGCCTCCTCATGCACATTGTCTTGTGTACTAGGGATGTATTTACTTAAAATTCCATGCAGGCCAAGTGCTTTGGCGAGTCCACTCTGTTAGAGGTGGTGTTTCTCAGGGCTTGTGCAGCGGCTTATATATCCCTTAGTTTGCTAATGCAACATGATCATTTAACAGTTGCAAGACAGTAATAGGGGTAGTACAGACAGATTGTTGGAGGGACAAACATTTTAGTTCGCTAGGGAGCCCTCAATACAAAAGAAACAGAAATATAAGGCAAACACAACGGCTTGACTCATGATGACATGACTCACTCGACTGATTGCCGAGAACCTGTATTTTATCAATCAGTAGTTCCTGATATTCCTGTTATTTTTAAAATAAGTTTGTAATTTTTTACCATTATCATGTGTAAAATCAGTTTACTATGTTACCATCCAGCAGAGATATACCATACCATAGCTTACGTCTCTGCTGGATATAGTATCTCCCAAGGCTCCTCACCACACAGTTTCCTACACATAATATTTATTTATATATTTTTAAGGATGTTTACAGACGTTAAAAAATATTGTTGAAGCAAAAAAAATTAATAGACATGCCTTTTAAGATCTCCACAAATATGTTTTAAGTATAGAATATAAAAGGCTTAAACGGTAATATAATAATAAAAAAAACAATTACATGTAAAGGAACTTAAAGAAGAATACACCTGAAGAAATAGAAGAGGAGATTTAGCAAAAATATCAGTTGCCATTAATTTTTTTACGTGTATTGTTTTTGTGTAAAACAAATCTATTATACATTAAAACAACTTTTATAATGTTTAAACATTTATAACTTTGCTGGCTCTAGCAATAAAGGTATTGTCTGTAATTCGTTTTTGACATTAACATTTAACAATAAGGGCTGCCTAAGCTAGACTTGCGGAATACGAAATTTTGTAGCTCTGAACTATCCACCGAACCGCTATTTCACGGCGTTCCACCAATGGTAAGAAACGCTAACGTTTACATCTGGAGGTGTAGTCTGGTGAATTATGTCACGTCTTCTAATAAAGAAATCTTAAACATCTTTTTTGTACACCTTCTATGCGGGTTTTATAAATATCATATCGGCGATTCCAGACCTGTGTAGCGTACTCCAGGTACTACGCACATAACAACTATATATAAGATCTTAATAGGTTTCTTCTTCTTCTTGTGGTGCCTCTCAAACTAGTGGAGGTTAGCAATCAGCCCCGAATATTTTGTCGTGTCTCTCGCGGGTCGAAACTGTTCAATAGTGACTGCGGTTGGTGCAATCCAACCGAAACGTCGTGTAAAATAAATAAGGTAAACATTCGCGTTAAGACCCGTTTAAATAGATACCTAAATATGATGTGGTCATGTGCCGCGGACGTCGCAGGGCGACACTATACACTTATTACCATCACGTGAACTTCTGCTCGTCTTTTTATTCATATAAAAAACGCGGGTAGCATTCACCCCTACGAAAGAATTTCGTTATTTTCCGTACGTTCTATAAAAGAAAATGTTAAATGTTACTTATGATGAGTCATAAATGTCATAATTATGACTTGAAAGAAACAGTATTTACATAAAATGAATTAAATACAGAACTGTCAGCGCTCCTCTTATTATAATCAGACTATAGCATAATGTAATGATGCAGGTATCCATTAGTAATGCAATTAGAACTGGTACAATTCACGCGACCTTGTGTGCACCGATTGATTGTTATGCGTGTGTAGGTGTAAGGTGAAGAACCTGCGCGTCGCATTCCACCTTCGAGCCGCATAAAATGAATGGATTCCCACCTATTGAGTAGTGACAAAACGGCTAATTGGTGACAATCGGATTTTTGACTATTATACGTAGTTAGAAAGTATATAAAAACACTGCAATGTTAATAAAAATTGTAATCTGACTTCGGGAAGCAACTTATTGATTCTAATTATTGACTTAAATGTAAAAATATTTTGTAACGATGTACGGCCGTCTCAAATATTTGTAGATCTGTTAGAATCATAGAGGAAATCATTTAATTTCAGAGATATGTAATCGTTTTAATGAATAGTTATTGAATAAGACATGAAACATCAATATCAGTTGACACCGAAATTTAAACTTAAGGTCGTCGTATTAGTCGCTTCGCCACCACTCGTCGGTACAATCAATAGCTTTAATCTCTTGTCTACCGCCGCTACATCCAGTTCTAGTTGTCTGAAACAAAATTGAGACCAAACAAGTCGTCAAATCCATTAACATGCATCTATAAAAAAAATAAACAATAAACAATGACATTTTTAATTATTTTTATGGGCATATTTAACTCGAATTATAAAAATCGCAGCAAAAAATTACTGAATGGTCAGCAAATCTGTGGTAGCAAGGTGGTAGATAGCAAGGTTTAGGTTCTCTGGTGATGAAATTCTTAGTAATTTAAAATGGTTTATTTCAGTTATTTAAGAATAAGTTGTATTGCTGCTCATATGATTTTTTTTTTGCTCGTTTAAACAAAATATACGGGTATAAAATAGATTTTTATTTTATTTTATTTCATTGAATTTGCTTTGATTTATGTATTTTCTTTAATTATTTTTGATGTAACTTACTTTTTATGTGGAATTATGCATTCTGAAATAAAAAGTATTATTATTATTAAATACAAGTCAAACTTTTAAATAGGTCTGTCCATTAATTCTAGTTAAAACATTCTTCGCTTCTGCTGGTAGTGGAATCTTGCGAGGGCAGCACGATTGCTGTAATTAAAATTGCGTCTAGTTCGCCACGGTAATCAATAGTTCTATCTTCTATATTCTTTATATATATAAATACGTATAATAAAATCGATCATTGCAGTGTACTCTACGAACGGTACAGAACCCAAAGCAACCATTTATTCCTATATTTATACACTAGCGACCCGCCCTCGCTTCGCTTCGGTTGATAAGAGTTTTTTTTATATACAATATATAGCCTATGTCCATCTGGAATAATGTATCTTTCAAATGGTGAAAGAATTTTTCCAATAGGTGCAGTGGTTCCGGAGATTGCCCTCCACATACACACAAAATTCGCCCTCTCTCTTTATTATATTAGTATAGATTGTGTACATATCTCTGTAATCATTATATCTATGTATACTGTCTTTTTAGAACTGTTGCCTGTCTGTCTGTCAGAACGCGCATTTCGCAAAAACACTGGACAGATGTTAACTAAATTTGGTATAGTTATATCTTATGGATCGGTCTAACATTTAGAGTACTTTTTAACCAGATCCATTATAGGGTTCCCGCGGGAATCATTAAATTTCACGCGAACGTAATCGCCGGCATTGCTAGTACTTGCGAGTAGTTTTAACATTCGATCGTTTATGGGATATGTAACGTGAATAAAAAGGGAAACGAATTGAAAAATTAATAATTCCGGTTGAATCGCTCTGCGCCGATACGGCTAATAATTGTTTATTCTTATTGCTGTAAGCTTCAAATTTTAGTTTATTTTAGATATGCCAGAGCTCATTCATATCCCATCTAATCACTCCCCATTTTCCTAACCCTTTCCCCAAATATCCTAATTCTCCAAAGGTTGCCACTGCTTCCGGGGGCGTACCGTTTTTGTCATTCTGGACTGATGTCGGCATTTTATCGCGTATATCTACTGGCGACAGTATCAAATACCACCACGTGGACTGTATGCTCGTCTACTGCCTTCTTTCTATAAAAAAAGCCTTCTATTCTAGCGGTCGTTCGTGCTGTCCATATCCACCGCCGACACCTGACACCGTGTGGCGTGTACCCTCGAGTTGAAGCAGGTACACACACAATCACACACGCACTAATACGTGTTGAGTGTTGCGGTATTTCCCGTTTCTGTGTGAGTTTGCGTTGCAATCTTCACTTGTCAGTCAGCTTTACGAGTGTACAGTATCGGTCAATCGATCGTCGGCACAAACTCCTTTGCAGCCCATTATCACTTTATTTAATAAGCGGTTACGTAACGCCAACTGAAAATATAACGCTGTAGAACAAACCTATTCATTCAGTTAAGAGCAACGAATATGAACTTTAAAATCACCTTAATAACTTGCTTACGAACGCAAAAATGTTTGTAATCGTGCGAACGCCCGGCTGGTCAATGTCTTAGTTCATAATTGCTACGCATACAATTGGATCCCTTTTTTCGTGGACAGACGAATCCAGAATTTGGTTTCTGGCCGGTTTTATCCCAACATCGAACAACATCGTGCTTGTTCTTTATCGATATAATAGTTATGAAAGATATTATGTATTTTTCCGTTTGTGTTTATTAAATACTAGCGACCCGAAATCGCTTCGCTTCGGTTTATAAGTTTTTTCAAATTTCTTAATAAATTATGTATACACAATTTTACCTCTTTATTATATTAGTATAGATGTCAGTTTTTCTCACAAGTTTTTGAGCATTTAAACTATATACAAACACTATTTAAAATATATATGTATTAAATATATGTATGTCATCGATAGACGGGGCTAATAGCGTGGCGGAAGCGCGGATCATTTGATATCCAATGTACCTACACTGCGACAAATTTATCTTTACTCAAATTTAGATAAATTTCCTCAATGTTTCCAAAGTTTGCGATAACGTAACTCAGGGACTTGTCGTTATGTTGCCAGGGGACCCTTTGTCATTGCATCGTTCTGTTGGTTCACTTAAAGATTTACACAGCAGGGGCACTGAGTAACATTTTCCTGTAAAGGGCACATATAGCCAGATAAGTTTGAGAACTAAAGATATAGCTGCATGGAGCAACTGGCTGCATGTCCAATAATTTTACCAACCAAACTTTTCTTATTCTAATGGTACTGTAAAGAGAGACTGGACTGAGTTTGTTCTATTTTACCGTAACCAGCCCTTGCTTCGTCCACCACTGGACACGACCCTCCTCGTACCACTGTTCCTGTGCACGATGGAGATATCGCCTTAAAACGGCACACTAGTCAAGCGGATTGACGTGTCCACTCTTTTAGATGTGGTGTAGTTCCTCAGGGCTTATGGTACCGGCTTTGCCCAAAGCTGCTCAAAACTGGTACCAATGGTGGTTTGAAATGAATTCCACAATGTGATTAATCCAATCCAATAAGTACTCGAAATGGTTGAGGTGTAATGATGATTGACTCTACTCAATCGGGTAGGCACAGCAGATTAATGCCATACCATAACAAACCATCAAACTGTATCTCTCCACTGTTGTATATAGACCTCTTCCAAGGACCGCCACCACTCACGGTCTTCCGCGCTTCTCATCCAGCCACTGCAGCCAACTTTCTTCAAATCGTTATATAATAATACATGCATAATAAATAATATATAATACACAGATAATAATAATAATACATGCATTTAATACATTAACAGACAATCCATTTGAATGCAGATAATTTATTGCATGAACAAAGAACACGTGAAATTACGTAAGAGATAATTAACAAAACATTGGCCATTATGATAAAACGGCAAATTAACGTCAGTTTTTATACACAACTCAATGTCACTCATCTATTATTTATACATAGATTTGATAGAAAACTATCGGAAAATTTCATAAAAAATGTACGACATTCCCAGTGGACATCGACCTTCTAACCTTAGAAGGTCGATGCCAGTGGACCAGCCGACATCAAAATTGTTCAGTGTCAAATGTTTGCATATCTATATCTTGTTTTTTTTATTTATATACTAGCTGTGCCGGGCATGCAATTTGCACATAATATATACCCCGTGTCCATCTGCAATAATGTACCTTTCAAATGGTGAAAGAATTTTTCAAATAGGTGCAGTGGTTCCGGAGATTACCCTCCACATACACACAAACTCACAAAATTCGCAATCTCTTTATTATATTAGTATAGATATATGTACCAAAAAAATACAATATTTACACAAAAAATACAATAGGACAATTTGTGTACTTTGTACACTTAAACTTGGACGGTTTGTGGAAGGTTAAGTCTGTAGAATATCCAAATCGGCTTAATAGTTCTAAAACTATCATTCCATACCATCAGTCCGTCTCTCCACTGCTGGTTAAAGGCGGTATTTGGCTCTTTTTTTTTCCTTCATATGCATTGGTGCAATTAGCACATTCTGCCAATGTCAAGTTTTCATCGTAGTCAAAACAATTTAAAAACATATCTTGTCAATGTCCATTCCTGTCGAAGTAGGTAAGTCAAGAGTCGCTCAGTAAAGTGATAGTAGGTTTACTGAGGGCAAAAGAAGACTGCCTGGAAACAAATATTACGCACAAAAAACACTGAATTTTAATAAACTATCACTATTAAACCACAAAACGTACGTACACAATGTTTACAATTAAACTATCTCGAGTTCCCTATTCGCCTCTTCTCATCCAACTGATACCGGCGAACTTCAAATCGCCGTTACACCATGCCGCAGGGTGCCCCACACTGAGCTTCCCGGTACATCGCGTCTATCCAAGGACACGTCTGCCCCATCGGTTGTCGGTCCTGTGTCAAATACGACCTGCCCATTGGCCACTTCAGCATGCTGATTTTACGAACTATGCCGATAGGTCTTATGGATCAGGCCTACCGTTTCGGCACCATACGTCATGACCCACCGAAAGACTTTCGACGTCAGACTTCATTTTTATGACTGATTGAAGACTGTCAGTGTGGTAACGTATTCTACAAATAATAGGACGGGTCCGTAGTTAGCGCAACACGTATTTAGCAACGCTCATTTGTTAGCACTCAATTAGAGTCACACTGAATTTGATATCTCAACATTACGGCAAATGTCCGTAACGTTGTATTTCAACACCTCGTATTATGAAGGTTGCACGCAGGACTGGGCACTCACTCAGCTCTAGACAATCCATTGATTGCATAAAAAATAAAATGCAAGTTTACAAAAAGGATTTTGAAATTATTGAATTATTGATGCCATATAATATTATTAATACCGTATACCGTAACCAGCCCGTCCACCGCTGGACGTAAGCCTCCTCATGAGCGAGATAACGTATGGCCTGTATCCAAAACGGCACGGTGGCCGAGCGGGTTGGAGAGACCATTGTTCTAGAGGTAGTGGAGTTCCTCGCGGCTAAGAGCTTGATGTAGCTATTTATGATTTTATCCCAAATGCTTTGGTTCAACTGGGGCTAAAAACAAACGGAAGAAAGGCATCATAGGTTTGTGTTGCGTTCTTCCACTATTGCCCGAAGAACGCATAACGAAAGGATGGGAATATGTAAAATCCCAAGTGTGTGATTTTAGCGACAGGTGTGACATGGATAACTTTATTAAATATATGAGTTTCTGGATGAAACCCAGGCGCATCAAGTCGTGGACTGCCTTTGGTCGGCGCCATCGCGCGACAAATTTTGTTGCGGGCTGGCATCGCGCCATTAAGTGCACTTTCAAAACTAGGCCGGCTACTGTTTTTCAATTACTGAAAAATTTAGAAGATGCAGCAATCCAACTGGCAAACTCCAAGAAATCAGCAAAAAAAGGACAAAAATAGATATAGAAAATGATGCGATAATCAGTGTTGCAAATGGAGCTGATGTTGCAACGGCGACATCGGTGTACCTTTATTTTTAGAGAAAATGAGATAATTGAATCTTTTTTCAACTGCACTTTTTTTCATTTTTAACGCATACTTACGTATAACTTTTAATTTATGTTCTTGCTATAAAATATTACCTGTATTACCTTTTTTATCGTTTATCGAGATATCGTTACATTTATTTTTTGTGGTAAAAAATCCCACTAATTCCATAGACGCGTAAATTTACCAAATACGATTGTATCCTGGTGTCTTATAATTCACAGAACTAGTGGTAAAAAATATCCCACTAGTTCTGTGAACAGAACAGCTGGGAATAGACCAGAATAAAAAAGGCTTGGGGATTACTTATTACAAATATTACGATTACTGACTACAAATGTAGTCAGGATTACTGTATTACAGCGTAGGATCACCGATTAAGGATTGCTGATTTACAAATATCCCGCGGAATACAAACATAGCCCACGAGTACGGTATTTCCTAAGTGCAGATTTTTTTAAATTGATCAATTTTTTTTTTTTAGTTTACATAGACATAAACGAACGCACAATATCTTTAAATAGATTTTTTTTATGGACGAAGACGGCAGACGAGCATACAGTCCACCTGATGGTAAGTAGATACTGTCGCCAATAGACATTTGCGATCCATGCCAACAGTAGTCCAAAATGACAAACGTTGGCATGACCCCGGATGCGTTGCCTACCTTTGGAGATATAGGAATGGATTTGGAGAAAGGGTTGCGAAAATGGGGAGGGATAGGATGGGAATGGGCTCTGACACATCTCACTCACTACCGAAACACGTACGTACATTAGGGAAATAAGATAAAGTGGGAAATGCAGTACATTTCAAGGCAGTCTTCTGTGATACGTGTATTTTGCAAATATATGTACATATTTACATAAAAAAAATATTTATTCGATCTCAAATGTGTTATTGACGATATGGGAAGGTCTTGCGTGTAGCGTTTCATATAAATGTTTAATTCCGAATTCCACAAAAGCATCCTATCGAATTATCCAATGCAGAGACCAAGGCTGCGCCAATCACGAAGTGTTTATAACAATTAATTATACTTATTGCGTTCATGTATCTATCTGCGTTCGAATGTCTCACTTTTATCAAGAAATGTCGCTCGAGCTCCCAGCAGTATACTCGTAATCTATACGTATATAATGGAGTCGTAACAAAGCGGTGTCTGTACATTTAATATTTTCATAAGCCGTTTCAGTGTAAAGTATTAGTACCCTAAAGCAACAATTATTGTAATGTTTGTCCTTCAATCTGTTTGTACGCGCATCACATACAAATCACTGGACGGATTTTGATGAAACTTGGCGCAGTTACAGCTTATGTGCCAGATTAGCATTTAGAGTATTTTTTATTCAGATCAAATATAAAGTTCCCACGGGAATCATGACAACAATACAGTTTTACAATATAAAAAAAAAAGAAATCTTGACTTATTTGTAAATTAACTTTTTTTTATATAAAGAAGGCGCTAGAGACGAGCGTACGGTGCACCTGGTGGATGCTGTCGCCCATGGACATACGCGGTACATGCATCAGTCCAGAATGACAAACGGTGGCACGCCCTCAGATACGCTGCCTGCCTTTGGAGATTGAGAAATTGATTTGTAGAAATGGAAAAAGGTTAGAAAAAGGGAAGGAATAGGATAGGATGGGATGGGAATGGGCTCTGGCATATCTCAATCACTACCGAAAGACGTGTGTGTATTGGGGGAAAAGGATAAAAATAATAAGATAATAGGGAAAAGCAGTACATTTTACGATAGCGATTAATGAGTGCGAGGTAATTAATTATTGTTCAATATAATTCCCACCTCGGGTTTCTACAACCGCACCTCCCGTCACAGAAGTGCGGTCCATCCGCATTTCCTCGATACGGAGGTGTCGCGCACTGTTCGCTCCAAAAATTATTTTATACCGCGAACCCGTAGGCTGTGGAACGAACTGCCTCAAGAGGTCTTTCCATTAAGCTACGATATGGGGTTCTTCAAGAGAGCTGTGAATAGGATTTTTCAAGGTCGGCGGCGCGCCCGCATACCCCCTGGTGTTGCAGGTGTCCATGGGCGGCGGTAACACTTACCATCACGTGGGACCGCCTGCTCGTCCGCCCACTAGTCTATAAAAAAAAAAAAGTCGAGTGCACCCAGCGGCTATGGGATTGCAGGGTGCACACACACACACCCTTCCAAACTTATTAATATTACTGTATGACGTTAAAAATTTTGCGTCTTCGTGTTACATTTATCTCATTTCATGTACATTACTTATTTAACACCTACCAACAAAATAATTTCATTAACAAAACATGCAATATACATTTAACATTAAAAAGGTCTGCTACGGTGTAATATCGCCGTTATATCGATGATACACGATTCGATCATTTAGCGGTTCCATAGCTTTATCCTTGTGACGTCATAAAGCATTAGATAAATATGAAGTGTCGAGGAAGGCCTCGGCCGTTCGTGATCTCACGATCAATACGATACTTCCACCAAAACACGAGTATGTACTATTATATATTACTGATTCATGCGAGTAAACATTTGATAAATTTCACTGCTAGAGTTTCGCATCTGGTTTTTCTTATAGTGTTAGTACGCACAAAAAGAGACCTTATGTCACTCGCAATATGTCTTTAAACACATTGATGCGAAAGGCCGTGTATACGGAGATATATCCACGAGCAAGGATGACGTGCGCGCGCGCGTTACCAGAACTATACTTAGTAGTACCTATATAGCGGCATGTGCCATACTTGCTGTATTTTGTATTTATTAATATTCTGAATTTTATCCTATTCCACTAACTTACGCACATGTTTGGGTAGTGAGAGATATGCCAGAGGGCATTCCCATCCCATCCTATCCTATCCCCCATTTTCCCAACCCTTTCGCAAAATTGGCTGTGGAACGAACTGCCTCAAGAGGTCGGCGGCGCACCCGCATACCCCCTGGTGTTGCAGGTGTCCATGGGCGGTAACATTTACCATCTCATGGGACCGCTTGCTCGTCCGCTTACTTCACTATAAAAAAAAATCTATTCCTAAATCTCCAACGATAAGCAGTCTAGTGGCGTGCCAACGCTTGTCATTCTAAACTGATGTACTGGAAGTCCACACTAACCACCAGGTGGACTGCTAGCTCGTCTGCCGCCTTCTTTTCATTAAAAAACTAATTTGAATATTGGGTTTCAATCAACGAAGCCGCGAGCAAAGGGTTGTCTATACATACATTTAGTGAAGTCGTGACAGGGCTGTCTATACATGAAATATTTTTCGAAGAAATTGATTGCAACATAAAGTACGAATGATACAGAGCCCATAACAATAGTTTTTGAAGGTTTTGTTTGTCTGTCTGTCTGTCCGAACGAGCATCACTCAATAACTACTGGACAAAATTTAATGAAACTTGGCACTTGGGTTAACATTTAGGGTGCCTTTTATCCAGATCCGTTAGTTTCTACGGGAATCACTCAAACTCATGCGAACGAAGTCGCTGGCGCCGGTGTTTAATGAATAAAGTGGGCTTATCGTTTTATCATATCAGTAATCCACACAATACTTTATTAACATTTTCCCGAGTACCAGAGAGGAGCGGCCTTTATCAATTATCAAAAGCTCGATCGCTTTGCACAGTTAGTTAGTGTTATTGGTTTTATAATTTGCGGAGGACAGGTAAGTTTAGCTGATGGTAAATGACTTACCGCCCCTGTTTAATACCAGGTATTTTTGGACTCTTAATCGATAAGTGTCGTCTCTTACTGATGATTGATATCCAATGAGAAACTGATACATTGCACAGCCTCTAACTAAAGCACATTACGACTTGGCTGTGAAGGAAGAGCGAGGGTATTCTGGCCCGTGGCGAGTGACTGTTGTGGACCCGCAAGCGTATTTTTCTGCGTACAACGCCTTAGAGCAGTGTTGAAACATATGCGAATATTCATATACGACCTGCCGCGGACCAGTGGTCCAGACTTCGCTACTGAAACTAAGTGAAGACTGTGTTCCTAAATACTCTAAATTTAGTGGTATTACTGTAAAGATTGGGAAGCATAACTTGATCTCCTCCGCCCTAACTCTTTTTTTTTCCAGTGTTAATCACTGTATGTATATTACGTTCCAGGTGTGTAACGGCGCGTACGCGAGATGAGTGCGTGATGGGCGCGCTGCGGCGGTCGTACGTTGCCGCTCTTGCGGCGCTCGCCGCGCTGCTGCTGCTACTGCTCGCGCGGCTGCCGCCCGCGCCCGCCCCGCCGCGCCCGCGCCCCTTACTCCACCCCGCTACCACCCGCGCACCCGAAAATCACACCCTCGTAGCTTCCACGCGAACACATTCCCCGTCATCTCAGGCGCAAACTGTTCCACCTCCGTCACCGTCTAAAGCGCAACCGCCGTCTTCTAAACCGCAGTCAAAACCGCGCGATCCACGTGTTGTATACACGCGCGACGTATACGTGGCCGGCCACGAACGCCCGCATCCGGAATTATGCCCTGCACTGGGCGCGCGGCTCCGCCTACTCATATTAATCTCATCAGCACCATCGCACGCCAGCGCGCGCGACGCCGTTCGTTTAACCTGGGGACATTACGCGACAAGAACTGACGTCGCATTGGCATTTGTATTAGGCGCGCCTCCACCAGCTCTGCGCCCTGCTCTTGAAGCAGAAGACACTCTATACGGCGACTTAATCGTCGGTCGCTCGCAGGATTCCTACTCGAATCTCACTTTAAAAACTTTATCGATGCTCGAGTGGGTGGATACGTACTGCCCCCGCGCTCCACGTCTCCTCAAAACTGACGACGACATGTTCATCAACGTGCCGCGACTGTTAAGCTTCGCAACGGCGCCGAACCGCGTCAACGCAACTAAAACGATATGGGGCAAATTGGTGCGCAAGTCATTACCGAAACGGACGACGAAGTCGAAGTACTACGTATCCCCGCTCCAGTTTCCCGCGCGTAGATTCCCGGACTTCACGACGGGACCAGCGTATTTGATGACGGCAGATATAGTGCGGGGGCTGTTAGCCGCCGCGTCGGCTGAGCCGTATCTGAGGCTCGAGGACGTTTTCGTGACGGGTGTATTGGCGTCGCGTCTGGGAGTGCGCCGCGTGCACACCCCGGAGTTCTACAATAAGAAGGTAGCGGCGCACCCTTGCGCGATACAGCGTGGCATCGCAATACACATGGTGCGGTATCACGAGCAGTTCGACATGTGGCGGAAGCTGCTCGACGGAAAGACGAAGTGTGTTAGCTAACCTATGGTCAGGTCGCATTACAGATACAACGAGGCGCTAGTCACAGTAACGCGGAAGGGGTTTCTTCAGGGCGTTTTTTTAGCGGCAGGATATGTCTATGTCCTACAAAAATAGTGTGAAATATTTTAATATGTCAATCGGTGCACTAAAACTAAGGGTTAACATGTACTCGTATTTTATTCAAATTCAATTTTTTTATTTGTATGAAACATACTTGATACAAATTTATAGTGAGCCTGACTCCTAAACTAGAAAAAATCTGTATTTTGGGAGCCAGTACCTTCCCAAAACTTAATTTAATTTAAACTTAACTTAATTCCCAAAACAACTTAATTTTTTAATACAAGTATACAAGTTATACGGTAATTGTCACTTACAATGTAGCTTACAAGAGAACATCAAGTTTACAAGAAGATTAGCTTACCAATAAGGACAACGTGTGCTGACATCTGCACTAGGATAATCTGTTCATTATTTTTATTAAATTAAAAATAAATAATTGGTGATTAATATACTCGTATGTGCATATGTAGTTAATGCTTATAGTTCGCGACAAGACGACTTGGCAATCGTGTCACGTCGCGCTCGCGGGGCGGGTTGGGGGGGGGGGCGTGCACGTCGGACACCCCCGCGGTGCCCGCGCTGCTGCCGCCTGCTCTGGCTTCAGGGTTGTACGCATCGACCGCGCTCACGCAACTACTGATCGATAAGTCGATAACCTTTCTGCACTTTCGTCGTGTCAATAATAAAACGTTTTTAAGTTATATAAACTATAATAATGGCTTCTCAGGTTCAAATACAGATACCTCGGTCGTGTTTCAATTAAATAACAATTATAGAAAAGGATTACTGAATTGCGAGTTCCAACGCAAAGATACTTGATATATGTTATCCTACAAATATAATGTTATCAATCAGGTCATACTATTAATGAACATTAATTTATTTTTTTAATTTAAAAATATCGATAACTCTAGTTCTCACTCGCCCTTCACTAAGAAATTGTCAAGTCGTCTTGTCACGGACTATACTTGCGCGTACTTATACTAACAGACGCACGTGCATTCAAAGACTTAAGCGAGTGTGCGTGAATAATGTACATACGAGTAAATTAATCCCCAATTATTTATTTTTAATGTAATAAATAAAAATCATAACATACATATTAGCTTATAGGTATAGCTTCACGAGGGGGTTCAAGTAAGGTATAGCTTCACAAGAGGGTTCAAGTAAGGTATAGCTTCACGAGGGGGTTCAAGTAAGGTATAGCTTCACAAGAGGGTTCAAGTAAGGTATAGCTTCACGAGGGGGTTCAAGTAAAGTATAGCTTCACGAGGGGGGTTCAAGTAAAGTATAGCTTCACGAGGGGGTTCAAGTAAGGTATAGCTTCACGAGGGGGTTCAAGTAAGGTATAGCTTCACAAGAGGGTTCAAGTAAGGTATAGCTTCACGAGGGGGTTCAAGTAAGGTATAGCTTCACAAGAGGGTTCAAGTAAGGTATAGCTTCACGAGGGGGTTCAAGTAAAGTATAGCTTCACGAGGGGGGTTCAAGTAAAGTATAGCTTCACGAGGGGGTTCAAGTAAGGTATAGCTTCACGAGGGGGTTCAAGTAAGGTATAGCTTCACAAGAGGGTTCAAGTAAGGTATAGCTTCACGAGGGGGTTCAAGTAAAGTATAGCTTCACGAGGGGGGTTCAAGTAAAGTATAGCTTCACGAGGGGGTTCAAGTAAGGTATAGCTTCACGAGAGGGTTCAAGTAAGGTATAGCTTCACGAGGGGGTTCAAGTAAAGTATAGCTTCACGAGGGGGGTTCAAGTAAAGTATAGCTTCACGAGGGGGTTCAAGTAAGGTATAGCTTCACGAGAGGGTTCAAGTAAGGTATAGCTTCACGAGAGGGTTCAAGTATGGTATACCTTCACGTGGGGGTTCAAGTAAGATATAGCTTCACGAGGGGGGTTCAAGTAAAGTATAGCTTCACGAGGGGGTTCAAGTAAGGTATAGCTTCACGAGGGGGTTCAAATAAAATATAGCTTCACGAGGGGGTTCAAGCCGCCATGTTTGTTTGTATACATTTTGGACAAATTGGATTGGAACGATGTATAAATGGACAATTAAGCATTCCATGTTTTTTTTAACAATGTCTCGCTCTGAAGAAACACTTGCTATTATATAAAAGAGACGGGCGAGTCCACGCTCGCTTCGATACAATTTACAATATATTATTTTTTATTTTACTTTTTTTTACAATTTTTATTTTGTAATTGTATATTGCCCAGTGCGAGTGATACCGCTGTATATATTGTATTTATATAAGCTATGTGATGTGAGGAACTTGATACAAACGTGTGCCATAACACGTGTGATACGGCACCCGGCGATATATATGTGCCCCATATATATCGTGAATTAAAATTTTGTTTATTTGCAATATATATTTTTATATTATTATTTGTTATAGAGAATAAATACTCTATAATATAAACATCTATGTTACAAATGTTTATGCAAATTCGCAATAAACATGTAATAATATGCAAATATTATTAAACATGTAATAATGGCTTTTTCCTGTTCTCAAATCTATCTATATATATAAAAGAGGATGTTTGTAAATTGGAGATTAATAGACTTCGACACCATCACCGATCATGGAGATTGGCCCATATATTTTTGATTTGACCGATCACCATAAAAGTTGGCCCATATATGTATCTTCATGGAGAAGGTTTTTTGCTATCGATTTTATTGTAACTCGCCACTAGATGGCGCTGCAGCACATCAACTTTTATACCGTTCAACCGATCGCCATGAAAATTGGTATACATAGGTATTTGAGCACGGAGAATATTTTCGAGCTATCGACTTTGTTGTAACTCACCGCTGGATGGCGCTGCAGTACATCAACTTTTATGGCAGGACAACGTCTGTCGGGTTTTGCCAACAATGTATATTTGAGAACATGAAAAAGCCATCGTGCATTATCGTGTACTTTAGTTTCTTAGTCCCTTTTTGCAATTACACGAATCGTAATTACTAGTAGTTGCCTTTGAGATAGTGTAAGAGTAGGTTCAATTACGAAAAAATTATATAGATCAGATAAAACAAATTACAAAATAATTATGACATACCTGATTTTAAAGAGGGAAAATTATTCATTCACAAGCTCATCAAGTTATTTAATTGAAAAAAATCTTTACTTCACATTAAAAAATATCATTTTTATTAGTCATTTTGCAAAAAGGTTTTTGTGAACCTAATTTAATATATTCCAAATTCGACTACACACCTCTCACGAACACAGAATGGAGATTCATGCTACAAATGATTTATAATTGAGTACTCTTATTAGATTTCATTGTCACACTTAGTTGATTAAATCACACTTTTAATTACTCTATCTAAATCAACATAAATTCATGTTTAGTTTGAATTCAGACAATTCAATTAATGTTCTATGAACTTCTGATAAACTTTATTTATTCACCATCAACGATAATAAGAGACACATGTGACATTAATTTTATACTTTATTCCTGTTATAATAAAGTATTTATTTAATAATCTAAATATCATTATTAAGACTTCATTTACTTAATATAAGCTCGTGAATAAACGAAGAGACTGATGTTTGTCTCGTTACACGGTGGCTTGTTCATGTTCTCGAGTATTGTATGTAGAATGTTTGTATTTTAATTTCTTATTTCCGAAGCGCCGTATCCATCGCCGGGTACTGTAAGTGTATCGTTTTATAGAAATGCTAGTTAATGAAATCTCATCAAATGTGAAGTTTATTATAATGTATATTAAATATAATATTTAGAAAATATTAAAACGAAATGTATGTACTTTATCGACTATCTGACAAGGCCCAGATAAATAGGCGATTCTCGGTCTTAGTGTTAGTCAGGTTGTAGATTTATAGAACCACAGATCTAGCTAAATACATAGATGGATAATTCCTTGTCGCAAAATTGTGTACATGAGTTATGGCATTGGTACAAAATATAATGTTACTGTCGCCATAGACGAGTCGCAATGATTGCATTTTTAAAAGCCTTTGCTTTGTTTAATTATACTTGTACCACCCTATAACGTCCCACTGGGATTTTTCAAAAGGGGTGGAGGGGTGGGGGAGGTTACGTAATTACTTAAAATCAATTACGTAACACATTGACCGCGATATAGTACAACATAATTAATATAAAGTTTTATTTTTCACTTATTTCTATGTTTCTAACGTTTTTATATTGAATGCAGTTATATAAAAATATTGCAGTTTACGTAAAAACAGATAAACTCTCAATATTAATATGTTCTTGGTAAATTTTTGCTGCCAAATGACCGAGTGAACTGACAGGAGGTCAATTTGACCGCCTTGCAAATGCCTCGCTTTTAGGGCCGCAATGCTACGTTATTTATTTATTTTCTCTGTATTTTGGGTGATTGATGCGTAGGACCTTATTTGATCTCCATAAAGATCAGCTTCGCACCACTCGACCTAAGTCCAAGACATAGTCAGAATCGTTCATTTGTTCAGGCCTAAGACTTGACTATCTAGTACCATTTAAACTCGAAGAGGACTTTTTTGTATTGAAATGTGACGTTATCTGAGCAAAGGGACCTTATTGTCGGTACGGACTTGTTGATAGTGTATTTGAATCACAGTATAGGTACTTACTTGAAAAGACCGAAATATTTTGACTTCAAGAAACTTGAAACCGTATTTGAAAAAAAAAAGACCTGATGATAAAGTTCAAATTTTATTGATAAAAATGTTTCAAGGAAAAACTACTTGACCGGATTTCCTGCGTCTCTTTTTAACATAAGGACAGTGACAAGGGAACACTTTCTTATGTGTGAAAAGGACAAAGATACCCTGTTGACTCGCTCAGGCAGTTTATAGCGCCAATAGCGCAGACCTGTTATTTCTATCTATTCTGAACGAAAGAAATTATATTGAGAACGAAAAGAAAGACTTTATTGAGTTTGGTGAACTCAAAATTTCGGTGTTTCAAGATTATGTTTAAACAGACACATGCTATAACATCTGATTTTTAAGATGAAACAATAATATATTATTTTTGTATATTTCAATAGTCTCAATATTTGGGAAATTAAGACCGACGATAAAGTCTTTTTTCTCGGATATAGTCGAGAAATGTTGTATCAAAATATTGGCCAATCGAGTTGCACGATTTCAAATTTCTTTTGCATTCGTAAACGAGTTATTGCGGTGATTATGAAGTTCATTTTCGTTGCTCTAACTGAATGAATAAGTTTGTTATATTTGCGATCGGCTCTACCGTTTATTGAATAAGTTGATAATAACCTGCAAAGGAGTTTGTATTTGTGCAAACGTTCGATTGTCCGATATTTTAAACATCAAAAGTGTGTTGCCAATTGATCGAGTCATCCCCTGTACAAATTGTACGGTTGATTCCTCCACTAATAACACAGATTCAGTTGTATTATATAACTAAACTTATCTCAATTTCAATTGAGTTGGAGATTTCTCAAATTCAATTTGGAATCTTAATTTTGAACAAAAACGAACAATTTTTACAGTTTTATCTTGCACACATGAACAATTTAAAATAAAAATGTACGTAAGATAAGACCCTAAAATGTTACTTTATTATATTTGTATGATCTTCATTCAAATCTCATATATTCCTATAATCTCAATTAGGGTTGCCACCTTTCTTGCATCGAATAAAATAATTGAGATCATTAATTCTTAAAATCAAAGTACATATTAAAATAAGTATAGATTATTTGTATTATGTTTATTCTTTCATTACACATTTATTGTCGCTTTGTTATATTGCTGTTTAATTAATTTTCCTGATTTATCTTTTATTTTACTTGTAAAAAATGTGTTTATAAGAATATTTCTGAAACAGAAAGTCTTTAGCTTTCTGAAAATTTCTCTAAGGAATTGCAATTTAAATATATGCATAATTAATGTTTACTAGGCTTTATTTTTGTTTTCCTGACATTCAATATAGCAAAAATCATTTCAATAAATGCTGGAATATTTGGAACCGATAGAAAAATCGACAATTCTAGTAAACGTACTGTTTGTACGTTGTGTATTGTGTGCGGTGGTACTGACTCTCTGTGGTATAAAGTTACATGCCGACAAAAGTAGATTTAGTTAAACTGAAAGCTAAACTGATCATTATTCGTGGAACAGTGTACTTTGCGTACTTTGTTGTTGTAAAATGTACAGTACACTTATCTAAAATATATTACATTTTACCTTATTTTAAAATATGTGTGGCAACCCTAACTTAATCTGAATTGAAAATCTCAATTAAGATTTGAAGTATTTACAGGTTAAAAACTTTGTAAACGCTGTCCTTGTTCGAGCATTTTAAAAGAACATTCTCGAACATAGCCATTGTATCTCGGAATTGTCTCTAATGTTATTATACACATTTATAATATCTTACGATATATCAGGTTTACCTGTACCTATACTGTTGTTTTATTTTCCATCTCTTTATATATAAAATGTAACAAATTCAAATATATTTTTTTGCCACAATAATATACAAGTATCCGTCTGCCTTGATGCAATCAAATTGTTTATTATAAGTCAATTTTAAGTAGGTAATATATCTAACCAAAATCACACTTTATATAATACTTAGTCACATTCATATGGGATTTATTACACATAACATTAATTACGTTCTTATGTCATTCATGAGGGATGTATGGCCTGCCCATGCCGGTTGTCGAGTCCACTGTTTTAGAGGTGGTGTAGTTAGTTCCTCGAGGCTGGTGGTAGCGCTTTGTTATCCCTTAGTCTCCTTTTACGGTGTCTATAGCTTGTCGACACCACACGGCACACGACTTGTTATAAAGCCATACATCCTCATACATAAGACAATGTGCATTAGGAGGCCCATGTCCTGCAGTGGACACTGTGGACACATGCTTGCATATGTCATTCTATTTAAATAATAATTTACATTAAACAAACAATTACTTACTTACAAGCCGCCATGTCACTTTTATCTTAAAAATATTTCTCTGTATGTCTTTAATTAATTTGGTAGGTAGCTTACAAGGTCACCGACACAGTTATACAATCAAATATGGCGTTAACTGAACAAAGAGACCTTTTTTCAGTATGAACTTTTCCAGATTACTTTCGAATATAAACATGGTCTACAGTTTGTGTTTCAGTACTTGACTACTGCACGGCGCTAAACCAAATAAAATTATTTATTTGCCGAATATGGGTAGGTACCTACGTATATAAATTACGAGCTAAAGCCGAATTGACAACACATCGAGATGTGCTCGTGCATACCGCAAACCCACAAATACAATTCGGCTTGATTAGTTTTTTTAAATTGCGAAAATTCTTTCTACCCAGACGGGAGAATTCACGCTGCAATTTAACAGCCGCTGGGCGGTCATGAATTGGCCACGTTACCCCTCTCCTACAGAAGACTACCTTGATATGTAATGCATTTCCCACTTTATCTTATTTCCCTAATGTACCTACGTAAGTGTTTTGGTAGTGGTGAAATGTGTCAGAGCTCATTCCTATCCTATCCCCCCCATTTTCCCAACCCTTTCTCCAAATCCATTCCCGTATCTCCAAAGGTAGGTAGTGCATCCGGGAGCATGCCAACGTTTGTCATTTTGGACTAATGTTGGCATGTATCGCGGATGTCTATGGACGACAGTATCCACTTGCCATCAGGTGGACTGTATGCTCGTCTGCCGCCTTCGTCCATAAAAAAAATGTTTTTCATTGAAAAAAATTGCATTTTGTAACAAGCTTTTGCGTAAAGTAAAAGCGGCAATAATCTAAGGGTATCTATCTAGTTAGGTATAGCTTCACGGGGGGTTGAAATAACATTCCATGCGGACCCAGTGCCTAATGCTGAATACACAGATCTATGATTTTTTGGGTAGCCATTACACGATATTAAACTTTGTAGAAATCTATCTGTAAATTTTGATACCTAATTAAAAAAAACAATTATGGTTACCTAGAACTACATTTGTAGACACTGCATTTCTTAATAGGTATATAAGTGGTTTGTATATCGCATTAAGTTCATAGATGGGCCAAGTGGTTTTAAAATTACTAACGGTATAAACTTTTAAAAAAAAACCTCGAATCCTAAAAAGAATAAAGAAATTATCCTAAGACCAAAGTGGACCATTCTGCACGGCGCCTGTCATTGGCATTATTCCATAATGAGCATTTAACCCTTGATCATTATTTTCATCAAAATGAATAATTATTATGATGGACTTCCCCAAACGCAACAACAAAACATAGATCGACTAAGTACATCGACTTTTCCTCATGTCTACATACCTATTACATGACGTATCTACGAGCAACAAACATGAACTGATTTTTATTTTCCCTAAATTAGTTTCATTGTTGTATTTAGACGAGCGATTGGCGCAATTGATAGTGATCCTACTTGCTGTGGAAAAGGTCCCGGGTTCGATTCCGGCCAAACATATATAATTGTTTGTTTGGGTCTGGCTGTGCGATTATCTTTGAGTGTGTCTCTGGACCCACGACATAGGTAATCCTAGTGTGGACCATTGCGTATTGAGTTTTTTATAATTCAAAATCAGGTATACAACACCTAGCAAAGTAATTTGTTACTCCCAAGTAACCCTCTGCTGTTAAAAATACCGATTGAAGCCTAGGGGCCATCCATAAATTTCGTCACACGAATTTCATGATTTTTGGAGTCCCCCCCGTCCTTGTCACAGGTGGTCACATTTGTGTGACAACCCCCCCACCCCTAGTGTGACATCACATATTTTGCAATTTTAAATTTAGAAATTATAAATTAAAACAACCTTAATTGATAGTTGGTAATATTTTAAAATTTTTCATTACAGTTGAAGTTCAGATATACTTTAGATTCATACATGTAACGTCACGAAGTTTATGACTCGTCGTCGCCCCCCCCCCCCCCTGTTGACCCCTCCCCTCCCCCTTACCGTGTGACGTAATTTATGGATGTCCTCCTATAAATGTCATTATTTCTTAGCTGCCTTCAAAATGAGAACTGTATTACTGTACGTATTTACTAGTAGAGTATTTGACATGATTAAATGCGTTTATCAGATAGGTATTATTTTATCGAATCGATCTGAAAAGATAACTAGATAAGTGCTGTCTTCTTACCTAATCATAAAAGATTAACTTAACACAAATCGTACAATATTCCTACAATACATGTCTCTTCTCCATATCCCTTAGGTACAAGACTTTGTCCGTCCGCATATATCTTGTTAGGATTAGACAAATCTTGAATACTGGAAACTTCAATTTATGTAAGAGGCAAGATCCCATAGTTTTTAAGATTCATGTGTATTTATTTAAATTTTATTTTCATATTTCATGTCGGCAATGGCAGAATGTGTGACAGTTAATAGTGAACATATAAAGTTAGACCTTGTAAATACCACATTTTTGGAAATAAACGAATCAGAGGTTCAGAATACATTTTTTATGTTAAATTCTCCGTAACTTTATCTGTGTCACAGTTATTGTTTTGACCTTAATAGCATTAACATAAAAACAATAGCTGTAACACTAGTAAAATTATACAGGACTGTATAAAAAAATCGTTTCGTATTCGTTATGAAATGTACTGGTTTGTCCTTTATGCCAATTGAAATATTATCCAGGATTGTTTTTAATCGTAATCATTTTGCAAGAACGCACGTGACAAAATACGGTCTTTCAATACTTGCATAAATCCCATTATGTTCGGCCTTTAATAGGCGTGCAATAATTAATTTTACATTTACATAAAGACTTGTATTTAAACGAGCAGCAAGAAAATATTAGGTGAACAGCAAAACAGCCTATTTTGAATAATATTAGGTCGGATAAGTTCGCGGCCTTTTTATTCAGAAAATAATAAAGACTTTTTGTGTATTACTTAAATATTTATTGAAGGGCAATATTGTCCATTTAATTCCACTATCTTTCGCCATTTTTGTGGCAGCCATTATAACGGTCTATCACTTTTCCGCCAGTGATCAGTGTTGCCAGAAATGTAGCACGCTAAAGTCATACGTTCAAAAGGCCGCGAACTTTTCCGACTATATTGTGTAACAAATAATTTTAAATTACCAAGAATATCATAACCGAGTCGACTGAGTCCCGATTCGCTGGACTCGCTATTTATTGTCACTAGAGAAACTAAACCTGTACCCCGCCTTTCTTGCTACCATCGATTTGCTGCCCACTCAGTATTTCCTGCGCATTTAGTTATTAATAATTGTTATATTCGTCATTAATCATCGCATTATCATTTCATTTCTCGAAGGTTTTCTTATGTTTTCTATCTTTTTCTCATAGACTGTGTTAACATCCCGAAAGCATCACGATTCATAAACCATAGTAGTGAAAAATAGAAAGCTGACCTTTTTGGTAGAAACTCGGAGAAGTGATGGTTGAGTTTTTGTTGGTTATATTTAAAAAATATTTATTAGGGGTTTCGTTTATGGGTTATGGGTTTAATAGTGATAGTTTATTAATTCCTGGTGTTTGTGCATAATGTTTGTGATAATCAAATAAAATTGTGACAATCAAGATAGGGGAGAGTGCATGCGGTAGGGGGAGAGTGCATGGTGCATTCCCACAGCCGCTGGCCGCACTCGACTGGCCACGTTACCCCTCCCTCACAAAAGACTACCTTGAAATGTACTGCATTTCCCACTTTATCGTATTTCCCCAATGTACGTGCGTGTTTCGGTAGTGAGTGAGATATGCCAGAGACCATTCGCATCCCATCCTATCCCTCCCCATTTTCCCAATCCATTCTTTAAATCTGAAAGGTAGGCGCATCCGGCAGCGTGCCAACGTTTGTCATTCTGGACCGATGTTGGCATGTATCGCTGATGTCTATGGACGACAGTATCCATTTACCATCAGGTGGACTGTATACCACCCTTCTGCCACATTTACTATTAAAAAAATGTATGAGACTGCATTTTAGTGTGCTTCCAACCTAGAGCCCATCTTTGTCCTCGGTGAAACTTTATCACTTTACTGGGCGACTCCTCGACTTCAACGGGACTGGACATTGACAAAATGTGTTTTATATTGGTTTGACTTTAATGAAGTACGAAGAAAACTTGAGATTTGCAGAATGTTGCCATAGAAAAGAAGTGAAAAAAAATTTAGCATTTGTTTGATAATGCATGTTTATTTCCTTTAAAAAATACATAGGTAGATACTAATATAAAACAGTCTTATGTTTCGGATCGCATATAAGTACCTCGTCACAGCTCAGACGGTTCAGTTTACTTTACGCAAGACCAGGAAAATGTGGTGCAAATCTCTGCTCATTTGCTTTCTTGTTATACTAGTACACGCGGACAGGAAAACTGATGGCGACGCGAACAAAACTGTAACTGCTTCTACAGGTTAGTTCCATCATTAATCATTATATAATAATTAAATAGATAGATCTTATTATAGTAAGGAGGCGACAGACGAGCATACAGTTTACCTGGTGGTAAGTGGATACTGTCCTCCGTGGACACCCATGGTACATGCCAACATCAGTCCAGAATGACAATGTTAGCACGCCCCCGGATGCGCTGCCTGCCTTGGGAAAATAGGGAGAGATAGGATATAATGGAATGGAAATGAGCTCTTGGATATCTCACTCACTACCGAAACACGTACCTACATACGTTGGGAAATAGGGTATAGTGGGAAATGCAGTATATTTCAAGGTTGTCTTCTATTAGAGAGATAGATAGATAAAACACGTTATTGTACACCAAAACAAAACGATTATAACACATGAAATGCAATATTCTGCTCTCCATTTTAAATTAAAAATAAATTTAAAAATTTATTAAATTAATTAAAATTAAAAATATCCATAATTCCAAGTTTCTAGCTTGATTGTAAATTTTTTGTTTACATTTTTCTCGAATGTCAAACTGACCAGTTTCAAATCACCAATATCCACCAATCTACACCTGCCCCGCGTGATGGACACCTGAAAGAAACCCACTGAGAGGCGGCATGTGTCCTCCAGTGGAACGTTAACTAATACAAGTGCAAATAGTTAATTGAATGAGCGCTACTTTGGTCATAATCCATGGCCCGAATACCGTGTTGGGTGACTTAGCTCGCCTTAATATTTATTAAATGAAAATGTTTACCAGAAGCAGCATCATCTCCATCAGAACCTGCGACACCTGTAACTCGTAAACCTGCACCGTCGTCATCTCCACGGGACGATGGTCCGGTGACGGTGAGCGCATCGGGAGCGTTCCGCGGCTCGTGGATGGAGACGCGCCGCGGCCGCCGCTTCCAGGCGTACAGGGGCATCAGATATGCGGAGCCGCCCGTAGGGGAGCTCCGCTTCCAGGTTAGTATTTTCTTCAAAACCTGTCGAACTAAGAGGAAGGGTGCACGTTGAATCCCACAGTCGCTGAGCACACTCTACTGGTCACATTTCTCTCAAAGAGAGGGGTCTCTCTCACAGAAGACTTTACCCTACTTATTCACCTTGAAATGTAATGCATTTCCTACTTTACCCTATTTCGACAATTACGTATATGTTTTGGTAGTCAGTGAGATATGCCAGAGTCCATTCCCTTCCTATCCTATCTTATCCCTCTCCATTTCCTCAACTTCTCCTCCAAATTATACAGTAGGTTTATTTTTTGATAACTTGTTTATTTCTCATATACGGCATCTTTTATTCTGCGTGCAGTTATCTACTAGTACCCTTATCTCTCCCCACCCTTGAAGCGAAAAAACCTATATCGTTCCAGCATCTATGATGCAAAAGCTATCATTTTCACAGAAAAAAAAATTGTCACCTCGTCGTGGTCACCTAGTCGTCTTTTAACGGCTTTTTGGAGCTTGATTGCAGTAGGTACGCAAAACAAATACACTCATTGCAACTACCGGTCGCGGCGCCTCGTCACTATAGATAAACGAGATACGTTGACCTCACCCGCTCTCCGCGCGTACCCGCGTAGCCCCGCCCCCGCACCCCTGCAACCGCGCAGGCGAGGACTCTTATCTTGTTTGTTTATACCCTGTACTGAGTAATGAGCGCTACGAACGTTTAGATAAAACAACGAAACTTTATATCTTTCTAATTTTGATTTATTTCCCACTAGCGCCCCGCCCCCGCTTCGCTTTGGTTTATAAGTTTTTTTTTTTCAAAATTTCAAAATAATATAGCCTATATTAGACACGGATAATGTAGCTTCCTGTATGTGAAAGAATTTTTGAAATCGGTTCAGTAGTTCCCTAGATTACCCCCAACATACATACAAACACACAATTTTACCTCTTTATTATATTAGTATAGAAAACGGTTTTACAAACGTATTTTAAATTAGTTGACGTTTTTCGGATTTTGCATTATTTCGAGTTCCATTTCGCCTTTTCATGTGGAGCACACGAAGTCGGGTCACAATCGACAAGACATTTCGGTTCTCATTTATTATTCATACCTACTACACATTTGGTATTTCCCGTCATTTTCTTAAAAATGACTCAATCCTTGCGGCTTTAGAATAACAATGAACGAATACAAGTTTGTTATTTCCGTAATATTCCACACTGGAGTAATTACCTAATTCATCAAAAAAAGACCGATCGGAGACTTCAGTTGGAACGAAGAATTTATTATATTCCGCGCGTTTTAGAAAAAAACATGTTTAGATAAAACTAATACAGGTTTATTTACGAGCCCTATTGAACTACATATCTATTGTATCATCATAATATAGGTAACTGGTGGTAAGTGGATATCCGCGATATATGCTGACATCAGTCCAGAACGCTGGCACGCCTCCGGATGTGCTGCCTACCTTTTGAGATGTAGTAATTGATTTGGAGAAAGGGTTGGGGAGAGATAGGTTAGGAGGGGATGGGAATAGGCTCTGGCATATCTCACTCAATTAAATGGTACCGTAACCAGCCCTTTTGTTGGACATTGGCCTACACTCATATTGTCTTGTACATGAAGAATGTATGAAGAAGAACGTACCCTACCCGGGACCAGCCCTTTTACTGTCCACTGCTGGAGACAGGCCTCCTCATGGACATTGTCTTGTACAAGACGGATATACATTCCCTTGGTACAAAGGCTATAAATGCCTTAAAAAATCGTTAAAAAATCGTGCTATATATAAAGGCATCGTTAAAATGCCACGTCGCACAGTGGGCTGAAAGTCAAATTTTTGCAATTAGCGAAAAATAACTAAGTACTTACAGAAATGTGTTCCACTATTATTTCTAGTTATTTTATGTCATATAGTGTTTTTTCCTAAACCACTTCCGTTTAAGGTTTATTTTCCAAAAAAAAAATTGAAAAGAAAAGTAATAACAGGTGTATTATTGTACAACTCATAACAATAATTTTATGACATATAATTTTTTTACGTCAGTTCATTATTTTTAAAGTAATTTATGAGACATTAGGGATTTTTTTGTAAGGAGCGAAATCTATACTCTATACATAAGTAGGTATATTAAAACTGTAGATCCAGCGTGTCTACATTGAATATATTTACCAAAAACTGATTGGGGGCGATGAAGGAAGAGTATCAGAATTTGATTATGATTTTGAAAATTTTTGTCTGTCTGTCTGTTTGAACATTGCTAATCTCCAAAACTACTGAACGGATTTTCATGGGGTTTCCACAGGTTAATTAAGCATAGCTTAGCGCTTTGAATAGGCTTTGTTTAATGGAAATCGGCTGACGGTAAGAAAATATATCTCAATTTAGTTTAAAAACTAAAATTCCACGCGTACAAAGTCGCGGGCACAGCTAGTATTTAAATAAAGTAGGTAGCATAATCGCCATACGCTTAAAATGCCACGCTAGCGCCGAGTAGGCTAGCAAGTCCACATTTTTAGAGGTGGTTCTTCAAGACTTGTGGTAGCCCTTTGTTATCATTTAGTCGCCTTCTACGTCCACGGGAAGAGATGGGATGGTGTTTCTTTTTATGCTTCTTTGCTTGATGGTGGGGTGGTCGCAATTTTGGAACCACTGAACCGATTTCATTCATCCCTCCCCATTTTCCCAACCCTCCCTTCAAATCCATTCCCGTAAATTTCCAAAGGTAAGCAACGCATCCGGGGGCATGCTAAGGTTTGTCATTCTGGAATGATGTTGGCATGTATCGCGGATGTCCAGTACCCATTTACCATCAGGTGGACATTTTATTGAGATACCTGATATTAATCCTATCCTCATCAAGGTCCAATCCAAATGGTGCGCGCATACGCAAACTTGAAATAGGTTGTTCAGTATGGAGAGTTGATTCTACCAGTTTTTACTATAGGCGTTTTGTTACTTTATTTAACCCCTAATAACCGGCCCAGTACATGTGTGCTAGGCAGAAAGATTTAATGAAGTCTGATTGCTCCCAGCCTCCCGTACCGATCCTGCATTATAAGGGAGAGGTAGACGCGAGCCAAGAGGGTCCCGCCTGTCCGATGCCGGTCGACATTGACTACTATCTCGACGAGGACTGTCTCACCATCAACGTTTACACTCCTGGAAACAACAGGTAGGTATTTACCCCACCAGTGCGTGAAGCCGGCTCTAGATTAACGCCGTGATGCCCCGCGAACAGCCGCAACTTCTCGCGCGTTCACGGCTTATTTTCGGGTCGGCGTCGGCAAGCTGTGACCGCGACCAAGAGTTCGCCGGCGCGAACCGCGAACGCTCTCTACATTCACGCGTTATCATCAGTGCGGCGCCAGATTTGCTGCGAGCGGATGTACGTCTTAAATTATTTATTTTTTCAAAATGATTAACAGTCGGACTAATGAGTTAGTATTCATTTTTAGAGTATACGAAGCTGAACCGATACTATGGGTTGCAAAATATCCGCTATAAAAATTATAAGTGTTTTCTTTGAAAAGCCATCAGCTACTTTAAAGTCCATTTCAAACAAGTGCGTGAATACGACTGAATAATTGTGAGTGTAGAGAGGTGTTCTCGACTTCGGGGCGAGAGTCTAGGCCGATATAATGGCATTCCATTACTTGATATAGGCCTCACCGCCATACAGGATCTTTCGCTCTTCTCATCCAGCCACTACCGACAAACTTCTTCAGGTTAATTCAGTTCATCTGGCCGAAGCGCGTCTCACACAACGCGGTCAGTAGCCTCCATTCAAGGGTACGTCTACTCCATGGATTTTCAGTATTGCGGTAGATGAGATGGCATTTTCTATCTGATTGTAAATTAAGATGCGATTGCTTAAAACAGTTGCTTTTTCCTTTCTTTTGGCTTTACCGTGTCTTCTTCTTCGGCCTTCTTCGGCTGCCGGCTTCCTTCAATTTTCTTTCCTTATACATATTGGTTAAGTGTTCTTGCAGCTCCAAGCCCTTGCCAGTGATATTCTATATCCACGCTGGCGGTTTCTACTCCATGTCCGGTCGGAGCGACCTCGCCGGACCTCACTACCTACTCGATAGGGATGTCGTGCTTGTCGCCATCAATTACCGACTCGGGTCTTTAGGTAAAAATATTTAATTTAAAAGCTTATTTTTTTTTCATTGCACTCATTTTGAATTGTAAAGAAATGGTTAAATATCTATGAAATAACGGTGAATGAAATCTATGAATAGTGTATGATCTATGAATAATGGAATAATTGGCCGGCAACAATGAATCATTGCTCGTATGTGCATAAAACTCACTTTGTACTAAAAGGAGAAATGGAGCATAATATAGTCAATGCGATATACGAATATCGCATTGACTATATTATGCTCCATTTCTCCTTTTTAAAACGATGTCGCGCCATTTTCACTTATCATTATTATTCGTACCTGTGCCTACTACACATTTATTTCCAGGGTTCGCTGATATATACAATTATAATTCTTATTTAGTTGAATGTTGATTAAGACTGATTATTAATCTCATACTCTAATTTTTTGTTACTCTTACTTTTTATTTTGATTTATAATAAATAAGTTTATTAATCAAACTCAAAGTTTCATTTAACAATTTTGATACATTAAAACCACTTACAGAAGGAAATTCCCGTCCTTTTTATATACATAATATATATCAAATATCGGATATTTTGATATTTATTATCTAAATATATCGGATTTTTACGCACAATGTTTATTTCCCATTCTTTCCTGGACAAGTTATATGAAAAGATTTATTTTTGTTTATTTATATAGGTTTTCTAAGTACCGGTGATCGTTGGGCACCCGGTAACAACGGTTTCAAAGACCAAGTGGTAGCGTTGCGATGGGTTCAGCGCAACATCGCGGCATTCGGCGGCGACCCAAAACTCGTGACGATTTCGGGCTGTAGCGCCGGTTCCATTAGTGTCATGCTACATATGATATCGCCTATGTCGAAAGGTAAACTGTTTAAAAACCTATTTGTTTTTTTTTTCATTTATATAGGTGATTCGTTAGCTCCCGGCAATAACAAATCTTGTTCTTACTTGAACGTTTTTTTTTATTTTTATAGACAAGGGGGCGGACGAGCAAGCGGTCCCACGTGATGGTAAGTGTTACCGCCGCCCGTGGACACCTGCAACACCAGGGGGTATGCGGGCGCGCCGCCGACCTGCAAAATCCTATTCACAGCTTTCTTAAAGAACCCCATGTCGTAGCTTAATGGGAAGACCTCTTTGAAGACCTCTTTGAAATCCTCTTTGAAGACCTCTTTGAAGAGCTGAATGGGAAGGGAAAGAAACGTTAAAAGGAACGTTCTGAATTACCCTTTCTCCAAATCTATGCCTCCGGCGGTAGGTAGCGCGTCCAGGTGCGTTTCTACGTTTGTCATTCTGGACTGTCAGTTTGTCATGTATCGTGGGTGTTAATGGACAACTGCCGTCTTTTTTATTTTATTTTTATTCATTTACAAAGTCCACGACTACAATTTATGGAAAAAAGTGGTTTAACAGTGTTACTGAGTTTTAGGCCAATTACGAAGTATATTATTAAAAAAAACATTATGACTATGTGTGTGTGGTGTGTGTGTGGTGTGTGTGTGTGTGGTGTGTGTGGTGTGTGTGTGTGTGGTGTGTGTGTGTGTGGTGTGTGTGTGGTGTGTGGTGTGTGTGTGGTATGTGTGTGGAGTGTGTGTGGTGTGGGTGTGTTGTGTGTGGTGTGTGTGTGGTGTGTGCGTGGTGTGTGTGTGGTGTGTGTGTGGTGTGTGTGTGTGGTGTGTGTGTGGTATGTGTGTGGTGTGTGTGTGTGGTGTGTGATTGGTGTGTGTGGTGTGTGTGTGGTGTACGTGTGGTGTGTGTGTGTGGTGTGTGTGTGATGTGTGTGTGTGGTCTTATGTGTTGTTTGAGCAATGTGTAGTATTAGTAGTTAGATATATGTATAAGTTTGTGGTTAATTAGAGGCTTAATATCTGTTATGAGTGTACTAAGTTCATTGTGATTGCAGTTTGAGAGAAAGAATTATTTGTTTTTTAAACGAGTTTTTTTTCATAAAAAAAATACATGCTCATTAACGTTTATTGGTCATAGGTCTATTCCACCGGGCGATATCAATGAGCGGTTCACCAACATCAAAGGTATCCTCACTCCGGAACATGCGGGATCTTGCAGTGAAACAGGCGGAGCTCGTAAATTGTCCTACCAAAACTACTAAGGCCATCTTCGACTGTTTGAAAACTAAGACTTGGAAGGAACTCGGCGATTCTCTGCTTGGATTCTTTGTAAGCAACATTTTTTTGAAATAAGGAAGGCAGGCCATAGACGAGCAGTTTGGAGCAGTCGTGGCCAGCAGCACGAGAGCAGTCGTGTTGCAGTTGGAGTCGACCGCAGCTTGACTGCTTGAAGCAGTCCTATTACAGTTGAGTTCGACCGCAACACGACTGCTCCAAGCTGACGCTGCTCATACAGTTGCAACATGGACTTCGACGAGGAAACACTACTTCTTCGATTATTACTTCTAACAAAGGCCGAACGGGAATACGATCCCGGGTATCGTATCGTGTTCCCATACGATACGCGGAATACGCGGGGCACGGTGAGGGGAAGCGGTGAACAGTCGGAGCGACTGCTTGAAGCGGTCCGTCTACGGCGGGCCGGGCAGCTCTCTGCTGCTGGCGAAACTCGACTGCATTTTATGGTTGCGACCTCAAGCGAACTGCTTGAGAGGTCCGTAAATTGCGAACCCCCCATTTTTTCCAACCCTTTCTCCAAATCTATTCCTACATCTCCAAAGGTAGGCCGCGCATCCAGGGGCGTGCCAACGTTTGTGATTTTGGACTAATGTTGGCATGTATCGCGGATGTCTATGGGCGACAGTAGACAGTATTCCACTTACCATCAGGTGGACTGTATGGTCGTCTGCCGCCGTCGTACTTAAAAAAATATATATAAAGACGGTTTTTCTTTCGATGGAGATCTGAGCGTTTTGATGACAGAGAAACATATTTCTTTTTTTTTCTTTGAAATGTAGATACACAAATGTTTTCCAGTGTAAGCAATCACTAATACATTATATTATAGTCACCATTTTCTTGCCAGCGTTTATAAGTCTTTACACTTTTGTTGGTAACTGTCCAACCCACACCGACGAACGGTTCTTATTTCCCGGGTCATATTGATAGATTCATGTTTCGACGCCAGTTACGATTTCGGAAACACGTCTCGAGGTCCCATTTTCAAAACGTTGACGCATTTCTAGGCACCAATCCACACGAGCCTGTTTTTCCGTTTCGGTGAGCAAATGATGTTTTCAACGACAACATAGTTTCTTCAGACCAATGGTTTGGATGCTCACCGAACTAATGTTGCAGATCCTGTCAATGTCCATGTAAGTCCTTGTCCTTCTCGCACCAGCATTTCTATATTCCACACACTTTCTGCAGCCACTGCTGTTGGCGGTGGTCCACTTCTCTCTTCATCTTCAAGGTGATCAGCTAACACTGATTGTAAGCGTTCCAAGCTTAACTCTTCAGTTAAACTAAATTTAAAATCATAAAAGATAATAGCACGCAAATCTTCACGCTGTAGCTCCATAGTTACAATGGAGAACGCGGGAAGTGCTTTCGAAAATGTGAAATAACATGTTTATTTTTTTAATTTAGAGTCATGGCCATTTGTGTTCTATTTTCAAATACATTTACTATTAAAATAGTTATAATGCAAATGTGTTTCCACTTTAAAATTTCGAGTATCTCAACACTTCAAAAGACAATAAATGTATAAATTATACAAATATTATATATTTATTTGTTATTTACTATTATAAATATAATATGAATTATAAATTATAAATATTATAAATATATTTATTTACAAATATAAATATTGTATTTGTATACAAAAAAAAACAATAAAATTCATAAGACAATAAATGAACAAAAGCGCAAGGACAGAAAGTATTTACAAATTATTAATCAGAAACACACTAAAAAATATGCAATACTAATAGATGTTAAAAACCGTTGCTTACCTAAAACATTTTTATATTTACCTAGAATTAAATTAAATACCTAAGTCTAGTTCACTATAATTTAGAATTATAGTTGTTCATTAAAGTCCCACTTCTTGTTTCTAAGTTATTTTGTGGAATTTGTCTGTATGCAACAACACATATACCTACACATAGGCTATCTGTCCTTTTTCCACTGGACACTGTCTTCGTTTGACCAGCACGCCGTGTGCGAGCCCGAGGGAGATACTTTTTCTCGTATTAATATCTTAATATTGACTTGCTGTTTTTTTTGCTATCACGGTAAGCTCTGGGCTCCGAGTGGCATAGTATGGCATAACCACAAGGTCTCCCCTTTGACAGATTATATTGAATAATTTCACATTGTCAACAAGACAAGAAGTTATGTTTTTAGGTTCAGTACGTCTGAGGTTACGGACGCGAAGTTCCGGGATTTTTGGCCAGTAATTCTAGTTTTTTTTAACCCCAAATATACCCAGGTATCTAACTATTTATATTTTCATTTGTATTTAATTAAAATTTTATACGTTCATTGTTCAGGAATTCGGTTACGACCCTGTCGGTATTTGGATGCCGATAGTGGAAGAAGACTTCGGTCAGGAACGATTCCTACCTATTGAGCCGATGGACGCTATTCGAGAGGGCAAAATGCATGCAGTGCCCTTTATTGTCAGCCAGACACGAGATGAGTTCTTCTGGAAGGCTTTCAGTAAGTAACTTTTTTATGGAAACATGAGCAAACAACCTAAATTCTGGTCAGTGGATACTAGTGGTGGGTAATTAAGACTTCTCGGAGTGTTTTAACTCACTTAATCCTGCTCCGCTTGCGGAACCGACTCCTCTTAGTTACTCCTTAACTCTTTTGATTCACCTTCCGAGAGCGTTTCATTCCCTTTCCCTAACGGTTGTTAGTTACATAAGCAAAAAAAAAGGTAATGCCATCGTTGCATCTCTATTTTGAGCCGCCGACAAGTTCCGATGCGCGATTACACTCGCGATCATGATTGGCGCCGGAATCGGAATGAATAACAATTCGATGGAACAATTAAGGGGTTCTGCTCGCGGATTCAACTCTTTTGATTCATTTACTCCGGAGTTACCCATCACTAGTGGATACTATCGCCTATGAACACGAACGGATTATGCTAACATGAGTCAATAATAACTTTCAACACGCAATCATTACGCAGCGGCGACAAATGGAGATTTTGGAAACTCGAGAAGTCAAGATGAGTTTTTTTTTGATTATTATAAAAGTTGTTTATTATTGTACGTTTTGTGGTTTAAAATAGTTTCATAAACTTGAGTGTGTCCTCTTTCTTTGTCAGGCCGGAAACTTTTAGACTTCCCCTCGTACAAGTAACTAGAAGTACAGCCGGCTTATCGTTAAACCTTGTCGTTAAAGCGATTTCTTCCAGGTAACCTTTGGGTGGTAACGAGAAGTATGTAGACGAAATAGAGGTAGATGATGCTATAAAGAAATATTGTCTTTATATACACACAAGCATATCTATATGCTTTATATACACACAAGCATATCTATATGCTTTATATACACACAAGCATATCTATATGCATACATACTGAATTTTTTTGTTTGTTTTATTGCACTCAAATATCAACCATTATGTTATATTTAGAGACAACTTTTTTTAGATCGATTTATTGCGTATATTTTTAGTAAATCTTGACTTATCTACTTTAGCAATATTAAACAACGCGACCCTATTGGACACGATGAACGCGCAGTGGGAGCGCGTAGCTCCGATCGCCTTCATGTTACCGCGAGAAGACTCCTCGCGCGCCGCGCGCTGTCTGCGTGAACAATACTTGCACGACAGGTGTTTGAAGAAAGATGAGGATAGCGCGGAAACGCTCGGAAAGCTTTACGGGGACTCTATTACCGGGTTCTCTGTGCACAGGTACGATGATTAATATGGTTTTTTTTCAATAACAAATTCTCCTGTTATAATTATATGAGTACCTATAAACTTTTTAGTGCTCCGCCAAGTGTACCTCCATGTGTAATGTCAATGAAACTAAGCGGTCAGTTGCTAACTGATGTATTGTTAAAGTGAAGTGCGAATTATAATAAAATACAAAAATACCTACCTATTATACGTTTAGTTGATGCATATTGCATATTGATTAGTGTAATTATTACCTACTACATTTCCGACAAACTGCCATGTAGTTTGTCGGAAGACAGATACATACATTAACATTTTAGTACTTATAATAAGTATACTAGATACTTATATTCCATAAGACTGACCACTTGAAGTGGACCCCCGTTAATGAGTTGCCTATAACTGAGGTGACACTTAGCTACTTATTAGTACATACTTAGTACATCTTCGTTGGCGACTAAATAAGATAATTAATTAAGAAAATTATTGAAATTGAGTTTATATGTTCTAATATGAAATTAATGATTTGAATTTTCTGAAATTAATCTAATTTGTTATTGTGATAGGCTGTATAACCGTGGAAACCTTTGTGTGGTGTTGTTATTGGACTAAATATTATATAATATATATGTATATTAAAATATAAAATTAGGTATGATATGTCTGGTTTCCAAATTTAAAAAAAAATGGAACTTAAATGTATCTTAATAGGTATTATTTCATTTATACAAATCTGTAAATTCGCTGGCGGTATAACAAGCTACAGGTACTTCTTATGAATTAATAGGCCAAGCCTAATATCTAAATATCTGCATATGTGAAGACATTAGTAGCTTGAGTACCTACCTATTTTAGAAATAATACCTACAATATTGTAGTTTTAATATACGGATACCTATGAATTATATAAAGTTATAAATGTGTAACAGCCTATCAGACAGGATCAGACAGGGACCACGTGTTAACAATGCACACCCAAGATGAAGATTCCTAAGTACGAAGCCACGCCCCCTAAACCTTGTCAGTAAATAATCGTTTAGGTAGAATTTTAAGTTGTGCAACTAGACAGTTTCTTGCCGAGCAAATCGAGTGAGCTTGTTAGCCAATAAATGTCTTAAAGAATGTCGTCTGTAATGTATTATATTGTAAAATGCTAGTTGCACTAATATGTTTATTGAAAATATATGAATGAAAATATTAACTTTAAGTAGTTGATAAGAAAATGAGTACCCATTGTTCTGTCGATTGTTATAATTGATAATGTATAAAATCATAAGAAAACAGAACAATGGGGAAAATATGTCAGCATAAGAAAAAGCCTGTATGTGCAAACGGGCACACATCTATACATTTAGAAAAATAAAGCTTTGCCCCCGCCTGTCTTTTATTTTCCCTAAGGGATAAGATTTAAGCACGCACATTCGTCTATTTTCAGTGAGAAATAGCGAATAGGGTTGATGGAATAAAACCCACGTAGATTAGGGCAGATCTTTTAAAAGTAGATAAAATTGTTTAGGAAAAATAGTATAGATGTGTGCCTGCTACAGGTATCTTGGGAAGAATAAAGCTCTGCCAATGCTTTTAATAAGCATATCGCCTGTCTTCCGAGAGGGAGTAGGCGATGGGTTATTGTGAGAACCTTTTGTAGGCAGATCTTTTAAAAGTAAATAGATATTTGAATGAATAGACGTAGGAAAATGTGGATGAAATGTAAATATCTATAAAATGTAAATATGTATAGATGTAAATATAAATAAAGATGATTGAGGGGGAGGGGTGGTGAGGAGACGGGTGAGGCGGTAAATGAGGTCGCGCGGCTCTCCTTACGGTACTGCCGCGGGCCTAATAAGCATGAAGCAAGACGCGTAAATTTACGTGATCCTCAAACGTCAACCACAAGAAGAAGAAGAAAAATACCGCCGTCTCGCTCCTCAAAACACCACCGCAAGCCCTCAAGCTATTTTGAAGAAATATCAAGACTTTTATTTCAAGACCTCCATAGACGTTGGTTCCTGCGCCGCCATTCTACGAGTCCGGTGAATCAGAACCACACCTACCACGAGCACAACGTCCCGTTCAGCCGCGCCCTGGGGTGATCACAAACCACGAAGAAGGCGCCGTTGAAGGGACTGGAGACAAGAAAGCATACGGACGGTTCGAAGGGGCCGTTCGTGTGTTTTCAAGTCATCCCCACCAACAAAATTGTTGTTGTGAGTCATTCGGTCCGAGTGATTCTACATTCATTTGTCGATCATTGGGATCGGATGACTTACAACAATAATAACAGATGGTCCCCGAGTCGAATAAGGGGGCCATTTGTAATAGTTTATGGTCCTTCGAACGGCGGATGTTGAGACCACGTATTCAACATAGTCTCTCATCGCAGGATTCACAAGGGCTCGTCAGCTACCGGCCGGGAGCTACCGCCGGAGAAGAGGATCACGTCACATCGTCAGGGAGCAACTTCGGTGGTGTACGGCGAGGCGGCTGCAACGCTTGGTGCCTATGGCTTGGGGCACCAAAGAAGATTCTAGACATCGAACCCTCTCGCTGCCACGTGAGAGGGAAACGCATACCGGTACGCACGGATCCTAGCGGTGTTAACGAAGTGCGTACTCGGGCTTAACTATCCCGTCAGTGGGAGGAGGCCACCGTACGTCGAGGTTAAGACATCCCATCTTAGCTCTCGAAGGTACCTCTCACTGACGTGAGATAGGTTCTTTCCAACCTATCCTAAGTGAGTCCAATCCCTGCGATCCCGTGCTCGTGTGAAACCTTCACACGAGAGTAAGGTTAGGGGTAGGGACCGTTAGGGAATTAGGGGGCTTCAAGATGGACGAGAAGACAAGAACAACCCGGGCAGCGGCTGCAGCGAAGAAAATCGCGACGACGACAACAGAGTCAACCGCTGGAACGTCTGGGTCGACGAATACATGGAGCAGAGGGACAGATACGTCCATTGAAACAGTCCAGAATAATGATGTTCCCGAACAAAATAGGAAAGAACAGGACAATGCACAAACGGCAGAGAGAACGCATATTGGCTCAGGTGATACTTTGGTAGGGTCAAAGTCTACCGGAGGACGATCGACGCGCTCAGCTGTTAGGCGACGTGCCAAGTTGAAGGCACAGTGGGACCTACAGCAAGAAGAATTGAAGAAAGCAGAGGCCGCCGCTGCGTTGGCAAGGACTAAACTGGAATTAGTCTGTCTCGATTCGGAAGAAGAGGCAACCGACGTAGAGGAGGAGCCACCCGAGGGCGTCGCTCGAGTCAATGATTGGCTACAATTCCATAATTCGGTACGGCAGTTGAAGCCACCAGAAGAAAGAAATGAAGTATCAAGAATAATTGAAAAGGAACCTGAAGCATCGCGTCAAGCGGAAGCTACGACGTTGGCCAGTGCTCTAATGCAGGCCATTAAACAAGTGGCAAAGAATGAAGAAAAAAGGGATCCGCCGAAATACCTGCACGAGTTGCCGCTATTTGACGGTGACCCGAACGAATGGATATCGTTCATAACTTATTTCCGTGACACACGGGAATACTTTAGCCAAGTACAGAATGTGGCAAGGATCAGAAAAGCGTTGAAAGGAAACGCAAGAGAAGCAGTCAAGTCGTTGCTATATACGCACACGACTACAGACGCCATAATCGAATCCCTTGAAAGGAGATTCGGGAGAGCAGACGTATTAGTTCTCAACGAATTAAAAAATGTTAAAAAATTACCCAGAATGGGTGAAGATGGTAGGGATATATACATGTTTGCCAGCAAGATATCAAACTGTATAGCTACCATTAGAGCATTAAATAAACCTCACTTCTTGCATTCACCGGAGATATCGAAGCAAATTGTGAGTAAAATGAATACTATAGTGAAATACAAGTGGATGGAATACAGGTACGAGTACTCGGGAGAAGAACCGGAACTGTGTATAATATCCACATATTTGAACAGGATGGCCGATCAATACAGCGTGATCTACTCGACGGAATATACGCCTAGGGAAAAGAAGGTGCACTCCTATGACAAAAGAAAGAAGACAATACACACCGTTCGATCCGTCAACGAGGGGGAGAACGGAAGAAAAGAGTTTTCCCGAAGTTCGTCGAGTAGTGAACCAGTGAGTAGTAAACGATACATCAAAAGTGGTTTAAAATGTGTGTTGTGTTGTGAAAAACATGGCTTGCCGAGTTGCGATAAATTCAAGCAACTTAGTACAGAAGAAAGATGGGAAGCGGCCAAGAAAAGCAAAGTGTGCTTCGTGTGTTTACGGGGCAAACACAGTAGAAATAATTGTCGCGTTAGGCCATGTGGCATAGGGAAATGTGAAATAAAACACCATAGATTGTTGCATCACAATTATAGAAAAGAAAGTGAAAGGAAGGATGCCGAAACCTCCATCAAGACGGCGATTACCAACGCAGTAAGTACCTCTCAGCGGGCTTACTTAAAAATAATTCCCATTGAGTTATATGGTCCAAGGGGAATGAAAAGTACACATGCCTTGTTGGACGAGGGCTCGACCATCACTCTGATAGAAGAAAACATTGCACAATCCATTGGAGCCACAGGCCCTAAAGAGAAACTGTCCATAGAAAGTGTGGGCGGAAATAAGATGTATGATGAAAACTCACGCAGATTAGAATTAAGTGTGAAGGGAAAATTCACTAGGAATCTAGAAACAGTACGTGCACAGACAATCAAGGAATTGCACTTGACTTCACAGTCTGTAGACAGAGAATTAATAAAGAACTGTTCACACTTAAAGGATATAGAGGATCAGATCATGTACGAACAAGTCCGTCCAACAGTTCTCATTGGACAGGACAACTGGCATCTCATAGTCTCTAGAGAAATAAAGTCTAAAGGAACCAGCCTACCAGTCGCCTCACTCACACAACTAGGGTGGGTAATGCATGGATGCATAACAAGCACATCCAAACCTGTGAATTTTATTAATTACGTTACACAGGACAAGAGAAACGGCGACTCAATGGAAGAACTCATGAGAGAACACTTCTCCTTAGAAGGACTCGGAATAGCGGCCCGAAATCCAAAAAGCGATCCGGAAGAGAGAGCGATGCGCCTTTTGGAAGAAACAAGCAATCGGCTGAGTGACGGAAGTTACGAAGTAGGATTGTTGTGGAAATCGGATCACGAAACTATGCCCGATAACAGGGCGCAAGCCGAAAAAAGATTGTATAATTTAGAGAGAAAGCTAGACAAGAATCCGGTTATGAAAACATTTTGCTATAAAAGTATCATCAGGCGTTATAGAAATAAACGGTCAAACGATAAAATGAAACCTAGTGAAGCATCGGATGACTTAAGTTTCGAGTCAATGTCGCAAAGTTTAATTCGTCGAGCGGAAGAATTATGGGTCAAACAGATACAGGAAGAAAGTTACGGTAGTGAAATAAATCGTCTTCTAACAGGAAAACCAATAGAGAAGAGCTCGCGGCTTCGTCGACTGTGCATTGTTCTGGGCTCGGATAACATCATAAAATTAGATGGTAGATTGCAGGCAGATAACAGCCTACCAAGCGACTACAATACGCCGATAATCCTAGATGGCAAACACCCAGTAGTTCGCTTAATTATAAAATGTGAACACGAAAAGTTCAATCATGGGAACGATTCGACAGTAATGAACGAACTGAGACAAAAGTATTATATTGTCTCGTTGAGAAACGCCATCAGAAAGGTTCATAACGAATGTCAATGGTGTAGGGTAAACAAACAATTACCTAAAAAGGCACCACAGGGCTGTCTACCAAAAGAAAGATTAGCTCATCATCAACCACCGTTCACTTGTGCGGCGGTGGATTATTTTGGACCTATGAATGTAACAATAGGCAGACGCCATGAAAAAAGATGGGGAGTACTGTTCACATGTATGACTACGCGAGCGGTGCACCTAGAACTCGCCGCTTCGCTCTCTGCAGACTCCATGATATTGGCATTAAGAAGACTAATAGCTAGAAGAGGAAAACCTTCTGTCATGTACAGCGATAATGGCACTAACTTTGTCGGTGCGAACAAAGAGCTGGCAGAAGCGTGGAAAAAATGCCAAAATGCCATTGAGAAAGAAACCCAGCATAAAAACATAAAATGGAAGTTCATTCCACCAGGCGCGCCCCATATGGGCGGAACCTGGGAAAGGTTAGTGAGATCAGTGAAAAACGCGCTGTCGGCGACTTTAAGAGAACGCGCGCCCAGAGAGGAGGTACTCCACACACTGATCCTGGAAGCTGAACACATAGTGAATTCCAGACCACTAACACAAGTAAATCTCGACGACAATGAGGAAGCCCTGACGCCCAATCATTTCCTAATTGGGCGATCCAGTGGTATGACGTCGCCGGGAAGTTTCAATGACGACGAATTGGTGGGAAAGACCACCTGGAAAACAGTACAACGTCTTGCCGACCATTTTTGGGCAAGATGGGTGAAGGAATATTTGCCCTCACTACTTCCACGACGTGATAGTGGTCAACGAGACTACGTCGACCCAGCACCAGACGACATAGTACTCATAGTCGACCATACACTACCTCGCTGCACGTGGCCACGAGGAGAAGTGATACGAGTATTACCAGGAAAGGATGGAAAAGTGAGGATAGTGGATGTAAAAACCACAGCAGGCGTGATGAGACGACCATCTTCGCGTCTAGTAATATTGGGAAGAAAGGGGTGCATTGTTCCATAGTAAAGTGCTAGATTCGCACGAGGGGGAGATTGTTAACAATGCACACCCAAGATGAAGATTCCTAAGTACGAAGCCACGCCCCCTAAACCTTGTCAGTAAATAATCGTTTAGGTAGAATTTTAAGTTGTGCAACTAGACAGTTTCTTGCCGAGCAAATCGAGTGAGCTTGTTAGCCAATAAATGTCTTAAAGAATGTCGTCTGTAATGTATTATATTGTAAAATGCTAGTTGCACTAATATGTTTATTGAAAATATATGAATGAAAATATTAACTTTAAGTAGTTGATAAGAAAATGAGTACCCATTGTTCTGTCGATTGTTATAATTGATAATGTATAAAATCATAAGAAAACAGAACAATGGGGAAAATATGTCAGCATAAGAAAAAGCCTGTATGTGCAAACGGGCACACATCTATACATTTAGAAAAATAAAGCTTTGCCCCCGCCTGTCTTTTATTTTCCCTAAGGGATAAGATTTAAGCACGCACATTCGTCTATTTTCAGTGAGAAATAGCGAATAGGGTTGATGGAATAAAACCCACGTAGATTAGGGCAGATCTTTTAAAAGTAGATAAAATTGTTTAGGAAAAATAGTATAGATGTGTGCCTGCTACAGGTATCTTGGGAAGAATAAAGCTCTGCCAATGCTTTTAATAAGCATATCGCCTGTCTTCCGAGAGGGAGTAGGCGATGGGTTATTGTGAGAACCTTTTGTAGGCAGATCTTTTAAAAGTAAATAGATATTTGAATGAATAGACGTAGGAAAATGTGGATGAAATGTAAATATCTATAAAATGTAAATATGTATAGATGTAAATATAAATAAAGATGATTGAGGGGGAGGGGTGGTGAGGAGACGGGTGAGGCGGTAAATGAGGTCGCGCGGCTCTCCTTACGGTACTGCCGCGGGCCTAATAAGCATGAAGCAAGACGCGTAAATTTACGTGATCCTCAAACGTCAACCACAAGAAGAAGAAGAAAAATACCGCCGTCTCGCTCCTCAAAACACCACCGCAAGCCCTCAAGCTATTTTGAAGAAATATCAAGACTTTTATTTCAAGACCTCCATAGACGTTGGTTCCTGCGCCGCCATTCTACGAGTCCGGTGAATCAGAACCACACCTACCACGAGCACAACGTCCCGTTCAGCCGCGCCCTGGGGTGATCACAAACCACGAAGAAGGCGCCGTTGAAGGGACTGGAGACAAGAAAGCATACGGACGGTTCGAAGGGGCCGTTCGTGTGTTTTCAAGTCATCCCCACCAACAAAATTGTTGTTGTGAGTCATTCGGTCCGAGTGATTCTACATTCATTTGTCGATCATTGGGATCGGATGACTTACAACAATAATAACAGATGGTCCCCGAGTCGAATAAGGGGGCCATTTGTAATAGTTTATGGTCCTTCGAACGGCGGATGTTGAGACCACGTATTCAACATAGTCTCTCATCGCAGGATTCACAAGGGCTCGTCAGCTACCGGCCGGGAGCTACCGCCGGAGAAGAGGATCACGTCACATCGTCAGGGAGCAACTTCGGTGGTGTACGGCGAGGCGGCTGCAACGCTTGGTGCCTATGGCTTGGGGCACCAAAGAAGATTCTAGACATCGAACCCTCTCGCTGCCACGTGAGAGGGAAACGCATACCGGTACGCACGGATCCTAGCGGTGTTAACGAAGTGCGTACTCGGGCTTAACTATCCCGTCAGTGGGAGGAGGCCACCGTACGTCGAGGTTAAGACATCCCATCTTAGCTCTCGAAGGTACCTCTCACTGACGTGAGATAGGTTCTTTCCAACCTATCCTAAGTGAGTCCAATCCCTGCGATCCCGTGCTCGTGTGAAACCTTCACACGAGAGTAAGGTTAGGGGTAGGGACCGTTAGGGAATTAGGGGGCTTCAAGATGGACGAGAAGACAAGAACAACCCGGGCAGCGGCTGCAGCGAAGAAAATCGCGACGACGACAACAGAGTCAACCGCTGGAACGTCTGGGTCGACGAATACATGGAGCAGAGGGACAGATACGTCCATTGAAACAGTCCAGAATAATGATGTTCCCGAACAAAATAGGAAAGAACAGGACAATGCACAAACGGCAGAGAGAACGCATATTGGCTCAGGTGATACTTTGGTAGGGTCAAAGTCTACCGGAGGACGATCGACGCGCTCAGCTGTTAGGCGACGTGCCAAGTTGAAGGCACAGTGGGACCTACAGCAAGAAGAATTGAAGAAAGCAGAGGCCGCCGCTGCGTTGGCAAGGACTAAACTGGAATTAGTCTGTCTCGATTCGGAAGAAGAGGCAACCGACGTAGAGGAGGAGCCACCCGAGGGCGTCGCTCGAGTCAATGATTGGCTACAATTCCATAATTCGGTACGGCAGTTGAAGCCACCAGAAGAAAGAAATGAAGTATCAAGAATAATTGAAAAGGAACCTGAAGCATCGCGTCAAGCGGAAGCTACGACGTTGGCCAGTGCTCTAATGCAGGCCATTAAACAAGTGGCAAAGAATGAAGAAAAAAGGGATCCGCCGAAATACCTGCACGAGTTGCCGCTATTTGACGGTGACCCGAACGAATGGATATCGTTCATAACTTATTTCCGTGACACACGGGAATACTTTAGCCAAGTACAGAATGTGGCAAGGATCAGAAAAGCGTTGAAAGGAAACGCAAGAGAAGCAGTCAAGTCGTTGCTATATACGCACACGACTACAGACGCCATAATCGAATCCCTTGAAAGGAGATTCGGGAGAGCAGACGTATTAGTTCTCAACGAATTAAAAAATGTTAAAAAATTACCCAGAATGGGTGAAGATGGTAGGGATATATACATGTTTGCCAGCAAGATATCAAACTGTATAGCTACCATTAGAGCATTAAATAAACCTCACTTCTTGCATTCACCGGAGATATCGAAGCAAATTGTGAGTAAAATGAATACTATAGTGAAATACAAGTGGATGGAATACAGGTACGAGTACTCGGGAGAAGAACCGGAACTGTGTATAATATCCACATATTTGAACAGGATGGCCGATCAATACAGCGTGATCTACTCGACGGAATATACGCCTAGGGAAAAGAAGGTGCACTCCTATGACAAAAGAAAGAAGACAATACACACCGTTCGATCCGTCAACGAGGGGGAGAACGGAAGAAAAGAGTTTTCCCGAAGTTCGTCGAGTAGTGAACCAGTGAGTAGTAAACGATACATCAAAAGTGGTTTAAAATGTGTGTTGTGTTGTGAAAAACATGGCTTGCCGAGTTGCGATAAATTCAAGCAACTTAGTACAGAAGAAAGATGGGAAGCGGCCAAGAAAAGCAAAGTGTGCTTCGTGTGTTTACGGGGCAAACACAGTAGAAATAATTGTCGCGTTAGGCCATGTGGCATAGGGAAATGTGAAATAAAACACCATAGATTGTTGCATCACAATTATAGAAAAGAAAGTGAAAGGAAGGATGCCGAAACCTCCATCAAGACGGCGATTACCAACGCAGTAAGTACCTCTCAGCGGGCTTACTTAAAAATAATTCCCATTGAGTTATATGGTCCAAGGGGAATGAAAAGTACACATGCCTTGTTGGACGAGGGCTCGACCATCACTCTGATAGAAGAAAAAATTGCACAATCCATTGGAGCCACAGGCCCTAAAGAGAAACTGTCCATAGAAAGTGTGGGCGGAAATAAGATGTATGATGAAAACTCACGCAGATTAGAATTAAGTGTGAAGGGAAAATTCACTAGGAATCTAGAAACAGTACGTGCACAGACAATCAAGGAATTGCACTTGACTTCACAGTCTGTAGACAGAGAATTAATAAAGAACTGTTCACACTTAAAGGATATAGAGGATCAGATCATGTACGAACAAGTCCGTCCAACAGTTCTCATTGGACAGGACAACTGGCATCTCATAGTCTCTAGAGAAATAAAGTCTAAAGGAACCAGCCTACCAGTCGCCTCACTCACACAACTAGGGTGGGTAATGCATGGATGCATAACAAGCACATCCAAACCTGTGAATTTTATTAATTACGTTACACAGGACAAGAGAAACGGCGACTCAATGGAAGAACTCATGAGAGAACACTTCTCCTTAGAAGGACTCGGAATAGCGGCCCGAAATCCAAAAAGCGATCCGGAAGAGAGAGCGATGCGCCTTTTGGAAGAAACAAGCAATCGGCTGAGTGACGGAAGTTACGAAGTAGGATTGTTGTGGAAATCGGATCACGAAACTATGCCCGATAACAGGGCGCAAGCCGAAAAAAGATTGTATAATTTAGAGAGAAAGCTAGACAAGAATCCGGTTATGAAAACATTTTGCTATAAAAGTATCATCAGGCGTTATAGAAATAAACGGTCAAACGATAAAATGAAACCTAGTGAAGCATCGGATGACTTAAGTTTCGAGTCAATGTCGCAAAGTTTAATTCGTCGAGCGGAAGAATTATGGGTCAAACAGATACAGGAAGAAAGTTACGGTAGTGAAATAAATCGTCTTCTAACAGGAAAACCAATAGAGAAGAGCTCGCGGCTTCGTCGACTGTGCATTGTTCTGGGCTCGGATAACATCATAAAATTAGATGGTAGATTGCAGGCAGATAACAGCCTACCAAGCGACTACAATACGCCGATAATCCTAGATGGCAAACACCCAGTAGTTCGCTTAATTATAAAATGTGAACACGAAAAGTTCAATCATGGGAACGATTCGACAGTAATGAACGAACTGAGACAAAAGTATTATATTGTCTCGTTGAGAAACGCCATCAGAAAGGTTCATAACGAATGTCAATGGTGTAGGGTAAACAAACAATTACCTAAAAAGGCACCACAGGGCTGTCTACCAAAAGAAAGATTAGCTCATCATCAACCACCGTTCACTTGTGCGGCGGTGGATTATTTTGGACCTATGAATGTAACAATAGGCAGACGCCATGAAAAAAGATGGGGAGTACTGTTCACATGTATGACTACGCGAGCGGTGCACCTAGAACTCGCCGCTTCGCTCTCTGCAGACTCCATGATATTGGCATTAAGAAGACTAATAGCTAGAAGAGGAAAACCTTCTGTCATGTACAGCGATAATGGCACTAACTTTGTCGGTGCGAACAAAGAGCTGGCAGAAGCGTGGAAAAAATGCCAAAATGCCATTGAGAAAGAAACCCAGCATAAAAACATAAAATGGAAGTTCATTCCACCAGGCGCGCCCCATATGGGCGGAACCTGGGAAAGGTTAGTGAGATCAGTGAAAAACGCGCTGTCGGCGACTTTAAGAGAACGCGCGCCCAGAGAGGAGGTACTCCACACACTGATCCTGGAAGCTGAACACATAGTGAATTCCAGACCACTAACACAAGTAAATCTCGACGACAATGAGGAAGCCCTGACGCCCAATCATTTCCTAATTGGGCGATCCAGTGGTATGACGTCGCCGGGAAGTTTCAATGACGACGAATTGGTGGGAAAGACCACCTGGAAAACAGTACAACGTCTTGCCGACCATTTTTGGGCAAGATGGGTGAAGGAATATTTGCCCTCACTACTTCCACGACGTGATAGTGGTCAACGAGACTACGTCGACCCAGCACCAGACGACATAGTACTCATAGTCGACCATACACTACCTCGCTGCACGTGGCCACGAGGAGAAGTGATACGAGTATTACCAGGAAAGGATGGAAAAGTGAGGATAGTGGATGTAAAAACCACAGCAGGCGTGATGAGACGACCATCTTCGCGTCTAGTAATATTGGGAAGAAAGGGGTGCATTGTTCCATAGTAAAGTGCTAGATTCGCACGAGGGGGAGATTGTTAACAATGCACACCCAAGATGAAGATTCCTAAGTACGAAGCCACGCCCCCTAAACCTTGTCAGTAAATAATCGTTTAGGTAGAATTTTAAGTTGTGCAACTAGACAGTTTCTTGCCGAGCAAATCGAGTGAGCTTGTTAGCCAATAAATGTCTTAAAGAATGTCGTCTGTAATGTATTATATTGTAAAATGCTAGTTGCACTAATATGTTTATTGAAAATATATGAATGAAAATATTAACTTTAAGTAGTTGATAAGAAAATGAGTACCCATTGTTCTGTCGATTGTTATAATTGATAATGTATAAAATCATAAGAAAACAGAACAATGGGGAAAATATGTCAGCATAAGAAAAAGCCTGTATGTGCAAACGGGCACACATCTATACATTTAGAAAAATAAAGCTTTGCCCCCGCCTGTCTTTTATTTTCCCTAAGGGATAAGATTTAAGCACGCACATTCGTCTATTTTCAGTGAGAAATAGCGAATAGGGTTGATGGAATAAAACCCACGTAGATTAGGGCAGATCTTTTAAAAGTAGATAAAATTGTTTAGGAAAAATAGTATAGATGTGTGCCTGCTACAGGTATCTTGGGAAGAATAAAGCTCTGCCAATGCTTTTAATAAGCATATCGCCTGTCTTCCGAGAGGGAGTAGGCGATGGGTTATTGTGAGAACCTTTTGTAGGCAGATCTTTTAAAAGTAAATAGATATTTGAATGAATAGACGTAGGAAAATGTGGATGAAATGTAAATATCTATAAAATGTAAATATGTATAGATGTAAATATAAATAAAGATGATTGAGGGGGAGGGGTGGTGAGGAGACGGGTGAGGCGGTAAATGAGGTCGCGCGGCTCTCCTTACGGTACTGCCGCGGGCCTAATAAGCATGAAGCAAGACGCGTAAATTTACGTGATCCTCAAACGTCAACCACAAGAAGAAGAAGAAAAATACCGCCGTCTCGCTCCTCAAAACACCACCGCAAGCCCTCAAGCTATTTTGAAGAAATATCAAGACTTTTATTTCAAGACCTCCATAGACGTTGGTTCCTGCGCCGCCATTCTACGAGTCCGGTGAATCAGAACCACACCTACCACGAGCACAACGTCCCGTTCAGCCGCGCCCTGGGGTGATCACAAACCACGAAGAAGGCGCCGTTGAAGGGACTGGAGACAAGAAAGCATACGGACGGTTCGAAGGGGCCGTTCGTGTGTTTTCAAGTCATCCCCACCAACAAAATTGTTGTTGTGAGTCATTCGGTCCGAGTGATTCTACATTCATTTGTCGATCATTGGGATCGGATGACTTACAACAATAATAACAGATGGTCCCCGAGTCGAATAAGGGGGCCATTTGTAATACCACGTATGGTCTTTGTTATGCATCAGTGAAACAATTCGGCGCCATTTTCAGGTGTTATTTTACACGTAAATTAATTAATTACAATGAATAAAATGCAGCGCACAATCACGGTTATCGAGGCAGAAAGGAAAGGAAGAGAGGGGAGCAGAACTGTCAATTACTCTTTTAGAAACGAGGCTATAACTAACTATGGAGGCAAATAAATGTATATCAAACTGTGTATTCACCAGAATGGCGAACCTGATGTGTCGCCACTCGCCGCACAAGGTGTGGTACTACGAGTTCAACTACATCGGCAACAACAGCCACTACCAGGACCCCGATACTGGGAAACCGACGGGTAAGGCAACCTACATTATAAAAATACATTTATTTAGCAAAAAATACTTACAGTTTGGGGGTCAAGCACCCGACCCCCAAACTAGGTACCCATAGTAACGTGACGTCATCGTGAGTAGTGCGACGGATCGATAATTACAGCGAAACTTTGAATAGGTATATTTCGGTCATTTTTAAACCGATTTCAAATTTTTATTACCATAATTATGTAATATTTTATAGTATATTTTTATATAAATACAAAAAAATCTGTTAGTTCTGAGCATAGTGGACAACTAAATTATTATCTCACTATTAAATTTAAAGCCCTGTCAATTACCTCAAGCCGCCATTTTTGATTACATTTGAACAAAATGGAGTAAAAAAATCCATAAAAATAATAGAAATTAAACGCCTTAATAAATCTGTTAGAAGCAAAACTCGTATCGCTAACTACTTACTATAATATTATAACAGTAGGTACCTGTTAAAATAATGAACAAAAATAATAATGAATGTAGTATAAAATTTTATTATTATGTATGCGGGTTTATTTTTCTACTTTCTGTTTCATCTGTAGGTTGATTGGTAGGAAATGCCGTAGGACATTAAGTACGCCATTTGTACACGTCAAATACTTGTGCAATGTAGTTAAAATAAATAACTTGTTGCTAAATCATTGTAACAGGCGTTGCTCATCATGATGACTTGATCTACGTGTTTAGTCTGAGCTACCGCTTCCCCACAATACCGACCTCCGGTCCTGACTCACAAATAGTTGACAAGATGACTGCTATATGGTACACCTTCGCCAAATACGGGTAAGTTTTATTCTTTATTATTATTATTTAATCTTTATTAGGTACCTAGGTACTCTATTTTGTCTACAGATGTCTCCTTCTCGCCCAAAGGTTGCCTGGAAGAAATCGCTTTTGCGATAAGGCTGCCGGTTGTAGGTACTTCTAATTACTTGTATTGTGTGTTTCTCTATAAGTTTTGATGTACCTACAAATCTTTCTTTGGAAGTACACGGAAAACGCAGTCCTATGCTTTTATTTGATTACCACACTCATTATGCAGAACTAGGCACTTTGAAGTTTATTAAACCATCACTATTAAAACATTTTTTTTACAATAATCAAACAAAAATCACTTTTCGACGTCACGCCAAAAATTCCACTGCAGAATTTCTTTCATTTCTGTCATTCTCCGTTAACATTGTTGGTGTTGATTACACATTATGTGAAACTCAGTTGGATACAATTATGCAGAACTAATCCAAGCGCCAAATGTGATACTTATTATATTATTATTATTTTTTTTGCGCCATTTGACTCAATTTAGCGTAATCTACTAAGCCATATTTTTTTTTTTAATTTTTACTTATACATACTTATTTCACACGTTATTTTACTAGTAATCCAAGCGCCGTGTAAATTAATCTACATAGTACAACCATATACAAAATCTTATTTCTGTAAGATTTCATTTTTTAATATATAATTTGCATCTATTGTATAATTGTTTGTATAATAAATAAACAAACATCTCTTTTCACTTGTAGCGACCCAAATCCTCGCGGCGATTTACCGGAGATTACGTCACTGTCCTGGCCCGCCATGACACCCACTGACCGGAAGTACTTGGACTTCGGTAAAGAGTTCTCGCTTGGGAAGAACCTCTTTGAAGACAGATACAAAGTTTGGGAAGAACAATATCCGATAGAATATTGATTTTTTGCTGTAAATGTTTGGTAAAGTGTCATAGATATTATGTAAGAAAATCACGTGATACACGAATCATATTTCATGTTAATCAATAAACCACAGAATATTTTTTTTTTTTTTTTTATTTATACTAAAACAATCAACGTAAAATTATTATTAAAACTAAACTTATACTCATGGATGCCAACAAAAATATGCAATATTATGTTACACCATAGTTGGATACATACTATTAACCACATACAAGTAACTAGTCCAAGCTGCAAATTTGATATTTTTAAACGGTTTTATTTAGCTCGACCCGTACGGAATTTATTTGTTTATTTATTTGGGTCAAAATTAGAAATTGAAATTTAAGCACCTTCCCGTTGTCAGATTGATCTGAAATTTGGTACACACATTTAATTTAGATGACAATACAATATAATAAAATCAATAACATTATAGATCTAAGATGGCCGCCGATACAAAATGGCGGATTACATATTTTTCCTTAACCCCCTCAATATGGGTATCAAATGAAAGGGCTACACGTAGTTTTCAGTGCACATAAAATATAAAACCGTTTAACTTAAAAGTTTTTTAAGATTGTTATTGTTTTAATGCGCCATTCAATTTTATTTTGCGTAATCAACAATTTATATTTTACACGATATTTTATTACTAATCCAAGCTCCTATTGTAGTACAAACACTTCTTTCCTGTAAATTTTTATTTTTGTCACTTGGACCAGTTGTGTGGAATGGTATCCAGTTATAGGTCGAGCGACAAACAAAAGCAGAGCCGAGTGTTATGCTATAGAAACCCAAAAAGGCAGTAACATTCAATAATATTAAATAACTTTGACAAAAAAAAAATACAAACAAAACCATTTTTAAGAAATAAATGGTATTTTTTAAAGAATAAAAATTTGTGAAATTCGAAAACAAGTTCGTTAAGTTTAAATAAGTCAATTGTATAAGTATTTATGTTAAATTACAATTTTGTTATATTAATTAGTTAGGCTTTCCTGAATAATTTGAATTACTGTTTTAATACTGTTTTGAATAGAAATGTAATGAACGAACTTATCTTTTTAAAAAAAACTACACCTACAGTTTCATTTCCCAAGAAAACCGACTTATCTCCAAGGGCTAAGATTCGATATTGATTGCCTGTAAGAATGGGAGTTAATGGATACAGGCTCGAAATTTTACTTTATATATCACGAAATTAGGTATAAAGTCGTTTACAAATGTAATGACGATATTAGAAATGCCTCTTCACGCGCCCTCGCGCATGCGGCAAAGGTTCTTCATTCCTCCCCTCAAAATAGTGATGGGAAAAATACATCGATATAAAAACCTCTGTTATCTATGAATCATTGACTTGGTGCTTCTGCCCCCACCAAAATAAGAACTAATAAAAATTATGTAAATATCGAATACCTACATAAAAATGTTAGTACCTATTGATTTACTAAGTAAGTATGTACTCGTAATGTTAGAAGATATCATACGTGTTAAAACTAAACCTTTGTCGAAGGCGGATCCATGAATTGAGAGTAATGTATTCTATTCTTTTTGTAAAAATATAGATGTTCTGGGGCTTTGAATAAGCATTTTTTATGAAAAAATTGGTAATGCAAATTAAAAAGTCAGTGAACTCAGAATCTTGAACAGAAACCGTACTAGTTTAAGACTTCGAGAAAGGTTCCATTACATCCTGTATAATAATGAGTATTGGATCATTTGTTAAAGAAAATAACGTTATAGATTATGAAAAATCCTATTGCAGAGAGGTGGCTGCAACAGCTCAGTGGGTTATTTGCTAACTTTCTTGATATCAAACTAAATCTATTATCGATTTTGTTTGATAGTGAAGTGAATAGGATTTTGCAAGGTCGGCGGCGCGTCCACATACCCCTGGTGTTGCAGGTGTCCATGGGCGGCGGTAACACTTACCGCACGCTTGTGGGACCGCAAGCTCGTCCGCCCACTAGCCTATAAAAAAATCTTAAAAAAAAAAATATGTATTTATCTATTTCACCCGTTAGCAATATATTTCAAGCAAGACAGACATATTAATAAGAAATCGTCACATCACAATTCACGTGGCTAACTTACCGTTAAGTCCGTGCCTACATTCTTCATGTTATTGTAATGCTAATGACATTGTTGTAAAAGTTAAAAGGAAAGGCGCATGGTGTAGCACGCGACCTCGCGATCTTCGCTCTACGGCCGCTTGTCGATAATGCTGGGTTTGTATTGCACACATCACTGCTCCACCTCCCCTCGCCGTGGTATGACTCCGCGCGCCATGACACTCGAGCGCGCCCTACGCCGCTGTCACGTTCCAATATAGAACAATTATATTACATTATAAATCCACAACAAGAGGCTCAGGAAACCCTGGATCTTACATGTAAGTCCTCCCCCTATATATCACTTACATCTCTATACTAACATGCAAAAAAAAATATATTCGATACTTACTGCAAACAAATAAATACATTTTGTTTTTACGGGTTCGTTAGTTTTTAGCATTTTACGCTTGAAATGTCTGGAAGGCGCGAGATGACGGTCGTATAAGGCAACGGCCTTGAAACGGTCTAACTAAAGAGGTCCTTACGTAATAAATAATTCATTGTGTTGTTTTTTACAGTTGACGTCACGGCTCTGCGGCCGCGTTTTGTGCAAACTGGCGATAAACTTTTGGAAGGAACCGGATATGGGTAGCTGACCGTTTCGGTTTATTTATTATTTGTACAATCGGCAACAAGGTAATGTATACCCATCGGTACCATAATACGCTTATAATAACGATTAGAATCGAACGGTTTTCGGTACATTAGCGTGTTGCTGACTGTATTTACTATAGCGGTAGCGGTGCATGGCAACCCCACAAGGCGACCAGTCCAACTCAAAATGACACGCATTGATAGTCGATTTTTATATTATTTTATAATACATTTTTATTGGTTCAGACATGAATATTATAATCGTTTGGTAATTGACTGAAGTTAATATGAAGTATTAACTAATTCTCATAGACTTTGTAATTGTAATTGTCACTAATTTTATATTTAATTTTGGAATCATTACTAGTGTCTGGCGAAAGATGGCGCGTCACAGAAAAGAGCGGCGTAATAAAATCTTGGCTGGTAACCCTTTTTCACTAGGATGAAATTAATTTTATATTTTTTCTAAAAAACAACTAGGTAACTATTCTGATTCAGTTTCTGTTATATGTATTATTTTGTAGTCACTCATAGATTAAAGTTAATCATTTCCAACAATTTCACCATGTAATAAGTTACCTTTACATTTAGGTATAACCTAAATTAATAAATACAAATCAAACAATTAATAAATACAAATCAAATGATTAATAAATCAAAAGTGTTGACGGACAAAATACGGGAATAAAAAGACCGCTTAATAGGTTCACGCAAAACTGCAGGGATATAGGGGGAGCGGCAATCGGCAACGAACTCGCGTTCTGGCAGAGATTTACCTGCTAATTACTACTTATATAATACTTAAGCGATTGTACAGGTGGAACTTGGTAAGGGCAGGCTAGAGTTTCCTCTATATATAGAGCTAGTTGCCTTGCTATCTCCCCGTTTCCTGAGGAATTTATTTTCTCTTTGCTCATCCACATTTTACACAGGTTACAAATTATAAAGTAGGTATATAAATATAGATCAATCTTTATGTTTCACACAGAGTCCACAGTGAATAGAGCTCATTTTCCATAATGAAAGACAGAAATTGATAGCCCTTTCCATGAATCGTAAGTTTTATTTCCTCACCCCTTCCGTCGAGTAGCAAGGGGATTCGGGAACAGTGCGGGGGTGGGTCTGGATGCGAGTGCCGGGATGGCGCCACTCCCTGTCCTTCTCTATCTAGTTCGCTACTTTATGTTTTCACCTCTTTCCAATAGAAACACACAGGAACCGTAGTTTTTATTTGTTCCTAGACTATGCTTGAGACCTAACTTATAAGCTAGACATACACAAATGTAAAAATGGAAAGATAAAGGGAAAATATAACCATTGAAATAAAGATAAACATTGACATAAAGTAAAATAAGGGAACTAGTTTGCAATAAGCAACAACATTATAATAATACTCTATAATGGTAAATAGGCATATAACTAACATTAAATAACCTAGGAGAAAAGGAGTTCAAACTTTCTTAAATGGTTCTACTGCGCGTGCTCAGATGTGCTTCTGACGCTATTTACCCCTTGCGCAACCTCATTCAGACAACTCCCTTTTCTCCGAGACATGGGACGCTAGTACACACACACTATGCGCACTGATCTGACACAATGACACTGTTACTTGTTCATGCACTAATTCTGTCGTTTACAGAGAGTATCAAGATATAGTAGGTACAGTACAAAATCAACACACTGTTTAAAAATGTTTCCATGGAAAGAATTTCGAAAATACCGTTGTGCCACGTTTTGTTGACCAAATTCTACATCTGTATGTAGAATTTGATCCACAAAACGTGAGAAAACCTTATCCATCCGAACGCTTCAATAAATGATTGTATTAATGACTGGTGTTAGATAGTATTAACAGTTATTTTAATAATAAATAACACCAGTCACACCAAAATATAATGAAGCGTTCTTTTGCAAGTCTATTGTCTGGCATCCTTTCTGACCTCTCTCTCTGGAAGCCTTTCCAAGCTGTTGAGACTTACAATTCCTGAATATCGTTTTGTTATGAATCAATGCATCCAATTTGTGATTAATTCTTGTAATTATTGTAGAGTAGTTCTTGTAGTTTCCTTAACTTCTTTAGATATATGTATTATTATGATAATTATTTTGGAATTTTTAACTATTTTACCTGGCAGTACCTATGGGCGAGCGGGAGGGCTGCTCGGCCGCGCGCATGTGGCGCACGGCTTGCAACGCGCTCGTCGTGCCGAGCGCCGACGACGCGTGGAAGAAGATCGTAGAGAGTTCACCTCCCGATAACGTCTGGCATTCTCTTAGAAATTGTGTTGCTTATCAGGTAAAATTACTACGTATTTTCAGTTATAAGTATAATGACTGCATTTTTATACAATGTAACTGAGCGGCTTCGAGAGTTAGAGTTAGATAGATAGAACACGTTATTGCACACCAAAACAAGACAAGACAATAACAGACATTGTAATACATGAAATGCACAAAGGCGGTCTCATCGCTAACAGCGATCTCGGCCAGACAATCTTTGGGTAGAGAGGAAGTAAATGTTTTCATCATAGTTTGATTGTCTATGGTTAATCAGTGATCTCAGTAATAATCTATGTTTTGCTTCTAGAATGTAGAGTTTAGATTCCGGTTCTATGATTAATCATTTTTTTTTATACGGCAAACGAGCGGGCGGGCTACATGATGGTAAGTGGTCACCGCCGCCCATGGACACCTAATAAAATAATAATACCTAAATATAATAAAATAAATAAGTTCTAAAATCCGATGTATAATTAATTCTAGATTAGGATTTTGCGTGAAGCGCGTTCAATGAGACAGAAACAGACGGACAGACTAAAATTTTGAAAATTTTTGTTTAGCGCTCTGTACCATATGATTCATATGTTATTTTATTATCTATACAAAATGTAAGAGGCCAGTATTGTGTAAGTACTTGACCCGTGAATAAATACTTACTTTTTCATAAGTACTTAGTAGATGTTGGTGTGGATTGCTTGGTCCGAGACCGGTGTGACTCAGTCGTATAAAAATTGTTGTATTCGTAGTCACATCAAACTATCTGACCACGAGTAATGGCATGTTACACCGGTCGGTGTGACAAAATGGTGTGACCACGAGTCCTAAGTGACTATCATGAACACACACACTAAGTATTTCATAATTAGCATCTTTCTGCATCCTGCATGCATCAAGGTGACACTATCTCATTGCTCGTTACCGATTGCCGTTTCCAGGCGGGAATCTGGGCGAACTTGTTGCAGAAAGGAATCGACAATGTGATACAACCAGCGGCTTTTAAACTGGCAATCGTGTTAAGGCACACACCGACTGATTTAACTGTGAAGTTATTGGCAGAGTTGTTGCACTTGCATCCACAGTCTGTGAGTATTATCCGTTTTATTTTTGTTAGAATTTGAATCAAAAGAATTTTTGAACATTTCTACTCAATATAATCTTTTTAACATATGTATTAATAATTTTAAATAATGTTTATATAAAAAATAGGTCAGTACTCATGATACAGCCTGGTCCTAAGGAAGATTTTGTTAGATTTCCTCGTTTTCCTCAATTATTCCCACCATCTTCAACAACATCATCTGTCAAATATCCGGCAACCAAAAATGTATATTTTATGGTTCTTCGAGCCGGATCATTAATTATGTTAATTACGTCGCCATCATCAACACCATCGTTTATCAAATTCCGCCCTACGTTTTACAAAATCTCTCTTCAGACAGGAGCTTACTATCTGTCTTTTTAATGGACTTGTTTTCTTTATATGTCGCCAAAATACATTAATTTTAAATAATATGTACTACCGTATTCCAGCAAGACCTGATCTCCTACGTACTGGCTCTACTAACAGACGACGAAGCACAATGGTGTGGCAGCTGCGGCGCGGGCGCTGCGCCCTCACCGACCGCGCCGGCCGCGCCCGCGCCGCTCCGCGACTTGCAGATGTTTGGCGACTGCGAACTGGCGATCCTCGCCGCTAGTCGCGAGGAGTATGATGCACACGCTAAATTAGTGCGCGCTGAGTACTCTAAACTGAATTCTAAGGCGTATGTTGAGCTCCGGATTAAGGTAAACACTTTTAAATATGTATCTAGTTTTGTTATCTTAGACCACAGTCGAACATAAATAGGCTCATTTCTTGTGTCACGTTTTATTTGCTGAACTAATTCAGATATAAATACATATCAATTTTTAATTGAAATTTTTCACGGTAATGTTTCAGGTCTTGAATCAATTCTCAAAAATCCCAAAACTTTACCACACGCCCGAGTTCGAGTGTTTCGAGGCAGCCGCGAGAGAGAACATCGACAGAGAGATATGCACACTTCGTGAACATCTCTTGCTTTCAGGAGGAGATGTGAACAGCAGTGAGACTGACCAGAGTGAAAGTGATCAGTGAATGTTACAAGAGATCTGCGACTGTAAAATTAGCTCAAGAAGTGCAGTAACAGTGCTTTTCAGTATTGGAAATCAAAATAGAAGTGTATACACTCGTATAGTATAGTATAGTATAGTATAGGGGGGGTGCTGTGCAGAACTAAGTATTAAAGAATGAAGACGCACAAATAGAGCTACAGGACTTCAATCAGTAGGTATTTGATCTATACCATACCATTAGGGGTTGCAATCCCGCAAGACATTGACTCCAATGTGTCAGTCCCGCGGGATTCAGCATCGACTTTAAAAATTTTGATTATTTGTTTAAAAGTTCTTTTAGTAGATTATCTAACCAACTTCATTTTTTTAAATAAAAATGAATAACAATATTCCTGTTAACAAAATAACATTAAGTTGATTAATCAAATGTTAAGCTTCTAAATAGTAGTGCGCGTAGTGTACAAATCAACATCTCTCATACAGTCCACGCGTTTCGCGACGACGCGCCTCACTTTTATTTGAAGCACTTACAGTGCAAGTGTGCGTAAAACTGCACGTGTGGGAGTCCCGTCGACACACAAATTAGGGATGCATGCTCACGCACACTGACTTAAATCAACCAATCAGGAGAGGTCATTCTCATTAGTGTCGCGCACTTGAAAGATGCTCTACTTCATTATTTATAATTTACTTAACATAATTACAATTAAATAGACGTTGTTTAAATGAAAAATGTTATTAATTTAAATTTAACATTTAAAATTCACTCTACAATACTTTGCTTAATTAATAAAACTATGTCCGGGATAATTAATATGAGATTTAAGTCCGATTTACAAATTGTAAGTACATATGTTTCATAAATAAAATGTACTTGGATTATATATTATATATTTTTTTAAATTAATTTATAATATCTTAAGAATCTAATAAAGAACTGAATCTGTATCAAATCAATTAATTTTATACACCTCTATGCTTATTGCAAAAAAGTGGAGCAACTTTCACGATTGGAATTCGCAGTAACGTGAACAAAAACGAAGCATGTGGTCGTGGTCGACCCGATACTGATGTTCGAACTAAGCTCCCCTCACCTCTCGCCTATCCCCCATACAAAATAGTGGGGCGCGTCATCGTGAAATGCGTGGGTACCATACTATATCATCAGCCTATGTCTCTCCACTGCTGGATATAGGGCCCCTCCCTTGGCTCGCCACCACACACGGCTCTTCTCATCCAACTACCACCGGGAAACTTCGTCAAGTGTTCAGTCCACGTGGGCGGAGGGCGTCTCACGCTGCGGTACGTGGCCTCCACACGACTCGTCTACTCCATCGCCTATCTGTCCTGCTGATTCTGTGAGCTATGTCGGTGATCAGCGTGGGCTCTAGCCCATGTAGCGCCCGGGTGCAATTCGGTGCAACCTGGCGCCCTCTAGTAGGCTCTTTGGAGGCGTCGCGAGCGGCGCTCGGCGCCCCCTAACACCCTGCACCATAGGTAAAGCCGGCACTGTCAGTGATTTTAGTTCTTCGGCGAATCTTTTCGTAGCTCACTCCATAGCTCATTGAGCGATTTTGAAATGATGGATGAGGCCATGTTTTGGCTCTGTTCGTCGTAGCTGGCAGGACGCACAGATTCACGATTTTAGATGTATTTACAGAAAAATGCAATTAACGTTCTGCATAGAGCCTCGGGTTAATAACTTCAGTGCAGTCAATATATCTGCTGTGTATTTGTACATAATCAATATTTTGCAAGATAACGAGCGAAGATGAATGAGAACTGCACATTTTGACTGACATTAGAGTTCGAGAGTTGCATTTCGTTATCAGTTGACATTATACGAAATATTTCATTCAATTATTATTATAAATGCTTAAAATATTTCACCAAAAAATTGGAATAATAAATTCCAAACGTGCCAACGTTTGTCATTTTGGACTAATGTTGGCATGTATCGCGGATGTCTATGGACGACAGTATCCACTTACCATCAGGTGGACTGTATGCTCGTCTGCCGTCTTCGTACATAAAAAAAACACAGAGTAGTTTCCTACCTGTGTCTGAACTTTTCTAAACGCCAGAAATCATTGATTTCGTTCATGTTTCCGCGTTCATTGACAGGAAAAGGCTCAATAAATTGATATATTTTTGCAATAATCACGTAATATTTTGTGTCAACTCGGAATCATGAGTGGTTTCAGGCTTCACGAAATGATCGCACGCGCCGGGTTATTTTATTTATTATATCTACTTATAATAACAAAATTACAATATTTTTATTACAGACCCCTAGATATAGTATTTTATATTTCCAATTGACGAAGACATATATTCGCCTATTTATTAATTCATTATTTTGTATTAAACTAGGCTTAGTTAAAAAAAAAATGCTAAGAATGACATAGTCATTTGTGTTAGTAAATAATTATCATTTCAATTTGATTAAGTACTTTTTTTGTAAAAGTTATTAAGTTTACTTTTCCTATCATATTAGATTATAAAGAAGACATATTCGTGTAATATAATTGTTGACGACCGGCTCACTAATAATAATGGCTCGGCGGGCCGACCGGTCGTATACGAGCGGAAGACGCGCTAGTGCACGTTACGCGGACGCGGCGGGTGACGATTGACCGGGCAACTGAGCGCCCAACTGAATGATTGTTCGAGGAGGCAGGCCGGTTCTCTTGATGTGCCGAGTAGGCAGGGTTTTCTTGAGGTAGCTTGAGGTAGAAGTAGTGAAACTCGTAGGACTGCTAAATGACGACTGTGTATTTTGACCCAAATGGCCCTATTCTTATTCTCGATACAAGCTGCTCAACTAGGGATGTTTGCGACCGAGGGTTTCGACCTTTTGACCAATAACACGCCACCCTGCGCTGCCTCTATTGTTACGGCAAACTTATACCTGAAATGGCCGTAACGGTACTTGCGTCTGTCTTGCTCCCCCACGTGGGAAGCGCCGGTGCAGACGTCTCGTTCTTGCGCGTTAGTCCCTACCCGACCCAATTCCGAGAAAACGCCATGTGCCAGATGTTGTAATCTACGTCGCTGCCCCCACGTGGGACGCGGCCGCATGGACGCTTTCTTTGTTCTTTATTTCTCTATTGAATCTACGTATTTGCTAAATATATCTAAATGTATAGGTTTTAGGTCGTGTAGGGCTCTCGTGTTAGTGTAGCGTGTTATTCGTAGTCTCTCCTCTCTTTACTTAGGCCTCGGTTACAATGTCTCCCTCGCATTCTCTTTATTGAGCAACTTGTATCGACTTTATTTGTACATCTTACGTTACTATACAATTATATTACATGATGTACTTATCCTAAACATATTACATGCTATAGCTTATCCTAAACACTTTACATAATATGCTTATCCTAGACACCTTACATACTACACAACACTGAACACTGCACAACACATATCGATTGTCACGTGGGGTTCATAGGCTGTCCGCAACATTCTCCCCCCGGCGAAGACTCGTCGCAGCCTCTCGCTCCACAGGGAGGACAGCCAGTCTCGTCACCGGCCTCAGGAACGATCCTCCGCCAGTCCGCACCATCGCCGTCCGCACCTTCCCGTCTCGTCCAGGGAAGACTCTCTCCACGATGCCGCGCGGCCACACGTTGCGCGGCAATTGTGCGTCGACGATCACCACGAGGTCCCCTTGCTGTAGCGGTCGCACGTCGTCCGCAGCTTGGCCCCGTGGTACTAATGTGGGCAGATATTCCGTGACCCAGCGCCGCCAGAAGTGATCGGCGAGCGCCTGGGTCCTCCGCCATGTGGACCTGTCCGCTTCTGTGCACGGGCCGGTGAGGGGTAGGCCCGATGATGACCCCAACAGGAAGTGGTTCGGGGTCAGCGCCTCTACGTCGTCGGGCCCAACAGCAACGTGAGTCAGAGGCCGAGCGTTGACTGAGTGCTCGGCCTCCGTCAGCAGTGTGTGTAGCGCCTCCTCTTTAGGCGCCCTCTCGTTCAGTGTAGCGTGGAGTGCGACCTTCACGCTGCGCACCAGGCGTTCCCAAGCGCCACCCATGTGCGGCGCGCCTGGCGGGATGAAGATCCACCGCACTCCCCGCTCCGTTGCGTAGTCTCGTAGGTGCGGCTCCCACTCGCTGTAAGCCGCACGTAGCTCGGTGTCGGCGCCGCGGAAGTTGGTACCATTGTCTGAGTACATGGTACCCGGCCAACCGCGGCGCGCTGCCATCCGTCGTATCGCGGTGATCGCCGAGTCTAAGGTCAGACTCGCGACCAACTCCAGGTGCACGGCGCGCGTCGCCATGCAGGTGAATAGTGCGCCCCATCTCTTCTCGTGGCGCCTCCCGATCGTGACGGTCATCGGGCCGAAGTAGTCCACGCCACAGTGCGTGAACGGACGCTGATGCACGGTGACCCGCGCGGGCGGCAAGTCGCCCGGCGCGGGGATGCGCGGCGTCGCTCTTCTTACGCGACACCGCTGACAGCTGCGTGCGGCGGCCCTCACTGTAGGCCGCAGCCCCAAGATACAATATCGCTGCCGTAGATCGTTAACCACGCGCTCGTTGTTCGCGTGGCCCGCCTGACAATGGGCGTCGGCGACCAGTAGACGGGTGAATGGGTGTCGCCCGTCCAGGATGATCGGTGCTTTCGCGTTCGTCGGGACTTCGGCCGCCTCGATCCGTCCTCTGACGCGCAGTATGTCCCCTTCCAGATAGGGGTCTATTTTGTATAGGCGACTCGTCTTCTTGATGAAGTCGCCTCGCTGTAGGGCCTCCACCTCTGCCCCGAAGCTGTCCGCCTGCGCCCTGTTGATCCACAGCGCCGTGGCTCGCTCGATGTGCTCCGCGCTCAGCTGCGTTCCCCTCTTTCTCAGCTTGTCTGTGAACAATAGAATATATGCGGTGCTTCGTACTAACCGCCGAAACTTGGAGAACCTCGTCACATCGGGCAAGTGGTCGTGACTTCTCTCGTCTTGAATGTGGAACACAGCTTCGGGTGGTGGTGGGTAGGTTTCTTCAGCTTCTTGTGGCCACTCGCTCTCCTCCAATCGCAAGAAGGCTGGCCCGGTGAACCAACGTTCCGTTTCGACGGGAACGTGGTTGTACGACGCCCTTGTTGCGTCGTCCGCTACGTTTTGTGTCGTCGGGACCCACCGCCATTGTTGTGGGTTGGACTCCTCTTCTATCTCGCCGAGCCGGTGCGCGACATACGGTGTGTATTTCCTTGCGTTCGTCCGTATCCACTGCAGTACCGTAGTTGCGTCGGTCCAGTACGTAACTGAGTCGAGGGCACGGAACCTGTGCTCGCCGCATACGGTTTTGGCGAGCCGGACTGCAATCGTCGCCGCCTGTAGCTCCAGTCGCGGCACCGTCAGCGACTTCAGCGGCGCTACCTTCGCCTTGGCGGCTGCTAGTGCGACTTGTACGCCGCCCCGTGATGTAGCTCGCCAGTACGCCGCCGCTGCGTACGCCTCTCTGCTGGCGTCGCAGAACACGTGTAGTTCGAGCCGGTCCGGTGTCGAGGTGAAGTAGGTGCGTGGGATGCGCAGGCTCGCCGTCTCCGTCAGCGCCTCCAGCCATGTGCTGAAGCTCCGGGCCACGCCGCATCTTCCGTTTGATGGCGTTCTGCCTCTTCAGCGCGTCGCCGTAATTCAGGGGCCTGGTGACGCTATCCACTGGTAGGCCCACCTCGTATTGGCCGTTCACTCGTCGCGCTGTCTCTGTGACGATGCGTTCCGCGCGCTTGTCCTCGGCGCTCACCTTCTCCGCCCGTGACACTCCTAACGCGTCTATGCGAAAGTGCTCACGTACGAGATTCTCCACACGGTCCCTACTTTGTGTGGCTGTCACGTGCAGCACTGTGTCTTCGCTGTCGCGTATTACACGGCGTGGCATCGTGCCGTGTAATACCCACCCCAGGCGCGTCCTCGATGCTGCGGGCTCGCTGTGCCCGCCGACCCGTAACTCGCGTGTTACGATCGCTGCCCAGTTGTCAGCGCCCATCAATATGCGCGGCGTCGCTTCTCGACGCGGAGACATCGGCAACGGTAGGTTTCTCAGGTGGTCGTATCGGCACACGCTGGGTATCCGTTGGCCTCTCAGCTTGAGGCCGCTAAGCGTCCGGGCGGTTATTCGCAGGCTTTTCTCACCGGGACCGCGTATCGTACACGTAACGCGCTTACTCGTTGCCTGTTCTAGGCTTGTGCCCACGCCTCTTATACGCAGGGCTTGCGTCGGTCCGTCCAACCCGACTTCGTGAGCTAGGGCTTCGTCCATCAGCGTTACAGTGGAGCCCTCGTCGAGTAACGCGTACGTGTGCACTACGCCCTTCGGTCCGCTCACTGTCACGGGACATACCTTCAACAGGACATCGCTCGTCGTGTCGCTGTGCGTCGATAGTACCGCTTCCGTTGGCTCCGCCTCCTCTGCTCTCTCCGTGGCCGGTGGGGCTGGACCCGCCCGCTCGCTATGTAGTAGCGGGTGGTGGGGACGGCGACATCCGTTGACACCGCATGCTCTCGCGCGGCACGATGATCGTCGATGGCGCTCTCCGATGCACTTGAAGCAGACATTGTTTTTCTTTGCCCACTCCCATCGCGAGTCCATGGCCATCTCCTTCAGCTTCTTGCAGCTGGTCGTGTTGTGCCCCTCTCCGCAGCAAAGACATGTAGCTGTTTCGGCGGCTGTGTTGTAGGACGCCTTGTATGCTACACGCCGCGGCGCGCTTGTGGGAGCTGCGCGCGCCTCGTTCCTTCTAGGCGCGCTCGTCGCGATGGGTAGCTGGGCCGGGCGGGTGTATAGTGCCGCTCGGTCTGCTTCTCGTGACAGGAAGCGGGACAGGGTGACGATCTCTGCTTCGCCGCCTTCCCCGTACTCGTACGCGTAGTCGCACCACTTACTCATTAGGTGCGGGCTGAGCTTCTCCACTACTTCTTGCGCGAGCATGGGATTTTGTAGGTAGCCCCTCTTGTCCACCGTAGTCAACACGCCGACGATGTTCTGTACCCGAACCGCAAATCTGTTCAGGTCGGCCGCGGAGTTCAGTCGCTGCAACTTCTTTAAGTCTTCCAGCGCCTTGTACACTATTGTCTCCGGCCTGCCGAAACATCGTTCCAGAGCTTGGACGATGATCTCTGGATCTGAGGCCGTGTATAGTAGCGTCGCTACCGCTTCGCGGGCTTCTCCCCTCAGGCTCGTTCGTAGGCGCGCTAGGTTCTCGGCCGGCGTGATTCGACATAGCTGCGTCGAGTCCCTCCACGACGCTTTAAATGGCAGCCACTCTGTGGCTGCTCCCGAGAATGGCGGCAGCTCCATGGCTTGGCGTGGCGGTGGACGCATTCTCGTGATACGGTCCAGCGCCTCTGCGAGCTGCCTCGTGCCCCGCTCCCGTTCTGGCGTAGGCGATCTGGCGCGGCGAATGTCGTTCGGTACATTCGCCCATCGTGGCCCCTCTGTGGCCGCGCCTCTATTCCAGCAGGGTTCTCGTGGACAGTCGTCCCCGCGGCGTCGGTGTGGCTCCCTGTTGATCCGCTTCTCCCGATCTTCCATAGGTGCAAGAGTCGCAGGCCAGTTCTCCCTCGGACACACGTTGTCGAGGTCCCTGCGCTCCCCCCGTGAATTGACCGGGTCCGTCGCATTCTGGATCCAGCTGTTGACGCGTGAGTGTGCGTCAACAGCGCTGCCACGGTCCGATTCCTCCGCTTCAATATTGGCCAAGTCCAGCTCTAGTTGGTTTCGTACCAGCCTAGCTTCTATTTCCAATTCTTTCTTCTGAATTGCGGCTAGGCGGGCTTCTGCGGCTACTTCGGCGGCTTTCCTCTGCGCCGCTAAGCTAGCTGTGGAGCGCCGTGAGCGTACAGTGCGCCTTGATGCACTGTATGTAGGCGATAAGGCGCGTCGGCTTGTCGACGCGTCTTCCTCGTGGTAGGCTAGCTGTGGCGGCGTACCTCTCCTCTCAACGTGGCCGTATACCTCTAGGGACGGTACTCGCGACGACGCGTATAGCTCTCGCTCGCGGGCGGGCAACGCGGGCTGCACGGTGCTGCCCGACGTCCTCGACGGCGAACGCGGCGGCTCGGTAAACGCGTGCATGCCGGGCACTCGCTGGGAACGCTCATCCAGCGCCGCCCCCTGCGGTGGGGCGGTAGCGGCGGCATGACGGAGAGCCGGCTCTCTCGCGGCTTCCCTCGTGGAAGTGGCGATCGCGTGTCGTGGCAACACGTCAGCGGTGACGGTGCTCCTCGCGGCGTCGGAGGCGACGGCGGTAACGCGGGCCGTCGCGGCGGGCGACGGCTGTGCGGGTGGCAACGCGGTATCGTAGCCCGACTCGCTTCGCGATGTACTGCGCGTCTTCATGGCCGGAACGTTGTGGTGCTGATGATGCGAGCTGCACAGGATCCGGATCTCGAAGGACCAGCTTGTTGACGACCGGCTCACTAATAATAATGGCTCGGCGGGCCGACCGGTCGTATACGAGCGGAAGACGCGCTAGTGCACGTTACGCGGACGCGGCGGGTGACGATTGACCGGGCAACTGAGCGCCCAACTGAATGATTGTTCGAGGAGGCAGGCCGGTTCTCTTGATGTGCCGAGTAGGCAGGGTTTTCTTGAGGTAGCTTGAGGTAGAAGTAGTGAAACTCGTAGGACTGCTAAATGACGACTGTGTATTTTGACCCAAATGGCCCTATTCTTATTCTCGATACAAGCTGCTCAACTAGGGATGTTTGCGACCGAGGGTTTCGACCTTTTGACCAATAACACGCCACCCTGCGCTGCCTCTATTGTTACGGCAAACTTATACCTGAAATGGCCGTAACGGTACTTGCGTCTGTCTTGCTCCCCCACGTGGGAAGCGCCGGTGCAGACGTCTCGTTCTTGCGCGTTAGTCCCTACCCGACCCAATTCCGAGAAAACGCCATGTGCCAGATGTTGTAATCTACGTCGCTGCCCCCACGTGGGACGCGGCCGCATGGACGCTTTCTTTGTTCTTTATTTCTCTATTGAATCTACGTATTTGCTAAATATATCTAAATGTATAGGTTTTAGGTCGTGTAGGGCTCTCGTGTTAGTGTAGCGTGTTATTCGTAGTCTCTCCTCTCTTTACTTAGGCCTCGGTTACAATGTCTCCCTCGCATTCTCTTTATTGAGCAACTTGTATCGACTTTATTTGTACATCTTACGTTACTATACAATTATATTACATGATGTACTTATCCTAAACATATTACATGCTATAGCTTATCCTAAACACTTTACATAATATGCTTATCCTAGACACCTTACATACTACACAACACTGAACACTGCACAACACATATCGATTGTCACGTGGGGTTCATAGGCTGTCCGCAACAATAATTGAATAATGCAAGGGATTTTAGAAAACTGTTAAAATGTCTGTATGTAATGCTAATATTAACAATAAACAATGTTTATTTCATTACCAGTTTCATTTTTAACCACATATTAAGTGAAAAACTATAGGTATAATTAATGTAATTATAATCATGATACGACATAGTGAGCGTTTTAAACCTTCGCTCAACCAATACTTATATTTTGCTTGATGAAAACCATCCTCATTACATTTTGTGGAATTTAGTGGTTACTTAATTAAATAATCTAGAAAACAGTGACTTGACATTTTTACTATCACAAAGCATTCGGAAAGTAAAGCCTGACCAGAAAAATAAAAAGCTTGCTGTGGGGGCGCCACATTTGCTTTTTTCATAGATAGTGTTTCATAGATATTAGTTCTATTAGTTTTACGCATCATGGCGAGATTTTTTATTTTCTTGGACAGGCTATACGTACAGTACCTGCCTATTAAATACTTTTGCCACATCTACGTTGCCTTCGCATTCCAACGAATCCAGCTTACCGGAAATGATGATTTAAGTAGGTACACTTCCATTGCATTATTATGGTCTTTATTAAAATAGTAATCAGTAGAACTCTAATCTAAAAGCATAGACATTAGACATAAGTACCTAGATAGTTAGAGGGACATGGTTATTGATACTGATTGCTACTTTTTTTGTCTTCTTCTAAGGCAATGGTGCAATTAGCACATTCTGCCAATGTCAAGTTTTCTTCGTAATAAATAATTTCAAAGTCTAAAATGTATTAGCCTGGACATCTAAAATGTATCGTCAATGTCCAGGTCCGTCAGAGTAAGTGAGAAGTCGGTCAGTAAAGTTATAGTATGTTTACTGAGGACAGAAGAGGACTGCGTTTTTATTTGATTATCACAAATACCTACCACGCACGAAAAACACTGAAGTTGAATAAACTATCACTATTAAACCACAAAACGCCTAATACAATTTTTTTACAATAATCAAACGAAAACTCAACGTCACTTCTCGAGTTCCCGCCAAAATGTCGATTAATAGATATTTCAATTTGACAACCATCAAATTGAGAAAAAAAAAACGAATTTGACTTTATTGGGGATTTACTCTTTTGGAATTATTAACTCCACAAACAGAAATTTTATTTTCTGTGGCTCCACAATAGCGGACCGTGATAAAAAATTACAAATGTGCTCTAAATAAATGTAAAAAACACAAAAGAAAACGTCCAAAAAAGGACTATAAATAAATAATATTTTTTTTTGTTAAATAGACAACTATCTAAAAATAATATATAAAAAATCATTATGCGTCTTTAAAAATTAAAATACATTTTAAACTACCCCGCCATTAGAAGTTAAATTCTATTGTAACTATGTGAGCTCTTGTATTTTTACATCGTAGTACCTATAAAATGCACAGATGGCGTTAATTGAGTCTCTTAGAAATAATTTCGCTAAAGTGTATGAAAGACCATATTTTTTATTCTATCATTTACATCTATGTATACAAGAGTATGTATTTTCTATGTATGATTGTAGAAATATAAAAGCATCTCTTTGATTTTCTATAAAGAAAATCCTAAGAAGAAACGGTCTTATATGAGTGGTATTTTATGAATATAGGAACAGTCTATCCAGCACAGTACGATATTATCAAAATTATTTTAACTGACCAAGAAGAGTCATCGATTGAATATTCGTGTGTCATATTTGTACCGCCATCTATTGACGTAGGTAATTCAAAAGGTGAAGGTGAAGCGAATAGTTGATTAAAGTAATCAATTTATTTATAAGATATTTAGAAAATTTCTTTACAATTATAGTTAAAGAATTTATTAATTTTATTCAAATGTTTTTATTGTCTATGATACTTTTATTCATGACATTTTTGGGCAACACTAGCCTTGGTCATTGATCTAAAAAAAAACAATTATTAAGAATTGAGTGGAAAAATATGGCGTATCCTTATTTCTTTCATGTTTATAATGTCTAGGATTTTACAATATAATCTCATTTTAAAGCGTGTTTTATCATATTACTTGTGTAAAACAGTTAATATTCGCAACTAAAGTGCGCAGTGGTTTTCAAATAAGGATTTAAAACGCGCAGTAACTACGCAGGTAAACGACACGAAGAGGTCATTTCCGTGGTTTCTATACCGAAATTCCTTTAGGGTATCACCATGTGTTCAGCTGGAGGGGTCTGCGGCGCCGAGCGGTATGTGAATAAAGTTGTTTTATGTCTACGGGTGATGTTCACAGGCAAATATGTCGTGGCGGGGGCGAGATGATCGAGCGAGCTCCCGTTGGGGCGATCAAGATAAGAAGTGGGACAATCGGCAACGCTCACCTGTTTGGGAGCTTCGGCGGAGCGTCAGCCCTGTACGGGCTTCCAGATCGCCGCAACGCGACCGCCATCGTGACCGGTACGACCGGGATCGCTACGATCGCTTCGACAGGGAATCTGAACGCGAGCGGGACCGTGATCGCGATCGACGCGACCGCTACGACCGCGATTCCGATCGGTATCGCGACCGATACGATAGAAACCGCGACCGTCGTCGGTCGCCGCGAAACGACGAAAAAGACGTCCCCAATGCTCCATCCCCTCCTATAATCAGTGGAAACTGTAGCAAGAAATCGCGTTCTAGAAGTCGATCCCGCAGTCGAGAACGGCAGGACGACTCTAGGGACAAAAATGATGAAGTGTCTTCCATGACTGCCTCCCCCGGTGATTGGATTTGTAAATGCGGCTCTTATAACTTCAAAAGACGGCACATTTGCTACCGCCGCAACTGTGAAGGCAAGAGGTCAGAGGGTGTTATTTATGGTGGTGATGCTGGAAATGCCAGTTTGGAAAGTAACTCTGGTATTACAAAACGTTTGCTCTTCCGAAGATTAGATGCTCTCACTACTGAAGAGAAAATACTGGATACTTTGAAAGAACGTTGCTCAAAGTCTACATTAGACTCTATTGCGGGCATAACTATTGGTCGAGAGACATTAACAGGTGCTTCGAAGTGTCTTGCCTATATAAATTTTAATTCCATTGCTGACTCAACTGCAGCTCATTCCGAGTTAGTATACCTTCGTCCTTCATTAAAAATAGATGGACGAGAAGTGTTGATTTCATATTATAATGAACCACATAAAATGCAAAAGTCTACAGCTAAGAATGCTGATTATTCAGCTTATTATGCACAGATTTACACCAATTCACAGCCTTTATCAGAGGCTGATAGGGTAAATGCAGCAGCAGCTGTCGCTCAATCTGCAATTTCTGCAGCTCAAGCTCGCCAGTTAGCCTGGTCTCCTGCTTCAGTACCAGCTTTTGTAAACTCTACCTCACAGGTTGTTTCTGCAGTCAAAGTTCCAACTGGCGATAGTAAGACAGTCTACTCAGCACCTGATACTCGAACATTTATGTATGATGAGACTTCAGGGTACTATTATGACCCTGCTACAGGTTTATATTATGATGGCAACACTCAGTATTTTTATAACAGTCAAACAAATCAGTACATGTATTGGGACTCGACTACATCCACTTATACTCTAGCAACACAGAGTCAGCAGAATACAGATCAGCCTAAACTACCAAATCCACCTTCAGCTACTGCTGAGAACACAATAACAAAAGAGCCAGAGGAAAAGAAGAAGAAGGAAAAAGATGATAAAGTCAAAGTCGCTAAGAAAATAGCCAAAGATATGGAAAGATGGGCGCGGACTTTGAATCAAAAGAAAGAAAATGCACGTAGTAATATTGTTATGGAGCAACCCTTAGATACAGGTGCTAGTAAAGGTTCTGCTGATATTGGATTTTCAGTCTTAGGTGCGGGTCCTTCTATTACTCATGTTAAAGAACTATCGCCCCCACCTGCCCCTGTAGCTGGAGATGACTTCCTTATGAAAAATGTTCCGGAGCCAGTATATGACACCGATGAAGGTATAATTGATTGGGTGAAATTGACTTGCCTTCTTTGCAAGCGCAAATTCCCATCAGCCGATGTTTTAACCAAACACAAGACAATGTCAGACTTACACGGTAGGAACTTAGCAGAGTATCAAAAAAAGAACGAATTGTTACCACAGTCTAATGGATATAGAGATCGAGCTGCAGAAAGACGCATGAAGTTTGGCGAAGACGAAGGTCCAGTTAGGAAGCGATATGAGCCTGAGCATGTACCATTACAATTACATCCGCCTCCATCTGTCGTGGATACAATCGGGGGGAAAATGTTGCAAAAAATGGGCTGGTCCGAAGGCAGAGGGTTGGGTAAAGAAGAGCAAGGTAGAACTGCCCCTATTGAAGCAGAACAAAGACCAACTTTGGCTGGACTAGGTCATAGGAGAGGCATTTACACACCTACACCTGGGGAGACATATCGAGACACTGTAAAGAAACTGATGATAGCGAGATACAAAGAAGTCATAGGGCAAGAGGAGGGCAATAAGTAGGTGAGTGATTTTTTAATTTCTTCTACACTAATAATTTTTTTTACAGGTGGCATTTTACAGGTCAGTATTGTAATTTGATAAAAAACGACGTTATAATTATAATTTATAACCATTCAATTTATTTACCATTTCAATTAATGGGTCTAGACATATGTGACAATAAGAGATCTTATTGATGGTTCTAATTACTTCAATATTAAAAGAAATAATACGTTTTTTATTGCTTTATCAGATCTGCCCCCAAAAAAAGGTATTAGTAACATTTGTCCTCCTAAAAAAAGCCATACTGAACGCCAACGCGCTCCTGGCAGTCGCGATCATAAAACGTGCTCTCGCTCGCACTTATGGGCCTTATGAGAAGGCGTAGTGATGCCTATCATCCTATCGATCGCAATTATCATCCTATCGATTATGATAATTACCAGTAATTCTATTGAAAAGGAAAACAACCATTATTGTTTGAAAAGTAGTTATTATTATTTTAACTTTTAACAATAAATACTAAAACCACCATATAATAATAATGAAATCATAAATAATCAAATATTAAAACAATCTCTACTCGTCACCCTATGTCGTAATCATCGTCTGTATCGCTATCCTCTACCACATTTCATGAGGCGATCGGACAAACGTGTCTTTCTTAAATCCTCGTCCTGCAGAGCCTCTGCGTTCACTGGTGAACACATTTCGCCCAATTTTCCGTCGTTCCGTCGCAGTGGTCTCGTGCAGCAATTTTCCACGTCGGCGATTTTAAATGTTCTGGTGGTTATTCTTCGTCACAACTTCTCCTTTATCTTGGGGCCCTATCGGGCGACTTAGCTATATCGGATTATACTGACAATGATATGGGGGCAAACGAATCACTTCATGACCCCATTCATTTGCCTAAGTACAAAATGATATTGTTATAAAGTACTGATCTTTTTTAAATGTTTGAAAGAAATATAAAAAAAAATGAATATACAGTTTTAAAAGAATACATCGAAATGTACCCATTACCTACACAATATTATGCATAATATATTTTGATTTTTATTATAATACAGGATATTACATTTATTCAAACTCTTTACATTTATTCAATTGCCAAGTAGTGGCAATATTTTATAGATTTTATCTAAAAATGTTTTTGACCACTGGCAGTAGGCACAAAAATCATTGTACGAAATTCTTCCTGCTCTGCGACTGTGCTATAGTTCAAGGAATTGAGGATGAGTCAAGGAATCGATAATGCATACGGCACCTGTACAACCCCAGTGCGTGATTGATTTATGACAGCCAATGCCATGAGCGTTGGCGGATAGTATAGTAACATTTGTCCTACCATTTTACCAATTTTCTTTGCATTTTCCTCAAATGTCATTAATATGCATTTGTCCTTTTTTTTTCTAAGAAGGGCAGAAATGTTAGAGCAACAGAATCTTTAAATAATGAAATTTTCAAGTTGAAAATCTTAACCATAATCAATAAAGTCCCTTGGCGCAGGTAACATCACTTTTGAATGAATTAAAATTTTAAAATACCATTTTATATAATATGAATGCTACTTTCAATAAAATTGATTTGAAAGTTAATTTTTAAAATTATTAGGTAATTAGTTTTGAATGTTTATTTTTCAAAGGTTTTTTGTTGTAACATAAATTTGTTCTCTTTACTGTTCTTCATATATTCTTTACAATTACAGTGTTGTCTTTACTATATTATGAAAAGCTGACAATTCTTTGAGCAACAATTCAAAAAAGTGTTTTAGTTTTAAGATATTTTATTTCCACTGTGAAATTTGTCTTTGTATGTGTGCCATGTCCAACTTATAGGATTCACAAGGATTTCATACAAGGGTTGAAAGGTTGTAGGCATAAATACACTTTCCTAATGGTTTGATTCTCATTTCACTAAATAGATGAGGCGCGTCAGCTTCTATGGATCGGCGCTAGGGCATGACTACATCATACGGGTAAGTACTTATATAACTATGTTACTGCTTCGTAATGATTGTTCCTTCACAGCCTCACAGCACAGGTAAATAGCAAACAGACATCTAGAGGAGAAAACAATGTGGACTGTACAAGTCTGCCAATCGCCGCCTTCTAAAAATGAGCACCTTTTAACTGCAGCGACGTGCTTAAATGATTGAGGCATTCTGTTCAGGACAGTTAAGCAAGACAGTAATTGACTTTACGTAAACATACAAACTACCAAGTTTCCAAATAAAAGTATCTTTTAAACGACTGTATCTTCGATAGAAAATCGAAATTAGTACCTTTTACACAGCTAATAGAGGAATTAACTAAGTAATTAACTAAGCCTTTAGGCTTAGTTAATTACATTAAACTAGTAGGTAATGAGCGCTTCGGGAAGGGCCAAACGGGGACATTTTAAGAATACGACTGTCTTCTAATTCAGTATCGTTTTACCACTTCACTTATTATTTTATAGAAAAGGGTACAGATGATGTGTTTAAGTATATTGACGTATAGAGGTGGACTCATTTGTATACAATGGATTTTGACCCTTTATAGCGATTGTTCCACTGCCACTTGTAGACATTTATGGAGATCTAATATGTGTATTAGCAAATTACACTTTACAGAGAGTCATCTGTCAGACTTACTGTAATGACTTTGTCTTTTAAAAATCAAAACCAAACAGAAGCCAAGGAATAAGGAAGCATAGACGTCTCCACAGAAAACGAAATTTGCTTTCATTCAATCTTACAGGTGTACAAAAGACAACCCCATAACAGTTGTATTCCAAAACATATTTTATTATTTTTCTTTATTTCCAGTTATTTATTTATTTTTCCAGTTACATTTACAGCTAGTTGTCTAGCTGAATTTATTTTTGTTAGGTCTAGAAGACAGATATTTCTTTTAGCTCATGAAGAAGCATACAACACTAAGGGACATATAGACTATATGCGTCAAACTGTGATATATGTATGTGATATTGTGAGTAACGAAGAAACGGTGCATACATGTGAACAAGTATGACTTTACTGACGTATGTGACTATTTGCATTGCAGAATCGTCGCCCGCGACCGGACCCGTCGTGCCAAACATGTTGTTTTTATAATAAGTCCACAACAATCTCTTAATTTTTTTGAATTGTTTCTTTAATAAAATAATAGATCAGCCATACTCAACCTTTCCCTTCCTCGGGCCACATACATATATGATCCTACAAAAATACTTTGAAATAATTTAATAGTAAATATCTAACTAAAAATTAACATGTATTTCACGATATTTTTATTTCAGAAAATGTAAGTAGGTAATCAATGGTTAATTTACTCGTATCTACAATCGCTCGCTTTAGGTCTTTGATCTTTAAACGCGAACGCTTCTTAGTAAGTACGCATAAGTAGGTAACTAAGAAACATGTTATGCACATAGGAGTAAATTAATCGCAAATTATTTAAAAAAAATTTAAAAATAATATCATGAAATACATGTTAATTTTTAGTTAGATATAATATTTCTACTGTACCTACTGATTGATATATTAAAATAGTCTACACTGTTCTTGTAGGACCTTATATACTTTCTATGCAGGTAATTCCCAATTCCCATTCCCAATGGGAAATACTGGGTTTTGATGTTAGAGTTACCATACGAATGAATCTGTAGTGCTACCAGTAGTGTAATAGTGATTTAATAATTATAAATGTGTGATTTTCTATATTGTGCCAAGTGGGCTGCACTTTATACTCTGTGGATCACTAGCGGCCCGGGGCCCGTAGGTTGAGTATGGCGACTGCAGACAAAATACTTTCTTATGTTACCTTTATCAGTGTTATTAATAAATTATTAGGACATCTGTAAATACTAAAAAGAAACCATGCAATTTGTTACTTGTTTGAAGTAATTTTACAATTTTTAACTGTAATAATATAGACGAAGGAACAAAATCAGCAGTGATAATTGTCAACGACGTAAATTGGAATGTTGTAAGATTGTGTAAAGTGTAAATTAAGATTATTAGGTGGGTACAGAAGCGGGGATGCTCATAACCATAAAATGCAATGGATAGAAGTTCGTTGGTGGAAGAAAGTTCACGTGTGGTCGCCACGTTCACGTTCACAGCGACTTATCGACAGTTATGTTGTTTTAAAATACGACAATTTTTCGCTTTTAAGAATCAAATTCGAAGGGGCTTGAATTTAAATATGTGGGAATGTCATCATAAAGTCCTATATCTTCATTATCACCAGAAAACTTAAAGCTAATCCACCTTTAAGTTTGCTACCGATACATTATTTTCTGATATGACTCATTCAATTATTTCTCATTCGAATTAATTATACTCCGCTTCTGTACCTGGATATTTATTTTGCTTGTAGTATACCTATTTTTAAATAAAGCTATGTATTTTATCGTTTGCCAGTGTTAGACATCGCTCAACATTATTAGAATCGAAACTATATTATTGCATTTAAAATACTTATTTCTAAACTTGTACCGTCGGGAACCATTTAATAATAAAGATATTTTATTACAATTATTAGAATCGACTAAATTATTTTATTAGTTGCACAACGCGCATGGTACAAGTAGTGCTAAAATTAAACGATTAGTAAAGGGAGCTACACACATGTTCGTTTCGGCAAATTCTCTTTGTAAACTCTACTCACACCGATTGCGCGGAACTACTCTAAGCATTGAAGCAGTAATTAATACTTTATTTTCAACGTTGATGATTAAATTTGCGTGACACTGCGAATACAGCTACAATCTGGCGGCTGCGCATGTAATTTTAATAAAAAAAAAAAACAAATATAAAGTGCACAACGCTAAAGAAATATAATTCAATAAATTATTTGAACTATTTGCCGCATAGCGTCGTGTTCCTCGCGATAGACTTGAATTGGACCTATTTTTAGGACCCATGACTAAATGCTTATTTACACCAGGTGATTTTTTTGAACGCATACAGGTGAGAAAAATCAGTCAAGAATATGCCAATGCGCAGCAAGTAACGCAGGATAGTTTTAGCAGCGAATTGTCTTTCCAACTTCCGTCCTTCTTTTGTACATTATATAACGTTTTCTGTTCGGGACAAAATCTGGAATTTGGACCTGATGCCGAGCCAGTTATGTCGACCCTGAAACTACGAATTCCGGAGTTTGATGGGAACATTTTACGAATTGTTGCAAAAAATAAAATTTCTTTTGAATTTTTTCCAATTTTGTTAATTACATGGCGCCCAACAAATTGATATTTTTATATATAATTATATGTGAATTAACTTTGGATCGAATCCACGGTTTCAGGCTTGTGTAAAGGTTCTGTTACACTTGTGTATTTTTTGGCGATATGAATGCTAGAGCATTGAATCAATATAGTGAATTACAAAATATGTAATAAGTCAGTTGTCTAAGAAAATTCGACTCTATTTGACTAAGAAATGCAGAGTAAACAAACAAGTCAGTTAGCTTTGATAGTCTCTGACAACTAGTTTTATGGAACGAAAAAGTTATTTAATAATATGTAAATATTTCTACGTATCCACTTTTTAGAAGTAAATTTTAATATTATGTTATACGTATTTAGTTTGACTGGTCTAGTAGTATATTCCAAAATCCTCTAAGGAGGGGTCAAAATTGTGTACATTTTGTTTACAAGATAAGGCGGCGGCTTATTAAATTCGTTATGCGCTTGTAAATAGGTAACGAACAGTACATTCTAATAATAAATGAAAGATTTTCCATTTATATCTGTTTTTTATTTTATACAAAAGTAATGAAAACGTATAGATTATAATGTGAATATACTCTTCTGTGCATTCATTATCAAACGATTTGCAGGAACGTGTAAATTTATTTGTGAGAAAATCCACTTGAGAGTGCGACCCAAAAATAGTAAACTTTTGGCAAGTTTGCCCACTTGCCATTATATATCTGTAAGTTCGATATTATCAACCTTATGATCATTGAACTTGAGGACTATATTACAGAACTAGGCAACGTCACACAGTATCAGATTATGAAGCATTTGAACATACATATTGTCCACTAAAATTGATGCCGCAAAGAAGTTTAGTGCATTTTCCATACAAACAAGCCAACGAACTAGGATTGTTCATTTTATAGGTGCCACAAAGAAAACAGTAAAACATTTTGAAATGGAATAGACAATTTTTATTGTTTATATATTTTGCTTTCTTCACTACAAAAAGAGAGAAAGATGTGCGTTCCTAACTTTCCAGCACTTAAGGCAAGTACTTTTGCCTTCCAATTCACGTGTTTATTGTCACTAAACATTTTTTTACAGATTTTTACATTTTTTCACATTTTTATTCTAATTCAATAAAACATACTTATCACACCAACCATACTTCGAAAACAATTTTTATGATAAAAATAAAATAAAATAAATAAATAAAATAGATTTATAAATATGTGGATACCTATAACCGATATACAGGATTACTAGTTTTTGGTCACCATCTAAATTTTGATAATTGGTTTTACTTGACAAACTGAACAGTGGGGTCCGAAATTCGGTAAAAATTTTGGAACTTTCCATACAAGACTTGGTCACGTGACCCTACTGTTTGTATGGATGTCAATTATTTTGTATTTTTTCGACCAATTTGTTCATTTGACCGGTGAACAAAAGTGATCTATGTAAACAAATTTGTTTAAGACTTTATACTCGGGACGATGACTAAGACGAATACAGTTAAAATAACTTCGTTTTTATCAAATACTAATGTATTTTTTTAACTATTAATTTTTGAAAATATACAAAATAGTAGGTAATAAAAAATTAAATCTTTTATTAATATGAATTCTATCTGCAATGTTATAAATAACCTTAGTAAGCCGAAGTAAATTTTGCAAAACATGTTATTTAAACAACAATAAAACCAACGTTGAATTAACGTGCCATCTACTAATAAATTTAAGATTCCTGGGTGGCAACCTGACGTTTCTATTGTGGTGGGGAAAGTCGCCAACAGCGCTCCAGACATGCAGGTGACATTGACAAACAGCATATTTTCGAATTTAGAAGAGATTACGTTACTTTTTTGCCTATTTTGTTTATTTGTTACAAAAATAACTAGTTAAAACACTACTCACTTGCTGCAGTGATTTTTAGACTAGTTTGGCGCGAAACATACCACTTACTTTGACATAGGCTGACACCACCGAAGTGAAGTAGGAGACAATCCGTTACTTAGTGTTGCCAGAGATATAATTAATTTTCAACCACAACTTAACAAACAAAATTTACAACCATTTTTTTTCAGTGTATTTAAAAAATCTTGGCGGGCAAAATCGCTACGTTTTACAGTAATAATTGTATTATTTACTATTCTTATGGTATTCTTCTTATTACTACTCTTAGTGACCCCTGAGAGAGGTCTGTATCCAGCACCACTGTCCACTGCTGGCTGACGTTGTTTGGCTGTCAATATACTGAGGATCCTAGTGATATCCTGCATTCGGATGCATTGATTCTGATGGTTGTAAAGCGTTTTCTTGAGGTGCAGTAATTAAGCTATTTTCGTAGAAGAATATTTCGGTGAAGAAGGTCAGCTTCCTCTGTACGTAGAGTATCCATAAGGACTGACAATTAGAGGGATGTGGTAGTGCTTGCCTTCCATGATGTTGAAGACTATCTGGAATTTCATTAATTTCACATAGACTTATAGATCCAATCGAATAATGTTAGCCATTTTATGGAAAGTGTTTGATGATCAGACAGTTCACCTGATGGTAGATGGATACTGTCGCTCATGGACATCAGCGAAACATGTCTACATTAGTCAACAATGTTGGTAGGTCCGCAGATGCTCTGCCTGCAGGATGAGGAATAAAGTGTATTTTATCCAATCTCTATCACTCCAACCCACTTGAGGGACATCGGACGGAATAACAGAAATTCAGGAGATTGTAAAATCCCCAGGACAGCTCGAATACCAGTCGGCTGTGCGATTATAGCACATTTACTCTCTCCACAGTTGTGGTAATTAAAAAAATAAATTTACCTACTAAAGTAGGTACCTGATATAACTGGGTTTGAACTCTCGAATGTAAGTAAGAATTAAGCTATCGCTGCTCTGTAGGTTAAACTTTCTAGTAGTTATTGGAAATACTTATAAAGGGTGTTTTTTTTAGAGGTATAGAACTTTGAAATGGATGAATTTTTAAAATTGACATGAAATAGACTTTATTCAAAAGATAATCTTTTGGCATTATAATTTAAATATGATTTCTGGCATATGACCGCCACGGCTGGCTCGGTCGTAATCCATCTGGAGGTCCAATTTTCAATAACTTTTTCCAACGTTTGTGGCCGTATATCGGCAATAACGCGGCAAATGTTGTCCTCCAAGTGGTCGATCGTTTCGGGCTTATCGGCGTAGACTAGCGACTTCACATATCCCCACAGAAAATAGTCTAGCGGCGTTAAATCGCACGATCTTGGAGGCCAATTCACGGGTCCGGAACGTGAAATTATGCGGTTACCAAACGTTTCCTTCAGTAAATCAATTGTGGCACGAGCTGTGTGACATGTTGCGCCGTCTTGTTGAAACCACAGTAATCATGGTTGAGGAACGAAAAAGTCAGTAATCATGGCTCTATAGCGGTCACCATTGACTGTAACGTTCTGGCCAGCATCGTTTTTAAAGAAGTACGGACCAATGATTCCACCAGCCCATAAAGCACACCAAACAGTCAGTTTTTCTGGATGTAACGGTGTCTCAACATACACTTGAGGATTATCTTCACTCCAAATACGGCAGTTTTGTTTATTGACGTAGCCATTCAACCAAAAGTGAGCTTCATCGCTAAACAAAATTCTCTTATGAAAATCGGGATCAACGGCAATCTTGTTTTGGGCCCATTCACCGAATCTACGCCTTGCTAGGTGATCGCGTGGCTTCAATTCTTGCACGAGTTGGATTTTGTAAGCACGCAAACCAAGATCTTTCCGCAAAATCTTCCATAAAGTGGATGGACACATATCCAATTCCTGTGCACGATGGCGGATAGACTGATTCCGGTCTTCCTCTACGCTACGCTCTACAGCAGCAATGGCTTCTTCTGTACGCACTGTACGACGTCTCTGTAGATGCGTATTATCATTTAGAGTAAACGTGGTGCGAAAACGGTCCATAGTTAGTCGAATTAATTGCTCTGATGGACGATTATGTTGACCGTAAAATGGACGTAGTGCGCGATACGTATTTCGAACAGAACCATTATTTTCAAAATAAATTTGCACAATTTGGAAGCGTTGTTCAGGCGTCAGTCTATTCATGTTGAAATGCCAAACCAAACTAAACACAAATCACTTGACAGCTGACAAAATGGCCGCCAGTTAAAACAGTGTTGCCAACTTAAAGTTCTATACCTCTAAAAAAACATCCTTTATAAGACTAGCGACCCGCCCTCACTTCGCTTCGGTTTATTAAATTTAAAACAATCTGAATAAGATATTTTCCTGCGGTAAAATTGAGCCTATATTTTAAGTTAGACCTCTAGCAATACATCGGTGAAAACTGCATTCAATTGCATGCAGTAGTTTTTGCGTGATGCGTGTATAAACATACAGACAGACAGAGAAAATTTCTAAAAACTTGTTTTGGCTTCTGTTGCTCTAATAAAGACCCCCCATATTAGTTTTTTTTCAATATCTATAATGTACAGACATCGGCCTGTTACAATTTTATTATATGTATAGATATGGCGATATCTAAACAGTTCAAAAACTATTTTTTTCGGCCAGAATAAGGTTTCATCATGCGCGCGAATCAGCAAATACAGATTTTTCCATTAAAAAGGGCAACTCACCTCTACATAAGGATATATTGTCTCCTTATTTAAACTCCTAAAATAATCACCAATATTGAATTTCAGTTTATACGTTCCTCCACCGAGCACCTCTTTCGAAAATGGAAACTGTATCCTCCCGTCACTCGTCGTCACTGTATTGTGCCATTGCACCCAGGATTCTTGCCGTTTTTTGTATAATTCCACAAATAATCCAGCTGCCGGATTACCGCTGGATGTATCCAGCACATGTGTCGTTAACACTGGCCTGGACATGGTTTCCAAGGGGCGATTATACAATACGTGTTTTTCCCTTGTGAAATTATTGTTGAATGACCGTATATAGGTTCTCGGGGTCAATATGATTATGTTATCGTTAGACGCAGTGTCATACGAATAGTAAATAATACCTAAAGTAAATATTATTTATTATTCTTACGCCAGTGTTTTGAGATAAAACTCGCTATCATGCTCTGTTACTAGCTTTCCACAGATTCGTTGGTGGTTAGGGTTCATATTTGCTTGACCGGGTTTGTAGTATGGAGATGAGAATTGCGAACGTTTATTTCACACTGCTTTTGAAGAATTAATACATTATGGAGTTATTGGAGCATATTGTTGACGAGTTTAGTCGTAATTGTATGATATAAAAATGAGTGTTTGAATATATGTATGTGTGTAGGTATGAATGTATGTGGATTTATTTATTTAAAAACCATTGAAAATGTAGCTGGGCAAAATTAGTCAAAATAGAATTGAACAAAACAGAAATTTGTTTATTTGTCCGTGTAAAACTTACTTCGATGCACTTCTTAACATTCACAGTTTAGTATTCCATTTATTTCATAGTACCGACTTTGTTAGGTTATCTAGATCATTTTGTATTAATATGCTTTGTCGATCGTTTACGTAAGGTGATGTAATAAAAAGCAGATAGCTTATATCTTAAAAATATTGTACGTATCTAGTGCAGATTTTATTGTCTAAAATAAGTACCTACTGTTGTCCCTTCACTCCCGCAAGTTCCTTGTTGCAGTTCCACATGGGACGTTTGTAACCTTCAATATGCGTTTTTATGTTTCATTAACCTTTAAACCCGTATTTTCTCTCATCTTTGAGTATCATTTCTTCCTCTATACATTAACTGGCCACCTCTAAATATATGTAGGTATACTTGATTGTTCATTGGCTTCCGCTAGTTGTAAAAAATATGAATGAACCGTCAATTAATCTCCGAGTCACATGTAAAATATTTCGTTCATTATTTGTAAGCTGTGACTAATGTGATTATGAAACGATTAATGATATCTAGTTTTGTTTGTTTGTCGTGGAACTTCTGCGAATAAAGAAAAATAAGATCTTTTAATACCCAATAGTTCCATGTATGATTCAAGTGGGTTACAGTAGTTCCACGTGGAACTGCAACATGGCACTTCTGGGAGTAAAGGCTGTTGTTAGATATTTATATTATATCTAATCTACCCCTTCAGAAGCAAAGTCCGTGGAATGTTTTCTTATGTTCTTCTTTATATAAATGTCAGGATGTAAGATGTCTCTTCTCGCGGTTTGCTCTAGGATGTGGTCATCGACTATAACGCTGGGGCCGGTTTTTATCAATTTCGTTTGCAGCTGGTCGTTTTCCCGTCCAAATCGGCTAAGGCTGGGCTCTCCGTGTTTCATGTAGTCTATCCTCCACACCGCGTCGTCGCTATTCAATTTGCTGTAAGATAGTAATTGCTGCTTTTTCATCATGTCGGGAGATTCCACTGATAGTGAGAGGTTCTCATCCGAATTCCCAAACTCCTTTCCGTGTTTCCTGTACTTTATCTTGTGCGGGTAGAACTTGCGGATCTTCTTCCTGCCGTTGTACACGGCCGTGCGTTTCGACTCTTTTCTACTCTTTTTCTTCCCTGATATCTTCTTATTAGGCCAGTGCTTTTTCGTCTTCTGAGCGGCCTTCTTTCTCTGTTTTGTTTTTATTGTGATTTCATTATCAAATTTCTTCGGTTCCCCGATCTCTTTGTTATACCCGACTGGATGTACTTGAAGAAAATTCGACAGATCCTCGCTATTGATGGCGGGAAATAGAGTTAAGGAGTAGCCCGGAGCTGTCGTGGTCTGTTCAAGAGATAGCTTTTTATAGTTGAGCTGTTGTATGGACTTCTCTATTAACTTCTTTAACGTCGTATCCGCTGTGATTATTTCGCAGGGTATTGTCGGAAAATTTTTGCATAATACGTTCTGCATGAGGTACATAACACCTTCAGGTTTCTGCGTCTGCATTGGTCCATCCGACAGGTTGTTGTCTTTTTGGAAGTCGGAGACCATTTTATTCATGAGTGCACTGTTCCTCATAATTTTGCCTCGGCATTTGTGTTGTGCTATGCAAAGAGTTATCAGTAGGCACCTTAACAGTTCTCTCACCGCTGACATTTTTAACTGTTTGTGTAGTCTTGTAGCGTTAGAAACTGTTTTATTATACTTATCTGAAACAAAATATTTGTTTCAAACTATAATATCGTAGAAGGATAGAGATAATGTTATTGGAGTAATTTTTAGAGGTAAAATGTCTCATGGTAAAATGTGAAAGCTGTTTTCTGCTACCACAAGTTACTTATATTTACGAATCCGTAGAAGGTTGTCGGTGTAAGCATAAAGTAAAGATCCAATAAGCGTCTATCTGTAGGTTCGTCAAGGAATTAGAAAGCTACTCGGGGGAATTTTGATGATGGAGACGGTTTTATTTTACCATTACCTTCCGTCTTCATTACCGATCATGTAATACCATCTGTACCTACTTTCAAACGGGAGTGCTCTGAAAAACTGACTCGATTTTCTGCAAGCTACGTGTACACCGCAACTGCCAATTGCTGTCACCGGAATTTGAGGTTTACTAATCGCTTTATACCGCGTACACATAAGTGCCAGGTGGTGGAAAAAACTGTTCCGCTACGCTACGACATGAAGTTATCGAGTGCTGTGAACAAGATTGTGCGTGGACGGCACCCCATCCGCAACCCTATCATTATCACCAGGTGCTCTGTCTGTTCATATGACACTATCCTTCAATGAAAAAAACTATAATCAACTCAGCTGGTGCTTACAAAGTAACAGACTGTAATCAACCCTTTTTGTATCCACTGCTGGACACGGGCCTCGTTGAGATTAATAGTGACATTATCTGACAAAAAGGACCTTATTGTCGGTTCTAGTCTTGCAGTTATTAAAGCTTTAGCGAACTTTTAAAAAAAAATCAATTTTTACTATTTATTTAAAACAGGATCTTGACACAACGAAATTTTAACTTAGAGAATCTTAACCAAATCAATAAGTTTATATCGACAAAAAAGTCCATATGCTCAGATAACGACACATAGGTATAGATAGATAAACTTTATTGAACACTGCCTTCTTTAATATATTAAAAAAAATACCTGTGCAAAAAATACAATTTAAATAAGTAGGTAACACGAAAAGTAGGTACAACTGGCGGCTTTATCGCCAAAGTGACTTCATCCAGGCATCTGGCTGTCTTAATTTAATTACTACATACCTACCTATTATTTATAATTAGTAAATTGTCTCGATATAATTGCCCCAAGAGGCTTTTCCATTACGCTACGTTATGGGATTCTTGAAGAAGGCTGTGAATGGGATTTTACAAGTTCGGCAGCGTACCCACATCCCTCCTGGTGGAGGTGTCCATGGGCGGCGGTAGCCACTTAGCATACCGTGGGCCCCTTGCTTGTCCGCCAACATTCCTATATAAAAAAAGAATCACCCACCTGCTTTTAAGCTATCAATTTTCGCCGAATAACCAGTTTACACTTAATTAAAACTAATTAAAAGTATAAAGTCCTTAACAAGAACTAATAATAACTATATAATGTTCCAGTTACACTCATCGTAGATCTTCAACTGAGGCGATCGGTGTTATGCATAGAAACGATAACATGGGAAGCAATAAGCGATGTTAGTAAACTCCTGACTTGTTGTTTGCTATCGTCCGGTGTTTGAGCTAATCGCAATAACACGCAATGCACGAGTCACACGACATCCCGCCAAAAGGATTTTTTTGAATAGAAATCAGCGGCAGACGAGCGTAAAGTCCTCCTGATGGTAAATGGATACTGTCGTCCATAGACATACAATTTCGCGACATAGTTAAGAATTGTTGTATTTTATTCAGATTTGCTTCATGTAACAAAGTTTATCTACTAACAACACGATTATAAAATTTCCGACACACGAAATCAAACTCACTTATAAATAGTAGGTACATATATGAAGAATAAAATTCAGTAGTCTTATCAAGAAATTTTGTCACAATTAGACGTCACTTCATTAGAATGAGAATAAATTAATTAAATTTTTGAGCGAAATTAAATGATGCGGTATCTTCTGAAGATCTTAATATCACTTAGATACCTACCTATGGCCATATTCATTACTAGCTGTTGCCCGCGACTTCGTCCGCGTGGACTTTAGTTTATATAAACACCGTCTTTACCTTCTTAGGGGTATTTGGTATTTTCAAAAACGATCACACACATTATTTCTTATAGCTTATTTAAATTCTTTTTCTTATTCTTTAAATTGATACAACTTTTTTATTTATGAACTGATTGAAATAAAACAAACACTAAATTTTAAGTGAAGCTTACCACAATACATTAGTTAAAACCGCACCCAAATCGGTTAAGCCGTTTCTAAGATTAGCGCGCACAGACAAACAGACAAAATTCTAACAATCATTGTTTTGGGTTCTATTGCGTTGATAAAGGCCCCCAATAATATTTTTCTCATAAAATATATCTTCCATGTACAGACAACGATCAGTTACATTTTTATTATATGTACATAGATTATGTGATGGCTAATAAGACAAAATGCCAATACAAAACCGAAGGACCGAATAACTAACATAACGACGCGTAAAAACATCAACATAATACATAAGATACATAATGTAAGTACATAAAGATTTTAAAACATTTAATATTCATCAAAATTAAAAAAAATATACAGCCCTGCCATCTGTTAATATAATCACCATTTAAAGTAAATGTACACTATCGCCATCTACGGTATTTTTGTATTAATTCCATTCTTACGCCATCTCTTGGCGAGTAGCTAACACTAAGCTAAAATTCATACTTTACAAGAATGTTTTTACTAAATTAATATATTGGTCAATAGATAGAGCAAGCAGGTCTAAATCTTGAAATGTTTTCCCATGGTAACTTCCCACTAGTTAATTCTTACATGCCTATATTGTAGGCTGTAATTAATGGGTATTATTAATTAAAAATCCATTCAATCACATAGGTACCTACATATCCGTCTCATGCTGCTCCGGTGTCACTGAATGAAGGAAAATGCATGTCATGGATTTTGGATGCATTTTACCTATACCATCATTCTTCTCTGTTACCCTCAGGGCAATGAGGAAAACGGTATGATGGGTTTAGTAACATTAGGATATCAGGGGAATCTTTGGTAACTCTTACACACTTCTGAACCACTTTGGTTGGTTTGATGTAGGGATGGCGATTATTTCTGGAAAATATCGATCTTAGAATCGATTCAGCTTGTCAGACCGGAAACTTTTGGACCTCCCCTCGAAAATATGTCGATGTACCGCGCATCTCCATGGGCGACAGTATCCACTTATCGCCAGGGGAACTGTATTGGGAGAGGTCTATATCCAGTAGTGGAGAGACACAGACTGATGGTATGGGAAGGATTAACACAAGCGCGCGTACCCATCACCTATCTCGTACTAACCCGAGGTGGAGAAGGTTCTATCTCGTACTAACCTCCAACGTAACGCACCAGTGTCACGTAATATGTGCGTGTGTAACAGGCTTGGCATCATTGGGAAGTTTCGGGCCGTAATCCTCCACGCCGGCCCACTGCGCATTGGTGGATAGATACATATACTCCAGATTTCTTTTTTTTATTTATGTAGCATGCGAGTTTCCTTACGATGTTTTCCTCTCACCGCCGAGCTAAGTAGTGACTATTTTTTAAATATTTATGTAGAAAACTCAGTGAGTAATATGGACCGAGAATTTCAACTCACGATAGCACGAATGTGAGTCTAGTTTAGATACCCTTAGAGAGATAGATACGCTTTATTGTACAGTAAAAACATACAGAGTAATACAAAGTACAAGTTATTAGAAGTACATATCTAAAGCGATATCTTCCAGATGGTGCAATAAGGAAATAATGTCTGTATATATATACATTCATTAGTACGTATACACACACACACATATATATAGGTATGTATATATATATATATATATATATATATATATATATATATGTATGTGTGTGTATGTGTGTATATATACAGAAAGATAAAGGAAAATAATTTGGGTGCAGGAGAACTCTTGATCTGCGAGCTAGTGCGAGCTTGACCTACGATTCCTCTCAAATGAGCGGGTTCTGAGTCGATACGCTGTGGAATTCTTAGAGAGACCGTTATAAAGAATGTACGCATTGCTTTTATTGTTTAAATAAACAGTCTCTATGCTCATTCCACGAGGAGGATGCCGCGGACGTCGGCTAGAACCTATATATAAAATAAAATAAATACATAGACATAGTGACTAATTCTCGGAGGACTTTCGCCAGCAACCAACAAAATAAAACAATTAAAATCCGCCACACTCAATTTCATTTACAAACCGTTCCAATTATCGCCCACCCCCGGCTGCACGCGACGACGAGATATTTTAATTACCGTACAAATACTTATCGGTCACGATAGAAATATTTGCAGTAGGCATACTACTTAGGTGTTACTTGTAGTGGTGGGTAATCATGACTTCTCGGAGTGTTTCAGCTCACTTAATCCTGCTCCACTTGCGGATCCGATTCCTCTTAGTTACTTCTTAAAAAAAATGTCATTCCATCGTTGCGTCTCCCTTTTGCTTGGGCCTACGACAAGTGCCGATCCGCGATCACACGGCACTGGAGTAGGGTTAGCAGGCCCTAAAATACAAAAGCCGGACTCGGCGCTATATTAGTTTGGACATTTTGCCCTAAAAGCTGGATATATCTTTTTCAAAGCTGGACTTAACTTTTATAGTAAAAAAACTCGGTTATGTATTTTAATTAAATATTTATTAAGTACAAAGTCTTCTGGAGACTAGATAAAATCGAAGAACAAACAAAACACAATAAAATAAAAGTTTTTATTAAACAAATACAAAAAAAATATCCTATATATATATCCTATGAAATATATTTGACAAAAAGCCTAACAAAAGCCGGACAGGCCGGACACGTAAGTATTTGGCCGGACACGACTGTAAAAAGCCAAACATGTCCGGCTAAAGCCGCACACCTGGCAACCCCACAGCGGAGTTGAAGTAACTAATAATTCGGTGGAACAATTAAGAGTTTCCGCTCCGCTCGCGGTTTCTGCTCTTTTGATTCATTGAATCCGGAGTTACCCATCACTAGTTAGGTACTTGGTAATTGTTATCTATGATATTGTTAATTGTTATTTGTTATCCATTGAGTGGTGATATGCTGTGACCTGCGGATAGTCTATCTTTTTATTAAAATATAATTTTTGAAATTGAACAAGACAACATTATTAATTTTTTTTTTAAATAGTAGGTATTAAAAAATACAAGATAGTATAAAATAAGAACTTTCAACAATTTATAAGTACGTACAGAAGGATGGCTGCAACATATCCAAAACCTAGTAAAAGGAAACATTTTGAAAAAGATGTTTTTTGATCTCCAAACAATTTGTATTTTCGAACATATCAATATTTCAAAAATTACCACCGGAAGTTTATCCTTTCGGATCAATAGTGTGACCATAAAGATATAGGCTGACATCCTACATCCTACCTATGACATCGTCAAATTAGGTTAACAAGGATGTCACTCACTAAACATAAGATTTCTCTAACAGAAGCGTCTAACTTGCAAACACGTAGGTATACTCCCAGAGTTCTCCCCCGCGTCCGTAAGTTTCTGCAACATGTGTGCGTGAGCCTGATCTCACGCCTTTTGAACTCAACATGCCCTTCTACCGTTAAACACTACAGCGGTTAATCCGCGCCACGCGGCAATAGTGTGAAGATATTGAAGAATCTAATTTAGTAGGGACCACGAATGATTTTTTAATTTGTCTTTAACGGTATACGAGCTCTGTTTTTGACAATTGAAAGAGATTTAAAAGGGTTTGCCTGTTTCATAATCTGCATTGGATTTTTGTGAACAAAGAGATACTTAACGCTGGCATGTTCGCGATGGCATATTTAATGAAATTTTAGTAAGAGAAAATATAGTTCAACTTGACATGAATATATTTCAATAATGTGACAGAGGTTTGAAAATATCTATTTAATAAAAACTTAAAACTCTGACTGACTGACAGGACTGACAGACAACGCACAGACTAAACCGGTGGGTCTAGAAGCATGGAATTTTGCACAGGAGTTCCTTATAAGTATAACGTAAGTGAGCACTAACAAAGGTTTCTATAAATTCATCCCTTGAGGGTGTAAAAGTTCCTGAGATGTTGCCGATGCTAGTATTATACCTAATAACAAATTCGAACATATTGTCCGTTGCATTCCTTCCGTACCTATTGATCTTTATTTGACACTACACCGACACTACACTTATTTGATGTTATATTTGATACTGTATTTGTCGGTTTGGATTTTTTGATGGTCAGACACCAAGTGGCCAGTTCACTTGGTGGTAAGTGGATACTGTCGCGCATGGACATCCGCGACACATGCCTCTGGATAAATACAGTCTAGAATGACAAAAGTTAGCAAGCCCTCGGATGCTTAAACTATACCTACGTTAGTCTTCTTCGAGAGGGGTGACGTGGCCAGTTGAATGCGCCTAGCGACTGCGCGATTACAATGAAATTTCGTTGTCTCAATTGATCCTGTTTAAATAGAAAATGCTCTAACAGGAAATACAATCGGTGCTAACGAGTTAGGCACAGTTGTTTCAGTATCGAGCTTTTAACCTCAAGGATTTAAGATCATCAAACTTTAAAAATTTGGACTATGACCATTCACGAGCGTTTAACGCTTTAGTTGACGGCTAGAGCGTTAAGCGCTTTAGTTAAGCGTTAAGTTTAGACCTGTTTAGTAGATAAGTAGATATATGTAGGTGTGTGACAAACGCGAAAATCTTAAAAGTTATAATATACATACTTAGTAGTTAATTGAGACGTGTCATTTGCACATCTTAAAACTTAGCTACAGTGAATGTTCTTATCGACTTCAGAACAATTAAAATCCAGATTAAATTGACCATTTATTCACATTTAAATTACACTAACAGAGAGCTCAACGTGTATTGGATCAAAATAATACTTTGACAAAACCTTGTTTAACGCTCGACATACGCTTGCCGGCAATACCGAGTTCCTTAAAGAACACAAGTTTAAATTTACACACACTGAATTACATTTTACTTGAATTTGACCCTAATTGTTCACGTTATAAAGTCGTAAGGGTTCCAGGGATGTGAAAAAATGTTATTGCAAGTAGGTCCTCAGGCAAAACACTCGCAGATAGAAATCTTGTTAAAGGAAACGTCTTTTTCAGCTTTCATTGTCTACAATAACTTGGCTTTGTGGTCTGAAACATATTTTCTGCCCTTCTCAGACATGCAGAATGATTGATAAGTTCGTCTCGTTCTAAAACCTCCACTTTTGAAATCCAATTTGAGATTTCCGCTCTGGGAACGTATTCGAAATTTTCTTTCTTTTTTTGAAGTATTTTTTCAAGCTCACGACAACTTTTAAGTGTTTTTAAATTACGGTCTTTTGTTGTAGACTTTTCACATATCTTTGTTCAAAAGAAATGTACCTACCAATTAATTAATTGAAAGGTAATTATGGCAGTTCAAATATACAATTATTTACCATCAGATATAAAAAAAGGAATCAAAACTAACATTAGTTAAAAAAAAAACTAAAAACATATAATACTTAGTTCAAAAATGTTTCCTCTCAATTGTAACATATATAATATAGTATAATTACTGCTGATTCTTACTTACTAATATTTATAAAATAATATATAATAATAAAATGAGAAAATTTAATAACATGAAATAATTTAGTACCTAACTTTTTTTTTGTATTCTAGGTAGGTATAACATACCTACTGTATTTGTTTGACATAGTATAAAATATTTATACTTAAGCTGCTCTCAATTCACAATAGGTACCTACTTACGTGTAAAAGGTGACTAAGTCTTAAGATACCCAGCGTTCCTATAAGATCATTGTTATAACACTTATTCGGCAAATGAATATTTGAATTTGTATATTTTTAAAATGTTTAATACGAAATAAATACATAAGCGTCCGCGTCATAATCACAATATTTTAGGTAGCAAAATACAAGATTTGGATATATTTTCGGACTCACATTTAGGACAAGTTCCTGGACATTAATTGATTTCCACCTTGAAATATTTTTGTTATAATCAACCTATTATATGTTTTTAAAGCGACGATGTTGTGCGATGATGTCATTAAAATATTGTGCAGCTCTAATAGCATTAGACTTATATTACAATAGCTGTACTAGCTGTGCCCGCGACTTCGTACGCGTGGAATTATAGTTTATTTTTTGGGATATCTTTTCTTTCCGTTAGCCGATTTCGATGAAATAAAGCCTATTCGAAGCGCCAAGCTTAGCTTAATTAACACGTAGAAATCCCATGAAAATCTGTTCAGTAGTTTTGGAGATTAGCGTGTTGAAAATTTTGAAAAATCGTCTTTTTGTATTGTGATACTCTTCCTTCATCGCCCCCGATTAGTTTTATATTCAATGTACAGACACGCTGGTTCTACAGTTTTATTATATGTAGGTATAGATAGATTGTTATATGTATCTATGCTATTAGTATGTAGGTATAAGTAAACACACAAAAATATCTCATTCTTTACAAAAACGTTAAATTTCAGCCTTTTATTTCTATCTCAAGGGTTGACGTGTATGTGACAGTTGACCGGTTGCAATTTCTAACATATGTAATATGGCTGTCAATTTTCTAAATAGGTACTCAATACTTTTTTTTTTTAAGAAAGGACGCATTCGAATGTTTTGATTAATCTATTTAATTTAAAAATTGATATTGGTAAGAAAATTTTAATTTTGTTAATTTGCTTGCCAGAGTGGTAAATCTTGTCGGACTTCAATCATACTGTAATATCAACATCCATCCATATAATCCATGTTTTACGTAATTGAATACATTCGTTAATTCAAAATTTTACCGTTTTTATTTTTGTTCGCGTCACGTTTTGGAACGCGGCCGTTGAGTTCATGACAGACGACGACTTAAGCTGTCATCGGGAGAAAATTCGCATTGTTATAACGTTGATTCGATTCTTTGGCGGTAAGTCGAGATGTGAGGTTGAGTTTTTGTTTGATTAATATAGAAAGTATGTGGTTCCTGTGGTTACTTATAGTTCAAATTATAGTTCAATTATAGTTCAAAGTGTCACGTTTGTGCGTTATGTTTGTGATAATCAAATCAAAGCATGAGACTACGTTTTTCCTGTCCTTCCAAGGAGTCCCTCTGTCTTCAATAAACCTACTATCACTTTTCTGAGCGACGCCATATTTGCTTGAATCGACGACTGATACTGCCATCAAATCGAACCGAAAAAGAAGAGAAATTTCGGCGCCATCAAAAATAAAGTGCATATCGTTATTAAACACTAGCAACCCGTCCTCGTTTCGCTTCGGTTTATAAGTTTTTTTTTTCAATGTATTTTTTTTCAAAATTTCAAAATAAAATATATTCTATATTAGACACGGATAATGCAGCTTCCTATTTGTGAAAGAATTTTTGAAATCGGTTCCGTATTTCCAGAGATTACCCCCAACATACCTACCTACAAACACACAATTTTACCTCTTTATTATATTAGTATAGATAGATTAACAATCGGGTTGCAAGCTCATTGCAGTGGTTAAAAAACTGATTGACCACGTCTTCGCCGGCATCGGAATGAGCTGCGTCTGGAATGTCATTTCGAGGTGGTCATATCTCTCTTTTTTCACACCTCGCATCGCATACACATTTGCTGTCCATCCCATCGCAAATACATTTAGTGGCCCAGTTCTATCGAGTGATAGAACGGCGTTCTATGGATATAACGCATGGATATAACAGTTTATTTCTCTGGTCCATATGATATATTTAGTGGTTTCCCAAGAATATAACCCGCGATCATAATTTTATTTAAGTTAAAGTAACATTAAAGTTACGTTATGAGATGAATTAAAAAATGTGCCAACCCTAGCAGTATCAATAACTGACCTCCCTCGAGCTGTTAAAAAGAAATAAAAAAGTAATAAAATGCAAGGCACAATAAAAACCACAATAAAGCAAGGGTTCCGCATACATTGGCCCCGCTCCCCTCCTCTATTATCCGCGGTACCCTAATTTGAAGGAATACACTCGACGTCAGATTAAGAATGTCTTCTCTGAGGAAAATGGCTACTATTTGCATTTTTATTTTTGACTTTTATCTTTTATGTTAAAATATGTTTAAGGGAAAAACCAACTTAGTGTTAACTTACCTATAGGAATCTTAATCTTGCATGCCGTTACTGGCAAATGACGATCTGACTGTATGTACTTGCCTAGATCTACTATTAAGCACATTGCAAATAGTGAAATTCAATTAAATTTATATAAAGAAGTTGGCAAAAAGTAAAATAATATATCTTTTTCACTTGTTTATTTTCTGACAAACGAGTTGGCGAGTCCACTATTTTGGAGGTGGCGAGTCCACTCTTTTGGAGGTGGCGAGTCCACTCTTTTGAAGGTGGAGTAGTTCATCAGGTTTTGTGGTAGTGGTTTTGTTATCCTTTAGTCGCCTTTATTGGAAACTCAGTGTGGTGCTATTCTGAACCAGGCCGACTTCCACATGACCCATTATACTACATATATAATATATATATACATTATATTTATTATACAGTTAATTATATGCGGTTAATTATTTTAAAAATTGTCACCAGTTCAGGTTCTCACCAGGTGAGAGGAAAACATCGTAAGGAAACCCGCATGCTTCAGAAATAAAAAAAGGTATGGGGTATGTGTATCCAGCAATCAGCACTGGGCCCGCGTGGTAAATTACAGCCCGAAATCTCCCAGTGATTTAGTAGGGGAGGCCTGTGCCCTGTAGCGGGACATTAAAGGCTGGTACAACGTAATTATATGATTGATGGTTGATATCGATCTATCAATCGAGAAGATAGAATGTCTCACTCTTTTGGCTTTCACCAATGACTTATGATGAGTCTACATCATCGACTGTAGTGTTTGGAGTGTATCGGTCGGCAGAGACACAGACTCCATGTGGAGAGGAGCGCGACATGTTCATATAACCGTTGTCGAGAGGCTGGCACAGGGCCGCACTTGAAGGATAGTTTAATATTTGTTTTTTTTTAAAGAAAAAAATGTAGCATTTGTGCAGACAGTGTAGCTGGTGGGAAGTGACGTCTGTGGAAAATAAATTATTGATGCCCAACATTTTTTTTCTCTTTTGCAAGACTGATAACCGATCGCTCTGTCCACAAGGATCCATTGAAGGCATCAAACGTACTTTTGGTACACTCAGATCCATAGCCGCAGTGTTTCAATTTAACGATTTTTCTGTAGCTAAGCTGTTTCATTGCAGGGCACAGACCTCTCCTAGTGAATCATTGGAAGGTTTCGGGTCATAATCACACATATTTCAGATTTTTTTTATTTCTCGAGCATGAGGGTTTCCTCGAGATGTTTTCCCTCGCCGCCGAGCTCGCGACTCATTAAAAATCTGTACTTAAGTATAAACTCGCAGTGGTACCGGCCGAGGATTTGAACTCACGATCACACGAATGTGAGTCCAATATAGATATCCCCTAGTATCACCACTGTTTTCTTTGTATTTTAATTTATTTCAATAGGTATAATATGAATAGGAGTTGAACGCAGTCTATTGTTTTTTATTCGTAAACAATTAATTAGTGATACGTGTATGCTGAATTCCAAAGCTGCTGGACACAGTCGACTGGCTACATTGTCACTCTCTCACAGAAGGCTATCGTGAAATCTACTGCATTTTCTCATTGTTCCAATGTTTGTGCATGTTTTAGTAGTGAGTGAGATGTGTCGGCGCCCATTTCCATCCCACCCTATCCTATCACCCCCTATTTTCCCAACCTATTCTCCAAATCCGTCCCTAATTCTCCAAAGGCACATCCGGGGCGTGCCAACGTTTATCATTCAGGACTGATGTTGGCATGGTGTCGCGGATGTCTATGGACGACAGTTTCCACTGACCAGCAGGTGGACTGTGTGCCCGTAAACCGCCTTCTTTCTAAAAAATAGAGTTGAAGATGAGCAAATTTATATATTTACGTTCCTATTCATTTTGTCGTATACAACAGTCATATATTTTTTTATGATTTTTGAGTATAAATAGATATCCATTGAGTACGTCCCTGTATTGCCACCATGCTAGTATTTTGTTAGTCGGCAGCTTTGTTACGACTCGCCCGCTTTTAACATTAAATACCCGTCTCTCTCATACGTTATAGTTCAGACAGAGCCAAAAACCGTCACGGGACACTGACCAAGAGCCGCTTGCGACAATATTTAGTCACTTATTGGTTACAATGGACAGACGGACAAACTTAAAAAAATGTATTTGCACTCTTAAAAACTCTGGCATGTTTGACTGTCTTTTAAGTTCGCCTTTTGACATTTTTTCGTGGGTTTTTTACGAAAAACATAAATTTAAGTTTTTAAAAATTCTGCTACGTAAGTAGAATTGCGTAATGAATTTAGCATTGGATTATTTTTTGAAAAATATAGTTATCTATAAATCAATTAACACGACAGAAGCTTGGGTGGCTTCAAATCCTCGTCCTGTACCACTGAGTTGTCCGTTACGCTACGGCGTGAGGTTCTTCGAGAGAGCTATGAACAGAATTCTGCAAGGTCGGCAGCTCACCCGCAAGTCCCCAGGTGTTGCAGGTGTTCATGAGCGGCAGTGACCGCTAACCATCATGAGGCCCGCCCGTGCCATCTATTCTATATGACAAATAATACTCCTAGCGATGCGGTGCGAACTAGCGATGGGTAATTAAGACTTGTCGGAGTGTTTTAACTCACTGAATTCTGCTCCGCTTGCGGATCCGACTCCTCTTAGTTACTCCTTAACTCTTCTGATTCACCTTCCGAGAGCGTTTCATTCCCTTTCCCTAATGGTTGTTGCATAAGAAAAAAAAAGTAATGTCATCGTTGCATCTCGATTTTCAGCCTCCGACAAGTGCCGATGCGCAATTACACTCGCGATCATGATTGGCGCCGGAATCGTAATGAATAACAATTCGAAGGAACAATTAAGGGATTCTAAATTAAGGGCTCGTGGATTCAACTCTTTTGATTCATTAACTCCGGAGTTACCCATCACTAGTGCGAACGCCCGATTTGTCAATGCCATAGTGATTACTTTAGTAGACAAATGCAAAGTTCGGTTAATATGAATCCGCTTTTAACCATTAGGCAACTGTTTGGCTTACTGAGTGACCGCGAACAGGTATTGACTGCAAAAAAATCCGTAACCGATCCAACTATACGTTCGCTGCTGAAACGGGCCTTCTCATGCATAAGGGATCTGTGGTCGTAAAACTTCATGCTGGCCGAGCGGGTTGGCGAGTTCACTCTTTTAGACGCGGTGTAGTTCCTCAGGGCTTGGGCTTGGACTTTGTTATAGTCACCTCTTTTGAGACTCACGGGAAGAGATGGGTTAGTACGACCGATGCCACACCAATGAGAAATAGAAATTGCATAGGTAGGTATATTGTGACGTCATCATTGCGTGTAGCACATTTGTAATTCGGATTGCTAAACTGTCCTTTTTATATGGATTAAAAAAAAAATCACCATATCTACTTAATATTTTAGCGTAGGTAGGTATATTTTTGTTTAAATGAAATACCTATATAAGAAAAATCTTATAGTTCAGAACTTACTGGACCTCTCCATTGGAAAAATAGTGCGGGGGTGTGATTTGACTTCGGGGAAAACTGCAGGGAACTCGAAATTTGTACAGTCGGCTCTAGACTCACGCCGTGAAGTCGTGGCAAGAATTCATGCCGTTCACCTGCGTGCCCCGAGAACACCTGTCTACTCTTTTTATATTCGAAATCGGGTCTGAACGCGTATAATAAAGGTATTTGTTTACCTTTTATTCCTACTCGAAGTTTAGCACGAGTTGCACCAGCCGTGGTCACAAATTGACCGAAGAAGATCCGCTGCCACAAGCGCTGAGGAACTACACCACCTCTGAAAGAGTGGACTCGCCATCCCGCTTGGCCAGCATGCATGAGGAGGCCCATGTCCTACAGTAGATACTGAAAGGGCCGATTGCATTGCAACTGTTACACATTTTGAAAAAGTAAATGATTCAAAAGATACATCCGCTCGCAGTTGCTTCTCGTAGCGTCAGTCTAGTGCCGGCTTACTATTTATGTAAAAATTATAATAAACATGAAACTAAATATGTTATATCTTTATCTGCTGTCGCTATAAAAACTACTTATTATCAAAATACTATTCCATTGCCAAAAACTTGAAAACACATTACCACGCACACATTCTCACGTCACACTGACATACAATAGAGTCACGTATTGTGTTATTCTAACTATAGATGACACTTGATCAGTACCTACGTTAAGATTATGATCTTTATACGGTAGTAAATAAGATTCATGTTGGTGTCAGAATGTCTGCTGAATTAAGTGTGCGAGTGTGACGCAATTATAATCCAAGTTTACTTAATTTCGATGTTTGTCCAATTAACCCGTTTCAAAGACACCAATTTGGTACTGTCGTGTAGGCAAGTGTTAAAAAGACAAGTGTTGTTGGTGAAAAGCTTATTTTTTTAAAAAGGATTATTTGAAGTACAATAGATACCTACGGTAGGTACCTATGTGCCACGTATAGGTACATAAAGCCACCAGCATGTGTCTCTTCACTGCAAGACAGTAGGTACCTACTGCAATAATTACTAAACTGATTATTATTGTCATTGTCTGTTTTTAGATGGAGCAAATATTTATGTAAAACTAGCTGTGCCCGGCATGCGTTGCAATGCGTTTTTTTTTGTCAGAGACGTTCGCGGGCGCGTGCACAACAACTCACCAAAGTTTCATCTAAATCGGATGAATGGTTTAGGAATGCATAGAAGGCGAACAAACAAACAAACATTAACTTTTATATATTAAAAAAAGATTAGCAAACCAAAAATTATGAGTTTTTGCAATACGAAGAATGTAATGATTATTGATTATTATTATTATTTATACGTTGATTATTATTTATATTATTATAGTATGTTAATGTCTATATTTATGTAATTTTTATATCTATACTAATATAATAAAGAGGTAAAATTGTGTGTATGTTGGGGGTAATCTCTGGAACTACTGAACCGATCTCAAAAAATATTTCACAAATAGGAAGCTACATTATCCGTGTCTAATATAGGCTATATTTTGTTTTGAAATTTTGAAAAAAAGACATATATAAACCGAAGCGAAGCGAGGCCGGGTCGCTAGTATAATGTATAATAATGTTTTTTTTTAATATTCTATGTACTAAATTTGTAATGTTAATTCTATATGTAATGTTAAGTAATATCGCGGTGCCCTTACAGGACTCATTCATACCTAGTCTAAGACTAATTCTTTTTTTTGCAAACAAATACGTAAAATTTGTATGCATTTAACTCAGAATACTCACCTTCCTGTATAAATGAGAGTCACTGACGACTTCTGTTGTCGACTGTACGATCACATGTAACATGATCCTGTTCTCTGCATGACCACCTAAATACTCGACACATACATACCATCTGTTTGTCGTCTCTGTTTGCCGTCGACTGCCCACCAGCTATGCCTCCATACGAAACGATATTTGAACATTTTAGAAACTTGAATTTCCATTTGTGCCGTGCACGTACACCGAAATTTATTTACCAAGCTACATTTTCCAACACCAAAGCGATCTAAAAACCATAAACATATACATTTAAAGTCTACAATTTTGAAAATTAACAGTTTTAAAGACGCAAATGTAACTTTGTTGAAGGATTAAGTTGACAAAAACATAAAAGCCGTTTTAACAAATGAAAATAGCTCAACTGTAATTGTAATAAGTCACACAAAGATGGTATTTGAGTTGGCAAATAGTCATTAGCCGATAGTTATTGGGTTTCTTATTTGACTTTGTTTAAAGTCTCCTACTTAATAGAATTTGTTAATTTTTTTTTTTTAATTGATCTGTCTTAAGAATTTATATTATTTGTTAGTGAGTGAAATGATACAGACATTCATATTATGTCAACTATTTTGTGGATATGGAAAAGATCTACCTATAGTTCTTTCATCTCACGAATGCGCGTTACGCTTAGTGGTGTGCGCCGCGGGGAATCAAACTGAGCGTTCTCAAGTTCACGCACACTAATACAATATACCTACATGTAGGATCACAACCACTACACGCCTTCGGGAGATGAAAGAACTATCCGTAAACATAACATTGGAGTATTGGAACATCGTAATCATCCACGTACCACATCGGTACAGAAAGTCTTCTTTCTCTAAAGCAACTTCTCGATCTATAAGAATTGGGAGAACGGGTTGGGAAAATAAAGAGGGATAGGGTAGGACGGAATGGAAATGGGCTCTCGCATATCTCACTCACTACCGAAACACGTACGTACATTGGGGAAATACGATAAAGTAGGAAATGCAGTACATTTCAAGGTAGTCTTCTATGTGAGAGGGGTAACGTGGCCAGTCGAGTGTGCCCAGCGGCTGTGGGAATGCAGCGTGCACTCACCTCCTACAAAGCACTGCCTACACTGCAGATTATTAAACTTAAAAGTGATTTTTGTGCGTGGTTTGTACTAATCAAATAACAGCGTGGGACTGCGTTTCTAGTGAGCGTCCAAGCTTCTCTCCTTAGTAAACCTACTATCGTTTCACTGGACATCGACAGGATACGTTTTAGACTTTGAAATTGTTTATTACGAAGAAAACTAGACACTGGCAGAATGTGCTCATTGCACTATTGCCATATATAAAGAAAAAAAAAATAGTATAATATAATTATACTATTAATTACACTTCTTCAACTAAACTTGTTAACAGTGCAGAGTTTGTAGAGGCGAGCATTTTGAATGGAGCAGTAAAAAATAAGCGTTCTTAAAAACAACTTTAAACCACAAAGCCATTCATTTTTATCACACAATTGCCTAATAGAGGGAGGTTGTAACACAATATTTTTGTATGAAATCGTGTGTAAAACGATATTATTTGGTTCATTTGAATGTTTTGTGTTGCGATGCGCTGTAAGACGTGTTTGTGATAATATTTTGCAAATAGGAGGCAGTAATGCGTGAATATTTGATGATGACACGATAAAAATCAAAATTTCACACACTATGTAGGTACCTGTTAGTTTTTATCAATTCAGGTTTCAAAAACAATTATAGCGACGTAGTAAATTTACCGATTTTTAAAATACGAGGCGTTTATTGAAGAGAAAAAAATGTGGGTATATTTTTGAGCACGCTATAAGGTTTTCGAAAAAAATGTTATCTAGTTGGTTAAAATGATTTCTGGGGCACTCCTATTTTGTTAGTTACCCGTTTAACGGAATCCAATGAAATTGTCAAAATTTGACACTGTATTTTAACCTGTAGAAAACATTTAATTATTTATATTCTGGAACCAAGCATCAAGTTTATATATCAAGCAAATTTTTTTTTTCTAACTAACACCGCGTTCCACCTATTTAGGGGTTGAATTTCAAGAACTCTTTAACTGATAAAAGAAATCTATTGTCCAAATTTCATGTTTCTAGCATCATCGGTTTTGGCTCGGCGATGATGAGTCTAAGTCAATCAGATCATTTCTCTTTATATGATATATAAGAATTTCTCGTTGAAAAAGGCCCTTATTTTATATTAAGTACACAATAATCTCTTACTCATTATTTTTTCAAGAAAACATAGCTATTTTTACCTTTTATTCCCGTCATTTCAAACCAACTACATAATGAACCGTTATTATAACCACCAGTTAAACACTCTTCACACAAAACGTCCAAACTTAATCGGACAAAGGCGTCGCCACACGATACCTATTGACTTACTGTAAGTGCATTTCTATGAACAGTTTGTAGTAATTGTTTTATTATTCTCTTTATTTCAATGTAATAAAGGTCCCCTTGAATATTGTTATTCGATAATACTCCGATGAAGGGAGTGACAATTTTATCATACCGTTCTGTAACTTTCTTTCCATATTCCTTCGCTCTTGTCTCCTTTATATAAGGTCTGTTATAAATTGATTTACGTTTTCTTGAGTTGTAAATAAGTTTTGTTTTGTGATTGGGACAAACAAAAGAGGTTGTGTTAAAAATATTTGACGTATACCTCTATTGTGCACATTGTTCGGGGCGTGGCTACTGAGTTTCAATAATTAGGGGAGTTTTAAATTATTAGTAATGATTAGCGGTTATACTGTTTACGTCTATGTACCACGTTTATCTCAATCAACGACAAAATAATAAATAGGTAATTCTCAAATTTGAAAGGACCCAGTGTATTTCCCCGGGGTACCCCGCTTTCGTCAATAAAAAATAGACGTCTCTATTGTTTATTGTATGTACTCTCATTTAGTTTTTATTAATTATTTTCTAATTTGTTTTATGTTATGACAATAAAATTTACTTATTCAATTTATTTGAACTTTTTTTTCAGATTCTGTATATTGTTTTACAAAATCAAATGCATATCTATTAAAATATTGCATCATTAATATATATTATAATAAATTTCCAATGATTAGATACTAACTAATGTTTTACTACCTGTACAAAAATATTTAATTATTACCTATTACCTACTCCAATGCACCCATTTAAAATCTTTACCAAAATTCAAATGAAAAAACGCCGATAATACAAGACAGTCGCAAAATTTTAAAACAAAAATAGATTTTGCAATTTTTGTCACTTTTAGAAAAATATTTCAAGTCAAAAATTATAGTTTCAATACGAGTATATCATAGCTAATATCCTTTACTTAGCAATAGACAAAACTATAATTTAAAAACACACAGCTACAGGTAAAGAGACAGTTTCAGAAACTGTCTATTGAAATAAAAGTTTGTTAAAAGGGAATGTCATTTCAAACATCTACTTTTACTTTAACCTGTTATAATTAAAAGGTTTACAGGAAGTACATTTTTTTCTAAAATACAAAAGCTTCCTTGAAATTCAATTTTCTTGTTTGATCTAAATTATTTTTTATGTTCTATTCTAATACTTATCTCTATTGTACAATCAATCTCTTTCCTTTCTAGACTTTGTTTAAAGGGAAAATTGTAAAAAGGCTTACAATAATGACAATTGATTTGTATTTTTAGGGTTCTGTAGTCTACTAAAGCCACAGATCCTATGAAACGATGCCTTTACTATGCCAAATATTATATCTATAATCAATATATTTTTTGATTTCGCTAATAAAAAATAAATTTAAATTATAATTACAATTATCATCTCAATCTAAAATATGGCCAATGGAACGATTATTATTATTATAATTAAAAAATATGAGGTTATTATTTAAAAAAGTTGCATGTAAAAAAATCTGATTATATGTTGTGTCGCAGTTAGATGACCAGACACTATAACTTAGTATTCATTTAAAACTATTTTCTTCAACAGCACCATTATTTATTAAAACGTTTGCGCCTGACCATTTTTTTAACTTTTACAAACAAGGATACTGTCATCCAATACTCCAGAAGCTCAGCTGTGGCCGTTCAAACCGCAATATAATTTTAATTGTACAAAAAACTGTAAAATCACTCAATGAAATCGAACACAAAAGCAGGTAAATCTCTACATAATAACCAAATTATTTTGACCCAGTATATTTGCTCCACTTCTCCGCTTTCATCATTGTTTATTAAGGACGAGAGGGGCAAGGGAGATCTATTTTATTTGGAGAGGGGTTATTCGAAACCATCGGAGGCATATCAATTACTTATTGTTCGGAAATCATTGCAGAATAAAAGCTTTTTATTATAACCTTTATACCACAGAATAATCTTTTCTGTATCACCAGTTTCTTTTACAGTTCAAATAAGTTCTACTACCTTGTAATACGGGTTAGTACCTCTTGATTTTTTATGAGTTACTTTTGTACCTTTTGCGTGGGAGATGCCTAAAGGATTTCTATTTGAGTTGTTTGTTATTATAATTTCTTTATTGTGGAATCAATTGAAAGGTTTGACATGTGCTTGGCAATTTGTTTTTGATATAATTTGAATAGGCGATTGTAGGTGTTTCATTATACAATTATTATAATATGCTAACTTACCCTTTAGTTCCCATTGTGTAAGTTTAACTAGGGGTTCATACTGGATCCCCTTATACTTTCAGTAGGATATACGAATATTGAGAGCAAATTGATGATAAAATGATCTTCTTAAGACATGCTTATCAATCAGCCTTGACTGGCTTCCTAAGAATACTGCGCTATAAAATGATTAGAAGTAAATCTAGTTTATTTGTACACTTTATACTTTACCAGCGAACCGCCCTCGCTTCGCTTCGGTTTCGTTAAAACAATATTAAACTATACGTATAAACCTTCCTCTTGAATCACTCTATCTATTGATGAAAACCGCATTAAAATCCGTTGCGTAGTTTAAAAGATCTAACCGTACATACAGAGGAACAGACGGCGGGAAGCGACTTTGTTTTATACTATGTACGAGAAGATTTTATGTATTAGTCATTAGTATAAAGATTTATAATATTTAAGTATTCTATTGTTATCTATATATAAGTAGATATTTGATAACTACAATGAAAGTTATGATGCTCTCGGAATTGATGGTGACGTTTCTCTGTCTCTATTATTGTTATGTATATTCCACAAACAATTGAATGAAAAAAACTTTACACATGATACCAAATCTGCTAAAGCAACAATAACGACTGGGGATGCACAATTACCGATTTCAAGCTCTAATGACTGCGCGTAGCTTCGGATGGCTTCGGGATGATACGCTTCGTGGAGCTGATGATTTGTTACTACTGTATCAAGTGGACAGGTTTGATTTAATTATGTGTGCGCTGACGGAAATATTTTTTTTATTGGTGAGAATGTTGAAGATTTAGCAAAAGTTATACTTATTATAACAGGCTTATTATAATCTGGACGGTTTAACAGCAACCAAAATTAACGCGTGTAATGTGTAAAAATTGGAACGCTAATATTGTTATCATTATGTATGGTAATATACTAATTATAAATCAGTAGCTCTTAGAAAACCATTAAATTGTTAGATATGAAGTTGTTGCTTTGTATATTGTCTGTCCGATGGCGCTAGACCGTTTTATACCATATTCATTATACCATGAAACAAAGGGTAAACAAAAAAGACAATAGTTTTAAAACCGAATTCATATTCCCAGCATTTTCTTGGGTTTAAGCTTGCATGTTAGATAGAGCCTAAACAAGAACTATAGACTCAGTCTCAGTTCTATTTTAAATAAAACGTTCCACTTTTTTTTTTTTTTTCGGATTGCCTAAATTCTTGTGGCCCTAGTGGCCTTTCAAGAGTCACCGGACTTGTAAACGTTCTATTAAATGTGATTTCTATTACATAGAAAATAGAATTTCAATAGAAATTATGGGAAACTAAGTTACAATTAGCGTTACCCTAAACAACGGGACGTTACGGCTCTCGCGGGACAGAATTCTAGACTTATGACAGATGTGGTTTAACCACTGCGAAAATCAGCTAGCTAATTCTTTCTTTGCCAAACAAAATCTGGAACAAAGAAAGAACTAAAGTTGCCGACATAGCTTAAAGGGTTAGCAAGATTTAGTGGCAGTGGCCAGATATGCCCCAGGGCGGAGCCCACGTACCGGGAAACGTAGCGTGGACTGACGAGTGGAAAAAAGTAGCCGGTAGTGACTGGTTGAGAGGAACAGACGACCGTGTGTGGTGGCGGTTCTTGGGACAGGCTTATATCTAGCAGTAGCACACATAGCTGTGGAGACACCGGCTGATGGTATGGTATAGTAAACAATGTTGGTGACTTCCGCTTTTTATAAATTACTTTTTTTCTGGTTCTAACCAATAAAGAAACTCCAAGCATAGCTCCTTACTAGTTAGTATCTATAAGTACATAAAGTTTCATTGGAAAAACAATACGATACGTGAGGGGTGCCGCGTAACACGATAGTCAAAGGTATATTTTTGTTTGGACTTATATTTAATTTCGTCTCGAGTCGAGGAAGACCTACGATTTGTTTGCAGTAAAAAAACCTGATACGAGTACTTGTTAAGTTCAAAAGTAATCAATTGTTACGGCTGGGAAAAATTTGGCCGGATATTTTAAATAAAAAATTTTTATTTCAGGCTACCACAAACCCTGAGAAATTACACCACCATTTAAAAGAGTGAACTCGCCAAACGGACTGGGCAGTGTGACTTACACATCCCTCATGTAGAAGACAATGCCATCTTGGTTATGATTTTACTAGATGATCTAGGTTATCAATATATGTACTTACTTAAAAATAAAATTTAAGTAGGAACTCAAGACGGGCTCATTTGGAACTCACGACTACACTGAGAATGGAGAATAGCTTTAGGCTATCACCGCTCGTTGTAAAAATGAACGCCGAGCGCCCGACGCGACGCTCAAATGTTAAGTGAGCGCTAATGAACATTTAAGACACGAGGGTTATAGTACGAGTTTTTAACGTTTTATAGTCTTAAACCCCTGAGGTCCAAAAGCTTGAGTTTTTAACCCTAACCAACCATTTTCGTCTCCTGCTGGATACTAGCCTCCTGTACATTATCTCGTGCATGGCCTTAAAATGCGTAACCAAGCGGGTTGGCAAGTCCATTTGTTAGAGGTCTTGTGTTTCCTCAGGGTTTGTCGTAGCAGCTTTATCCCTTTGTCGACTAACCCCTTAGTCGAGTCTAAAATGGTTAAGGATTTTAGGGTTCATTAGTTCTGACTTAGCGTTCGAAAGCTCAGCATTTTTAAACACCTACTATCATCATTTTTACTCGATGCATTATATGTACTATCATAATTACCATCAGGCCATGTAGTATCAGCCGTCTTTGCAATAACACCATCCCGTCTCTTCCCGTGGATGCCGTGGATGCCGTGGCGACTAAGAGATAACAAAACCGCCACCACAACTCCTGAGGAATTACACCACCCCCAAAAGAGTGAACTCGGCAACTCGCCTGCCGCTAGCGCAGCTAGCGCTAGTTTTAAGGCTATAGTCGATCGTGCACAAGACAATGAACACGAGGACGTCCATGACGTCCATCGTTAAAATATCGGAGTGAACGTTAAAAGTTCTGGTTACTTACCATCAGGTAGATAGATAGATAGAAAAGCTCTCTATTGAACAGCAATACATGTTGTAAAAACACAATTTAAGTAATTCGAAAAGTACAATATTCGGCCTTATCGCCAAAGCGATCTCTTCCAGGCAACCTTTGGGTGGTAACGAGAAAACTGATGACAATCTCAAAAATAGACAGATAATGCAATTTTACATAATGTAATTTAATAATAATAATATTTTATAGATAAATACTTACTTAAGATGAATACAATACATAGATGCATACATACATACATAATATGGGAATGGAAAAAACAAATAGAATTTAAACATAGTGAGTACAGAACAAAGTAAAGAACTAAGTAGATTAACAAGTACTGAAAGAGAGATAACCCTAAAATATGCGGAAATTACTGAGTCAGATAATGCTCATTGACTTGGCTCTTAAAACTATTTATTGTTTGAGTGCGTCTCATGGTTATTTCGTCTCTAACTAAAATGTTTACTAAAGCCTTCTATTATGATAAGATAAACAAACTTGTTATTTTTTAAACAACCCTGTCAATGCTGGATCCATTGTCAAAAACCACAAAAGGTAACGAAAACCGTGAGAGAAAGCCACTTGTTGCGCCACCTGCGAATCCTTTGCTGTTTAATGTTTCACAAACGTTCCAAAGTTCCAAGCTAGCTGCTTGCTACTTGCTTGCGTGTGAATTACTAGTTTTTAAAAACTTGAGTAATACGATCATATTTTTAAAAAAAAATGCGTTTGGCACACATCATTACGAGTATTAATGGGTTTTATATACGTATATTTATCTATTTACAGTCAGCCTGTGACCACGGCCGGGCCCGTCGATACCGTGCCGAAAGTGTTGCTTAAAATAAAAACGCTAATTTTGCTAATTTCTGTACGATTCAGATAAAACTACTTAGACTAAAGTTGTACAGTTTTTGAACGTTATCCTACAATACAAGTATATTAGTTTATAAATACGGTTAATTTTTTTTTAAATTGCATAATTTGGACTGACTTGGATTTGGACCGTCTACTAAGTTTGACAGGTTGTTTACTTTATAAAGCGTACCTACCATATAAAGCACAGGTAATTAAACCTACTTCATTGATAAATATTTTACCTATGAAAGTAAAATAGGTATTTTCTTAATGAATAGACAAACAAAGATATTTATTTTCATAGAAATCCACGCGTGGGAGAACTATTATCGATACATTTTGGAACTGCAAAAAGCCTATCCTTTTTGCTTTCAAGTGCTTAAAGGGAGATAGAAATTGAGATATTTATCAGAAGATATTTATCTTCTGTCGCCGCCTACGGCAAGTACCAGTTGTTGCTAAACAAATGTTGACTATGTATTTGTTTAGCAAATTTAAATCAGACATTTCTCTGACATTTACTGATGATAGAATAGAAGTCATATTCCCTTGTATGGACTGTATGAGAGGACTGGACGTGGAAGTGGTTTTGCAGTGGTTACAATCCATTGTTGCGGTATCTATAATCTTATTTTATACAAAATCTTTGGAAAAACAGAATTAGGGTTATCATTTGATATTGAGCCGTGAGATACGAATGAGCCGAATGTTTTAAGCTATTACCACACGGAATCTCAATACATTTTTCTGGAAAATTTCTAAACTGCTAAAAAGTAAAATAAATAAACACCTAAATATACTCGTAGTACCGATTAATATCTGAAACTAAGATATTAATCGGTTTTTAATATTTTCCGACTTTTATAATTAGTTTAGGTAAGTTTCATTATTTGCCGCTAGATGTCTCTAAATGTTTGAGAATATGTAAAAATCTGATTAAGACGAACTTTATCTAGTAATACGCAGAGTGGAGTTACTGACTATTAGTAAGTAGCCAATAGCTTCTAATAAGACCTAGAACACAAAATTAATGTTTAAAAAAAATTGTCTGTCTGTCCGAGCAATGATAAGTAATTAATAAGCCAGCGCTATTCAGTTCCAGTGGATGCAGTCGCCACCCGCTGGTCATGAGGCAGTCATAGGTGACAGGTGCTTAGAATTTATTAGGTGAATAAAAACACACAGAGTTACAAATCAAATATAGCCAATATAGTGTCGCGAACCCTCGCTCCGTTCAAGTGGCTACAGATACCCAACAGAACCGACACCCTTTCATCTTACAAACAACAAACATATATAGGGTGTTCACTGGTTGACAACTGAACGGGTGTTTACATTGGAGCATGTACATTTTTCGAACGACATCGAAGCTAGTAGTTGAGTCAAACGGGTTCATAGATTTTTTTTAAAGAAAAGTTAGTAGTGTCTGCTACTTCGTTCGCGTGAATTTTAGAATGATTCCCGCGGGAACTCCAGAACGGACTGGGATAAAAGTACCCTAAATTTTAATTAGGTACATAAGCTATAATTGTACCAAGTCTCCTTAAAATCCGTTCAGTGGTTTCAGGCAGACAGATAGACGGACCGACAGAGAGTTCAAAATTCTAAAAAAAAATGTTGATTAAACTGTGATAACTTATTTCGTATACAGGCGTGGCTTCGTTACGATTTTATTATAAATATATAGAAGTGGTAGACGAGCGGCCTGATGGTAAGTGGATAGTGTTGCCCATGAGTATCCACGATACACTCCAACATCAGTCCAGAGTCCGTCCGCTGCATATCGCCGGAGATTTAGGAATGGAAATGAAAAAAAGGCAATGATGGGAATAGAGAGTACCTATATAGGGATGGGTGGTTTTCTACATCCCATTACACCTACTCCATGGGATGTCGCAGGCGACAGTATCCGCGATACATGCCGACATCAGTATATAATGACAAACGTTGGCACATGCCTGGATACGCCGCCAACCTTTGCAGATAGGATTGGAATGGGCTCTGGCATATCTCACTCACTACCGAAACACGTACGTGCACTGGGGAAATACGATAAAGTAGGAAATGCAGTACGTTTCAAGGTAGTCTTCTGTTCGAGTGCGCTCAGGGGCTGTGGGAATGCAGCATGCACTCGCCCTCTACAGTTATTTATGACACAATCTGCTTTATGACACAAGATGGACTTTATCAACCAATCAAGTTCAATTTTTGAAATTATGAACGCTCTGTATGTCAAACGTCGTCCACCCCAATACAAGTACAATACTATCACAGTATCTGATACTGACAGCTCACACACACTCTACACACACACAAGTACACTATTGTATATTGTTACAATAAAGTTATTGCTGTAAAGAATTTAGAATTTCCGAAAAATTTACAGCCTCTCGACACCAAATCTTGACGATAAAAGAAAACAAGGACGTTATTTTCCATGGCTATTTATAGGTTTGATTTAGTCAATCAGTAATTTGTTTTGTTCTGTTTTGTTGGCATTACTTTATTTTGAAACGGCAAACAAAATAAATCATTTTTAATACCATTCAAAATCAACATTTTCTGAGGGGGAGAGTGCACGCTGTAATCTAACAGCCGCTGGGTGCACTCGACTGGCCTCGTTACTCCTCTCACAGAATAGGTACTACTTTGAAATGTACTGCATTTCCCACTTTTTCATATTCTCAAATGTACGCACGTGTTTCGGTACTGAGATCACACTCACTATCGAAACAGGATAAGATAGGAAAAGAGGTAGAAAAGAGATAGGATTTCATCAACAAAGGTAGGCAGCGCATCCGAGAGCGTGAAAAAGTCTGTCATTTTGGAGTAATGTTGGCATGTATCGCGAATGTCCATGGGCGACAGTATCCACTTACCACCAGGTGGACTGTATGCTCGTCTGCCACTTTCTTTCTATAATAAAATAAATGATAACAAAAGTAAAATATTAAACGTTTCGCTCTGACACAACCAACGGACAGTCCACGGCGTATTTCTTCTTCTTGACGTCCTATTTTACACAATTAGTCGAACGCAGTGACCATATTGTGTGGGAGCCATACTTCGGACGTGATCTTTGATAAAGAAGTCCGGATGAACCCCTCGATGATATGGAACGGAGTGATGGTAAAAACCCGAAGTTGACATCAATTGAACAACTCATTAGAATATTCCCCATTATATAAGCGGTAGAAAACACAGGGAGACGCAATATCTCTCCCGATGCTGAGCGATTTTAGACCTCCAGTGAGAGTGGGAAGCTCGTCCCACTCTCGCTGGCATACAGCATACAGCCCACTTACTACCAGATGGGCAGTATGCTCGTCTCTATGCACGTGTGCCTCGTCTTTGTATAAAAAACGTCAAATTTGATTTTGCCGGGCTTGTCTATGGAAATACCAGTTAGTACGTGTATATTAATATCGAGTGAGGCAGTCAATCAACGGGACTATAAAGTGAAGTGTGAGCGGGTCGAGGGGGGGGGGGGGGGGGGAGTGTTGTCGTGTTTCGATTAATTCGCAATACTTGTGACGTGCGAGCACCGTTTACATTTTATATTTGCGAATGCGATTCAGCTATCGAAAAGTATGGAGGCGACTTTTTTAGGGAGATTTTCGATAAATCTACCTACTGTGGAGATCACGATTTACGAATTTAATAAAACTTTCACTACTTCCATATTTCATTAAGATCAGTTTCGAGGTGGTTATTATATATATTGTAGCCAACCTATGCCCTCTAGAAATAAGGCAAATGCATTTTGATGTCATTCGAGAAACATACAATTTTGCTAATTTTTTTATTATTTTGAAATCAAACATACAGTCCACCTGATGGTAAGTAGATACTGTCGTCCATAGACATTCGCGATACATGCCAACATTAGTTCAAAATGACAAACTTTGGCACGCCCCCGGATGCGCTGCCTACCTTTGAAAAACTGCTTGAAAATAACCTTTAATAGCGAGAATTCTAAAGAAAATGTTTGAGTTATTAATCATTGTTTTGCAATAGTGATTAGTACTACTGAAAGCATTTTGCATTTAGTTTTTTTTATAAATAACAATAGAAATGGTATACGTGGTAATGATAAGTGTTTTATGAATTTGTATGAAGCTGTTTTATTAATGCAACATTTTGTCGCTATTATCTTGTCAGTACATCAAGGTAGCTTCTCGTATTTAGCTCAGTTTCAAAGACCACCGCTACTGATTTACTTTTAACTCATAAACCATTGAATATATTCTTTATCACCTTCTGGTGATCAAAAGTCGGGGATTTATGGACCATTATGAAGATTTACCACTATTTTTTTATAAACAAAAAAGGGGGCAGACAAGTATACAGCCCACCTGATGGTAAGTGGATACTGTCGTCCATAGACATCCGCGAAACATGCCAACATCAGTCCAGAATGACAAATGGAGATTAAGGAATGGATTGGGAGAACGGATTGGGAAAATGGAGAAGGGATAGGATACTACCGACTACCGAAACACGTACGTACTTTTGGGACATACGATAAAGTAGGAAATGCAATACATTTCAAGGCAGTCTTCTGTGAGAGAGGGGTATAGTGACCAGTAGAGTGCGCCCAGCGGCCGTGTGAATGCAGCGTGCACTATCCCTCTTTTAAATTACACTGTACTTACATTTACAATAACAATCTATAACGCTGTCAAAAGAAACATCAAAATTAGATGAAAGTGTCCCTCTCCGTACTCGTGAGACGCTCCGCTGTCACCGACACTCGTCCGGTAATTATTTTTATTATTGACCCCCCCTCGCCGCGAATTTGTTTATTTTGTTTTTTATTTATTCGCTTTTTTATTTGTTTATTGGAGTGTGGCCGCCAGGGGGTTAATTTATTCGATGTGCGTTATCACGTGTTACTGTAATTTAAGATTAATTTTGCTGCATCGCAATAATTACGAGTATTTATTAATACCCTGTATCTCACTACTGTTGGATAGCCTTCCGCTCTTCTCATCCAGTCGTTTCCGAACTTTTTTTGTAACCGTAACCAGCCCTTTTGTAGTCCACGGCTGGATATATGCCGCCTTAAAACACGCAGGTTGACGAGTCCACTCCTTTAAGGCGGCCATACACGCTAGGGTATTCATGCGCAGTTTTGCCTGTACAGTTCGACAGTTCGAATGCATATCCTAGCGTGTATGGCCGCATTTAGGAATAGAAAAGCTGCTACCACAGGCCCCCGGGAACTGCACCATCTCTAAAGGCGGCCATACACGCTAGAGTATGCATGCACAGTTTTGCCCGTACAGTCAAACATGAGCGTGTATGCAAGATATCTATACAGTTATCTCACCTACACGCTCATGTTTGGCTGAACAGTTCGACTGTACAGGCAAAACTGTGCGTGCATACCCTAGCATGTATGGCCGCCCTTTACAAACACGTATGGGAACACATGAGATGGGACTAGTCTTAAGCAGGTTGACACCATACAGCACCATGCGGCCTACTTGATTATAATTTTGCAACTAAAGTATTAATTTAAGCCATCTACGACCTACGAGACTACGTTCTTATTAATAAACAAAACTGATAAAGTGATAAATTAAATCATTTTCTTCGCCATTGCAAAGAGTTCCATTACCCCCCCCCCCCCCGGCCCCTCCCTACTTTTAAATTATATCAACGATCGAATTCAGAGAAAATTTTACAAATTTCCATCGGTTTCCACTTCAGGCGCTGAAACTTAGTACAAAGGAATCTGCTGTCCCTCTTTAACGCGTTGAGAGGATATATTGCCGTTTTGCTCTGATAAACTTATTGTAATAGTGGTAGCTAAGTCAGAAGAAAGTATTGAATTATGGTGACTGAGGCTGCGTTCATATTGGACGTGTATTTTAATACAGGATTTAATTAAAAATTTGGGATGTGATGTGCTGGCATAAGACGAGAGTGATATGGCGTGAAATGGAATGTGATTGGTTAGATTAAGAAAAGAACTTTCGTATTTCGGGAGTGAACCAGTATTGCACTGGTTCACTCCCGAAATACGAGTATACCTATTGATGCGTTTCGCGGTAGTTTTCTGTGAGAATATGGCAACTCGGCCAGTCAGATGCGACCAGTGTACTACGAGTAGCATGCACCGGTTAGTTGAATAACCAGTGAACAAACGAGACACTAAAGGCAAATAGTCCACTCAAACACATTTCCGAACACTTTCTTATTTTTTATAGGGAAGTAAGCGGATGAGCAAGGGGTCCCACGTGATGGTAAAACAAATGTTAAGTAATGGTAATGCAGACAAATATTTGTAGGGTAGAAACGTTATTTAGTATGAGCTCGCTACCCTCGTACTACTCACTGTATTTTTTTTGGTACGTTGGTAACTTAGTGTCCTGGACTAAACTTTCTGCACCTGCGGCAGTAAGTTTAATCCAGGACACATTCCGCGTGCGTATACCTTCATGGTAGGTATGGTGAGCTGGCGAAGAGAAAAATTACAAGATATCAAGTGAATTGCAACATCTTTGCATGCTACAGATGGGTAAAGACAAGAAGGTAAATTTAAGGTAACTAATGCGTTCAGGGTGCTGGTGGGTTTGGTGCGGTTCTGCAGTGCCTCGAACATGTTCGCAGAGTCTCGTACTCGATGGTTTCCACGCCATAGTACGCAAAAGTTGCGCCTCTCTGTTGAGTCGACCGTCGAGGGAGCAGAGCAAATACAATTTATTTTTGCTTTACTATTTTATTACTAACACTAGCTTTTAATCTATAATTGTTTCCATAATACAATAATGGTTTCTAGGAACATTTACCGTTAGAAAGGATTTGATTATTCGGTGATTTCTTCAATGTAAACTCACCTTAGTCAAGCCATTATAAAATGTAAAACGTCCTCAACTGGATGTCGTCGCTTTGAATTATATATAAAGTTGTACAGTTACCCGCACACGGGCTTTGTTCCCGACATTGTGTGAGCACTTGCAAGCCTTAACTTTTGTCTATGACTATACTGATAGAGGAAACTGCAGCATTAGCTAATAAAACATTCAATATAAATAAGGACTACATTTATTTATACTAGGAGAAAAATAATAAAACAAAATATGTGACACCACTCTCAAATATAGAATGGACCAAAGACAATTAGAAAACATGAGTGCAGCATTACAACCTTCAACACCTTTTCCTGATGTGTACTCATGTGTCTGAAACATGTCGCTATCCACACATCAACGATGCACAATGTTTTGCAAACTTCACTTTAGACAGTGGCTTTGTCATTATATCAGCTAACTGAATCTCTGTCGGACAGTAGCTGACATTGAGCAGTCCTGTCACGAAGTTTTCGTGAATAAAGTGGTATCGCACATCAATATGCTTCGATCGCTTGTTAAAGGAGCCAGATTTTATAAGTTGAATTGAACTTTGGTTATCAACATATAAATTTATTTTTACTTCTGAATCAGTTATTTCCTTTAACAGGGATTTTAAAAACAATGCTTCTTTACAGCATTCTGCTGCCGCTATATACTCGGCTTCAGTTGAGGATAGAGCCACTATAGGCTGTCTTTTGGATGCCCATGATATTGGTCCATTAGCCATCATAAGAACAGAACCAGATGTGCTCCGTCTTGTTAGTGGATCTCCAGCATAGTCCGAATCACTGTAAGCATCAATATGCTCTATCGAGCTGTTTCGTTTGAACAATATGCCCTTATCTTTAGTCCCATTTAAATATTTCATTATTTTCTTCACTTTCGTGACATCTTCTTTAGTGGGATTTTCGATCTTTCTGCTGACTTGATTTACAGCTTGTGCGATGTCTGGTCTAGTTCTTGTGGACAGATACAGTAAACTTCCCACTGCCTCCCTATAGGGGTAGTCCTTCTCTTGGGGAGTTTCCTGTGTCGACTTTGCATCGTTACTTCCAGGTGTCTCACAAGGTTTAGCGCCTTTCATATTATACTTTTCTAGCACCTCATTTATGTAGTTCTTTTGGGTTAATTTAATACCTTCTCTAGAGTTATTTATTTCCATACCTACATACGTGCTCGGGTTTTCATTTCTTTTCATCTCAAATTTAGTTTCAAGTTTTGACAAGATATCTTCGATCCTCTTCTTGTCTTTTCCTATGACTAATCCGTCATCGACAAATAATCCAATTGTGATAGACTTATCTTCATTTATGAAAACGCATCTGTCGGTCTTAATTGTCTTGAAACCTAAATCTAACATGGCTCGGGTAAAAATTTTATTCCATGTAAATGGAGCTTGTTTTAAGCCGTATAACGACTTTTGCAGTCGGCATACTTTTCCGGGAACATCGTAGCCATCGGGTGCTTTCATATAAATTTCATCTGTCAGTTCACCGTACAAGAAAGCGGTCTTGACGTCGAAAGTCACGAAGTGATAATTTTTAGATGCGGCAATCGCTAATAAGGTTTTAAGAGCAATTTGACTTACGACTGGGCTATATATTTCTTCAAAATCCAGGTTGCCTTTCTGCTCGCAGCCACGTACGACTAATCTTGCTTTGTACGTTCCGTCATCTTTCACTTTAAATACCCATTTGTTAGACAAAACTTTGTGTCCTTTAGCTTTTACCTTGTCAACTAGTACCCAGGTTTTATTTTTCTCTAGGGATTCCTTTTCAGATTTTATAGCCTTCTCCCAATTTTCTTTATCCATGCCTGACACAGTTTCTTTAAAGGTAAGTAAAGAACAATCATTATAATTTTCAGACACAAACATATTTACCGAACTACTTAGCTCATAGTCTTTAGTCCATGCTGGTCGCCTCACATCTCTTTGTGGTCTTCCACTTGAGTTGGGCGATGTAATTGGATTTTGATCAGGCTGGTAAAACAAGTCAGAAGTAGAAGTTGGTTCCTGAAAAGGTAAGGTATTATCTATTTTTTCTATTTCTCTTTCTTCTGTTTCATGTTCCACCTGTTCCGGTTGGAAGTCTCTGTATTCCACAGCAGGAATGTTGTTATAGTGCATCTTTTCAATTACTCTAACATCTCTGCTGATAATAACGTCATTCTTTTCCGGTATGTATATTCTGAAGCCTTTTGCGTTTTTCGCATACCCCATGAATACACCTATAATAGCTTTGGCAGTTAATTTCCCTCTTCGATTTTTATTTAATACAAACGCTCTATTTCCGAATACATGTAAGTGATTTGCTGATGGTATTCTTGTCGTCCACTTCTCATAGGGTAAATTTCCTTTAAGAGCTCTTGCTGGGCTTCTATTTATGAGATAGTTTGCAGTGTGCAATGCCTCTGCCCATAAATTTGGAGGGATATTGGAATCTAGCATCAAACATCTTGCTTTATCCAAAAGTGATCGATTTTTTCTTTCACTGATACCGTTCTGCTGTGGGGTGTAGGGTGCAGTTAGTCTTCTACTTATCCCATTTTCTTTAAGTAGATTATCAAAGTCTTTTGACCTGTATTCTCCTCCGTTGTCAGATTGGAGATTTTGAATTCTTTTCTTGTGGAAAAGTTCAACATTGTTTTTATATTCCTTGAACTTTTCTATTACTTCAATCTTCTTTTTTATGAAGTAAATACAGCAGTATCTTGTATAATCATCTATGAATGTGACAAAATATTTCGATCCCGCCAGAGATTCATTCTCAAAGGGACCGCATACATCGCTGTGAATTATTTGTAATGGCTCAGTGGAGACTATTTCATCATGGCTTTGGAATGGTAGACTTGTCATTTTTCCCTTTATGCAGGTTTCACACGTATCTAACCTTTTTTCCTTAAAATAAAGTCCTCGCATCATTTTATTTCTAACCATTAATTTCAGATCCTTTTCATTTACATGACCTAACTTTTTATGCCATTTCATCATGTCGCTTTCAGCTCCAGACGTGAAATTTGCTGTTTCCTCCGGGTCTTCAAATTCAAGGTAATATAATCCATTTTTCCTTGTAGCTTTTAGAATAACAATTCCATTTTCCATGATACTGGCTTGTTCCTTTTCAAATAGAACTTTGTAGCCGTTATCTGTTATTTTGCTTACTGACAACAAACTATTCGATAAATCAGGTACGTAAAGTGTGTCATTTATATTACATTTACCATTATCGGTGTTGACTACAACATTTCCTTTACCTTTAACTTCGGTAGTGTGCTTCTCTGAAGCCAATCTTAATATGTCTGTCGCAGGGATTAAGTCAGAGAGCATTTCTATTTTACCAGTCATGTGTGACGTGCAGCCACTATCTAGACACCACAAACCATCTTTGGTTTTCGTGTTATCCAATGTCAGACAAATATTAGAAATCTTTTCTTGGCTTTTGTTTACATGGCTATTTTGTCTTTTCTTTGACCAACAAGCCTCTGTTGAGTGCCCTTTCTTATTACAATTTTTGCACAATAATCCTTTTTTCTTTTGTTTTACACAAAATGCCTCTGAAGTTTGAGGTTCGCTGTGCCTCCGTGCTTCATTTTCTTCTATTATTTTAACTTTCAGATTATCGGGATTTGGCAGGACATCTCTCGACTCAATAGCTGTTCTAAAGCTGTCAAAGTTTGTAGGTAGACTGTACAACATCATTATACTTAACAGTTCCGGATGAATTTTGACATCCATATCCTCAAGTTTACCTACGACATCCATGATATTATTGAGGTGATCTCTGACATCTTCCAGAGGGGACATTTTTTTCAAAACCAGTTGCTTCAAAAGTGTAGCCTTTCTTGCTGGCCCTGTACTTTGGTGAATTGACTTCAATTTATCCCACACATCTTTCGACGTGTTGCAGCCCTTAATCTGTTTAAGTTCTTTTGGGGATATGAGTAGAAGAAGCTCTGACCTTGCCTTTAAGTCTTCCTTCACGAAAACACGTTTTTCTTCAGCACTCGCAGTCGCCGCTAACTTTCTTTCACCGCTAGCGATCTCCCATAAATCGCTTTTGATGAGAATCGCCTGAGCTTGTAGGCACCAGGTATCATAGTTCGATTTTGTCAACGGTTCTATGCTTCGAAAACTTGAGATCATTTTGTTTTCTTACTTAATCCTTTTATGTTTTATTTTAGCTCTTCCATTTGCAGCAACCACGCTCTGCTACCACTGATAGAGGAAACTGCAGCATTAGCTAATAAAACATTCAATATAAATAAGGACTACATTTATTTATACTAGGAGAAAAATAATAAAACAAAATATGTGACACCACTCTCAAATATAGAATGGACCAAAGACAATTAGAAAACATGAGTGCAGCATTACAACCTTCAACATATACCACTAGCATCCTGCCCTGCTTCACATTAGCGGCACTGGTCTTCAGTGTTCATTGTTATACGAAAATACGAGTATATAATATAGTAACAGTATCCAGGCCTTTTCTTATCTACTGCTGGATATGGGCCTCCTCGTGCATGACGGATATTGTTTGACTAGTTCGAGGGGGAGAGTGGACGCTGCAATCCAACAGCCGTTGGGCGCGCTCGATTGGCCACGTTACCCCTCTCTGACAGAAGACTACCTTGAAATGTACTGCATTTCCCACTTTATCTTATTTCCCTAATGTACGTATGTGTTTCGGTAGTGAGTGAGATGTGAAAGAGACTATTCCCATCCTATCCCTCCCCATTTTCCCAACCCTTTCTCCAAATCCATTCCTATATCTCCAAAGGTAGGCAGCGCATCTGGGGGTGTGCCAACGTTTGTCATTCTGGACTAATGTTGGCATGTATCGCGGATATCTATGGGCGACAGTATCCACTTACCATCAGGTGGACTGTATGCTCATCTGCCGCCTTCCTACATAAAAAATGAAATGGCCATTAAGGCCAAATATGGCCACGCTGGTCAAGTGGGTTGGCGAGTCCACTCGAGGGCTGGTGCAGTCTCTCAGGGGTTATGGTAGCGGCTTTCTTATCCTTTAGACACCCACGGGAAGACATGAGGTGATTTTCTACGATATTACACTTCAGTAGGTACCTATATTTAAGTAAAAAAGGAACAAACATCCAAATACAATATCAGATTCATTGCGCCACGTTGTAACCACTCTATTTCATATATTCTCTCAGTGTTCGGTCACGGTCGGAAATACGAAGATGGCTGACCGGTATTATTTAATTAGTAATACTGTAATTTGGTTTGTAATCTACTAATTTATGATAAACTGTAAATCCAACAGAGCGCTCGCACGATTACAAACTTTTTTGTGCGTTCGTAAACGAATTATTATGATGATTTTTAAAGTAAAATTCGACGCTCTAATTGAATGAATAGGTTTGTTCTACAACGTTATATATGCGGTTGGCGCTACGCAACCGCTTAATTTGTATTTATACTAACGCTTGATTAACCGATCATACACACAATATTGCTACGACGTAGCGCTCTACGCCGTCGTAGACGCACGCTACGCGCGAATACGCTACGGCAAAGATTGAATTGGAAAAGATTCATAGAAGGTGGAATTCTGGAATATAAAATTTACAGCTATTTGTATTAAATACATACATACACGTGCAATAGTGATTAGTACTACTGAAAGCATTTTGCATTTAGTTTTTTTTATAAATAACAATAGAAATGGTATACGTGGTAATGATAAGTGTTTTATGAATTTGTATGAAGCTGTTTTATTAATGCAACATTTTGTCGCTATTATCTTGTCAGTACATCAAGGTAGCTTCTCGTATTTAGCTCAGTTTCAAAGACCACCGCTACTGATTTACTTTTAACTCATAAACCATTGAATATATTCTTTATCACCTTCTGGTGATCAAAAGTCGGGGATTTATGGACCATTATGAAGATTTACCACTATTTTTTTATAAACAAAAAAGGGGGCAGACAAGTATACAGCCCACCTGATGGTAAGTGGATACTGTCGTCCATAGACATCCGCGAAACATGCCAACATCAGTCCAGAATGACAAATGGAGATTAAGGAATGGATTGGGAGAACGGATTGGGAAAATGGAGAAGGGATAGGATACTACCGACTACCGAAACACGTACGTACTTTTGGGACATACGATAAAGTAGGAAATGCAATACATTTCAAGGCAGTCTTCTGTGAGAGAGGGGTATAGTGACCAGTAGAGTGCGCCCAGCGGCCGTGTGAATGCAGCGTGCACTATCCCTCTTTTAAATTACACTGTACTTACATTTACAATAACAATCTATAACGCTGTCAAAAGAAACATCAAAATTAGATGAAAGTGTCCCTCTCCGTACTCGTGAGACGCTCCGCTGTCACCGACACTCGTCCGGTAATTATTTTTATTATTGACCCCCCCTCGCCGCGAATTTGTTTATTTTGTTTTTTATTTATTCGCTTTTTTATTTGTTTATTGGAGTGTGGCCGCCAGGGGGTTAATTTATTCGATGTGCGTTATCACGTGTTACTGTAATTTAAGATTAATTTTGCTGCATCGCAATAATTACGAGTATTTATTAATACCCTGTATCTCACTACTGTTGGATAGCCTTCCGCTCTTCTCATCCAGTCGTTTCCGAACTTTTTTTGTAACCGTAACCAGCCCTTTTGTAGTCCACGGCTGGATATATGCCGCCTTAAAACACGCAGGTTGACGAGTCCACTCCTTTAAGGCGGCCATACACGCTAGGGTATTCATGCGCAGTTTTGCCTGTACAGTTCGACAGTTCGAATGCATATCCTAGCGTGTATGGCCGCATTTAGGAATAGAAAAGCTGCTACCACAGGCCCCCGGGAACTGCACCATCTCTAAAGGCGGCCATACACGCTAGAGTATGCATGCACAGTTTTGCCCGTACAGTCAAACATGAGCGTGTATGCAAGATATCTATACAGTTATCTCACCTACACGCTCATGTTTGGCTGAACAGTTCGACTGTACAGGCAAAACTGTGCGTGCATACCCTAGCATGTATGGCCGCCCTTTACAAACACGTATGGGAACACATGAGATGGGACTAGTCTTAAGCAGGTTGACACCATACAGCACCATGCGGCCTACTTGATTATAATTTTGCAACTAAAGTATTAATTTAAGCCATCTACGACCTACGAGACTACGTTCTTATTAATAAACAAAACTGATAAAGTGATAAATTAAATCATTTTCTTCGCCATTGCAAAGAGTTCCATTACCCCCCCCCCCCCCGGCCCCTCCCTACTTTTAAATTATATCAACGATCGAATTCAGAGAAAATTTTACAAATTTCCATCGGTTTCCACTTCAGGCGCTGAAACTTAGTACAAAGGAATCTGCTGTCCCTCTTTAACGCGTTGAGAGGATATATTGCCGTTTTGCTCTGATAAACTTATTGTAATAGTGGTAGCTAAGTCAGAAGAAAGTATTGAATTATGGTGACTGAGGCTGCGTTCATATTGGACGTGTATTTTAATACAGGATTTAATTAAAAATTTGGGATGTGATGTGCTGGCATAAGACGAGAGTGATATGGCGTGAAATGGAATGTGATTGGTTAGATTAAGAAAAGAACTTTCGTATTTCGGGAGTGAACCAGTATTGCACTGGTTCACTCCCGAAATACGAGTATACCTATTGATGCGTTTCGCGGTAGTTTTCTGTGAGAATATGGCAACTCGGCCAGTCAGATGCGACCAGTGTACTACGAGTAGCATGCACCGGTTAGTTGAATAACCAGTGAACAAACGAGACACTAAAGGCAAATAGTCCACTCAAACACATTTCCGAACACTTTCTTATTTTTTATAGGGAAGTAAGCGGATGAGCAAGGGGTCCCACGTGATGGTAAAACAAATGTTAAGTAATGGTAATGCAGACAAATATTTGTAGGGTAGAAACGTTATTTAGTATGAGCTCGCTACCCTCGTACTACTCACTGTATTTTTTTTGGTACGTTGGTAACTTAGTGTCCTGGACTAAACTTTCTGCACCTGCGGCAGTAAGTTTAATCCAGGACACATTCCGCGTGCGTATACCTTCATGGTAGGTATGGTGAGCTGGCGAAGAGAAAAATTACAAGATATCAAGTGAATTGCAACATCTTTGCATGCTACAGATGGGTAAAGACAAGAAGGTAAATTTAAGGTAACTAATGCGTTCAGGGTGCTGGTGGGTTTGGTGCGGTTCTGCAGTGCCTCGAACATGTTCGCAGAGTCTCGTACTCGATGGTTTCCACGCCATAGTACGCAAAAGTTGCGCCTCTCTGTTGAGTCGACCGTCGAGGGAGCAGAGCAAATACAATTTATTTTTGCTTTACTATTTTATTACTAACACTAGCTTTTAATCTATAATTGTTTCCATAATACAATAATGGTTTCTAGGAACATTTACCGTTAGAAAGGATTTGATTATTCGGTGATTTCTTCAATGTAAACTCACCTTAGTCAAGCCATTATAAAATGTAAAACGTCCTCAACTGGATGTCGTCGCTTTGAATTATATATAAAGTTGTACAGTTACCCGCACACGGGCTTTGTTCCCGACATTGTGTGAGCACTTGCAAGCCTTAACTTTTGTCTATGACTATACCACTAGCATCCTGCCCTGCTTCACATTAGCGGCACTGGTCTTCAGTGTTCATTGTTATACGAAAATACGAGTATATAATATAGTAACAGTATCCAGGCCTTTTCTTATCTACTGCTGGATATGGGCCTCCTCGTGCATGACGGATATTGTTTGACTAGTTCGAGGGGGAGAGTGGACGCTGCAATCCAACAGCCGTTGGGCGCGCTCGATTGGCCACGTTACCCCTCTCTGACAGAAGACTACCTTGAAATGTACTGCATTTCCCACTTTATCTTATTTCCCTAATGTACGTATGTGTTTCGGTAGTGAGTGAGATGTGAAAGAGACTATTCCCATCCTATCCCTCCCCATTTTCCCAACCCTTTCTCCAAATCCATTCCTATATCTCCAAAGGTAGGCAGCGCATCTGGGGGTGTGCCAACGTTTGTCATTCTGGACTAATGTTGGCATGTATCGCGGATATCTATGGGCGACAGTATCCACTTACCATCAGGTGGACTGTATGCTCATCTGCCGCCTTCCTACATAAAAAATGAAATGGCCATTAAGGCCAAATATGGCCACGCTGGTCAAGTGGGTTGGCGAGTCCACTCGAGGGCTGGTGCAGTCTCTCAGGGGTTATGGTAGCGGCTTTCTTATCCTTTAGACACCCACGGGAAGACATGAGGTGATTTTCTACGATATTACACTTCAGTAGGTACCTATATTTAAGTAAAAAAGGAACAAACATCCAAATACAATATCAGATTCATTGCGCCACGTTGTAACCACTCTATTTCATATATTCTCTCAGTGTTCGGTCACGGTCGGAAATACGAAGATGGCTGACCGGTATTATTTAATTAGTAATACTGTAATTTGGTTTGTAATCTACTAATTTATGATAAACTGTAAATCCAACAGAGCGCTCGCACGATTACAAACTTTTTTGTGCGTTCGTAAACGAATTATTATGATGATTTTTAAAGTAAAATTCGACGCTCTAATTGAATGAATAGGTTTGTTCTACAACGTTATATATGCGGTTGGCGCTACGCAACCGCTTAATTTGTATTTATACTAACGCTTGATTAACCGATCATACACACAATATTGCTACGACGTAGCGCTCTACGCCGTCGTAGACGCACGCTACGCGCGAATACGCTACGGCAAAGATTGAATTGGAAAAGATTCATAGAAGGTGGAATTCTGGAATATAAAATTTACAGCTATTTGTATTAAATACATACATACACGTGCAATAGTGATTAGTACTACTGAAAGCATTTTGCATTTAGTTTTTTTTATAAATAACAATAGAAATGGTATACGTGGTAATGATAAGTGTTTTATGAATTTGTATGAAGCTGTTTTATTAATGCAACATTTTGTCGCTATTATCTTGTCAGTACATCAAGGTAGCTTCTCGTATTTAGCTCAGTTTCAAAGACCACCGCTACTGATTTACTTTTAACTCATAAACCATTGAATATATTCTTTATCACCTTCTGGTGATCAAAAGTCGGGGATTTATGGACCATTATGAAGATTTACCACTATTTTTTTATAAACAAAAAAGGGGGCAGACAAGTATACAGCCCACCTGATGGTAAGTGGATACTGTCGTCCATAGACATCCGCGAAACATGCCAACATCAGTCCAGAATGACAAATGGAGATTAAGGAATGGATTGGGAGAACGGATTGGGAAAATGGAGAAGGGATAGGATACTACCGACTACCGAAACACGTACGTACTTTTGGGACATACGATAAAGTAGGAAATGCAATACATTTCAAGGCAGTCTTCTGTGAGAGAGGGGTATAGTGACCAGTAGAGTGCGCCCAGCGGCCGTGTGAATGCAGCGTGCACTATCCCTCTTTTAAATTACACTGTACTTACATTTACAATAACAATCTATAACGCTGTCAAAAGAAACATCAAAATTAGATGAAAGTGTCCCTCTCCGTACTCGTGAGACGCTCCGCTGTCACCGACACTCGTCCGGTAATTATTTTTATTATTGACCCCCCCTCGCCGCGAATTTGTTTATTTTGTTTTTTATTTATTCGCTTTTTTATTTGTTTATTGGAGTGTGGCCGCCAGGGGGTTAATTTATTCGATGTGCGTTATCACGTGTTACTGTAATTTAAGATTAATTTTGCTGCATCGCAATAATTACGAGTATTTATTAATACCCTGTATCTCACTACTGTTGGATAGCCTTCCGCTCTTCTCATCCAGTCGTTTCCGAACTTTTTTTGTAACCGTAACCAGCCCTTTTGTAGTCCACGGCTGGATATATGCCGCCTTAAAACACGCAGGTTGACGAGTCCACTCCTTTAAGGCGGCCATACACGCTAGGGTATTCATGCGCAGTTTTGCCTGTACAGTTCGACAGTTCGAATGCATATCCTAGCGTGTATGGCCGCATTTAGGAATAGAAAAGCTGCTACCACAGGCCCCCGGGAACTGCACCATCTCTAAAGGCGGCCATACACGCTAGAGTATGCATGCACAGTTTTGCCCGTACAGTCAAACATGAGCGTGTATGCAAGATATCTATACAGTTATCTCACCTACACGCTCATGTTTGGCTGAACAGTTCGACTGTACAGGCAAAACTGTGCGTGCATACCCTAGCATGTATGGCCGCCCTTTACAAACACGTATGGGAACACATGAGATGGGACTAGTCTTAAGCAGGTTGACACCATACAGCACCATGCGGCCTACTTGATTATAATTTTGCAACTAAAGTATTAATTTAAGCCATCTACGACCTACGAGACTACGTTCTTATTAATAAACAAAACTGATAAAGTGATAAATTAAATCATTTTCTTCGCCATTGCAAAGAGTTCCATTACCCCCCCCCCCCCCGGCCCCTCCCTACTTTTAAATTATATCAACGATCGAATTCAGAGAAAATTTTACAAATTTCCATCGGTTTCCACTTCAGGCGCTGAAACTTAGTACAAAGGAATCTGCTGTCCCTCTTTAACGCGTTGAGAGGATATATTGCCGTTTTGCTCTGATAAACTTATTGTAATAGTGGTAGCTAAGTCAGAAGAAAGTATTGAATTATGGTGACTGAGGCTGCGTTCATATTGGACGTGTATTTTAATACAGGATTTAATTAAAAATTTGGGATGTGATGTGCTGGCATAAGACGAGAGTGATATGGCGTGAAATGGAATGTGATTGGTTAGATTAAGAAAAGAACTTTCGTATTTCGGGAGTGAACCAGTATTGCACTGGTTCACTCCCGAAATACGAGTATACCTATTGATGCGTTTCGCGGTAGTTTTCTGTGAGAATATGGCAACTCGGCCAGTCAGATGCGACCAGTGTACTACGAGTAGCATGCACCGGTTAGTTGAATAACCAGTGAACAAACGAGACACTAAAGGCAAATAGTCCACTCAAACACATTTCCGAACACTTTCTTATTTTTTATAGGGAAGTAAGCGGATGAGCAAGGGGTCCCACGTGATGGTAAAACAAATGTTAAGTAATGGTAATGCAGACAAATATTTGTAGGGTAGAAACGTTATTTAGTATGAGCTCGCTACCCTCGTACTACTCACTGTATTTTTTTTGGTACGTTGGTAACTTAGTGTCCTGGACTAAACTTTCTGCACCTGCGGCAGTAAGTTTAATCCAGGACACATTCCGCGTGCGTATACCTTCATGGTAGGTATGGTGAGCTGGCGAAGAGAAAAATTACAAGATATCAAGTGAATTGCAACATCTTTGCATGCTACAGATGGGTAAAGACAAGAAGGTAAATTTAAGGTAACTAATGCGTTCAGGGTGCTGGTGGGTTTGGTGCGGTTCTGCAGTGCCTCGAACATGTTCGCAGAGTCTCGTACTCGATGGTTTCCACGCCATAGTACGCAAAAGTTGCGCCTCTCTGTTGAGTCGACCGTCGAGGGAGCAGAGCAAATACAATTTATTTTTGCTTTACTATTTTATTACTAACACTAGCTTTTAATCTATAATTGTTTCCATAATACAATAATGGTTTCTAGGAACATTTACCGTTAGAAAGGATTTGATTATTCGGTGATTTCTTCAATGTAAACTCACCTTAGTCAAGCCATTATAAAATGTAAAACGTCCTCAACTGGATGTCGTCGCTTTGAATTATATATAAAGTTGTACAGTTACCCGCACACGGGCTTTGTTCCCGACATTGTGTGAGCACTTGCAAGCCTTAACTTTTGTCTATGACTATACCACTAGCATCCTGCCCTGCTTCACATTAGCGGCACTGGTCTTCAGTGTTCATTGTTATACGAAAATACGAGTATATAATATAGTAACAGTATCCAGGCCTTTTCTTATCTACTGCTGGATATGGGCCTCCTCGTGCATGACGGATATTGTTTGACTAGTTCGAGGGGGAGAGTGGACGCTGCAATCCAACAGCCGTTGGGCGCGCTCGATTGGCCACGTTACCCCTCTCTGACAGAAGACTACCTTGAAATGTACTGCATTTCCCACTTTATCTTATTTCCCTAATGTACGTATGTGTTTCGGTAGTGAGTGAGATGTGAAAGAGACTATTCCCATCCTATCCCTCCCCATTTTCCCAACCCTTTCTCCAAATCCATTCCTATATCTCCAAAGGTAGGCAGCGCATCTGGGGGTGTGCCAACGTTTGTCATTCTGTATGCTCATCTGCCGCCTTCCTACATAAAAAATGAAATGGCCATTAAGGCCAAATATGGCCACGCTGGTCAAGTGGGTTGGCGAGTCCACTCGAGGGCTGGTGCAGTCTCTCAGGGGTTATGGTAGCGGCTTTCTTATCCTTTAGACACCCACGGGAAGACATGAGGTGATTTTCTACGATATTACACTTCAGTAGGTACCTATATTTAAGTAAAAAAGGAACAAACATCCAAATACAATATCAGATTCATTGCGCCACGTTGTAACCACTCTATTTCATATATTCTCTCAGTGTTCGGTCACGGTCGGAAATACGAAGATGGCTGACCGGTATTATTTAATTAGTAATACTGTAATTTGGTTTGTAATCTACTAATTTATGATAAACTGTAAATCCAACAGAGCGCTCGCACGATTACAAACTTTTTTGTGCGTTCGTAAACGAATTATTATGATGATTTTTAAAGTAAAATTCGACGCTCTAATTGAATGAATAGGTTTGTTCTACAACGTTATATATGCGGTTGGCGCTACGCAACCGCTTAATTTGTATTTATACTAACGCTTGATTAACCGATCATACACACAATATTGCTACGACGTAGCGCTCTACGCCGTCGTAGACGCACGCTACGCGCGAATACGCTACGGCAAAGATTGAATTGGAAAAGATTCATAGAAGGTGGAATTCTGGAATATAAAATTTACAGCTATTTGTATTAAATACATACATACACGTGCGCATTGTCGAATGTGTGTATGTATGTTATTTACACTATAAAAATCTTTACAAATCTTACAACTTATTACCGCGATCCTGTAGGCTGTGGAACGAACTGCCTCAAGAGGTCTTTCCATTAAGCTGTTTGGGGTTCTTCAAGAAGGCTGTAGGATTTAGTAAAGGTCGGCGGCGCACCAGCATGCCCCCTGGTGTTGCAGGTGTCCATGCGCGGCGGTAACACTTACCATCACGTGGGACCGTTTCCTCGTCCGCCCACTTCTATATATGTATATATAAAAAAAAATATACATCTTACAATCTTTACATACTTCGAAAAGAATTTTTTCAATCAATAATTAAAATTTTTTCAATAAACTTAAGTACCAAATGTTTGCTGCAAAATTAAATAATGTTCCTAGCAAGTCTGTGATTACTATAATTGATATATTTTTCTAAAAAAATTGCCTCTATGTCAATTTGTCTTTACCATTTGGTTAATAGTTTGGACCGTAATACTCGGTAATATAATAATGAATCGATTAAGCACATGAAAATGTATAAAAGTGAAGTATATATAAATTGGCACACATTATCAAACAAGGAATTATTATCTAAATGAAATCGTCTAAAACACAGTAAAGTTTAATTCGTTCCCACGCAAAATCAATTTGAACTAAATTCAAAATACAATTTAAATATTACTCCCCTAATTCTCAGCTATTTAAAAACCAACAAACAATAAAGTAAAACCGGGTTAATTCCAACATTTTCTGTGGTCACGTGTCGTGCGCGCGCGGCGGTAACAGCCATAGAAATGTCAAATCTTTTTAGTTAATCTGTGGTGACATTTGACGTAATCTTTTGCGAACGGGTTAACAAATCATTTAATTTTTTAAGGCTCGCTATTTAAACGAGCGCTCTTCTCGAAGTTTCGAAACGAGGAAATTCGCCAAAGCACGTTAGCCACCGACATAGCTCTTAGAATCAGTTGATGTGGCAATGGATAGGTCATATCTATCGTAGGCCCGATAATTGCGATGGGGATGACGAGTCCTCGAATGGGATCACGTACCGGGAAACGTAGCGTGGGACCCCCTTCAGTCCGGCCACGTGGACGACTTGAAGAAAATGTCTGTTTGACGAGAGCTCTAACATAAGGCTATTTAATAATTGTATAGTATGTATGTATATGTCTATTTATATTATGGTATTTAATTAATATGCATCATTCTTAACTACAGTTTTATGTAATCCTACCTATCGTTGCAACTACCGCGTCATCTCGGCATAGTTCAAAGGTTGACTGGGAGATAATGCTTCTGAGCATTAAGTCCGCCTTTTGTCACTTTGTGCAATGAAGAATAAACAATGTACCTACCTGTGTAAGATGTACAGTACTTAGAACGAATTCTATCCTATTTTACGCTATTCTATGCTACTCTACGCTACTCTACGCTACGCTACGCCACGCTACGCCACGCCACGCTACGCCACGCTACGCTACGCCACGCTACTCTACGCTACTACATGCTATTCTATTCTATTTATAAATAAAAGCGGAAGACTGTGTATGGTGGTGGCATTATATCTAGCAATGGAGAGACAGGCTGATGGTATGATATCCGTAAAATTTTACGCTAATGAACTCAAAATCATGAATGGAACACATAGTTTAGGGTTTCAGGTAGGGTTTCGGACATGCTGTATATCTAGCGGTATAGATCGGAGTACATGGACTCGTGGCACGTGTTATTACTAGGCCCCCATACATCCTGACCGCTCGAGACAAAGCAGCCTTGCACAAAGCACTAGTCACGTTATCTTGGTCCATTGCATTGTCAATTAATAGGGATGCTCTTAGACTTGTTTCACGCTTGAATCGCTATCGAGTAATCTATTACTTTAAATACGACTACATGCATGAAGTACATCAGGTAAGTATATTCCGTTCCAATCCAATTTCTCCAAAATATAAAGAAACATAGTGGCTTGAGGTAACTAACGTGGTGGTAATACAAAGTTAACAATAGAACGTCAAAGGTCATGTCGCTTGAATAAACAATATTATAGTCCGATTTAATAAATTTTATATTGTAAATCGAGTTTTATATTGTATATTGTTTATTGTATATTGTAACAGGTTTTTGTTTACTTTTTATTTTTACTCGACATTTCTAATACAATACAATTCAATCGCCGCACACTGGGGTATGCTATAAGGAGGCAATGACCATAATCAAATTTTTAAAATGTGGTTAGTTCATGAAAATTATGGCAAGTACTCACTTTATGATATATTTTGTATCAGTTAGCATCGGTCTTATCTATCTAAAGGTTATCAGTTTGCTTCTATACTCCCTTAAAGTTCACAGTGTTCATAATTGTTGCATTTGCAATAGTGTGATTCATACATTAAAGTTGTCATTACTTTAGCGATAAAATAGTTATCTTAAAACTAAAATATGATTAGTGAAGCTCAAGGTTAGTACAATTTAAAATATTAGTCAAATTAAGTAACTGGATTGTTTAAGCGTAGTAAATTAAAATCTCAAATTATTACTTTTTTTTTTAAATGAGTGTTTCTTAATTATGCGCAATGATCTTTTGTAATTGAATACTGTATTATAGACAGTGAACCTTCCTTATTAAGAAACCATAAGCAAATTGCTTATTTTACAATTTTGCTTTTATTACATTATTAGGCGCATTGGATTTTTTTAAATTTGATTTCAGATATAACTGCCAAAGTCAATATTAAGAGAAAATCTTTACTTGATATATTTTTCAAGAGCAATTATTATAAATCATTTGATTGCAAATTTAAAGAAATAATAGATTTTGTCGCCTATAAGACCACTTGTCCAAAGCGATCTCGTACTGATTTAGTTTCAGAAATACGTAACTTCAAACAACAGTTTAAAAATAAAGGCTGATGCGCGAAGCACCCTGAATGAAACGAAAACCCATTGATCCGGAGGTGATTGACATACTAGAAGAGGAATAAATTTTAATAAATTATTGTTTTACATTGTGTGACTTTTGGGTAATGCCTGCATATAGCCTGCCCCAGTGTGCGCCGTTCCTATACAATTTGCCGAAAACCTAACCAAATCAATGAAATATCTGAATAGGTTTAAATCTATGGCAATCTATGTTGCTGTCTCGATGAATCAAATTATAGATATGTAACATTTACCACCTCGCTATTCAATTTAAGGCCGCATCAGTTACCTCTGGCCGCCATATTTGTTTACATTTTTGATAAATTGGATTGAAATCGACTATAGATACCTAAATATGTGTCATCGAAGTAACCCAAAAGCTGTATACTCGTAGAGAATAACATCAATGCTCCAGTTTTTACTATAGGTTTTTTGTTCATATCATACATCAGCCCGTGTCTCTCTCCACTGCTGGATATAGGCCTCTCCCAAGGACTGTCATCACACACGGTCTTCAGCTCTTCTCATCCAGCCACTACCGGCGACTTTCTTCAGTTGAGTTGTTTTATCTTTTTTAATCTAATAAGTACCTCTTTTGTTTGACGCGCAGTTAAGCAAAACAAATACGTTCTTTGCAACTACCAGTCATTATCCTGTACTGAATGAGTGCTATGAATATTTTAGATAGAACTATAAAATCTATACATTTATTATAATAAAACTGTAGAACCAGCGTGTGCTGTACATTGAATACATTTAACAAAAACTGGGGGCGATGAAGGAAGAGTATCAAAATACAAAAAGTCGATTTTGAAAAATGTCTGTCTGTCTGTCCGTTTGTCTGTTCGAACACGCTAACCTCCAAAACTACGGAACGGATTGTCATGGGGTTTCCACAAGTTAATTAAGCTTAGCTTGGCTTAATTAATCGAATGGGTTTTGTTTAATCGAAATCGGCTGACGGAAAGAAAATATATACCAATTTAGAGTTTATAAACTAAAATTCCACGCGTACGAAGACGCGGGCACAGCTAGTTTATATATATTAAAATTTATTGTTTCCGCCAAAAAGTCCCCAATATTTATATTTTCAGCTAACTTCGCATACGTCATCATATGGAAGATTCGCGTGCACAGCCTGCACTCCGCGTCAATCGCTTGACTGCTTGAACAGCCAATCTGCGAGACAAAGCCCGCACAATCAACGTCTCTCGCCTTTCTAGTGCCGTTGTCCGCTGTCCAGCGCTTAAAGCGCTTTGTTGTTGCGACGTGGAGTAGACACATGTTGTGATTGGAGGGTTTCTTGTTTGCTGTGACAGGTTTGTGTTCTATACGACTGTAGGCTTAATTGATGTTGTAGGTGAATGAAAATGCTGCAATCGCTTGAGTCGATTGACAATTGTAGATAATTAATAAGGTACCTGGGTCGAATATGGCCAGCCGAAAAATATGGCCATACCCCTTTCCTTAAAAAAATACCGGTGGGTCGACAACAGTAAGTGTACGTGTTAGATGGTCTATGTGTGCGTGATGGAGCGGCGTAGTTGCCAACCGCCCCGCGCTTCCGCCAGTCCGCCAATGTCAGTTCAAAGGAAACGTCGCATCACAGTTAGAAATTTTCAATAGTAAGTTTTTATGAATTTCTCGTTTTATAATTAGATTTTACTGTAAAATATTCGTTGTATTTTAGTTATTAGTAACCGTTAATGACACACCCATACATATTTTCTAGCTTTTCTTTTAATATCTTAGGTTATGGTAAATTTAACAATATGAACAGGTGGCTGAAAATAAGGCCACCAAGTGGCCATATTTTCCTTATGAAATTTTCAGATGTTTAATTTAATTTTTAATTTAGTTTAATTTATTTATTTTTGTTTTTTTTTAATTATTATTTAATTTGGTTTTAGTCATGGTTACAAATCCAAAGAAATACGAGGTACTTGGAGTGAAGCTAACATGAAATCAGCGATATCAGCTGTTAATAGTGGTGAAATGAAGGTTTTAACAGCATCCAAATATTATAACGTTCCCAGACGAACGCTCCGACGATATTTGACAGACAAAAATGACAATAAATCAAAGTTGAAAAGAAAACCACTTCTTAGTACTCAGGAAGAAAAAGAGTTAGCATCTCGTATCATACGACTAAGCGATGTCGGATATCCTTTGACTCCACGTGTACTTCGCATGTGTGTCAAGAAGTATTGTGAGGCAAAGAATATTGTTAAATGCAATAACGCTTTGATTGGAAGAGATTGGCTAAGAGGTTTTTTGAAAAGGTACAAGAATATCCGGAGACGGAAAGCCCAAAATCTGAATCCAGCTAGGGCTCAAAAGCTAAACAAAGCTGTGGTTACAGACTATTTCACGAAACTGAGAAAGGTGATGGTAGACAATGATTTCATGCATAAACCAGAACGGATTTATAATATTGACGAGAAAGGTTGTCAGCTTAAGCTACACAAGACACCTGAAGTATTAGCAGAATGCGGTACAAAGAGAGTACACCTAGTGGCCCCTGAGCACGCTGAGAATGTCACTGTTGTCTCATGTGGCAATGCTGTTGGCTACGCAGTCCCTCCAATGATTTTATTCAAGGGTAAAAGAATGAAACCAGAATGGTTAGACTCATTACCAACAGGCGCAGTTGGCCAAATGACTCCCAAAGGCAGTATGACCGTGGACGCTTTTGTCAACTGGATTCACCATTTTGTTAAATATAAGCTCCCTGGACCGTGTATTCTAATATTTGATGGTGCTAAATGCCATTTGGATGATTCCATTGTAGATGTTGCGGACAAATTTGAGATTAAGCTTTTCTGCCTGCCGAGTAACACAACTCATGAATTACAACCTATGGACAAATCGGTTTTCAGAGCCTTTGAATACTACTGGGATGAAGAAATATTGAAATACTGGTCGCAGCATCAGGATAGAAGAATCACCAAACAGAGATTTGGAGCAATTTTCTCCAAAGTTTGGGACAAAGCTTTAACTCCGGCAAATATCAAAGCGGGGTTCGAGGCTACGGGGATATATCCGTTAGATCCCACGAGAATTCCCGAAGAAGCATATGCGCCAAGCATTCCAACTCATCGCCCTTCTCCTACAGCTTCTAATGAATGCACTGAAGAGAATTCGTCACCGTCTCACCAGCCAAACGGTTGCACCAATATAAATGAATCCGCTGTAAAGAATCCGTCAACTAACCCTCCAAATGCTTGCGCCAATTTAAATGAATCCGCTGATAATGCACCGGTTGAACCACATAATTTGTATGACAGTGAAGATGATATTCCCTTGGAGAATCTTCGCCAAAGAATTGAACCCAACGTTCCAAGCCAATCAAACCCAGTTACTGATAAGCTCAATTCTTCTATTCATGAAATCCTGCCAACTCCAGAGAAGGCATCAAGTCCAGCAACTGTTCCGAGAAAAAAGGCCGTCAATAGTCTAGCCCTAGAGTTAACCAACACAACCTTCGCTAATAAGAGGAATACGCCCGGACAATTCAAAACTAATCATTCAAAAAAACAGAAGAAAAAGAATCTGATTGTTCCAAACAAGGGTAAGGGACGCGGAAAGGGCAAGCATGCTACTCATACTGAAAGTTGGTATTGTTTTGTTTGCGATGAAGACAAAGTCGCCGACATGAGGCTTTGTATCAAATGTGCATCATACGTCCACGAAGAATGTGTTGGGCTTACTTCCAAAGACAAAGAAAACTTCATTTGTGTTAAATGTGAGTGAAGACAAAATAAATTCAGGCTGTTTGTCTAAGTACGTAATAAGTTAATTCTTAGTTTTAAGTACCTGCCAAAAATAATTAAGTTTATTTGATGTTGATCTCAGAATGTGCCATTATTAATTTCTAATTATTAATGTTAAACTAAAAAATATTTTGTTTGAAGTTGATTTTTGCTTTAGTATTATGTTTTTGGTAATTTCCTTTAAGTATTTCATTTGTTCAAATTATACGAGTTTCAGATTCTAGAAATTTATTTTATTTAAAATACCAAAACTACTTAGAAATAGAAATTACCTATGTGTTTAATTCATATCGTTAATATGGCCACTACGTGGCCATATTTAACTACACTATCGAAAATATGGCCAATTTCCCAGTTTTTAAAAATGAATTATTTAAGACAATTCTATTTACACATTGTTTTCTTTGTACCTATAATATATTACCTAGACAGATACACTACGAAATAAAAAGGGATTGGTAACCTCAAATTTAAAACAGTGCGAGATAACTGATGTCAAACCTTAAGGTGGCCATATTCGACCCAGGTACCTTACCTAATTTAAGTCATGTAGATATTTTTATAATTATATAACAGCGTACAGTAAAAACAGTAAAAAAGTAAAAAAAATATAAACGGCCATTGAGTGGAGAATATCATTTTTTTACATTTTTATATAGAAAGAGTGTGGCAGACGACATACTGCCGTCCATGGACGTCTTCGATATGAAGTAGTATGATTTAGTACATTGGGGATGGTGTAATTATTCTAACACGCTGATTTTTGTGTATTTTTATATAGAGTAGATCTATATAGAGTAGAAATATATAGAGTAGATATATATATAGAGTAGATATATATATATATATATATATATATATAGAGTAGATATATAGTTTGAACCACAGTGGCAATGTTACACAGATGTTACTCTTTAAATATAACATTTAAAGAGTTCATTCGTTAAAACTAGCGTGACGTCATAGTAACAGCTGCATGGATACACTTGTCACTGGTCGTCATGTACTCTACAATCATACATTGTAACAATTTTAGGCAAATTAGTGGAGCAGCAATATTCACTGTGCAGTTTCGAATGCAATATTTTAGTAAATAACCAGAAATTCAAGCTCAGAATGAATGAGAACATACCGTAGTCAGTTCACAACAAAGAGATTATTGCCACGAATAGAGGTGATACTTTTATTTGTTTAGCTCGATGACAGGCGACAGTTAATTTTGATCTGTGGTGACATTACTCTTTTTAAACGCAATAACAAAATTAGCAATCCATACAGCCGTAACTGTAACGGCATAGGATATATTTCACATTTTTCGCTATGGTTTCTTAGTCCTTTATCAAAAGAAAAATTTAAAAAAATCTCGTACGAGATGTTTATCATGTCTAATTATTTCGAAAAAATAATAAATAGTAAATCATAAAAAATTACACCATTCCCATGGGATTTTATTTAATCTTACCTATCTAATTAATTCTTTGGTAATAACTTATAAGACTGTTAGTAGGTACACTATTGAAACACAACTTTGGTATACAAATGAAAAGTCGTCTTTGATTAGACATTTTTTTACATTCGTATACTTAATTTTCGAAGCCTTTCACTATAAATTATAGAATTGGTCAAACAAAATATACTAATTTACTATGTCTACCTAAAGGTCCTTTTTAAATCAGAAATGGCTTCCCAAAACAGACCCAAACAGACCTTCGCTCAACTAGTGGGGAACTACTCAAGAAAATAGGAAATGTGATAGTGGAACGTATAAAGTATTACTAAGCTAGCATCCTTAGATTACAGATATTATTTGATTTTTCTCTATTTCCAAAATTGTGTGCTGTTGTCGAATTAAAACGATGGCGTTGGAACTATGACTTCGTTTATTGAGCACGTTTATTGTTCGTTACATATTAATATACAACATAATATACTACAATTATGGTTATACATTGTTGCTATTCTAATATTTACATTAAAATTATACATAATCTTATACAAGTCTAAAGGTGAGTGTGACGTCACCTTAAGATATAACTCGTTTAAACTTCTATCTCCAATTGGGTGATTTTCTAATACACGAAATTAATACGTGTTTAAAGTGATTCCTCAACCTTCTTCTATTATTTATCGTGGTCATATTCATGTTTTGCCACGTTTTGACATTTTATTAAACTGTGACACATTGTGACAAATATTCAATTATTAACATAAATATAAATATGTATAATATACTCAATTTAAATCTGGTGAGTGGTTTGTGTGAAGAAATGTTCTGAACTTAAGAAATGTTAGAACAAAACTTGTTATTTTTCAGCAAAGAATTCCAATGTAAAAAGGGCGCAGGTATTTTTTACGTAATTCCGTCAAAACGGAAATATCCACCAATCCGCACTGGGCGAGGTGGAGTATGGCTCGAAACCCCCTAGGGGAGGCCTGTGCCTCGCAGTGGGACATTAAAGGGTGATACAAGTACAAGCAGAAAGAGACATCGAGGACCTCAGTGGTCGGACCAGGTCCACACCACTCTCGACACGAACATTCACGATCCCATGAATTCTGCCAAGGACAAGTTTGGCGGCGCATCAGCATATCCCCTGGTGTTGCAGGTGTCCATGGGCGGCCGTAACACTTATCATTATGCGGAATGGTAAGCTCGTTCACCCAAACAAGCAGGTGGTGCAAAATCATTCGAGAAATAGTAATCCATGGACGTCATCACGACCCTCAGCAGTGAGGAGGAAATGATTTATCCATTTTCGCAATCGTTAGAGAGTTTGGTATGATAATTTTGTTGCTCTTAAATATCACACGCTCGAATTCGAGATACTCGGGAGTGTTTAAACGAGGTTGTATTATGAAATTATCTATCTATCTATTGTGGTTGTTCCCAAGGGCGTCGCCAGCCAACGTCAACCAATGGGCCAGGGGTGGAGAGCCAAGATGTGAGAGAGGATGGGAGAAATAGGAATTGTAGGAACAAAAACACATTGTTTCGAATCTCTAGAGGGGGCAACATCCCCCCCCCCCCCACGCCCCTGGCGACGCCCTTGGTTGTTGGTTGTTCCACTGTTTAATCAAAAACATGTCCTTATATCTGTTTTTTTCAGACAAAGTAATATTTTTTAAGGTTTCACTAAAATATCTGGAAAAGTATAGTCGACAACAAGGTCCTTTATTACAGAAAATTGACTTACTATTTGTATGTTATCGACAACAATTTAATCCACAGTATAAATATAACCATTTTATTTAGTAATTGTACTCGTATTAAGTTAAATATAAAAATTTAGATCGATAATAATAAAACTTTGTCCTTTCTACATTTTAAAACGAAATCATAATTACTCTAGATTCTTAAAATGAATTTAATTAAATTATATTTTCTATAACACGAAGGGAATATTACGTATAATGGTATACTTACATTACATTCTTTGCTTTAAATATTTACAAATTTCAAGACATTCTTTACTTACATTAAATTACTTACACTACACTGAAATTATTAATTAATAGTTTTGACAAATCATTGACATTCAACGAATACTTCTCTAGCTTTGTACAGTTATATAAAGTGTCATTGAAATAACGAAAAACCAGAAACAAGTCAACTAATTTGAAATATATAAAACCGTTCTAGTGAATAATAAAGTTATTTTAGGGAATAAATCAAAAATTGTAAACGCGTAAAATTCTGTCTACAACGTTTGTAGCATCGTTACTCAGTAGGTACAGGGTAAAGACCGGACGCCTACGGCGTGACGACGGCGGCGTACAGTGGTCCGGATTTTTAAAATAGTGCTTAGGAAAAAAATTTATAATATCCGATCAAAAAAAAATACCGCTAGATAGGCTCGAGAAAAAAAAATGTTTTCTTCCACACATTTTTTTTATATAATACACCCGTTTTTATCAAAAATTGTTTATTACATTTTTTGTTCCAATTAGAACTATCGAATGGTAATTTTCTAATCGGATTTTTGTAAGTTTTTTCCTAAGTTCACTATTTTCAAAATTAGGAAATCTGTGCGGCGTAAGCGACGCGCGTAAGACAATAAGAGACATAAGTATCTACAAGAAAATAACAATGAGTTATGAAAAAAAAAAACTGTATTTCTCGATTTTGAAAAATCTACATTCCGTTTTTACGTCATTCTAATGCCACATTGTGTAATAAATACAAACTTTATCTATACTAATATAATAAAGAGGTAAAATTGTGTGTATGTTGGGGGTAATCTCTGGAACTACTGAACCGATCTCAAAAAATATTTCACAAATAGGAAGCTACATTATCCGTGTCTAATATAGGCTATATATTATTTTGAAATTTAGAAAAAAAAAAGACTTATAGACCGAAGCGAAGCGAGGGCGGGTCGCTAGTTTGCTCTATAGGTAGGTAAGTATTAGTTAGGGTTGTCAATTGTCCCGATTTCAGATTTCTGGATGGGAAGTGCTAATGGGATACAATTTGCTTCAATTTTGTAACTCACTAATCTTTTGTTCAACTAACTGCTGTTTACAAGATTCTACAAGAATAAAAAATCATTTTGAAAATTACAAACTAATTGTTGGATAACTTTCTTTTCTATAAAAAGAGTATACACGGATACTTACCTATGCGACCCACAAGAAGGTAAATGGTTACCTCCGCCCGTGGACACCTGAAACGCGTCGCCTTATGCAGAGATATTAGGCAACAAGCAAATTACTTTCTATTAAATAATAATAGAATAATAAGATAATTAATTATTATGGATAATTATTAATAAAATTTTAATAGCTACACATTTTACTAGACTTTTTACATTATTTTTAATACATATATGAGTATATAATATACTTAACCTATGTATAGGTAACATGACAATATTTACAATTCGTATACTATATTTTTACTCGATTATAAACAAATTGGGTATTGTGTTTATGGCTAACGAGTATTTTAAGAATAATTGGAAATCTATTTTATACTAGAAATTTTTTTTTGTGACAAAGATTCCGACTAAAGTATAACCAAAGCTATAATAAGATTTTCCTCTTCATTATAATGACAAGAACAATACTTTAGCACTTTTATACAATGGACGATACTCCAGACGATATTGGACGATAGATCCAAAGTTGTTTACACAGAAGTAAATCATATAGAACGGCCAAGACTATTATGTTACTCACATTTAAGCATGCTAAACCTATATGAGTAGAGAACATATCTACTCAATTTCTTACGTATAAATGAAGGAATATTTGAAGCTTCATTTTTTTTTATATACTAGTGAGCGGGCGAGCAAGCGGTCCCACGTGATGGTAAGTGTTACCGCCGCTCATGGACACCTGCAACACCAGGGGGTATGAGGGCGCGCCCCCGAACCTTGCAAAATCCTATTCACAGCTCTCTTGAAGAACCCCATATCGTAGCTTCATTGATGTGTGGATACGAAATCGATGACAGAATGTTACACAATATTACAGTTTTTCAATACGTTACTGCCACCGGGTGATGTTAAAACATGTTTTTTTATATTTCAGTTATCGTGTGTTTTGCTGGATAAATCTATACTAATATAATACAGAGGTAAAATTGTGTGTTTGTAGATACCTACCTACAAACACACTGGTAATCTTTCTAGTTGGGGGTAATCTCTGGAATTACTGAACCGATTTCAAAAATTATTTCACAAATAGGAAGCTATAGGAAGCTACATGTCTAATATAGGCCATAAGTATTTTATTATGAAATTGTGAAATTAAAATTAAAAAAAAAAGTAGCTTAAACCGAAGCGAAGCGAGGGCGGGTCGCTAGTATTGGATAAATGTATCTTTATTCTTTTAACACTAGTTTAGCAAAAGTTTTTTAACAAAAAAGAAGCAAAAACTACTACAAAACATTATCCAATAACTTTGTCAAAACTTGAGTAATTAATATAGGTATGAGAAATTAAAAAAAAAAAACATATTTTAGCATGAAAAGCTTGCAGCCGTTCTATTTGATTTACTTCTGTGGTAAATGTACCGTTTAAAGTAAAGTCCAATATTTCCGGTATCACTAATCGGAAAAGCCCTCAGGATTGGTATTGTCAGATCTCGGAGATGTGCCAGGCGAGGGTACCTGCATTTGTCTACCGTATATCAGCTCTGAAGGCGGCATGAATGTGGACAAATAATCGGGAGGTGGTCGAATCACAGTGGGCAAGTATCCAGTACCACTATAAGGGGGCGTTAAAAATCTTCTAGAAGGGGAGAACTTGAAGCTTTGATTGGACAACGGAGAAAATGCAGATTTTGACTGATAACTCTGCAGATACGGTGGAGATTCCTGAGGTATATTATAGGTAGGAGGATTATCCCCATTTACCATCATTTCCATAGCAGCGACCACATCCCCTTTGCATCTGGTTAAAATAGCTTCAATCTCCTGCCGACTTCTTCTCGGGAATACTTTTATAAGGACATCAACTGGTGATTTTTGAAATGGAGGGGTATTATCTTCAGCAACCCTTTCTGGCGCTGTTTCTGGCACTTTCCTTTCGCGTCTAAACATTTTGTATTTGAAGTCAGGATTCTCCCATTTCTCTTCACTCTCCTTTTTGACGGGCAATTCTTCCGTGCGCTGTTCTTTCATTGATAAATTTTCGGGAGTGAGGGAAGGTTCTGATTGGTCTTCTAGTTCTTCTTCGACATTCAGCTCGTGGTCTGAAGGTGAACGAGGGGGTGGAGTGTTGAGAGGGGGTGAAGCGGCAGGGGTCTTGGTTTCTTGAGGTTGGTCCCGTGGCGGCGACGGACTGGAGCATACTTCTGTGATGCGGGCGCGTTTTTGAACTGTTGGCAAAATAAAAGAAGTATATTAGCAACTTGAAAATTCAAGGGTTTTAAGGGATAGGTACTAGCTTTTGTCTGCGATATCGCTCGCGTGGATTTTAGTAGAAAAGTATTTGTCTTTTTGTGCTAAAAGTAAATTTCGGGACAAAAAGTATCCTGTGTACTTCTCCGGATTACAAGCCATCTCACTGCCAAAATTTTATTAAAATCGGTTGAGTAGTCGTGAAGACGTAACAAACAAATATACAGACAGGTGGACAAAAAAAAACTTTTAACTTTATAATAGGTAGATATTAGTTGTGTGGATTGGTATCAAAATGAATGACAAAAGAGCTCGTAAAGCATCAGTCAGTAAGTACCCTCGTATACTCGCTTACAAACACAAAAAGACAAAAAGTTTTAAATTTCCTTTTTCGAATGCCTTGTTTTAAAACACCAAAGTACAGTCGCCTACAAGTCATTGTGTTCCGTGCAATTAGAAAGCAACTCGGTGCCAGTGGTGTGTGCGATTTTAATGGTCGATGTTATTGTTTTTTTAAACGTAGGGGGGAAGGGTGAGTGCGGGGGGGGACTCAAGGATTTGGTTCGATGAAGTTCGATCGTGTTAACTCCTGTGTAAATACTTAAGTTTAATTTTTGTAGGTAGCGCTGCTTTATTAAGGCAAGCGGATATTTTGGATGTATTATAAAGATTTTTTGGTGTCGTAGGTGAAGATATAAATAATAATATAATTATTAGATATTATTATTATTATTTCCGATACACTAGCAGCTTTAAGCTGATGCGTGTACCTACATTGTTTTGTTGCACTTTTTTATATAATTGTCCAGTCTATTTCTGAAACAGTTCACTGAGGGGGTGCTAATAACAGTCTCCGGTAATTTATTCCAGTCTTTCACCAGACGGTTGGGCAAAAAGTGTTTGTTCGGATTGCTTGTAGGCTACACCAGTTGCGAGTTTAAGTGAGTGTCCTCTCAGGTTTTTGTTTTCGTTCATAGTACAAATGGTTGTCATAGTGATTAGTTACTAATAATGATTAGTTACTTACATAATTATTTTTACATATAACATTAATCAGAGAAATGTTAATTTGAATATTTAAAAAAAATACTTAGTTATAGAAGATTAGCCACACGTTAGAAAAGAAGGGATTTTATAATTGGGCCGTTCTGATAGGTCGGATCTGACATATGACGAACCATATAATCCATCGATGTGAAATATTAATTGTCATAGACGCAACGCTTCCAAGAAAACGACGCTTAAAATTGATCGAGTTATATTAGTATCGTGTGGTGGTATAACTCGATCAATTTTAAGCGTCGTTTTCTGGAAATATCAATCAGAAAAGAGGAATTAACCGAATGTTGCCAATAACTTCCAATAATGTCCTTTTATAAATTGATTTCCACTTCCATTTTATTTTAGTATAGATAAGAAATTATTTCTTAAGAATTCAGTTTTACTGACCAAATCAGGCAAATATTCCACTCTCAACCTTTATTGACAAAAACAAACAAATGAATAATTATAGATGGAAGTCTTACAAATTGCAAAACAAAGAGGTATTTTAACAACGAACAAATCAAACTTCAAAATTTCCAAAACCGATTAAAACATTCTTAAGACCACTTTGAACAGACACTGAATTAAAGTGAATCAATTCAACACACACAAAGATCCCGTGTAAAGCGTTTTAAAACCGTAAAAGAAAGAAAAAAAAACTGAAACCTCCTTTTAAATTCTCTTTCAACTCGAATATAAAAGACTACGCCCTCAACGCAACAATAAAAACCAAAACATTTCATTAAAATAATACGTTATTTTTATTTATTTTTACACACTTTTTATTTTTATAATACAATAAAGGAAATACTGGCCATTTTGAATGTCATTATGCGGGTCGGAGCGAGAAGCAAATATTGTATAAATGAGGTATGAAAGAGATACGTAGATGTATTGAAATTTTTAATGGTATTAATAGAGACATCTGCTTGTAAATGATGCTATATGAGTGTTTCATTGTACATTTACTTGTTCATATTATTTAATATATTTCATTTATGTGTATTGTATATAACATATGGAAGAGAAGAAAGGGTCGTACATTGATTTGCCCGTGGCACGGTTAGTATTGAGCAGTTTTGTTCTATAATTTTAACAAAACTTACTCTTGATAGCTGTTGAAGAATGATTAATTAATATGGTATTTTAAATCCGATTTGTACAAATGATTTTGATGTTGTGTTTTGCTACCGAGGACCTCCGTTTGCTTTTTAAAGTATTCAAGGTGATCCTGTACAAAGATACCGGCAGAGGGAGAATGTTTTTATGTCGAACGTTACAAATTAACTATAATATTATTTTAAAGCACTTGAAACACCCATTAACGCCTTCAATTCGCATAGTCCCGCTATTGTTTAACGTTAATTTACGCGTCTGCATTTAACAGTGGCTTGTATCGCCGTACAAAAGCGGCGATGTATTGTCTGTTATTGGTAGATATAGTAATAATATCAGTAATGGTGTGATAGGATCAGGATAGATCCTTCCGGATAGAAATCCTGAAGGGGAATGCCGCGGGCTCATTGTACTTAATTCTCAACACTAACTAGCTGTGAAAAAAGCAAATGTGGCGCCCCCACAGCAAGTTTTTTATTTTTCTGGTCAGGCTTTATATTGTATATTGATATGGTGCCGTGTGGTGTGGGCTGGCTATAGAATATCACCGCCCCATCCATTGCCGTGGGTGTCGACTATAAGATAATAAAGCGGCTACCACAAGCGTTGAGGAACTACACCACCTCTAACAGTGGACTCGTCAACCCGCTTGGCCAACCCTTACATCCCTCATGCATAAGATAATGTGCATGCGGAGGCTCGTATCCAGCAGTGGACACTGAAGGCGCTGTTTTTTCTTGTTCGGTATGGCTTAATTCTTGTGGCCCTATTGGTCTTTCAAGAGTCACCGATCGTGTAAAGGCTCTGGTTGCATTGCATTGCATATTTATATATGTATTATATGTAATTATGCATACACCGCACCCATCTACCTCTGATTAAAATGCTTATTTCCACACTACTTCCAAAGGTTATCTGGCAGAGATAGCTTTTAGCGATAACACCGCCTTTTATGCATTTGTGTGCACGTGTTACAATATTTGATCCTGCTTTATTTTGTTTTCGTGTGCAATAAAGAATTTTCACTATCTATCTTGATACTTTTGCGTAATCAGGTTTGAGTTATTTATCTTATTTTTGGTCTTATATTTTCTATGCAATCAATTCTTTAAAACGATAATAAAATTATGTTTACAATGAAAACAAAATACTTAAATCTAAACTTATTTGTAAATAACTTAAAATTAACTTATAAAAATATTAAAAATATAGTAGGTGTTTATTGTACAAAATTCCCCAAATATAGGATTATACATTGTTGTACAAACTTGGTCCCTGTGGTAAGAGCATGCTGTGCATGCACGATGGCAGGCTGATACTCTGCGCGAGGTAATGACTATTGATGACAATATTGATGTTCATAATAAACCAAATATCTCGTGAAAAGGCACTTACACACAAAGCGGGTGCGTAAACGCGATAAAGTGTTAAAACACGCCAGCACTAAGCTCATAAATCGCCGGTACAATGAAAACAATAACCGTTGGCATCGCGCCATACACAGTGCGTATTGTTGCCGCGATTTACTGCCGTCTGAATGTGACTTTACCCACACTGCCTATGTCACGGCGTAGTGTATACGCACGCACACATACGCGCTTGTATGTAAAGATGATCAGATTGTAGTTGAAGTAAGGCCATGATACAGTGCAGATGGCTGAAGTAAGGAACCATTGGTCGTCCGGTGGCGGTGGCTCGATGACGTTACGAGAGTTGCGGGTGGATATTATTGAGAACAAATTATCTAATTTTTCTCCCACGAGTCAAACCAGAATTACAAGTTATTTATTTCGTAATTCTCGTTTGGCTTTTAGGAGAAAAATTGGATCGTATTCGCATCATAAAAGTGGGCAATCTGTATCTAACTAAATTCATTTATTATGTTAATCATCAGTACCTACTCACTGAATTTACACACGCACACGCACACGCACACGCAAATATAAAGGCACTATTATCTTTATTATGTCTTATAATTAGTAACCTGTTTTTATAAGCTAAGATCCAATTTTTTAAAAGTAGCAGATATTAAAAGTGTAGTATAAATCTCTAAACACATATCTACTCGTATTAATGTTGCAACAAATGATAAGTAATTGCTTATAAAGGTGTCTCAGAAATAAATGATTCCCTTTCATAAATGAAAATTTAATTTCCACGTATTATATTAATTATGCAAACATTTAGTTTTAATTATTACAGTTCAAAAACGAAAATATATTCTGAGACAGCCTTTACAAGCAATTACGTATCATTTGTTGAAACATTAATAGACATGTGTTTAGAGATTTTTATAATAAAATTTTTATATTGTGTTTATGCCATTGTTGCTTTTAAAATAACACTAAAATAAAGGGGAGGGTGGTACAAACGAAAGAAGGCTAATACAAACGACATACAAATAGTGGGTGGAAACAGGCTGCCCGCACAAGACTTGTTGTTAAGGTTATCTGTACGAAGGTTATGAATAAGATTGATAAACAAATTCTAACTTTATATTGACAAAGTTGTGGAACAAGCTGCCAGCTGAGGTTTTCCCACCGAACTGTGATGACATGGAGCTCTTCAAGAAAACTGTGAATGGAATTGTGCGCGATCGGCACCGCACTCGCATCCCCCCCGGTGTTGTAGGTGTCATAGAAGATGGCGACCACTTGCCATCTGGTGAGCAGCGTGTCCGTCTATCACCGTTCGACAGGATTTGGTAAATAAAAAATACCTGCACACAGTCCACCACACTATCTCTTCCCGTAGATGTCGCAGCGATAAGCGATGAGGCCCTCTAGGCCAGGCGTGGCGGTTAAAGGCCTTACATCTTTCATGCACGAGACAATGTGCGTGAGAGGGCCCGTCTCCAACAGTGGATACTGAAAGGGCTCATTGCATTGCACCCTCATAAAAAGCAATAACTTTTTCTTTACGATTTCTTTCTGGACTTAATATTTTGCCAAATACTTTTTTTTTAATTGCGATTCTTTATCTTTGTCTAATACATCGTCCATATTCAATTTCTCTTTCTCGACAGTTTGACAACGTTACTCTCAACATTTTGACAACGTTGCTCTCAACAGTTTGACAACGTTGCTTTCAACATTTTGACAACGTTGCTCTCAACATTTTGACAACGTTGCTCTCAACATTTTGACAACGTTGCTCTCAACAGTTTGACAACGTTGCTCTCAACATTTTGACAACGTTGCTCTCAACAGTTTGACAACGTTGCTCTCAACATTTTGACAACGTTGCTCTCAACATTTTGACAACGTTGCTCTCAACAGTTTGACAACGTTGCTCTCAACATTTTGACAACGTTGCTCTCAACATTTTGACAACGTTGCTCTCAACAGTTTGACAACGTTGCTCTCAACAGTTTGACAACGTTGCTCTCAACAGTTTGACAACGTTGCTCTCAATAGTTTGACAACGTTGCTCTCAACAGTTTGACAACGTTGCTCTCAACAGTTTGACAACGTTGCTCTCAACAGTTTGACAACGTTGCATATTTTTTGCTTGACCGAACATTGTTGGGTAACAAAAAGGTAAGAAACAAATGTTGAGCTTTAAAAAGTCGTAGAACAATACGTGTTAGTTTTCAGGAAATTCAACATTAAAGTGCGGGTCCTTTTTTATTCATCTGTATATATAAACGAGGAATTGTGAATATAGAGTACAGCCGGATTATACAGAAGCCAGTTCAAACCCGTATACATTTTATTCTTAAAAAAAAAACAAACTGCCGCCGGCCGACGCGGAAAGCACAAAAGAAAAATGTACAGAACAACTCTCTTAATTACGTTATAATAACTGAATTCAGCGAGGGGCGTTTAATTAGCGGCCATTTCGTATTTTTTACTTTTTACGGTAGTTACAAACAGAAGTCATAATTCTTTTCACGCATTTTTTTCACTAATGTTCTGAATTGTTTGGGATTTATTTCAGCTTTTGCACACAAGGGGTGTTTTTAATACCAAGTAGAAAGACGAAGACATACCTAAATGGAGAGAAAGGGATATTTGCAGTGCACGCGATTTCGTTCGCGTGAACGTACCCCAGATGTTGAAAAACTCGATTTCTGCGATATCATTAAAATCTCCAGCAATATTCTAGAAATCTACATAAATGGAATCAATACTAATTCTATAGCAAGACATCAAATAACTGGATATTTAATAAAACGCCCTTCAAAATTGACGTAACCCCTAATTCAGCGAGTCCATTCTCAAGTGATTAGCGATACGGAACCTACACCCTCTAAGCAATTGTTTACGACACCTACAATTTACTACCGACCCCCGTAAAGAAAATTAGACCATGAAAATATAAGCAGAAAGTTGAAATTCAAATAATTCGAAAGTTGAAAGTCGCGATCCGAACGGAGTAACTTTGAATCGGCGGGTGGTAACAATAAAACCAATTGTTAGGCGAGTCTATTATTAAAGTGAATTGTGCTAATTTCAATCTTGTGTTAAAACGTTTTAGGGTTGGTTTTTAAATGAGTATGGAAGGTAGGGTGGTTGCATTCGATTGAAGAATTAGTATTCTATGGCAATGCAATCATACGGTAGCTGGCTAGTAGGGTTGGCGATCGTAAAGTAAATAGAATTAACCATATTTTTGGATCATACAGTTTTTAATCAAGTTAAGTGTGTTGAAGTTAAAAATGAACAACCAAATTGGAATTTAATTACCAAAATTAACAAATATTAATTGACAAACAATTAACAATTCACTAACATTAACTAATAATATTAGTAAACAATTTACAATCAAATTGGAGTTTTGAGTCATGGATGACTCTACTGTGTTTCTGTATGAGTATTTTATGAATACAACCAGCCCTTTCAGTATCCACTGCTAGGCGTGGGCATCCTTATGCACATTGACTTGTGGATGCGGGATGTAAGGTCTTAAAATGCCACTCTCGCCAAGCTGGTTGGCGAAGTCCACTCTTTAGTGCTGGTGTAATTCCTCAGGGCTTGTAGTAGCCGCTTTGTTATCGCTTAGTCGCCTTTTACGACACCCACAGAAAGAGATGGAAACGCATTATGAATAAAAAAAGGAAAATTATCGTTTACAATTTCGTCTCCGCGTCGACAGCCCTAACGTCAGGACTCGTAAACCCGGTAAATTAAATTAGGCGACTGTATTTAATATTGGATCTGCGAGCGATCCCATTGTTGTCGGATTACAAATAATACATAAATAACCACTCAGCCGACTGCGACGTAGACACGCGTTATTACGATGTTTGATGTATGGCTTCGTTTATTACTTTTATTTAAACTATTTTAATTTAGAAGAGCAATAATGAAAAAAAGACAGATGGCAGTACAAGTCGGAAGTGAGATTTCGCTATTTTTTAGATTTGATTGAGAGAAATAGTGTTTTGAGAAAAGTTGTAGAGCTTTAAAGGCTTGCGCACATTACAGACGCGGCGGGCCGCAGCTCAACGCAATCATTTAAGTCAGTTAACTGTTGACATTCAATTATTGACGTCATCGTACAGCGAATAACTCGAACTACGTCCTTTAACTGCGCCCATTCAACGCACATTAATTGTGCCGGCCGCGTCACAGCACAACATCGACGCATAAATACTCACGGTTGGTGAGCGATCTGGCGGTGCGCCCAATATATACAAAATGTATTAAAATGTATTATGTATTATGTATTAAATGTATTAAAATGATTCAGGAGGATTTTTGCAATGTTGTGCGCTGTGACACGGCCGCCATAATATGTGCGAGCCTTAAGAGTTTAAGTCCAACAAACTTCTTCAAATCGTAGGTCCTGCATATACGCTTTCCATTATATGGTCTACATTCAAGAACTCGTCTACTACACCGGTTGTCGGTCCAGCGACAAAAATAAATGTGACCTGCTCATGATTCTACGAGCATGTTGGTAAGTTTAGTTTTTTTACGAATCTCTTCGTTTCGAATCTTATCCGGCAAAGAAACTGAGCATAGCTCTCCCAATAGCTCGCTGAGATGCTTTTCACTTATATAAAATCTTACTGAAGTAAAATATGAATTATAAGCAGTGCCCGTGACTTCGCGCGCGCAGACGTCACTGTGTTTCGTTAGCTTATTTCCCATGCGAGTTTCATATGTTAACGCGGCACATAGGTTACAAATTAACCAAATTTTATTAAAATCCGTATAGTTTATGCAGTTTTTTTTAAGTACGTGGATACTGTAAGTAGTGGTAAGTGGATAGTGTCGCCCATAGACATCCGTGATACATGCCAACATTAGTCCAAAATGACAAACGTTGGCACGCCCCCGGATGCGCTGCCTATCTTTGGAGATATAGGAATGGATTTGAAGAAAGGGTTGGAAACATGTGGACAGATAGGATGGGAATGGGAAATGGGTATGGAATGGGCACGTTCAGACAGACAGACAGACAAACATTCCAAAAAAAATTTGTTTTTGAGCTCTGTCTCATACACTGCAATGATTTTTTCAAACAATATTTCGATTTTATTATAAGTATAGATTTTTCTCTAAAAGGTTAACCATTCCTGTCTTCAGGGCTATCAGCACATCTACCACGGTTTATTATCACAGTGCAGAATACTAATTAGCCCTATCAGTTGAAGTGGCGAGTGTACCAGTCACTATCGGCCATCAAAAGGGTCGCTACACAAAGGCTACACTGACGTGTTTGTTTGTTTGTTTGTTTGAGGGGAAGTGAACGAGCCTATGCATATATTGTTCAGGATCACTAAACTAAAAATAAATATTGTAATTATTTCCTTACTTATTATACTCGCTTAAAGAGAAAGTTGAAGTGTTAGTCCAATGGTCATATCTGTCGCGGGACCGACAATTGATAGGGTAGACGAGTTTCCGAATGGAGACCAAGTAGCATAGGACACCCTTCGATCAGATGGATCGACGACTTGAAGAATGTTGCTGGTAGTGGCTGCATGAGAAGAGCGGAAGATAATGTGTGGTGGCGAGTCTTGGGAGAGGCTTATATCCAGCAGTGGAGAGACACAGTCTAATAGTTTAATGTGTTGAATCAACAGAATTATGAGTATTGGTATTACGCAACCGCAACCAGCGCTTTTTTCGTCCACTGCTGGAGACAGGCCTCCTTATGTACATTGTCTTGTGCAGGGAGGATGTATGGCTTTAAAATGGCGCATTGGTCAAACAGGTTAGCGAGCCCACTCTTTAAGGCCCTTTAAGGTCCAAGTTATTGGACCATTGGTGACCAACGTTGGCCGGCAATCCGTAATTTGTCTGTTTTTCTTCTCACATCAAACGGTTTTGCCGCAACGGCCAATAAGGAATCAACAGTCCGCCAACGTGTAAACGGGTACGGGTACCCCAGCCCGTTGGTTCAATGCGTTGGACCAACGTGTGGGTACTAGCAGCATTAGAGGTAGCCCAGTTCAAGCGGGTTTGTTATCTCTTAGTCGCTTATGGATGACCCACATCAAGAGATGGGATGGTGCTACTCGAAAGCAGGTTATTGATATGGATGTAACCTATAAAAGGAAATGTCGGAAAGAGCAATTGATTTTTCATTACAACCCTAAAAATAAATATAAATACAACATGTAATTATTTAGTGCGTTCAACATAGCTTGTAACCCGACACCAGCTTGCAATCATCCCAATCAGAACTGCTGCTGCGAGGCGAGACTGAACATTTATTAAAAGACAGTCGGAAGCCCGATACACGTGCTTATTGCGACGCTTGAAACAGGAGGTACAGTCGGTGAAATGTTTAGAAACAAACACATATTTACACTACAGTGTTTTCTAATGTATATTAAATAAATAATCTATTTTCTATTGTGCTCTTTGCAAGTCTACCAAATGTTCCTTAAAAAAACAAAAACTCATATCGTGATAAATCTGCAGCTCCCGTTCAACGATCAAATGACAATGATCAAGATCCGCGTTTTTGTGACGAAAAAACTGTAGGGTAAAAATAAATCAATCCTGCAAACAGTGCGTGTATCAGTTTCACCAGCAAATAAAACGAGAACATGGATACAGTGTGCCTGGAAGTGGCGTTACGGAAGAAGTGGAGAGATTTTATACTTCGACAATTATTTAAGGTTTACGTTTTATGTCCACTGTTAAATTGTCATTATTGTTAAAATATTTTACTTAAATACACATTTAAAAGGTGACAAGTCTGACATAAATTGACATAGAACAAAAGAAAGAAAAAGAAGAAGAAAAGTAGTCTCAAACACAATGATATCTAAGCAAAAAGTCGGACGGAAGAATAAATGAATAACTGATGTTAAAAAGAATGTCTTTAAATTAAAATTAATCTGAATTTGGATATCCAAGCTAAATGCAAGATAACTAAGTTCAAATTGGCCTCTATGAACAAACGGTAATTTCATGGGTAAGGCCCTAATAGTTTGTCTTCAGCTTTATGAATTGCATTTCCTAAAAAAATAATTTTTTTTATACAACTAAATGCAAAACTCCCCAAAAAATGTAGGATTTATTTTCAAATAAAAAATGTGTACTATATATATATATATATATGAATAGCTTACGGAATCCATAGTTTCTGGCTTTAGGAAAGGTTCAGACAAAGCCTGTATATCTAACACACCTTGTATAGTTCTAATGTCTATTCCAGTATCTCTATATCTTCAACACATATCAAACGCACAACAACCCTCAAGCAGCAGGCGTCTGTCGATTATTCTGCCATTAACCTTGCTAGCCCCGCAAATTGGAGCTCCACTCGAGGACCTTGAAGGGTTCAAGAAACATCAACTGATTTTGTATCTTACCGCTATAGAGATAGGATCCATATTTGATTGAATCATAAATGAAAAAAATCGAGAAATAACAAAATGATATTTACTCCTGTTACAAAGACATACGGTTGTTATTTGAATGGTAAATGATTTTGATAATATTTGCAAAAGATGCGAAGGCGATTTTTTAAATCCAATAAATGGTCAGTGAAGTAACACGAGGGCTATCAAGTATCTTTTTCTTTCTTTGGAACTTGTTAAGTTGAAGGATCATTTTATTATTGAGTTTTTTTAGATTCTTTTCAATATTTTTGTTCCATTTTAAGTATTGTATTTTTTAATGACTAGATATGTTTGTATCCCGTGATATTTTCAAGTGTTGCTGGTCCCTGGAATTTGCAACATATACCTAATCTACCTATATTGTAATAAAATGTAACAAATCCGTAGGTATTTGTACCTATATGAAATATTTTTTGAAAAATATAATTGTAGTGGTACGAAGAACAAAGCAATGTTTGTTTTTTTTTCGGTCTATGTGTCTGAACGCTTATTACGCAAAAACCACTAGTCGGATTTTAATGAAACTTGATATAGTTATTATAACTTAAGGTGCCGGCTTATCAATTAGGGTACTTTTATCATTTTTATGTTAACCCGCCAAATGAGCTATAACTAAATTTCATTAAAATCCGTTTGGTAATTTTAAAGTGATGTGCGTTCAGACACAAATAAAAAAAAAGAAATGACGAGCTCTATATCATTCGTACTTTATATTTTACTAGCAAAACCCGGCAAACATTGTCCATAAAAGTTGCTGTACTGCAGCGCCATCTAGTGGCGAGTTACAACAAAGTCGATAGCATAAAAACCTTCTCCATGTAAAGAGACCTACATATAAGTGCCAACATTCCTGGTGATCGGTCAAACGGTGTCGAAGTCTATTAATCACCAATATACCAACATCCTCTTTTATATAAGTATATAGATTTAAAGCACTTTTTTCAAAAAATATTTCACGTAGGTATATATTATATGCATAGACATACTCGTAGATTATGTTACGATGTTATGATATAATTATTAGTACTACTTAATGTGTTACTACATACTACATACTTAATATGTTACTACATACTACACGTTAATATGTTACTACATACTTAATATAATGAAGATAACGTTTTTACCTAGACACCCTGATAAAATTATTTTTGTAAATCTAGTTCCAAGCGATTAGCGAATGATAGTCAGAAATATCAGAAACAGTGTAATTATTTTTAAGCAAACATATAAATATTTCCTCACATATAAGATCACATACGAATCCCATCAAAAGCCTCAACCCTTGAAACTCCATTTAAATTGAGGCAGGAAAATCATTATACGTTTTATACAATGAATACTCAGGTTGCATCGCTCGCACTGACCTCAAGTGGACACGAGATGGGAGATACGAAAATACATTGGCGGAAAAGAGATAGACATAAGTGGCACTTGAAATATAAATGGTATCGGATTCCTGTGCAAATGTGATGGTAGTACAAATATGTGGTGTGTGTGAGCGGGATGGAGTGATGTCGAGGCATGAAAGAGTTTAGTTGGGTAGGATTGCGCTCGAGTGGATAGTGACCTCGTAAATAAATCTAGTTTAGTTTATCTTTGCAATTATCGGTGAAATATTTTGTATTTCTAGTTGTGGTAACGAAGCGTGGCGTTACCGGTCACCTTTTTCCCCACATACCTAGTGGTGTCGCGGTGGGCGAATTAATTTTATTAAAACATTTCTGACTAGCGACCCGCCCTCGCTTCGCTTCGGTTTATGTATTTTTTTTTTTTTTTCAAAATTTTACAAACAAACACACAATTTTGCCTCTTTATTATATTAGTATAGAAGTATAGATAGATAGCCACCCGCTCTCGCTTCGCTTCGGTTTAAAAGTTTTTTTTCAAATTTATTTTCAAAATTCCAACATAGAATATAGCCTATATTAGACACGGTTAATGTAGCTTCCTATTTTTGAAAGAATTTTTGAAATCGGTTCAGTAGTTCCAGAGATTACCCCCAACATACCTACAAACACACAATTTTACCTCTTTATTATATTAGTATAGATAGTAGGTATAGACAAATAATTCACGGTATGCGAAAGACTACAATAATATGTCAATGCGGCGCGAAGGTGTCCACCGGCAGTGTGGACTGCAATTGTGTAGGATTGCTGGTATAAGGGTGTGACAAATGCAACTATGGAAAAGCGCCTACCTGAATAACTCGTTGAGTATTCCTGCTTCTGGAGACACTACACTAAACGTATCCTAACCTACACTGTATCCAAAGTCACATACCAGTGGACATCTTCACTATTATTATATAAATCGCGACGCGGGCGCATACATTGGAGGGTGCAGGATGCGACGTCTTCTAGTCATCAAAGCGGCCAGACTGACACCTATTCTCTTCTCAATGAAGAGAGGCGATATATGGCAAGCGGTGGGAAAAGGATGGGGCAATATGGTAATTAAGGTATTCACCAGCGGACAAGTAAAAAATATGAATTTTAATACCTACATTTCGTATTTAGTAACAATTAATCAATTACTGTAAATGGTGAAACCACCCAGTCTTGCTCGTCTTAGTAGGACTAAGTCCCGCCATAGAAGTTAATGTGCTGCAGTGCCATCTAGTGGCAAGTTATAACAAAGTCGATAGCTCAAAAATAATCTCCGTGCTCAAATACCTATGTATATCAATTTTCATGCCGATCGGTTGAACGGTATAGAAGTTGATGTCCTGCAGCACCATCTAGTGTTGAGTTACAGCAAAATCGATAGCATACAAACCTTCTCCATGAAAAGATACATATATGTGCCAACTTTCATGGTTATCGGTCAAACGGTGTCGAAGTCTATTAACATATATACCAACATCCTCTTTTACATATATATATAGATTGAAACGAAAGATTTAAAGGTTATCGGCATCTGACTGGCGGTGGTTGCCTAGCGACGCTTTGTTAGTAAACACTTCATCTTGCCAATGGAAATGGTATAGAGTAGGAAACGAATGATCAAACGTGGATTATGATGGAGGTTTTTTCATCGCTAATTGCTAAATTATTTATAAATCAAAAAATATTTTGCAATCGTTATGAAAAATGCGAACGGTAGTCGTAAATCACAGATTTGTCTGAAGTCACCTCGATGCAAAGGATCTAGCCTAGATAAAATTGTCAACCAATAAAAAAGTCTAGGTATGTCGAATCATCATCGTAAAGGTCGATTCGACATGTTCATCATCAAAGAGTCATAAAGATTTATTAACCAAAAATTCGTACATCATTGTTGATGTAACCGTTTAAGTAAAACAAAATTGATAAATTTAAAAAAAAATCATTAGTAAATCATTAGTAAATCATTAGTAAATCATTAGTAAATCATTAGTAAATCATTTAATTTTTTACTTCATTTGGTGATATAAAGAGAGTTAGCGTATTGTATTTCACAGTTTTGTTCCCGGAACATTGAAACATTTGTCATGATATCTGATATTGTCACAAGCATTTGGGACAATTATGGTGTTCTGTTACTGTTTAACCGCACTTGTGTAACATATTAGATGTGATTGCATAACGACACTTGATATAAATCTGATTTTTAAATTCTTCAAAATTCCTACTGTAAAATAATGCAATTTTTGAAAAACAATTCGACGTTTCTATTGCTTACTGTATGATTTTTTTCGTATATACATTTCATACTCGCTCCAAACGTCTAAAACCTTTGATTTGCTATCTATCGTTGGATACATAAGGATGTGCCTACTGCACTCCGCTAAAGCCTTCAGAGCCAGTACAATACCTAGATACCACTAATATTATAAATGCCAAAGTTTGTTTGTTTGTTACCCAATTACATCCAAATGCCTGTAGTGATTTCTTTGTAATTTAGCAAGTAGGGAAATTGTAATCCAGATTAACATTACGCTGCTATTCGTGTCGACCACGCAAACGAAGTCGTGGGCAAACCCTAGTAAAACAATAATTATTATTTATTATTTTTCATTGTAAAAATGACGGCAAATAATACGTAACTTCCTTATTTTTTTGTACTAAAAAGTCATTGTATGGGCACAACGAGATCATTCCACGCAATTACACATACACTTTGATATAATCGAATAAGCTGTTACTCTATGGGATCGTGTTACTCTATGGGTATTAATCGATCATTGTTGTTACGCATCGATTGTTTCGGTCGAATTATTTTGTATAACATTGCAAATAATTTTCTTTATTTATTTATCTTGGAATTTCTTGCATTTTACATGTTTTAAGAAGAAAATATTGTAATGGATAAGTGTTTCGTTATTTTTTGCTTGAATGTGCGTTTGGTTTTGATGTTTTGAAGCCAACACAACAAATACAACACCATACAAAGAAAAAATACAAGAGACTTAATGTGCTGTTCAAAAACGTCCACATTTGATCACAAAATGTTTTTCACATAGCTTGGGTCCTCGTTAAATTCTCTTTTCATAGATAAAAAATATTGCCTTTTGTACTTGAAATAATGAAAAATTTGTTCGCTTTTACTATACCTAGCTATCTACATACACCTACACTAGAAATTAATATGGATATAATAAGCAATTTGTTATTATGCCAAATATTCATCGACTAATAAACAAAAATGAATAAAAAACAAGGTACATATAAAGGATCACACACAAAGACTTCCCCAACAGTAATTAATATGAAATCAGTCAATGGTCGGCGCAAATACCCCACGGGGGGCGAGTCACTCCCTACTCATTGACCTATTGATTTGATTGATGTAGCCGTGAGGCCATCTGCCGAAAAGAGAGCTATGGTGCAGGTTGGGAAATTATTACGTATATATTCTAACTAGTATATAAATTCGAAAGTTTGCTTGTTTCTCTCACATCTCAATGAAGCATTGGAATGTATTTAAATTTTGTACGAGGCGACATTTTCATCTAGTCATACGAAAGAGGACACGGATACAGCTAGTACGGATATAAATTAAAAAAATCACACACACACGTAGGCACACACCCTCGCACACACCCACATATTATTATTTTTATTATTTTAAATTTATACAACTTAAAATATTGTTAAAAATAAACCTATATTTTTTGCTTCATTAGACTACATCAACGTCCCTGTTTAAATAAATTATCTACTGCTGACATTGTTCTCTGACATGTCCACATTGAATTTAGGTTAGAATCTTACTTGTAATGAAGAATGAAGTCCGTTATTAGCAATAGGATTGAAAATATACTTGTGTAATATTGTTTAAAATGTACATGTAGTTTACCCATATCTATTAAAATTAAAAAAAAAGTGGACATCGTTTTATTCAAAAACTCAAAAACAGTGATATATAATAACTAGATACAAATTACATAATGAAAAAGAAAACACATAGAACGATGTATTAGTTACTCTGACATGTATTGTGGTGTTAAAAATGAACTCCCTTTTAACACAAGCTATAATTGTCATTAGATAAATGCATTATAGGTGACGACGACCGACCGTTGATGTGAGACACATCAATGTGTCATTGGACTCATAACACAAGAAACTATGATGTGAATATAGAGTTGAAATACTTAAAATCATAGATTAAAATATAATTCATAAAATTAATACGTATAAGATGGTCCCACATTTTGCTCCGACATAGCATATTACAGGACTATCTCATATACGAGCAATATCAACTTCCAGCTCAATATAACAGTAGCGGCAATATCTCGGGTCGCATTCCGACACGCGCTTGCAATATCCTCGCTCAAGACAGTGTGAGGTACAGGAGGCAACGGATAGCGGAACGGAAAGCGATAAACTATTTTTAATGACGTGCGAAATAAGCATACTCGTAAGAGGTCATATTATCACAGTGTCATTCATATTGAGTTATTAATATATTGTTCATAAGACCGGAAGAGTGAGCCTAGAATACTACCTTGGGGAACGCCAACGCCAATTATTCATTAAAATTTGTAAAATATCTATAAATACATTGAAATTTGTTTTATTTTACGTTTATTTCTGAGAGTATTCAGTAAATAATCGTGTCAGTGCTTCATGTATTGCAAACGTAACAACGGATTGAGTAAAAAATAATAGACATTAATGTTGGTTGACCGTGTAAATTGCTTTGGACAAATCTAAATGAATAAATTCCTCGTAATGATTTTACTTATTTTACTGCTTTCAAACGTAGGAGTCACTATGAATCTTTGTTTAACGATTCCTAGTTAATTTGGACTGTTAGTAGTCGCTGCAGTCAATTAATATGTCGCTGCTAACTTATAGCTTATGTCCTGTCACCAAACGTTTAATATGTCGGTATGCGGGGTGCGAAACGTTGTGCCGTTTAATGTGGCCACATTTATAGCAATAGTTATGTAGCCCCGCATATTCTGGTTTAAATATTCTTTATTGTATATCTCTCACTTCTGGTGGGACGTGACCAAGTGGAACTTTTAGATCTTACCTACAATTGAGAGTGGTAGTACTTTCTTAAGCAAGTTACACTTTGCAATTTTATAATCTGTGTAAACTTGGTTTTTCGCTTTTATCTGTACGTAAAATTGAAATATTTTTATTTGATAGTATTGATGTTATATCTGTCGCAGGATCGAAAACCAATGAGATAGACGGGTCATCGAATGCCGATCAGGTACCGGCAAGCGTAGCGTGGGACGCCCTTTCGCCAGGCGGACTGCCTGGCTGGATGAGAAGAATGATGGTGGTCCTTGCGATAGGCCTATATCCAGCAGCGGACACACGGGCGTAATGTATGGTATTTTGATGAGACACATGCAACCTTAGGCTTGATCGAAAGTGACTTTCTAATTTAGACGCATGAATTAAAGATAAGTAGATATAAGTTGTATGTGTGGCAAACCGATATCGTTCAGTTCAAGTATACTTTATATTACTTTATAAAAAGTAACCGAAAAGTGAAATGGCGTTTGATAAAAGGTAAATTAAAATGACATTTAATAATGCTAGCAATTGCAAAGAATGTGCATTAGAATAGATAATAATATATAGATAATTTATTTATTTAAAAAATACAATGCTGGCAACACAGCTCATTCTTCTGTATTTTTTCGCTAGCTTCTTATTTATGCATTATGTTGTAATATTTACATTTACATTTAATTTAATATCTTTTAAGCTTTTCTTCCTTCATATTGTATCTAATATTAGGCAAATTTTGTTGCTGCTGTTTGTTCATTCTTATTAATGTACCTACACTATTTGTTTCTGAACGTTGGTCTGTGTGTAATTTGAGAACACATAGATAAACATTTTGTTTTGTAATTTAGTTATTAAATGTTCTGTATATAATATGTGTAGTACATAATCGTCATATTAGGTAGTCGGATAAGTTCGCGGCCTTTTTATAGTAAAAATAATAAAGACTTTTTTGTACCTACATATTATTGAGCGGAATATTGTTTATTTAATTCAACTGTTTTGCCATTTTTCTGGCAGAGCCATTATCCCATCGCTATAATTTTTTTGGAGTTTCTTAGTGCCTAGTGCCATTATCTGCCAGTCAACCTTTGGCTAAACAGAAATACGAAGGTGAAATGATTTGCTGTTCATTTAGTATTTTTGGTGATCTTTTAAATACAGGGCATTTTATTTTATTTCTTATCTCTCAACGCTCTTTATAAGGTATCTCTTTTCTTGAATATCGTCGTCTGTGTTAAAAAAAATGAATTTCTTGTTTAAGAGGTTCGGACACCGCTTTACATATTCTTTAAAACCATACACAAGTTAAACTGAATCAAAAGCGAAAAAACAAGTTTTATACATTAGAAAATTGCAAGGTATAACTTGTTTAAGAAAGCGCTCGCGCCGAGTCGTTTGAAGTTAGCAGAAATTAAACGCCAGCTAGGCGTATTAAAAACATTTGTATAAAGGAAACTGTAAGAGCCTGCAATTAACTGCAGCCTCCATGCAACAGCCTTGCTGAGACTCGTTAGGCCCAAAACTAGCGATTTGATACAGTTTTACCTGCGGTGATATCATAGGTGTTCTATTGGAAATTCAAGCTTATCACTAACAGGTTATATTAAATCCGTAAAAATGTAGATAGATTGCACTCAATTGAACACATTGCAGACACAAAAGGCAGTGTTATAGCTAAAAGTGATCTCTGCCAGACAAGCTTTGGGTAGAGGTTGGTAGAGGTTTTGGGTGTACAGATAATTGTAATAAACGGGTTGTTAATAATGAATTGCACTGCACTGAAACCTTTTAACTGTACTGCACTAAAAACTGTACAGAAACTGGACCGAATACTAAATCTTTGAAACTGTATCTCTCTGAAAACCCAACTGCGAACTGCTTTATAGGTACTATACCAAAAACGTGTTGCAGTGTTACTCTACAAACGATACAGAACCATAACCAGTAATTTTTAGAATTTTTGTCTGTCTGTCCGTCAGTCTGTCTGTTTGTCTGAACGCTCATCAAACAAAAATCACTGGACATAATTTAAAGAAACTTGGCATAATTATAACTAATGACTTGGGTTAACATTTAGGATAAATTTTATCCTGACCCGTTGAAGAGTTCTCACCGGGAATCATTCTACAGTTATCGCGAATTACCACCAGGTGGACTGTATGCTCGTTTGCCATCTTCTTTCTATAACAGATCCATGTCTATAATTGGAATATTTAAAGTGAGCGTGATATAAAGGTCAAAACAACATTTTTGTCTGTCTATCTGTCCGTCTGTCTGTCTGTCTTTGTTTTAGCCGCTGGCACTGCTAGTTGTGCAATAAATGTATCTTTTTCTTTCTTTCACAAGATCAACTTCTTTTTTTTATTGCTTCTTTTTTACACAAAATGGCAAACCGCAAAACATACAAGAGTTGCGATAATTATACAGCGTGATTTCGCAGCCCTAAATACTTACGTATACAGACTGTTTGAAAGTTAACTGCGGGCTGAACAGTAGCGAGTGGAGTGGCACTAGGGCGCGACGCCGAGACGTCTGACGTCTCATCGCCACCGTAAACTGTTTTCATTTGAAGAACAGAAGAGGGAATGGAGTCATTAATATTATGCTTCCTATATAAAACTGGAATCACGAGACTACGTGTCTTACACATGAAACACGAATCTCCCAGTCAACTTTAGAATTGTCTCTTGCATGAGGGGTGTATGTATGGCCGTGAAACGGAGAGCTGTTGGCGGATAGTGGGTTGGTGAGTCCACTCATTTGGAGATGGATCCTCAAAGCTAGTGGTAGAGGCTTTGTCATCCCTTAGTCGCCTTCGTTTCATATTCATAACTAGCTGTGCCCGCGACTTCGTACGCGTGGAATTTCAGTTCTTAAACTCTAACTTGCGATATCTTTTCTTCCCGTCAACCGATTTCCATGAAACAAAGCCTGTTCGACGCACCAAGCTAAGCTTAATTAATCGCGTGTTCGAACACACAAACAGAGAGACAGGCAAAAATTCACAATTACAACAAAAGGGCAACAGGGATCGCCAATTAACCCCCAAACTGTTTCACAAGTGAGTGTTCAACAAGCGGATGAAATACCCGGGTGAAAAGTGCACCAGTCGGGTGAAAGTCTAGGTACTACCCGGGTGGAAAGTGCGCGGAGGCAAGCGGACGAACGCCACCTTAATATTGTCAATCGCTTTGCTGAAGCATGAGCAAATTAGTGGAGTCGATGTCACCGATATTTTATTATTATATTATTCTTAATTTATGATAGTAAGTCAATATACTTCATTAGGGGTCATCCATAAATTACGTCACACGTTAAGGTGGAGGGAGGGGGTCAACAAAGTGTGACATCTTGTGACAAGGCGGGGGGGGGGACGAGTAGTAAGCTTCGTGACGTCACATGTATAAATCTAAAGTATTAAAACTAAACTTCAACTTTAAAATATTACCAACTCTATCAATATTATTATAAGGTTGTTTTAATTTAATATTTTTTAAATTTAAAATTGCAAAATATGTGACGTCACACCAGGGGAGGGGTTCGTCACACAAACGTGACCACCTGTGACAAGGACGGGGGGGGGACTCCAAAAATCATGAAATTCCTGTGACGTAATTTATGGATGGCCCCTTATACCAACACAGTGTTCAATCAACCGATCGCCATGAAAATTGGTATACATAGGTATTTGAGCACGAAGAATATTTTCGAGCTATCGACTTTATTGTAACTCGCCACTAGATGCCGCTGCAGCACATCAACTTCTATACCGTTCAACCGATCGCCATGAAAATTAGTATACATAGGTATTTGAGCACGAAGAATATTCTCAAGCTATCGACTTTGTTGTAACTCGCCACTAGATGCCGCTGCAGCACATTAACTTCTATACCGTTCAACCGATCGCCATGAAAATTGGTATACATAGGTATTTGAGCACGAAGAATATTTTCTAACTATTGACTTTGTTGCAACTCGCCACTAGATGCCGCTGCAGCACATTAATTTCTATACCGTTCAACCGATCGCCATGAAAATTGGTATACATAGGTATTTGAGCACGAAGAATATTTTCTAACTATTGACTTTGTTGCAACTCGCCACTAGATGCCGCTGCAGCACATTAATTTCTATACCGTTCAACCGATCGCCATGATAATTGGTATACATAGGTATTTGAGCACGAAGAATATTTTCTAGCTATTGACTTTGTTGTAACTTACCGCTAGATGGCGCTGCAGCACATCAACTTCTATACCGTTCAATCGATCGCAAAAATCATATCGACGGCAAAAGAGAATAATTTTTTATTTTTTTATACAGAGGTAATTTTAGGTTAGGTAACAGAGGTAGGTATACATTTTATGTACCTACGGGTTTTATGTGCTAGTATGATATAAATTCATATTTTGTTTTGTAAAAAAATTGTGTGTTTGGTACATGTTCATTTTCTTTACGACACTATTCGTCTTTCGTTGTGTGTTTTCTTGTGTGTTCGTTCGCCGGTATATGGAACGGTATCCGTGTGTAAATGTGTTGGAGACAAGACGAGGAAAGGAAATATCCTCATCTGTTACGGGAAGCGCCCGAAGGCAACGCAGATTCAATTCTTAAGGCTGCCGCGCTCCCGTGGATAATTATACAACACTACTAATGTGACCTGAATAAGCCTGTGTTCTAATTTTATAATTATTCGATATATGATATATATAATATATAAATATATATAAATATAATATATAAATATAATAGATATATATATATAAATATAATAGATATATATATATATTCGATATATATAATTTTATAATTAGTGATAAGATATATATATAGTCGGCGGCAGATATATATATAGGGTATATTAAAAAAGTAATTGTATTGGATGTTTTAACGAAATATAATTCTTTGCACCCTCTTCCTCTCTGTCTCTTTTTTTTATTTGTAACAAATAAATAAAAAAAAATTAAAAACAATTTAAATACTATCAAATTACATCAAAATAATTTATGATAGCGTTTTCAATCATTGTAAGATTGTAAATATTAATCTGTATATTAAATATATTCACCAAAACCTGATTGGGGGCGATGAAGGCAGAGTATCAGAATACAAAAAGACGATTTTGAAAATTTTTATCTGTCTGTCTGTCTGTTTCAACACGCTAATCTCCAAAACTACTTAACAGAGTTTCCACGGATTAATTAAGCTTAGCTTGGCGCTTCGAATAGGCTTTGTTTCATCGAAATCGGCTGACGGGAAGAAAAGATATCCCAATTTAGAATTCAAAAACTAAAATTCCACGCGTACGAAGTCGCGGGCACAGTTGGTGTTGAATAAAAAACGCTTGTGAATCCACAGAAATAGACCTGATCACTTGAGAAACCTTGGTTATTTGTATACATTTGCTCACATAGGTACCTAGGTATGAGTTACCTAAATACAACAATGTTTACGGTAGGTACAAGTAAACGTGAGTTGCCTAAAATATTAAACTAATTGCCAACTGAACGGACTTCTACAGGAAAACAAATAAGAAAGCGTTTTTAAGTCCTTTTTCAGCAATCTAAATATAATTACTTATAATCTCATAGGTTTTAGTACATGGCTACATAGTTCTACTAATATATTGTGTGGTCAGAGAAATACTTTAAAAAAATCGATGTATAAATATAAATAATGGTCGGGAAGGGATCAATTATGTAAATTTAAACCTTAACATTAGATAAACATATGGTTGAAAATGACATAACAAATTATATCTACAGGTTATATCGATCGACTGCAAGCGCCGTCGGCGGGCGCATCGAACGGCAATTTTCGATATTTGCTTTCAACATTATGGAATACAAAATGACATTTAAGGAACTGTGCGAGTTTTTGGTGCGATTATTATGAAAATATTGTGCGTTCTATGGTTTAATAGTGATAGTGTTTAATAAACTTCAAATTGTTATTTTTTTGTGAATAATGTTTGTGATAATAATCAAAGGCACAGGACTGCGTTTATCGTGTGCCTCCGTCCTCAGTAAACTATCGCTTTACTGAGCGACTCCTGCCTTACTCTGACGGGACTGGACATTGACATGATGCGTTTTGAACTGTGAGGTACATGTGCACCCAGGTATGATTTAAATTTAATGTTGACATTGTATTCTGTATGTTTTGGTGGTAATTATGAGACAAGTTTTTTCTTAGGATATTTTTTCTGTGATTGTCTTAAAATTGTGATATTTGTACTTTGAGTTTAAACTACATATGTATCAATGTTTTAACATTAATAATTACTTTATTTAATTAATAATTCATATTTTGAGCGGGAGCTGCAATCCAACAGCCGCTGGGCGCGCTCCTAGTCGAGCCCTCTCTCACAGAAGACTACCTTGAAATGTACTTACTGCATTTCCCACTTTATCTTATTTTCCTAATGTACGTACGTGTTTCGGTAGTGAGTGAGATTTGCCAGAGCCCATTTCCATCCCATCCTATTGTAACCCTCCCCATTTTCTCCAAATCCATTCCTATATCTCCAAAGGTAGGCAGCGCATCCGGGGGTGCGGGGGTGTGCCAACGTTTGTCATTTTGGACTCATGTTGGCATGTATCGCGGATTCCTATAGGCGACAGTGTCCACTTACCATCAGGTGGACTGTATGCTCGTCTGCCGCCTTCATCCATAAAAAAATAATTGTCGTGAACGCCAATTCTGGCAAATGTGACGAGCTGTTGTATGTGATTTGATTGTTTTGACTGTGATATTGTTGATTACTAAAAAACTCGACACTGGCACAATGTGCCAGATGCGCTATTGCCATAGAAGAACTATGTCATTTCTGCACTATGTCATAAATAAAAAGTGAAGCTTACATTTGCCAATACTGTACATACTTGGTGATTCATCAGGCAAGTCGGTGTAATGATGCGGTGTGGACGCTTGGCCGGCGTATAGCAGGTTCAGTTCCCGCGCTTCATTCTCCTCCTGAGCTTGCTGCCGGCGGAGAGCCACCTACGAATACGAAATAGGTTCGCTTTATAATACGTAAGGGGATTCCCCATGAGCAGTATCGATTGAATCTAAATTGTGCCACAAATTCAGTAGGTATATGAATAATTCCTGTTTTTAATTATCATGATTTTGATAATGTAATGTGAAGTCTCACATTTGCCGGATAAAACAAAACAAAATACCTTTAAAAGTCTTTCTATTGTGTATTTTTGTTGGTTTTTTTACTGTATTTACTGTATAAAAAATTCGATTTCTGTATAATATTTTTGGCGACACTGAAATGTCATTTGTCATGCTTGTCGTTGGCCGGCGCATGACATTAGGCACAAATTATTATTGTTACGCTCGAGTTATTTCTCATGTGATATTGAGACTTTTCACACGTTATGTTGTATTTAATATACTTAAGTCTTAATTTACCCATTTACTAAAAGGAAAACATAAGACAGTAGTTTTCATCTTGGCATAACAATATTTGCACCGATATTGTTCCATAGTCACTTGGGCACAGTGCCGGCCCGAGGCAAGTTTTAGGATGGAGCGAGATCCAATTATGGCGCCCCCTTGCTTGCCCCTAATACATACCAGTTATGCGTGCAAGCATGGAACTTAGAAGATCTCGACAACATCTTAAGTCTGTCTAATTTGTCTATTGAAAACAGCCATGCTCGTTGGCACTGCACTGCTCACAGGACCACTCAGGCACCCCCTGGGTCTTGGCGCCTGGAGCGGCTGCTCCGTTCGCCCTATGGTAGGGCCGGCCCTGCTTGGACATTCCCCAAAGGGGAATTCATTAGGTATTTTTTTTTGTGTCATGGGCTTCACACAAGGCTGATTAGCCGAGTTACCCCCATTACAGACCGTCGTGTCGTCACCCCCGTCTTATCCCATAAATCAATCTCCTCCCTTATCCCATATCTTCGCGTACGAAGTAGGTGAAACTTAATGAAGCGAATTTTTTGAGCAAGAGGTGGCTTGAGCGCAGCAACAGAACCAGGCCAGCAGTTTCCAACATATCAAGACTTTTTTATAGCATTTATAGACTTTTTATTTTATAGTAAGAAGGCGGCAGACGAGCATACAGTCCACCTGCTGGTAAGTGGATACTGTCCCACAGAGATATCCGAGAAACAGGCCAACATCAGTGCAGAATGACAAACACTGGCACACCCCCGGATGGACCTTTGGAGATATAGGAATTGATTTGAAGACAGGGTTGGGAAAATGGGGAGGGATAGGATGGGATGGGATTGGGCTCTAACATATCACTACTGCAACACTGAAACATGGAGTACGTTTCAAAGTAGTCTTCTGTGAGGCTAGACCAATCTGAGAATATTTTTTTTATTGATTTATCTTATAAATCATATCTGGTATGTTTCTATTTACAGATAATTATGAACATTAAAAATTAAAAATGATCAGAAAAATGAAATCTATAGGCACTAATATAATAAAGAGGTAAAATGTGTGTTTGTTTGTGGGTATGTTGGGGGTAAACTCTGGAACTACGGAACCGATTTCAAAATTTTTTTCACAAATAGGAAGCTACATTATCCGTGTCAAATATAGGCTATATTTTATAAAGATTTATAAACCGAAGCGAAGCGAGGGCGGGTCGATAGTTAGATATAAAGATGGAAGTTGGATGGAAGCTTTGCTCAAATTGTGAGAAATCCATCCAGCACGAAGCTTCCTTACACGTAGGTGATCGTGTAAAATAGTTTGAACTTGATTCATAACACTGATACAGACTTTTTATTTTGTAGTAATAAAGTCTGTAATTATTTTTCTGTATCTGTTATTTTATGGTAATTAAACCTAATGATGCCCGTATCTGCAGATATGTCGTTCGTTTGTCTGCTTCAATCATGAGCCGCATAGCATAGTTTTGATGCTTTCGTCCGTCACCGCCATCGCAGGACGCATTTCTCTAACTTAGTCACTGAGGTGGCTACGACCACTTTTAAAATCACTGACCCAGCTTTAAACAGTGACACTGGATGCGGCTTCATCACTAAATGCTAACTTAAGTTTTTCAGAACTTCGTTTTAGGTTTAGACCGCAACGAAAGTCATAAAAAATCATTGAACGAAACTGTTCTCTTGTTAAATGTATTTTTCCGCAAAAACTTAATTATCAAATTGCCGCCAGTAATAAAAAACAAATGACAGCTTTGGAAATTTAATGGCGTTTGACAAGTAAAGAGTTCCTTTTTCAAAATTAGAATTACTTTTTTTTTTATCTTATTGTACAGCAGCCACTTTTAGTTTGATTTACCGTAAATTTATAAAAAACGTAGCAAAGTAAGCACGTAGCAGTGCTACGCCGTAGTAAAGGATTACGCAGTAGGGTAGCAATTGCTACGAGTAGCCTCTACGAATCTATTAGTCATTCAACTCTTAGTAGGCAAAGGGAAATTGAACAGGTGAAATTATTGAGAGAAAAGTATCCAAAATCGATGACTAAGTTTGTTTAAATATCGGATAGATGGCTCTCTCTGTGTGTTCTACCGCCTGTACAATGGGGAATGCTCTGAAGAATTGTTCAATATAATTCCCACCTCGGGTTTCTACAATCGCACCTCCCGTCACAGAAGTGCGGTCCATCCGTATTTCCTCGATACGGAGGTGTCGCGCACTGTTCGGTCCAAAAATCATTTTATACCGCGACGGGTTCGCGGTATAAAATGCTGTGGAACGAACTGCCTCAAGAGGTCTTTCCATGGGGTTCTTCAAGAAAGCTATGAATATTATTTTGCAAGGTCGGCGGCGCACACGCATGCCCCCTGGTGTTGCAGGTGTCCACGGGCGGCGGTAACACTTACCATCACGTGGGACCGCTTGCTCGTCCGCCCACTTCGCTATATAAAAAAATTAAAAAAAACTATAATATACATATTATAATACTAGCGACCCGCCCTCGCTTCGCTTCGGTTTATAAGTTTTCTTTTTTTTCAAATTTTCAAAATAAAATATAGCCTATATTAGATACGGATAATGTAGCTTCCTATTTGTGAAAGAATTTTTGAAATCGGTTCAGTAGTTCTAGAGATTACCTCCTACATACCTACAAACACACACACACAATTTTACTTCTTTATTATCTCTCTCTATTTTTTATTACCTATATATATAAAATTCTCGTGTCACAATGTTCGTTCCCGTACTCCTCCGAAACGGCTTGACCGATTCTCATGAAATTTTGTGAGCATATTGAGTAGGTCTGAGAATCGGCCAACATCTATTTTTCATACCCCTTAGTGATAAGGGTTGTCCACCCTTAGCGCCATCTGTTGGGCAGCCACAGCAACGCGTGGCCGGGCACAGCTAGTATTAGTATAGATTTCATTTTTCTGATCATTTTTAATTTTTAATGTTCATAATTATCTATAAATAGAAACATACTCTGACATCTTTCTTATATTAGTAGATATAGGTAGAAATTATATACATATACATGTATATTTAATGTATATACAATACGGAATATTCAGGAAATTGACAAATAGTGCTGTTTTAATCGGTTTTTAAAAATAGTAAGAGAAGGACAACCTCGTATCGTATGAGGGAGAGCATTCCATAAGCGTACGGCTTGAACCGAAAATGAAACCCCACAGCTACGAGAATTGCGAGAAGGTATCTTTAACACAGAGAAGGTTTGGGTTCTAAGGAGTTTAGATCTAGGGAAAATATACGAGAAACGTTCACTTAGGTATATTAACTTCCTAGATTAACAATATAAGGTTCACTTCACCTGTGCCGCCATGACTCGCTGCCGCTCCGCGATAAGTGTACATTTCGCGCAGACGCAGTCTCGCCACCGACAGTATCGTTTGTGGCCTTTGAGAGCGGAGACTACGCCGTGATTGCGACAGCGGGCGCATTTTGGTGTGCGCTGTAGACAAATAAATACTTATTAGAAGCAAATGTCGTGTCCGAGAGCCGAGAACAGATAACCCGAGACTGTCGCTGCACACACCAATGTCCAATCTTTATGCGAATACAAATGATAGAGCCAAATAATAATACAAAGCATAATAGTTAAGCATTGTGTAAAATTTCCGACAGTAAACTTATTGTAATCCGTTAGGCGACTAAGGGTTAACAGAGTCGCTACCAGAAGCGCTGAGGAACTACCTCTGAAAGAGTGGACTCGCCAACCCGTTTAGCCAATGTGGGGTTTTAAGGTGTGCACAATACAATATACACGAGAAAGCCCTTGTCCTGCAGTAGGTAGATACTAAAAGGTCTGATCGCATTGCATTGCAAATGTATTCAATAGATTACGTACTCTTGATGGTTTCTGAGGAATTGAAAGAAAATTTTTGGTTCCGAGGCGTATTTTTTTTTTTTTAGTTTGATACGTCGCTTTTTATATTATGTGAATATATCATTAATTTTATACATAAACGAATAGAATTTAAAAAATAATTACAATACTTGTACAAAATAATTTATTTGATAAATTAATTAAAACTCCCATTTGTGGATCGTTTAATTAAATTATTAAAAGCAAGATAAGGCAATCGATAGGTATGTTAAATTTATTAAAAGCAGCTCTAAAAAAAAGTTATAAAAAGCTTCACGAAAAAAAATTCTTTAAAAGTTTGACAGATGTAGGTACCTACCTATTCCCAAAAATTTGAATAATACTTACTGCTCATGATTCTTGTAGTTGATTGTAATGAAAATGTTATGTATTTAGACAACGGACAACACTTTATTCCGACAGGTACCTACTAAAACACATAGATAGGTACCAACCTACCTACTATATATAGTATATACATAGTTATACCTACATATAACAATAATCAAAAGAAAAAATAACAAACATTAACATAAAATTAAGAATTAAGAAAAACAATAATAAGTAATAAAGAAATGGTTCATGGATGTGTGTTCTGTGATGTCAGAAATGGTATTGAACTCGGCATATGCTGAAAATATATAAATGTCTATATAAATATATATATATAATATGTGTGAAAAAATTAGCATAATACCTACCTACTTATATTTTTTTACAGAAACATATGCAAATAATTGTATCACCTGATAACTTTTAATCACCGTGACTTGAAAATGTGATCGTTCCAAATTCTAAAGTACCTAGGTAATTATTTTATACCTACCGCGAACCCGTAGGCTGTGGAACGAACTGCCTCAAGAGGTCTTTCCATTAAGCTGTTTGGGGTTCTTTAAGAGAGCTGTGAATAGGATTTTGCAAGGTCAGCGGCGCGCCCGCATACCCCCTGGTGTTGCAGGTGTCCACGGGCGGCGGTAACACTTACCATCACGTGGGACTGCGTGCTCGTCCACCAACTAGTCTATAAAAAAAAATGTCATGAGAAATGTACGCATTTGGACTAACGTTTTGTGTCTATTTGCTAAATATACCTAAAGCGCAGAGAGTTGATTTTACGAAAGAAATATTCGTAACGTTTGAGGTCAAATAATTCAGAACACAACCTTTATCGTAGTACCTACCATAGTGAAAATATAAATAAAAAACCTACCCATTATTGAATTTTATAAAAAAATCCATAAAAACGTTGATTAAAATACACGACTTGCATAATAAACTCATAAATAACTAATTCAATTTTGCTTCTATATTAACCAGTAGGTACTTAGGTACTAATTGCTTTCGTCTGGGAAATTGTAAAATCGTAAGTATTTTTTTTAAAAACCCGCTTTAACCAATCGAGCAATGACCTTTGACTTTTTATTGACTGTTGGGATGCAAGAGTCCTAACGCCACCGTATTGATTAATGTAGTCATTATAAAGATCCAGAATATTTTTATTTCAATCTGGAATTACTATTTTTGATTATTTGGAATAAAAAATATTCCAGAATAAATAATCTACACAACAGCGGGCATTGTGTGAATAGACTTAGTTGTTCTCGAGATCATAGCGAACAAACAAATTAAATTACATAAAAATCGTGTTTGTCGCTAGAAAGGGTTATTATCTAAGACCTGGATGATATTTTTTTTTATTGTACAAAAAAAAAATGTCAGTAATTAGGTAGGTATAGGTATTGGTTCGTTCCCGTTTGTCACATTCTTATTTGAATTTTTTTGAAACAAACATAAATAAGACTAATTTAAATTACTTTATTCTTGGTCTATTCTTGGAAATAGTGTACAATCTTGTTTCCTAATTAGTCGACAATTAGCCAAAAATATTAATAATGCAATGTACCTAGGTACCACAGAGTGTACCTAACTGTAGGTGATCGTTATTATTCAAATATTTTAGTATGAAAACAGTAGGTACCTAAGTTAAAAAAGCATATTGTTTCCCTTTCGCTTTCAAAAGATCCAATTTTTATAGATTTACTCGTACATACATATATTACACTTAAAATTACAGTTAACAATATTGAATTGTTGAATAGAAAATAGGTACATTTACCGATTATATTTATAATAACACGCATTATAACACCTATTACCTATGTTATTAAGGTATCATCTTACACTTATTGTAACATTAATGTAACTCCCGGACGTGTTGATTATATTAGGGTGACATTGTAATACACACGCTAATAAAATTACACTACTAATAAAGTGTAATATCAAATAAAACAGGAAATGACACACGAAACTGCTATTTTGTGTTTATTTTGAAAAACTATGATGTCGATTATTGTATTTGGTCTGTAGATATTCAAATTAGGAGATATATTTGGGCTACTATTTCACGGACCGTTAACCGACGGAAATTTATTTCAAATTTAACCTAGAAGTTATTGTTTTTTCACGTATTGTAAAACATATATATTTTTGAATGTAAGTAGTTAATATTTTAATTTGTGAAACTAGGGGTGAAAACAGAAATACAAAGTTGTATTAAACAATATTAAAGTACCTATCTATAATTCACTTCAGAAATATAACTTAATTAGTTTCTTTTTAAGATTACCTATATTCTTCTTTTTATCAGCATAATTTTTGTCTATTTTATATGGTAGGTATATTGCGTATAAACGCTTAAAATTAAAGTGTACAAAAAAAAAATTAAGTGTAAAATGAAGTGTGTAACAAAACACGAAAGCCTAAAAAGGTATAATATTTTATCTATTTTCGAAAATACAGCTTCGTTAAAAAATATAGACTTATTCTTTTTTGTTACTCATTTTAAAAATCTTTAACTGACATATTTAAAGTCTTTAAAAATCTATTGTAAGAAAGCATTGTGACGCTCTGTGTATTTACTACAGATTGTCCCAAACCTAAATACCATTTAGGTATTATAGAAGAAAAGTATTTCTTTTTTACCTGATATCTTTCAGAAGCTCTGAGAAAGAACGGTGGCAAAGCGGCCAGAACTGGATGTTGAACCAACTGCGATACGTCAACACCGTTTGGAAGGGACATTTCCATTATAACTCTTAAAAATAAACCCAATTATAAACGAAATATCCTTCAATATCAAACACTAAAATACATTTTGAACACAGTTTTTTATTCACAAATGGAAGACAGTTTTTGGTAGGGTTACAAACGTAAAGTGCCGTTCACAATGCGTTACAGTCGAGACTGCCTCGCGTGAAGTTACAACCAACACTGTTGCTTCATTTTCGGTAAGCAGACAAACTGACAGTTGCCGCGAGCGAGCGAGACGGCACGAGTGTGAAAAGACACACTGTATTCTTGCGTAGCGCCGTCCCGCTCCCTCTATAGTGATAACTGTATATGTTGTATCATCCGGTTATATAAAATGTTGTCAGATGAGAGGATCGAGAGCACCAATCAGGGTCTGCCGACTCCGCCTCCAGCCACGCGATTGGTGTTCACGAATGCTGAAACTTAATTTATAAAGGTGACTTTTTTGAGAACCAGTTTTTGTGTTACCGGACAAAGGTCTGAATGGGGCACAAAAAACACAATTATGTTTGTTATTCGCGTCGTGAATTCCGATCTTTTTAATATTTATTGTGGAGGTTTTGTTTAATTGTTTATACAGTGCGCATTAATACGATGCTTTGCAGGGGTCAATATAAAGTTTTTTGAGGGCATTATTTGATAATAAGATCTTAACGATAGTAGATGTTTTGTTAGCCATATTTTGCCTTTATCTTTGTAATTCATCACGACACTACGTGTACAGATAAATTGTTTTAGAACTATGCATTTGGGTATATAGGTACTTATTCTGTTTGATCGTGATACTGTATTAATCTACTAGTGTTTGCCAGCGGCTTTGCTCGTGTCGACAACGCACCAGCCGGATGTAAAGTTTTATAGAATGATTGTGAAAATTTGGTAAAATCCGTTTAGTAATTTTTGCGTGTGGCTAATAGAACTGAACATTGAATATGAAAATATTTTAATGTCATTAAGATAATACTTATATATCTAGCTACCACAGTTTTTATTTTAGACAGCGGACTATCGAACAGTAAAATCTCTATCTATCCATCTCACTTTAATAGTTTTGTAAACAAACAAACAGACAACATTTTTAAAAGTTGTTTTTGTTTCCACGTCTGCTAAATAGTCAGTTGGCGCCGTTTTTTTGTCAAAATTATCTTTACTGTTCACGTTTATCCTCAAGAGATGTTATCATTTGTCCAGACATTGCAAGTGGCTTTGCTATTGATCATAATAGCAAAACACTTAAGGTTATAGTACCTATAATAAAATTAAGACTTTCAACGTAGGTTCCTTTAGATGGAGACAAGAAAGACGTTAACGGTTACACGCCATCCTAATTCCTAATTCGAATTCAATTCAAATGTCGAACGTCACAGGCGGAAGGTGCGTTCAAATTGAAATATTTCAATTTACTTGTCGGCGGGAATTCGATTTAAATTACAATGAGAGGGGAGGCAGGGTGTTACGGAGGAGGAAAGTGAGGGGGTGGGGTTGAGGGGCGTGGGGGACCAAGTTGCCGTAATTATCAATGTATAAAACGGACTGAATATCTGCGCGTATTGTGTATAAAACTGATCAGAATGTACAGGATGTTGGCGTTAGAGTTTCTTGAATGAATGTAGTCCAATTTTCTATTAGGATATCAAATAGAAAGCTAGCTTGATTAGGTACTGGTGGGCTTTTGTATTTTCAGCTTGAATTATCATATCTAATTAGGTATTTTATGATTTGCATAACTAAATATTTCTTCTTACCTTCGTCGATCCGCAGTGTATAGAGTGATGAACCTAACCAGGCTACTGTTAAGGCCTTTAGATCTTTTGCCTTCTATCTATTTTTACTGTCATCAATAATTTACCTCAATTATCGAGACCTCTATTCTAAATGTCTATTTGTTTAAAACATAAATCGAAATGCTCTGCAATCGTAAGTTCAAACTAGTTCAATTAACAGAGCAAAAATATATTCCAATTTTATTTTACACTAGTTACCTTACAAAAAGTAAACTGGTTCGTTGAGAGCCCCCTATAGATTCCAACAGATACAGGTGTGGCGGCGGGCGTGAGGAGTTTGCCGGGAAGGGGAGAGGAGAACTCAAGGCGCAAATGAAAATTCCGCAGCGCAACGATCAATTCGCGAAATGTTCACATTTCGCAAACGTCTCAACTTGGGATAGGGAGAGGGATGCCCGCTTTCTTTTCGTTATCGATATTGCATTCGATATGTATCTTTATGACGACAAATAAAGAAATTGTTTCAAGTTACAATCTTAGCCACGGGGACAGTAACAGAAGATAATTATTGTGAAGAGTAATTTTCTTCGCCCAGTTGAATGACCCGTAGTGGATAAATACACAGATCACACTGAAATTTTCCGGAAGTGGCCACTTACATAAACAATATTTAAATGTAATCACAATATTTGAAAATGGAACTCATATGACTGTAAAATAAAGTTTGTTTCATCTAACAGTCATTTGTTATTGCATAGTGGCGTCATTTTAAAAATTGCGAGTCTGCATTACGATGGATTTAACTCGTAAAAATTTATGCAGTATGATTTTCTACGATTTTAAGTGTGATTTGACAGCTCAGCAGAACCTCGCTCGGCTTCAAAATGCTATTGTCAGTGAAGCACCAAGCAAGACGACAATTTATAGCTGGTTTGCAGAATTCAAACGCGGTCGTGTCAATGTCAGTGACGAATTTCGTGAAGGTCGCCCCTCCAGTCCACCGCTGTCAACAACGAAAAATATAGATGCTTTGCGCCATATGATTGAAAGAGACAGGCATGTAACCTACCATGAGGCATTCTCTCATCCTTAGGCATAGGCATGAGTCACATACAATCAATTTTACACAAACATTTGGCTGTGCGAAAGCTGTGCTCGTGGTGGATCCCACACAATTTGACTGAGGTTCAAAAAACGGAACGCGTCACTTGGTGCAATGCCATGCTTACCAGATTCAACGAAGGGGCGTCAAATTTGGCGTGGAACATAGTAACATGTGATGAAACGTGGATTTACAGTTACGACCCCGAAATAAAGGAGCAACCGACCATTTAGGTCTTCCAAGATTGGTGGGGCCAAAGTGGCGCGTGTGCAAAGTGCAGCGAAGCAGATGATCGCTTCTTTTTTTTAGAAAAACTGGACACGTGGCTACTGTTGCTTTGGAATTCTCCATTGAACCGTGACGCTGATTGGTACACAACCATTTGCTTCCTGGAAGTTATTGACGAATTGACGTTATTGTTTGTAGGTTGAGATTTAAAATGAACGGATTAGTTAAACAGCAAGTCACCGATATAGCTCACAGAATCAGAATACTGAAGTAGTGATGCAGCGGTTTAGCAGACAAGGGCCACATATAGCCCAGTCGAATTAGGATTTGACCCGGAAAAAATTAAAAGCGTCGATTTTCCTTCGGAAGTCGTTTGGGGGGGTCACTGGCAGTCTACATTTCGGTTTTCGGGAGTCGCACCCTGTTGCTTCGTCCGCCATCTTGAATTGAAGGGTGAATTTTTGTTTATTGAATAACTCGTTTATTTTCAATTTTGCACGAAAAATGGTCATGACCAAAGTTGTTTAGAATTAAATTTCCCACAATTTTGGTCATTATCAATTTTTCACTATGATAGATATTTTTAGATTTTGCTCCAAAAAGGGGTGGGAGTGAACTTTATAGTATACTTAGTAATAATACTTTATCTATACTTTATAGTAAAATCATATAAATTTTTAGTTGGAATGAAATTAATGAAATAAAGGCATAATTTTGTTAATATTTACTTTTACATTTTATTCATCATTTTATTTAAATTTTACTAATAAGTAGGATCAATGACAAAAAGAAAATTAGAAAAAGACAAGTGATCAAACGAGTAAACTGTCGCGGCGTGTAAAGTGTCCTGTGGGCCGGCGGGGTAGACTGGCCTTCGTGGATGTCACAGATTTCAGTTTTGGCGCGAAATTAAACCGCTGTAGTAATGGGTAGGTCATGTCTGTCGCAGAACAGACAACCGATGGAGTAAATGAGTCCTCGAATAGAGACCACGTATCGGGAATATGGAACTTGAGTGAGTCTTTGATTAGGTACTTTGGGAACTGCAGAAACATTCTGTCAATTAACATAATTTGATGGGTACGAGCATACAGTCCACCTGATGGTAAGTGGATAGGTACTGTCGCCCATAGATATCCGCGATACATGCCAACATCAGTCCAAAATGACAAACGTTGGCACGCCCCCGGATGCGCTGCCTACCTTTGGAGATATAGGAATGGATTTGGAGAAAGGGTTGAGAAAATGGGGAGGGATAGGATGGGATTGAAATGGGCTCTAGCACATCTCACTCGCTACCGAAATACGTACGTACATTGGGGAAATACGATAGAATGGGAAATGCATTTCAATACATTTCAAGGTAGTCTTCTGTGAGAGAGGGGTAACGTGGCCAGTAGAGCGCGCCCAGCGGCTGTTGGACTGCAGCATACACTCTCCCCCTCAAAAAGATACAATAGTAGATACAATAATTCAAAGTAATAGGCTAAAAATAAACTTATGAAATGAGATGACTATCGATGTAAACTCGCTCAACCCTACTTGGAGCGTGGGAGCGAGCGAATATCTTCGCAAGCGTTAAAATGAAATGTTCGCAATTTGAATATCGCCCCCCCCCGTCCGCGTCCCCTCACCGCACCCCCGTCGTGATGAAAGACATCTCAGAGTTATAACGTGTAAGCTGGCATGGTTTTATTTCTCACAAGATCACGTCTTCATATGAAGATTCTGTTTTGAATTATATATCTTAAAAAAAAGTTTATGAGCAAGTTTTTCTAACGGCATTACGAGTAGGTATATTGTTATACATTTTATATTGGAAGTGTGGTACATTTTGCTTTGGTAGTTGTATTTAATAAATTGGATAGGTTTATTAAGTAGGTACCTATTTAGCATTCCGTGCCATTCAATCCTTTGTTATTAATACTACACTTGGTGTGTAACCAGCATTGTAACATGTGTAACCTGCGTCCCTATTTCTGGTTTATCTGGTGGTTGACTGATAGAAAATGCCGGCATTGAGTCCGTCTTTTGTACAATTTCCTACCTACTTGTGCAATGAAGTTTAAATAATTTATTAATTGAATTGTGATACAATTAGATACACGCATACTTTTATATAGGCACCTATCTTTCTGTTAAAAGCGAATTCAAAAGATTTTAAAATTGTTGACAAGCACCTATGGGTAGGTACATACCGTACCTACAATGCTTAGGTAATTTGTTGTCGGGTTAAATTTTAGATCACAGATAGGTATATAATTAAAATAACAATTAAAATGAAAAATTGATATATGACAAACTCAACTGGAAATGATAATAGAAACATGAAAATTTTAATAACATAGAAATGATAATCAGAAATAAAAAAAATTCGAGTGATCGACCAATCCGCGCTGGGCCCGCGTGGAATACGGCCCGAAATCCCGCAGTGATTTACTTACTAGGGGAGGCCTGTCTTATAGTAGTGGGACGTTATAGGCTGATACAAGTAGGTAGGTACAAGTTATTCAAATAGCAACAAATTTTGGTCATTATAATTGTACTTTATCATGAGAGATACATAGTTACTATGTAGGTACAAATGCCACGAAATAAAGCGCTTAACAAAGAGTGTTGCTTCGTCCAAGTGAAACAAAGACCAAGCATTTTTTGAACAGCGTCGCCTAATGAAGTGGCCACGCCTACACATCTGTTACAGTAACTCTCATCCAATAGCGTAGCTCGATACAGTTGCGGGGCCTCCCATTGGATCGCTGTTGTTTTCAGTATCATCGCGAATATTTTATGGCCGAATGAAAAAGGTACTCAATGAGAATATACCGAAATGAGCTATAGTCTGAACCAATGCCATGAAAATACCTATTGTGAATATTTTCAGATTTTCTTTTCCATTGATATACCTAATAGTATTTTATTGTAGTTCCGTTTGCTTGAAAGAAGAAAAAATAATCCGTTTTACTGCTGGATATAGGCCTCTCCCAAAGCTCGCCAGCACACACGATCCCTCTGGTTTCTCATCCGGCCACCACCGGCGAAGTCGTTGGTCCACCTGGCCGGAGGGCGACCTAGTCTTTTTACATGATAAGACCTGAAATGAAGATAGTCGCCAAAGAATTAAAGTCACCGACAGAATCGGCATGCTGAAGTGACAATGGGCAGGTCATATTTGCCGCAGGACCGATAACTGATGGGGGAGATGGAGACGAGTTCTCGAATCGATTCAGTAGTTTCAAAATTAAACAGTAGAAACTTTAAAAAAAAACATCAAATACAAATAATAGATACCTATGTCGTTGTATAAGGGTGGCAACCTAACGGAAAATAGCGAAGTGTTCCTTCCAACTCGAGGCTACCATCGGGGCTTTACTCCATACCTCACTGAATGGAATTGAACTGTACCTACGGGTCATCTCTCGAATCCCCACCGGGGAGGTATTTTTTTTTATAGAAATAACGTGTCAGAAGAGCATACAGTCCACCTGGTGGTAATTGAATACTATCGCCCTTGGACATCCGCGAAACATGCCAACATGTAGGTAGCTACAGCCTGTCTTTGGAGATTTAGGAATGGATTTGAAGAAAGGGTTGGAAAAATGGGAAGGGATACAATAGCAATGGGCTCTGTATTATCTTATGGGGAAATAGGATAAAGTGGGAAATTACCTAACGTACTTACCTACCTTACCTAACGTAGGTACATATCAAGGTAGTTTTTGCTGAGAGAGGGGTAATATATGGCCAGTCGAGCGGCTGTGGGATTGCAGCATGTACTTTCTCCCTCAAAAGTGTTTGCAAGTGTTGACAAGAAAAGACTGGCGTCTTCTCTTACCTTCCTGCATATCTAAATACCTATTCAGGTATACATATTTCACGACGTTGAACCAAACTGCCAGCTCGGTAGCAGCAATACCAGAAATACGAGCACATTATCTAGCGGCAGGCGGCGGTCAGAAATGGCGGCTGTATGTCAAAGCAACGCTGACGCGACACATACACACACACACACACACGTGACCACGGCCGTTGGCTTAATATGGACACGTTATTTACTCATCTAGATTCCACCAGGAACCAAGCACGTTAATCATAATTATCCTGTGGGTTACTCGTTCTAAGTAGGAACGACATTTTGTACTGTCACTACGGCACTTACCGGCACTACAGGCTTGAACAAATACCTGCACTAACATTGGAAGATATCTAAAAAAGTAACGTGTTGTAAGGAGTTAGGTACGTGTTCTGTGAGCATAACTGACCCCGGTTGTATTCTATGAGGTCTGGGTAATTCGATCATCAGTCTTGTCGGGTGCACACAGCAGCTGTGGGATTGCAGCATTGCAGGCTGCACAAATACATGTTAAATTTGGGAGTAAAGGTTTCCAAAATCTGTAAATTTTGTTCCGATCAGGATAAATCATCAAAGCATTTGTTGCGAATGTGGTCGTTTGATCTACAATAGACATAGTTGTACGAATATAGACGCTCACCAACTAAAATTGGAAGAGATCCAATAAAATTAACGTGTCGTAAGGAGTTACGTGTTCTATGAGCATGATTGACTGTTGTATTCTATGAGGCCTGGTAAATCGATCATCAGCCTAATCGGGCTGTGGGATTGCAGCACACGTTTACCTACATAATTTGAAATAAAATTGTCATTGAAAGCAAATTTGTTTGAGTAGGTATAAGGGTGTTTGTCAAATAATATTTCCCCATGTTTAATCTAATTATATAGATCTTATGGTGCATCTAAGAGATGCGACATGAATTCGATTATCAAGAGCTTTCTAACGTTTTACAATGACAGAGTCCATGTCTGGATATAGACCTCTATCTCGGCTCGCCACTACACACGATCGGATCGTCTCATCCAGCCGCTACCGGGGAACTTCTCCACGTCGTTAGTTCACGTGACCTGAGTGCGTCCAGAGCGGAAAGACAATACCTGAAGAGAATAACTGTAAAAGTATCTTTGACTTATTTATACTTATAATACGTTTGCGTTTTTGTTTGTCAAACATGTCATACACGGGCCTCGTAAATTATTTGAACTTAGGACTATTTGGGAATAAAATGGATTCTGTCTTCGCTATGTCGTGTCCAGTCTAACCCTTTCGTCGACCATTCCGCTGACCAACAAAAACAAACGTAGTCTCCGCGACCGCCGTATTTTTTACTCTAACCCTGCGACTGAGTTTGATCGAGGGCCGTCAGCGTTTCAAAGCGGAGGCTTTTTAGACCCTTGTATTTGGATGAAGGGGTTAACTTGTTTTTTTGCGGTTGGCCGTTTACGGGGGTGTACTTTATTAGTTTGTTATTTAGTTTGTGACTCTTGGTTTCATGTTTTTATGTTATTTTGAGGGGGAGAGTGCACGCTGCAATCCAACGGCCCCTGGGCGCGCTACCTACTTACCTATCTACGTGTTTCGGTAGTGAGTAAGATATGCCAGAGTTCATTTCCATCCCAACCTATCCTATCCCTCCCACTACCTCTTCTCCGTGTACTATGTAGGTATCTATTATATATTACAGTGTTTTGTGTGTGGAAATAAATGTTTATCATTCTTTCTATATACCTATATGTAATGCTTGAAATACATAGAAGGTTTTCAACTCAATCATTACCCACGTCGTTTCAGTTATGACTAATATTTTCTTCCACAAAACGGGACACCTACCAATTCTTAGGTAAGTAATAGTGCATAAATTGAAAACACATTGTTTCGTCATAGTAGGTATTTATATCAAACAGACAAACATTATTATGTGGGTACCTATCCATATTGTTATTTTTTGTAAGTATCCATAGTAAGAAGAAAAGAAAGTATCCATGACTTTAACAATTTACAAATAATAAAATTTGCGTGTTGTGACACAATGGCCGCAAGGATTGTTCACTTTAGCATTACTTGTATGGATTTGACTTGTATAAAGTTATGAATTTGATCGCGTTTGGTAGTCCGGATAATCGCGAATCCGTATAACCGAGGGCCGGATAATCGAGTCTCCACTGTACTTCGAAAGCCACTAACAGATTTTTCACACTGACATTCAGCTCAAGTCCTCATTGACGTTATACACATGATTGTCCACGCCAGAATTCCCTATGTCGTGACTCGTGGTAAATACACACAAAGACGAATACAAATCACCCAGACGAATACAACCAAAGATCAAGAACTAACAAACATTAGTTTTTGATCATATGTTTGACTCCAGGAATCAAACTCTGAAAGTTTCGCACCGCATGGCAATACAAACTAGACAACTCGGTCGTCAATGTAAGGTAAAGTAAGCATATCTATACCTACCTATTCACAAACATAAAAACTCCAAAAGGTATTACCCAGCTATAGTACCTATTTTACTAAAATTCTAATACATTTTTAATTAAAGATTTACATCCATACAAACTAAATACTTAGTTAAAAATCCTAATCCTAAGTACCATCTTTAATGGCATGTATATTTAAGATCTATGTCATGTTAAACTTACGATATGAAAATAATAAAGCATCTAATGAATAGGTATAATTAATTTGCAATGCATTTGCACTTCAGAGTTAATAAAATATGCGCCATCTACCGACATTAGAATACTAAAAACGTCAGAATAGTGGTTGCGGCATCTAGCGACGAATAGTGGAAACGTTAATATAACTGTTGTACCACCTGTTCGTGAATAGCTTAGCTATTTAGTTAATATTTACCTCATGTAGTTTATGTAATAATAAATAGAGGGCAGTGTATTGTTCCGTTTAATCTGTATAGATGGCGCTTGTAATCTGAACTATGATTTTTTATAAATGTCACAAAAAGCGACATTACAATAAATATGCACAAAACAATGTAATCAAATGACTCGATTAGCTCTCGTGTAAAACAGCCCATTTAAAGATGTTGATGAGTTTTTAAATTACCAAACAATCTTTTAGATCAAGGATTATTTGGAGCCTATGCAGAGGATACTTTGATAATTCCTTTTGTGCGCGAGTGATAATACCGTGCCTACTCATATCCAAAAAACAATAATCTTCCTGCACCAGCGATGCGTGTGTTGTGAACAACCATGTGAGGTGGGGTAGGTGTACCTAAGTCAAAATGTTTGCAGCGCTTTCGTTGTAATTTTTGGTGTATTTCCATTACAAAGTAAGTTAATATATTTATGGAAATCGGTATTGTTTGAATATTTGTCATTGCTGAAAATATTAAAGTGTGCAAATAGCTGTGAATAGGATTTTGCAAAGTCGGCTGCCGACCCGCTGGTGTTGCAGGTGTTTATAGGTGTCATCCAATTCTCTATTATAGGTGTCATCCACTTCTTGTAGGCGTTGGCTCACTTTCAAACAGCCAAATGGTAGATTGACACTTAATTTCTGGATCATACTGGTAGATCCAAGATTCGTCACCTGTGACAGTGTTGTGAACGCGCCGAAACGAGCCTGTTTCAAATTTTGTTATCATATCATGACACCATTTGACACGAACTTGCCACAATACTTCGGTATTTTGGCACCCAGCGAGATACTATCCTCCTGACTCGTAGATGTCTATTAGACTCGCCGATCCAATCTGCAATGACTCCTGAATCTCCTCGTATCTAAATTAAAGTTTTCACTTCATAAAAAAATATGGAGAGAAATTAGAATTTGGAATGTTTTATTTTATAGATAGTCACAGTTTTAACTGACATCAAAACTAGCCAGTGTTCCATAGATAAAAACTCTTTGTCGCAAAACTTGCTGAGTAGCATGATAAAGGCAAAGAATACGCCTGAAGAAGTGCTAACAGCAACTGTTTTTGCTAAAGCGGTATTTATGGTAGCGGTAGCAGTATGGTGTTTACAGGCAACTTCTACGGGCATGAGCACCGCTGTCATACTATAGAATGAAAAGGAAAAAATCAAATATTCTTTTTGTATGAAAATTATTTAATTAATTACCTAATATAAAGAAGTATTGTTCATTTATTAATGCACTTTTGCCATCTTAATGGAAGTTCATGGAAGTAGAATTTTTTCCCCTATAATAAATTATCCGAATTCCGAAAAAAAATGGAAATCTTCAAGGACAAGATCTGGCGCATACGGTGGGTGACGGAGAGTTTGCAGTCAGACCTCCTGTAACTGAGACTTGTCTGTCGTGCAGTGTAGGTACATTATGGTTTCTGATTTATGATGACTATATGAATTTCTTTGTTTTCATTTTATGCGCGCACAGATGTGGCAAACAACTAGTATTATAATAAGATACTTTTATCAAAAGAAAACTCTCTCAATCACTCACTCAAAATCTCTCTTGTTATCAAAGATAAAGTATGTTTGTATAATCTTATCATTTTAATGTTTATGTTTTTGTTACAGTCAAAAATTCTAAAAATGGAAAAGTCCCATCAGAATTTAGTCATCTATACATATAATAAAATTGTAACAGGCCGATGTCTGTACATTATAGATATTGAAAAAAAAAACTAATATGGGGAGTCTTTATTAGAGCAACAGAAGCCAAAACAACAGTTTTTAGAAATTTTGTCTGTCTTTCTGTCGGTATGTTTGTACACGCATCACGCAAAAACTACTGCATGGAATTGAATGCAGTTTTCACCGATGTATTGCTAGAGGTCTAACTTAAAATATAGGCTCCATTTTACCGCAGGAAAATATCTTATTCCGATTGTTTTAAATTTAATAAACCGAAGCGAAGTGAGGGCGGGTCGCTAGTAATTAATAATAGCAGCTATAGTCACACCGAATTATACTGACATTAGGACTTATTGTCGAATCAACAACCAAATTATACACACCAATACAAACATTACAAAAAAATGTATGTCTTTATACTCGTACAACACCGACAGAGATCTGGACATGCGTGTTTGATTACTGTTTGACGTGATTACTGGGGAAGCCTGTGTCCTGGAGTGGGAAGTTAGACGCTGAAAAAAAAATTTTTTTTTCTTAAAACCGCTAAATGCACAATTTTCAAATTTAAAAATTGTAAATTTAATCGTGCAGATACCACGAATGTGTTAAAGCGCGAGTTCAAAATGCATTAATTTGTAGATACGTTATCAAAACAAACAAGCTGGATTTGTTTATCCGCGCATTTGACGGATTATGACTTATCTGTCGTGTCCTCACTTTGTACTCGCTTAGAACTGGGTTTTATATCTTTATTGTATTTACCATGCGACTAAACTCTGTGAACTACTATGTTTAATTTAATAGGAAGCTGACAAACATTCAACGTAATATGTAACTTTTTAGCTTTCTTTTTAACGACAGGTTTCACGTTCAATACGACCAACATAACATATTTAACGACACGTGTCACGATAAATACGACCAATACATTCGGCATAAAATTCGAAACGAAGAAATTCTGCAAAGAATTAAACTGACTGATCTATCACACGGAATCAACATGCTTAAGAGGGGGGTTTGAGGGGTTGAGGTTGAGGGTGGGGTTGATATTCAACACGGTTTGAGGGGGAGAGTGCACGCTGAAATCCAACAGCCACTGGGCGTGCTCGACTGTCCATGTTACCTCTCTCACAGAAGACTACCTTGAAATGTACTGCATTTGCCCCATTATCTTATTTCCCTAATGTACGTACGTGTTTCGGTAGTCAGTGACATGTGCCAGAGCCCATTCCCATCCTATCCCTCCCCATTTTCCCAAATGGGGAATTTCTTTTCCAAATCCATCCCTAAATCTAGAAAGGTAGGCAGCGCATCCGGGGGCGTGCCAATGTTTGTCATTCTGGACTAATGTTGGCATGTATCGCGGGTGTCTATGTGCGATAGTATCCACTTACCATCAGGTGGACTGTATGCTCGTCTGCCGCCTTTGTACATAAAAAACAAAAGTGGCAATAGTCAGGCCATATCTGCCGTAGGAGCGACAATCGATGTGGCAGACGAATCCTCGGATGGAGACCACGTACTGGGAAACTTAGTGTGGGACGAGCTCCGGCTACTTGGAGCGACCGTTGACGACTTGACGAAGTTCGTCGGTGTCAGATGGTGGCGAGCTACGTGAGAGGCATCTAGCATAGAGAGCTACATCTAGCAGTGGAGAGACATGATAATGATATGACGCAGTCCTATAACCGATAACTGCCAATTTACCATAGACTGATTCCGCTTGAATTTTTGATAACAATTTAGAAAAACGTAGATTATTAAAGAGGACAATGTACGAGCCAAACGAACATTTCCTAAATATTGTTTGTGCAAGCGGCAATCTGTCAAGTGTGTAGTCACGGTCGGCAGCTCGACAAAGACATGTACTGTTCTAGATGAACACTTGGCGCTTGTTACGTGTGCTCACAGAAATTTTATAGCCATTGTAATTTTCGATTGAAAATTACTTATATTTATTACACGATATATTTTTATTCAAAGAAGCAGTCGAGCATTAAAACCGCCTGATTGTAAGTGGGTATTGTTACCCATTTGTGCAAAAGCTTTGTTTTACTAGTGATAATTTAAAAAAAACTGCTTTTAAGTACAAAGAAATTTCCACTAAGTTTAGAGAAGTTATAGAGAAGCATTTCAAAATCGAAATGAGGAAAGTATATGTTTCAGTATTCTTCTATAATTTAGGAGAGAAATATTGTAAAACCTTTTAAATTCATACAATAGCTTGCCCATTGCCACGTTCGTTTGTAAATTCTATGTGGTATGGCAGTGAGTTTGGTTTTTTGTCGCATTTCTTCGTTTCAGATTTTATTCCGTAAAGAAACCCCGAACGTAGCTCTATGAACTTTTAGATCATTAGGTCTACGTCTGAGTTCCCATCTCCACACTGACGTCATAACTGTCAGGATGCAAATTGAAGATTTTTAACTATAAATAGATATTTTATATTGTAAATCGGATCTGAAAGCGTAAAATTAAACGCTGTTCAACCTTTTATTTCGATTCGACGTTCTAATTAATAGTAATAGACCCAATTAATGGAAATTTAATAGTAATAAATTTAATAGTAATAAATTTAATAGTAATAAATTTAATAGTAATAAATTTAATAGTAATAAATTTAATAGTAATAAATTTAATAGTAATAAATTTAATAGTAATAAATTTAATAGTAATAAATTTAATAGTAATAAATTTAATAGTAATAAATTTAATAGTAATAAATTTAATAGTAATAAATTTAATAGTAATAAATTTAATAGTAATAAATTTAATAGTAATAAATTTAATAGTAATAAATTTAATAGTAATAAATTTAATAGTAATAAATTTAATAGTAATAAATTTAATAGTAATAAATTTAATAGTAATAAATTTAATTTTACCATTATGTTAATATTTTGATAATCTTTATCATTGATCTGAAAAACATACAGCTGCCTGCAAGATGATTATATTACACTTTTCTAACAGATCAATTCTAACAGTCTGTCAATTCTTTTTCCTGTAAAATAAAACGAAATACAAATAACGTTTTCATATTGGCAGTATTTTGCTTTCGACTTCAATTGTATTATGTCAAAATAGCTAACACATTTTTGTATTTAGCAGTCAACAGACGTAGGCTGGTATGGTAATAGCAATATACAGTAATTGACATCACAATACGTAATGGAGTCCCATCTCGTTTATCATTATCAGACAACAATACGTAATGTATTTGTTCGTGTGTCGTCTGCCACTCACTGCTATCAGTGGTGCTGTGGACGCTGTGTACTGCGACTGTGAGGTGAGCTTTACTGTATATTTACTGTCGTTTTGCTGTCTAATTTGTTTACTCGAAATTTAATTTGCAACAGTCGTAAATTCACTTTTTTTTTTTTTTTTTATTTTTTTTGAAAATTATTTAGGTAATTCATTATTTAGTTACTTTATATTGGTACCTAAATATAATAATTTCTAACAGACATAACTATTAGATAATTTAATACAAAAATCGTGTATTGGAATCATTATTAGGAAACAAATATTATAATTGTGTTTAGATTTTTTCAATTATTGCCCCCGTTATTATAACTTGTTCAATATGTCGGTAATGTATCAAAATGTTATAAAAAAGGCAATATTTTTGTTACCTACCTAAAATATATGAGAAAATTAATTGGAATTCAGTACTACTTTTTTTTTTCATTTAGTTAAAATCTATAATTTAACGTCTGCAGTAATGGCTCGTTGATTTCTAAAAACAACACAATTAAATAATACTAGAACAATGAAACCGGCCTGCACCCGTCCTCTCGCGTCATGTGATGAGAACTTCCTAAACCGTACTACAGAGGGCGAGACTTGTATCATACTTTTAAAATCAAAAGAATAATTCATTTTATTCATTTTATTTCATATTAATAAACTAACAATAATTAGTACATCAATATAAATAAATAATACAGTTCAAAAGTGAGCCCTTTTTTTTATAAACGTACGGAAATTGGCGAAGATTTCCTGTTGTCCGACATTGAAATCCGCCTTATTTAATATTTTTTAATTAAGTATAATATATATAGAAGGTGTCAGATGAGAAGAAAGTCCATCTGATGGTAAGTGGAAACATACCAACAGCATACATATTCATACATATTATTACATATTGTGGCATACATATTCAAATATTTTTGCATAAACATGGTAATTGTACCAATAGGCAATAGGCAAATTTTGATAATAGTCCCACGTAACTTGCTTCCTTTCTAAAATAATTTTATATATTAAACAAATTCTAAGTAATTAACTTCTATATTACCTTCTCAGATAATATTCCAACATGACCGATCAAGGTTCTTCACTCCTGCAACCAGGCAAAGTTATTCGCCCGACAATCGACCATGAAGGTGTCAAGCTTTTGGCCGAGAGACTCTACGGCATTTCGGTCCTGGAGCTGACAGAGCTGAATGGATACGATGACAAAAACTACAAGATCACAGAAGACCCGAACATGAAGAACCCGTTGATAACCAACCACAGTGCAAACGGATACGTGCTGAAGATCATGAATTCTATGGATTCTCAGAATTTGAGCGTAGTCGAGGCGCAGAATGAGATTATGAACTTCTTGCGTAAGTCTGATAGTTTTTAAAAAGTAAGGTTTTTGATTGAGTTAGTCGTAAAAAAATTGAATATCGTAAAGGGCTAATCGGAGAGAGCTTCTACTCCATTGAGGATTTTGTTAGAAAATATCCGCGTGACTTTTATTGGTTAAGGTAGCGGAGATAGTTATAAGTAATACCTACATGCTTTAAGTTTGTTGATTTGTTCTTTTTACTTCAAATGTGTGCGATCGCGAGATCAAAGCAGCTGTGCTATAATTTGAATGTCATCTAATCGATCAAACGACCAATACATTCGGCATAAAATTCGAAACGAAGAAATTCTGCAAAGAATTAAACTGACTGATCTATCACACGGAATCAACATGCTTAAGAGGGGAGTTTGAGGGGTTGGGGTTGAGGGTGGAGTTTAGATTCAACATGGTTTGATGGGGAGAGTGCACGCTGCAATCCAACAGCCGCTGGGCGCGCTCGACTGGCCACGTTACCCCTCTCACAGAAGACTACTTTGAAATGTACTGCATTTCCCACTTTTATCTTATTTCCCTAATGTATGTACATGTTTAGGTAGTGAGTGAGATGTGCCAGAGTCCATTCCCATTCTATCCCTCCCCATTTTCCCAACCCTTTCTCCAAATCCATTCCTATATCTCCAAAGGTTGGCAGCCCATCCGGGGGCGTGCCAACGTTTGTCGTTTTGGACTAATGTTGGCATGTATCGCGGATGTCTATGGGCGACAGTATCCACTTACCATCAAGTGGACTGTATGCTCGTCTGCCGCCTTCGTCCATAAAAAAAGAGCTTAGTAAGATGAAGTCCATAAAAAAAGATGAAGACAAAATTCTAAATAATATATCTATGCATTTAGACTCGTAGAAACCGAAAATGTAAAAACATTAAAACAATCGTAACAGCACTTTACGATTTTCTTCTTCGGGGGCGTCAAGTCAATTCAATCCGAAATTCAATCTGGAACCATTTGCACTGCAGGCTCCGGCCGTCAACCACAATTAACGTTGTGCTTGCTTGCTGTTAATTAAGCTAACTAAGCTTAATTAACTCGTTGTCCTAGGATTGATTCGACAGCTGGATCTGGTAGGTTAATTGTTAATCTTCGTGAGACTGTGAAGTAATCTGGACTCACGATGTAGAAAATCTTAGTGTGTACTGATGAGTCTAATTATTCTCGTTTTCTTCCATCAGATGCTCGTGCAGTAACTGTTCCTAAACCAGTTCGCAACGTATACGGACATTTGTACTCAATCGAGAACATCGGAGACAAGCAACACGCCGTGCGCCTCCTGGAATTCGTCCCTGGAGAGCTACTTAAGAACGTGCCCAAGTCTGCGGCGCTCATGTATCAGCTTGGAGAGTTTGTGGCTAACCTAGATAATAAACTGGAGGTAGGTGGTATTTTTAATTAATGGAAAGAAGGCGCCAAACGTACAGAGAGTTCACTCAGTGGTAAGTGGATAGTGGTAAGTGGATAATGTATCCTCCATGGACATTTATGATACATGCCAGCTGAGGTATTTCCGTTACGTTATGACATGGGGCTCTCCAAGAGAGCTGTGAACAGAATTCTGCAAGGTCGGCAGCGCATGCGCAAGACCTCTGGTGTTGCAGGTGTCCATGGGCGGCGGTTACCACTTACCATCAGGTGGACTATATGCTCGTCTGCTGCCTTTTTTCCGAAACAAGGTAATGTTGTGTGTATGGTGGGATTGGAAAGGTATCGTTCATTATGAACTTTTACCGCCGGGGAAACTGTTGATTAACTGACCTCTACTGTCATCAACGGATGAGATTAAAGCAAGCAATTGAGACAAAACGGCATGAGCTGACAAACAGAAAGGGTGTAATCTTTCACCATGATAGCGCCAGACCACACACATCTTTAGCCACTCAGCAAAAATTGAGAGAGCTTGGCAGGAAAATGTTGATGCATCCACCGCATAGCCCTGACCTTGCTCCCTCAGATTTCCACCGGTCACTTAAAACTCTTTAAGCACCGTAAGGTTGACATCAAGAGAGGACTGTCAAAACTACTTGTCGCAATTTATTGCCCAAAATACCACGATTTCTACAGCAATGGGATCATGACACTATCTACAAGATGGCAACGAGTTATCGATCAAAACGGGACATATTTATTACTAGCTGTTGCCCGCGACTTCGTCCGCGTGGACTTTAGTTTATAAACATCGTCTTTACCTTCTTAGGGGTATTTGGTATTTTCAAAAACGATCACACACATTATTTCTTATAGCTTATTTTTTATCGAACAAATGTTCGACGTGATTCTTTAAATTGATATAACTTTTTTAATTATGAACTGATTGAAATAAATCAAACACTAAATTTTAAGTGAAGCTTACCAGAATACATTAGTGAAAACCGCACCCAAATCGGTTAAGCCGTTTCTAAGGTTAACGCGCACAAACGCACAGACAAACAGATAAACAGACAAAAATTCTAACAATCATTGTTTTGGGTTCTATTGCGTTGATAAAGGCCTCCAATAATATTTTTCTCATATTTTCACAGCGATCAGTTACATTTTTATTATATGTATAGATAAGTAAATGTAATTAATCTTTTTAAAAAAAATGCCTTGAATTTCTATAGAAAATATGAAGAAACTTTCTCCCCGACCTAATATATATGTAGGTTGGTACTCGTATATAATCTTTGGAACTGATTGTAGTTTTACAGTAAATATGTAAAGAAATTCCGAAATTTTCCGAAATTCGAAGGTGACGATATCCGTAAGTAGACCACGAGGTAGGTTAAAGAATTATGATAATACCTAACATATTGTATTGTAAACATGTAACCGCTTCACGGACGGCAGTAAGAATTGTGCTCGTAGTATAGACAATACTTAACCTCGAGCGCTACATAATTTGCTGTAATGAGATGTATTGTATTCTATCTCCGAGTGATTTCAGTTTGCGTAACAAATTATTTTTATGTTCACCATTCCGTATTGGGCCCACGTGGTGGATTATGGCTCGAAACTCCTCGTTGATTGTAACGGTAGACTTGTGCCCTGCATTGGACATTTATTTGCAATGTACGAGTAGTGTTTTTGAGGGGGAGAGTCCAACAGCTGCTGGGCGGGCTCGGCTGGCCACGTTACCCCTCTCGCACAGAAGACTACCTTGAAATGTACTACATTTCCCACTTTATCTTATTTCCCTAATGTACGTACGTGTTTGGGTAGTGAGTGAGATGTGCCAGAGCCCATTCCCATCCTATCCCTCCCAATTTTCCCAACCCTTTCTAGGAATCCATTCCTATATATCCAAAGGTAGGTAGCGCATCCGGGGGCGTGTCAACATTTGTCATTTTGGACTAATGTTCGCTTGTATCGCAGATGTCTATGGGCGACAGTATCCAAGTATCATTGGGTGGACTGTATGCTCGTCTGCCACCTTCGTCCATAAAAAAAAATTGTTTGTGATAATCAAATAAAAACATAGGACCTGCATTTTTCGTGTGCTTCCAAGGAGTCCAACTTTTCTATCCTCAGTAAACCTACTAACACGTTACTGACCGACTCCTTACTTGCTTCGACAGGACTGGATATTGTCGAGATGTATTTTGAATTTCGAAATGGTTAATTACGAAAAATATTTGACACTGGCATAATGTGCTAATTGCTATATCTATACATATAATAAAATTGTAACAGGCCGATGTCTGTACATTATAGATATTGAAAAAAAACTAATATGGGGGGGTCTTTATTGGAGCAACAGAAGCCAAAACAACAGTTTTTAGAAATTTTGTCTGTCTGTCTGTCTGTATGTTTGTACACGCATCACGCAAAACTACTGCATGGAATTGAATGCAGTTTTCACCGATGTATTGCTAGAGGTCTAACTTAAAATATAGGCTCCATTTTACCGCAGGAAAATATCTTATTCCGATTGTTTTAAATTTAATAAACGAAGCGAAGTGAGGGCGGGTCGCTAGTTGCTATATAAAACTAGAAATATTTACAGATGTTTAGAGCTAATAATCGAATGCAATCGATAAAAAGTCCCAACACTATTGTAACACAGGATACAACTACTACAACGTTATAACATGGAAAGCACTCGAGTAAATTTGATTCAATCATCAATCGCTTTGAATTGAGACAAATTACACCCGTATGTATACGTATGTGTACTCCATGTCAACACTTAATTTGGCGTGAGATCTTCAAATACATTTCGACCCCAAATACACGTCTATTGCATTCGATGGTGTATGGGAGGGACCCTGAGTCTGTGGGGTTGCAATGTTCGATCAGGTGGTAGGGGTTCTTGAAAAAAGAATACCATTCATTTCAGCAATAGGTAGGTAACCTCTATGTATGTAAATCGGGATATTAATAAACTACTTACGATAGATAATAAGGTGTTTTTTAGAGAAGAAATTGAGTTCCATGCTCAAGCAAGCGCTTGCTTGAGCAATATAGTTAATATAGAGCGCAAGCCTAATAGTGCAATATTCACAAATATAGGTAGTACTAGCTGTTGCCCGCGACTTCGTCCGCGTGGACTTTAGTTTATAAGCACCGTCTTTACCTTCATAGGGGTATTTGGTATTTACAAAAACGATCACACACATTATTTGTTATAGCTTATTTTTTATCGAACAAATGTTCGATGTGATTCTTTAAATTGATATAACTTTTTTATTTATGAACTGATTGAAATAAAACAAATACTAAATTTTAAGTGAAGCTTACTACAATACATTAGTGAAAACCGCACCCAAATCGGTTAAGCCGTTTCTAAGATTAGCGTGCATAAACGTACAGATAAACAGACAAGCAGATAAACAGACAAACAGACAAAAATTCTAACAATGATTGTTTTGGGTTCTATTGCGTTGACAAAGGCCCCCAATAATATTTTTCACATATATCTTCCATGTACAGACAGCGATCAGTTACATTTTTATTATATGTATAGATATAGGCAGATATAGATTGACACTGAAGGCTTTAGCCTTCGCATAGATAGCAGAATGAGTTGAACCGCAGGCATTCGACAATAGGAGCTAATTGGAATTTACGTTAGGATTAGCGGTCAGTAGGAGTTCCTATGGAAGAATAATGTTTCCACGGTCTTCCGAACAATCTCCTGATATGAAATAGGTAAAACTTTTCTATCAGTTAGCCTCTCGTAATGCTATAAAAGCAAGATCCTTAAGAGATTTTTTCCGTCTTCAGCACTTCAATCACTCTGGCCTTGTGTCACGCGAGCACATCTGGATGCTGAGCAAGGTGCCCGAGCTCGACAAATTCAAGTACGTCATCAAAGACGCCGAGAAACTGGATCTGGCTGAGGAGGTGAGAACAGTCTCCACATATTTTTCTTTATTCCGTAAGAATTGTTGCATCCTACCGGGATTTGGCGTGTAGTGTTGGCCGGCTTTGGGATGGTACCACACTAACTCTTCCCGAGTGTGTATAAAAGGTGACTAAGGGATAATAAAGCAGCTGCCCCTAGCCCTGTGAAACTACACCGCTTCTAAAATAATGGACTCGCTAACCCGCTTGGTCAGCGTTACGCTTTAAGGCCTCATCCTTCATGCATAAGTGTATAAGGAATGGATACTGTTTCAGTATCCTACAATGGATACTGCAAGTGCTGGTTGTGGTTACCGGGATTAAATGTTTAACTGTACCTCAAGGGAGTAACCTCAAGTATTTAGTGTGTCGTTTGTAATAAATGTTTGAGTTTGATAAATAGGGTTATTTCTAGAGACATCTGACAGTATTTATTTCTATTCTCTTGTAAATAAAAAGGTTGTTGAAAAGGAAATGGAATCGTGTAATGGAATGTTCTAGATTGATACCGACTGAGATTTGATAACATTAAGAGTTTGTAAAAAACATAATTACAGAATACTCCTTTTTCAGGTGATCGAAGAGTTCAAGTATGCAATAGTGCCTCGACTCGAGGAGCTGGAGAAAGGCGTCATCCACGGAGATGTGAATGAGATGAACGTACTGGTTGGACCTAAACCGGGAGGCAGGTATGTATCTTATAGGGTCTATAAATAGTGAGGTCTTCATTTGTCAAAATAATTGTATCTGTTACATAAAAGGATTCTTTTATAGAAATAAGGCTACAATTGGTGGTTAGTGTATAATGTCGTCCCGCGACATGTGCAATACATAACAACATCGGTACAGTACAGAATGACAAACGTATACGTTGTCTATCGTTGGATAGATTTTATTATAATATATGTTTATTTTATTACTTTATTATAGACTAGATGTTGCCCGCGACTTCGTCCGCGTGTCGTTTATAAACATTTTATAGCATTTTTATTGAAACAAATGTTCGACGTGATTCTTTAAATTGATATAACTATTTTATTTACGAACTGATTGAAATAAAACAAACACTAAATTTTAAGTGAAGCTTACCACAATACATTAGTATTCTGTTAAGCCGCACCCAAATCTGTTAAGCCGTTTCTAAAATTAGCGCACACAAACGCACAGACAAACAGACAAAAATTCTAACAATCATAGTTTTGGATTCTATTGCGTTGATAAAGGCCCCCAATAATATTTTTCTCACATATCTTCCATGTACAGACAGCGATCAGTTACATTTTTATTATATGTATATAGATGTTATAAATAGTGAAAGAATTAAAAAAAAACCAAAAATAATTCGTTGCATGTATGATGTAGGAAACTAAATCGGTCTTCGTTGAGAGTATGCACCCAGATTCTGAATGGAATCATGTTGAGGTGAGCCAAGTTTATAAACAATTGTGTGGTGCTTTTTACTTTTTCAATTTCGCTGCGACAGTATACTGGGTCTGTCGGTAACTTATCTCGAATTGACATGTCCACTCAGAAATATGACAATCTGAGTTTTCACGCACTAATATTGACTAGAATTACTTGATATTTATTATTTAGGTATAGCGTATTTGGCAAAAGGGAACTAATATTTTGATAAGTTCTGAAGATTTTTCAGGAAGAGTTGTGAATTCTGATGAAAATACACATTTTGTGTACGGAAACACAATACGATCGTGATTATTTCTGACCGCTGAAAACGTCATCATGCATGCTTTTAACTTCTCCCAAGTTACCAATTTGATCGTTGCTTTGGTCATTTTGTAGCATTGGACCTTTTGACACACTGGTCATTTTAATACTTTGGACATTGTGGACCTGAACCATTTACTCGAGTTATTCATCACTGAGTTACCAGTAATAAATAGTTTTGGAAATGTTTTGGCTGCAATTCCACAGCCGCTGGCCAAGTTACCCGTACTCACAGTTACCCGTACTCACAGTTACCTGTACTCATAGAACACTATCGTGACGTATACTGCATTTACTTTATCCTATTCCTCCGATGTATATAAATGTTTGGGTAGTGAGTGAGATATGCCCATTCCCATCGCATCCCATTCCAACCTATTCGCCAAAATTCCTAATTCCTAAAGGTAGACAGTAACATCCAGAGCCATGCCAATGTTTGTCATTTTGGACTAATCTTCTTCTCCTTCTTGTATTGTATAATGTCTTACTGCAGGGCACAGGCCTCCTCTAGTAAATCGCTGAGGGGTTTCGGGCCGTAATCCACTACGCGGGCCCAGTGCGGATTGGTGGATCATATACTCCAAATATAGGGGTGATAGGACTAACATTCGTGTGATCGTGAGTTCAAATCCTCAAGCTTTGCCACTGAGTTTGGAGTAATGTCGGCATGTACAGCAGATCTCCATGAACGACAGTATCCACTTACCACCGGATGGACTATCTGCCCCTTAATCAAGTCTATAAATAAAGTGCAAAATATTAAATATTTACCTTTTTTTCTACAAAATGTCCTGTAATTTTCTAGGGCCACCGACTACCAGATCACAGGCATCATAGACTTTGGCGACATTCAGTACTCTTACTACGTTTTTGAACTGGCTATCACGATGACGTACATGATACTTGTGACTGGAGACCCGAAGGTTGGTGGGCTGGTCTTGGCTGGGTACACTGTCAACAGACGACTGCCCGATAACGAATATAGACTGCTTAAGGTAAATCTGACTTTATTTTTTACTATCAGTTCCAGCTACTTCATTCTTGTGAACTTGTGAACTAGTGATTCCTGTGGAAACTCTGTAAGGAGTCAGGATCAACTGTACCTTAAATGTTAACCCAGGTTATAAGCTACAACTGTGCCAAGTTTTATGGAATTCTGTCCAGTGGTTTTTGTATGATTCGCGTTCAGAAAAAATTAAAAAAAAAAAAGTTGTTTCGGGCTGTGATTTGTACTTTATATTGCAATTATTTGTTTCATACAATATTTTATCTACAGACACGGCTCTGTAACGGTCTTATTATATATATGTAACCAGCTCCTTTACCGTCCATCTACTGGACTCAGGTCTCCTGAATGTATGGCGTTAAAACAGCATAATGTGTGCGGACGGCGGGTTGACCCACTCTTGTAGATGTAGATACAGTTCCCCAGGGCTTGTTGTAACGGCTTTGTTATCCCTTAGTCGCCACGATACGACACGACACGACATACACGGGAAGAGTGTATCGTGCCCAGAGTTTGTAATTATTATGGCAAAAGAACACGAAGATATATATATATACCTAGTAAGTACTCGTACCTACATTTAAAAATAATTTACCTTTAGATCTAGGAATTAAAAAGATGTCAAAGCTGTCTGAAAACAAACGAAAACAATATTTATTAGAAACGTTAGTAAACAAATTTGTCATAGGTATATTAAAATACGCATAATTGTACAATAGACTCCACTACAATTAATTAGGGCAGAGAGCAGTTTTGCCGACAAACTGCTCAGTAATTTGGCAGATACTAATATAGGTAATAATTTTTGTTAAAAAATCGAAAGCTATTCTGAAGCTGACGGTACCACACCACAGACGAATGTGCTTAAGTAGTTACTGGAGGTGGATAATTATAAATTCAGTCTAATAGAAAGTTCTATTGTCCAGACCCTGATCTCATCGCGTCTGGTACAAAGCCTGATCCTCGGCGCGTACACCGCGGAACAGGACCCCTCCAACACATACGTGACGTCGACGGAGCGCGCCAACGGCTGGGATCTACTGCATAAGATGCGCAAGAGCGCGCCCAGCGCCGACCACACCGACCCCACTGACTGGAAGACGATTGCTAATGACTATCTCACGAAGAGCTAAACGTGGCTGTGTATATTTCAATGTAAACTATAGTTCGTTTTTTAATCGCGGAGACTAAGGTGACATTTCAAGTGTTGCTAGTTTTCGGCATTTTTAAAATATTGATGTCCATTGTTTAAAAAAGGTGTTTCTGCAAAATCGCGTGGTGCTGGATCTAATTTGTGGGAATCCAAAGAATAATTTGACAATTAAAAATAATCACCTGGCAAAAGAATGAATTTGAAATATGAATATTGTGAAAATATCGTAAGTATGATAAGTGATGACAATATTTAATCTTCGAATATATCGAATATAAGAAATTAATTAATGCCCTCAATACTAATACAATATACAAAAAAAAAAACACATTAAAAATTTTACGATTCTAATAACCGGAACCATGAGAAAACCACAAGGACCACACTATGCAATTATTATTTTCAAGTTTGACATATGTACCTACTTGTCAACTTAGTCTCTGGGATTAAAAAACGAACTTTAATGATGTTAAAACGGTTACGACCTTTTAAAGTTGAAGTCAATTGCGGAAGTAATCAATTTTATTTGTTAATATAATTTTGAATTCATAATTTCTTTATTTCACCAATACAATTCCAAACATATATCATATCATACCTACAACAAAATAACTTAACATCAACTTAAAAATCGTTAAATTTCCAGAACATTTATTCTTCTCAACGATTTTTCTAAATAGTTTTTAAAATCTCTAAAGGCATTCGATACAATCCGATGCAACGGTTGCCATTCTGTTGGCATGAGTCGCGTTTGTCGGCGACAGTGTACACTTATCACCAAGTGGACTGTAAGTCGACATCTTTCGAAAGATGATTACGAAAATATATGTTTAGAGAAAAGTTGAACTTATATATTATTTTATTTTATAAATTTAACATCGTCATATTTAGAACTATTAAACCGATTTGATTGATCTACGAACCGAACCGAATTTTTTCCAAATTAGGAAATCGTGGTAATTGTTAGAGATCTCTCTTTTTTAAAGATGAGAATGCTTTATACCTACCTAGAAAAGCAGTTTATATCTAGAAGATACCAATACGGAGTATATAGTATACCCCCATTATTACTCGTGTGTCTGAGTACCCCTGTGTAAAATTAATACCTACTACAGATATGTAAATAGGTACTTACTAATTGCCTAAATACACATTATATCTGTAACTCTTTCATGGGTTTTCACGCTGTAAATATACAAAAAGAACAAATACAAACTCGTTTGCAGCTCATTATCAACTTATTCAATAAGCTGTTAGGTAGAGCCAACCGAAAATATAACGTTGTAGTACAAACATATTCGTTCAGATTAACAGAAATAACTTGTATGCGATCGCAAATAAAGTTTGTAATCTGTTGGTCGTGTTATGTAAGTATTATATATATAAGTCGAACAGAACCTTCTTTTATTGAAGTCGGTTAAATTATTGTAGTGTAAACAATATTTTTGATTAATGTATTATTAAATGTGTAGTTTTTTTTTTAAATTATTTGTAATAGCGTTTACATTTCGTTTGCTTTTAGATAGTAACTCCGGTCCCGGACATGTGTACAGATATCTACAAACACGCACTTTGCAAATATTTGTACAAATATTTCGTCTTCTTTGCAAATACTTGTACAAGTATGTCGTATTTGCCATCACTGTGTTTTTTGGCGTAGGTACATCAAAGGGCGCAAACTCACACACGTGCAAAGAGTCAGTTAGCTGTTTGACGCTATCCAGAACGAAACACCATTTTGTTTCTACGTATATAATTATTTAATGAAACTAAAATTGATCCACTCTCTACAAAGAGTTTATAAATGTTTCCGAAAACATTTGTGGAAATATTTGCGCATATTTCAAGTATGTGCAAAGTCAGATAATAATGTGAAATGTTTAGACTTATTATCTGACAAATTATCTTACAAGTGGATACTGTAATTCGGGCCAGGGGTGGCGTAGTTCTAATTAAATAAAGACTGTTTCTTTAAAATACTCTCTTACTACCACTTTCCAGCCTTATTGTCCTTTCAGGCAATTATTGTCCTACTTGCAGAAGGGAGTTTTGGGTCAGTATCCACCACGAAAACACAGAGCCTCAATTGTTTTTTAGTTTCTCTTGCTCGTGGTGTTCTCCACAATGCTTTCTTTCACCGTACAGCTAGGAATTATTAAAAACAGAGAGCCCAGCGGCTGTAAGTAAGTACCTACTTAATACATACATACTTTTTTTGTAGAATAAGGCAGCAGACGAGCATACAGTCCACCTGATGGTAAATAGATACTGTCGTCCATAAACATACGCGATACATGCCAACATCAGTCAAGAATGACAAACGTTGGCACGCCTCCGGATGCGTTGCCCACCTTTACAGATTAAGGAATGGATCGGGAGAAAATTGGGAAATACGATAAAGTGGGAAATGCAGTACATTTCAAGGTAGTCTTCTGTGAGAGGAAGGGGTAACGTGGCCAGTCGAGTGCGCCCAGCGGCTGTGGGAATGCAGCGTGCACTCTCCCCCTACAAAACTTTAAATACGCATATACACCACTACAAGCAACGCAGACGCGCGCTCGAGAGGCGTGAATTAAGTAAGTATATCAACGTCAATATTACCCTAGTTCCCAGGATCACTGTAATATTTGATATAACATGGGCTGACATGTCGTAAGGCGAGCCGATAGCTTTATACGACTCACTCCTGTATTAAGATGATAGATCGGGTGATTTAGGATGCAGTAAAGCCTTATAGATTGCATTTATAGTGAACTGCGGGTTGCCATTTGCTGTATTTTATCGATTTTATGTGTAGGGTAAATGATTATATTTTTGACCTGTTACAACGCTACATGATAGGGTACTTGTATATTAAATACCTAAATATATTGAAAAGTTGTACCCGTTCGTCCATTAGGTACAATTGAAGGATCACAGAAAACCAGTGCATCAAAAGTAAAATGCATTAACCTAGAAATTGAAACAAACTTAAATTTTTTTTAATTATCAGTCTCCAAAAATATCTAGCAAAATACATGAAATACATTAATTACTTCAAGAAAGCAGTAAATAAGAATTTATAAGACCGGTGTTTCATACAACACATACTCCCTGGTGTACCGCGTGTCAATGGGCGGCGGTACCCACTTTGGTAAGTGAACCTCATGACCGTCTGCCATCTTCATCGTAAGAAGGAAAGCTTAGAAATCACAAATTAGTACGAAACAAAAATTAAATTGAAAAAATCCTAATTCCTATAATTATCAATTCATAATTATCAGTTAATAATTATCAATTCATAATTTACAGTTAGTAATTATCAATTCATAATTGCCTGCTATTAATTATCAATTCATAATTATCAGTTAATAATTATCAATTCATAATTACAGTTAATAATTATCAATTCATAATTATCAGTTAATAATTATCAATTAATAATTATCAGTTAATAATTATCAATTGATAATTATCAGTTAATAATTATCAATTCATAATTATCAGTTAATAATTATCAATTCATAATTGCCAGTTACTATTTTTACAATTCATAATTATCAGTTAATAACTATCAATTCATAATTGCCAGTTACTAATTTTACAATTCCTAATTATCAGTTGATAATTATCAATTCATAATTGCCAGTTACTAATTATAATTCATAATTATCAGTTATTAATTATCAATTCATAATTATCCGTGCATAATTTTCACATTATGCAAGCCGAATGGCGAGCCTTGGGAGAGGTTTATATCCAGCAGTGGAGAGACACACGCTATAGGTATAGTATGGTAACATTTACTACAATTATATAGTATGAAACAAATATAAAATCAACAACTAGGTATCAGCAACAGTGTAATTTACCCTATCCAACTGTTGCCACACTGAGATTGCATAAAGCAATGTGGGAATAATCTGTAAATATCAACTTTTCAATCTACAAGAGAGTATTACAGATATTTTATAACCATTTAAGAATGTATATCTACACTTATGTTGATGCATTCATGTTGAATGATTTTTTTTTTTTTTTTTATGTACGAAGGCGGCAGACGAGCATACAGTCCACCTGATGGTAAGTGGATACAGTCGCCCATAGACATCCGCGATACATGCCAACATTAGTCCACAATGATAAATGTTGGCACGCCCCCGGATGCGCTGCCTACCTTTGGAGATATAGGAATGGATTTGGAGAAAGGGTTGGGAAAATGGGCAGGGATAGGATAGGATGGGAATGGGCTCTGGCACATCTCACTCACTACCGAAACACGTACGTACATTGGGGAAATACGATAAAGTGGAAAATGCAGTACATTTCAAGGTAGTCTTCTGTGAGAGAGGGGTAACGTGGCCAGTCGAGCGCGCCCAGCGGCTGTTGGATTGCAGCGTGCACTCTCCCCCTCCTTGACTAATACTTAATTAAGATTTTAAACTTTTGTTATCGCGGTTGAACATAATAATTGTCATGTGAACATGTCATGTACTCACGATTTATTAATAATTGGGTTTATTAAAACGATGTTTGGGTCCGGTTACATGACTCGTGGTCGCGGCGAGATTGCTAATCTGTCTACCCTCTGTCGTGTTCGTTTTGATTCACCTACCCACACTGAATTCTTTTTGTTTCTTGATTAAGTATAATATTTATAATAAATTGTGAGTAACCCGTTTACATAATAATTTTATTAATGAAGACTATCTTGAGATGTACTGCATTTTCCACTTTATCTTATTTCCCTAATGTACGTATGTGTTTTGGTGGTGAGTAAGATGTGCCTGAGCCCCTTCCCATCCTATCCCTCCCCATTTTCCCAACCCTTACTTCAAATCCATTCCTATATCTCCAAAGGTAGGCAGCGCATCCGGTTTTGATATGGGGCAGTCCAGTATTATCTTTTAAGTAATGAATGAATGATGTCAAATAATAAATGGAAGTTTGAATGAAATACGAGTGCAATTGATATTAAACTATTTATGTAAGAACTTTGGGTGGGGCAAAATATCATTGCATTTGGTCAATGTTTATTTGTGGCAAGTTTTTGTGGCATTTCATAGGGTGCAGAATATTCAGTAACTACATGGGTTTAATGAAAACCATACAGTCCACCTGATGGTAAGTGGATACTGTCGCTCATGGACATCCGCGATACATGCCAACATTAGTCCAAAATGACAAACGTTGCCACGCCACCGGATGCGCTGCCTGCCTTTGGAGATATAGGAATGGATTTGGAGAAAGGGTTGGGAAAATGGGGAGGGATGGGATGGGGTGAAATGGTGTCTGGCATATCTTTTTTTTTTATATACTAGTGGGCGGACGAGCAAGCGGTCCGACGTGATGGTAAGTGTTACCGCCGCACATGGACACCTGCAACACCAGGGGGTATGCGGGCGCGGCGACGACCTTGCAAAATCCTATTCACAGCTCTCTTGAAGAACCCTATATCGTAGCTTAATGGAAAGACCTCTTGAGGCAGTTCGTTCCACAGCCTACGGGTTCGCGGTGTAAAGTAATTTTTGGACCGAACAGTGCGCGACACCTCCGTATCGAGGAAATGCGGATGGACCGCACTTCTGTGACGGTAGGTGCGGTTATAGAAAGTCGAGGTGGGAATTATATTGAACAATTCTTCAGAGCATTCCCCATTGTACAGGCGGTAGAACACACAGAGAGACGCAACGTCTCTCCGACTGCTGAGGGATTCTAAACCGCCCGTGAGAGTGGGATCGTCGACAATACGAACAGCACGTCGTTGGATGGAGTCAAATGGGTCCAATTGGTATTTCGGTGCGCCGAAACTACTGACTAATTAGTGAAAACTGTTCCCAGAAGGATTTTCTCTTCAGAAATGTACATAAGAACTTTTTATTAAATGGCACGGAATTCGATTCCGGGGCATCACTGTCGAAAGTAAACAGGTTCTGGGATAAAAAAAATAATTCGATTGGTATCATAATTTTAAGTGATTGCGTATTTGAAAACATACGATGCTATTTCTTGGTAGCAGTCGTTACGTTTGCGCACGGCACGTTAAAAAAACACGTGAACTAAAATATACGAATAGGTATTATTTAATTTGGCAGATTTCGAAGAATTCTACCTGGAATGAAGGGGAGAGTCACACACACACACACATGCACAGAAGGCTTTCAAAAAAAAGGCAGCCTGGTTGATGAGCAGAGCGGCAATAGCATTGTTCCAGACGCAGTTTATTTTAATATTACGTACTAACATTAGTTTAAGTTATAACTTACTAACAATATCTATGGACATTTTTAGAAATAAAGAAAAAAATTAAAATTTAATTAAATAAAGGTCCTGGAGATAAGAATTACTATTTGTGTATTTTTCTTCATATGTGGCATTGATGCAATTAGCACATTCTGCCAGTGTCAAGTTTTCTTCGTAATAAACAAAACGCATCCTGTCAATGTCCAGTCCCGTAGAAGTAACATAAGTCAGGTGTCGCTCAGTAAAGCGACAGTAGGTTTACTGAGGACAGAAGTTAACTCCTTGGAAGCACATGAAACACTACTATTAAAATATCGTTTAAAATATAAGTAAAAAATTCAATAATCTTTGTAAGGCTTGTAGATCACGCTAAATAAAATATCCATGGCGCTTGTGCATACATAAATGTATCCAATTGCAGATTCTCAGTGCGCATTTTCTACCACTGAGATTTTATTCAAATAATTTACCAAAATTACGAGATGCATTATGCCAAGAATTCTTATAAAGAAATATTCAGCGCCTAATAGTTCACCAAGTTCTACAATGTCGTCTTTTTCAAATTCAAATTCAAGTTTAGCTCTCTCCTTTAATCATTCATAATTATAGAATCAATTTGGGCTTTAGCCACTTTGATTATTCTCGTAGATCCTGATCATCGGTCATTTCTTTCGTGGTACTCGCAGCACCCACTAGGTTGCGATCTTTGCCTACTTTTGCGAGTGCATTTAACAGATATAGTCAAGTCCTATTCCATTCAAACCTAGCGGCCTTGACCCCACATCTATGATACAGTTTTGGGAGCGTAGTACAATATTTTTTTTAAATAGCATGGATTTGGGACCCACTATTAGACAAAGGCCTACCCTCTTTTATGCCAGACCGTTCTGTTCAATGCTATGCTCCGCCAAGTTTTGTGGTATGCATTTAAATTGCCCCACTCAGTCTGCCTGTACATTGCTGTCCATTCTGTGGACGCTTACTATCATGCGGCCCGCGAGCTCGTCTGCCATCTATTCTATATAAAAACAAAAATAAATTCACTCTGTAATTATTAATTTCGACCCGTAGGCTGTGGAATGAACTGCCTCAAGAGGTCTTTCCATTAAGCTATCATACGATATGGGTTTCTTCAATACAGCTGTGAATAGGATTTTGCAAGGTCGGCAACACACCCGCATACCCCCTGGCGTTGCAGGTGTCCATGGGCGGCGGTAACACTTACCATCACGTGGGATCGCTTGCTCGTCCGCCCACTAGTCTATAAAAAAAACAGATAAAAGTCGAAGATTCCGATTAATCAACACTTAGTTGCCGCGTCGGACACGGTAACAAAACTGCTACGTGTATGTTTTCAAAATCACGAAGAAAAAGTATGGTACATGCCACACAAGTCTTTGAATTACACAGTACATCAATCAACGAACCGCAAGCCGAGTGCTTCTACAGTGTTATTTTTTTGTTGTTTATGTAGCATCCGGACCGATGGTCACCTTATGGTAAGTGGTTCACCGCCGTCTATAAAAAATCAATTATAGAGATTTATTACATTTACTTGATACCGATAACAATATAATTCCTAATGAAAGCATATTTTATTCAAATAATGGAAAATATATTTATATTAAAACGAAAACATACTAAAACCTATTCTTTTTCATTCCATCAGCCTATATGTTTCCACTGGTGGATAGTCTTAGGAGAGCTCATGGCTCGCCACCACACACGGCTTTCCGTTTTCTCATCCACCCACCATCGGCAAACTTCTTTAGTTTGTAGGTAACTAGAGAGCGTCCTACCCTTTCTCGTGCTTGGTCTCCATTCGAGGAATCGTCAAAGCCATCGGTTGTGGTCGGAAGCCATATCTGTCAACACGATAATTAGTGACAAATTCTGGGAGCGAACAGATGTTGATTGCGAAAAAGAATTCTGGTGATTCAGAATGCCCTTCCCAGAAAAAAGCTTGTTCTTGTAGGGCCACCAATACACTGTTATAATTTTTAAACGGCAAATCGACTAGTTCAGGGTTTGGGCGATCAATAACTAAATTAGCGATTAATTCTGGAAGCAATCATATCTTAGTATTAATACGTACTAGTATGTCACAATATTCTCGAGATTTAGCAGTGTCGCTGCCAGAATAAGCTTAAATAAGCTTATTAAATGGCGAATTGACTTATTCTGCTATTGCGCAACTAATTTCGACGTTTTTTTGAGGGGGAGAGTGCACGCTGCAATCCAACAGCTGCTGGGCACGCTCGACTGGCCACGTTACCCCTATCTCACAGAAGACTACCTTGAAATGTATTGCATTTCCAACTTTATCTTATTTCCTTAATGTACGTACGTGTTTCGGTAGTGAGTGAGATGTGCCAGAGTCCCATTCCCATCCTATCCCTCCCCATTTATCTAACCCTTTTTCTAAATCCATTTCTATATCTCCAACGTTTGTCATTTTGTACTAATGTTGGCATGTATCGCGGATGTCTATGGGCGACAGTATCCACTTACCATCAGGTGGACTGTATGCCCGTCTGCCGTCTTCGCCCATAAAAAAAAGACAAGTCAGCGACTTTTACCAATTTAGTCACAATTCAAATCCATCACTGTGGCCCAGCTAGATACAATTCCAATGCGCTGTGAGATATGACTTATGACGCATCTGAGGATTGCGCTTTTGGCATTTCCACTACCCAATCACCAATCATTCATTTATTTTATTTAAAAAAAACCTGTCACAATATTGAGTTGGGACGTGACAAGATATTAATCATAGATATACTTTTTATACCCTTTTCGCTGTTCGCTGAACATTAATCTACCCGTCAGCCGTGAGTGATTAATACTGAAATAATTAATGTTTTATTTCATTAAACTCGGTCAGAGGTCGCACACTCTAAAATACGGTCATTAGAATTAACTTTGGCTTTAATGTGCTTCAATGTATCTAAAGTTGGTCCATTAACGAGGGAAAGTGAAATAAACTTATTTTTTTTATTTCTCGTATTTTTTAATGACCGCCTAAGACTAATATTTAATCAATAGAGATTGTGCACGATGGATCGATTTGGGAATACATACTACTCGCAGATATGTTATACAAGCACTATACAGTAGCTGCCGAATTCTTATTACGTAGTACGAAGTTACAAATTTGACTTTTTAACGAATCCTTCCTCATTTGTTTTACCATTTACTCATTTTCCTCTTTTGTTGACCAGTTGTCGGTTGCTAAGCAACTGGTAAGCAACTATCTTGTGCTAGTGCCAAGATTCGTCCCAGCTGTTTTCTCCATAAGGGGCAAATACTTGCCTGGTCTGAGAGTTTAAATCGATGCGCAAAGATTTAGTTGAGACAGAAGCATAGACGGATCCGTAACATCTTTCAACAGTTTATAAAGAAACATGGTATCAGCAAACAGTCTATTGGTTCCATAAAAAAACCATAAACGCGCATTTAGTCTTTTTTTATTCCTTAACGAGGTGAAGGGTTTTAACACTACATGATAGATAAATTATGAAATTATAGCGATTCGATCGCGTTTGATTGCAAATTGGACCGGAGGCCTTGTTTTAAGGATGTTCAAGTTGAATCGATGTTGGGGAAAATCGATAGGAAATATATCGATTTTTCACAACATCGATTCGCCGTAATGAATAGTCAGAGTTTGTTTAAATACTAAACTAAATATTACATTAAACTACCGTAACATAAAAATAAGGTTGTTTTAAAATTATTGATGAATCTTGTGTTCTTTTATCGAGGGTTGTATAGAGAACGTCTTATTAATAATTTTGCTCCTCCCATCAAAATATTACAATTTATCGATAAATAAACCCATCTACGTTACACCCTTATCTTATTATAAACCGTTGCGTAATATCGTTAGCGGATAGAATCAAATCGAAGAATTGAATCGATATACTGAAAAGTATCGATAATAAATCCAACTACGTCACCAACCCTATTTTATTATAAACTGTTACCAACATCCATAAAGGATGAAATCAATTCGATCCTCGAACCGAGATATTGAAAAGTATCGATAATAAATAAAACATCACATCCCTATCCTATTATAAAGTGTTGGCAACATCGTTAGCGGCGTGCCAATTAGCCGAAGCCCGCAGTATTGGCAACATTGACATTTTTATGCGACATACGTATCCGCAAAAAAACGCTACAGTTAAGTTAATCAGAACTCACTTATAAGGGAATAGGTCTGAGTTAAAGATAAATCTAGTTTCTGTATGAATTCACTTAGTTGAAGTAGATTCATAAGTACTTCGACGTCAGGGGCATTTTGAAGAATATGGTATGATCTGTACATCCCTATACACTAAACAATGTGCGCAGGGAGCCCCGTGTCCGGCGGTGGATACTAAAAGGGCAGGTTACGATTTATAATCAATTTTCAAATGTTTGTTAAAGAATTATTTATAATTACCTACCTATAATTAATAAAAAAATATAAACTCTTACAATATTGAAATACTGAGTTAAAGACGCGTTAAAAAGTTTAATTACAATAATCGTCCCGCAAGATCTAGATGTACTTATCTAATTTCATTATACATACATTTGTTTCAGTTTTATATGAGTTTTGGGAAAAAATATAATATAAGTTATCAAATCTGTTTATTCTGATTAAAATAAGTATTAAGAGCCTAAGATTTTTTCTTTGTTGTAACTCGTCACCAGATGGCGCTGCAGCACATCAACTTCTATACCGTTCAATCGATCGTAAAAATCATATCGACGTCAAAACAGAATAATTTGTAATTTTATATAGAGAAGTAAATAAATATACACAAGCAGGACAATGTCTGCCGGCTTTTGCTAGTATAATATTTAAAAAAAGCTCAACTAATAATACGGAATTTGTTCTTGCTCGGTCTCGATAAGGTACTCCTTCTGAACAAAACTCAGGGGTGAGAAACAGCTTCTGACGCACGGCAACCTGGAGCGAAAGGGGCTTAAAATTTAAAGATTTATAATAATTGGACTCTAGCTGCCTACCTAACTTTACTGCCCTATTCTTGTGCCAGAACAACATCAAATACCTCGTAAGGTCCAAAAATGTAGTACCATTTATCTAATAAATAATTGTCTAGCCCTGCGTTGTACAAACTGTTGTACGTACACGTTGTACAAAGCGGCCGACTAATTGTGTTATGTATGCAGCACATTAGCTGTAACTGCATTTATCTGCCAACATCTGACTGTTTGTGCTAGCTATTGTATGTTAATAGTACATTTGTACGCACTAGATCTAGATTCTAGGGTATCACTTTAATTATTCATTTATTTTTTGCTAGCCATACGCTGTGACTTCGCTCAGATTGTATAATAGACTCAGAGCGCTGTTTTTTTTTGTTTTTCGAAAAATTATAAACGCTTATTTAACTGATCTAGTCATTTGTCGACATAGTTATTATGCGACCTAATCGTTTCTCGACCTAGTTATAATGCGACCTAGGCATTTTGCGACCTAGTTATAATGCGACCTAGTCATTTCTAGATTTAGTTATTTTGCGACTTAGTCATAATTCTTGACCTAGTCATTTTGTGACCTAGTTATTATGCAAACTAGTCATTTTGCGACCTAGTCATTTTTAGACCTGGTTATAATGCGACCTAGTCATTTATAGACCTAGTTATTATGAAAACTAGTCATTTATAGACCTAGTTATTATGAGAACTAGTCATTTATAGACCTAGTTATTATGCGACTGTTGGCGATCGCTGACATCTCGCCTCGTAGTATCGAAATGAGCGACATCTGTTGGCGAAACCCCGGTACTACGAAAAAGTAAGCAGCGACACTGGCGTCAGCCGCTGATTCAAGAACCAGGCATCCGATGACTTGGAGGGGGTAGAGGGCGCTAGCGAACGGTACAAAAGGAGCGAGCGCACCTTTACCGGCCTCTTTGGCAGTCGAACGTCGGAGCGACAACACTGCGCTTTATTTCCGAGTATATAAGTGATCCGGCAGTTGCTTCTGCTAGTTATCAACACTTTTAGTTAACATCAGAAGTGGGATACATAACCTTCGCACAAATGGGTAAACGAAGTAAGCGGCCAAAGCGAACTTTGTCAAGCTCGAGTTCCAGCAGCGTCAGAACACCGTCACCTCCACCAAAACGAAGGGGAAAGGTATCACGTAAGGCTGATGCCCCAACTGTGAGTTCAAACAATACTTTCACTTTGAACAATATTATTCCCGAGTTCGACCCGTTAAGAGACGATATAAACGCTTGGCTTGGTATTATTCGATGTTACTCTCAAACGTTTTCATGGTCCGATGAAGTGATCCGTTATCAGATCCGTAAAATGCACCACATTTCCCGCTTTATCTTATTCCTCCAATGTACGTGCGTGATTCGGTAGTGAGAAAGATATACCAGACCCTATTCCCATCCTATTGTATTCTATTACCAACCCTTTCTCCAAATTTATTTTTATCTCCAAAAATAGACAGTGTATACAACGGGGCGTGTTCGCCCCGTTCGCCGTTCTGGATTGAATGTGTCGCGGATGTGCATTTGCCACATCCCTTCAATAATATAAAAAAATATGGTGCAGAAACGTGCTCACTGAAGGTCTAATTATCAAGTTCAAAGTTGCTCGGCGATGGATTCAAAAAGCTATCTATGCTCGGAGTCAATTTGCTGGACAAAACCCGTTACGATATTTATATAAGTACATATATTTATTATTGTAGCGAAGAACTAAAGTTGACAATACAGCTCAAAGTATCAACAAGCTTAAGCGGCTGTGGACAGGTCATAACCGGTGCGCGAGACGAGTCCTTGAATGGGGACCATGTGGTCCTGTATGTACTAGGGTAGGTACGTAGCGTGGGACCCCCTCTGACTAGGTAGACTGATGACTTGAGGACTCGCCGGTAGTGGCTTGAATGAGAAGAGCATATACATGGCCAGCAGTGGAGAGACTCACACTGGAAGTAGTAATCTGCAACCGTATTGTGTGAAATGCAGTCATACTTCGATACCAATTTATAGGGTACCTACACTAGCTACTTTCAGTTGCGATCGAGAAGCCGAAGAGATAACATCTCTCCGAAAGTGAACGCAGCTGCCACTGAAGATGTCAACCGCAGTTGTTGACGAAACGTTTGGAAGAAAGAGAAGAGATTCCAGTTATTTATTTTTTATTAGTGACATGGACTCAACATTCCTGTAAATAAAAACCCATCCTAAGTGTTAGTACTATCTATATTTATTGAACTTGTCTGCTGTACGTGTAGTCCACAGCACTGAAGCATGAAAGGAAAGTCTAATCTAAAAACAAATCGTAGTGAAAATGCTATTGTTATGCAAAGTTGTAGAGATTTAAGATCTCCATCCAACGACATATACTCGTACTATAGTTTGCATATATTTGTTTGTACGAGTACCTACATTGTGTATGGCGTTATTTTTTGGGAATTATTGGACTGTTTACACCCGGCTTCTACCCTGAAGTTAGACGTTAAAGACTGATATGAATGTAATTTTATTACTTAAATCGTATTTAAATGCCCAAAGGGTGGGATGTAGGGGACTTATGTTTATTTTTGTAATTATCATGATATCTTTGTACCTACAATCCACAAATAAACATTTTGATTTGATTTGGAAATCGAACTCTGAACCTTTTGCATAGCAAGTATAAAAAGTAATAAGTTTATAAAAAAGAATATTCTCATGTCAGGGATACTAAAAATGTAACATATAAGGTAACAAACAGTTTTTGTTGGTCGAGTCGTGAAGTAACAGCTTGGTCGCGCGTGTGCATGTATAGTGTCCGGCGATATATATGGCACGTCGTAAATATTTATCATATTTTTCTGATAAGTTTGTAAATATTTCTATATAATCTATGTAATAATACAAAGTTTACATGCCTTTTTTCAGGTAAAGTATAAGTATAAAGTAATCTGGTATAGTAGACATAGTTACAGGGATTTAATATATGAAATAAGTTAAATAAATAGCCCCAAGGTTGTCTTCGAGAAAATGCTTTTTAGCATTAAGGCCGCCTTTTTTTTAATAACACCACACTCAATGGCCCACTAGGATTCCCTGTGTAGTGGGTCCAGAGACACATACAAAGACAAACACACACCCAAACCCGAACATATATTTGTTTTTTTTAAACAAGTGTATGTCCGATAAGTGTTGTAAAATGTGCCCTGAGCGATTGTTCTTGAGCGCTAAGTGTGCGGTAAAGAAACTTAAGACTCAAACGTTAAACGCTCATGAGCGTTTTATAGGTTTTTTCACATATAACAATATATTTAGTATCTATATAATATTATACGTTTAAAAATCTATACGTAAAACTTCGTTAAAGAGAAAGTTAAGAAGCAGTCTTTTATCATCTACAACAGAGAGATAGAAATATTGACGACGTGTAGTATTTATCGCCGGATACTGTAGTCTCATAGTATTTAATTCGCCTCAATCAGACATCTCACGACTCCTCGCATTAATCGTGAACCTATCACGAACCAAATGAGTTCGTCCCAGACTATTACGAGGTTATTAGATACCTTTTATATAAAGGTGTTTGACTAGCGCACACTCCACCTGATGGTAAATGGATACTGTCACCCATAGACCCATGCCAACATCAGTTGTCCAGAATTACCCGCCTACCTTTCGAGTTTTAAAAATGGATTTGGAAAAAGCGTTAGGAAAATGAGAAATAAGAAGTACGTATATAACAGGACGAAGAGTTTTGTTCATCCCATTACACCTCCTAGTCCTTCCTGGAGGGATGGGGCGGGATGGGGCATGGGTATAAGAAAATCAGCAGCTTCAATTCCATTATGTTTTCCATTCGATACGATTGGAGGTGACAGGATAGGTTAGAATAGGATGGTATAGAATGCAATGGAAAATGGGCTCTGACATATGTCACTCACAATCGATTCACGTACCTACGTTGTAGGTACATAGAGGGTACGCGATTGAAATGTAGTATATTTAACGGTAGTGTTCTGTGAGTGGCCAGTTAAGTGCGCCCAGCAGCTGTGGGATTGCAGCGTGCCACCCCCCACTTATACGATTTCTTCCTTTTATGGACGAGATAGCTTTCCACCCCATGTGATGAGAATATCTCATCAGATTATCCATTAGCCTTTTAAATATCCTTCACGTCAATCCACTTATCTTATTAAATAACTGTTTCTTATGAAATTATGAAAGATAAACAAAACGCTGCCACAACGGAAAGTTCTAATACAGTGTCGTTAATAACTTGTTATTTTAATTGAAAACGTGGGTAAGCCGATTAAGTTTACCGGCAGCGTCGCCTCACTAATGTCACGACTTCAAAGGTGCCGACGCGCGTTGCTCCATTTGCGATTGATGAGAGATAGTGATAGGAAACAAGTTATCGATAAAACAGTTTTTCGGACAATATTCATGAGTTTGTTGTGTCTACGGATGAATTATCTTCAAAATTATCTATAAATTATTTCTCGATCAATAATCAGGCAGGGAAACGTTAATAATGCCCAAACAATAACAATTGTTAGGGGTAGGGGTTACGTTCAAATGTGTATCGTACGTAGCGTGGGACGCCCTCCAGTCAGGCGGACTGACGACGTGAAGAAAGCCGCTGGTAGTGGGTGGATGAGAAGAGCCGAAGACCGTGTGTGGTGGCAGTCCTTGGGGGAGGGTTATATCCAGCAGTCGAGAGTCGCAGGCTGATGGTATGGTGTATCGTCCTTAATTATGTATTATATAAATCTAGTAATTTATATATAATAACTAAAAGTTATTGGTCAAGTTCAATGTTAAAATGGAGATCGAAGATGCCATCTCAAATGTTTCCACGATTGACGCAATCATAACACGAAACTATTGAGGATACTTGCATAACAAGAGTTTGAAATATGTAATCGAAAAATAGATTTATTTTATTTTATTAATTTTAAGTATGGTACATTAATTTGCAGGTACGTATGTATCGTTCATAAAGCGAGCGGTTTCCAGCATACAATGAATCAATGATGATATTTCACCAACAGTAGTACAGCGTGTTTTACACTTTTTCTTATGGACGAAGGCGGAAGACGAGCATACAGTCCACCTGATTGTAAGTGGATACTATCGCCCATAGACATCAGCGATACATGCCAACATTAGTCCAAAAGGACAAACGTCCCGGGATGCGCTGCCTACCTTTGGAGATATAGGAATGGATTTAGAGAAAGGGTTGGGAAAATGGGGAGGGATAGGATGGGAATGGGCTCTGGTACATCTCACTCACTAACGAAACACGTACGTACATTAGCGAAATAAGATAAAGTGAGAAATGCAGTACATTTCAAGGTAGTCTTCTGTGAGAGACGGGTAACGTGGCCTGTCGAGCGCGCCCAGCAGCTGTTAAATTGCAGCGTGTACTCTCCCCCTGAAGGAGTTTTGATATGATAGTTTTGATAGTCACACTATGACTTGTAAAGGCGAAATAATTTAATCGATAAAATTCATCGATATTTCCCCCGCTCTATGCGAGTGTCGTGACGCGGGCGACGTGATCTCGCGAAGGTTGCGGGGGTAATTTGTCAGCCGTATAAAACGCTGCGATTAAAACATCAATGTAAGTGATACGTCGACACGTCGGTTTATATGATAAATGATTCCACTAAAAATCTGTACTCGATTTATTTTGCTAGAAATAATCCCAAACACTCGGCCGTGTGGTGAGAATGGCGCCACCCAATCTATTGCAGGTTGTGTCGTAAAATGCCACTAAAGCCATTAAATACATCACCTATAAAACAGTGTACTAGCTGATCAGCTTCGCCATTTAAGGTCATACATCCCACGTACACGAGACCATATGCACGAAGAGGCGGGTGTCCAGCAGTGGACGATGTAGCTTTAATTTCCATTAATCGAATTTTAAGACTTTAGCTACTATTCTAAAGCCCGCTGACACCACACGGCCAGGGGATAAAGCCGCCATCAAAAGGCCCGGGGAATGGTTTTAAGACCATGTTTAGCAGTGGACTGTAAAAGGGTTGGGTATGTTTACAGTAGCTGGCTGAATTAGAAATCAGTATACATTTTCCTTAACCCAGAATTCCGCGAATCAATCACAAATAATTCGCGTGCCGTCACAACATAGTTTCGGGTTTTAATAGTTTACATGAAACCACGTCGCAACGTCATAAACAAACGCTGTTTACGTTTACGGCTAAAATAGAAGGAGCTTGTTCGAAATAGTTATAAACAATTGTTTCAAAACGCAAGTACCCAAATGTTTCCAGAAATTTCCATCCAAATCTATCGTTTATGGAGAACATCTTACCTCTATCCTTTAGTTACACAAGATGGTTATTTCCTCGTCCATCTCTTTTGAAATAAGTTTTATTTTCATTAAATTTTTCATGTAAATTCCGACTATTTTAATATGCACTGTTGAGCAAAGGCTTCCTCGTGCACATTGTGTTGTGCATGAAGGATGTATAGCCTTAGAACGGCACGTGGGCCAAGCGGGTTGGCGAGTCTACTCCGTTTGAGGTGGTGTAGTTCCTCAGCGTTGGTGGTAGCAGTTTTGTTATTCCTTCCTGGTCCTGTTCTAAATCCACAAGACCCTACACGACAAGCTTTAAAAAAAGCATCAACTCTATTTACATGATTCTATTGTGTCTATTAATTTCTAAGTGTTATAAATTAAACAGGATTTTTTGTAGGTTTCATTCATGTAACTGATATTTAATTTCGTCTGTTTTATCCTGTTCGTGGATTCTTAATCAATAATATTTGTAATTTTAAGCAAAGGAACCTTAGTGTGGATTTATTATGTTTAGTTAAAAAATTTGTATCTATACTAATATAATAAAGAGGTAAAATTGTGTGTTTGTTTGTAGGTATGTTGGGGGTAATCTCTGGAACCGATATCAAAAATTATTTCACAAATATGAAGCTACATTATCCGTGTCTAATATAGGCTATATTTTAATTTGAAATTTTGAAAAAAGGAATCTCTTATAAACCGAAGCGAAGCGAGGGCTGGTCGCTATTGTTAGATAAATCGATTTATAATAGAACTTCAAAATAACGACATTTTAAATGGGAAAATAATTAAATAAACAGCAGAAACCCTGATAGTTACAAATCGATGGCAGTAAATTTACGGGTGCGTTTGCTTTAGTTTGCACTAATAAATAAACACTTCCCGGCCGAAAGTAATACACATTGACCTTTAGAAAGAGACTATCGGCTAGCTTCGGTTTTGTAGAGCGTCGTCTCTGTCGCGTGCCGTTACGGCAGAGACGACGCTCTACAAAACCGAAGCTAGCCGATCATAGTCGATGTGTATTACTTTCGGCCGTGATGTGTACCTGTTTTAAAATTTCACCGAAGTCCCATTCAATATTTGATAAACTAAAACCAGCAATGTTTCAAACCATTTCTTTTCTCAGATAATTTTACGTTTATATTGTCTTATGATATTTAAAATAAACACAGACGGACCAAAAGATACAAACAAAATTTAATCAAAAACGTAAGTACAATTTAAACGAGTTTTGGATAAAAAGCTCAAAAAGGCGCTCAATTTCGAAAATCAGAGCAGTCTGCGAATAATGCGAATTTTATTCTACCGTCTGAATATACATATAACATGGATTTCAACAGAGATTCTTAGAAACTGGAAGAGACATGATACTCTGACTTTTTCTAAAACGAAGTATTAAAATTATTTTTATAATACAAAGTAAAAAATGGATTCGATGTTTTAAATATTTTTAGATGGAGAGTGCGCGCTGCATTCCCACAGCCGCTAGGCGCACTCAACTGGCCACGTTACCCCTTTCTAATAGAAGACTACCTTGAAATGTACCGCATTTCCCAATGTAGGTAAGTGTTTCGGTAGTGAGTGAGATATGCTAGAGCCCATTCCCATCCTACCCTTTCTCTCCCCATTTTCCAACCCTTTCTCCCAATCCATTCTTTAATCCATTAGGTAGGCAGCGCATCCGGGGGCGTGCCAACGTTTCCCATTCTGGACTAATGTTGGCATGTATCGCGGATGTCAGTATCCACTTACCGTCAGGTGGACTGTATGCTCGTCTGCCGTATTTTTTCTATAAAAAAAAATAAACAAGAAAAATATGTGTTTGTAGGTATGTTGGGGATTATCTCTGGAATTACTGAAGCGATTTCAAAAATTCATTCACAAATAGGAAGCTACATTATCCGTGTCTAATATAGGCTATATTTTATTTCGAAATTTTGAAAAAAAAAATTGAAAACAAAAAACTTATAAACCGAAGCGAAGCGAGGGCGGATCGCTAGTGTCAGATAAAATGCTACAGATTGTCCAAAAAAACTTAGCTTATATATTAGTTCAATATCAATAAATACCAGTATCACTATAGTTCGATAGGGTTGAAAGGATTGTGCGTGCTCAATTCGATAGTATTGAAAATTAAATGGCCGTGCAAAAAGTTAAGACCCGTCCAGTAATTTGATATTTCTCGCATTTATATCTTTGTACATGAGTGGTCATTACATTAACATAATATGACAATTCCATATCGCAGGTAGAATGGGAGAAATTTTTATTATACACAATTACATTTGTAAAAGATTTAAAATATTTGTCAAAAGCTTACTAACTACATTCAAGTTTCAATCTTATAAACTTGAAAATAAAGTGTTTTTTAAAAATTGAGTCTACAGGTTAGTTCGTTATTTTAATGAATTACAGCAATTGGTAGTAAAGTATATATAATATGTAAGCGATAATGCGCCTTAATACGGTAGCTTAATGAAATAATTTTGTTTCAATGTATATAGAGATTGGGGGGGGAGAGTGCACGGTGCAATCCAACAGCCGCTGGGCGCACTTCGACTGACCACGTTACACCTCTCTCACAGAAGACTAACTTGAAATGTACTGAATTTTCCACTTTATCTTATTACCCTAATGTACGTACGTGTTTCGATAGTGAGTGAGATGTGCCAGAGCCCATTCGCATCCTATTCCTCCCCATTTTCCCAACCCTTTCTCCAAATCCATTCCTATATCTCCAAAGGTAGGCAGCGCATTCGGGGGCGTGCCAACGTTAGTCATTTTGGACTAATGTTGGCATGTATCACGGATGTCTATGGGCTACAGTATACACTTACCATCAGGTGGACTGTATGCTCGTCTGCCGCCTTCGTCCATTAAAAAAAATTTAGAGCATTATTCAGAATTAAATCCAGCTGCTCGGTGTTGAGTTACATCATGCTTCCGTATAGGGTGGTATCCAAGTAGAGAAAATACCAAATAGAATATATCAGACCATATCAAACCTGTAATTAGCGAAATGTCTTAATAGAGGAATGTCTCAATAGAGGAATGTCTCAATAGAGGAATGTCTCAATAGAGGAATGTCTCAATAGAGGAGTCTCAATAGAGGAATGTCTCAATAGAGGAATGTCTCAATAGAGGAATGCCTCAATAGAGGAATGCCTCAATAGAGGAATGCCTCAAAATCTTAAAAGCAGAATATCAAAGCGAATTGACTATTTTTATGCCATGTTTTCCACGTGTATTATTGGTATTTGCTGAGGGCATTTGCACGTATTGTGTTCGCCTTTGCAAGTGTCTCCGGACCCACGACAGGGAATCCTGGTGTCGGCCATTGAGTGTGACGTTATTTGTTTATCTGATAACAACCGACAGACCTCTATGCACTAGAGCGGTGATAGCCTGGGTGTATCTATACTCAACTCACATTAGTGTGATCGTTACTAGGTCGTCGGTGAAGGAAAACATCGCGAGGAAATCCGCATGCTATAGAAATAAAAAAATCTGGAGTATGTGATCCACCAATCCGCACTGGGTCCTGTTGTTGTATGGTACATGTGCTGACAAATAAATTAGTATAATTTTAATTTTAATTTATATTTTGTTTATATTCTGTGTGCTACTAACTACAGGCTAAGAAATTTTTGAATTAAGTTTTTACTAACAATAAAAAATGTTATGATCCTGAGTTGGTCGAGGTAAATAAATAAATAAAAATAAAATAAAATTACGGCCCGGAACCAAGTGATTTACTAAGGGAAGGCCTGTGCCCTGCAGTGGGACGTTAAACGCTGATACAAGTACAAGTCCTCTATGCAAAGATTGTGTTGAGGCTGAAGACACACCGGCTCATGTGCTGCTGAGATGCGACCGTGTGGCGGCACATTGAGTATACACCCGACGTAGACGACGACATTATAACAATCTAAAATAGCACTTACAAGCTATATAATACAACTCCTTTTCATAAAAAAATATAAACATTTATTTGTAAACAGATTATACTAAGGCATAAGTGGCTTTTAAATTTTCTATTATTACCTGTTGATATTTTCTAATGCATAATAAACTTCGTAATTACCTACAACAATAAATAAAGTGGAGTGAGCAAAGCCGCGGGCGTGACTTGGTCAACACAGAACACAGAGAAGCAGTATTGGAAGTACAAACACGATGTATAATTATTGTAATAATACTCTTTTGAGTTAAAACGTGTAGGTGCCTCGTTCACGAGGCATAAAGTTTAGCTCAGTGATATACATAGTTTTACATAGTGATACGATAGGGTGCATCGACTGTAATGATACCCTATCTATAGTCGGAATTTTAATTCGATTCCAGATTTGACAATTTCAGTGTTGCAACGTTATGACAAGTACTAAATAGTAACGTTGCGAAATTATTCGATACGGAAATGGAATATTTCCGGATCGATTCTTCTCGTTTATAATTTTATTCTCGTAAACTAAGTAGGTATATCAGGAAATTAAATATTTGTGAACGGATAATTTAGTTATGACGATTAATTTTATTACGGATCTGAGAGTTTTCTTTAATAATTGTGTGTGAAATAAATAAATAAATGTGATCATGAAGGAACATGAGAAATAAAACAAATAGATGTATTATGGTAATATTTTATTTTATAAATCGTCGCCGTCATCGCTATCGCTATCGCTGTCACTTTCTGTAACATTTATTATAAATGTGTCTGTGATATTGTCAATTAACATATCTAGCCTACTCATTTTTTCCTCTTCTTTGACAACATGGGATACGCATTTAGACCATTCGGTGGCCGTAATTTTTTGAATGCCTTCCTCAAATAAATTTCTCACGTCTGTCAATTTGAAGGTTTTATTATTTTGAGCTACATGCCCCTTTACCTGAGCCCATATCAATTCGATAGGGTTCAGCTCGCAATGGTAAGGGGGCAGTCTTAAAACCGTGATCCCATGTTGTGCTGCCATTTCGTCTACAGCGTACTTATTAAAAGACTCGTTATGTGGAATCAGTTCTAAAAGCGTAGCTTTAACCATATCTGGTTCGTAATGAATATTTTTATTTAAAAGCCAGTCTTGAATGGCAGCTTTTTTCCAGCTCATTTTTGGTGCCGTTTCCAATTTTCGGGAGTGGTAAGGTGCATTATCCATCACCACAATTGAGTTTGGTCTTAATTTTGGTAAGACTCCAGCGAACCACTCCTCAAAACAAACTGCATTCATCTCATCATGGTAATCTTCACAATTTTTCTTTGCTTCAAAAATCATGAGCCCCTCTTCCAGGAAGCCTTCTTCACTACCTATATGGCTAATTATGAGACGTTTGCCTTTTCCAGATGTGTTTTTTAATCCAGTGGTCAGTCCCTCCAAAAACGCTTGCCGAGATGATGTGACTTGCTTGTCCACCCAAGTTTTTTTTACAGTATGACCTTAAATCACATATAGTACATGAACATTCAATATTACTATTAAATTTAATGTAAATGTATATTAATTCAAAATGTTAGCCTTACCTGCGTTAACCCAAGTTTCATCTTGATAATATATATGTCTCCCTTCTCGTCGAAACTGACATATAGATCGCAAGTAACGCTGGCGCCATGTTATTATATCATTTCGATCAATAAGTGTGCTCTTGCGTGACCGTGCAACAAATTTAAAATTAAGATGCTTCAAAAATTTTCTGAGGGTGTCTTTGGAAACCTTGGGCATTTCTGGATCATCGTTCATCACTTGTAAAATCTGAAATAGTAAATTTTATAATAGTTTGGAATCATTACTTATATATAAAAGATGTAGGTATAAAATAATACTGTCTGACTGATTGACTAACCTTTGCAATGGTTGGAGGTTCATTTCGGTAAAAGAACTGATGAACTATTCGTCGTATTGCGGAGAATGTAAATTCATCAATTTTATCTTTGAAACTTCGCTTTGGTCCAGTTTTTTTAGGGGGAGTTGGCGGCGCACCTTTATTTACTTCCTTCAAAACGTTACAAACAGAGCGTGAGGTTATTCCCAATATGTGAGCAACTTTGTTCATACATTCATTTTCTTCCACAACTTCAAAGGCCTCCAATTGCGCAGAAGTTTCATTTTTCACGTACTTATATGCGTTGCGGATCATTACTTTTTCAGTAACAGTGAAAGCTTTTCGTGGACGTTTTTTTCTTGGAGACAAGAAAACATCCACGTCTTTTTGTGATGTACTTGGCGGAGGATCCATTTTGATGGAAAACCAAAACAAATAGATTCACTCAAAGTTCACAAAAAACTATAAACGTAACAACAAACACAACGTAACAAAACTTTAACAAAAACCCAACAAAATAACAAAATATCGATTCGCAATGAAACGAGATATTCGTGCAGTCAGACTAGGAGAATGAAGCCGAATGACAAGATAAACAAAATGGCGATAGCTGCACGAGCGCGCACGGGTTGCCAATACAGAAAACTATCTAGGCTCTTTTATTATAAGTTTTGTTTTTAATATAAAAAAAAAACAAAAATATTAACTTTTTATAAAATAAAGCAGCGGTTACTAATTAATAAATAATTGTTATGAATAATTATGTATTTATTTAAATAAAAATCAATAATTTAGTCTAATTGGCACACCAATATTATGATTACATAAACATAAATCGCGATTGTTTATCGATTTTTGTGTTCATCACTACACTATTATATGTGGTATCATTATTTTACAAAATGACAGTAGCTAATGTCAAATGTGGAATCGAATTATAATTCCGACTATAGCGTAGTATCACTTCTATTGTGACTTCTACGAGATTTCAGTCTACTGTGGACGAGTCTCCTGAAGCTGCGTCAGGAGTGGGCGTGCAGCGGGAAGCGGGAGAGGAAAACATCAAAATTATAGGGAAACTACAAACAATATACTGACTCGCTACGAAAATTGCAAAGTTACTTCAACTATTCGCTCGCGCTTAAAACATTGGCAAGCGTCAATGGAATCCGGTACCCGTAAATAGATTTACTCGAGGCGATTTTACTTAGATTCCAAACTGATTTCTCTGCATACTGTGGTCAATATGTAAACAAATTGGACAAGTTAGAAACCAATCAACTCAAATTATACTGTAGAGTACTTAACCTTTCGTTTTGAGCAATGACTGCCTATACTATTATATATTTGGCTAATGTACGGTTTTAGAGCGTACGTTTTGCATGAGTTTTGAAAAACATTATAAAGGCTCATTTACACAAGAAGGGTTTCTCGAACGGGCCGGGCGAGATTCTTGTATGAGACTAATTTTCGTAAGATTTTCGCCGACAAGTGTTCAAAAGATGATAAAAAATTATGATATGACTGATAACTGAGAACAGTGATATAACTTTTTAAAATTTCGCGTTTTGTACACATTTTACATTCTAAATCGGGTCTGAACACGTATAATAAAGGTATTTATTTACCTTTTATTCGTACTCGACGTTTCGGCAAGTGTTACACCAGCCGTGGTCACGAGTTGACTGAAGAGGCGGATAGTCCAGGATGGGAGCTGCGAGCAGTTACATCAACTACCCACATTTGATCTTCACATTAGGAAAAGCTGCAACACTGCATTGGCCTATATAGGAACTACCACAGCTGCAGTCTATCTTATAGACACCTGGCGTCTAGTAAGGTATAACATCCTTGGGTATAACATCCGCTAGTTTGGAGGACAGAGTGTATACAGACTTAATACTGATCCAACCTTGTTCGTCACACCTTTTTCGGTGGCGAGAGGTGTGATAATAAAAATCTGAAGTTGGCATCAGATTGACCCCAGACCATACCGAGCATATATATACAACCGGTGGAACGCAGAGAGATGTTACGTCTCTTCGTATGCTGAGCGGTTCTATACTGCCCGTGAGTGTGGGATCGTTGATAAATCGAACAGCACGTTGGATAGCGTCATGAGAGTCCAGCTAGTACTTCTGTGCACCGACCAAGAGGTGTGAGCAGTACCTCTTGTGAGGTATAATTTGGGCTTCGTAAAGAAACAATCGTCGCGCTTTAATGAAGTATCGATAGGTACACCGAGCTTTTTTGAATTACACACCAGCCCCATCAGTTGTCAGTCCTGGGGCAACTATGAGTTGCCCGTTGCCATTTGAACATGTTGATACTACAAGCTATGTCGGTGACACAGCTATGTTTGCAATCCTGCCAATTCAAATGCATCTATCCGTAAACTACAATATCCACTTACCAACAGATGGATGGCCTGTTCGTCTGCCACCGTATTTCTATAAACATACACGTAGGTATAAATGTCAAATATTTGTTTGTTAGTAATACTTAGATACGTAATTATTGTGTACATTTGCACTGTCGTTTCAACAATGCGTGGGCGCAGGCGACCCATTCACGGGCCATTGGCAGGTTAATTATGTACCGTAGCTAACATGGTTATATAAAATTATTGTAGTGTCGTTTTACCATAAGTTACGAATACACCGAACTGATGATGTTAATACATAATACAAAAAAAAACTATACGGAAAACTGAGTCAAAGTTGATAAATACAAAAAAGTTGATACATAATACAAAACCGAGTCAGAGTTGATAAATACGGTTATTTATAAAGTTTTTTTCTCTGAAAAACGTTCCCCTGACAACAGCTTTTATTGCGTTTTATGTAATTAAATCTATAGTGATGATTTGATGTCTGTATTTATATATGTTTATCACAAATATTAGTGTATTATATGTATTGTTTGTTGTCATTTCTTATTGATTGCACGATTCATCGACTTTCGGAATTCTGTTTAACCAAAGGTTTTTTTGCAGAAAATGCCACTAGACATTAAGTCCGTCTTGTGTACGGTGCGATGTTTCTTTGTGAATTAAAGTTTAAATGAAAGTTAAGGCGATCTCTAACTAACCATTCCTCCATAGAGCGCTTTTTCTAAATGTCATCACAACGTCCCGGGACTCCTATGTCTTCATTGTCATCAGAATACCCAAACCTAACTCACCTCTATTGCTGCAATCGACTTGCTTCCCATATTTAATATTTTCTACTGCTAATTTAACGATTTCTCTGATACTTCTTCAATTATTTCTCATTATAAATTATGTAGAAGAACTCAATTTCTATATAATTCGTCGGCACCAGTTAGTCGCACGTGTGTAATAAAGTTTATTCGCAAGTGTGCGCCGAATCTAACTCTCGCTCTCAATCTAGTATACTATCACGTCGCTTGACGAACGCCCGCGTTCCTACTCGGTACCTTAGTGTGACTTCGCGGTTATAGTGTCTTATAGTGATAAGTGAAAAGTGAAACCAATATTTTTTCAAGCTTTTCAATTTAGAGAATAACCAATTTCTGTTTTTGTACAAATGTCAATTTTTGGGCTTGTAAACTTATAAAAAAATGTGATGGTACACTTGCAGGTCAGACAAAAAATAACGTATTTTTTCTCATAAAAAAATAATAATAAAATCTAATCATGTAGAATAATATATATCGGTAATAATAAAATAATTAAAATAAGTCTAAACAATTTAAACCTAAATTAATTAATTAATGTCATACATAACGGAGATAATAATATGATTATTTAATACTAGCGACCTGCCCTCGCTTCGCTTCTGTTAATAAGATTTTTTTTTCAAAATTTCAATGTAGCTCAAAATTACTCAGGGATAATGTAGCATTCTAATGGTGGAAGAATCTTTGAAATCGGTCCAGTAGTTTTTGAGTTTATTCGTTACAAATATACAAATCTTTGCTCTTTATAATATTATTATTATATACAATAGCTTGTTTTTTGAATACTCGATTTCGCTTTAAGCTAGAAATGGTAATGAAAAAAAGGCAGTAAATCATTTCCGTTCCAAAAGTGAATCTCTTTCTGGTCTTGCTTGGAGCGCGGTTCGTTTCCATATTTGACGTTCGCTCAGTCGGTAGAGGGGTTCTTGAGAAATGAATACAACCAGTCCTCACTTCAGCAATTTACTTTCAGCAAGTACAAACTTGTAATAACGCGTTCTTTTATAGATTTATTGTTATGCAACAGAACTTCAGTAACCAAGCGTTTTAAGAGACATCCAGAAACATAAGAAACACTGATACAGAAGGTTTTACAGAAGCCACGTCTTTACGGATCGAAAATTAGACAGAAGAAGAAGAATTAATCAAAAAGCATTAGAATCAAAGTCTTTGCAGCAAATTAGAATTTAGATTTTCTATAGCGATGAGTTCATAGCGAGTTAGTAGGAAGGGGTGTGTTACATATGTTACTCGCTACTGATAAAGAGTATGAATAAAAAATTCAAAGTAAAAAGTATAATGTTTTACCTAAACGCTTTATTCGCTATTAATCACTATAAGAATGAAAATTATGGTTTATTTTGATGTAGACGTTCAACTGCTGACTATGGAGTAGTGGTGGGTATCCTGGTCCGCTTGCGGATCCGACTCCTCTTAGTTACTCCTTAACTCTTTTCCCTAACGATTGTTGCAGAAGCAAAAAAAAACAGGTCATGCCATCATTGCATCTCGATTTTGAGCCCCCGGCAAGTGCCGACGCGCGATTACACTCACGATTATGATTGGCGCCGGAATCGGAATGAATAACAATTCGATGGAACAATTAAGGGATTCTGCTCCGCTCGCGGATTCAACTCTTTTGATTCATTAACTCCAAAGTTACCCATCACTACTATGGAGTGGTGGAGTCGGTGGAGCTTTTATGTAGATAGTGAGTAGAGAAAGAGGTGATTTATAATCAAAGATTACATCTTGCTAACAGACGTATATTCTCTTAGGAAAACTCACGTATGTAATAAAACTTCACTTTACATATAGTCTCAGTATATTTCTTGAGCTTTACTACATATATTCTTCCAAACAATCTTCTTCAACTTGAAGAATTATCCTTTCTTTATACTCTGGCATACAACCTTTTCCCGCTCCACCCCGACAATTCCGTCTTACGCCTGTCATTCCATTGGTGTTGCCATTTCGACAAACCATACGTATTTTGGTATAAAATTATTAATCGACAAAATCGTTATTCAAATTTAAAATAATAGTAGCTGATGCCCGCGAGTTCATTCGCGTGGTCTTCAAGTACTAATTCAGAAACCTCCGCGGGCGTACGCAAAACAACTCACCAAAGTTTCATCGCAATCGGATGAATGGTATTCATTTTTATATAAATTATATAGACTTAACTGTTGTGGTGTTGGTCAGGTGACGCAATCACACGACACAGGGACCATAAGATACCCTGTGTGATTGTGGCTTCCTGACCGACACTCGTTGTAACTATTGGTGTAATCTATATCTCAATATTAAGTAGTTCAATAAACGTTATTATTATTAATATATATATATAGATTAATTTAATCTAACACCTAAAATCCTACTTACATTGGATAAATATAATAGAAATAAGTAATAATCTTACGACAATTTTTTGTACAGCTAGGTACGCTTAAATAACTTAATTCATATTTATACTTAAAAGTATAAACACAATAACTAGTCTAAAAATAAAAGAGAGTAGGAGAACTTGTTTAAACCATTCAAGTTAATAGACATCTAAAAAAAAGAAAAGAAAGAAAAAAATTGTTACAGCTGTCAATACTTATGACAGGTGGACCGTTAAACATCTCTCATCACCATTCAAATGATTATGCATAATTATAGTGCTACCAGTGTAATTAAAGATTCACTTTTCGCGGTAGGCCCTATCCATAAGTTCAAGGTCACTGCGAGCCATGGAGAGCTATGCTCGGAGTCTCTTTACGGGATGGGACCCGAAATGAAAATATTCGCCAAAGAACTGAAGTAGCCAACATAGCTCGTAGAATCGGCATGTTGAAGTGGCGTTGGGCAGGTCACATTTGTTTAATTTATTTTTACACTTGCACAATATCGGACTTAAGGCGAGTTTAATGCCATAAGACATTCTCTACCAGCCAACCTTTGGATTGATCAGAGAAGTTCAATTAGGAAGTGCATGAAAGACACAATTTTGATGCTGTGTTAAAATAAATATAATACATACAAGGTACACATAATCAATGAATACATTATATAAATAAACTATCTTTATGAGTAAATAAAAAAAACATGTTGCTGACAAAATAAAAATAAAAATGAAAGAAAGTTAAAGCAAAGGAGCTGACTGGGCCACTAGCGATCAGAAATGGATAGGTTCCCGAAGCATCTTTTTAAAAGATGCCGCAGGACCCATGACCATTGGGGTAGTCGAGTCCTCGAATAGAGGCCACGTACCGGGAAGCGCAGTGTGGGACGCCCTCCGACGAGGTGGACCGACGACTTAAAGAAATTCACCGGTGGTGGTTGGATGAGGAGAGCGGAGGGTCGTGTGTGGTGGTGAGCCAAGGGAGAGGCCTATATCCAGCAGTGGAGAGACATAGGGTGAGGGGATGGTATGGTATTCACTTTCAAATATCACGGTGCCCACGACTTTGCGTGCGTCGACGTTAGAGATGTGTGATGAGCTCGATTCCCGTGGGAACTTCATAATTTATCTGGATAAAAACTACCCTGAATATTAACCAGGCACATAATCTATAACTATGCCAAGTTTAATTAAAATCCGGCCCCAGATTTCTGCGTAACGCGCTTTAAGACAAACAGAGACGGACAGACACAAAAAAAAGTTTTGGGATTTAAATCATTCGTATTTTATATTGCAACGCTTTTTTTTTTTAAATATGAATCATTAACAGACTACTTTGTTACGATTTTTTTTTTCATTTATTTGCCAAAACATATGAATTATATGAATAGATGTGTAAAAGATAAACTCCTAAATTACTAGTTTCAGAATTATTTCACTTTTAGATTACTAAACTTTATGTTTGAATACTCTATTTATATATTATTAGCAAAACCCGGCAGACGTTGTCCTGCCTGTGCATATTCTCTGTTTCGATTTTTGCGATCGATTGAACGGTATAGAAGCTGATGGTGCTGCACCGCCATCTAGTGGCGAGTTACAACAAAGTGAACAGCTTTAACGATCGGTCAAACGGTTTAACTTTAATGGTGATCGGTCAAACGGTGTCGAAGTCTATTAATCTCAGATATACCAACATCCATTTATATCTCTATAGAGATAGATATTCCCTAAATTCTGCTATATGTGTAATATAGCATATATATAATAAAATAAGTATGTTCCTAAAAGTATGTTGGTTTCCTAAAGAACTCAATAGGTATATGTATTAGGTTCGGGTTGTTTAGGAAGTCTCTGTGTTGCTAGAGCTATAAGCGAAGTAGGGGCGGTCTTACTAAATTTTAGAAGTAAAATATTAAATGGCGTCTTCATTATTCAACTCTACACGGAATGACGGCTATAATATAGATATACGTGAATATTAGTAGAAGTTAACAAACGGGTTATGTCATTTTACGGATATTGACTTAAAGAGTGTTGAGCAAAAAATGTCCATTAATTTGAAGTGTTCGTAAAATTTCGTGAACAAGAAACCTGGACGTTGTAGAACTCCCACACAACCGGTTTTTTTTACTAGTAAAGATTTGTTGTCAAATCTTTAAAAATATAAGATGGTTCGTAATGTCGCCCAATTTTATATCTATAGTAATGAAGCCGAGTCTGCACGATATGAGTAATACAGAGCCTCAAGCAACAATTTTTAAATTTTTGTGTCTATCTGAACACCCATTACGCAAGAAGCACTAAGTGTGTTTAGCTGAAACTTGACACAGCTATAGCTTATGTGCTGGGTTAACATTTAGATTACTTTTTACCCAGATCCATTATAGAATTCCCACGGGAATCAATATCAAGTCCGCAATTAGAGTATAAGGCTCACATAAAAACAACGTTGTTGAGGGGGAGAGTGCACGCTGCTGTCCAACAGCTGCTGGGCGCGCTCGACTGGCCACATTACTCCTCCCTCACAGAAGACTACCTTGAAATGTACTGCATTTTCCACTTATTTATTATTATTATTTCCCTAATGTACGTACGTGTTTCGGTAGTGAGTGAGATGTGCCAGAGCCCATTCCCATCCTATCCCTTCCCATTATCCCAACCCTTTCTCCAAATCCATTTCTATATCACCAAAGGTAGGCAGCGCATCCAGGGGCGTGCCAACGTTTGTCATTTTGAACTAATGTTGGCATGTATCGCGGATGTCTATGGGCGACAGTATCCACTTATAGGAAGGGATAGTCTTGAATAATAGAAAAATTGAAACATCTGCAAGAATTTTATGCAAAATGTGCAACTGATATAACAAAACGTTAAACTAATTGGAATAGATTATCCCGCACCGTTATACGTTCCCGGTGATATCTCCCTGGGAGACCAAACAAAAGCGTAATGCAAATCTATAAAAACTATAAAAACATCGAAAGATGAAATAAAACCAATATCTTTTGCCTTTCGAAACGCGCAATCTAGGCAATAAAAAGTGAAACTTGCTATATAATACATTTAAATGTTATTTATAGAAAAGGCCAGTGGCTTAATCTTATACTTTCACTGTAGTTTAAATGCTTCTAATTAATATACATTACTCCATTAGATACGAGTATATAGTTTTAGATTCAACAGTAACGAGTATGCGATTACGATTTATGTTTGCGATTTCTATGGCACGATTTTTTTTATAGAAAACAAGCCAATAATTCATCTGATTTTAAACGATCATTCTCGTCCATACCATACCATCAGCCTATTTCTCTCCACTGCTGGATATACCTATGCCTTTGCCGAAGCTCGCCACCACACAGGATCCTTGGCTCTTCTCATCCAACTACCACCTGGCTGGTGTGCGTCCAACACTGCGCCTTCTGGACTGTCGTCCATGGATAACTATTAGATATATTTATTTATTTATGTAAGCTTCATTGCACAAATAATTATACAAATGTCGGACTTAATACCATATTCATAAAGCACACAGAATTTGGACAATACTGGTGACAAATATAAATCCATATATAATTTTATTATAATACTAGCGACCCGTCCTCACTTCGCTTCGGTTTATTAAATTTAAAACAATCGGAATAAGATATTTTCCTGCGGTAAAATGGAGCCTATATTTTAAGTACATAGGTAGCATAGGTACATCGGTGAAAACTGCATTAGTTCCATACAGTAGTTTTTGCGTGATGCGTGTACAAACATATAGACAGACAGACAGACAGACAAAATTTCTAAAAACTGTTGTTTTGGCTTCTGTTGCTCTAATAAAGACCAAGTTTTTTTTCAATATCTACATATAATGTACAGACATCGGCCTGTTACAATTTTATTATATATATAGATTATCTATATGACTGATTATTATCATAATTTGGCGACAGAATGATACATATCTCCTGTATGTAATACCTTTATAAATTCAAACCATTTAAACCGCCATTTTAATTGCATCATCACTGGTGCCACTTCTAACTTATAATCCCATTCTTCTACGTAAAGTACAAGCGTGATGCTTGCATCATCGTTCTATTGAAATCTGTATCGAAAGAAAAATTTAAACATGCAATGATAAAACAAATACGCAAACACATGTGTCTCGTTATTCTTAATTAAGTTTCATTTGCCACAAACATTCATATAAAAATGATTGATAATCTTGTAGCAAACTGTACCTACCACAGAACCATCACCTACAATAATTCTAATATGTTAATAACGCAACAACATTATGTACCATTTGATTACATTCATCAAATTGAAATCAAGTTTTTTCTCAATGTAATTTCAAAGATTGATTAACTCACGTGTCGTAACTTTTAACGCAGACATACTTCTTTGATATTACAACTTTATTATTAAAAAAACCCATGAAAATTACGAAAGCAGTGACTATGTGAAACGGACAGTGTAAATATTAACACAAAATAATGATAAAGTAAAACGAAAAACAAAATGGCCACTATAAATGACATCGAAAATTCAAAGGTAGAAAACGAAAAATCGAACGTCGTGATAACCGTTGACAAAGCAGACGGCGGGAGAAGTGACAGCAACGGATTTGTGCTTCAAGAGATTAAAAGTGAATTACAAAATGGGGATAGTAAAAATTTGTTGGGTGTCCAGAACGGGCACAGAATGTCATTTATGGAGGAAGAGAGTGTTAAAGAGAGGTTGAGGTTGTCTTTGCTGAAGCAGTGCTCCGCGATCTTGAAGCAAGGCGACCAGCGGTACTCCAAGGAGTCTCTTCATAAGACTTTCCAGGATGAGGTATGTACTTTTTTTTATGGACGAAGGTGGCAGACGAGCATACAGTCCACCTGATGGTAAGTGGATACTGCCGCCCATAGACATCCGCGATACATGCCAACATTAGTCCAAAATGACAAACGTCGGCACGCCCCCGGAGGCGCTGCCTACCTTTGGAGATATAGGAATGGATTTGGAGAAAGGGTTGGGAAAATGGGGAGGGGTAGGATGGGATGGATAATTAAATTTTTGTTTTATTTTATTATATTTGTGAAAGAAACAGAGCATCTTACAAATAACACGTTATACATAAAATATTAGAAACAATTGTCCATTAAGAGTCCACAGTTAAATAAATACACTAAGTGGACAAAATATGACATTATCTATCTATATCTATACATATAATAAAACTGTAGAACAGCGTGTCTGTATATTGAATATATTTACCAAAAACTGATTGGGGGCGATCAAGGAAGAGTATCAGAATCCAAAAAGACGATTTTGAAAATTATAGTCTGTCTGTCTCTCCGTTCGAACACAATAATCTCCAAAACTACTTAACGTATTTTCATGTGGTTTTCACAGGTTAATTAAGTTTAGTTTGGCGCTTCGAATAGGCTTTGTTTCATGGAAATCGGCTGATAAGAAGAAAATATATACCTATTTAGAATCTACGTGGCTTTCTCCCAAGCTCTTTGTTCATGTTTCCAACCATTCCATATCAAACGTTGTGTACAAAGAAGCTTCCACGCGTACGAAGTCGCGGGCACAGCTAGCAGATTATAACAATTTGAAGAAAAAAATTATGTAAATAAAAAGTAATTAATAATTAAGTAATTGATATATCAAAGAATTCTCTTTGGGAGAGTAAGATTTTAACGATAATTCTATTCCTGAAGATGATAAATGTCTTATTCACAAAATTTTTCGTTATATTAATTTTATTTTTTACTAGTGACCCGCCCTCGCTTCGCTTCAGTTTATAAGAGTTTTTTGTCTTATCAATTTTTTTTATATCAGTTTCAAAATAAAATATAGCCTATATTAGACACGGATAATGTAGCTTCCTATTTGTGAAAGGATTTTTGAAATCGGTTCACCAGTTCCAGAGATTGCCCCCAACATATCTACAAACACACAATTTTACCTCTTTATTATATTAGTACCATAGATTATCGATAACATAGGATGAACTTTGGAAGATGATTTCAAGGAAATATTGTTACCTTTGTTTAACAACTGATTTTATATGCAATAAACCAGAACACCAAGATCAACATCCTAATCAAATATACTAAATATTTAATAACACGTATTTTTTTTAGGTAGATGTTCTGGGAATTACGTAGCTGTCGTGTTTCACTATTGTTTCAACTTTAAAATGATTTATATTATAATTCAAAGTTTGTTTCAACTTTACAATGATTTATATTATAATTCAAAGTTTGTTTCAACTTTACAATGATTTATATTATAATTCAAAGTTTGTTTCAACTTTAAAATGATTTATATTATAATTCAAAGTTTGTTTCAACTTTAAAATGATTTATATTATAATTCAAAGTTTGTTTCAACTTTAAAATGATTTATATTATAATTCAAACTTTGTGTCAACTTTAAAATGATTTATATTATAATTCAAAGTTTGTTTCAACTTGACAATGATTTATATTATAATTCAAAGTTTGTTTCAACTTTACAATGATTTATATTATAATTCAAAGTTTGTTTCAACTTTAAAATGATTTATATTATAATTCAAAGTTTGTTTCAACTTTAAAATGATTTATATTATAATTCAAACTTTGTGTCAACTTTAAAATGATTTATATTATAATTCAAAGTTTGTTTCAACTTTACAATGATTTATATTATAATTCAAAGTTTGTTTCAACTTTAAAATGATTTATATTATAATTCAAACTTTGTGTCAACTTTACAATGATTTATATTATAATTCAAACTTTGTTTCAACTTTAAAATTATTTATATTATAATTCAAACTTTGTGTCAACTTTACAATGATTTATATTATAATTCAAACTTTGTTTCAACTTTAAAATTATTTATATTATAATTCAAACTTTGTGTCAACTTTAAAATGATTTATATTATAATTCAAACTTTGTGTCAACTTTAAAATGATTTATATTATAATTCAAAGTTTGTTTCAACTTTAAAATGATTTATATTATAATTCAAAGTTTGTTTCAACTTTAAAATGATTTATATTATAATTCAAACTTTGTGTCAACTTTACAATGATTTATATTATAATTCAAACTTTGTTTCAACTTTAAAATTATTTATATTATAATTCAAACTTTGTTTCAACTTTACAATGATTTATATTATAATTCAAACTTTGTGTCAACTTTAAAATGATTTATATTATAATTCAAAGTTTGTTTCAACTTTAAAATGATTTATATTATAATTCAAAGTTTGTTTCAACTTTAAAATGATTTATATTGTTTGATTTATATTTGTGTCGTATGCGTTCCGATTGCGATGAAACTTTGGTGAGTTGTTGTTCGCACGCCCGCGAAGGTTTCTGAATTAGTACTAGAAGACCACGCTAACGAAGTCGCGGGCAACAGCTAGTAGTTATATAAAAATAAAAATATACAAAAATCCACATCTAAAGTTTTACGAAAATGTTGTACTAAGTTATCAATATATATTAATTGTCAATATATTATAACTGTTTTATTGTGTATAACTTCATATTTGTACGTTTAGGTTTAAATAACATGTATTTTGCCGTGAGTGGCAACATTTTAAATGTTCAGTAACATAAAATAGACACATTGGCTAAATTTATTTACGATTCGGTCTCATTTGAGATAAGTAATATTTTTTGTATAACTGTTTGATTACTTATAATTAATAATAATAAAAAACATTCCACTATTGATAATTCTACAAGTTTCATGGATATCTAGGAAGGTAAAGTTTCTTCGTGTCCTGCTTTTTTAATCCTATCCCACGTTAAAATAGTCGGGACACCGACTCAGTGTGCAAATCAGTGTTTCAATGTTGGCAACTCTACTTATAAGTTAACCATGGTAAATTGTTAATAAATTGAATGATAAAATATTTTAAATGTGTGTAATTTTAAAACATAACTATTGATTGAATAGATTACGTCGAGTTTTTGGTATGTTCAAGGTTTTTATGATTTTTATTTGTTTGAAATATTGTAAAGGTCACTTACTATATTACGTTCTGTTTGGGAAGCGCAAGTATAAAAGATGGCGATAAAACTAATACAATAAAGTAGAAATGTTAGTCTGTTTGTTGTAAACTATCAACCTATATCTGACGTTATTGATATTGGAATTGTTGACTTTTATTAAGATTTTCTTAACTTAAAATTTCGTTGTTTTCATGTTACAAGATTCTGTTTAAATAGCAAAGCAAATTTTGCTTAAACAAATTCATTATAGTCTCAATATTTAGGAAAGTAGAGGCGACAATAAGGTCCATTTACTCAGAGAATAACCTGACCTGTGACCTTCAGATGCACTGTTTTGTATTATAGTGGCCTTATTGGGCCTGTTGAACTTTGAAGAAATTTTCATTAATATGTTCCATAGACATGGTGGTTAGTACATACTGTCGTCCTGCGACATCTGCGGCACGTGACGGCATACATTACTCTCCCGTGAAATTAATTATTCCTCTAGGTTCCCATACATTCATTTTATTGTATCAGTGTATAACGTCTATCTGCGGGGGGCGTCCCGTAGTAATCACGGAGAGATTTCGGGCCATAGTCCACCCTACAGTCCCAGTTCGGATTGGTGGCTGCTTCACCCCATCACATATTTTTAATCCTCGGACGTATTTCCTCACCGTGTTAACTTTCGCCGCCGAGTTAGTGGAAATTGAAGTACGGGTCAAAACTCGAACTCACAACATCACTCGTTAATGAGATTCGTGTTACGGTTTATAATGGTTGAATGAAGTCGCGGGTCATCGCTAGTATTTATAAAAAAAAACCTTAGCAATATGTTTAATTTGACATGGTATTCGCAAAAAATAGTGACATTTGCTCTATGACTTTTAAATCGTGAGAAAAAGATATATGATCAGATTAAATCTTGACAAAGTTTTTTTTTTATAAAAATATCTTACAAATGTAAAATCAATTATACTTTTATAATGAAATACAAAGGTATAAGTAATTAGAAATACAATCGACGGACTTTTTTTTAATGGACGAAAGCTGCATACGAGTATACAGTCCACCTGATGGTAAGTGGATACTGTCGCCCATAGACATCCGCGATACATGCCAACATTAGTCCAAAATGACAAACGTTGGCACGACCCCGGATGCGCTGCTTACCTGTGGAGATATAGGAGCTGGAGAAAGGGTTGGGAAAATGGGGAGGGATAGGATGGGAATGGGCTCTGGCACATCTCACTCACTACCGAAACACATACATACATTAGGGAAACAAGATAAAGTGGGAAATGCAGTACATTTCATGGTAGTCTTCTGTGAGAGAGGGGTGACGTGGCAAGTCGAGCGCGCCCAGCAGCTGTTGGATTGCAGCGTGCACTCCCCCCCCTCAAAGATGCTATTCTAAAGTATCAATCTAGTATTTGTTTACTGACTGTTTACTTTACTGATCTGAGGGATTTGGCATATCTCACTCTTTCCCAATACATTTTTATACAATGTATCTATCATAGAAATCAAACATCTGAAAGACGTGAACTAATTTAAAACTTCTAAAACAATTCCAGCAGAAAACAAAATGATTTCAGGGAATAAATCAAATTACAAATATATAAGGTTTTGTTGTTCTATCTAAAACATTCGTAGCTCTCATTGCTCAGTACGTAAATGTTTGAAATGATAAATAACTACTGGAAAAAAAACTATTGTGAAAACTGGTAGAATTGATTCTACTATCGATATTAGGCAACCTATTAGGGGTCATCCATAAATTACGTCACACGTAAAGGGGGAGGGAGGGGGTCAACAAAGTGTAACATCGTGTGACAAGGGGAGGAGGGGGGGGGGGGCGACGAGTCATAAGCTTCGTGACGTCACATGTATAAATCTAAAATATTAAAACTAAACTTCAATTCTAACGGAAAACTTTAAAATAATATATTAACAACTCTATCAATATAAGGTTGTTTTAATTTAATAATTTCTAAATTTAGAATTGAAAAATATGTGACGTCACACCAGGGGAGGGGGTCGTCACACAAATGTGACCACTTGTAACAAGGACGGGGGGAAAGGACTCCAACTTTTGTGTTATTTTCGTAAGACATTGTATATTTCTAGGCAGTTTTCTGTGAGAGTAGCTTGTCAAAGGGTAGCGCTAAATATATTTAGTTTATATTAAAATCTTTATTTAAAAAAGTTGCAGATTAACACACATCTTTACACAAAACACCCACGCGACCGACATTAAAATGAAAAGGTCAAAAAATCAATATAATGTTCATTAACGAAATAATTTTCGAGACACAATTACTTAGATGGCTTCAAGATGGCGATCTCATTAAATTGGCTTCAAACTTCGCACTCGTGCTGACCTCAGGGGACGTTTGAAAGCTCATGCTTGTACTTGTGTGGCCACGAAATACGCGAGGAGTTACATTTATTATTATTATTATTAAAAAAAATGGTTTTAAAATACGGAGCCGCTACGGAAACCCAACCGCCTCGGATTGTTCCCGAGGCTGGTCATGGCTAACCTGTTTACGGATGAAACGACTGGAATGATTTTAGTCGACGTGTCTTAGACCTCGTGCGCCAGGTCGAGATATTTCCTTCTTTTCTCGGTTTCGGTTTTCGCGAAGCCTCCGTCATGCGGGATGGTGACGTCATCCCTCGACACGATGTCAAGTTTATAGTCCTGTCCGTGATGATGAGTTGTTCTCAGTAGAGTTTTACTCGTTCGTTTTCGAGCACAGGCTCCGTTGTTCACCTATAGTAAGGCAACCTCTGTTCGAAGATACCGTATTATAGAGCAAACTTGATGGAGATTTCTGAAAGCTTGGTTAAGTCTGTGCAAATACTCAATGTTGGAAAGAGTCTACAACCGGATGTGACATGTCTGACTGACTCGTCGGGATAGCCGACATACGTCTTCAGTGCCATCCTTATTAAGTACATATATGCTTCCTGTTACCCGCGTCCTTAGAGATTACTTTCTCAGTACTTTTGAGAGGAATCGTGCACGTTGCAATCCCACAGCCGCTGGACGCAATCGACTGGCCAAGTAACCCCGCACTCACAGAAGACTACCTTAACATATACTGCATTCCCCCCTTTTTGTACTATTTCCCCTAATGTACGAACGTACGTGTTTCTGTAGTCAGTGAGATATTGGAGAGCCCATTTTCATCCTATCCTATCCCTCCCCATTTTCTCTCAAGGTAGCTCATGCGGAGGCATTCTTGGCGGATGTTGGTATGCATCACGCATGTCCATGGGCGACAGTATCCACTTACCATCGAGTGGACTGTGTGCTCGTCTTCTTTCTATAAAGAAAATGTGTCATGCAGCGGTTTTATTCTATTGTATTATATTTTATTTTCATTGGAAAACTTACAATTTTATTCAATTACAGGAACACTGAGAGCATGTTACAAGTATATTTATTATAAATATATTATAAGTATATTTTTATTATAAATCGATAATCGATTTTTATTTTATATTGTTGTCGAATCTAAGCTTTGCGGTTCGCTATTTCTCTGGCCTAACATGAAATAACGTACGTACACACTTGCACACGTCCAAACCACGTACGAAACGCATAAAATTTTGTATTGATAACGTTATCTTGCTCCACGATTCCACGTTTTTGAATTTCGAACTGCCATTTCAAATTAAGAAACCCAAAATGTTATTGCGAATTTTATTTCTTACGTAATAAGAGCGATTTTGATTTTACGGAATAAATGCATTTTTAATTTTTGATTATTGTTCAGCCTTTGAAATTGAAGGTTGTGTGATAATAAGGTTGTATTTGTTTTCGAGGCTTGTTCGGCTGGTCGCAATTTGGCGTCGTAAAATGATATGGCTATTTGGGGTTCCATGAGACGGAGACGCTATTTCGCAAAGGTTTCTTTTGGCTAACTAAGTGTTGCCCACGACTATGTCCGCGTAGAGTTACGATTAAAAACTATCCCATGTGCTAAAGTTCTATTGCTTTGTTGCAAGTTTGTTAGGTAATAAACAAACAAAGTTTCTCATTTATAAAAACATCGATGACACGCACCTATCGGCTGGAATATTTCTCTATTTTTCATATTTTAGAAAGAATATGAAGTGGCGTTTCACGAACCTTATCCAACAACATATCGTTTATACAACATACCACTGAAATAATGCAAAAACTGAAAACAGGTTGTTCGGTCCGAGTAATGAGCGCTACAATGGTTTTAGACAGGACAACAAAACCTTACTTTTGATTTATTCATTAAAACAATTTTATTTTTCGTTAAATTGTTTGACAATTTAACGTTGAAAAAATCGAGACAAACCATTTACTGCATTCACAGACTTAACACTCACGGAATCTTCACAGATTACTTGCAACCTACACTTCACCACTTCTTTACAATTCAATGATAATTTGTACGAGTATAAAATTCCTCTACTTGGACAACGAAATGTAATTATGTTTTTATTTACTGGCGACTCGTGAGTCATGCGTCTTCGTTGCGAAGATCTCAACAATGAGGTAATTTCAGATGACTTAATATAAAGCTTAGAACAGTAGGGGTCCAGTCAGTAGGGGTTCACTGTAAAGAGAAGTAGCTAATCCTCCTTCCAGACCATAATATCAGAGTACATTACGTTAAGTTGTAGCCATTCTATCTTATATATACAGTGCCTCTGCGTTCGGTCACAGTCGTAAATACGAAGATGTCCGAGAGGCATAATTTAATTAACGGACCCGCAACCAGCCTTATTATCGTTCACTGCTGGGAGGGATTCAGGCCCTTAAAACGTCACGCTGGCCAAGCGGCTTGGCGCGTTCACTCTTTTAGAGACGGTGTAGCTTCTCAGGGCTTACGGCAGCGGCTTTGTTTTCTTAGTCGTCTTTTACGAAAAGACCGGCGTAAAAGAGTTAGGGCAATATTACTCTACAACCACATTGCACCGCGTGACTATTTATTGAAGTAGTAATACTGTAATTACTTTGATGAAAAATATTTCTCAGTCAAAGTCACGAGCACATAATAGCTAGTGTTTACAATAACAATTAAGTTCCATTAAAACTGTAGTTCCATGCACATAGGGCAGTCATAATGACAGTATCAGATGTGTGTCATGTGTAAATATGACTTTAAAACAAGGTTACGGAATATACAATATCTCGGGGCCGTGTGATGTCGGCCAGTGTTAGAATACCACAACCCCATGTCTTCCCGTGTCTGTCGTAAAAGTCGACTAAGAGATAACAAAGCGACTATCACAGGCCCTGAGCAACTGCACCAGCTCTAAAAGAGTGGATTCGCCATCCTGTGTCAGCGTGGCGTTTTAGTATACACTGTATCCATGTGCGTGAGGAGGCTCACGCCGCGCTGTGGATACTAAATAGCACTGGTTGCTATTGCGATACATATCGGTTTGTGTCTTTCTACTGCTAGATATAGGCTTTTCCCAAAGACCGCCACTACACACGTCTTCCATTCTTCTTATACAACCACCACCGACGACATTTTCTGTGCATGAAGGGATATGTAGCCTGAAAACGCCATGCTGGCCAAGCAGGTTGGCGAGCCCATCCTTTTAAAGGTTTGGTGTAGTTCTGCCTTTTACGACACCTACGGAAAGAATGGAATTGTGTTATTTTAAAGCCTGACGACACACGGTCGAATAAAAGTAAGGTTTACTAAAAGTAAGGGCTTCAAAGTCCAATTAATAGTTTTGTAATGGTACAACTTTAATAGAAGTTACTTTCCATCAGACCTTTTCAAGTTATAAATATGCAAAAAGATAAAAATCAGTGAACTGTTATTGCGCTACGAATAAGGTTTCTTAATAGCTTGAAAGTCTTAAATGTCCGAGCATTAAAACTGAATCGATAGATTGATTCGCTGATAAGTTCAGTGTTCCCAGTTAGGCACTAAATGGGCTATAACTAGCCGATTAGGGAAGGTGGGAAAAGTCAATATTTTTTTGTACTTATGTTCAACAAATAAGTGGATTTGTTTGCCAATTTGTTCGAATGTCGCAATGTGTTGTATACTGTAATATCTGTGCATACATATTTTGACGTCTGTGCTCATTTACCATGTTCAGTGAGCTCGATGGTCACAAGCTCACAAGCTGAAGAGGCGGGTAATTCACGTCCATATTAAAAGGTTAATAGATACAGACGTCGAAACATTTTTTGGGGATTTTTTCAAATGTTTACAACGTGATAATTTTGGAACTACTGAACACATTTGACTTATCTTCGATCTTAATCGAGATATTAGACTCAAACTACACTCCCGGACACTGGAATCGAGCCACCGTGAATTTCCAGTTTTGAGGGCGTGAAGCTTAAAAAAATATTTGATTGATCAAAAAGTTTTTATGCAGTTTTGCAGCTGGCATATTTACTATCATTTTGATGTGCTATTGTTCCAAATTTGAATTCACGAATTTGAACCACACAAGAAGAGCCGAGTACATTGTTTTGAAAAACAGAGGAAGCAGAAAATTTGAATTGGAGCTTTCTGGATTTTCTGATCTTTCTGCAGAAAAATGCAGGGTAGCTCGATTCAGGTGTCCGGGAGTTTTGGTATGTCCGGGAGTTTGTCTGCCCAACTATTTTGGTATATTTCTCTAGGTAAAAGTAGCGTAGTCACTTACAACGTTTTGTACTACTGTAGCCGTGGGTCATGTACATTTAGCCTTACATTTAATAATAAATTAATTCAACATACAGAAAGTGGGTCAGCACAGCAGTGGACAGCCGTGAGAGATTTACGGACTGTCATTGGCTAATGTTATACGCGAACCAGCCAATCGCAATACGTCAATATAATGTCAACAGATTCTAATCTGTGAATGCCTTCTTTGTGGCAATTAATGTTAGAAGTGCTAGCTTTTAATAATGCCCACTTGATGATAAAACTCTTCGGTAAGGAGACAATTTTTGGGCTCACATATTTTAGTTTTTAATTGTGTAGTTGTATGCTTGGTGTCTTTCTCAGAGATTATAAATCCCAATGCCTGGTTCATATCATGACTTTTAAATTTCGTTTTTTTTATGGACGAACGCGGCAGACGAGCATACAGTCCACTTGATGGTAGGTGGATACTGTCGCCCATAAACATTAGTCCAAAACAATACATACAATACATCTGAAAGCCTAAAATGGAAATTTCCAGAAATATAGTTTGGTTCTCAGTTTAATATCTTAAGTTTAATATCAGTTTAATTTAATATTATATTTAAGTTCGAAAATGACTCCCATAGGATCACTAGTTGCAAAATAATGACGGCGTAAACGATACAGAAAACATTAAAAAAAAGTCTTCTCTACATACAAATTATGGGGAGAAGGGTGCATAATGGCATGGGATGGCTCTGCTGGGGGGATGGACTGCCGAAACATGTACGGTGGTACTTACATACATTCTACAGGAGCGTACTTGTGAGGCTGATAGAAGTACCACATCATCAGTCTATGTCTCTCCACTGCTTCGGTCGATAACACACGATCTTCACGATTCAGCCACCATCGCCGAACTTCTTCAAGTCGTCAGTTCATCTGGCCGTAGTGAGCTTCCACGTGGCACTATACGTGGCCACCACTCGAAGACTCGTCTACCCCATCAAGTCCTGGGGCAAATATGACCTGCCCACTGCCACTTCAACATGCTGATTCTCTGATTGCTGCTTATGTGATTTATATTCTTATGTTAGCATGCCGATTATGTGTGCGTGTGAGCTGTGTTCGGTTCTTTGGCGAATTTCTTCGTTTCGGGTCTTACAAAGAAACTCCAAGCTCTCTCCATAGCTCGTTGAAGTGACCTTGAACTTACGGATCAGGCCCACCGTCAGAGACCACAATATTAATCTATACTAATATATTAAAGAGGTAAAATTGTGTGTTTATAGGTATGTTGGGGGTAGTCCAACAGATTTCAAAAATTCTTTCACAAATAGGAAGCTACATTATTCGTGTCTAATATAGGCTCTATTTCATTTTGAAATTTTGAAAAAACAAAAACTTATAAACCGAAGCGAAGCGAGAGCGGGTCGCTAGTGTGCAATAAATTATGAATAAATAAACAATACCCTATTTATTCCCGTCCGTAGCTGCAAATGTAGCTGTCTCTTTTGTATTCACCACGCAACTCGAACTTTTTCCCAGGTAAAAAGTACTTAGTAATCGATCATAGAATCGTGAGCTTGACTCGATAATTATATCAATCGAGTCAGTGCTTGATTGATGGGGCGCTCCCTTCTAACTTGTATGATGTATACGGATGGTTAAAGCTTTCTATGTCCGTGCTACTGTCAGCTTCTGTCAATAAGTTGTTTTTAAAAATTAATCAGTTAAAAATTGTTTCTTTGCTCGCCTTTAGACCTTAGGCTTTTAGCCAAGGTGATGTAGCTTGTTAACTCAATTAACATCTTGGATTTCGAATTGCTTATGTAGTTAAACAACACTAGCAAAATATAATAACACCTGCCCACAACTTTGCCCGCTTGGGTCCTAATTTCCAAATCCAAATTTTGGAAGGGGTAGAGTGCACGCTGCAATCCAACAGTCGCTAGAAGCGCTCGACTGGCCACGTTACCCCTCTCTCACAGCAGACTACCTTGAAATGTACTGCATTTCCCACTTTCCAATATCTCCCCAATGTACGTACGTGTTTCGGTAGTGAGTGAGATGTGCCAGAGCCCAGTCCCATCTTATCCCTTCCCATTTTCCCAACCCTTTCTCCAACTCCTATATCTCCACAGGTAGGCAGCTCATCTGGGGTCGTGCCATCGTTTGTCAGTTTGGACTAATGTTGGCATGTACCGCGGATGTCCATGGGCGATAGTATCCACTTACCACTAGGTGCACTGTATGCTCGTCTGCCGACTTCGTCCATAAAAAAATAGAATAGTTTTTCAGTGTGCCTAGATATATTGATATCTATACATGCAGTGTAAACTACATGTGATAAAGATAAACAACAATTGATTTTTTGTCTGTCTGTCTGACCGCGTATCGTGCAAAAACTGCTGTATGGATTTTAATGAAACTTAGCATAGTTATAACATATATGCTGGTTTAACATTTCGACAACTTTTTATCCAGATAAATTATGAAGTTAGTACGGGAATCGAACGTTCCCTAGAACAAAGTCTCTGGCACCGCTAGATGATCAGATGAATATCTATACTTCGTTCTTACAAATTGTTTATAAAGTACTTTAACAAAAGTCGATTCATGTATAGTACAGTAAAAATCAACCGCAGTGAATACTGGAAAGATTTTACTGAAGACAATATTAAAATTTTTGACAAATCCGCCGACGGCTAATACCTAAATCATTTCATTTGATTTGGTTAAATACCTCTAAGTATACTTTTGAAAAGGTTAAAATAAGTTTTCTTGAACAAGTACTAAACAATACAACACAACAATACAATTAATACAACCTGTAAACGTCGTCGTACTTAACGAAAGTTTATAGAATCTAAAAAAAACAAGATTTTTAACCATTATAATACTATAAATAATACGTACATTATTGTATTTAACAATACCGAATCACCCTATAGATAGACAAAGTAAGAAACCATCATTTGAGGGGTAAAACCAAGAACTATCATTTTTCCACATAACCGCCAGCATACACATGTCAACTTAATTCTGAGTACCCTATTATGTTAATACGGGCTCCTTATATATAACCTGAGGGATATTTTAGCGAAAAAGGCATTAATTACCGTTTCCCAAGAACGCGGGTGGCGCGCCGCGCTCGCGACTAAAAAGTCAGTGAGGTGCGACGAATGTTCCAATGCAGGGTTGCCACTATTCGCTTTTTAGTTTTTTTAACAAACGAAAAGTTCCGGGGGATGGGGCTACTATTTGTTATACGAGTATTCTTATTTTAGTGTATATGGTAACACACTTGTCCACATCTATATACTTATACTTACTTCTTATTACTATTATCTGTTAATCTATGCGTACCTGTAATAGCTTTTTAAACGAATTAGTTAAATAAGGACAAAGGTAAAAAACATTTAGTCACAATAAAAAATACTTTAATAGATTTTACTTTAAATAGATATATAGATATAGATAAAACTCTTTATTGCATACCAAAAACAAAGCCAAAAGAGACATTCTAGATACAGAAATACACAAAAGGCGGTCTTATCGCTAAAAGCGACCTCTGCCAGACAACCTTATTTATTATTCACACCATACCATCAAGCGTCTCTACTGCTGAACATAGCTCGCCACCACAAATGGTCTTTCACTCTTCTCATTCACTCATTACCGGTAACGTTCTTCAAGTCGGCAGTCCACCTGAGCGGAGGGTGTCCCACACTGCACGTCCCAAGTGAGCAGTCTCCATTCAAAGACTGATCTGCCATTTCAGTTATCGATTCTACAACAGATATTGCCACTTTAATTTGAAAATTCGATTGCTGAAATACATTCTTTCATCTTCCTGTCGCTTCATGTTGTAAAGAAACTCCTAACATACTTCTATTTATAGATCGCTGAGGACATTGTACTTATGAATAATAACTACTGTCATAGTTCACGTTTCGGCACCATGAATTATAATTCCCAATACAAGACAACCAGCACTTAATTCAGTTTCCAACTTCACTATATTCTCTTCAAGCCTCAAGGTATATTGTCATTCTATATTGTCAAGTATCGTCGTCGGTTTTGGCAGCCTAGTCAAACCCTAGGAATCTTAGTGTATCCCTACCCTGTTGAGACTAAGGTTTCAACAGGTTTCAAAGGTAACGCCGATGCCGTAGCTAGGAATTGCAGGATCACCGTTGACTAGGGGCCGTCGTGAGGTTTGCTCTGCTGTGAGACATTTATTGGCCATAAAATTCCGCCCTGGCTATCACGCGTTGGCGAGTCCACTCTTTTCTCGGGTTATCTAAACCCCAAGGATTGTGGTAGTCACTCTGGTAAGTCGGGTGTCGTTCATCGGTATATTCAGCACTGAGGTTTTGTCCGTTTAGAAACACCCGGGGGCACGTATAGGGCGCTGTAAGTTAACTCTTGCGGACTCGCGCAATATTGCCCCCTTCTGAATTTATCTAATTGATCTTAAACTTACTAAATTCTTAAACTTACCTGTGTTATAAACAAACTCTGTTTTATAGATAACTATTATATGAAACCTGCATAGCGATCTTCGATTTAAGAGACATAATGTCGAGGCAGGTCTCTTATAGAGATGAAAAGATAGCCCTTATGTTTATTAAATACAGAAAAGTTAACTAAAGGTTGTAATAGTAGGCCCTGATAGAGAATTTGTGTCAGCAAAAAACGAATCTCTGATAAAATGCAATGGATTTATTTTTTGTTAATATCGTCGTGTGCAGCCCTAATGAACGAATAGTCAAACTCATTGCTAGGGCTGCCATGAATGAAATACTAATAAATATTAAAAATTATAATTTATTTAGTATTAGTTTATTCTTTGATTAAAATTTTTAATAACTACTTTTGTTATAAAAAAAATGGCTGCTAATGTTGTAACAGTTATTTAATTAATAGTAAGTACGATAACATTAACTTATTTGGATTCTAGAATGCGACGATTGAGTACACTCGAATAACGCCCCTTGTACTTGCGTTATAAAATAAAGAATTTGAAGAAAATCGTTACGCCACCAGAACGAAGTCAGGGCGTGTCCATAGCATTTTTTAAGAACGTTTGTCCGTTCAAATTAACACGACACTCGATAAACAAGGATGTCGATTTCCGTTATGACTACATACCAGTTGCTGTATTTGGATGTCGATAAATAAATCCACTTCTTGATTTATTTGATCCAATTTGTAGATGTTTATACATGTCAGGGATTTTCTATATTAGCGGTAAATACTCAGTCTCACTAGAGCGGTTTGACAACATATTTTTAGGTATTTGATTAAATTATAAATTAATATTCGCTGTGATGTCGGCTGATTATAGAATAGCACCACTCTATCTGTCTATTTTTACTCGTGTGTGTAGTAAAAGGCGAATAAGGTATAATCAAGCCGCTACGAGAAGCGCTGAGAAACTACACCACCTATAAAAGAGTGAAATTGACAACCCGTGAATATATAGAAGTGAAGTTTAGTTTTCGTTTGATTATAATTATTGTAAAAATAGTGTATTTTTACAATTTTACGACTCGTTTTGTAGTTTAATAGGGATAGTTGAATAAACTTCCAAGTGTTTTTCGTGCGTGGTGTTTGTGATAATCAAATAAAAGCGTGGGACTGTGTTTATATTGTGTGCTTCTAAGGAGCCCTCTTCAGTCTCCTCAATAAAACCTACCATCGCTTTATTGAGCGACTCCTGACTTACTTCGACGGCACTGGACATTGACAGGTTACGTTTTAGACTTTGAAATGGTTTATTAGGAAGAAAACTTTACACTGGCAGAATATGCTTATTGCACAATTGCCCTATATGAAAAAAAAACCTCCATGATCCCGGTGGCCAAGGTAAGGGTTGAGGGACACCATTGAAAACGTTAGTATTTCTTTAATTTCCTTTTACAAATACCGGAATTTTCTCTTACAATTTTTTAAAGCTTCTAAATTATCTGATCCTTCGTTTATCTGTTCTCAGCTATGGCCTTCAGTTGAAATGAATATTGTATTTTCCAATATTCCAATCTGATTAAAGCATTTACAGTACCTAATAACTTTATTCATTTCATCAAAAAAACATGTTATAATAACATTTATATTCTTGTGCGATGTCGGCTAAACCGCATCTATAAACGAATCACCATAACTCTAGATCACTGATCGATAGTAGATCATTAGGCGTGATCGATTTGGAGCGCGTGCGCCGTCCAATGCATTATTCATTCCGTGTAGTCGGCTGCTCTGTGTTAGAGGGAGATAAAAAATAAATCACTTAGCCTTAACTCAGACGAATCATTTTGATCTCAACCACTATTTTCGATGTATTGAACTGTTGCTTTATCCACTGAACTGTTGCCAATATCACCTGTGTATAATTAGGAATAATAGTACGGATACACATGCTAGTAAAAAAGCATGCTTGCTTGTTATTATTTAGCACACTCAACAATAGCATGCTCGCCGACTGGATATATTTCCTTGTGATTTAGCATGCTGTTTTTAAGCATACTATTGAAAAAGCAATGTACTAAATACATGTGCTTATTTCACCTAGTTAAAATGGATGCATCAATGCAAACTGAACTGGAAAATGGAAGCGTCCCGATGGATCAACATGATATCACATCCCTACCAACAGAAATAAACAATACTGCTTCAATGCACTGCGTTTACAGAAAAAAGAAGAGAAGAACACTTTAGGTACAGAGTTGCATAAGCACAAGAGGGAAACTTGCAGCGAGAACTCTTGCTCCTAAGCGTACCCCCTCCCGCCCGCACAACATACCGTGTGTTCAAAAATCAACATGCTATTTACAGGCATGCTTGTTTTGAGCTTGCTCTTTTCTAAAACAATGTCTCTATATACATGCTAGTAACTGCTCATTAATAGAATGCTTTCGTGCTACTGATGATATGTGTATTCGCACCTTAAAAACTAGCCTATGTTAATCCACTCCACGAACTCACACGTACATATTATTATGTCAATTTTAAATATGTAAGCAAAAACAAGGAAAATATATGATACAAAGAGTGAACATGCAGCGGCAACAAATAGGTCCCCAACTCAGCATGCTGCTTCACCTACGGAGGAGAAGCGCTGATATTCTATTGAGGCCTGAATCCCGTACAAGTTTTGAGTTGTATTTATGAACTGGTTCGTCTGAGTTACGCTTTATTCAAGATTGAGTGTTGTAGCGTTGATGAACTGCGGTGACCGAGTTGAAATAATGCTTCGGTACGAACATAAACTACTGGTTGTGTTAGTTGAATTTTGACAGTCATCTATCCAGAATAAAAGTCTGTTTATACCAGCGTGTGTCAATCGTTGCCGTACAGTAGCGTTTCCAACACTGCATACATTCTTTACTGCATTTTATATGACAGTATTTACATTTGGTGCACAATTGTTTCGTAATCTATACTATCTATACTAATATAATAATAATAATAATATAAAGAAGTGAAATTGTGTGTTTGTAGGTATGCTGGGGGTAATCTCTGGAACTACTGAACCGATTTTAAAAATTCTTTCACAAATAGGAAGCTACATTATCCGTGTCTAATATAGGCCGACATCAATCTACAATGAATAAATAAATTAATCTAAATGAAGGAAAAAATGTATAGTACATTTTCTATCCCTCTATCCTATCCCATCAATCCCCTCCTATCCCCTCCTATCCAATCCTATCCCATCGAATGGAGAATATCATGGAATATAAGAAAATTCTTATTCCATTTTACTTTGAACTCCCAATCCCATCCCTACCAAGGAGGATTGGAAGGTGTAATTAGATAAGAAAAACTCTTCGTCCCCTTCTAATTTCTATTCGCCTTCTTCCAAATTTTTTCCCAAGTAGGTGACACATCCGGGGGCCTGCCAACGTTTGCCATTTTGGACTGATATTGGCATGTATCTCGCATGTCAGTATCCACAGGGCGACTGTATCCACTTACCACCAAGTGGACTGTCTCCTCGTTCGCCACATTCTTTATATAAAAAAAAATGAAAACTAAGTTTGAAGATTTAGGAATGGATTTGAAAACATGAATGATGGAATTATATGAACACAAACTAGTGGTTTTCTAAGTTTTCTGAAAGTTTAAAATTAATTGTGAAGAAACAAAGTAACACTTGTTTTCGTTGTTTCTTTTTGTAATTACTGTGAAGTCGAAAGTCGAAACGAACGCATAAAAAAGTAAAAACATGTTTAGAACATGTGTAGATTAAAGCATTATTTTGGATGAATAGGTATTGATAGCCGGAAATTAGAAAGGTATGGTTTGAAGCGAAATTTAAATTGTAACGTTTTAAAAATTGACTAACAAAATCACAACCAGGGCTAAGACCAAAAAACAACGACGATGAAAAGTTATACAGACTTATCTTGTGTATTTCAGTTTTTTGACGAGTTCATTGACACAATTAATTTTGCTTTTAATCGTAACCAATGGCCATGACTGCTGTCCCACCAAGCAGTGGGCGCAGGGTGTTAGGGGGCGCCGAGCGCCGCTCGCGACGCCTCCAAAGAGCCTACTAGAGGGCGCCAGGGTATTGATTGCACCCGGGCGCTACATGGGCTAGAGCCGGCGCTGTCTCTTAGTGTCCAATAAAGAGTATTTCATTCACTCATTCATTTCGTCGTTAACCTTGTAATTATTACAGCTGCATCCGTCACTGCAATGCCTTCATTTACTGCTTTTATTTGAGACCTTCTACATATTTAATAGTATTAAAATATATTTCTAATTATCTTTAATTACTCCCGCTTCAAAATGCCGCCAAAAAAAAGCATAACCAAAATACAAGTGCAGCCGGAATCACACTAAGCGTAATACTGGAGAGTCTTATTCTCATAACGTTAATGGAGAAATTGGAATAAAAACGATGTGTTTAGTGATGACTGGGTTGCATGTTATGTTACATTAACATAAAACTTTAATCGATGCCAGCAGTGAAACGATACGGGTGTCGGTGCAAATGATGCGAGAGGTACATTCTGCAACAATTTTACAGCGTATAACTAACTTTTATTGAAAACTATCTTAAATTATTATTTATGAAATGCCAGCTATAGATAATCCACTGATATTTCCAGTTCCATACAATGAAATTGTTAAATTAAACAATATTTCTAATTTTTTTCTACGATGCGAAAACCCATTCCCGCCATGATAGCGATGATAAAATCCTCCCTTTATTTACAATAAAAATGAAGTCACATCTGAAATATTGCGACATTGTGACTTCACGTGACAAAAGAATTAAAATTACACTTTTTGAAACCTAAATATATAATTAATCATAATATTTAGCAAAATTAATGTTTCATGAATAAAAACCTATACCTATATTTGAGTATTTTATTATAAACTAGCTGTACCCGGCCACACGTTGCTGTGGCTGTGCAACAGATGGCGCTTACGCTGCTTTTACCTGTTTTTGTGCAAAAGGCATGTTTTTACTCTGTGATAGCGTATTCTATAAAGTTTGACGTTTTGCGAACTTTTTGCTGTTTGACTTTCGTTTGAAATCATGATTCATTAATTTTTATTAAAAATATCGAATGCGTTATAGAATCTGTCTAAACAGTGGTTCGATTTTATCGATCTACTTTCGATGGAATTAACAAATGTATCATTATACGAGCCGGACGGTTGTCATAATTGCTTTAAACGTGTTTAAACGTAGCACGGCACCGTTACATTTGAGTAGCATACGATAAGGCTTTTAATTAACACTGGCAGAAAAAAACAGCATTTTGATTTTGGAGTCATCTGGAGAACATGGTTCGGAAAACATAAAACTCCAATAACATAAAACATAACCAATTGTAACCAAATTAATAGAAGAAAAAAGTTGTTACATTTTAAAAGAATATTTTGACGATAAATTTAATTAACCTCGGTCTTTCATGCCAGATCCCCCCCCACACTTGCTGCGTCTCACCGTGGTCATGTATTTAACTGTTCCTTTTTACAATTGAGATCTCAACGCTGTACATATATTGCAATAAATAGTTTGTGGTGTATGAACAAAAGGTCCCTGGATAAAAGTATGGCGTACTGGCAGACCGAAGCAGTTCGGGACAACTGTTAATTCTTTATTAAGGCCAAGCCCAAGCTCAAAACCGTAACCTGTCAGTTCTCCACTGCTGGACAAGGGCACGCTATCCAAGCAGGTTGGCGAGCAGGTTGGCGAGGTAGTTCTCTATAGACGATGTAGTTCTTCAGGGTTTGTGGTGGCGGCCTTATTATCCCTTAGTCGCCTTTTACGACACCCACGGGAAGAGATGGAAGAGATTCTATAGGCCAACTCGCCACTCGCCTTATATCATGAACTCGAAAGTTATAGATTGAACTGCTAGTTGAGGTTTTTATAACCACGAAGAGAAAAATAGCCTTCTAAAATGTTTTTGATTTTAAAAAAAATCGAATTCTTTTTTTTATGGACGAAGGCGGCAGACAAGCATACAGTCCACTTGATGGTAAGTGGATACTGTCGCCCATAGACATCTGCGATACATACCAACATTAGTCCAAAATGACAAACGTTGGCACGCCCCCGGATGCGCTACCTACCTTTGGAGATATAGGAATTGATTTGGAGAAAGGGTTGGGTAAATCTCACATCTCACTCACTACTGAAACATGTACGTACATTGGGGAAATAAGATAAAGTGGGAAATGCAGTACATTTCAAGGTAGTCTTCTGTTAGAGAGGGGTAACGTGGCCATTCGAGCGCGCCCAACAGCTGTTGGATTGCAGCGTGCACTCTGCCCTTCTTGTTGAAAACAAGTTTATTTTAATTATATCCGTCATATGGAACTTCTTTTAATTATCCGTTGTTTTAATTATCAGTTTAATGGATCCGTTTTTTGTCTTTTAATTAAAAAGTCGTATATAGACTGCAGCCGCTCTTGATTGATCGCTCTAATTATGCTCTTTTTACGGAAACTTGATAGATCTAGTTACTGCGAGATACGGATCTAAGATTTATGATCAGAAGATGGACGTGGTACTATCGATTTTCACTTGGTTATCGCTATTATGTCGACTGCCGTTGATGCGTAATCAATAAGAAATTTACAAATGTGATCGCTATTAAGCAGGAATAAACAGTATTATAAGGTTATTAATATGCTGCAAAGTGTATAGGTATCGGTATTATTTTAAATTTGAAACTATCAACACTAAACAATTACTTATTTTTATTTTTATTTTTTATTCCTATTTTTATGCTTTAAACAATTACTTTATGCCAAAAGCGAATATTCAGATTGGAGGTTTATAGGTCGGAAAGAATGCGGCAAGGAAAGAGTTAAATTTTATGTGTTCTGATTATACTGCATTTGTAGAATTTTCAATATGGAATTGTCATTATTTACTGATGTCAACATGTATACTAAATGTCTATATACGATAATGTCTGCACAGCACCAGGTGGAAGGCCTGCTCACCTGCCATTTCTTCCATAAAAAAAATCTATTGTCCAAGGATATTTCTGATATTTCTACGGATGATGTGATTAGATTTAATTAAAATTTATAGCGATACATTATTGTCGTGTGATAACCGCATGAGTTACCGTAGTAACGCCACTAATCTAGACCACACATCTCCACCCACGGAATGTGTATTATTACGCAGAATAATTTATGTACTTAATTATTTATAGACAAAATAAACAAAATAACTGTCACCATTGCCAACATCCCACGATCCATCAGCTTCGTCTGGACAACCTCTAAAAAACATCATGTTAAACATTAACGATATTTACGAGATAATCACACTGGTCTACAAATTTTGACTTTAAAAAGTATTCTTCATGTGAAGTAGCTTTTTCTATTTATGTTCACGTACTGAATACAAAAATAATTAATATATATTAAAATTAGCTTTCCTTTTTTTAGAAAAATAAATTAATTAATCGATATTTGCAAAAAATAACAGAAATTATACAGTTTTTTTAAACATTAGTAGTATTGCGACGTGGTTTTTTCCGCTGCCTTATTGTATTCTGCTTCTGTAACATCTCGACAAACAGTCCAGCAATAATCCGCCAACATTGAAACGTTCCAATGGCCTTGATACCGTTTTTCCATGTTTGCGATGTCCCGATGGAAGCGCTCCCCATGTTCATCGCTAAAAGCCCCACAATTATCCGGAAAGAAGTCCAAATGAGAATGTAAAAAGTGGATTTTCAAGGACATGTTGCAACCCAGTTTTTGAAATGATTATAACATATTTTCGATAAGTTCAGCATAGTTGTCACTCCTCTTATTGCCCAAGTTTTTTGCGACAAGGCGAAACTCGTCCCAGACTTTTTTTTCTTTACCTTCTAGAACCGAGTCAAAGTTATCATCGCTAAATAAATTTCTTATTTGAGGACCGACGAATACCTTCCTTGACCTTAGCTTCACTTAATCTTGGAAATTTCTGGCGAAAGTATTTTTTTTTTTTTATGTACGAAGGCGGCAGACGAGCATACAGTCCACCTGATGGTAAGTGGATACAGTCGCCCATAGACATCCGCGCTACATGCCAACGTTAGTCCAAAATGAGAAACGTTGGCATCCCCCCGGATGCGCTGCCTACCTTTGGATATATAGGAATGGATTTGGAGAAAGGGTTGAGAAAATGGGGACGGATAGGATGGGATTGGAATGGGCTCTGGCACATCTCTCTCACTACATTTCAAGGTAGTCTTCTGTGAGAGAGGGGTAACGTGGCCAGTCGAGCGCGCCCAGCGGCTGTTGGATTGCAGCGTGCACTCTCCCTCTCAAACATGTAACTGTATTTGGTATTAATTAATGATTTTATTATGTAATTCAAATTAATGTGTATACTTACATAGCTTTCAGATTTTTTTTACTTACAAAACTTTGGAATACGATTCTCCAATAAATCTTTAATAAGAATAAGTTTTCGTTATCCCATAATATTCTATACTCGATGGGATTGGACGGGATGGGGAGTAGGGAATATACTCGCAGAAGACTACGGTAAAATGTAGGTACTCCATTTCCCATTACTACCCTATTCTCTTCAATGTACGTCGCATTTTACATTGAATTGAGAGTTTAATGAAGAAAAATAACCTTCCTAATTTATTATCTATACTTTTGACTTACCATTACACCCCTTCCCCTTCAAGGAGGATTGGGATGTGTAAAATGAAAACTCCTCGTTCTATTATATTTCCTACTCCCCATTTTCCTAACCTTTTCTATTCCTCTGCATCTCCAAAGGTAGGCAGCATATCGGGGCGCGTGCCAACATTTAACAGTCTGGACTGATATTGGCAGGTATCGCGCATGTCCATGGGCGAGACAGTATCCACTTAACACAAGGTGGACTGTATACTCGTCTGCAGTCTTCCTCCTTTAAAAAACTCCTAATATGTAGATTTCTTTAGATTTCTTTTTAGAGTCCAATATATAAAATAGATAATCGTTGCATTATAAAATTATGATTGCATAATATTGTTGTCTGTCTGTACAAAAGGTTGTTCTAACACAATGTAGGAGCTGTTTATCATAATAATACGCGATACTACACAACAGGGCGTTCCAAAGGTGCAGTCGAACACGCACACATGAATTTTAAATGTTCAACTCGTTTAATACACAATCATTTGTATTTGCAATACAAATGTAGGCAATTTTAAATGAATAAAAACGTTTCTCTTATATTTTTAATACATAAATATATAAATACATAAATACATAATCTTTATTGTATAATTGTTAGATTATGAGAAAAATAAGAATAAGTAAAGAATACAACCAGACAAAGTTATTGCTTTTAGCAAATTTCTTCCCGACAATCTTGAGGAAGAGTGTTTTTCTGTGCAATAATGGAAGATCCGTTACTTCAGTGTATTTTTTGAAGATAATAATATTTAGATATAAACATTTCTATTATTATGGTTAAATGTTGGCGAATAACTCACAATGTCAATACAAATCAGAAAGGGATATCGGATAACATGTTGGCGAGTCCACTCTTTTAAAGGTGGTGTAACTAGAAGTTCCTCGGAGCTTGTGGTAGCCGCTTTGTTATCCTTTAGTCTCCACAACACGACACCCAGGGGAGGAAATGGATTGGTTCTATTCTATAACCGACATCACACAGAAGATCACGACACAGGGTGGCGTTTTAAACCTATCCATCCCTCACGCACAAGACAATATGTACGAAGAAGCCAATGTCCAGCAGTGGATACAGCAGCTGATTGCAATATTGCAATTTAACGTGTATTTTTTGGGAATAAATAAAAAAATAATCAATCACTTTCGACTGAATGGTATGAGATGACAATGAATAACCATATATCAATCTAAAGTTCGCGTGTACGTGGCCGTGGATCCACATACTAACCATTGAGCGTGGCGTTCAAAACCCCAGAATCCTGCACTATAAAGACACGTTGTTTTGTATAAATAACGTATGCACGTGTGTTTACGAGCTCGAGATTGCACATTACAGAATGATATATTACCCGATGCCATTAAATCTAGGCCAAGTTAGACTAAATTATGTTCTAGCTATTATTCAGGTAATTGAATTTATGCGCTCGTTGCTAAATACCACTTAGTTTTATTAGCACAAGCAGCTACTTACATAATGTATTTCTAAAATTATTTATTAGCTAAACGAATGATATAAAAAATAAATACAGATGGTATAATACAATTCATTCTACCCGGTGTACCGGTGAGCTAAAGTTTCAGATTAATTCATCCATGTCATATACAAAGGTATAATTTATCACAGTTCATGTATGTCAGTCACACATACAAGTCAAATATTAATGAATTACATACAGTTACCCGTCACCACATGTAAACAATTAAATACATCAGAACACGACACATCAATCTATACTCATCCAGAAATTTGTCCTGTATTGACATAGAGTTGGTATGTATAGACTTCGATATTTTATTTGGGTTTTTTTTTAAAGATTTACACAGTCAGTAATTTCTAAACTACTGAACCTATTTGTCTCTTCACATTAAATTTACTTATCTGAATGAATGAAGTTAAATGAATGAATGAAAAGGAATGAATGTTTAAACTTAATGTTTCTTTGCTTGTCCCGTATGCGTTCCTATACCATTCATCCGATTTAGATGAAACTTTTGGTGAGTTGTTGTGCGCACGCTCGCGAACGTTTCTACATTATCGCATTAAATTGAAGACCACGCGAACGAAGTCGCGGGCAACAGCTAGTTAGTAATAAATAAATTGCTCGATTGAAGACTGGGTATCATTTATTTACCAAAAACCCCTCTACCGTCTGAGCGAACGTCGCACCTCTAAGTATAATAGTTTTTTTTTTAATTTCTTAGAAACAAATATCAATTTCTCCACTACATACCACGACTAAGTAAATAATTACGATAAATAATGAAATTAATCTCTCATAATGCCCGCCCACGCGCACTCCACTTTTTATTAAGTAACATTTGGGTTTATATTTGACAGTGCTATGACAGATGTCTGTTTGTCTGTTACGCCGAGTCTTATGCAAATCAAATTAAACGTCATCCATCATAAACTCGTCTTAAGGATTGGAATGCGAATTATTAAGTATTTGCATATTTATACTAATGGATGTAATAATAGCATAGCTTTTTAGGCAGAACCTTTTTAGGCCATCCAATGGTAAGTGGCCACCGTCACTTCTACTTAAAGGCTGAGATAGTAGTTCTTAAAGGCTTATTGCAGAGACTTATTGCATTTTGCAAATTATTAATTTATCAAAACATCTTTGCACAAGACATATACTTATATTGACGTATACTTGACATATACAACAAAAAGAATCACCAGATCAAACAGAAAATATACAAAACGCGGCTTCATTTTTATTTTGATATATGTTATATATAAAAATATCTACATCATAACATATCGCGCGCACCAACACTGGCGAGCAGGCCGACTCCTGCGCCGCCGCCGTCTCATATATCTAATTCTCATTTTGTTACTATTGATGTACTTAACCTCTCTGCTGACTGATCAAAACGAGAAATTTTCAATGTAATTGTTTAAGAACTATAATCAGCAATAAAATCTCAATTTCCATTTTTTTTTAGATTCATAGGGGTGTGTAATGTAAACTCCTTACTGTTTGCACTACATAGCACGTCTGCGATAATGACTGTTCACGTTACTTGTGATTATCATTATTTTCATATACGTGAACATCGTGATTATACAATAATGAAAACTCAGTTGTAATACTTTATAATTTGCATTCATTGTATAATTTGATGTTTCAAATAAATTAAAATAAAATATAATAAATACCAATGTATCCCAGCCGAAAGTAATACACATTGACTATGATAGGCTAGCTTCGATTTTGTAGAGCGTCGTCTCTGTCGTTTGTTTTACGACAGAGACGACGCTACAAATCCGAAGCTAGCCGATAGTCTCTTTCTAAAGGCCGACGTGTATTACTTTCGGCCGGGAAGTGTACATATGTACACACACATTTTTTATACATTGATATATAATACCTACACATATTTATTATAATAAGTAATTGAACAGAAACTTTTCATTAAGAGGTTATAGGAAAATCAGACAGAGAATACAAATCCTCAACTCTGATGCATTTAATAATAATCAGAAGTAAACATTTGATTTAAAATATAATAAATAAATTTAAAAGATTTAAGATATTTATTTAAGAGTTAGAGATCTACATACTCGTAATAACTCTGTCTGATTTTCCTATAACCCTTTAATTATTGAATTATCTATACTAATATAATAAAGAGGTAAAATTTGTGTTTGTTTGTAAGTATGTTGGGGGTAATCTCTGGAACTACATAACCGATTTCAAAAAATATTTCATAAATAGGAAGCTATGACGTTATCCGTGTCTAATACAGGCTATATTTTATTTTGAAATTTAGAAAAAAAAAATGAAAAATAAAACCTTATAAATCGAAGCGAACCGAGGGCGGGTCGCTAGTGAATTATAATAATGAATATGTGTATACCATACCTATTGTTAGGTGTTTTCCTTGTTTTAGTTAAGATTAAAATTAAAACGACTGTTTTAATTTGAAAATTTTCAAACATCCCAATAAAAAAATCCAAGTTGTACAAATGATATATTGTTTGATGGGTCATGAATCTTATCACAATTTCTTTTTAATCATTGATAATTGATAGAGGTTTCGGGCCCTATTCCACCACGCGGGCCCAGTGCCGTTTGGTGGATACACATTGTCATACTTCAATTTTTTTTTCTAATTCTGGTATATGCGGATTTCCTTCACGATGTTTTCTTTCTACACCGAGCGATATTTTTTTTAAAAGTAGAAACTCAGTGGTACTGGCCGAGGATTTGAACTCACGACCTCACGAATGAGATTCGGGACTCCTAAGCTAAAACCGATTCTTGGTCAATAACATGCCAATTGGAAATTAAATCCAACGAGTTATGACTTTAAACGATCCAAACCGACTGCCCGAATGATCTATAGATCGTACCGCCTCCGTTATGGATCACATTAGATCACTATACAATAGGGAATTCGTTATAGTAGCCGTCGGATTGTAATAACAGGTTTGTAGTTATACTTTTCGGTTTATCTGACGAGATATGGAAGTTCAGAGGCAGTGAGTAATAATGAGTTGCGAGTTGAGGAGTGAGTCGATGAGTAAGCGAATGAGAGATTAGGACATTTTTAAGTTTCGGTAACTAGAGGAGTCTGAAAGCAAGTGTAAGCAAGAAACATTTCTTTCGACATAAAACATGCTACGATATACACATACACAACACATGACATATATACATATACAAAACGAATATTTTCTTAAGAAAATAAACAACAATTTTTGAGACAATGAAAATTACTCGTGCATCGCAGCGCTGTCGTCCGAAAAGGTTCCTTTTTATAGAAAAAAAGGAGGCAGACGAGCATGCAGATCACCCGACTGTAAGTGGATACTGTCGTCCATAGACATCCGCGATCCATGCCAAGCCAACATCAGTCCGGAATGATGCGCAGCCTCCGGATGCGCTGCCCACCGTTGCAGATTAAGGAATGGATTGGGAGAAAGGGTTGCGAAAATGGGGAGGTACAGGATGGGGTGGGCTCTGAGGCTCTGGCATATCGTATCGAAACACGTACGTACATAATAAATACGATACAGTAGGAAATTCAGTACATTTCAAGCTAAAATATAGAGTCTAGTCGTGACTCCATATTTTTTCTATAAAGTATCTATATGGATAGCTTATCTATATTCCACTACGCTGTTCGAGATGTCGATCGCATGCAAATGACTCTAATCTCTACTCCGCCCATTAAATTAGCATTGTGTAACCGCTCACCTGATCCAGTTACTGTCAAAGTGATAACGTAATGCCATTAAAAGTAATAAATACGTAGTTCACATCCGCAAATAGTATTACTCGTAAAATAAGGACAATTGACTCGCACTTATGATTACTGCGCTTAATGACAGGGTTGGGTAATTAGGTGGGGAATGAGCTATAGTTAAATTGAAACATGAAAAATGAATTTTATTCAGTACTAGATATTACTGAATACAATGTATTATTGAATATTTATAAAACGCTTGTGTCTGTTCGTTTTAATGCCATTTGAAGGTGATATATTTTTCTTTGCAGTAATTATTGCATACATATGCATATGCACCCATTATGCATGTACGTAGACAGGTCATAGAACGTATTTTACATACGAGTTAGGCTATAAATAAATCGTTTAGATAGGAAAGCACCGAAACCTGTTCTTATAGTTCCCCTGTATAGGATATTCTAAGCCATTTACATATAATTTGGTTTGACTGTTGTAGCCTTGGGGAGAAACATTTTAATTCTGTAATAGGTACCTTTTATAATAATAGGTAGGTAATAGGTAGGTAGTAGGTAATCTGTAATAGGTAATTCCGTTACTGGTATACCAACCATTCACTTTATACAATATCATCAGTATTTGTCTTTCCATTTCTGGATATGGGCCTCTTCTAAGGATCGCCACTCCCAAGGACTGGGGTGTAAGGGGTCCCAATCCCCATTATACGGGAACCAAGCCATCTCCTCCTGCAAGCGGTGCACCAGAGACCAAATACCAGAGGCCGGTGACGGGCAGCAGCATTACCAGTGCGTGAGGCCTTGCACTGGGTGCACCAACCCAGCGTGTTGATCAGGGCATACACCTAATTCAAACGAAAATTAATGATTATCAACCTTTAAAGTATCACTCCATAGGCCTCTTGTAATCACCAGAGGGTTTAAATGCCTCGAAAACGCCGCGATGGTCTTTTCAAGATGGCGGGTCTACATTACTGGTAGTTATTTTTAGGCCATCCATTCCTTAATCTCCAAAGGTAGGCAGCGCATCCGGGGGTGTACCAACGTTTGTCATTCTGGGCCGATGTTGACATGATATATGTCAACATCAGTCGCATATCGCAGGGCGACAGTACCCACCACTTGGTGTACTGTTTGCTTGTCTTAAAATACGTTAAAAAAACGCGCGTTTTCACCGTTCATGAATGCTAGACCTAATCTTGTTCAGGTGTCAGAACCTTCACACACGGTCACATGTCAAACCAACCTTGCGTTCACTCGCGTGACGCTATTGGTCGAAATACGTCGCTTGTGACAGCTGAGGTCAGAGGGGACCAATCAGAAAGAGGATAAGTTGCAATAAGGTGGAATGTTTATTTTGAATTACTCTGAAATAAAGTGTTTTATAAAATAGATTGATGGAAGCTTAGAGGTTGTGCAAGAAAAGGACAAAATATAGAGGAGTGCTGTTTGTCTTGGTGCCATTATAACCACGCTTTAGTGAATAAATAGGAAAGCAACTGCTTTCCTATCCATCTTAATCTACTCTGCTTTCCTATCTATCTTAATCTACTATATCAATTGCCGCATGTATGAAAGATCAACACTTGAGAACGGCTTGACGGATTTGGCTAAATTTTTTTTAAATATTTGTAATAGTCCGAATAAGGTTTTTAGGGAAAGAAAACTTGGAAAAGCTGCCCGAAAATTGGAAAATTTGGGAAAAACTAAAAGTGATTTTTTTCTATGGGATTTTTGTATAAACTTATTGAAATTATTATTTTGTATTATTTGTATTATTGAAATTTGGACAGGACAACGTCTGTCGGCTCAACTAGTGTACAATATACTTAAGTTGATTATTCTTAATGTTCTTACGAATTATAAATATTTTTATTTTCTACCAAGTTCTACGAACTGCCTCAAGAGGTCTTTCCATTAAGCTACGATAAGGGGTTCTTCAAGAGAGCTGTGAATAGGATTTTGCAAGGTCGGCGGCGCGCCCGCATACCCCCTGGTGTTGCAGGTGTCCATGGGCGGCGGTGACACTTACCATCACGTGGGACCGCTTGCTCGTCCGCCCACTAGTCTATAAAAAAAAAAGTTACATACAGAAAATATCAGTTACATCGATACATATTAAGTACTAACTGAGCCGTGTCTGTACATCAACTATTTTTGAAAAAGTATTAGGAGTAAAAAGTACGAATGATATAGAGACCAAAACAACATTTATTCTATCTGTCCGTCTGTCTGATCGCGCATTACGCAAAAATCGGAGGACGGATTGTAATGAAACATGGCACAGTTATAAATTATATCCTGGGTTAACATTTACGGAAATTTTTATTTAGATAAATTATGAAGTTCCCACAGGAATTACAAGTTCACGCGAACGACGTCGCTGGCACAGCTAGTGTTATATATAATAAGTTACTCTTACATACCCGTCTGCCAACTGTTCTATAGAAATATAAATAGGTCAATATTATAAGGTTTTAATCTGAAGTCGTCTAGATATTGAGATTATACGTTTTAGAACAATGTACACTTGTTAGAAAATGTATTGTCTCAATTAATAATAAATAGAAGAAAATAGCATAAAATAAAATTTTATTCCCTTTTTGTGTTTTTTTCAAAATTTTACACAGTCATCATTTTGGAACTACTTAACCAATTTGGCTCCTTTCGAACTTAACCGAGATATAAACTCTTCGAAATATATTTTTTTCTATCAAAGTTCATTTCAATACGTTAAGGGATTGAAATTTCAATTTTCCCTGCAATGTGTCCGCAAACTTCGAACGCTTAATTGAAATGTTTCAATAATTCTTCGAATTCTCCCTTAACGATATTGCGATGTCAAAATCATCAAACATCTCGTTGTAACACATTTTGACTGGCATACTTATAGACTGCCGCGTAATGTCGGCCGTCCTTAGATTAACACCAGCTAATTTCTTCGCGTGTGTGTCGTAAGGCGACTAAGGGATAACAAAGCGTCTACCACAATCCTTCAGGATCTACACCGCCTCAATAAGAGTGGATTCGCCAACGCGCTTGGCCAGCGTGCCATTTTAAGGACACACATCCCTCGTGTATTAGCCAATGTGCACGTGGATTCGGTTACTGAATCCTAATTATTGCATTGTCTTAAATCCAAAATTCTATCTGAAACATAATTAAATCGTACGCCCATATAATAAATCAATTACCCGCTATAATATTTCATTACACTTCACCTGCGCAAGATAAATGTTTCTCCAGACTGTTGTTAATTGATAGTTTACGCATGCGCGGTGAGAGATTGCCCTGTTTTTATAAATCGAACACTACGAACTCTACAAGAGGGATTTTAATTATTATTGCGTTTACATAAAACGCAGGAAAATATTACAATGTGAATACCATTTAAATACCTACCATTTAAATTTTTATATGTTTCTTTAGTACGGTCAATTCTTGAATATTGTTCGGTTATATGGTCACCCATGTACCAAATACACATAAATAGATTAGAAACTGTGCAAAGAAAATTTGTCCGTTACTTTTGTTTAAAATTTGGAAGTAATCATACACTAAAATGTTACGAGGATAAATTAAAATTTTCGAACCTCAAAAGTTTAGTAGTGAGGCGTAAAATCAATTCCTTAAATATATTGCATAAGATCTTAAATAATCATTTGGATGGGGATCTCTTGCGGCATCTCAATCTGAAGGCACCGAATCGCCCTGTACGTACCCAACAGCTGTTTAACATACCACGGGCTCGAAATAATGTCTCTTACAATAATCCATTTTATAGAATATGTCGCTATTATAACGACCTGGATGTCGAGTTTGACATATTCTATTTAAACAACGCCCGCTTTAAAATTCTGTTAGATAGACATTTTTCCTTTTAGATAGTTAAGATATATATATATATATATTATAGTTTCATTTTACCCATAAAGTTGTGTTTAACTGTAAGTGAATTTACGAACGTACAAATGTTATATAAAATGTGTCTATAACTAGTTAAGTTTGTAAATTTGTTGTTATACCTAATAAATAAAATAAAATAAAAAAATAAAATAAAAAATACCATCAAGCCACTACCGGTCATCACACACGAGTTCCGTCTCTTGTCATCCAGCCATCACCCGGCGAACTTCTCCAAATCGTCGGTCGGCGTGGTCGTAGCGCGTCCCACATTCCGCTTCTTTGTACGTGACCTCCATTTGAAGACTCGTCTACCAAATCGGCAGTAGGCCTTACAACAAATATGATGTGTCCATTTCTACTTCAGCTATGTCAACGACTTTAGCTCTTTGGCGAATTCATACATATTTTTTTAAAATAAATAACGAGACGCTCAATGGCCCACACTAGGATTCCCTGTATCGTGGGTCCAGAGACACAAACAAAGACAAACCACAAACACACACCCAGACCCGATCATACATTTGCCTTTCCTTTTTATTAAACAATGTATGTCCGACCGGGGATCGAACCCGGGACCTTTTGCACAGCAAGTTGGGTCACTACCAACTGCACCAATCGGTCTGTCAATTCATACATATTTGCTTCATGAATTCATCTGGCACACTTTGTATAGTTATGTGATAGATGACATTCTCTGTGAAAAGGGACCTCTTATATTGGATTTTAGTTTCTCTTGCAGATTTCCCCTATGAGGTGTCGCGCACGGTGCTGTCTAAAAATGTTTTTATAGCGCGATCCCATAGATTGTGGAACGAACTGCCTCATAAGGTTATTTCATTACTCTACGACATTCGGTTCTTCAAGAAAACTTTGAATAAGGTTTTTCAAGATCAACATCGCATTCCCCTGGTGTTGTAGGTGTCCATGGGCGGCGGTGATCACTTACCATTTCGTGGACTGCCACGAGATGATAAATGTGTAACGTTACATATGCAAAAAGTGTACAAAATTACTGGCTAGGATTTCAAAATCCTGTTACTCTAAGCGAAGTCAGGCGGTTCGCTATCATCAAATAAAACTCGAGTGCCCTAGTAAAGGGTCTTATGCAAGATTTAATAAAAACAGAACAGAGGTCGGCCTCCACTCGCCGGCTGCTATTGGTCAATTAATACGAAGAAAATCTTTTATTGGTCACTGTATGCAATTGTTGCGACCAATGGCAAGCTGCCTAATGCATAAAGGATGCTGTAAAACTTTGTAATTAAATATGTTTCTTAGTCCGCAGCTTCTTAGTTTACTTTTTTTTTACTTATTTTTTAATGGAATATGAAATGACAGCCATCTAATCTAGAATTAAAAAAGAAAGTGTCTTGTATTACATCATGAGGAAAAGTATTAAAATATTAATTCACAATTTATCGATAATTAAAACACAGTAGCACTTCGAAGCGGCATCGGACACTGATGAACCACAGACGTCAAAATACCGCGACGTTTTAGGCCGTTTGCATTCTCTTGTTGACGATAACAATGCTTTCAGGATGTTTCTGGTGTTGCTTTGCAACTGCAGTGCATTAGGTATATTCATAGAGACAGGCACCGTTGTTTCACGCCGTAATTATAAAGAAGGTTGTCTCCTTGATGCACAGGTTGCGGGGCAACAAGAACAGCGTTCTGAAAGTAATTGCAACCCATAGTATCCAGTCCCATCCACAATTATTATTGGACAGAACAAGTGTCGTTGATAATAGAATGATTATTGTCCATATATAAATTTCAGACGTAGATAAATTTTAGAAAAACTTTAATGATTACTTTTGATTTATTATTTATCACTTTGACATTGATATTGATTTTCAAAAAAAAAATCTAGTAAAATTAATGTTTTATTGTTAAGATGTAAATTGAAATACTCAATTTTTTATTTTTTATTTTACGAAACATTTGAATGACGATATGTTGGATAGGGCTCGTAAAGGCTCGTTTTGTATAAAGATTTTTTCATAAAAGATACAGAAAAAAAACGTAGCTATAATATTTAAGTAACATATTAAGACATTTTTTTTTATGTACTAAGTCGGCAGACGAGCATACAGTCCACCTGATGGTAAGTGGATACTGTCGCCCATAGACATCCGGGATACATGCCAACATTAGTCCAAAATGACAAATGTTGGCACGCTACCGGATGCGCTGCCTACCTTTGGAGATATAGGAATGGATTTGGAGAAAGGGTTGGGAAAATGGGGAGGGATAGCATGGGATGGGAATGGGCTCTGGCACATCTCACTCACTACCGAAACACGTACGTACATTGGGGAAATACGATAAAGTGGAAAATGCAGCGGCTGTTGGATTGCAGTGTGCACTCTCCCCCTCAGTATGTCCCCTCTCTCCTCTTATATGTCGCTGTTTACTCTATATATCCTTGTGAGTACCAATTCGATTTAACGAAACTACAACGTCGAACGCTACTATGCGGCGTGGGAACTATAGCGCGTTTGACAAAAGCTTCACTGAAGCAAACCCTGATCACTGATCCACATTATATTAATGACAATAATTTCTCAACAGCCGTCGCAACTGGAGCAGTTTCACAATCGCCATCCATCACTCATTCACTCATTACCATATGAATGGTCATACTGACAAATGACCTCAAGCTGGTATGTGGTAGCAGGTACAAGTAATTGGTTTGGAAAGTTTCGATGGTTATCTCACACTTGATTCTTCATTGTGAGATGAATTACTAGCTCAATTACTAGTACTATGTGAAACTTATGTTTCCATGCAGGTAAACGTGAGAAAACCCTCGCGACTCCCTCTCTTTCTATATTTAAAAATGAGTTAAAAAGAACGAACAGCCTCGCAATCGAGCGAGGCAATGCCGCCAGTATGTTGGGTACCTTAGAGACGAAATTTGTACAACCTACTCAATGTATAGCTTATTTTGAGCACTTGTATTAATAATGGACTCCGATTATTAAGTTATTTCATTTAAAACGTTAATTTTAAGTCATGTTTCTTTTGATTGCTATCTAGGAATGTCAGAAACATGATTGCACTATGTTTTCTTTAATATGTACTATATGTAGAGTCAGCTACAGATAAATATGACAAGCTGCGTATTGAAAAATTAATACATAGGTGGTCATGTTTCTCTGCAGCTGATAGTACTTAAATAGATACTGAGTTACCACCAAATATTTGAACTTACGACCTTAAGAATATCAGTCGAGGTTAGGTACACCCAGACAGGCCAACTGGTCTTTAAAATGCAGTAACTGTAATGTTCAAACACATTCGTTCATTTCGATAACCATTCGCTTTAACTGAACGGTATCACTTCTCATATTGATATAATATAGCATTGTCTTGTCATTGTTTCTTTACAGCCACTTCGCCGTCATTTCAGTCAAAGGATAACAACTTTTATGGCATTACAATAAGGCACAGGACAATGTTACCGCATTTTCATAATAAAGTTTGCAAAACACATTTACCGGTTATGATTTATAGACGTTTAAACACCTTTTATGATTTGAAAGGTTGTGATATATCAGTTAGATGAAGAGATATACCTATGGCGATTGATACCCAGTTACTACGCCACAATTGTTGATCGTAAATGGGAAGATTCTGTTACCACTCCATAGATAGATAAAAGAACAGAAAGAACTGCGTAACAGAAAATAACCTGCTGTCGTATTATTACTAAATCATAGCGGCAGTGAGTCATAGATGGTATCCGCGAGACGTCTCCCCTTCACCGAGTGATGTATCGCGGTATAGCACCGCGTTAGACTTACTCGCATAAGCTGATGCTATCTACTTGACACGTTTAACGATTAACCCTTTGTATCGCTACAAAGGCCGCTCGTACACTGAAATTTATAAAACCTATGAAATCATTATTTGAATTTTTTTTTATAAGTCAATTAATATATGTAAACCTAAGTTACTATTAGAACGAACTATAAGAAACGTTCCCCCATTTGACGCGAGCTATGTTATTTTAGTAAGTTGCTCACTGATATAGAATTATTCTCAACCAGCGCGGCGTCAATAAGGCGAGCCGCGGCGGTACGCTCCTTTTAGGGATTGGGAAGTCTCAACATTTTCAAAGTCCCGGCACACGAGACGGCTCAGGCTCGAAGTCCCGGGACGTCCCGGCTATTATAATTATTTCTGTCATGAAATTACCCATTAAGCTAACAGATGGCATTGATGCCAGTGACAGAGCGAGGGAGCGGCGCTAATAAAACGTATTATGATGACCTTTCGTAACGAAAATTATTATAACACTTATGAACACTGTTTATATATTCTCGACTCAAAAGTCCCGGGACACGAGACGTGTAAATTTGGCTAATGTCCCGGGACTTCGAGACACGAGACGTCCCAGGACCTAATACCTAGTTCCTTTCCAAACAATGAGTGATAATTAAATAATATTATTACATTTAGTAAATAGTTGTGAGGATTCATATCAGTAGTGTTTATTTTTATGAACGAAGGCAACAGACACACATACATACAGTCCATACAGTCCACCTAATGGTAAGTGGATACTGTCGCCCATAGACATTCGCGATACATGCCAACATTAGTCCAAAATGAGAAACGTTGGCACGCCCCCGAATGCGCTGCCTCCCTTTGGAGATATAGGAATGGATTTGGAGAAAGGGTGGGGAGGCATAGGATGGGAATGGGCTCTAGCACATCTCACTCACTACCGAAACACGTACGTACATTAGGGAAATAAGAAAGTGGGAAATGCAGTACATTTCAAGGTACATTTCTGTGAGCATGTAGAGTGTATTTAAGCAAAATTTCCTGCTTATATTGTTTACAATTGAATTAATAGTAATTAACATGAAATACTTATATTCTTACATCTTATGTTGTTAAGTATGTTCTTGCAAAATGAATTATTTGATTTGATTCACCACGCATTGTATATCTACCCTGCAAATTAAATTTTAAAAAATTAGTGGCGTCATCACCAGCGATTACCAGTGGGCGTGCGGCTTAACCCCGACCTCACCAATCTAGATCAATGTTGCACAACATATCACGCGCGTGATATCTCTGATATCGTCTTAATGCGGAGCGCGTGACGCACAGATTATGTGTTGCTGTTGCTATGCTGTACGGCTTGGTGCACACTCTTACCTTACGATAATAACGATTAGATTTTTGTGGTAAAAATTCACTGCAACGGGAAAAAAATATTAATTCAATAGCTCGTCCCATACATAGCAATTTCAAGAAATGCAAATACTAAAAATAAATATTATTTATAGTTTATTAAATCATCTCACTTTTTAGTATAGATGTTGTCCCAAGCCACAAACAAACATTTTCTTTCTATACTATAATATAATAAAGAGGTAAAATTGTGTGTTTGTATGTTGGGGGTAATCCCTGGAACTACTGAACCGATTTCAAAAATTCTTTCAGAAATAGGAAGTTACATTATTCGTGTCTAATACAGGCTATATTTCATTTTGAAATTTTGAAAAAAAGAAACTTACAAACCGGACCGAAGCGAGGACGTGTCGCTAGTAGAAAATAAATTAGTGTCAACATATTCCTTCTTTTTATAGAAAAAAAGGCAGCAGACGAGCATACAGTCCACCTGACGGTAAGTGGATCCTGTCGTTCATGGACATCCGCGATACGTGCCAACGTTAGTCCAGAATGACACACGTTAGCACGCCCCCGAATGCGCTGCCCACCTTTGCAGATTAAGGAATTGATTGGGAGGAAGGGTAGGGAAAATGGGGATGGGATAAAATGCGATGGGAATAGGCTTTGGCGTATCTCACTCACTACCGAAACACGTACGTACATTGCACAAATACGATAAAGTAGGAAATGCAATACATTTCAAGGTAATTGTTGTAAGCAATTGGAACTGTGAATGTATGTGAATGTATGTGAATGTGAATGTGAATGTATGTGAATGTATGTAAATGTATGTGAATGTATGTGAATGTATGTGAATGTATGTGAATGTATGTGAATGTATGTGAATGTTAGTGAATGTATGTGAATGTATGTGAATGTATGTGAATGTATGTGAATGTATGTGAATGTATGTGAATGTATGTGAATGTATGTGAATGTATGTGAATGTATGTGAATGTATGTGAATGTATGTGAATGTATGTGAATGTATGTGAATGTATGTGAATGTATGTGAATGTATGTGAATGTATGTGAATGTATGTGAATGTATGTGAATGTATGTGAATGTATGTGAATGTAATTGTAACTGGGTTTTTTTACTAAAAAATATATGACATACTATAACCAATAAAACTATACTACATAATACTCTAAACTGAGTCGTGTCCACGGCCGGCGGGCAGAGCGCTTCCTCATAAGTGAACTTGTGTACCATTGCTTATATATCATTGGATCAAAACAATTGAAACACTCCTTCTTGATTTGTTATTTACCTTTAAGAGATACTTACAATTATTCTGCGATTATATATTTTAAAAGATATATCCTTTTGTTTTGTGCGCAAGTATTATTGTAAGGTCAGTAAAAGTAATAATAATAAATAACGCCAGAGGGATAGATAGGGTCTTGTTAAAAGAATATTTGATATAATTTTAACGGATATATTATTAGGTGGAAATACAGGCTTCCTAATATTATGCGATGCAATACAATCAGCCCGTTCTGTATCCACTGCTGGACTTGGGCTAACAGCGAGTACTGAAAGCAGTGGATACCATGTCGTGTCAGCCGAAAGTACACCACTAAAGAGTGGACTCGCCAACCCGCTTGGCCAGCGTGAGGAGGCTTATATATAAACATATGCCAGATGTGTTGTCTACATTAGGAGACTTATATGTAGAATGAATTTGGCAAATTAAATTATATAATTACATGCATTTCCAACTTTAGTATCTCATTTCAAAACAATCAGTTCCATGAAACAAAATTACAAGCAAAGGAAGCCGCTGACAGCTAACTTCCTTTTAAAATCACTCAATTCCATTAAAAGAAGCGAAACAAATTATTTCAGCGGAGTGCGTGCGCGCGTTGAACTCTTTTACGAGTAGGTACATGTTGACTGATAATGTCAGAGCTAACATAAATGAGACATTTATAACTTGTAAAGTTTATATTGAGGCACTTAAAATAACCTGAAATTGCTTACCATCAACACCTTCAATTATAATGCTGTTACGTAAAAAGATAAAATCTTTATAGAAAGATATAGGTTTTGAGCGCACTTTTCCCTTTTAGGGCCTAAACTTTAAATTAGTTTGTGACCATGTGGTGAATAGCACCACTCTATCTCATCTCGTGAGTGTCATAAAAGGCGACTAAGGGTTAACAAAGCCGCTACCACATACCATCTCCAAAAGAATTGATTCGTCAACCTACTCGGGTTTGCGGTATAAAGTGTCGTGAAGACAAGTCTGTACGCAACGACTTTTTGTATGCTTTATATGATCTTACCTCAGTGGAGATGAAATTTTTTGTGAATCAGCAAAATGCTACATTTTTAAATTTTCGCAACAGGTTATGTTCATATTAACATAACTTGAAAAATGGCATTACCTGCTTCGATAAATAATTGATTACAAGAATTGATCACAAGAATTGATCACGGCGTGGTGTAGTCGCGTGTTGTGTTTTGTGTGAAATGTACACTTTTGTTTAATTGGGGATGTAATTATTATTGTCGTGGAAGTCGTGGCGAAATGTGATCTCGTTTCGTGGGTTTATTCTGTAACAAATTCAATACTACTTTTTTGGCCGGATGGTGTTGACTGGTTTTAGTAAAGCACCACTCCTTATCTTCCCGTGGGTGTCGTAAAATGCGACTAAGGAATAACAAAGCCGCCAAAATAGTTTAGCCAAACCTCTAAAATAGTGCACTTGCCAACCCGCTTGACTAGCGTTCAAAGGCCATGTATTCTGTTTTCATATCTACTGCTGGCCTCCTCTTGCCCACCTTAAAATTGGTCAAGCGGGTTGTCGAGTCCACTTTTTTTGAAGGTGGTGTAATTCCTCACTGCCTCTATTTGTTGCTGATCTAAAGCCAGCCGACACCACACGACAATAATAACTTTGAGCATCTTCCTGAATATACCGAAACACCACTTTCGTTAACACGATGACATCTTAGCAACGATAAATATCCATGTAACGGTCATTTTGCTTTAATAATAAAACATAAAGAAAAATATTATTTTCAAAATTAACTACATATATGTAAAGAAAATATATTTCTTTCATTTGAGTTTTGCCGCGCTCCGCGCTGTCGGTAGAACTAAATAGTGTCGGTAAAAGAGGGTAGGATATGGGATGGCGTGAGGTGAAGACAATCGTGCGAACTGTCAAATCAAATCAGGTCAAGATCAGTAAGACTAAATCAGATCAGTAAATAATAGATTGTAAAAAGGATTGAAGAATAAACATTATATGTCGTTTCTTTGTATACCGAAGCAACACAATAGTTTCATTTGACAATCCTTATAGTGTGAAAATAATCAACATTATAAAACGACATATAATGTTTATTCTTCAATCCTTTTTACAATCTATTATTTACTGATCTGATTTAGTCTTACTGATCTTGACCTGATTTGATTTGACAGTTCGCACGATTGTCTTCACCTCACGCCATCCCATATCCTACCCTCTTTTACCGACACTATAATATTATAGATCTACCGACAGCGCGGAGCGCGGCGAAACTCAAATGAAAGAAATATATTTTCTTTACATATATATTGAGATTATCGGTTCTGACTTTCCATAAGATAATTGCAGTGAACGCAAGGTTTGTGTGTTCGTATATAGCATGACAACTATCGAAACAGACTATATTAACATTGTAATGACAGAAAACATGAACATTTTGACCAATTTAGCCACACTTGAAATCATAAACGCTACAATTCGTTCTATTTTGCTTTGTGTTTATTTCGATTAGTCGAAATTAACCTATAAGGTCCTACTGCATGGCATAGGTTTTCCTTTGCAATCTCAAGGGGGTCTCAGATATACCACACTCGAATACTCGGGTTTCCTGACAATATTGTCTTCCAACGCCAAGTTGATAGCCAGGTGGATAATAAGAGGGGGGGGGGGGGGGCTGCACGGTCCATTCCCATAGCCACTGGGCGCACTGGACTGGCCACGTTCTCACAGACTAGCGACCCGTCCTCGCTTCGCTACAGTTTGTGTTTTTTTTTTTAATTTTTTTCCAAATTTCAAAATAAAATATAGCCTACATTAGACACGGATAATGTAGCTTACTATTTAGGAAAGAATATTTGTAATCGGTTTAGTAGTTCCAGAGATTACCCCCAACATACAAACAAACACACAATATTATATTAGTATAGAATACTACTACCTTGAAATTTACTGCATTTCCCGCTTTATTTATAAAAAATACTCTATTTTGTTAATTATCACAAAAGGCGGACTTAATGCCTTGCAGCATACGGACGTTTTATAAACATATATGTGTACCCATAAATTTTTAAACCACTTATAATTAAGAACAAAATCAACTTGGCCCTTAATCAGTGAAGCAAGTAAACCGCTCCATACTCCATTTACTCCGATACTTATTACCCTAATACTTACTTCATCAACTACACATATACACGGCATAATCGCTCTTATAGCGTACATAATAACTTACTTATTTACTTCTGATCTAATTCGTTTAAAAGCGAGTTATAAATCAAATTCCATTAAAACTATGTCCGGTTTGCGTTTACGAGTTTCAACGGATATTACCATAAAAATCAGTAAAGTGTACTTAAGTTATAGAGACATCGTAAATACAGTTACGCCATTTTTTGTATAGAAGTGTAGGCAATTAACTTGATGGTAAACAAGAAATTATCTTTTTTAAGAAAACGAAACTTTCCAAACTTTAATTTTACTCCGTCTTTGGTGAGCATATCAAAGTCTCACTAAAAATGAATCTTCGAAGGGAACATTTCCATGTCACAATTTTGTACCCTTTCAAATGTTTCTAATACTTGATAAATGGCTTAGTAGACTTCAAATGATATTTACAGACCTTCCACCTAAGGCAACTTTCCGGATTCAATTTTAATCCGGAAGACGAGTGAAAGCGGTTTTCAATTCCGGTGATTATTTAATAAAAATAACGTTGCAAAAGTCGAAAGTTAAACTTTCTTTAGAATTGGTTAAGAAGAGTCCTTTATTTTTTAGAATACCTTCTTGGTCACCGTTAATCGAAATATAGTGATTTGTAGTGTCAAGATGTATATCTTCAATTGGTAGATTGCTTTAAAATCTACTTAAATGCTTTAAACTAATTTTTTAAAAGATTTGTCAAATATAAAGATTGCTGGAAAATTTTCGACTGACGCGTACATTCGACGTTTTTGTTTACTGGTATGATTGAAAGACGACGTACGTAAAGTTGTTTAGATTATTATATATCGATGATAGATAACGGATCTGTAACAACAGGTAGTGGTTACTACATCATGGTTTATAGCAGAATTGATCGCCTTCTCACGCCCCGCGATTAACTTGGATAACTATGTTACGAAACTGTGACACACATGCATACTCTTTGATGAGCAAATACATTGTATCCATATTAAAATAAAAAAAAATGTTATTAAGACAATGAAAGACTTTTTGGAAGGAACTCGAGTAGTGAAGTTATGTTAAGTTAACATTTGTACAACTGTATTTGCACAATTGTGTTGTACAACATTTGTGTGTACAAACGAATATGAGCAAAAATATTTTACGTGGTACATTACTTCAGCCATGCGCCAAAACATACAATTTGGTTAATTATGAAAATTAATTGTAATTTATAATTTAAAATATATAAAATCATTCTAGCGAAAAATATAATTATTTCTGCGAATAAATTAATAGTTACACACTTGTAAAGTTTTATTGTCCTATCTAAAACATTCGTGGTGCCCACTACACAGTACAGGATGATGACTGGGCGCCGCGTCCGGTATATTAGAAATGAACAATAAGTTATGACAAAAAAATATTGTTAAAATTAGTAAAATAAATTCTATTCTCGATTCTGAACAACCCATTATAAATTTTGTATTGTACCATATTTGTGCGTCATTCTTATCGCTCGTATATATCTAATGTTTAAACGCTAAGGTAGAAGTTTTAGTAATCTGGGCAACTGCCCGCGGCACATCTTTCCTTTCAACGGGCCAGCAGTTTGCCAACGATTAGGTTTATGACCGTTGCCGTTATTTGACCACCATGATGAAAGTAATAAGACGGCAATACTCTTGATTTTATCAATTTAAATGGATAATTTTAAAATGGTAACAATAGGAGTAACGTTTCAGCTTTTATACCCAATTATGTTATTGCTTGTATAATAAATTTCTTTTATGTGGGTATACTAAAAATACATTTTGATATAATTCATAGTTTTGTGCTTATATGCACGATAGGTATATATTTTAACACGTGCCTGATAGCCACGCCTTGTCGATTTAATATTATATACATATTCATAGCGTTTTAATTAGTAGACATCGGCCTGTAAAATCCCACTGCAAGGCGCACGCGGGCCCAATGCAGATGTAGATATAGATGCCCCAATTTTTGTCGCAATTCTTGGACACCCCAATACTTTGTTGTATTGGCGTTTCTTAGCCGCCGAGCTACTGTTAAAAATGTATACTTCAGTAGAAACTTGGGAAGGTGTGGATTCACGGTGCAATCCCACAATGGCTGTAAGCATTCGATTGGCCGAGTTACCCCGCACTACCGATACTACCGATAAATGTACTGCACTTCCCACTTTATCCTATTCCGCTAGATGTACCAGAGCCTTCCCATTTTCCCAACTCTGTCTCCAAATCCATTCCTAAATCATTCTGGGGGCTTACTGCCGACGTTTGTTATTCTGAAAATCCAGAATTAATACATTATCATCTAATGCATGACCCGCACCACAATCGACACGCAACCGCGCCGCGTTCTGTGTGTTGGGGGCTTTAGTTATTGATTACCTTTATATGTATCACCTTGAATGGTCACGAGTGATCGGCCCACATGACCTACATATAATGGCCACGCCTTATCATTACAGTATTACATATTCATTAAGAATAAAGAACAATTTAACACATTGGGTCAGTGGTTCCCAAAGTGTGCACCCTGGGGCGCCCTCAATATATTGTACACAACTTCCAGTTATTTTTGCGTGTTGCACATTAAGACAAACAGACAAACAGATGGTTTATTTGGGCTCTTTATCATTCATAGTACATATTGCAAGGATTACAATTTACAACTTTAGATGTATAGATTTAGATTCCAAGTATGTATACTTTTGTGCCATTTCTAATTAGCCAGATTCTGTTGCGGAAATATACACAAATTATTAACCAACTACTAATACCGGCTACTTTGCTCGCGTGAACTATTGAGTGATTCCCGTGGGAACTCTGTAACGGATTTGGATTGAACGGACCCTAAATGTTAATCTAAGTCTATAACTACGGCAAGCTTTATTAAATTCTGTCAAGTGGTTTTTGCGTGATGCAGTTTCAGACAAAAATGGTTGATTCGGGGTCGATATCATTAGTCCTTATTGCAATTACTTTTTCAAAAAGTATTTCAGGTACAGACGCCGCTTTGTTATCATTTTATTATAAGTATAGATACCAATCAATCAAGACTAAAAACAAACCAACACATTTGATAAAAATAAAAAAGTATTGATCTACATGTAACCACATTCCTTTTCACTTCAACGCACCAAACCACACCATGCTTTATAGAAAATTCAGCACCAAATTAAAAAAAAGAGTGGTAATTGGACATGAACTGTCCGCGCGCGCTGTCCACCTGTCAAACTAATGTCAAAATGACGGGTGACAGGTGTAGGCGGTGACAGGTGACGTCTGGGACCACTCGAGCGATGACATGATTTTTGACGTGTGACATAATTTTTTGGACACTGGTTTTTGTGGCATTTCTAATTACAGTTTAGAGATTTAATTAAAGTTTTAAATTGTGCGGTAATGAGATACTTTAATCTCAATTCAAAATGTTTGTACTGTTAAATACTCATTTGAGTATCAGAAAATACTGAATGGACACAGAATCAAGGACAGCAAATTTAAAGATATGTTAGATTTTGGTTCACTGATGACAATAAGGAAATTTGGGATTCCGTCGGCTTGTTGATAACAAAATATTCTTAGGGCCTTTCTCACCACCTCCAAGTAAAGTAACTGTTAGCAATCTGATAGATAAATTATCTAACTATACTAACTATATCAAATCTAACTGATACTGACCTCTGTTGCAGTAATATCTGGTAAGTAAGGCCCCTAGTATTTGTTGTTGCTCCTTTATACAATCCTTTTAAATATATATTATCCTTTGCAATTTTTTTTATAAATATGACATAAATAAGTGTAGTCAAGGACCAAACAAATAAACTACATACATAAATTGCGGAATTTAAATGTACAAAATGACAATTTGTACTGCAGACTCGATGCGCACGGCGTTCCACAAGGGTGGACTCGTAGTTAAGCTCACTGTTAATTCACATTTGAGCGAGAACTGTCCCAATTACTTGGAAGTAGAACTCGGTTCGCATATGAGTGCCCTACAGAGAACCATCAAACAATATTCAACTTAGATACTTAACATTTTACATGAATGAAAGGTCTGCGTGAAAGGTTGGTGGCAGCGCCATCTATCGACGTTTGAAACTAATTTATTGTTCACTAGCGACCAGCCCCGGCTTCGCGCGTGTAGCACTAATTATCTATAGCCGGATGACTTCTGGTGGATAACATCATCATAACGGTAGCTTATTTATGCAAAATGTTCATAAATTATAGCCTATAACCTTCCTAGATAATCCCTCTTTCTATTGGTAAAAACCGTATAAACATCCGTACAGTACTTTCTGAGATTAGCCCGAACAAACACAAACTCAGCGCGGCGGGGGACTTTAATTTATAATATGTAGTGAATACATATGTAAATTATTGTACATGGTCTTTTGACGGGAACTCGAAAAGTGAAGCTGAGTTTGTTTGATTTTATTACGAAAAACCATATATTATTAGTTTTGTGATTTAATAGTGATAGTTAATTAAAGTTCAAAGTGTTTTTTGTGTATAGAATGCTTGTGATGATCAAATAAAAACAGCGTTTTTCGGGTGTTTCCAAGGAGTCTAACTCTTCTGTCCTCAATAAACTTACTATCGCTTTACTGAGTGACTCGCTAACATACTTAAGTCTAAGTCATCAACATCATACAGAACATCGACAAGACATGTTTTGAATTGTTTTGACTTTTTTGTTATAATTAAAAAGGTAACTCGATACTGGCACAATTTGCCAATTGACATATAAGAAGAGAAAAAAAATTAAGTAAAATGCCTATAAGCAGTATATACATTTTAATATATTTTGTTTCTAATATATTTTATATTGAATTATACTTAATTTTAAATAATTTAATTTAATTAACTTATTATAAATTGTGGTTAAGTTTCAATGCGGTTTCAACAAAAAACAAAAAACAAAACAGTGGACAAAAGGCATGTAGGTATCTAAAACATGTAGGTATCTAAAACATTTAAAAATATCCACTTACTTGAAAGTCAACTAAAGTTGAAGTTGAAAATTAAAATCTACTACCCTCGATAACGTAATTTTAACATTAATTTGACATAATAGGAAACAAGTCATAAAACAAGTTCTCGAGTTAAATCTAGATTTTTATTTGTTCTAGGACCTCCTGGAGAGGATATTTCGTCTATTCGACGTGGACAGGAAAGACCATTTGGTGCAGGAATATTGGATTGAGTTCCTGAAGGAGCGTCTTACGTAAGTCAGTCCATTTCTACTTTTCTTTTTAATTATTAACCACGTTAATTTAATTATCAATCAGTCCATTTAATCACGGATGTCTATGGGCCACATATAATACCATCGGGTGGACTGTATGCTTGTCTGCCGCCTTCGTACATAAAAAAAACGTGTTTGGGATTTTGAGTGAGATTTCGAGAGTTGAGTGCGCGACGCACCGAAATCATTGGAGTAGATAGTGTTGATCCACTTTTTGCACATCGATGTCAATTTTTATTCTAGATAATTGGAAAAATTCAGTCAGTTATACAATAATGAACCTACGTAAATTTTTATGTTATGAAATTTTTTTCACATATAAAATTTATGTTTTAATTCCTGTGTTATATGTTTCAGAGAAGACAAACAGTTGGACTTCATAGAACAGGTGGAGAGTGTCGCGTACGTGTTGTGCGGTGATGGAGTTATCACACTGGATACGTTTCAACACATACTGCAGAATAAAGTTGTAAGTTTTCTTAATACTTTGATTAAAATAAAAATCTTAATTTAGGAATTTCATAATTGGTAATAACATAAGAGTTGTATTTTTGATTCTCCATTTGATAATTTGTTAACGGCAGACGAGCATACAATCCACCTGATGGTAAGTAGATACTATCGCCCATACATGAATGGGCATATATCCGCGATACATGCCAACATTAGTCCAAAATGACAAACGTTGGCATGCCCCCGGATGCGCTGCCTACCTTTGGAGATATAGGAATGGATTTTGTGAAAGTCTTGGGAAAATGGGGAGGGTTAGGATGGCAATGGGCTCTGGCACATCTGACTCACTACCGAAAATAAGATTCGGTTATTTTGCATTCGGAAAATACGATAAAGTAGGAAATGCAGTACATTTGCAAGTCGCTATCAGAGTCATAAATAAATTAAGATAGCTAATAAGGTAGATAAGTAAGATAGACAGATAAACGTAATTATAGTATAGATAGATAGTGAAATTGTAACTTTTAGGGTACGATGGGGTTGACATACACAACAGTGTAAAAGCCCATAATTTTTCAGCTGATTGAAAAAAAGTTGAAAATATTGGTGGATTTGTTGGGGAAATAATTAAGTACTGAAAGTGGGATCAAATCGAAGGCAGCAAATATATAGGTAGGTTAGGTTTAGATTCCCTGGTGACTATAAAAATACAGGGAGTCTCGCGAAATCCACTTTGTATTGACATGCGTAGTAATTAAAAATTGTTTATTCCAGTTACTCAAAATGATTTGCTGTCCATCTTAGTAAGAGTACAAGCTGTTTTCTAATAATTTGCTAATTCTGTTAATTTGCAGGTAACGAACAAATTGCTTCGAGTGCTGGACGCCGACGGCGACGGGAGCGCGTCCGCTGACGAGATCATGGAGTTCCTCTCCACTGTCACCAGCAACAGGTATGTGTTTTGTTTGTCACTTAACCTGATTTCCGTTATTTATTTATTTGAAACTAGCTGTGCCCGGCCACGCGTTGCCGTGGCTGCCCAACAGATGCCGTTTACCCTGTTATTACCTGTTTTTGGGTAAACACCATGTTTTTACCCTGTGATAGGTATATAAAAACACGCGCGTGTTCGAATGCAACGTTGTGTCAAAAGCAATCAGTGAAGAACTTTCGGAGATTTAATATTTTGAACAAAGGAACGTTTACATTTTTATTTATATAGATATCAAACAATGGAGAAATTCACTGGGATTAGAGCAGTTGCCAAGGGGCGGTTCCCTTGAGATTGAAATGGTTCTGTAGCGTGTTGTCGGTTTAACGTGAATAAATAAAAAACTGAATATAATTTAAAATCGGGCATCGCGTCATCACGTGTATTTTTAGTTTCATGCAACAGGTGTTATGGTGCTCGCTACAGGAGGGTAGTAGTATGTAATGGTCTGGTATAGTGAGCTATTAATTGAAAAGCCTTTCACCAAACTCTATCAATATCTACTCCTACAATTTAGGATGTAGGATTTGGATACACATTATTATCTGAACCTTTTCCTCCATTTCCTTCCTCATAAATAGGAACCAACCTGGAATTGGTTTAAAGATTCGCCCAAGTTTCTTCTGTCAATTGTCTTTCAAATTTTCCCAATTGTTTTGTAATATTATTAAATTAAATTAACCCAGCATTATACCATGCTATATCCAGCAGTCCAGAGCAAGTTAGACTTAATGCCTTATGGCATTCCCTATCAGTTAAGCCTCTGCTAAATTATCTCCAGATGTTAATTATGGTCAATTATGTCTAGACCCCGCGTGGGCTTCGACAAGCACAGTGTGGATCGTTTGGAAGAGCTGTTCCGGCAGACAGTTGGTGACCAGAAGGAGATCACTAGGGAACAATTCCAGAACATTGTCGTTTCCAAAAACGTAAGTGATACATCAATTTTAAAGTATTTTCTTTTTTGTATTGCCAGAATAAAGTCTTACATAATACCAGTCTATAATCTATTGAAGCCACTAAAACTTATCCGTAGTGAGAATAACAGCTAAAGCTTATGTTAAAGAAATTATACAATACATTAAAAAAATAAAAAAGTCAAAATCTTTTTATGCCAAAAAGGTTGCAAACGAGCATATAATTCATATTTGGGACCAACAATCTATATAAATATAAGGAGAAATGTGACTGACTGGTTCATCATTGGCGAGCCGAAACCGCTGAAGCTAGAAACATGAAATTAGGATAGTAGTTTTCTTTTATGGCGTAAACTCTCACTGTGAAGGGATTTCTTGGTATTCAACCCTTAAAGTATTGAAACGGGATATCGAAGTTTATATATTATAGAAAAAAGCGAGCAAACCCGCGCGCAAGGGCATCAATCTCCAGTACAAAATACATCGTTTTAGGGTTACACAAAAGATCCTCTTGGGTTAAAATTTCCATTCAGTATCTCCTTAGATTTCCAATCATTTCGACCTTCTTAGGACCACCCCTGATGAAATAAGGTACTAATATAACTTCCTTTTTAGCCGTTCTTCACCGAACGGGTGTTCCAGATCTTCGACGAGGATGACTCTGGAGCTATATCTCTCCAGGAGTTCATTGCAGCAGTTCACAGATTCGCGGGACAGACGCCTGATGACAAGATACGGTTTCTATTCAAGGTCTATGACTTGGATGGTGAGTGGTTTTATATTTATATTGAATACGGTAGGATTCCTTGTGTCGTGAGTTCAGAGACACACACAGAGACAAACACACCAGACCCGAACAAATATTTGTCTTTGAACAAATGAATGTCTGACCGGAAATCGAACTCAGGACCTTTTGCCTATGACTTAATTGATTTTAACTTTGACTTATTATTTCGTAACCATTTCCAGGCGACGGCCTCATCCAACACCGCGAACTACAACACGTAATGAGAGCGTGTATGGAAGAGAATGGCATGCAATTTAGCGATGAACAGTTGCTTGAACTCACCGGCGCCATGTTCGAGGACGCTGATACCGAACAAAGAGGAGCTATCACTTACGAGGCGCTTAAGAACCAGCTGAATAGGCATGAGGGCTTGTTGGAGAACTTATCTATTAGGTTAGTATGTTTTTAGTTAGTATAGTTTACATTTGGGAGTGCAGGTTGAGGACGCGCACACTAATGAGCGGGGACATCACTAATGAAGCGTTCAGTTTTGTGCCTCATATTAATACACTAGCGACCCGCCCTCGCTTCGCTTTGGTTCATAAGAAGTTTTTTCTCAAAATTTCAAAATAAAATATGGCTTATATTAGACACGGATAATGTAGATTCCTATGTGTGAGTGATTTTTTGAAATCGGTTCAGTGGTTCCAGAGATTACCCCCAACATACCTACAAACACACATTTTTACCTCTTTGTTATATTAGCATAGATTCATTTGGTTTTTCACTCTTTTATTCATCTATTCGTACAGTTATTGTTTGAATTATTCAACCACTTAATTACTCAATCAATCATTTATTTATCACCGTCTCTACACACCATAGACCGGTGGATGGCCTCTTCAAAACCAGCTACTAAACCTTCTTCCACAAGATGTCTTGGCTGAATTCCTGTATAATGTATTATGGTTCTGTATAATGGTAATTTAACTTTTGCTTTCCTGTAAAACTGAGATCAACAAATAAGTAAGAATTACTTGACGTGGTGAGCACTAGATGGCGCTGTAGCTAGTGCTACATCGCAACTATCTTTTAGTTTTTGTGCTTGTATAGCTTTGTGGTTAAATCTGAAATAAAACAAAACATGCACTGTGTGTACCTGACTCCTAGTCATTTTATTTCTGAACCTAGACCATTACGCTCTTGGGGACTATTCAGTTTTTGATCATTTTCACTCAATTTATTCATCCGTTCGTGCTGTTATTATTTCAGTTATTCAATCATTTAATCGATAATCATAACCAAGTAGCCCTTTCGTATTATTTCTTGGACACGGGCCTCCCCGTGCATACTGTCCCATGCATGCGGGATGTATGGCCTTAAAACGGCATGCTGGACAAGCGAGTTGGCGAGTCCACTTGTTTAGAGGTGGAGTAGTTCTTTAGCACTTGTGGTATCGGCTTTGTTATCCCTTAGTTACCGCAACACGATACCAGCGGGAGGAGATGGGGTGATGGTATTCAAGCGGGCGACACCACACGGTCGAATCAGTCAACCATTCTTTCATATATTCATTTATCACCGTTTCCTTCACAGCATAGACCGGTGGCTGGTTCCTCCAAAACCAGCAGCCGAACCGACATCGTTCCTCAATAAGATGTCTCGCTTAAAACCCTACCAGCTCTCTCTGCCGTACTTTCGCAACAACCACGTGTTTCTCATATTCCTCGCCCTTTTCGCACTTGTCAACATCGGCCTATTTGTGTCAAGAAGTATCGAGTACCGGAATCATAATGGATTCGTCATATTGGCTAGAGCTTGTGGTGAGTTGTTTCTCATTTGTCTTTCGTAAGTATACGAAATAAAATCAGACTATTTATATTTACAAGCACTATAACCCTTCTTATTTACTTCTTCTTTATTGTATACGCAATTTATAATTTTAGTAAGTGGAGTTTTTTTTTTATGGACGAAGGCGACAGATGAGCATACAGTCCACCTGATGGTAAGTGGGCGACAGGCCCATAGACATCCGCGATACGTGCCAACATTAGTCCAAAATGACAAACGTTGGGACGCCCTGGGATGCGCTGCCTACCTTTGAAGACATAGGAATGTATTTGGAGAAAGGATTGGTAAAATGGGGAGGGATGGGATAGGAATGGGCTCTGGCATATCTCACTCACTACCGAAACACGTACGTTACATTAGGGATATAAGATAAATTGGGAAATGCAGTACATTTCAAGGTAGTCTTCTGTGAGAGAGGAGTAACGTGGCCAGTCGAGTGCGCCCAGCGGCTGTTGGATTGCAGCGTGCACTCTCCCTCTCATAGTGACAATCCTCATCCTCAGAGTGTTAAGTAGAGTGACATTTCTATAAGTAAACTTTTTGCATATAACTCTATTTATATAAAGTTCTCTCTTTTACTATATGAAGTTTTCTGTGACACACTCAGTACACTAAAACTATGTATTTTAAAGTTCGTTTAGTTCATTTCATAATTAGTCTTCTGCAATAATTTGTCTCATTTTCCACTCACCCGTGATGTACAATTAAACAGAAAATAAATAGCTTTTTCTGTATTTGCAAAACAATTATAAAGTAGATTGAATACACTTATTAATGTAAAACCTTCTTTGCCTGTCGAACAAGTAAGAAAAGCAATTTTTAGACTGGTATACTACGAGGTTACTCGGAACTAATTAAATGCTACCATTTATACTTTTATCGAATTACATGCAAAAATAGGTTCAATAAATTGGTTGAACTATGACGACAAAGTATCTTAACTTGTTGTAAATTGTAATATATCGTATCATCGGGAGATAAGGCATTATTAACTTCCTCTTATGATTCTTAGAACCGCGACGCATATTGGTTCAGGTGTGTTGGGGACCCTATGCTGATCCCCGGGAGACCTCCAACCTCACCCCTTCTAGTCCGCCCTGACCGCCACGCGCACGCTCATTAGCTCTCTATATAATCAGCTATGCATCACCATGTTTATCATTATCTCTCATGTAACCATCATTGTGCAATGTCTCATTATTATAGTAGAAATGCCTTATCTCTCTATGTAACAGTTCTTCAACATAAAGAAATCACTCACCCTAAAGATAGTATATATAGACTTCAGTATACTACTATTCCGGCACGAGCATCTTTAGTCCATGCACCTGTCCTCCCCTCGGTTCTTATTTCGTTTCAACCCTCTTCACAGAGTAACGTCATTGACTACACTGCTCATTTATTCCCCACTACCTCCCATTTATACCCCCCGAAACGGTACACGCCATTGAATAGTAATGGACAAGTGTTGCCATTATAGAGACACATAAACAAGGTTTAATAAAATATTGTGCCAATATATATTTATTTTATTATCTTATTAAATTATTATTTATTAAATAATTTATTTAATCATTAGCTACCACTTATATATTCGCGATACTTCGCGACAACTTTTTTATCACAGTGTACACGCGCGTCGGACGAGTGAGAAAAGAGACGAGTTGGTGCAGAAGACAAGTTGTGAAATTGACTAGTTGTGGAAATATGACGTATTGATTAAAATGATGTATAGTTAAAGACGACAGATGGACAAAAAGAACAACAGAAAGATTAAGACTAAGGACGAGATAGATGGACGATATATAGGAAACAGAATGTGCCGCGTGTAGAAGAAATACAGAAAATAAAACGGAATGGCTGACTTTGGGGGCGGCTTTCTACATCTACACCACTTTCTATATCTACACCACTTTGCCACTCCACGATACTATTATAAAAGTCCGTATGTTCGTGTGGAATGTGACATTGAACTTTCTTCGACTACTGAATCTTTATATCGTCTGTGGGGGAAACAAAGGAATACACAGTCAATATGACGAGTAGGTTTCATAACCTCATGCAAATCTATCTATTTTGCCGTTTGTATATATATTATATCTATTGGTTATGTACAAACGTGTGGTGTCGGCTGGCTATACATAGAAAATCACCACCCCATCTCTTCCCGTGGGCGTCGTAAAAGGAGACTAAGGTATAACAAAGCCGCAACCACAAGCGCTGAGGAACTTTACATTCCTCATGCCCATTGGAGGTCTGGTCTGAAAGGGCTGGTTGCATTGCATTGCTCACAACTGTTGTTATTTCAGGTCAATGTCTAAACTTCAACAGTGCATGGGTGTTAGTACTGATGCTCCGGCACTGCATCACGGCACTACGCGTGCGCGGCTTCGGCTCAGTACTACCTCTAGACCACCATATCTACTTGCACAAGTTGACTGGAGTCCTGATCTTCGTATACAGCATCCTGCACACGATCATGCATCTGTGTAACTTTAGTGAGTTTTTTTTATATAGATAAATGTGGCAGACGTGCATACAGTCCACCTGATGGTAAGTGGGACACTGTCGTCCATAGACATCGGCGATAGATGCCAACAACAGTCCAGAATGACATACGATGGCACGCCTCAGGATGCGCTGTCTATCTTTGCAGATGAAGGAATGAATTGGGATAAAGGGTTGGGAAAATGGGAAGGGATAGGATAGTATGGGATGGGAATGGGCTCTGGCATATCTCACTCACAACCGAAACAGGTACGTACATTGGGGAAATGCGATAAAGTAGGAAATGCAGTACATATCAAGGCAGTCTTCTATGAGAGAGGGGTAACGTGGCCAGCCTAGTGCATCCAGCGGCTGTGGGAATGCAGCGTGCAAGCTTCCCCTACAAAACTTATTTTACTAAACATTAATCATGTTTTATATTTTAAACCTGGTCTGAATGCGTAGAATTAAAAGCTTTTGTTTATCTTTTAATTCTTCTCGAGGTTTCGGCGTGGGTTACACCAGCCGTGGTCACTAGTTGATTAACCCTCTGCAACTGTAACAGTCAACTCGTGACCACGGCTGGAGTACCCAGTAGAGCGGAGTATTGTGTCTTCAATATTCTAGTTGTCAATCAAATAATTTTGTTCCTTTCTTCCCATCTCTTCCCGCAGGTATAATAGTAGTAAACGACCCAATAATCAACAAAGCCAACTACACACTGTCTGAGTGGTTGTTCACACAGCGACCAGGTCTATTCGGCCTGGTGGGTGGCTGCGCTAATCCGACGGGTATAGCACTAGTCGTGATACTGCTGGTTATGTACGTGTGTAGTCAACCATTTATCAGGAGAGGGGGGAGTTTTGAGGTAAGTTACACTCTTACCATCCAACTAGACTTTTACCTCCATGACAAAGTTTGCGAACGAACAGCAATAAGGAAAGTGCCCAAAGATATAATACAATTGCCATTTAACATATTTAAATATGAAATGTTTTCTTGGTTGTTGGAAAAATGATTCCACAAAAGAATATTGACATTGAGTTTTTTTTATGGATGAAGACGGCAGACGAGCATACAGTCCACCTGATGGTAAGTGGATACTGTTGCCAATAGACGGATGTCTATGTCTATGTATGGTGTTATTAAAAGTTTTTTTGTTTTTTTGGGAATTGTATACTCGCTCTTTAATAGACATACTATGCAAATAAAAAAAAAACTTATTGGGTCGCTGCTCGTGATATCATTCCAGTCTACTTCATTCCACTCCAGTAACATTTTATTTTATTCTCCTTTCTCCTTTCCTCTCATCTCCTCTCCCCTCCCGTCTCCTACTCTCCTCTCCTACACTCTCGTTAAGTAACTAATCACATTGATCGGCAATATTTCGCCACTGATGATTTAAACCACTCATAGTGACAGCCAGTGACTTATCATTGATCATAAATCACTTTCTAAGGATAAATGCAATTCATGGTGTCTTGCCACTGATGTAAAGTATTTTAAAATAATTATAAGTTAGTTACCACAGCTGGTAAGTCACTTACCACACGCGGTGAGTGTTTTACCCCGTATGGTAAGTGCCACTGTTAAACCATATTTCATATTCTATTGGCAGGTGTTCTACTGGACGCACCTGCTGTACGTGCCATACTGGGCGCTGCTGATCTTCCACGGACCGAACTTCTGGAAGTGGTTCGTGGTTCCCGGCGCCGTTTACATAGTCGAGAGGGTTATGCGACTCGCTTGGATGAGGTAAGTGTTATATTGCAAAGGATCTAGGATCTATATAAATATTATTAGAAATAATACAAATAGTAACGGATTCAAAATCCACATAGATATTATTGGAAATAATCCAAATAGTAAAAGATCCAGGATCCACATTGAATTTGTTTGAATTTTAAATTCAGGACAAATAGACAAACAGTTATTTTGTTACAATAAATACATTTCCACAAGTCCAGTTCCAGTTCGGAGTTACAGTACTTTTATATATACATTAATACATATGTATACATTAATTCATATACATTAATCTTCTAAATATTATTCTAACTTCTTCACCCCAACGGTACAGTATTGAGTTCTCCCGTTAAATTATCTTCACAGATCAGAACGCGGTAAAACGTACATATCATCTGGTATATTGCTACCCTCCCACGTCACCCACCTGGTGGTGAAGCGCCCTCCCCTCTTCGACTTCCACGCGGGCGACTACGTGTTCGTCAACATACCAGCCATCGCCACATACGAATGGCATCCTTTTACCATCAGCAGTGCACCTGATCTTTCAGGTAAGGAACGGTCATCGGCTTAGTCGATAAATTAATTCTGTTAACATGGTTTTGTACAGTTTTTTATTTAAAGGGAAAAATGAAATGAACTGCAGAAATACTGAAAATGGCAGAAAATATAAAGTTGGGTTAGGTTTACGAGTGCAAGGACAATTTAGAACAACTCATAACATTAACATCAGAACATATCAATTTTTAACATTCAATCAATTTAATAAACATTAACATTTTATTAACAAACGTGGACCCCTTACAGGTTCTCTGGTGAGGTTAAAGATATAGGAGTCCCGCGATTTGGGTCGTCTTATGTTGATGTTTTTTTTAAATTGGAAGTCTGGTGAATGGTTTGAAAAGACCAATCAGTTCTGTGTGTTACGCAAATGAGAAGTTTGCGTGACGAGTTACACATAGCGCACCTTTACTATGGAGATTTACTATGGAGACGAGATTGCGATACTGCATATTGTTTTTATTTTTGTGAATATTATTAATAACAGGATTTAAAAATTCAAGTTTTCGATCTTGGCAGACAGCTGCGCGCACTGCCATCCTCCAAAACCCGCAAAAATGTCGACGAAGTTTTGATTTTAGCGAAATATCTCTTAAAACATTGCGTTTCGTAGAAAATGTTATTCTTTTATAGATTAAACTGAAGTAAATTTGCTTCAAAACGAGCACAGTGCTATTTACATTACCTGAGAAAAATGGCGACAGTATATACGAAACTTCATGAGCATTCAAACATCATAGCGGTCGTCACTAAATTTTTTTAAGGATAAGACCATCATAAAGTCCACCTAATGGTAAGTGGATACTGTCGTCCATAGACATCCGCGATGCGTGACAACATCAGTCCAGAATAACAAACATTAACACGCGCCTACCTACCTTTGGAGATAAATAGTAATGGGTTTGAATAAAGGGTTGGGAAAATAGGGAGGGATAGGAATGGGCTCTGGCATTCTCACTCACTACCGAAACACGAACGTACGTACATTGCGGGAATAGGATAATGTAGAAAATGCAGTACAATTCAAGATAGTCTTCTGTAAGAGAGGAGTGACGAGGCCAGTCGAGCGCGATCAGTGGCTGTGGGAATGCACCTTGTACTCTCTTCTGCTATAAATATAATAATTAGTTCAGTAAATGTCTGGCAAATTTATGTCATGTATTTGTACGCCTTCCGTGGCAAACATTTTAAGCGTATTTCAACTACCACCTATGTTTACAAATAAATAATAATTTCAGTTCATTTCATTGATTGGCCTTAGTTTAGTGTTTCCCATACTGCATGTGCTCGGCAGACTACCTGTGGATACACGTGCGCGGCGTGGGCCAGTGGACCAATCACCTCTATGAGTACTTCGAGGAGCAACATCATAGGATGCACGCCAACTCGCTACTACCATCGGAACAACACCAGTGAGATTTTTTTATACATTTTTTATATAAAGAACTAGCGAACCGCCCTCGCTTCGCTTCGGTTTATAACAAATTTTTTTTCTTTTTTTTTTAAATTTCGAAATTAAATATAGTCTATATTAGACACGGATAATGTAGCTTCCTATTTATTAAATAATTTTAGAAATCGGTTCAGTAGTTCCAGAGATTACCCCCAACATACAAACACACAATTTTTTCTCTTTATTATATTAGTATAGATATGTCACACTAGCAGTCGTTCGACCCCATGTTTTTTTTATATACTAGTGGGCGGACGAGCAAGCGGTCCCACGTGATGATAAGTGTTACCGTCACCCACCAGCACCTGCAACACCAGGGGGCATGCGGGCGCGCCGCCGACCTTGCAAAATACTATTCACAGCTGTCTTGATGAACCCCATATCGTAGCTTAATGGAAAGACCTCTTGAGGCAGTTCTTTCCACAGCCTACGGATTCGCGGTATAAAGTAATTTTTGGACCGAACAGATAACTGTCTATCGTTTGATGTTCAGCTAAGTACCTTTTTTCAAATTATGTATTGAAATGGAGGTTGGACATGAAATTCAATAAAATTCACATTTATTTAAATAACTAGCTGTTGCCCGCGACTTCGTTCGCGTGATCTTCAAGTACTAATTCAGAAACCTTCGCACGTCGTGCGCACAACAACTGACCAAAGTTTCATCGAAATCGGACGGAACGGTTTAGGAGCGCATAGAAGACAAACAAACATCATTTTTTACATAATAGATTTAAATAATTAGATAAATGAACTAACAGCTTATAATATACATATATTTTTTCTCTCAAAGTATCATATTGTTAGATTATATTGAATTTTGAGCGCGTCCTCTGGCATAAGTTTATATACCATGTGAAGGATACATATAATTTAGATTTATACGTCCAATGTTGTAATACAATGTTTCCGTATGCACTCTCGGTAAAGTATAATTTAAATAAATAAATATATATGTAGAATGAATTTATATTTGAAACAGAAAAGTGACCCGAACGAGTTCAAGTCAGAGCAAACGCAAAGGTTCCGCCGGCGACGGCAAAAAGCGCTCCGTGGACTTCTCACCGGCCTCCTACTGCAACGACGCGTTCACCATCGAGGAGGAGGGCAAGGAGTATACTAGTAAATAATTGTTAACTTATTTTTATACTAGCGACCTGCCCTCGCTTCGCTTCGGTTTATAAGTTTTTTTTTTTCAAAATTTCAAAATATAGCCTATATTAGACACGGATGATGTAGCTTCCTATTTGTGATTTTTTTGAAATCGGTTCAGTAGTTCCAAACATTACCCCCAACATATCTACAAACACACATTTTACCTCTTTATTATATTAGTATAGATATATTCACTGGCTTCCGCCCCCTTTTAAATTCTAATTTAAAAATATCTCCCTCGTTTCCCTCCCTTTCCGGTGAAATTTCCTAAAAATCCTTCCTTAGTTGTTGCATACGTCGTAAAATCTATCTACTGTGTAAAATTTCATGTTTCTAACTTGAGCGGTTTCAGCTCGGCGATAATGAATCAATCAGTCAGGACATCTCTTTTTCTGTGTATAGATTTTGAATGTATAAGTACTCATCGTGTTCTTCTGCGATTAGATTTAACGGTTTAGTTGCAAAATGTACAATTCTCAAAATGGCAACAAAACATTTATTTTTCGAATTACTACGGCACAAGCCAAGTTCACTTGGTTCGTAAGTTCACAGTCGATGGCATTACTGTATTTGATGGAATACTATTACCTTTTAAATCATAATCAATTTCCTCTTATAAATTGTTACATCATTCGCCTGTGTAAGTCACAAAATATTCTGTCATCGTGAATTACTTCAAATTGTTAGTACAGGAACAGGACCGGATGAAGGGCTGGGCGCGAGGTAATCGGGGGTCGACGCGTGACATGCGGAATATATGATTTTCTGGCGAAAAATAGCACCGTTTTCATTTAGTAACGTCCACGTTATAATAAACTAACTGTACCTCCAAAACAAACGTTAAAATTACTAAACTTCATTTACTAACACAAATTTACAGCGAAACCAATTAAAACAGAACTTTAACGCGGGCATGTATCGCGGATGTCTATGGGCGACAGTATCCACTTACCATCAGGTGGACTGTATGCTCGTCTGCCGCCTTCGTCCATAAAAAAAAAATCTTACATCAATATAAGGTATTGTTATCGCCACAGGGGGTTTGAGTATATACATATAAAATATAAATAACTTACTTAGATTCAAGCCCAATGTGTAATCATTTCAGCTAGCCCAATGTCGCGTGGTAGTCGCGTGTCGCGGTCGCTGCTGTCGCCGCTGCGACTGGAGAAATCGCGCTCGATGCCTGATATGCACAACACAGACAAGAAGAAGCAACGGCTACAAGCGTAAGGATGTTTACTTATTTGTAACAATAATTATTATTATTTTAAAACATTCTTCTAAACCATATTGTCTCTGTCTGGGTAAGCCAAAATAAGGTCCAGGTTTCAGGACACCAGGGAGAGAAACCAACGGACGATATGCGCGGTATTGAGCAGCACCGCCTTATGCATTTTCGTTGAGAGCCAGTCACCGCGGAAACCCATCCGGCTCAGATTGGTCTCGAGGCTGCTGGAGATTACAAGTCGACTGTCGGTGATCTCGTGCGCCAGGTCGAAATACGTTCTTCTTTTCTCGGTTTCGGCTTTCACGAGGACGGTGATGTCTACTAAGAAAATCATAGACTAATTACCTTAAGAACTGATTTCATAAAGAATATTTCCTAATAAGCCTATTGTTTCAACAGTCTCCGCGATTACATGCGATCAGAATCCGAGAAGAGTTTCGACGAGTGTTCACTACGCCGGGCTCGTCGCGCTCTAGGCGCGGCTTACCGCAGCCCTCAGCACCGCGCGCTCGCGCACAGCTTCCGCTACATGCGCACCAAGCCCGCCATCATCGCCTTCAAGACGCCCAGCCTCGAGAGCTGCGAGAGGAGGCGGTCTAACGAGAGCATCATTACACTCGGTCAGTACTGTATACACACAGTTCCGCTTGCGCACCAAGCCCGCCATCACACGCACATGACCATATGCACATACGAGTACAGATCAGCAATTATTTATTTATTTTTAATATAAAACAAAAAATCATGAAATACATATTCATGACATATTGAAATAATTTACACTATTTTTGTATGATCATATACACACACACGCATTTATCCTGTATATACCATACAATATATATACACACATATATATACACATACGCACATTAACTGTATCCTGTATATAGCATACACCATACACATACCATACAGGATTAAATAAAAATACTGAATCTTTATACTGAAATAAATAAAAATACTGAAATAATCTTTTTAACACTGAATTTCTTACGTGAAAACTAACCATTTTTGTTTTACGAATTTCTTTCACACATTCATAGTACACTCACTCACTGGGGCCGCGTGAGTACACTCACGCCAACATGTAGGTACATAGTGTAGGTGTAGGTGTAAACATGTAGGTGTCTAATATAGTGTTATTAGTCAGAACTTTGAACAAGGACGTAGGACACTTTTTATTCCAGATAATTCTCGAGAAGCCGATTACTTTTAAAATAAAATCTACACGGATTTCTTCCAGCAAGAAGACGTCTATCGAAAAGCCTATCCCCAGACAAAGACGTTGAAGAGCCAGTGCCCAAACCGGAGATCAACATCATCAGCCCTTCAGAGTCGTCCTGTGACACCACCCTCAACTATCCGGTCGGAAAACCTCTGGAAGTAAGTTCATACTGTAGTAAGTTTGTAGGAGAGTGCACGCATTCCCACAGCCGCTGGGTGCACTCGGCTGGCTATGTTACCCCTCTCTCACAAAAGACTACCTTAAAATGCATACTTTTCCTACATTTCCATTTGCATTTCCTACTTTGTTGCATTTCCCCAATGTACTTATGTGTTTCGGTACTGAGTGAGATACGCCAGAGCCCATTCCCATCCCATCCTATCCTATCCTTCCCCATTTTCCCAAACCTTTCTTCCAATCCATTCCTTAATCCGCAATTGTTGGCAGCGCATCCGGGGGCGTGTCAATGTTTGCCATTCCGGACTGAAGTTGGCATGTATCACGAATGTCCATAGGCTACAGTGTCCACTTACCATCAGGTGGACTGTATGCTGGTCTGCCGCCTTTTTTCTATAAAAAAAAATACTATCAACAAATTTTATGTAATTTTTTGTTAGATCGAATAAAAATGATTCTATGTAGTGAATGGTATTAACTATAAAATCTATGTAGTTTGGAATCAAAGTTTGGGCAAAATTACCAAATTATGTTTTATAACTTTCTATGCATTTTTTTTGCATATGTAAATACATATTTCTGAACAAAAGATAAATATGTAGAATGTTAAAACATGGTTTACCTTGAAATAAAGCCATGTACTTAAGTGATAATTTAGTTTAAGTATAATACTTAATTTTCGTTTATGTTTCATTAAAATATAATTTACATTGAACGTCAATATACAAGATGTCCGAAATTTCCTGGAACCTGGAATCATGGATTCCGGTCATTAATCTGGATTAAGTAAATGACATATAATGTTGAGAGTATTCCTTCCAAAAATATCAAAATTTTGAGTTTCATATTTGGCAAATTGGTGCGAAGAACTTGGTAAAAATAAAAAATAAAATTGGAAATTATCAACGTGTTGCTGAATTACAACTTAAATCACGAGCTTCGGGAAAAACTTTTGATTGGAACATCTATACTAATATAATAAAGAGGTAAAATTGTGTGTTCGTAGGTATATTGGGGGTAATCTCTGAAACAACTGAACCTATTACAAAAATTCTTTCACAAATAGGAAGCAACATTATCCGTGTCTAATACAGGCTACATCTTAATTTGAAATTTTGAAAAAAAAAAAAACCGAACCGAAGCGAAGCGGGGGCAGGTTAAATTACACTAAAAATACTCGGCATCCATGTTACTCATACTTTTTGTTACTACACATATGTACGGTTAGGTGAACGTTCACATAGACCATGTTGCACTGCTTATAAAGTGGACACGTTTCTCCCAATCGAAGAAAGTAAAATTTTTATTCATACTATATAAAATATATAGAGATTGAAATCACTGAGGTCGTATCAAGCAGCATCAACCCGCCAATACACGCGATACCTGAGCAGAGACTCCACACACGGACTGCCCAAACTCGGCGCCGGGATGGAGGTGCTTTTGTGTTTTTGATGTTGTTATGTGTCTGTCGGTGTCTCTATTATCTTTAACATTGTATCATATCATAACCTCTTCGCTGTTGTAGTTGATTAAAAAAAGCTTGCATGTTCGTAATTCCTTTACAACTAGGGTATCTTATAACTTCTATACGTATGTAAATCTATAATAACCGTAACCAGCCGTTTTGGTATCCACTGTTGGATACGGGCCTCCTAATGCACATTGCCCCGTGCTTTTTTTTTCGGAATGTCTAAATTCTTGTGGCCCTAGTGGCCTTTCAAGAGTCACCGGTTATGTTTAATTTAGGGCGAGCGCAGGAGGCGCTCAGCCAGGAACAAAATGTGTGTTGCAACGAACCTAAGGGCTCCCCCGCCGGTAAACCGGCGGAAGGAACGGGCCTCGGCTTAGGGCGTTGCATTGGGGGGATACCGCGGGGTTGCGAGTCGGTGAGAAGCGCCCAGGCACGTGCCGATACCTGGTAAAAGTGTTGGCTGAGGGCCGGTATGTGTTGACGGTGTAGTGAGGGAGACGTCCACGTTGCCTCGTGCACGAGGGATGTATTGCCTTAAAATGCCACGCTTTTCAAGCGGGTCGGCGAGTCCACTCTTTTAGAGGTGGTGTAGTTCCTCAGAGCTTGTGGTAACCGCTTTGTTATCCCTTAGTCGCTACAACAGGACACCCACAGGGTGATGCTATTCTAACAGATGGAGTGGTGCTATCCTAAAGCCGGCCAACACCACAAGGCAAAATATATACAAAAAGAATTGTCTTTCTGTCTGTTTGAATAACTGCTGTTGATGAGTGATGAGTGACGTTCATTGCGTAAATAGCAGTGGATGGATTGGAACCTGACATACTTATGTATATACGAGTAAATTAATCACAAATTATTGTTCATTTTTAATATATTAAAAAGTTATGAATTACATATATAATTTTTATTTAGATATAACATAATTGTTTTAATGTGCCGATTGACATAGTACTTTTTGTTACATTTCTCACTATTTTTTGTGGGACCTCATATTTATACCACTGGCATCACTCATGTATACAGTATCCTATGTATTTTGGTTGATTGATAGTATCTATTAAATTGAGTCAAATGAATATCAATGATCCAGCAATGAGTTAACAATTAACTGAGGTAAAACCCGTTATTACATGTAGATCTACCTGGATGGTCCGTACGGTGCGGCGTCCTCTCACATATTCCGCGCGCAGCACGCGGCGTTGATCGCGGCCGGCATCGGCGTCACCCCCTTCGCGTCCATCCTGCAGGCCATCATGCACCGCTACTGGACCACCAGGAACGTGTGCCCCAACTGCGGACACACGTGGGCCTCCGCGCTGCCCACCACCACCATGAGCCTCACGAAGGTATCATGACTTTATTTATAGCTGCAAATTTATTCCTTCATTTAGTATTTCATTTATCCACTCGTACATTTTACCAAAGGTTGTCTGGCAAAGATGGCTTTCAGTGATAACACCTTCTCTTGTGCATTTTGTTTCTATTTGTCTGTTATTGTTTTTGGTGTGCAAGAAGGAGTTTTATCAATCTATTTTTCATTCGTTTACGCATTCACTCTCCACTCTTCCACCCATTCCCTGGTTTATTGATACACCACCGGGAACGTGTGCACCAAGCCAGGACACATGTGGGCCTGACGAAGGTATCTTCACTGTAGTCCAGAAATTGATTCATTCATTAGGATAACATGAGGCCTAAATTAGTGAATATATATGATATACACAAACATTTGCAGTATTGATGCAGAAGGCTTTACTGAAGTGCAGTCTTTACGGATCAAAAAGTATGAATAGTACGTTAGGAGTGCATTTGAATTTAAGTTAGTATTAGCGTCCAGTAGGGGTTTAGTAGCAAAAAGTTTGGTAAAAAAAAGAATTACAGAAGAAGAAAGGTAAAAGAAGGTAAAGAAGAAAGGAACGGAAGGAAATTGTTATAACGGGAGTACCTTGCGTATGCATTTCCTCGTCAAAAAAGCTTTAAGCTAATGAATAGCTTTTAGAGTTATTTTCGTTATATTACGACATAAAGCTCAAGAAAGCTGTAAATAGGATCCTACAAGGTTGACAGCACATTCACATGCAAGAGCGTAGTCGGGATTTTATCCAGGGAGGAGCAACGCAAACAATTTTCTTATAATTTTAAATAAAGTTTGTGTAATACAGAAAATATGTTACGAATAAGAGAAGACCATATAGCAGGGGGGCAAACGTCCCCCGCCCCACCATGACAACTTACTATTACGTGGGCCGCCTGTCTCTCTGCTTTCTATCCTATCAAAATATCTATTTCCCCATTCTATAGGTGGACTTCTTCTGGATTAACCGCGAGCAGCGCTCGTTCGAGTGGTTCGTGAACCTGCTCTCCAACCTGGAGATAGAGCAGGCGGAGCTCGGCGGAGACCTGGAGCGGTTCCTCGAGATGCACATGTACATCACTAGCGCGTTGCAGCGCACCGACATGAAGGCTGTGGGGCTGCAGCTTGCGCTCGACCTGTTGCATGAGAAGGTAATAGCACGCCCAATAAAATGAATAAAAAAGTTAATGTTTTTTTTATTCCAGACAATTTAAAAATATCTGTATTATTGATTATAGTGTAAGTAAAGACAACGGGTCAGTAAGAGCCTAATGTCAAAAATATGCTATCGCTTCGTAACTATGTCCGTATTCCTGGTTCGTATATACCAACATTTATGACTATTTGTTGTTTTTTTTTATGGACGAAGGTGGTAGATGAGCATACAGTCCACCTGAATGTAATTGAGTACTGTCGCCCATATTAGACATCCGCCTTGCCAACGTTAGTCCAGAATAACAAACGTTGAAACGACCCCTAATGCGCTGCCTACCTTTGGAGATATAGGAATGGATTTGGAGAAAGGGTTTTGAAAATGGGAATATATATATATATATATATACATATATAGTATTTTACTTATAAACATGAAAATAGAAAAAATACTTATTCTTTTTTAATATACAGAATGTGTCCGAACTTTTCCTAAAGCCTGATACCATGGATATTTAGAAAATTAATTAATTAAAAATCTTCCTTTTATTTCAGGAAAAACGCGACTTAATAACAGGTCTTAAAACGCGAACAAACGCGGGGAGACCCAACTGGGATAAGGTTTTCAAACGCCTGCAGGAACAAAGTAAGGGCAAAGTGACAGTTTTTTACTGCGGGCCGCCGCAACTAGCTCGTATCCTTAGGGTCAAATGCGATCAATTCGGGTTTAGCTTTCGGAAGGAGGTCTTTTGATGCCTTTCAGAATATACAGGTTGAAATGAAAAATACCAGCACTCTCTTAACAGTGAATTTCTTTCGTGGAAACCAACAAACTATGTTCTTTAACTTTTTTAAATGTATGTTATTTAAAATGTAAACTACTACGTGAAGCACAAAATAAGCAACATTGTTGCAATAGAAATTGCAAGAATTTACAAGACAAAGATGAAGAAGGAATTTGAAAAAATATATTAAAAAAATGAGTATGCGGCGTTACCGTTCACAATACTGTAGAGTAATAAAGTCAGAGACTTCATTGAAAATATAACTTTGTAAAATCTCCAAATTCTGTAACAACATTTTTTTTTTGTAGGGAAGTAAGCGGACGAGCAAGCGGTCCCACGTGATGGTAAGTGTTACCGCCGCCCATGGACACCTGCAACACCAGGGGGTATGCGGGCGCGCCGGCGACCTTGCAAAATCCTATTCACAGCTCTCTTGAAGAACCCCATATCGTAGCTTAATAGAAAGACCGCGGTATAAATTGATTTTTGGACCGAACAGTACGCGATACGTATCGAGGAAATGCGGATGGATCGCACTTCTGTGACGGAAGGTGCAGTTGTAGAACCCCGAGATGAGAATTATATTGAACAATTCTTCAGAGTATTCTCCATTGTATAGGTGGTAGAACACACAGAGAGACGCAACGTCTCTCCGAACACTGAGGGGTTGTAAACCTCCAGTGAGAATGGCATCGTCGACAATTCGAACATAGCGCCGTTCGATGGAATCAAATGGGTCCAATGGATATTTCGGTGCGCCGGCCCAGAGATGTGAGCAGTACTCCATATGGGCCTGACCTCAGCTTTGTAGACCGTTAGGAGTTGCCCAGGGGTGAAGTACCGCTTCGCTCTGTTCAGCACACCGAGCTTCTTACGATTGCACTATAATAAAGCAATTACGCACAATTTGATAAAGCCCCAACGTTGGAAGTCACTGTAAAAGCCCCAAGATGGGGTTCACTTAAATGAGGCAAGACTCCTTGTTTCCCTTTATTGCAATAATGCAAAAGGCGAGAGCACCATGCTGTCCATGCTCCCATGCGCAGACCGGGAGCATAACGATTGTCGTCGTCGACTGCCTCGTGACCACTGGCAAGTGGCACGCCTCGCGGAAGGCGAAGGCACAGGCTGAGAGGTGCACGTCCTAAAATACGCTTCCTAGAAATGGGCGCTACAACTTTATTTAAATATCACGTTCAAAAAAATGTCGTAGTACAAAAGTTGTTAAGTTTTATTGATTGGAATTCAATGTTAAGAGATTGCAGGTATTTTTTATTTAAGCTTGTATATATTTAGTATACAGGGTGTGCGCGAATCATTCCCGAAGCTTGATTGGTTCCTGTATTTTCTATCTTTCTTTATACTTATTCTGTACGTAACTGTTTGGAAGAAATTAACTTCCATAATAGTAAAATTTAAGTTGATATCTAATGATTCTATAAAATAAATGTTGATTTCCATAATTTTTGGATTAATAGTATAACAGGCAATACTAGGTATATATAAGTAGAAACAAACATTTTGTCCGCATTTGTGTCCTCTTGACAAAAATATCTATCAATAGTCTCTCTCAGATACTTGCAAGCTGACATAAAACAAACACACACACGAGGCCCAAATTTAATATATAAAAAAAAAAATTAATTAAAGTTGTCAGTTGAGAGCACTCACCGGCTGGACACAGGTTTTTATTTAATTTTATAAGTGCCATGACTTTTCATTAAGTGCCTTTTTTATATTTAAAAAGGTCAGAAATTTGATAATTGATATAAGCTATTTGTAAATATGATCTGTATATTTTTAAGAAAATGTTTAATAAAGATAGGTGGCGCTGTTTATAATCGAAATAAAAATTACTTATTTTGAGAACAATGTGTGACTTTTTCCGGGCAAAAAAGATCTTATTGTCGATTAAGATTTTATTTTAATATAAAACGTTAACAAAATTAATTTCATTTACTAATAAATGAATTTAATTCAGTAACTACACACAGAAGACTACCTTGAAATGTACTCCATTTCCCACTTTAACCAACTTTCCCGATGTACGTACGTGTTTCAGTATTGAGTGAGATATGCCAGAGCCCATTCCCATCCCATACTATCCTATCCCACCCCATTTTCCCAACGCTTTCTTCAAATTCATTCCTCTAAATCTCCACAGCGCATCCGGGGGCGTGCCAACGTTTGTCAGTCTGGACTGATGTTGGCATGTATCGCGGATGCCCTTGGGCGACAGTATCCACTTACCATCAGGTGGACTGTCAGCTCGTCTAACGCCTTCTTACCATAAAAAAAAATATTTAATTTTATTATGTATTTCTTTTTCTATATCTTTAAAAGTAGATCCGACAATAAGGTCTCAGATAATGTAATTGTATAATTAATTCTATAACAATTTTCAAAACTGTTTTGACTTAAGTTTTTGCATGTAAGCTTAAGGTTTAAGTTTAGCAAAAACATAAGTTTTTACTTCTATGTTCATCACCATACCCCATAACAAAAAAAATACATTTTTATTATTAGTTATATGAAAATGTAAACATTGAGTTACCGATTCAATGCCCTTATGCTTAGTTCTAGGTACTTAAATTATTTATTTGTGATTATTGTAAATTTTATAAGCCTTTATAAGAGTTTAATAAATGCATTCGTTTTTTTAAAAGCGCTTTCTACTTCATTTCCACTAGCATGAGTCAAAATTGACAGACAATGGTACTAGTGTTGTAATAGTAAGCTAGTGAACCTTTGACCTTGATAATTTTAGAGTCGAGCTTTTAACCTTAAGTGTTTAAATCAAACGTTAAAAACTTCCATTATAACGCTCGTAAGCGTTTAACGCTTAAGTCTATAAAAGTTAATTAGCGCTCAGATGATTACAAAGGAACTGTCAAATGTTGTTTATATTCATCACCCACCACTGGGCACTGGTGGATTAAAACCCCAAAACCTCCCCGTGATATACTAAGGGTGGCATGTGCCCTGCAGTAGGATATTATTGTTATAGGTTGCTATCCAACCGATTGGTTACTAAAGTCTGCACGAACATTATCAGAACAACGCAATAGATAAAACTATTAATAACTCGGTCATCAATACAAAATACATATTCATACATAAAAATACAAATGTATAACATATATCGCTAAAACTATGTTGCGGAAATCATTGGTAACCTTCTAGTCAAGGTAAGGACTCAAGTTTAAGGTCGTTGCGAGTTGTCCTTCTTCCAAGGTTTAGCCTTGTGGTGACCTCGTCGCGAGGTCATGTGGCCTCGTCGCGAAGTCATGTGGCCTCGACTAGGACAAGACCTTGAAATGTGCAAATTTGTTTGCAAAAAAATAAATAATACTTTTATTAGAGCATGAAGTATCACAAAATACATATAATTGTACTTATAAAAGCAATAATAAAATTACTTAATTGTTGTCAGTAACAATATTTTTGTTATACGGTCAGCGCCATCTATTACAATTTAGTAATGTTGTAGTGTGGCGACATCAATACGAAAATTAAGGAACGAGGTGCACAAGGAGTTTAACTACGGTTTAATTAGTGTCTCATGGGTAATGTTCGTGGAGAGGGCGCTAGTTTGTCTGAAAAACATTTAACAAGTGCATTTTTTTATAAGATTCGTAGACGGTGCAATGTGAAAGCTTGTTACACAAAAAATATTTTAATTTAATAAAATACGAAAGCATGATAAAATAAATTTTATATTTGTTTTTAAAAAAACAATAATAACAATAATTATAAGCGATATCTATTACCTTTTGCTAGTAATGTAAAAAGTTATAACTTGCTATTGTCAGCGACATCTCTGTGAAAATTGAGAAATTATAACATAAAATATCTGCCTAAATATCCATCGCGTTGGAAATATCTGTGCAGAGCGCTACTACTCGTATCTCTTCGTTTGTATTTAAATTCATTTACCTCTTTACTCACGACGGAACTGAGATGGTAGATGGTATATGCATCTAACGGGTAAGAGAATGTTTATATGTATGTTTGTGTACCCCTTTATTATCACTTTTCTCTAAAACGTCTGAACCGATTTTGAAGCGGTTTTTTGTACACGTTATTCAGTACCTTGGAGCGTATTTGAGAATGAATGTTGCAGCTCTAACTTACCAGAGGGCGCTGCTGTACGAAGATAAAAGTTGTAATAAAGGAGAATGACACTGCAACTGTATCCCACAGTCGACTGGGTGCGTCCGACTGCATTATTAGATTTCGAATTTCTGTAGTTAATAGCTAAAGAGGTGTACTTTGCATATAACCAGCAGCGTCTGATGCTGGACCCTAAGGTGAATAAGGGAACTCCTTGAAATTTGATAGTAGAACTATCTTGTTTGGTTTAACTTTGTTCGATGAACACTTCTAATATAGATAAGGAAAGGCGATTTAATATTCAACATGTCTGACTGGACGAGTTTTCTTACTCTCACACAGACTGCAGTGAGTGAAAGTAATGAAAGCCTGTTTCCATTTCTTTTCCCATCTCATGTCACCCCGTCTTGTTCCTCTCATCCGGTGGGTTGAGAAAAGTACCCACCGGGGGATAAGTTAATATATGAGTAACCCTATTCCCCATTCTTCCTAATGAGCTTTCCAATGCACTTGCAGATGTGTTAATTTTTGTCATTTTTGATTGATGTTGACATGTAACTTATGTAATAGCAAAATATGTATAAAGTGACGCGCGCAGCGCATGGAGAATATTCAACATCATGATTCTTCACTTTATTATACTCACTGACGGATGAAATGGGGTGGGACGGATTTGGATAAGATGGGATTGAGATGGGATTAAGGACGTGACAGTAACCTATGTTTGTTTAATATACATTCTGGACCAATTGGATTGGAACGGAATATAAAATATGCTCCCATGTCTACGCGCATGGGCAATGAAGTTGAAGTTTTTTATGATGACGCAAATAGAGCAATGAATCAGAATATCAGGACTCAATTACTCAGCGTTGTTTTCGGAGATTTCAACGCACAAGAACGCGAAGAATCGAAAGTGGGGCTGCACGATTTTGGAGGAAGGAACTACCAGCAAGCGCTGGTCAACTTCCTCTTATTGATGAATTCTGTCTTGAAAAAGAACCTCCAACAGAAAGTGGGCGATATTTACGAGTGTGACTTCGTTATTACAACCAAGAGGCTCGTTTTTAGAGATTACAGGGATTACCAGGTTCAGGACTTGGCTGGCCAGGCTAAGGCCAACCGTCAGAGGTCACGTTTCTGCACTAAATCACCATACGTCATAACTGACATGACGCAATGATTGAAGAATTTCGTCTTCAAGCATTATGGTCCAGGCGATGAGAAGAATTTCAATTTCTTTATTTGTAAACATGTACTTGTAACAGCCTATAACGTCCCACTGCAGAATGCAGTCCTCCCCTAGTAAATCAATGGGGGATTTCGGGCCGTAATCCACCATGCGGGCTTAGTGCGGATTGGTGGATACACATATTTCAGTTTTTTTTCTCAAGCGTGCGGGTTACGTCACGATGTTTTCCCTCACCGACGAGCTAGTTACATTATTTTTTAAATCCGTACTTCGATGGCACGGCAGAGGGTTTGAACTCGTGATCACACGAATGTGTGTTGAATTAGATGCCCCAATTGAACTGTCAATTATTACCAAACATACTTATATATTACAGATTTATTATTTCGAGCTGTGGCTCTGAAATACAAAAAAAAAAGCCAGTATCTCCCAATGTAATAAATGGTATAACATTCAATAAATAACATTGTAATAAAGTGTAGTTAAAATGTGAGCAAAACACAGCCAATAGACAATAAAATTAGATTGCATATCTTATCAATACAACTTTGGTCACGTTGTACCTATTTATCGATAGGCAAGTACATAATAATATCTGCAACAAAATATATAATAATTTTGGATAAATATTATATTCTTCCTATGTTATCACGGAGACCACATATGGTCTTCGGTCCTTCTCATCCAACTACCACTAGCGAACTTCTGTAAGTCGGTTCAATATTCTTAAAACGAGCGCTGCACGCTTGAATACTCGAGCGCTGGCGCGTTATGTTAGTGCTATCGAACTTTTTTCATAGAAAAAGGCGGCAGACGAGCATACAGTTCACCTGATGGTAAGTGGATACTGTCGTCCAGACATCCGCGATGCATGCCAACGTCAGTCCAGAATGGCAAACGTTGGCACGCTAACGGATGCACTGTTTCAGATGATTAGGAAACTGGGGAGGGATGGGATGGGATGGGAATGAGCTCTCACATATTTTACTCAGTACCGAAACACATACGTACATTGGGAAAGTACGATAGATAAAGTAGGAGATGCAGTAGATTTCAAGGTAGTCTTCTGTTTTAACACTTTCAGGGGTTTTTTTGAAGAGATGCGCTCCACGAAACGTTAGAATTTTTTTTCTTTATCCAATTCGAGGACACCGTAAACACAGATTTTATTTGCGTTTCTAGTACTATATCTATGACTGTATTTTTGAAATGTTGGTGTCTATTTTCTTGTGTAACACTTTCTTTACGAGAATGCAAGCATATCGATCGATTATATCGATAGGTCTGCTCCACGTTCTGGGATTTTTGTAAGGTTTACGCATTATGATCGCGAACAACTTTCAAAAATCGATGTCTATACATTCAAATTAAATGTATTTCGATACGGCTTGTAATGATCTACAAAAATTTTTGTCTGGACACTTTTTTTCTATAGCGTACGGAAAATGGCGAAATCTCCGTTCTGAATGGAGTTGCTATTGGTCTTATTTTGTTGTGAAAAACAACAGGACACAACTATTTTACTGTATACTATGTCGCGGGGAGAGCCAGATGAATCTCTTTCTACCAAGAAATTATCAAATCAAATTGTATATTCTATATACATATTTTTTCATATATGGCAATGATGCAATCAGCACATTCTGCCAAGTTTTCCACTTAACAAACAATTTCTAAGTCTAAAACCTATTCTGTAAATGTCCAGTCCCGTCGAAGTAAGTCAGGAGTCGCTCAGTAAAATGATACGGTGAAATCAACCAGACATGAGCTTTATATCTGTGTGAGTGGGTGCCCAATCCAAATTGTCCAATCCGATTGTCGAAATGGTTCGCACTTTATACTATCGGTGTACACTCACACAAACGCAAAGCTCATGTTTCGTTAATTTCACTGTAGTATGAGGCCAGAAGAGACCTCCTTGGAAGCACACGAAAAACGCAATCCTACGCTTTTATTTGATTAGCATTTATCATTATCATCATCATTTATCACAAACATTAGGCACAAAACACTTTGAAGTTTAATATTAAACTAAAAACTATCAAAATACACACACAATACACAGTTTTTCTAACAATGAATCAAAAACTCAAATACACATCTCGACTTACCGCCAAAAAGTCCATTGTATCAAGTAATAAATAACGGAAATAAACTCTTTTTTAAATAAACCTCAAAACGCCACGCTGGCCAAGCGGGTTGGCGAGTTCACTTTAGAAATGGTGTAGTTCCTCAGAGCTTATGGTATTATTATTTTTTATAGACGTCGGCGGACGAGCAAGCGGTCCCACGTGATGGTAAGTGTTACCGCCGCCCATGGACACCTGCAACACCAGGGGGTATGCGGGCGCGCCGCCGACCTTGCAAAATACTATTCACAGCTTTCATGAAGAACCCCATATCGTAGCTTATGGTATGGGCTTTATTATCCCTTAGTCGGTTTTTACAACACCCATGGTGGTGTAACGCTAGCCGACACCACATTTATTGAAACTGCAGAATGTATCGGAAAAAAACATTCCACGATTAACTAGATCTTTAAATACACAAGCGCTTATCTAAAAGCATAAGTAAAGTGCATATTATCATGACCTTTGACTCTCTGAGATAATCCTAGCAAGTGTCTCGTTTAGGAGAAACCTCACATCGGACAAACAAACAAACAAAATACATATTACGTGTTTAGTGAAGAAAGATGATAACGGATATTGACTCAGTTGTCTTGAACAAGAGGACACGTCAGGACGTGCTATTGGGAATTTGAAATAATTAATTTAATAATATATTGATAAACAATTGTTTGATGGTGTGTTGAGTGATATACAATGTTCAGGCTGTGGGTTTGCCTGCTTGTGATCGGCGCTTTCGGCGCCACGAAAGGTATGATTGTAATTTTTTTTGGAACAAATAGTTTAGGTAAAATGTTTAACATAATACGGAAAAATACTTAATGCAAAATATGTCTTCATTTGAAATGTTTATTTTAATGTTTTATAGAGTTCGCAATATATATATATATATATATATTTTATTTATATATATATATATATATAACTGGAATATATATATACAATCGGATCTTAACCGATTGATATAAAATAGTGATGGGTAACTCTGGAGTTAATAAATCAAAAGAGTTGAATCCGCGAGCGGAGCAGAATCCCTTAATTGTTCCAGCTAATTGTTATTCATTCCGATTCCGGCGCCAATCATGATCGTGAGTGTAATCGCACATCGCCACTTGTCGGGGGCTCAAAATAGAGATGCAACGATGGCATGACCTTATGCAACAACTGTTAGGGAAAGGGAATGAAACGCTCTCGGAAGGTGAATAAGTAGGTGAATCAAAAGAGTTAAGGAGTAACTAAGAGGAGTCGGATCCGCAAGAGGAGCAGGATTAAGTGAGTTAAAACACTCCGAGAAGTCTTTATTACCCACCACTAATATAAAAGCAGTTTAGATCTACGAGTATGTTTTTTTTTTGTTTTACGAGTATGGCATACTATATATCATTTCAGTATGCCGTTGTTCCAAATTTGAATCCAGAGTACTGAAAAAATTGAGTTTAATTGCAAAGTCGCGTGTATGCTTTTCTCACGTGGAAGACTGGTATTGGATTTTTGAAGAAAACAATGGTTTACCTGAAAAAATCCTTTATTCAGTAACTTGTATTGTCTCCGAGAGCGTTTACGATGGCCGTCATGCGGTTTGCCGTGGAATCAATCAACGTCACTATGTTATGACGTGTTGTGTAATGTTCTCCCATTCTTCCTCGATGTCAGCTTTCAGCTTCTGCAAGGTCTACGGAACTGGCTGGTGATCTCGAACACTCCTCTTTAGCTCATCCCATAAATGCTCTATGAAATTCTTATCTGAGCCTCTTGACTGTGATACCGACGTTATGAAAGTATTCGCAGACGATTCCTGCAGTGTGAGCTCTTGCATTATCATGCATAAAAATGAAATCAGGGCCAACAAACCCAGCATATGGCATTACATGAGTCTCTAGACATTGACGAATGTAACGGTCTCCATATAGTGGTGGTAGCCTGGTCCCGTCACAACCTGAAGCGATTACATTTATTAATTATATATAATACATATCAATATAGGTATATACGTATAATATATATATGTATGTATGTAGTATATTTTGAAGTGTTGTCAGTATATTTTCTGTATTATTTTGCAAATCATTATACTCATTTATAAAACTATGCTTGACTAACAGGTGTTCATTGTTCATTGAAGAATTGACGTTCCCGGGATTTCCCGAAATAGCTTCAACACCTCTTAAAATTATTTCATCAGAGATTGATATTTTGAATTCTGAGTAACATGTATGTATATATATGTTTTTGTGTTTTCGCATATATTTATGTTTGTATTTACATATGTATAAATATATCTTATATTTTTTATTATATGTTATAACTTATAAATAGTTGTGCCGTGTCATGTGGCTTTAAAATAACACCACCACGTATCTTCCCGTGGGATTCATAAAAGGCGACTAAGGGATTACGAACCCGCTACCACAAGCGCTGAGGAAATACACAACGTTTAAGAGTGAACTCGCCAACCCGTTTAACCAGTGCACCGTGGCGATGGAAAGCCATACATCCCTGACGTATAACACAACTATTGACCATGTGCGTGATTATGCCTGTGGCCCGCAGTGGGCGACAGGGGCTTTTTATAGTTGTAGCTTGCTTCGTAATAACATAATATGTCATTACATATTGTGTAATTCCTCTCAATTATACTAAGGTTGACTGGAAGACATGCCTTTTAGTAATAAGAGAGGTAATACTAGTAATAAGAGTAATAAGGCTCAATTTTGGAGGAGGAGAGTGCACGCTGCAATCCAACATATGGGCGCCTTCTGTGGGTCTCTCACAGAAGACTACCTTGAAATGTACTGCTTATTTTCCTAATGTACGTACGTGTTTCGGTAGTGAGTGAGATGTGCCAGAGTCCATTCCCATCCTATCCCACCCCATTTTCCCAACCCTTTCTCCAAATCCATTCCTATATCTCCAAAGGTAGGCAGCGCATCCGGGGGCGTGCCATCGTTTGTCATTTTGGACTAATGTTGGCATGTATCGCGGATGTCTATGAGCGACAGTATCCACTTACCATCACGTGGACTATATGTTCGACTGCCGTCTTCGTACATAGAGAAAAAAAATAAGACCGCCTTTGTACTTACGGTAATATTGTAATGTTTTATTATGTTATTGTATTTTTTATATTCAACAAACGGGCAATTTCCGAAACGTACACAATAATTGCACTATTAAGAACAATGTGAATTATTGAGTATTAGTCATCGGCAATGACTTCACTTTAGGCCGAATTGATATGAATTTGACATTGGTTTACTTAAAACATAAAATACTGTTTGCTGTATAAAATGACAATGCTGAAACATGCCATCAACACATGTCAAATTCAAATTAAATTTATTCACTTAAAACAGGTAACTACAGATGTCATTCACATTATTGTACAGCTGTAAACTGTAAATTGTAACAAGAAGTAAACATAAATCATGCACTGCTCATCGCTAAACGTTGATTAATAGTGTATCTTAATAATTAAACGTCTTAAATCAAAGACACTCGTGAAACAAACTTAAATAAAAATTATAATTTAGGAAATATCGGTTGATCAATAGGCTAGGTACAGTTATAATATATTTATATACTAGCTGATCCGCCAGACGTTGTCCTCTCCAAATTTCAATAAGTTCATACAAAAATCCCATAGAAAAAAGCACTTTCAGTTTTTCCCGAATTTTCCAATTTTTCTTTCCCTAAAAACCATATTCAGACTATTACGAACATCTATACATATAATAAAATTGTAACAGGCCGATGTCTGTACATTACATTGTCTGTACATCTTCCCTCGGGTCGAAGTGGAAGAGAGTCGCGCCAGGCTTGTGTCTAAAATCGAAGACGCTTTAGATCTAGTCTCGATTTGGGGTTCTCTGAACCTAGTGGATTTCAACCCCAGTAAGACGCAAGTCTGTGCATTCACCGCTAAAAAAGCCCCCTTTGTCGTAGCACCTCGCTTTCAGAGCATACCTCTTAAGATCTCGGAGAGTATCGGGATCCTTGGTGTCGACATCTCCAGCAAAGTCGAATTTAGGGGTCATCTGGAAAATAAGGCCAAAATGTCCTCCAAAACGCTCGGTGTGCTGAACAGAGCGAAGCGGTACTTCACCTCCGGGCAACTCCTAATGCTTTACAAAGCTCAAGTGAGGCCCCATATGGAGTATTGCTCTCATCTCTGGGCCGGTGCACCGAAATACCAAGTGGACCCATTTGACTCCATCCAACGACGTGCTGTTCGTATTGTCGACGATCCCACTCTCACGGGCGGTTTAGAACCCCTCAGCATTCGGAGAGACGTTGCGTCTCTCTGCGTGTTCTACCGCCTGTACAATGGGGAATGCTCTGAAGAATTGTTCAATATAATTCCCACCTCGGGTTTCTATAACCACACCTCCCGTCACAGAAGTGCGGTCCATCCGCATTTCCTCGATACGGAGGTGTCGCGCACTGTTCGCTCCAAAAATTATTTTATACCGCGAACCCGTAGGTTGTGGAACGAACTGCCTCAAGAGGTCTTTCCATTAAGCTACGATATGGGGTTCTTCAAGAGAGCTGTGAATAGGACTTTGCAAGGTCGGCGGCGCGCCCGCATACCCCCCCGGTGTTGCAGGTGTTCATGGGCGGCGGTAACACTTACCATCACGTGGAACCGCCTGCTCGTCCGACCACTAGACTATAAAAAAAAAAAAATAAAAAAATATAGATATTGAAAAAAAACTAATATGGGGGGGTCTTTATTAGAGCAACAGAAGCCAAAACAACAGTTTTTAGAAATTTTGTCTGTCTGTCTGTCTGTCTGTATGTTTGTACACGCATCACGCAATAACTACTGCATGGAATTGAATACAGTTTTCACCGATGTATTGCTAGAGGTCTAACTTAAACTATAGGCTCCATTATACCGCAGGAAAATATTTTATTCCGATTGTTTTAAATTTAATAAACCGAAGCGAAGTGAGGGCGGGTAGCTAGTTTTTAAAATAAAATTAGCCAAATCGGTGCAGCCGGTCTCAAGTGATACGCTTACCAACGAACAGCATTTAACTTTTATTTATATAGATAACTGGAAAACTTAATATTTACATAGATAAATGGAGGCGTTATTGTGACAACAAAAGACCACATTGTATTATATATATATAATATAGAATTTCTAATACTTTCTACAAGATAATGAAGGCTTTATTATCTTTATTTAGTATATAGGTGACGTCATCTTTTCATTTTCTAATACAAAGTTTTGTGTTAAATCTTATAAACCCTAAGAAAATTCTCAATAGAGTAAACGATTAGCCATTTACGAAGGGCACAATGAAACTTAGTGCACGGCAGATATGTTAGTCTTTTTTGGAATACAATGACGCCATATAAACGCAATGTGTCTAATGGCGTGCATCTCACATAGGCAATTAACTGATAACTGATTAATAACAGTGGACAGGCCATATGGGCCATATGAGTCCTCAAATGAAAACTACGAATTGGGAAGCGCCCTGTCAGGCTCAGGCTATGTCTCTCCACTACTGGATATAGACATCTCGCAAGGCTCGTCACTGGGGGAGACCTATACTGCCCTCCTTAGAAAAAAGGCACAAGTAATGACATTCGTGAGAATGAAAAAAAATGTACTAAAATTTTATTTAATGTAAAATCAAGCTAAAAACTTGGAATTTTATATAAAAGAGATAATAATGTATACAGTGTCATCATTTACTCACTTTGTTTTAGATATTTATAATTTCCGAATATAATGTTACTTATGCTTTCGTGAAAAATTATACTAATACCTTTTATTCTCAGGTGGCCAGTATATCCAGTACCTCGCTGTCTGGAATCTCTTTTATAACTGTGCCGTCTCAAGTTTAAAAATGGCGAGACCCAATTATGCTTCAGACTAATTAAAATAGTTAACACGTAATTATAGATAAGGTCCCCAGACGAGATAAATGTATTATATCATACATATGTGTGTATGACGGACCACTTGAATCTTGTACTTTGCCACAGTCAAAGAAAGGACTTAGGTATATTACATTCCAATCCAATTTGCCCAAAATATAAACAAACGGCCTTAAATTAAATAATGAGGCATTAATAACGGCCTTAATTTGATTCATCGAGACTGCAAGTTTGGCCTAGATTTACAGCTAAATGTTGAGGTGGAGAGTGCACGCTGCAATCCAATAGCTGCTGGGCGCGCTCAACTGGCCACGTTACCCCTCTCTCACAGAAGACTACCTTGAAATGTACTGCATTTCCCACTTTATCTTATTTCCCTAATGCATGTACGTGTTTCGGTAGTAAGTCAGATGTGCCAGAGCCCATTATCATCCTATCCCTTCCCATTTTCCCAACCCTTCCTCTAAATCCATTCCTATATCACCAAAGGTAGGCAGCGCATCCGGAGGCGTGCCAAAGTTTGTCATTTTGGACTAATGTTGGCATGTATCGCGGATGTCTATGGGCGACAGTATCCACTTACCATCTGGTGGACTGTATGCTTGCCTGCCGCCTTCGTCCATAAAAAAATTCAATTTCAATTCAAATTATTTATTAGTATTAAACATACTTGTAACAAATTTATAGTGAGCCTGACTCACAAACTAGAAAAAATCTATATTTTGGGAGCCAGTACCTTCCCAAAATAAATGTCCTAATTTAATACAACTTAATACAAGTATACAAGTTATAAGGTAATTGTCACTTACAATGTGGCTTACAAGAGAACATCAAGCTTACAAGGAGATAAGCTTACGAATAAGGACAATGTGTTTATTTTTTTTTTCGGATTGACTAAATTCTTGTTTGGCCGTTAGGATTGGCCTTTCAAGAGTCACCGGACTTGTTTAGTATAGGGCGAGCGCAGAAGGCGCTCAGCCAGGAACAAAAAGTGTGTGTTGCAACGAGCCTAAGGGCTCCCCGCCGGTAAAGGTATCGCCGGTGAGGACCGGTGTATCGGGGGGGACGTCCGCGTCTCCGCCGGCGGGGACGGTGTCTGTGTGATAAGGACAATGTGTGCTGACATCTGTACTAAGATAATCTGTTTTACAGCTGTCAGCACCCTACCCCCATGTAATTTCTTAGTACTAGGTTACAGTTATAAAAGAGAAAACAGTTCATGTTTCCGAGGTCACCACGGAGGAGTCTAGCAAGTGTTATGGAAATCGGTTTATTCGTGTTGACATGTGTCAATAAAATGACATGAAAAAGTGTATTTTGGTAATGAAAAAGTGGTAAGAGAATATTTCGGGAAACAATAAAATCAATTTTGGCCATTTATTGTAATTTTTTCTTATACATTCCGGAAACTTTCAGTGTGGCCCTCGTATCTAGCTATAGTTGACAGTTAATTATATATTTCTATTGTTGATAATATGAAATTTTACCAACATTCAGTAAATTTAATACCTAAATGCTTATCAAATTTTATTCAGTCGTCCGTTTTATCAAAAGATAACCGTTCCACGTATCAATGAAGACATTCTTTGTTCTGTATTATTTATTGAATTTCAAGCGAAATATTTATATAGTACTCCTTTGCTGTAGATTTTTAAAATGTGTATTTAAAATCAAGTTTATTAAAGTACTAGCTGTGCCTGGCATGGGTTGCGTGCCCGGTAATTTTTTTGCACATAATATATATACATAATATATAGTTTGTGTCCATCTGGAATAATGTACCATTCAAATGGTGAAATAATTTTTCAAATAGGTGCAGTGATTCCGGAGATTACCCTCCACATACACGCAAACTCACAAAATTCGCACTCTCTCTTTATTATAAATATTAGTATAGACTATAGGAAGAAGTATATGGATGTCGTCCCCATCCACCAACAATGTAATGGGATGGAGTAGAATGGGAAATGAGAAACACGTTGATGCTTTTCAAAACAGTTACCCGTGCATTATATTCTCAGTTCAATTGCTACAAAAAATTTAGAAAACTGACATGTTGTGTACATTTTTTTTTTCCTTTTTTTTATAGATAAAGGCTACAGACGAGCACACAGTCCACCTGATGGTAAGTGGATACTGTCGCCCATAGACATCCACGATACAGGCCAACATTAGTCCAAAATGACAAACGTTGGCGCGCATCGGAATGCGCTGCCTACCTTTGGATATATAGGAATGGATTTGGAGAAAGGGTTGGGAAAATGGGGAGGGGTAGGATGGAAATGGGATCTGGCACATCTCACTCACTACCGAAACACGTATGTAAATTAGGGAAATAAGACAAAGTGGGAAATGCAGTACAGTTCAAGGTGGTCTTCTGTGAGAGAGGGGTAACGTGGCTAGTCTAGCGCGCCCAGCGGCTGTTGTATTGCAGCGTGCACTCTCCCCCTGACGACTATCGTTTAGTATTTAGTTTGTAATAACACAAAACAATATTTTTTACACATAAACTATGCATATTTAATAAGTAACATGAATCACCTTGAAAACAATAGTTATTTCTGGGTAATTATTAATTATTATTTATCTGCGGTTGAAATGACTCGATACAACACGGAAAACTAGAGGTCTACCGGAATCTCATGGCAAATGGGGAAATAAAAAATTGTTGTGTGCAATACTGGGGAAATTGGATTAAACGACCTTGATACTGTTTAATTTTTATTTATGTCTTTAGTATTAATGAACATGAAGTATATTAGGTATGTGTATGAAGAATGTTGTTATACATCGGGTTCTTAACATAGGAAAATATGTCATGAAAAATAAATCAATCGTATATTACTTTATGTACTAATTTATTATATATCATTTAAATCATACTACTAACTTAACACCTCATTCAGAACTAGAAAACGATTCCAAGAACTCCACTTGCATTTCTTGTTCTTCATCAGATGATGAAGATAAAGAGATATTTATTATAAATCGCTCTTCCAGCATTTCAATTATTCTATCTTGCTCGATGAAATCGTTTTCAATTTTCTTTACATGTTCACAACATTTTCGCCATTCCTCTGCACCAATTTGTGAGAAAGCTTCTTCTGTTAATAATTTAATGTCACTTGCAGGCCTATTTACATTTTTATCAGCAACTTTTTGCTTCATTATACCCCAAATCATTTCTATGGGATTCAATGTGCAATGATAAGGTGGGAGCCTTAAAACTTCGTGACCGTGCGATTTTAATACTTCATCTATCTCATATAAGGGCGCAGATATGTTTTGTTTCACTACTTCAAGTAGTTGACATTTACGCCAAAGATCATCATAATGTACATCATTTGCACGAAGCCATTCTTTTATATCAGCGATACGATTGGCTTGTGTGGGCGGTTTGTTCATCCGTACGGAATGATAACTAGCATTATCCATAACAATTAGTGAAGGTCTTGTCAGATTTGGAATTAGCTTCTCTGTCACCCATTTTGTAAAACTGTCCTTATTCATATCGTGGTGATAGTCAGCACATACACTTGTTGACCTGTACACCAGACAACAATTTGGTACAAAACCATTTTCTCCACCAGCGTTTACAATGGTCCACCTCGCTCCAAGTGAAATACTTTTAGATGGACCTGCAATATCTTTGCTTTGCCAGCACTTGTTCACAGAACATGAACGGTGAATGTAAGTCTCATCTAAATAAATCACATCCAATTTATTATGCTCTTCAGCTTCGCGGTTTTCCTTTATACGCTTCAAAAACTTGTATCTTTGTAGTTTTATGTCATCTCTCTCCATCAAAATGGTCCTTTTTGATTGGCATTTAACATATTCAAAACCAATCTCCTTAAGTATAAGTCTGTAAAAAATAATAAAATTTATCATGTTACTCAAACGATAGCTTAGTCATTCATCATCATCATCAGTCTATATACGTCCCACTGCAGGGCACAGGCCTCCTCTTACGAGTGAGAGTGAGAGGGATTATTACTTAATATTTTTCTTACCTCAAAGATTCTCTCCCTCCGTTGAAATCAATATCTTGTCGAAGAATTTGTAACAGTTTCATTACTGTTGGAATTTCCTTCCGAACTGTATAGAATTCATTTACTTTATTCCTAATCAACTCTAAATCGAAACTGTCCAAGTTGATTTTCTTCTTCCCTCTTTTTCTTCTTTTTCTTTTCTTCTCTTTTTACCAGGCGTGGAAAATACACCATCATTCGATGTGCCCTCACCTACGATTCGCCGTATAGTAGTACTGGAAACCCCTATAAAGAAGCTACAATTGAGTAAGAAAAATATAAAATAAACTAAAAGTATCAAAACAACTCAGTCCAACTTACCGGTCAACTCTACGACGCGCTTTAAAATCAAAGATTGAGTTTGATTTACGCCTTCTTCTTCCCTTATTTTACGATACACATTGAAAACAATATTTCTCGCTTGAGATCGAAGTGGCTTTTTCGACATTTTCACAAAAACAACTAATTGTCAAGAAGATATCACAAAATCTCAGCAGCGGTTGACAAATCTCGTACTTTGATTTGACAGGTGACAATTGACATCGCCATATGAAAATCACAATTTTTTTTTTTTTATGCCATGAGATTCTGGTAGACCTATACCAATTTATTTATTTATTATTAACTATACAAGTGATGCTTGATCCAATAAAGTTACTAATACGAAAAAGATAATAAAATATTATATCGGCTAATCCATATTAAAACCCGGGCTAAGCCGAGGGCATAAGCTATGTTAGTAGGTTTGTATACTTTTATATAAGCTTGTACACTTTTTTTTTTTTTTTTTTATAGAAAAAAGGCGGCAGACGATCGTACAGTCCAGCCGATGGTAACTGGATACTGTAGCCCATGGACATCCGCGATGCATGCCAACTTCACTCCAGAATGACAAACGTTGGCACGCCCTGAAATGCGCTGACTACCTTTGCGGATTAAGGAATGGATTGGGAGGAAGGGTTAGGAAATGGGGAGGGTTAGGACGGGATAGGAATGAGCTCTGACATATCTCACTCACTACCGAAACACGTACGTACATTGGGGAAATACGATAAAGTAGGAAATGCAGTATATTTCAAGGTAAGTCTTCTGTGAGAGAGGTTATAATAAAAATTGCAATTGTAATAAAAGATGATGATAATGTTTAAAAAAACTTAATTTTGTTTTTACAATGATAAAAACATAGTCTATGATGCTCAAATATTAATTAGACAATCTACAATTCTCACTCTACTGAGTTCCAATTTGACTATTGATTTTTCAAGCAATAGTCGACGGTAAAAGAAAACATCGCGACATAACACCCGCGGGTGCGAGAATTAAAAGAAATCTCAGCCTGTGGAATATTCATCAATCCGCACTGGGCCCGTGTTCCATAATCTATTGCCCTGCATCGAGACGTTATAAGCTGGTGTCGTATTAATATTTACACTTCTTCTTTTTCAGTATTAACCTACGAAGACCATGCGGTTGGAGCAGACAGCTGGGATTTAAAAACCTCTGACTACTGGCCAGACGACTACGATGACTGGTATAAAGACTACGAGAATTTAGGCAACAAAAATGATTATGACGAGGTCATCCAAATAAACAGTCAAGAGGTGAAAACATCTTTAGATAACGCTAACATTGCAAATTTTGACAACAGAGAACCTATTGATCTGGGTGATCAAGTAAAAGATGAAGACAACATGGACATAAGAATTGAAACAGAAATTCAAAAACTTAGAGGTGAAGTAGACACGGAAGAATTAGATGAAAATGAGAAGGATTCACTCGATTACCAAATTGAAGATAATAGGTTTGAACCTAGAGACACGCAGTTCTTTGAAACGGGTAGTGACTATGGCCTTCCTAATAGAGCTTCTGATGAGAATGATGACTCTTTACAAGATTTTGATGAACTAGGTTCGGATTCAGAGCCTGATAATAAAGGCCTGATTGAAAACGCTGAAGAAAAAATACACGTTAGTTCAGATGACAATAAAAACGAAGATCTAACAGCGGACAACATTGAAGGAATTATTTTAAAAGGAGATGACAATGATTATGAAGACGTTCTGGATCCTATTAATGAATCTATACCAGAGGACCAGGATACTAATTTAGATGCCATCATAAAAGAAACTAAAAGAATATTGGAGGAAAGTGACAGCTCCTTCGATGATGATAATAGAGATTTCTCTCAGAATGCTGATGATATTCAGGAGCTTGTAGATGAGAGCCCATTAATGTTACCACCACCTGAAGATGACAGAATAATTGAAGAAACAATGTCTATTTTAAACGAAGCCGAAATTGAAGGAAATGAAGATTTTAAAAAAGATGACTCTTTAGATGCTAACGAACACAAAATAGATGCAACAATTCTCGAAGAAACTAAAACTATATTAGAAAAACTTGATAATACACTCGATGATAATATTAACGAAGAAAATCAGAATGAAAATATTAATGGCAAGCAGACTGAGAGTGAAAATAAGAGTGAACAATTGAAATCTGAGGATATCATTGATGATTTTGAAAACCTTGATTCTCTAGAAGAAGAAAATGTAGAAAATCAAGACACAGAGTTTGAAAAAATGAACGCAATATTAGGAAAACTCGACAACGTATTCGATGATAACGATAGAAATGAAAATAGTCCTATTGAAAATGTTGATAGCAGCAAACAAGAAGAGGTTCAATATGTACAACTGAGTTCAGAGGACGATACTGTTGATAAAGTCTATGAAGACCTAAACGAGGATCTCAGAAATCTTTTCAACACGATTGATAAACTATCAAGTGATGATAATGACAAAGAAAATGTAGATAACTGGAAAATCAGCAATGAAAACGATTACCAAAGTATAGAGGAAAATAATAATTCCAGTAACGAACAAGGAGCTGATGAAAACCAGTCTGAAGAGAAATACGCAGAATTAAGTGATGATGATATAAGCCAGTTGTTTGAAGATACATTTGGTGAAAAAGAAGTCAATCCAGATGACAATATTGCACAAAGCAATGAAAAGACTGAGTCCAAAAACATAGTATACACCGACGACGCTTTGGTTGCTAATGAAAATGGTGAAGAGAATAGACAAGGCATCAATATTGAATCTAAATCTGATATCGTTAAAGGAGTATTTACTGCAGAAAGTCCTATTCATTACACAGGAAACTCAATCTTAGATAGAAAAACATATAATGAGTACATGGAACAGTTCAAAGAAACGCACAAAAACGAAGTGGACACTCAATCTGTAGATTTTGACAAGCATGTAGCAGCAGATGTGATGACATTGAGTGTCGAAACTCCGATAACTGTCACGTCACCAGATTATCCCGGACAGTATCCAACTAATAACATTATCGATTGGATATTTGAAGGAGATGGTATTGGAATCGAGTTTAATATTACAGACTTTGCCATCAACGGCTTTCTAGGAGATTATCTTTTGGTGAAACCAGGTTGGTATTCCTCTGAGATGACTTTCAAATTATTATTTAGAATATGGTCCTAACCATCTCATCTCTCCTCGATAAGCCAAAATGAAGGAGAGACGGTATAACCCCCGGTGCAAGCGCAGTCAAACATCGAGTGAGCAAGTGGTATCGAGCAGCACCCGCCTTCTGCATCTTCTCTGAGACCTAGTGGGAATTAACCGGTCGGTCGCTTTGAAGATTCCCCTGCGCTGTATGTACCGATCCAGCAGGTTTTGTTCTGTGACGGCTTAACTTGGCTTCAGCAGCAGAATCTCTCGCTACATTGCTGCTTGATAATCCGTCCTCCTATCTTGGACCCTGTGGGCCTGAAACATGCACGCATAGTGTTCAAATTTGATTTACGCGACCACTCCATGCGTCGCATAGGTCTACATGGGTCCCGAATGCTGGGCCATAGAAGGTCCTGCTGTGACAAAGCCGGCTGGTGGCGATGATGGACGTGAGAGTGAGCCTGGTGGTTGGCCCACACCTCTAGTTTGGCTTCTGTCACACCCAACGCCAGCTGTCACAGCCAACGTGCCCTGGCGACACCCGGGCAGCAACTCTGTTCGTATTCCTCTCTCGTTCATCATCATGCTTGTTTTTATTTGTCTGACTAAGAGGATGGTAGCACTCCAGTTAAGTCATTTATTTGTAACTTACTAAAATGATTACACTTGTAATTATTATTCTTCTTAATCCCTTATCTAAATTCTTACCCCTAAATACCCAGAAACAGAGAGGACATTATCTCCTGCCTACCATCATCTTTCTTTTAAAATATTCAACAAATGCAACTGTTTTCCTATTGCCTGTATCTTTGTCTGCAGAAAACATTGTTTCTCCATTATACTTCTCAGGTGGTGTGGATGAAACTGGTTCTGACGGTCTTGTTTTCACATTCAACCTGAACGAGGAGCGTCGGTACGTCTTCAGTGATGTTAATCGCATGTTCGTGAGATTCGTCTCCAACGCCGGAATGTCTTTAACGGGAATCAGGGGCTTCAAGTTCAGCGTGAGGCAATTGAGTGAGTATACCATTTTTTTATGGTACTTTATTGCAATTCAACCAGCCCTTTCAGTGCTGGACATGGGCATCCTCATGCACGCTGTCTCATGCACGAAGGATGTGTGGCCACTTTTTAGAGGTGGTGTAGTTCCCCAGCGTTTGTGACAGCGGCTTTGTTATCCATTAGTAGCCTTTTACGACACTCTCGGAACGAGATGGAGTGGTGCTATTCTTTAGCCAGCCCATGGAACTGTTGTCCCACGGCATGGAATTGATTAAAAGAATCCAGGTAGCGGTGACTTACATAACATGTATAATATATCACTCGCAGAAATGCTGTCTTATATAGTTTAGACAACTTCGGATAGGAAACAGGCAGATTAGGATACAGCTTCAAGACAAGTCGCTATTTTTAATTTACTAAAAAGATTTGAAATCGAAGGTTGTGCGCAGTGTAAGGGCGCGTCCTAAATGAAATCGTAAATATTATTAAATGAATATAAAATGGTATTATTGTATATATGAGAAAGAGTAAAAAGTATGGCCATTAAAAAAGTCCATCATTATTTGAATTTAGAATGATTTAAATTCGAAAGGAGGCCGGATATTTCAGATTCTATTTAATTTATTTAAACAGATGCCGCAAGTACCGTACATAAAATGTATATGAAAAAAAACATCAGATTTTTAGCTATATGTACCTACAACAAGAATGCTTGTGCCTATACTCTAAGTCGTCTAAGTAGAAAAAAAAATAGCAACGTCATAATCTGCCGCGTGCCCTAAAAATTGATTTAGACATACAAATGGGCAGATCTTAATATTTGCCTCGGATCCGATAAAATGGATCTTCTTCGCGCCGCGGCCAGGTACGACTTTTAGAAGTTCCCCGGTGGTGGTTGGATGAGAAGAGCCGAGGCTTGTGTGTGGTGACGAGCCGTGGGAAAGCTCTATATCCAGCAGAGGAGAGACACAGACTGGTGGTAATACGAAATACGGAACAATAGAGTTCCCGTTTAGTTTGAAATTTGTGGTCATGTTACATTACGATACTAGGCTAACTTGTGTTAAATTCTAGCACACAGACGCGAAGACCCATCAGCGACCCCTGAACCCACGGAACCTGTCCTACCAGACATAACTTCGAGCTTCACAGTGCATCTGGCGGTCACTCCTGATGACTTCGAAGATATCGCCGATCAGTTCCAGCAACTGATCGCTGATATGGCTACGTTGTATATAAATAGCAACGGGATTGAACCTGGCTTGAATACCACGTAAGTACGATTCAATTCAATTATAAGTCATTCATTGGATTGAATACAATTCAATTTCTGATTATTATGCGATTCGATAACATTCGTTCCAATTTAATTAATACAATTAATTTATTTCAAATCTATTAAGACAATACATTATATAGGTACTTATGTTTATTTGATATATTTGGATAGTTATGGTTTATGCACGCTCTGTCTGTTGCCATGTGCTTGTCTTTAAAATTGAGGTGTAAATGATACGTAAGATGTTGAAATAGATAAAAAAGCATAATAAAACAAATAAAATAAATAAATCAAAAATTGCAAACATGTAAGATTTTGTTGTCCTGTCTAAAACGTTTGTAGCGCTCATTGCTCAGATTGAGCACAGGCGGCGCGCGCTCACGGCTCGGGCCACGCTCGTAAAATAAATGATATACTAGACTTGTAAATAGTAGGTACTATGAATCACGAAACAAATCCTATTGTAAAAACTGGTTGAAACGATTCTACACTTGATACGGAAAACCTATTATTAAATTTTTGCGTTATTTCAATGACACGTTGTATATTTACATATACATATTTTTATTTACATACATATATCCTGTATTTAAGTACTTGCTATATGTTACTCATTACCACGCTAATGCAGAATTTTTGATTCAAATTTATAAAACACTTACCTATTATAATTACCATTTACCGGTTTCTATTTCTATTCTTATTTATATAATAACTGAATACAAAATGCTTTCAGTGGTAATAATTACTATTGCAAGCCACTGATCAATAACTATATAAAACCTTTGTTTAGAGTTGTCTTCATTAAAAGTTATTTTCAAATAGTTCCGATCATGGAGTTAGGCATAATTGTAAAGAAACACCCGTAAGTTCGATGATAAGTCAAATCGATTCAGTAGTTCCAAAATTAACTCGGACTATTTTCTTTAGAATCTCTTAAAAAATTATGTCTATACAAATATATGTCGTTGGATAGGTCTCGTAAAGCTCTACAACTTTTGTCAAAGTACTTTTTATCTAAAACTTGCGGAAAATGGCAAAATCTATCTTCAGACTGGCTTTTTTACATATTGATATATTTACATACATACACATATGACCTAAATTAACTGCAATATGTTTCCTAAAAGAGTCTACCATAAATATTTGTCAAGCTATTTTTAAAACAGTTGAAGTACTTCGTCGAGTTGAAAGATGGGAACTCCAATCTTCATACAACTGTTTTAGGCTGACCACATACGAGTACATTAGAAATATCAGATGTCCTTCATTATATTTCCTAACGCTTGAAATTTTATGTTGATAACGGTTACATCAATCTACCAAAATACTGAGATGGTAGCATTACGATCTTAAACTGGTGGCATTTGCAAGACGGTCAAATTTACCTACTCTCAAGTCAAATGTTATTGGCGCTAAAACACTTCCAAAAACATATCTATTGATAGTTGCCTTTTTTACAATAACTGCAATATTTTTGACGTAACAGTGCTAAATATTGTAAACAAACATAAAAAATTAAAAAAATGTTAAGGGATGAGATGTTTGAAAACAGTCTTTCGAATACTGAAAAAGCTGCTTGGAATTCATTACGACTTGTTGTCCAAGGGTTCCTAGGCAACAAATAAAATGAAAATTACCGACAATTAGTTGCTGATTTATTACATAATTTTCAATGATTGGGTGTCAACATGTCCCTGAAAATTCATTTCTTGCTCTCGCATCTCGACTTCTTTCCTGAAAACCTCGAAAACGTCAGCGACGAGCACGGCGAGCGTTTTCACCAGGACTTGAAATTTTTTGAGCAAAATAATCAGGGATACTGGGACCAAGCTATATTAGGTAACTATTGCTGGTCTATTGTAAGAGACACAGATACAAAAAAAAAATACAGAAAAAAAGCTAAGGTAGATCTTTTTTATTTTTTTAAATATTTTTGTACCTTTATTTCTTGTAAATAAAAAAATAATAAATATTACTACTCGTTCGTCATGAAGTCATGAGTCATGGATGACAGACATTTTTTTATTTATTTAGACAACTGGTATCACTCATGCACACAGTTTTGTGACAAGGAACTATCCATCTATAATATATATTATAAATATTACTTTGGTTGATCGATGATTAATGGTTAATGTGGATAAAGTTTAAGATAAATTCAAGATAACTCAATTAAGTTATGTGTGTGATTGCTAAGAACATTCAACAACAATTCCTTATTCAACCATTCCTTATTTCCTTATTCAATAGTCTCATTCAACAATTTCCTGAAACACATTTAAACACGATAGCTTCTCTACATTTAAATGATTATACCCGGAGTCCAATCTCTCGGCTACAGTTAATCAACCAACATTACTTCCGAATCAATTATCTTATCATGATTCTGAAACGATTGAAATCAAAATATTTATTGTGTTTGAAGTTTTTAGAATGTTCACTATTTTTTTGCTAAATACAAAACATGAAAATGATTTTGCAAAATCTGCTTCAGTCTTTACTAATTCGCTACATATTTTTGTCTTCTGTTAATGACCGTCAAACTATGCATCCACTGCAAAAGACAATTGGTTTGATGGAACAAAATAACGCAAGAGTGAAGTATTTTTTTAATTATTTACATATTGTTTTAATAAAAGTCGGACTTAAGTCTATAGAGCATTTTCTTCCAGACGACCTTGGGGTTAAATAGTGATGGTATGGCAGGTGTCGGTGAAATAACATTATAGAAAGTAAAAATTAGAATAAAATCAAATATACAGAACTTCTTCAACAGAAAATCCTGATGAAATTCCTAATGTCTGCGGACAGCTTTACAGAGCTGAGGTCATTGCGCATGCGCGGACCAAAGCTTTACACATGCGCCGAACAAACGTCAAATCTATTTCAGTAGCCCAAGCTTGTGTGAGGAGCTCACAGCAAAACGCTCCATGCAACCAAAATTCATACCCCTAATTATCATTTAAAACAATTTGCTCTAATCCCAAAACATAGTGTTCAAATAGACTAAAATTAAGTTAACATGCTAATAGTGCCACTGCAGTGCCATTAAAATTTAACAAGATAGCCACATGGAGCCCAAAATGCGGCAATGCGCCACAGTTGAATCGATGGCAGTATTCCTCGATGCCAATTTCAGAATTTAGTGTCAAATTTTAACCATGGAACCATTAATAGATAGGAACAACTTCGCCATAAGCGCTATGGTGACTGTTGCACTTCAAATATTATTTTTCACCATAGCGTCGCTGTTTCAAACTGATAAAGTGACAGATTTCACTGGCGGTGCCAACTTCATCATTATATCACTGTTAACCTTCTTCCTCGGTCAAGGTGGGAACAACCTGAAAAGCTATGACAGCAGACAACTCATGGTGACAGCATTCGTATGCGTGTGGGGCATAAGGCTATCCGGATATCTCATTTACAGAATCTACCACATCGGAAGAGACAAGCAATTCGAAGATCGAAAGAGCAATACTTTAAGATTTGCCGTTTTCTACAGTTTTCAGGCTGTGTGGGTGTTCATTGTTAGTCTTCCAGTGATTACTATCAATTCACCACACCATTCGTTCCCAAAATCACCCAAAACCATGACGACATTAGACTCAGCTGGCGCTGGTGTATTCGTAATCGGACTTCTTATAGAAACTTATGCGGATCTCCAAAAATTCGCGTTTAGACAAGAACCAGCCAATCAAGGCAGATGGTGTAACGATGGTTTATGGGGTCTGTCGAGACATCCGAATTATTTCGGGGAAGTAGTTCTCTGGTGGGGAATATTTATTATATCGCTGAACGTTATCGAAGGAGTCGAATGGGTGGCTATACTGTCGCCGTTGTTTACAACGGGTATCATTCTGTTCTTATCTGGCATACCGTTGCTCGAGCGATCGGCGGACGAAAAGTACCGAGATAACCCAGATTATTTGTATTACAAAGCGTCCACGTCACCGCTGATACCGATACCGCCCGCCATCTATGTCGAAGTGCCGAAGTTTCTTAAATGCATTTTATGCTGCGAATTTCCAATCTATGATTCTACGCTAGAGGAGTTCCCTGTTCCAACCATCGTGACTGAGACAACGAGCATATCAATGGTGCAGTCCCAAACATAGCTAACAAAGGCCGCGAGCGACAGCGCCGCGGCTAAATCAGAATCCGCCAACTACAAAAGCCAAATGGCACAGAAACAATTGTGATACACGGCTGAGGAGAAACCTCAGAAGAAATTGCCAAATTCGTTGCCACTGAAACACAATAATACTTTAGATATGAACCAGTATAATAAGCATATGGAAAACGTTAGAAAAAGTAAGGATGTCGCTTTAGAATTACTAGAAGATACGAAAGATATATTCGACGGTATCGAAGTAGATAACTCGAGAAATCCAATTAAACCTAAAAGGAATACACCAAGTAGTGAAATAGATTTAGCAGGGCCAAGCACTAGTAGAAATAAGAGACCAGCTGAATGCGTGAAGTATGGAAAGATAACATTCGATACTACGGCTATTTTGCATCATTACCCCCAATGCGAGCAAAACAAGCCCGCAAAGGCAGCAACAAAGAAATCCGATCTTAATTTGCCAGTAAATAATAATAATGAAGTTAAATCAGAGAATAACGAAACGAAAATTGTCATCGAGAAGAAGGACAACGTGAATAACAATGATACTGTAGAAAAAATCAATTGCGTAGTAAAATCTGATAACACAGTAGAAGTAATAAGGCAGCCGAAAAAATTCACAGAAGAGAAGCTCGTATGAGATTGGGAGATATATTTTTTTTCGCTACACTTTTGTTTAAGTAGACTTTGGCATCAGAAACTAAAGCCTGCGCGGAAAACAAACATATCTGATTACGAAATGTTGTAAATATGATTTAAAAGACTGGAGATGTTATATACATAAAGATATAAGAATATTGAATGTGAATTATAAATATTTAAATGTTTATTGTAAAGAGAATGATATCAATGTAGATAATAAATGTTTTACCGAAATTATTAAATAGTATGATAGTGGAAATTCCGTCTCAATTAGAACATAAAGTATTAATAGGTATAGAGCAAGTAATATAGAAATATAAATAAATTAGAAGAATGCTTCCAATATCCCCAATGGTGAGTAATATTTGTATAAATTGTACATTTGCTAGCCTATTTTCATTATTTACAGTGTCAGTTCAGAAAACCTTTATCGAAGTAAATACAGTAGAGGGAGTCCGGGAGAACATACCCGCCTCTCACATTCACATTCATTCTCACACACAAATTCACATAATTGAAATTTTAATAATCGGTAACTAAAGTCTTGTCGTTAACCTCTATTTTGTATATAAAATGTTACACGTAACTATTTCGGCATATTAGTCTTTTATCCAAAAAATGGTATTTGGCTAAATTCTCCCACCTGAGTTGGAGACACGAACCTACATGTAGCCGGACGCGGACCTATAAAGTTACAAATTAATTAAAAAAACAATAGGTGATAATGTTATTATATATTAAAAAGTATCACAAATTAAAGGCACTCTGGACTTAAGTATATTTTTTATCTAAAAAATAAATAGACTAGCTACACTCGAGAGATCGAATTGCTTAAGTATATCTATACTTTTGGTCGAAATAGACACATATCTATAATCTATAACGATTAATTTCTAGTCAATCCATAATTCATTTTGCTATAAGTCAAAAAATAGTTTGCAAGTGATTTTTCTTTCTCTATGGTAATCACTTGTAAAGAATTATATTGACTCCCGAACCTTCTAGTTTTCTTTTGTCTCTTAGGTCGTTAATTGCGTAGTGTATTTCCATCTATGCCATACTTTATGCCAGTCCCTCTAATAGATTTCCCTTAATCAATGTCATCCAGTGCACTCCATATTGTTAACGTATCTAAATTGCTTTTATTTTTTTATCCGCCGTATTCTTTGTTTATATTTGAAGGGCATTTTCATAAATAGATCTGAAAGAAATATAATGACTAATGTGAAATGGGATTCAAAACGTAATTAATTTATTTTTCAGCCGTATTTTCTTAGGTATATATGTATTCACTTTAAAAATCGGTATAGCCAAAGCGGGAATGGGTAGAGATGACCTTAGGCGGGAGAAAATACCCGCGGGTAACATCTCCAACTGCCGCTTAGGCAAAGTCCCACTTCACGCTCACGCCTTTTTGAATTCCTAATATTTTTTCCAAAAAACTAGAAAGTGAGCAAAAAATAACAGTACGTTAAACTATGATAACTACACTATTAAACTGTATTTATTAACAATTCAAAGCTGGTCATACGAAAGAATCATGAAGACATTTAAAACAACATTTTTTTTTACTTACTGGCCCATGGCCCATTTCGCTGTCACTTTGTGAAACATGAAACATTTTGTGACATAAGCGAAACGAGCGATCTATGACACACATTAGAAGTGCGACAACATGGTATTAGATAGCAATATGTGTATTTTATTTGGAATGATTATTTTCTCCAACTTGCTGAACCCCCACGGACTCCCTACATGTTTAAATATCCTGTCAAAGTTCTTTCGACTCAATTTAATCTCGACAAAGTTGAATTTGCTTTGATAGAAAATTTATTTAAACAAAACAACGAGCGTTCTGATTTGAGTCCTGGATATATAGTTATATATCTTATTTTATTTTTACTATAATATAAGAACATCAACGTAACTATAGTCGGATTTTTTTATTCCATAGAACTGTCAATAGTATCGTCTCCGTACAAATTTCACTCTGTTTGACAGTTCTACACGTCACATCCCTGACTCGAATAATGAAATCGACTTTACGGTAAATAATCAAAATTTTACAATGAAATTTACCTGCTTCAGAATCAATGAACCTGGTCCACGATACTCTGCTGAATACTGCTAATCAGTAATAACCATCATGCCATCAGCCATCATGAAATAACAATCTTATTTTAAAGAAAATTGTGAAACAGCATTGTGAAAAATGTTAACTGATATTAAAAACCATAAACGGATCTTCCTTTCCAAACCATACCATTATCCTATTTAAAGATCCACTACTAGGTATGTTGCCTCGATTCAAGATCTCGTTGAAAGGAACTCCTAGAAAGGAGTCCTTGAAGGGATCTCAAGAAGGGGACTCCTTTCTTAGGCTCTATTAAAAAAAAACACAAAGACTCCTAGGTTGCCGGTACTGGAGCAATTCCCATTGCCGTTTATGCTAATTCTGTGAGCTAAATATATCGATGACTTTAATTCTTTATTAAATTTTTTAGAATATATTCAGGTCACTATTCCTTTAATATCTCTGAGGCTCTTCTTTCGCTGAACTAACATTTTTAATTTGTCCTTTATTAAGTGTCTGAGTGCTATATTTAAAAACAGGACTATCTTAAAAACAGGACTTCTGTTCTTAAAACAGTTTTAATTGCAAGCAATCATTCTGCTATAATTAGACTTCTGTGAGTCCTATAAACGGAATTAGCTATTCTCGCGTTGCTTTATCATTCCACTGAAATTTCACCCTAAATTTTTAAGGAAAATAATTAAATACTGAATTTAAAAATTTAAAAATGGGCTAGGTCTAGGTTCTCTGGTGACAATAAAAATCCGGGAGCCTCGTGAAGCGGGATGCTGTTGACTTTACCTTTACATTCTTGCTAATTTTAAATTATTTATTTCGGTTATTCAAACATAATTTGTTTTATTGATTATGATTTCCTGTCCATTTAGTATATTTGCTGCCCATTTAGTGTATTTATATATTAAATATACTAGCCATATTTATATATGTATTCAAATGCACTACATTTTTTATTCTTCCCTTTTTGCTTTGCCTTTGCTTTTTATCTAGTCAAGTATAGACACGTATAGATATATTTTTGGCTCATTTCTGTTTTATATAATTTTTCTGTTTGATTTAATTTTATTATACTCGTTTAGTTAATTTTTCAATTCCAACATCACTTACTTACTTAGGTCCAAAAATTACTTTATACCGCGAACCCGTAGGCTGTGGAACGAAGAGCCTCAAGAGGTCTTTCCATTAAGCTACGATATGGGGTTCTTCAAGAGAGCTGTGTATAGTATTTTGCAAGGCCGGCGGCGCGCCCGCATACCCCATGGTGTTGCAGGTGTCCATGGGCGGCGGTAATCACGTGGGACCGCTTGGTCGTCCGCCCACTAATAAATATATATATTATATAAAACTTAAAATCCTTTCTCCAAATATTTTTTCCTTTTTTTTCTTTTATTCTTAATCATTGTAGTACCGAAAGACATTCGAAAGAATCCGATTTGTCTTCTAGATTGCTTTAAACATGCAAACAAATATTCCTTTTTTTTTCTTTTATGGACGAAGGCGGCGGACGAGCTTACAGTCCACCTGATGGTAAGTAGACACTGTCGCCCATACTTTAATAGTTTTCACAGAATTTACCATAGATAATTGTATCCAGCATTTTTATAATCCACTGTTTTACATGGGCATCTTATATTGTGCATGGGGAATATATGGCCTTAAAAAACGCCACGCCAAGCTGGTTGGCGAATCCACTTTTTAGAGGTGGTGTAGTTTTTCGGCGCTTAAGGTAGCGGGACTACTATCCCATCGCCTCTCACGACATGCATAGGAAGTGGCCGCCAGCACACGGCTCAAGACTTACCTTACTCAAACTTACGTATTAATTCTTTAAACCACAACCCACACTGCTCCATAATTAAAGAATTTAACCATGAAATTGAAATTGCACTCCGATATACGGAAACGTATTCGGAACGTACTCATGCAGTATTCGTTGAAATGACTGTAACATGAGTTGGAGGGATGCCAAGTGTACAGTTTCGCGGGAAACTGTTCAAACGCGTTGCCATGGTGATGACATATAAACACATTAATTTCGTCACGGTCACAGGCGTCAAAATTGTAATCGAGTATTTTTAACTCTGTGGTACGTGATAAAATGTTAGAGGTCATGGTGTTCTATGTTTATGCCATCAATCAACCAAAGTACATAGATTGATAACTCCCTGTTACTAAATTATGTTCATAGATGGTATACATAAAATGTTACTGTTGCTATACAAGAGTATAGATACTATTCGTATTCGCGTCTAGTGATTTTTTGTTATTCAGAACTAGAGGTGGGCGTTAACGCTAATCTATAAAAACGTCAACACCTGTTGATGCTAACTACTGTTAACTGTTGATGTAAACTGCTAACCTGTTAACCACTGTTAATCTGATAACAGTTGCTAGTGTCAACTGCATATCACAGAGTACATTGATATATATGGAAAGTTAACTGAATAAAAAATATTAGGAAACTTGTCCGTGTTATCAACAAACAAACTGAAAATATTTTAAATGAATGAATTTTCCTTCACACTTTTAAACGGGCTTAGGACTGACATATTTTGTAGATACGTATTATTTGGTTTTGTTCAATATTTTATATGCAAAATAAGGCGTATTTAAAAGTTCATTGCAAGTGGCACATTTTATGTTATCGTCAGCACAAAAATAATTACAAATTTCATTTTGTTTGCGTCCAGACATTGCTCTAAACTAGTTAAATTAATTAGTGGCGTGAAATAAAAATAATACTATTGTTGAATAAACTATACCTATTCCTACTTAATTATAGTACTCGGTACATAACTTTACTAAATGTAAGAAAGAAACCTATTGTCCAAAGAAAGTGACAGAAAATGAGCTAAACACTTATACCTGCGAAATCAAAACTAAAATAAAAATACATATAAAAACTATAACAAAACGGTCGTTTACGGCGAGTTCAACAATAACACTAAAACATACAAAGAACACGTTGTTATTCATTAATATTGTTTATCATCAGTCACAAAATACTTCACGTATTAAATGTAAACAAAACGAAACCTCAGCAGAATGCGTACGCTATGGTGAGCAAGCGTCAACAGCTCAACTGAGTAACTAAATAATATGTTTTTCTTAATTAGCGTTAAACTGTTTACGTCGTAAATGATCAACAGTTCTACACTCAACGCCGTAGACGAAAAAATTGTCAACAGATCGCAGTTCATATAACGCAAAAATCAACAGATAGCAAATTAACAATCGATTGATCGTTGATGTTTCGTTCGTTTCTCCTCAACTGTTAATGAATTTTTTCGTCAACAGTTTTGATCGTTGACGAAGAAAAACGTTGACGCTTAACTGTTAACCGCCTTTTAACCCACCACTATTCAGAACATCCCTACTATATCTATGTATTTATATATTAAAAATGAATGTTTCTTTTTTGTCCCGTTTGTTTGTGTTTCGTTCCTATACCATTCATCCAATTGCGATAAAACTTTTGTGAGTTGTCGAGCGTACGCCCGCCAAGGTTTCTGAATTAATACTTGACCACCACGCGAACGAAGTCGCGAGCAATAGCTAGTAGTTAGATAAAAAAGTCCCTTTTCCCTTACCATCTTCAATCACCAAATTTAACTATCATGACTAAATTTTCAGCTCGGAAACCGCTCGCATCCTCAATGCCACCTACTGCAACATCAAATGGCCTAGCTTTGAGAGCTGCACGTGGGTTAGGTTCGGAATACCACTAGTGTATGAAGACGAAGCGGACGAAGATGAATATCGGCTCGATGAGGACGACCTGAGAGATATGTGGGAGACTTACTCTAGGAGGGATCCGTTCGCTTTGCGGATGAGGAATCTGGGTATTGAGGTGAGTAACCATAACCCAACCCTTTAGTCAAAATCAAATCCGTTCTGCAGTAACGCGTACAAATATATCGCATAATAATAATGTTATAATAATGCTAGTCTTAACAGTTGATTAGAGCTGGTAAGGCCTAGGGCCTTACCACCATTCCTTATAGCAGTATTATTTTAACCTTACTTCTCAATTTCGTACCACGGCGTCCACAATGTAAGCTTATTATATTAATGTTTTAATAGGAAGTTTTGGTGACGTCAACACAATTCGATAGCTTACTGTAGTGCAAATCGGAACGTTGTATGAATGAAATGGCGTTATACAGTTCATATAGCGTTATCTCGTTTTGTTTTTAGCATAGCCAAATAATTAAAATCATTCGTTCTTTCTCTGCACTAAGCATTAATACTTTGGTGGAGGTGATGGTACGAATATGAGTAATGTTGTTTTAAGCCTGAAACAAAACGTTCCTGCAACAATATTGTTTTGTAAAAGATGGTGGTAGGGCCCCTGGTCTATCTGCCTGTCATATATGTTGCTAAAATGAGCGCTGAACGCTTAAGCGCTCGAGCACTCTCGCGCTATGTTAGTAGGTACTATTGAATCTTAACCTTAACCGTTTTATACTCGAGTCTTTATCTATACAAAGGTTTCAGACCATCAAACATTACCGACGATCAATTATTATTGACGAGCCATTAGCCCAGATGGTAGTCCCTCTACCTGCTGTGTAGGTCCTGGGTTTGATTCCCGGTCGGATAGAAAACTAAAATGCTAGTCTTAAAATTTCATTAGTGCTCATTCAGCGCTGGAGCGTCGAGCTCTTGACGTTCGTTTTTACAACACTGGCCTGTCATCTGTTTATGTCTCCATGTGCCTCGTATTAATTGTCCAGGAGTTCACGCCGCCGAACGTCAACGCGATCCTGACGGCGTGGGTGATCGTAAGCGCGGCGGTGGTCGTCGCGGTGGCCGTGGTCTCCTTCGCTCTGTGGAGGTCCAACTGCTTCGTTAAGTACGATAGGTAAGGACAGTTATGAAGTTCAAGCGAAAAATAAAATTATTTTAAGGAATTAATCAAAAGTTACAAATATATAAGATTTTGTTGTTCTGTCTAAACCAGTGTTTCCCAAAGTGTGGGTCGCGACCCACTAGTGGGTCGCGAGCGAATATTGGGTGGGCCCAGAAAAAAATAAATTTAATCTAATTTTAAGTATAGTATTCTGATTTATCTTATAATATTTTTACTTATTAAAAATTTCGATCATCACTGGATACTGGATTTTGTCTTATTTTCTTAATTGTATAACTCTTCACATAACTACGCTACGTAAACGAGAACATGCTGCAGCAGCCACACAATGCTATATTCATGTAAGGCGTAGCGCAGGGTGGGTCCCAAACTTTTTTTTTTTTTTTTTAGGTGAGTCGCGATTTATATAACTTTGGGAATCACTGGTCTTAACCTTTGTAGCGGTCATTGCTAAGACCGGGCGTCTAGGCGGTGCGCGCGGCGCGACTCGGGCCTCGCGCTTAGAATAAATGATATATTACAATTGTGCTATAAATCATGAGAAAAAACTTATAACAACGGTTAAAATCGATTCTACTGGCGATACTCAACAACCCAAATTCAGTGTTTGCGTTATTTCGTTGACACGTTGTACCTATTGTACCTACTTGAAAAATTAGGTGTTTTACGTTTTCATTGGTTTGCTTTTGCCCTAATATGCTAGGCCTTTCGCACCGAAAAGAAATATGTGTCTGACGATAGATCATGTAACCTTTCAGACAGGGGGTACTACCAACGTATAACTACTGGGTATAAATACATTAATACGAGTGACTTGACTCCCAAACTTGGGAAATCTGTATTTCAGGAGCCAGTCCCATTACACATTATTAGATGTACGATGTATGTCAACAATTATCTCGTAAATAGATGTTTTCTTCTCAATTGAGCCGGTTCTGAGCACGTATGCTGTGGAACTCTTAGAGAAATCGTTATAAAGAGTGTTCGCATTGTTTTTTATAAACTGTAATCTTCTGTTATATTTAAATAAATAAAGAATAATTATTTTAATAATTGTAGTAATATTGTAATAAAGAAAAATTAATAATTTATCCATTGAAATAACTAAAACTCCTTTCGTTCGTTTCGTTTTAATAACTAAACTCCTCATGTCTGGTCTATGTGTGTGTATGTATATGTATATGTGTGTGTGTGTGCGTGCATGAGGGAATTGGTTTTATGTTTGCGTAAAATTGTCACCAACTCGGCGGTGAGGGAAAACATCGTGAGGAAACCCGCATGCTATCAAAAATTTAAAAAAATCTAGTTTATGTGATCCGCCAATCGGCACTGGGCCCGTGTGGTGGATTATGGCCCGAAACCCCCAGTGATTTACTAGGGGAAGCCTGTATAATGCAGTAGGACATTATAGGCTGATACAAGTACAAATTACAAGTACAATGTGTAACAAATACATTTCTGGACTATTTTAACTTAAACATGTACTTACTTAATATTTCTTCACGTTACATTCCAGGATGCCATCATTCAGCGACACGGACAGCGTTCACAGCAAAAAGAAAGACCTTGACCTTTACCCCGCTCCCCACCAGGATCTTCCACCCCTATACACCGAGAACGAGTATAATTGGAACAACGAGGACACCACCAGAGGTAAGTCATCTTTGGTGTTACAGATAGTGATATATCTGTCCGTTAAGTAGAACTTAGGGGTATGATTTGAAGTCTCAAGACCTCCGCAACCAGTCCTCCTCTATCGTCCATTGCTGGACAACAAAACGCCACGCTGGCGAAGTGGGTTGGCGAGTCTACTGCTTTAGACGTGGTGTAGCCCCTCAGGGCTTGTGGTTGCCGCTTTGTTATCCCTTAGTCGCCATTTACGCCATCCGCGGAGAGAAATGGAGTGGTGCTATCCTATAGCCGGTCTATACCACACAGTCAAGTGCTCACAAGACGCTTAAACACCCCACTAAATATGAATATAAATTAATTGTAAACTCAGAGAAGATCACCTTGAATTACACTTTATCTTATTTCCCTAATGTAGGTACGTGTTTCGGTAGTAAGTGAGAGTGCTAGAGCCCATTCCCAATCCATCCTATCCCTCTCCATTTTCCCAACCCTTTCACCAAATGAATTTCTACAACTCAAAAGGCAGGCAGCGCTTGTGGGGGTTGTTAGCGTTTGTCATTTTGGACTGATGTTGACATGTATCGCGGATGTCTACCGGCGACAGTATCCACTTACCACCAGGTGGAAATACCTAGCTAATGGCTGTTACAACAACTCTCCACGTGGGTACCTGCTGTAACCCATGTAATCGGCTGGACGCAGTCGACTCCTCGAATTACTTTAAAATAACGTTTTTCTAAAACTTGCTGATGTATTTCCAGAGTGAGTGTGATGCTATCATCCATTTCCTATCCCAATGTATCGATTAAATAGTAGGTATAATCGAATGGTCACGGATTTCTCAACTTTAATTTCTTTACTTTAACCTTTTTTTTTTGATTTCGAAATATTCGAATAGAGGGTAGGGAACCCTTTATTCAAAACTCTCTAAACGCATTAAACTCTCTATTCGATTTTGACTTATCCCTATTATGAAGAGTTTCTTCCATTAAAATTTTCTTTATTTATATTTTCAGTGGACATGGGAGGCTACGCCAACAAAAGCTATGTAAGCGATCTTTACGCGATAGACTCTGATGAAGATGAGGTCATACCTACTCGCAACAGGTAAGGTCTTGTGGTCTTTACTTTAAAGTCAGAAACATCGCATCAGACTTATCATATCATTACCTAGTGTTATAAAAACGAAATTTGATCACTCGACGCTCAAGCGCAGCTCAGCGTCGAGTGATCAAATTTCGTTTTAGTCAAGCGCTAATGAATATTTAAGAATAATTCAAATTCAAATTAATTGTATTTGAATTTGGCGTGCCCACTTGCCCCCGTCCACAAAATTTGATATTAAAAAGGTAGTTACTTTGATGGAAACAGTTTTCAAAAAATCCTCTATTTTGGACCATTAGGGATACAAAATGAACAGCAACATAAAGAAGTTTTGTATTTTTCGAAACATCACATTTCAAAACATTTTATGAGGTCCAAATCAGATGGAAATACATCGACAGATGTCATCAAAATAAACAAAAAATGTTTTAAAGAAAAAATTTCAAAAACCTCTAGAAACCGAGACAATATTTGAAAGTTATAATTTTGACCTTGATTATCTCAGTTCCGAGATGTTTTAGGAGATTTTACCTAACGACATTTTATTGTTTGCTTTGACGTCTTCTATCGAATTATTAAGGTTTCCAATTTTTCAAAATGTGCCAACCCCTTTTAAAAGTCTTAGAACAAAAGTTGTTAATTTTCACAAAAGATATGCATGAGGGTGCTAGTTTTTTTTAACGTTGTATATCTAATAATAATAATAAATACTAATAAACAAATTTCAAGCCACAATGACACATAATAATCATAATTCATTGGGGCCTTATCATATATTCAATTTTATTATAATACTATAATATATAAGAGAATTTTGAACAATTCGGAGTTTTATTGTGTCCATATATTTATCAAAATTCCGTCAAATGACACTACCTATTTCGACCCCTGCTCATCTAGCTTATCCATTACACCATGTATATAACTTAACATAACATATTAAGTACATAACATATAATTTAATTACAGGTACACCACTGACGTGTAACCGTTTGATTAACACTTGTATATAACTGGTATGCTTCATTTTAATTATTTTCTAATTTTGCAGATAAAGCCAGGTGCATATCGAAGCGATTCAGTTAATAAATAATTTATTCAGTGCATTGAAATCTTCCATTAGTAGATTTCATTTCGAAGGATTAACTTTTGCAAATCAACGATTCCGTAAATTGTAGAAATACTTATGTTTGTATAATTAATAACGAAAATAAGGCGCCCTCATAATATAATGTAGTTCCTAAATTTGCTACTAGATGGCGCCCTAACGAAACATGATAATGTGGTTGTATTATGAATGGTTTCATTTATTTATTATACACTTCAAGCATTATCTAATAAGAAACCTTTGGGTTGATCAGAAGGGTTTATTTGGGAGGTGCGTGAAAGACTTAATTATGATGGTCTCTATTTCTTTAATAGGTATAAAAAATCACATGTTTGGGAAAATAGCGGGAATATTTTACAGAACAATTATTATTATCCTTTAATAACAATAACTTTAACTTTAGACAATAACTATAATAGAGTATTCGAGAATTCTTGACATTTAAATTTGAGTTTGAACAAATTATTTCTATAAATACGCCTTCCTGGAATTGAAGGAAATAATAAAACAAAAAAATAAATTTACTGACACAATATTGTACGCAAAGTGAAAACTGGTTCAAAAGTCCTTAATTACAAGAAACCGCTTCTATACGCTCCTGGCTTTTGATCGTAATACAAATTTATTGATTACTTACTTATTAAATAATTTCAACTTTATTACTTTCCATCCTATACATCCCTATGCATTCTATGCGTCCTATGCGTCCCGTGCGTCCTATGCGGCCAGTGCGTCCTATAGGTCCCGTGCGTCCTATGCGTTCCGTGCGTCCCATGCGTCCCATGCGTCCCATGCGTCCTATCTAATCCTATGCATTGAAATAATACATATTATTGTAAGAAAATAAGGATCGGCCTGGTAAGGTGAGAACATTCGTGCCTCTTCTAAAGACATTACACTACACTTTCATCGATACTAACCCGTCTCATTTATATTATACACTGAAAGCAGGATGCATCCAGTGTGCATCCAATTAGGATGATGTGGAATGCATTTAGTTTCATGCAGTTCCATCCCATCTATCTAATCTTATAATTAGCTAGACTAGATAGATAGATAAAACTGTTTATTGCACACCGAAACAAAACAAGACAGTAACAGATATTGTAAAATGTAACACATGAAATGCACATGAGGCGGTCTTATCGCTAATTATTATTCGGATCTCTGCCAGATGTGGTGATGCGGCATTTAACAGTTCCTCCTTTAATATTCATACTTTCTCAAATCCTAAATCCCTTCAAAAGTAAATAGTACGTACAGAAGCTGCAATTGTGTCAAGTTTTCATAAAATCCGTTCTGTGGTTTTTGCGTGATGAGCATTCACACAGACAGACGGACAAAAATTCCGAAAATTAATATTTTGAATATATATCATTCACAATGGCACAGTGATTTTTTCCAAAAAAATATTATATATATAGACACGGTTTTATGACAATTTTATTATATTGGCATGTATACACTAGCTGGTGCCCGCGACTTTATTCGCGTGAACTTCAGAGTGACTCCCGTGGGAACTTATAACGGACAAAACCTATTTAAAGGTTTTTATCGGAATAAAATGTATCCTTATTATTAACCCAGGATATAAGCTACAACTATGCTAAAATTCATTAAAATCCGTCCCGTAGTTTTTGCGTGATACGCGTTCAGATTGACAGACAGAAATTATAAAAATGGTTGTTTTGGACTCTGTATCGTTCGTAGAGTACACCGGAAGTATTTTTTTTTTAAATATTTCATGTACAGACACGGGTCTGATACGATTTTATTATATATATAGATTATGAAATATAAGACATACGCGACCTCTCTTGTGTCTGTGTCGAGAGCTGTGAAACAAGTAAACATAATTAATTTAAAAATACATACATACTCTATGATTGTAGAGATCTTTTAAATTCTATTTTTTTTTAAAATCCGCAGTTTGTCCTGAATATAAGTCAATCAAAACTCTAATCGTTATAAACGTTCTTTTTTTTAATTTTCAGTGACACGAGCACCGGTCCACGCGACTTGTACAAAGTGTGAACATACACCCGACAATGCACGTAGTTATAATAGATAGTTAACGCGTTGAATTCATTGTGATTTTATACATTTCTCTACCACACATTGCTATTATTATTGAATAGCATTATTCATTGTTAAAGTATTCAATTCATTAGAACGTTTAAAGTAAAATCTGAATAAACTTAGAAAATTTAACAATTTCAATCATTTTTTGGCCTTATTTATTTCTGATTGAACTGTCAAACCCCTTGCAGTCCTTATTACCTTTCTATATAGTGCAACGTAAGTTCCTATATAGATCAATTCCGTGACGTCAATATTATTTTTATGAACAGAACATAAAAAAAGTTTTATCGTCTATCGCCGCTTTTCTCTTCTTAAAACTGTTTTCACAATTTCTTCAATCTTCTTCAGAAACTTGTTTATCACCATATTGTACCAGTTTTGCCCTATAACGTCCCTCTCCTGAAGAAACAATTTATAAGAATATTTGATAACAATTCAGAAAAAAATCGTATGAATAAATTTAGAATCATGTATGATAGACGCTCCGTGCCTTTTGCAACAAAAAAATATTTCCCAATACATTTGTATTTTAAACTCCACCCAGAATTCTACATTAGACAAGTATTGCATTTAAACAAATTGTGAAGGCTGTTTATACTTAGAAAAACTAAGTTTAAATGTTATGTCGAAAGACAAACAGATGTGTTAAAATATAAAATTGTAAATATGTGATAATATTGCAATAAATTTTTGTTAAAACAATTTTTACTTATTCAAACTAGCGACATTGAATATTACAACAATTGAAAAGAATCTACGAATAAGCAGAAACGTAAGATTCATTTCCCGTGAAGAAGTCGTGTCTCCGAAGGGTACCGAAACGCATTCTTTGAGAACCACTGATTTATTTTAATATCTAAATTTCAACTCTTCAGTAGGACTTTTCAGCGGCCACTCAAGTCAAGGTGAGTTTTTGTTTTAATTGTAAAAATTGACTATTGTACTTTTTGTGGTTTAATAGTGATAGTTTATTAAACTTCAAAGTGTTTTTGTGTGATCTTTGTGTAAAATCAAATCAAAAACATAGGACTGCGTTTCTCGTGTGCCCCAAGGAGTCCTCTTCTGTCCTCAGTAAACCTACTATCGTTTTACTGAGCGACTCTTGACTTACTTTGACGGGACTGGACATGGACAGGATACGTTGAAATTTTTAATTTTAAAGAAAACTTGACACTGACAGAATGTGCCTTATTGCACCATTGCCATATATCTACGTATGAAATTAAAAAAGAACTCTTCAGTCCTCCAACTTTGTATACTGTGTTAATAGCAATGTGTGTACTTATTTAAAAGATAAATAGTACCTAATAGTCTAAGATAAAAACAATTGTACATTAATAAATAGATATTATTAAACTTACCTAATCTATATTGTAACTAGAGCTAAGTATACTGTTGTTGGCTGGAGCTAACAACTAGAGCTGTTGTTTTAAAATATTGTGATTTTTATAAACAATTTTATTATCTTTTGTTGTAAATTATTTTACTCTTATTTTTGGAGATATTATTATTGAATAAATGGGTAATTTTTTATTTTTTTTATTTTTATTTTTTCCCGCACAATGTTTAGCTTCGGAAGATGTCATGCATTGACATATACATTAACAGATATTAAAAAGTACGTATTCGTATAGAAAAGGTTATTTAGAGCGAGTATTTGTACATAATGACATATTTTTTTAATAAAATATGTCGTTTTATTGCAATCGAGTTATTTACGATCATTATACGATCATTTCGTTTATTATTCCATTATTTTTGTATTATTATTCTATTGATTATCTTATTATCTATTATACTAAGATTAATTATCACGAGTATTTTTTAGATTTACTGTATCAATCCTATTTTACTCGGCTATAGAATTTATTTTTAATATCATCTAATTGTAGTTTATTTTTTTATTTCATTAATAAATATTATGATTTTAACCGAAAAAATCATACTTTTTAAAAATACATTTATAACTAGTTATTTCCATTTTGGCAATATCGCTTCTAATTTTTGCTATATACAAGATTAAATAAAACAAATATGTACCCCTCTTATCACGGAATACTCCACATCATTTTTTTGAACTTGATATTTTCATTAAAAAAGGTTTTTTATAGTGAAGTCTCTGTCTTTGTTACTCTGTACTACTCACTACACGCCTCTAATGGCTTCAACGCTGCACACACCATAAACAGCTGCTTATCAAATCACTACTATTATTTATACCTACATGTATGTACATGTACAAATGGGCGCGAGTGTACGTACACGGTGCGAGTATTAATAAAAAAAAATTGACATTTTTAAAAGAGTGCAGTTTATTTTTATTTAACCTTGTCTATTCATAAAATGTTATTTGAAACAATATATATTTAGGTCTCAGGTTGTGTAAAAGAGTTTAAAACGGTTGTGAAGATTTCATTACGTATACCTAATAACATGCAAAAACTAAACAGAAATATGATTTATTAATGAGTCTTAAATATAAAATAAATATTAAATTTCATATGTTTTCAGTAAAAGTATTTTATTTGCCGAAATATAAATATATTCCATCTCTTTTAAACTATTCACATGTTAATAAAAGATTAATAAGTTTTGTATAAAAAATTAAAATATTATTTTTAGATATTAGAAAACTTCAGACGAAAATATCTTAAAAAATTCCTTAATTTGGACAATTATTATTAAATGACAAAGAGTCAAATGAAATTAAGTACTTGTACTTAGCAGACGAAAGATATCATAAATTTTCTCATTTAGCACATATTTACACGTATTTACGATATTTTATTTATTTCTTATAAATAAAAATACCTTTATTTAATTATTCTTGACAAAATTGATTTATTTATTATTTTAAAAAAATAAAATAAAGGACAATTAAATAAATTGCGTTTGATATTCATTATACATAGAAACCTTAATAAAATTATTTATCCTGCATGCATATTGAAAACGAAATTTTCAATTATTTCACTAGTCGATAGAATGGAATTCTGAACAAAATATATTGAATTTTCTTCTTAGAAACGTTGTTACTAGCAACATATTTCAAATCGGGAGGCAATTTATTAAACGATTTGACTCTAAATCGTGCACATCGCTCCACATTTTAAATTTTTGCACATATTATGCTGTATGTTACGATCCTCTTCCTAAATTCTAGCCCGATAGTCCACGGCGAGACTATGTGAACTTCAGCCGAAACGTAGGGTGAATAAAATCTCGATTAATCTATATAAATAAAAAAAATTAAATGCTGTTCGTTAGTAAGCGCATCATTTGAGAACGGCTGGAACGATTTGACTATTTTTTTTTTAAATGTTCGTAATAGTTCGAATAAGGTTTCTATGGAAACAAAAATTAGAAAAGTTGCCCGAAAAATTGGAAAATTCGAGAAAAACTGAGAAAAAAAAAGTGCTTTTTTCTATGGGATTTTTGTATGAACTTATTGAAATTTGGAGAGGACAACGTCTGTCGGGTCAGCTAGTACCTATATAAATAAAACATACAATACGCAAACTTTCTATTCAATTATAATTAAAGTAAGTCGTTATATGTTTCTTGTAAATATCGAGTATACAATATGTCACGGAAATAACGTAATAGCTGAAGATACGTTTTTTTTTTAATATTGAAATTATCTATTCTAATAGTTTTTACAGTAGATTTTTTTTCACAATTTCCGGTAGGTACAATTCTAGTATTATATATTATTTATTCTACGCGCGTGGTCTAAGCTGCGAGCGCGCGCTGCCTAGGCGATCGGCTCGAGTAATGAGCGCTACAACGTTTTAGACAGGACAACGAAACCTTACTTGCTTGTAATTTTTGATTAGTTCCTTAAAATAATTTTATTTTTCACTAGAACGATTTACGTTATTTCGGTGGCATGTTGTATAATTTATGAGAAATCTACAAAAATCTTCCTATTTGAGCCCCAATGTTCATTATAGTATAACTAGATGTAGTTTTGTGTGTACATATTGTGTGTAAAACACATTATTGTGTACAGATACTGTGTATACATATTATTAAGTAGTATGTAGAAGTTTATATTCCGACCATTAAAAGACCAAAAACCATTGTTTACATCAGTGTTTCTCAAAGTGTTGCGAACGTTCATCAGGTGTGTGGGCAACATATCAAAATTTATGCTAAAATATATTACAAGCTCAATAAAATTAAAAATATATAAAATCTAGATTTTTTAGCGGGAACTTGAGAAGCAAAGTTGAGTTCTTATTTAATTACTATGATTGTGTAATGACGATAGTCTAGAAAACTTCAAATGCTTTTACGCGTTTGTAATAATTAAATAAAAGCATGAGACTGCGATTCTAATGTGTTTTCAAGAAGTCCAAGTCCTCTATCCTCAGTAAACCAACCATCAATTTACTGAACGACTCCAAACTTACTTCGACTGGACTGGACATTGACGAGATGCGTTTTGAATTGTTTTGACATTAAAATTGTTAATTAAAAAGAAACTCACATGTTGGCATAATGTGCTAAATATACTATTGCCAATTAACAAATGCACTTAACAAAAGAAAAATAAACCCCGCGCCGCCTCGGTATTATGAGTTTACCGCGCAATTAAATTGTAAGTTAAGTTAACGGCTCTTAATGATTAACCGTTAGCCAATGAGAATATAATGATTTCGAGCCCGATTCAAAACTGCACGTCTTAAAATAATAATAATAATAATGTTTTAAAATAATGAAATAATGTGTAAAATTATAATTTACTTTGAAGTGTGTTGCAGGTAAGAAAAGGTTGAGAAACACTGGTTTAAGACATTCGCTTTATCACAGAGAAATATTTAGAAGAATTATAAATATTATCTCTGTTATACTAAGTGTAAATGAAATGTATTTTATGTAATGCGCCTTATATTTTTAATTATTTCATAAAACGTAACCAATACAAATCGCTGTATTTATCATTAAACGGATAAAAAAAATCCCTTCAATTTGGCAATCGAAGTGTGTCACGACGAAAATTCAAAATTATTTATATGGCAACATTTTTGGATTGTGGGTTGAATTTGTGGTGTATCATAAGATATCTTGATACTTTGGCTTTAGGCAGTAATTAAAAATCTTAGATCTGTTCATTTCTTTTATAGTATATAAATATGTAGCTGAAAAATAGGGTTTGGCTAACGAAACAAGAATAGTGCGATAAATTTAAAAATACTTATTCAAATCTTTATTTGTCGAATATGCGTAGGTACATAGTCAAGTTTCGGGAGCAAAGAAAATGTTTTTTAAAAACTAAAAAATATATTAAACTAATTTTAATGAGATTGAAGACAAGTGGCAGAGCTTGATGCCAGTATTCAACCAATTTATTTAAATAAATCTAAATACAAAGTAACCTCTTATCGCTACATCCTAAATGCTAACTAAGCGCTAGGTTCCTAGAACTATGGGCTCGGCCGGCCACCCGGTTCTGCTGACCCAGCTATCAACAGTGAGGGCTTGGGTGACATAACTACATACATAACAATAATAATAACATAATGTCAATAACAATAGGCCGCCATATTCCACCTCTAATCTAGGGGGATGCAAATGTAAGCAATAAATATAATTCATGTCATCTTTAAAAAAAAACAGAATAATAAAGAAAATAAAAATGTAAAAAATAATAATATGTAATCTTTGCTACAGTCCACCTGGTGATGTTTGGTGATCCACCTGGTTGGCACGACCCCGGATGCGCTGCCTACCTGTGGAGATATAGGAGTTGGAGAAAGGGTTGGGAAAGTGGGGAGGGATAATATGGGAATGGGCTCTGTCACATCTCACTCAGTACCGAAACACGTACGTACATTAGGGAAATAAGATAAATTGGGAAATACAGTACATTTCAAGGTAGTCTTCTGTGAAAGAGGGGTAACGTGGCCAATCGAGCGCGCCCCTCGGCAGTTTATTATAAATTTGCGGTCCCACACCAAACACATTTCTTTTTAAATAAGCTATCCTAGAAGACATTGCACAGAATGTGTTAAAGTTACGTTTGCTCTTGCATGTGATAAATTTTTCAAAATTAATGTAGTGACAAAAGTCGAGATTATTATTTTTCAAAATACGGTCTACTGCTATCCTGGTAATACAGATTACACATTTCTCTTATACATTTTTATACAATTAGGCTGACACACTCATTTTAATCAGCAAAAGGAACTTAATAATTATATTCTCCGTTTCTAAACTATAGTATAAAGTAAAACATACTCGTTAACGAATACAGAAAAAAAATTGAACAATTATATTTAGAACTTATAACGTGATTCAGATTTTTTGGAACGAAGTTTCTTTACGCGGCTTGCGGTGGGTGTGATTCGAGAGAAAATGTAACGTCACGTAAGATTTTTACTCCCTCCATACGCCTTTCTCTTTTTCGCCTTTCTCTCGCTCGGACACGATCTTCGTTCCTGACCCACTGTTCACTGGGGTCCCCTGACCGCACACGTTTTTTTTTTTAAAACAATTTATTTTTATTTTCTAAAAAAACTACAGTTTATAATAGTGCCGCTAAGAATCAAATAATACATTTTTTATCCAATAACCATTTCAACCTTATTTTTTTCTAATAAACTGCTGTGACGTCATATTTTTTTCTTTTTTATTGAATAACTTACGAAGTCCTTTTAATACTAACCTTAACTATTGTATGTGCAAGGAGCTAAATATAAAACAATGGCTATACTCACAAATATTGTCAAAGAGAGATGACCATTTTTTATTCTAATCGACTCAATTAGATTTCTGTTAAATTACTCGCCGTTTAAACGTTAATATCAACATCTATGCGATAACACATTTGCAAGCCCTTACAAACATTGGAAACAACAAGTATCAATATGTTGTGAAAAAAATGTTACCATGTCTTTCAATATACCGCTGTGACACTTCCTTTACGTGACTCTAAAAACGATCTAATGCCCCACATATTTAAAGCCAGTAATATTTGCCAAATATGTAGTAGAAGTCAATTTAGATTTAGACATATATAGATATAGTCAGAAGTATATAATTGGATTCTAAGATAAATAATTTATATTAAGCCATATCTTCACTATACAATGCCAATTAGACTGACAAAATAATAAAATAGGGAAAACTCTATTTCCTTAACATACACATGACGATACAATAATATAAAACATGTTAGTTTTACTACAGACACAGACAACGCAAGTTTATAAAATTGTATGGAAACCAAGCCTGTCATGTCACGAGTAAATTGTATGGAAATCAAGTGTTTCATGTCACGAGTAAATTGTATGGAAACCAAGTGTCATGTCAAGAGTAAATTTTAAGGAAACCAAGCGTGTCATGTCGCGAGTAAATTGTATGTAAACCGCGTGTGTCATATCACGAGTGAGTTGAATGGAAACCAAGTGTCATGTCATGAGTAAATTGTATGGAAACCAAGAGTGTTATGTCACGAGCAAATTGTATGGAAATCAAGTGTTTCATGTCATGAGTATGGAAACCGCGCATGTCATATCGCAAGTAAATTGTATGGAAACCGAGCGTGTCATGTCACGAGTAAATTGTATGGAAACCGATCGTGTCATGTTACGAGTAAATTGTAAGCAAACCAAGCGCGTCATGTCACGAGTAAATTGTATGTAAACCGCTCGTGTCATATCACTAGTGAGTTGTATGGAAACCATGTGTCATATCACGAATAAATTGTATGGAAATCAAGTTGTCACATCTCGAGTAAATTGTATGGAAACCGCGCGTGTCATATCACAAGTTAATTGTATGGCAACTGAGGGTGTCATGTCACAAGTAAATTGTAAGGAAACCAAGCGTGTCATGTCACGAGTAAATTGTATGGAAACCAAGGGTGTCATGTCAAGAGTAAATTGTAGTGATGAGAAACCACTTACTGATAAAATTAAACATCTCAATTGACTCGGTTCACCACTTTTAACGAATTTTTACAATTGATTACAGCGCAATTAGGCATTATTGTGTTTTGTAACAACTTGCTAGCGACACAGGTCTGGACAGACTGAACGAGCTGTATGAGAAGCAGGAGCTTATCGCCAACTTCGGACACGCAACGTCCGTCAGCTTTAGTCAGATGTATTCATAAAGCCTTTGGGAATATATAGATAAAACATACGATTATTATTAATATTATAATTAAAATAATTTGTTAATTATTGTTGCTAATATATACCCACAAAATGAAATATAGATATATAAATATAATATACATATTTATCCCATTCAACGACATAACGAAGAAAATGCTCCTGCCATTTAGTATGACAAACGGTATAGTTAGGAGATAGCCTAATACATTTACATGTGTTGTCCTTATCAATCACTTAGTACCTAAAGCATTGGACAGTCCAGCGTTTGGAAGGATACAAACTTGTTTGCCGTTATAACTGAGTTACTCGTACTATAATGATTTTAATGATACTCGGTGGTCTAACTCAGGTGTCTCTAAACTTTTTGGCTTGAGGGCCAAACTGACTGTTCCACGAAATCCCAAGATCCAAGGCCTAGAAGCCCCCTCTCCAGAACTTCAAATGGAAATGAATGATTTGCATTGCAGCGATATTTTTAAAGAAAAATGTCACTCATCTTTGCTGGAAAGGGGGATACACTTTAAATACTAGATTATGTATCACAGTGATTAAAAATATCTGATTATTGTTTTTTTTTTAATCAGAAAATAAAGTTAAATGTGGCGGGTCGGATGCCAGACATGTCCAGCTCGTTGCCGCGGGCCGGATTAGGTACTAGTGCCTGCAGGCCGGTCTTGGCCTGCGCGCCGTAGTTTCGAGACCCCTGATCTAACTGATTATATAAGTTTGTTGTACAAAGTGTTATTTGCGGTTGGCACCACCTAGCCGGCTACCGAATATGCTAATGGTCAACTGCAAAACTGTTTGTATTAGAAGTCCTGATTCTCTAATACTGAATATGGTGTGATAGAATGAATCTGCATCATTCCAAGGCTTAGATCAGGACGGCATTTTAATCATTTACTTTAATGAAAGACTATTATTAATCGCATTATTATTTGTTGAAAGCATAAAATAAGAAAATCAAGTAAATTTTAAGCGCACTACTCTTTGAACTCTCTGAAGCCGTATGATCCTCTGCGCAGCAAAATAACTAATAATTAAATAATAGTTGTGATGCTAGTAATAGTTTTAGCCACGACTAGCCACGTTTCCCCTCTTTCACAGAAGACTACCTTGAAATGTACTGCATTTCTCACTTTATCTCATTTCCCTAAAGTACGTACGTGTTTCGGCAGTGAGTGATATCTGCCAGAGCCCATACCCATCCTATCCCTCCCCATTTTCCCAACCCTTTCTCCAAATCCATTCCTCTATCTCCGAAAGTAGGCAGCGCATCCGGGGGCGTGCCAACGTTTGTCATTTTGGAGTAATGTTGGCATGTATCGCGGATGTCTATGAGCGACAGTATCCATTTACCATCAGGTGGACTATATGCTCGTCTGCCGCTTTCGTCCATAAAAAAAATATACTCAATCTACTTTGACTATGGTCTGTGTTATAAAACAAATGATTGAGTATCAATAAAATAATGGCGTGTTTGCATTGTATATTAAGTTTACAGTAGTTCCTTAGAATGACGCAGATTACTTTTATTACACCTAGTATACATAAGTATACAAAATAATAATTATTAAATTCGTATACTATATGGTGCGTGGGCACATATTTAATGAAATGGTAATAATATGTGTTCATTTGTAGTTAGTGAATAAAATTGTTTCTTCTTGTATTCTCCTGTATAAATAACTACATAGTTAAAAATGTGAGCTAAATAAATTTATTTTAAAATGACCAACAAAAATTTATTAGCTAAATGTCTATTCCCATCCCATACCATATCCTATCCCTCTCCATTTTCCTAACACTTTCTCCCAATACATTTTTTAATCTGCAAATTTAGGCAGCACATCCGCGGGCGTGCCAATGTTTGTCATTCTGGACTGATGTTGGCATGTATCGCGGATGTTTATGGGCGACAGTATCCAGTATCCACTGTACGCTCATCTAGTGCTTTTTTCTATAAAAAAAAACTAATAACTTTAGTTCTAGGTTTCTTTTCTGAATTTGATGTTTTCCCAAAAAAAGGATTATTTTTAGATGTAGTCTCTGACTTTGGTACTCTGTACTACTCACTATACGCTACTACCTACGAACGGCAAAGTCCGCTCACTCTATTCATAAACAGCTGCTACTCAAATCGCTGCTATTACATTTTGGATCGTTCTCAATCGAGATGTAGTGAAATTCGAAAGTTGTGCAAGAATTATTTAAAATTGTGTACTATATCCATTGTGTATATATCTTGTGTACCTATATCCATTCAAGATCTGCCTGAAAAACTGGCGTCATGATTCCGAAAACAAACATATGATATTTGGTGACACGTTATATATGTGCAAAAAGAACGTGAAGGCAAGTGAATGCAAAATCGTTTAAATAATATCGTTTAGTATTATGTTGAATTAGAACAAACAAGTCATAAATAATATAGTTACGTCATGTGGTGAAGTTCATACTCCACACAAATAGGTTAGTTTTCTGCAATGGGACATTCTGTAATAATTTACACAATTTTATGCATAACAGAATAAGCAGAATAACGTAAAGTCAATTAATGGCAACCAGTTAAAAATTACATTGTAGATACCTAGACAGAAAAGATCTAAACTTATAAATAACTCTTCTTTTAATAGAAACTAAGAAAACTTTAATAGTTATGTAAACACATACAAAACAAAATAGGATAGTTATGTAAACACGTACAAAACAAACTAAGATGGTTATGTAAACACGTACAAAACAAACTAAGATAGTTATGTAAACACGTACAAAACAAACTCAGATAGTTATGTAAACACGTACAAAACAAACTAAGATAGTTATGTAAACACGTACAAAACAAACTCAGATAGTTATGTAAACACGTACAAAACAAACTGATAGTTATGTAAACACGTACAAAACAAACTAAGATAGTTATGTAAACACGTACAAAACAAACTCAGATAGTTATGTAAACACGTACAAAACAAACAGATAGTTATGTAAACACGTACGAAACAAACTCAGATAGTTATGTAAACACGTACAAATCAAACTCAGATAGTTATGTAAACACGTACAAAACAAACTAAGATAGTTATGTAAACACGTACAAAACAAACTCAGATTAGTTATGTAAACACGTACAAAACATTCATTAAATATAGCCATAATTTTTTACTTTTTTCTTCCTTTTTGGGGCCATATGAGGCAAAATTTATTTCTGTTCTGTTTGTTCCTTTTTATAACACCACACTTCAATGAATGTTTTGTACGTGTTTTCATAAATATGACACAATATTTCAGTTAATACAAGGTAAAAGATCTATGTGAATGTTAGTTGTTTGAGTTTGAACTTAAACAATATCCACATTATAAAATTAATACAGAAGAAATGGAGTAAAGAGGGAGGAAAATTATTTTTTAAAGGAGCTTTCTTTATCAGAGAAAATATCAATGTCACATTTATGGTATACATATGTCATTATAGTTGCATGAAACAGACGAAAATGGAGAAACTATAGCCCTAACCAACAATCTGTTGAAAATCGGCAGTACTATAGAATTATTCACGTCAAGAGCAACCTCACACGTATCAATTAACATTACCATCTGCCAATTATTCCACAGTGATTTAAATAATTAATTCAGAAACCGTTATGCCCTATCTGTATATTTTGAAGTAATTCATATCACAGAATGTCCCGCACCATCCCAACAAGGTCAGGTTAAAGATGCGGCGGCTTAGTGTCCGCTCTCGAGCGATACAATTAGCACTGATAACGGAGATAACCGCGATAACCGGCTGATAACCATCACACATAGACGGTTCTCGTTAAATTTGAGTCATTAAGGAACATTTGTTAGTGAGAAAATTAATCCTGAGATCTCTAAAGAAAATTAATCAAAATTGGAAGTTATAAAAAGTCAGGATTTTTTTTGTAAAATTCGTGTATAATGAAAAATATAAATTGATGATGTGAATGTGGATGGTGAAGAATTTCAGTGACGTGTAGTATTGTATATTTAAAAATTTAAAGCAGTAACATTATTTTTATATGGGATCACATAATACTTGTGTATCATTTAACATTGTGCATTCGTGTAAATAAATAAAATATGACATAGTAAAGAAGTTCTAATTCTGCAGTATAACAGGTTAAAAGTAAAAAAAATTCGTTACAATGAATGACCAAATTAAAACGTTAAATACAGCTTCACACTTTGATCAAATGGACCAGTTATACGACGAGTGCTTGAATTATTTAAAAAACTGCAATGATTTTGATAGAACGAATGAAATTAATAAAGATACCTTTGTTGATAATGAAACAAATGAAGACATTGAAGAAAGGGACAATAAAGAATTTCATGGTAATGGTCATTTGTCGTTTATTACTGATGAAGAAGAACCGGAAGATCCCGGCTATGAAACAATAAAACCAATTAAAAAGAAAACTGAAGAAGAAATTCTAATTGAACAACCAGTTAGAAAACATACAGAAAAGACGAATGAAAAATTTGACAAACCAAATATAGATTATAAAATAATAAACGAATTGCGATTAACTGAAAGCGTGCAATCGTTACCTGAAGTACGATCTGAGAGACTGAGGAAATTGTCACAACAGCTACCAAAGATAATAATAACTCAGAGTAGTACAAGTATTCATATTAATTACGAAAAGGGATGTGACAAAATTGAGAAATTGGACGAACGATTTACTAAACCGAAAGTTTATAAAAAGAAACCGGCACCAGTAAACAAGTAAGTTACATTTTTAAGTATTGTTAATTACATAGGTATTTATAACCCCCTAATGATTGTACAGGAAGGCCTGTGTCTTGCAGTAAGGCATTGTCTGCTATTGGACGCAGATAAATAATATAATTAATAAATGACTTCTATCTGACAAATCTCACCAACCTCGATTCAGGGGCTTGGCTTTTTTGTTCAATCTTTTAGTAATTAGACCATAATTATTAGACCATATTTCTTTCTGCTCAAAATTTTAGCAATGATTTTCGCATTATCAACCGCCGAGATCATATCGTTCATGCTTTAGTAAATAATACCCATTTTTCTTCTTTTAGCGGTCTGTAAAATGTCATGTTTTACTCCAACTTACTCGTATGTTAAGTACGCTCTTTTACATTTAAAAACTATCTTCTTGATTTACTTTCAAATGCCTTATTTTCCATGTATAGCTCCAGAAATTCGCCACCTTTCCGCTCCAGAACAGCGTATGGCGACTTTCCTAAGCGACTGGTATCGAAGACCGGGATGGAGAATGTGGCGCTAATATCGAATGTACCTTTCGGCAAGATTCGACTACTGAATGACGCGTTTCATACTTTGGTAAGGATTTTTGGTATACAGAAAAAAAAAGCTACAAAATACCGTTACACGAAATATACATTGTGTCAGTGAAATAATGCAAAAGCTGAATATAGGTTGCTTGGTATAGAGGGTAGATAGATAGATAGATAGATAAATTCTTTATTGCAGCAAAATGTGTGTACAAAGGCGAATTAAAGCATTTTCTTCCAGCTAACCTTTGGTGGTTGAGAGCAGGCTAAAGGTAGTGCTACACTAAGTACACACACAGTAAATTTATACTTATTTATACAACATAAATATAAATTTACACACACACACATGCATATATACATTTATACATACATACATAAAAATATAAATAAAATAATAATAAACATATTAGTCATTCACACTGTTTGAGTAAAGAATGTTCAGATACACGCGATTTAATTGATTCTACCAGTTTTTACAATAGGTTTTTTTCATGGATTATAGTACAGTTATAGTATATCTTTAATTCTACTACTACGGTCTTATGAGGGGGAGAGTGCACGCTGCAATTCAACAGCCTCTGGGCGCGCTCAACTGGCCACGTTAGCCCTCTCTCACTGAAGACTACCTTGAAATGTACTGCATTTTCCACTTTATCTTATTTCCCCAATGTACGTACGTGTTTCGGTAGTGAATAAGTTTCGGTAGTGAATAAGATGTGCTAGAGCTCATTCGCATCCTATCCTTCCCACTTTCCTATCCCTTTCTCCAAATCCATTCCTATATCTCCAAAGGTAAGTAGTGCATCCGGGGGCGTGCTAACGTTTGTCATTTTGGACTAATGTTGGCATGTTTCACGGATGTCTATGGGCGGCAGCATCCACTTACCACCAGGTGGACTGTCAGCTCGTCTGCCACCTTCTTACCATTCAAAGAAAAACTATGAAATTTGTCTTAACCTAGATAAACCTTCGCTGGCGGTGGATAATCATTGGCACCGTCGTGGTCCACTTCGCCATCTGGTTAGTGTTCGCTGTCTTCTGGTACATCACTGCTCTGGCCCACTATGACTTCGAACCCGACCCTCCCAAGAAGACCTGTGTCACCGGCGGGAAGGACTTCGTCACTATATTCTTGGCTTCAGTTGAAGCACAGGTAAGTGATAAAGTTTAATAATGTGATGGTGTTGTAAATTAGCATTGAACGGCAATACTCCGTGAAGATGGAACGCGGTGATAGCCTAGGAGTATCTATACTCGACTCACCTTCGTTTAGTCGTCAATTCAAATCTTCGGCTCGTGCCACTAAGTTTCTTCAAAATACGATTTTTTTAAAAATGTCACCAGTTCAGGGGTGAGGGAAAGCATAGTGAGTAAAGAGCGACAGAAGCTTCGACCTTAGCTTCAACCACCTTCGGCCAAGTATTCTGTGAGAGAAGGGGAACGAGGCCAGTCGAGTGCGCCCGGCGGCTGTTGGATTGCAGCGTGCACTCTCCCCCTTCAATGTTCTTATTCATGGAAAATAAAAAAAATAACTTAATTGAATTACTCAAAAACTACTGGATGAATTTTCATCCGTGAAATCCATAATGTCGGTGCTTATACAGGTGTTAAAAATCTTATGCAGCTGTTTAGTCCACGCGATCGAAGCCGTAGCAGCTAATTAATTTGATCTTTAACCTTTTTTTTATTCTTCTTTCAACTTAATATAATTATTATTAGCATAACGATATTCTAATTTCCTTAACCCTTTCAAAAAAATATGTGGTAGCTATGTGTGTGTAAAGTATGACGTCATAAGTCACAACACGATTGTCCATTTTATTATCCACACCCATTACCCCATCAGTTTGGCACGCTCCGGCTGTATTTAGATTTAAACCAATTGTGACAAATTGTTCTGTACAACGCAAAGGAAACAGAGGCATATGTCATCCAATTTCGACCGAATTGAATCAAACTGGAAATAAAACAATTACGTACATTTCTTCATTTCCAAATTTACCCGTCTAAAGATGTCTTCATATCCAACGTAATATATGTATTAACCGTTGATTCATACGTTGATTAATCAAGATATTCTTCTCAGTAAATTAAAGAAAGAACGTCCCATGATGAAGGTGGCAAATAAGCTGATGCCTGGCGGTAAGTGGATACTGTTGTCCGTGAACATCCGCGATACACGCCAACGTCGTAGACAACGACAGTTTTCGCTATTTTCCGTACGTTTAAAAAGAAAAGTGTTTAGACAAAAGTGGTAGGCCCTATCCCTTTTAGTATCCACTGTTGGATACGGGCCTCCTCATGCACGTAGTCTTGTGCACGAGGGATGTATGGCCTTAAAACGCCACGCTGGGCACGCGGGTTGGCGAGTCCACTCCTTTACAGGCGGTGTAGTGCCTCGGGGCTTGTGATAGCTGCAACAGCTGCTAGGCCCGCTCTACTGGCCACGTTATCCGGGGGCGTGCCAACGTTTGTCATTTTGGACTAATGTTGGCATATATCGCGGATGCCTATGGGCGATAAAAAAAAAACAGATTTAGCTCATTTTCAATCTTCAGCGTGAAACCGTGAATATAGTGATCTTTTTCTGATATTCGATCTCCGCAATAGGTAGATTTCTTCGAAATCTCCTTGAAAAGATAGCGACATACACTACGGAGTATGTTGGAATGAGGACTGATTAATTTGGATTTTCTGATTCCTTAATTTTTGACCAAGGTTCCGGTTTTCTGATTTAATTTGACTGAGTTAATTTAATTTCATTGATTTAATTTCATTTTATATTTTATGTCTGTCCCGTTTCTTTTACTTTATACATCTAGTAACACTAGTCGAAGGTTCTAGCTCATGAGCTACCGAATGTGTCACAAAAAGGTTATTCCAAAATTATGCCGTTTAAAGACTTCGAAATATTTGGATGAATCATAGAGCTTGCATAGAGAGAGCAATTTGAGGCAATCAAGGTCGATTGGAGGCGGCTTCCTCTTTTGTAGAATTAACGGCAGAACAGTTCATCTGATTGGTTAATGGGCTGATTGTGTCGTGAAATTGATGATTATTTTTCATGTTCAACATAATTCAGTAATCTGTTTTTGTTTAAGAACATAAATGGAAAAACAAATGGACACTGGCCTTCTCATGCACATTATCTTGTCACAGAGATGTATGACTTTAAAATGGCACGTTGGCCAAACGGGTGTGCGAGCTCGCTCTTTTAGAGCTGGTGAAATTCCCCGGCGCTTGTGGTAGCGGTTTTGTTATCCTTGGTCGCCTTTTATGACACCTACGCGAGTGGAGTGGTGCGATCCTAAAACGGGTCAAAACTACACGTGAAATATATAGATGACTATAGAATATACATAAAAACAAAAGGAAAATAAATACGCAATGTGCTTCCACTGCTACGAACAAAACGTCACTCGTGTCTTAATTTGGCATATATCTGAAGGAAATCGATTTGCGATAGTTTCAAAGACATAAACCTGACCTGGATGACCTGATCGCTGTCAGAATCGGTTTTATATGAACGAAAAGTTTCTTAGAGCCTTATTCGATTATGCTCTTGATCCCACCCTATTTTCCCAAGGAGGATTTTAAAGGTGTAATGGGATAAGCACAATCCATCGTCCTGTTATACTGCCCGTTCTCCATTTTCTCCATCCCTTTACAAAGTCCAGTTCTAAATGTCCACAGGTAGGCAGGCGTAGCCTACTGGGGCATCTGAAGGCGTGCCAATGTTTTCAAACATCAATCCAAAATAAGAAACGTTGGCACATCTAAATAGGTTGTATATTCATGCCAGCCATGAATTGCAGGTGTCCATTGGCGACAGTATCTACTTACTTACCATCAGATCGACTATCTGTTCGTCTGTCACCTTCTTCCTATAAAAAAATGAGTTAATACAGATTATTAAATTTCAGACTACAATTGGATTTGGCGATCGTACGATCGACGAGGAATGTCCAGAATCAATATTTTTATTCGTTATGCAGGTAATCAAATCATCGTCACTTATTTTTTTAACAGTTATTTAGCAGACCATTCAGTTGTCTTGACTATGCCAGGCTTGACTCTCCTCAGTCAACCCTCAATCTGAGGATATGCATAAGACTATGTAATTGGTTCTTTGAAGCAAATGCCGACTGGGGACTTCACTATTTCATCACTTCAACGTTACAACAAATGTTGAGCGATATCTACCATTGGGTATTTTGCTTTACAATCTTTACGAGTTGAGGATTTCAATTTTTTTCGTTTATTTACTGATGACCGGAGAGCACATGACTCACAAAAAGTTCCGTGCTGAAAAAGTCTGTTATGAAAAACTCATCTAACATAAATAAAACACCGTGTCGTCATGTGTCGAACACTGTGTCGCTACACCTTCCACTGCATGTGGTAGCCGTGAAGGACGCTCTCAGGTGAACCGATGACTTGAAAAAGAGGCCGGTAATAGCTGGATGAAAAGAATAGAAGACCCTGTGTGGTGGCGACTCTGGGAGAAGCCAATATCCAGCAGTGAAGACACATAGGCTGATGGTACGGTATGGACATGCACTCCATTCGAAAGTCTTTAATAACTGCACACCATAATCAATAGTCAATTCCACTATACACATTCAGTCCCAGAGGTCTTTAAACGCGCCCGCTTCTGTTTAGTAAGTACCCGTAAGTAGGTATGAACTACGTAACGTGTTATGCACATAAGAGGAATTTTTTTTATTGCAATAAAAACATCGCGTAATGTATAATTAGTGTATTAATTTATATATTCAATTTTTTCTCACTATTTTTGTAGGACTTTATATAAAATACGTGTAAAAGGACTGTCTGTGAACTTCAGTCTATAAAAAACCCTTACTTACAGGAGACACCGAGCTTGTGACTAGGGGCTACAAAGATTTCTACAAATCTCTAAAAAGATTTTCTGGTATTATATAAATCGACATGAAATTGTTTAATTTACCTCAGTACTTTTCTACATTTCCCAGCTAATCCTGGGTACCGGTCTATCAGGCGTACTGACGTGCGTGGTGTACGCGAAGGTGACCAGGCCAGAGAAGCTGTCGAGAGACGGTGTCGGCTTCAGCAAGAAGGCTGTGGTATGTAACTAGCCTTTTTTTTCCTCTGCTTGGCATAGGCTTCCTCCTCCAAATTGTCTTGTGCATGAGAGAGATATGGCCTTAAAACGGCACGCTGGAGTTTCTCAGGACTTGTCGTAGTGACTTTATTACCCCCTAGTCGCATTTTACGACACTCTTAGTAAGAAAGATGTAGATGAAACAAACTGATATTAAATGGGTGTGGTATGATCTTTGTCACTCCAGAAAGATGAGTGTGTGATACCGACCATTCTGTTCTTGTATTTTCTAATTAAATAATTAACGAAAATTAAAGTCAACATGCTGAAGAGGCAATTGGCAGGCATGTGGCGTTGGACAACCAATGAGGTGTGCAAGTCTTTGATGGAGGCATCGTAACGAGAAGCAGAGTGTGGGGTGCCCTCAAGTTAGGTAGACTGACGGTTTGAAGATGTTCGCCCAAAGTCACAGCATGTGAAAAACCGAAGATCGTGTCTGATAGCGACCCTTAAGAGAGAAATAAATTGTGAAAGGCATAGGGTTATGGTATGGTACAGTATGAAGATGGAAGTTTCAGCCAATCTAGCCTGTAACACCGGGTGCTGCCGACATTATACTTATGGCCTAACAGTGAAACATATATTTTAAGATCTTTGTTCAATCAATTGTTCAAACTTTTTGTGCAGATCGGTATGCGTGACGGGAAACTGTGCCTGATGTTCCGCGCGTGGGACCTCAACTACGACCACATCGTGAGCTCAGGTTTCACCGCGCACTTCATTAGTACACACAGGTAGAACACACAAAAATTGAGATTGATTAAAAAGCAGAACTTGGCCATGTGGTGGCCAAGAGGCAAATGATTTTTGGACCGAACAGTATGCGACACCTCCGTATCGAGGAACTTCTGTGGCGGGAGGTGCGGTTAAAATTGTGTACCCTCAGGGCGGGACATATAAAACTATATAAATGTATAGCTATATAAAGTATTTAAAATAGCTTAACATATGGCCCACAATGAAATGATTTGTATTGATTTAATCTTTCTCATTTGATTATTTCTGTTTCCAGAACAAAAGAAGGCGAAATCATTCGCTACTATGCGCAACCTCTGGTACTGCAGAAGGGCCAGTTCCTATTATGGCCCGTGACGTTAGTCCATGTTATTGATAATGCCAGTCCCCTGTACCAATACACCCCTGATGATTTTATCAATAACAGGTATGAATTTGTTTTATAATGTTTTAGGGAATTGTATAGAAAAGAAAGACTGAAAACTCAGGCTGTATAATTTAGACTGTATAAGTTAAGCTGTAAAACTAATGATTAGCAGTTGATTGATTTTTTGTAAAAAAAATATATTTTTGTGCTTTTTTTAGTAAATTTATATGAAATATTTGGTAAAACCTAGAAATAAGATATTTTTACTATAAATATTCGCACAATTAGCACTATTTGGTTGAAGATTGACTGGTGAAATTCTCTACCACTCAAACTTAATGCCTATATATCCGCGATTATATCCATGCAAGTAAAGGTTTTTATAAAGTAAAGGTACATGAAAGAAGGCGGCATACGAGCATATAGTCCAGTCCACCTGGTGGTAAGTGGATACTGTCGCCCTGCGACATGTGCGGTCCATTACGACATCAGTAGGTACAGAATGACAAACGTTGGCACACCCTCGGATACGCTGCTTGCCGCCGGAGATTTGATGGAATTAATTTAGAGAAATGGTTGGGACAAAGATGAGGGAAAAAATAGGATGGAATAGGAATGGGAATGTGCTCTAACATAATAGTAATTTTTACTATTTTTATTATCTTTATTGTTTATACTTACAAAGAAATTTGCACACATAACTACAAAACAATAGAAAACAATAGGCAGTCTTATTGCAATTATGCAATCTCTGCCAGACAACCTGCAGCAGGGATATGATTAGGAAAACTAGGTAATGCATCACAAATCACATATTGACATAGTTATCTCATTCACTACCGAAACATGAATCGTACATTGGGGGAATAAGATAAAGTGGAGACAGGTCACGGTAGTGTTCTCTGAGAGAGGGATAACGTGGCCAGTCCACTGTGCCCGGCGACTGTGGGATTGCACCATGCACCCTCCTCCTCCCCAACGTATAAATAAATGAAGCAAATAATAGAAAAATGAAAAAAAAAACACCATTCCGAATTCATTGCGTAAGTTGTAAACATGTAAGTAATTTGTATTTAAACTCATTTCCCTGTCGACAGCTACGAGATCACGGTGAGCCTGAAAGGAGCGTCCGCGTCTATGGGCACCTTCACCCAAAGTCAGAGTTCGTACTTATCAAAAGAAGTGCTGTGGGGATATCGCTTCCCGTCTGTTGTCAAGTTAGTATAACTTTCCAATTTTTTTTTTAATATGGGCGGACGAGCAAGCGGTCCCACGTGATGGTAAGTGTTACCGCCGCCCATGGACACCTGCAACACCAGGGGGTATGCGGGCGCGCCGCCGACCTGCAAAATTTATCATTGCCTGTCCATTAAGCTACGACACGGGATTCTTTAAGATAATTGTGAATATGACCCTGCAAGGTTGGAGTCTCAATACCAGAAGAATGCAGGCGGGCTGGTTCATGTTTTATATTCATGTTCTAATTCCTGTTCATGGACTGCGGTGAGTGTAGCTTTGTCTGCGGTATGGGAACATACAAAGTTGTCCAAAAACAGTAACTTTAAAGAAATAAGTTATATGCCTACCAAAAATTATCATTTTTGTAAAGGGTAATTCTAAGCAAACACTACTGTTGTGTAGGATTAAGTATAAAGTATCCAGGACTGGCAACCCTATGTTATGTCAGTTTCTAGCTTGTAATGGCGTCACCTAGTTCTGTCATAGAACATAAATTAGAAAATATAAAACAGTTATTCTAAGAACGTACTTTATTTAAAGTACAATACAACAACTACTGCGACACAGTGTGTCCTACCCCTAATACAAATTTTAAAATATAATTCTCCTTTAGAAATGCTATTAGCAAAGAAATTGCTTCTTGCGTCATTTCTCTTGTTTAAAAAATCCTACGTATTGTTAATCTGGGGTATTGTAATTCAACCCACAAAGAACCATTTTTATAATTGTCTCGGCGAAGCCACACGACGCAATTATTTTATAGAAAAAAGGCGGCAGACGAGCACGATCATCAGTCCACCTGATGGTAAGTGGATACTGTCGTCCATAAACATGCATGCCATACATGCCAACATCAGTCCAGAATGATAAACGTTGGCACACGTCCGGACTTTACTTTCCGAGTTCCCGCTAGAAGTGTCAATTATCTTCTTGTAAGATAAAACAACGCGATCAATTCTTGTTTCAGATACGACAGTCACAAACAGAAATACGTGATCAACCACAAGAAACTGGATGCTCTAGAATCTGTCCCCACTCCTTACTTCAGTGCTATGCAGATTTACAGGTACCTTTATTTATTGCAATCAGACCATTCAGTACAGCGCCGGCTCTAGCTCATGTAGCGCCCGGGTGCAGGGCGCCCTCTAGTAGGCGTTTTGAACTCTTTGGAGGTGTCGCGAGCGGCGCTCGGCGCCCCCTAAGACCCTGCGCCAGTGTGCACCGCACCCCCTGCACCATAGGTAAAGCCGGCACTGAATTCAGCGCTCGACAGGTGCACCGCACCCCTTGCACCCCCTGGTAAAGACGGCCCTGATTCAGTATCCACTGCCGAAGAGGGCCTCCTCATGCATATTGTGGCCTTAAAACACCACGCTGGCCAAGCTGGTGGGCAAGGGCACTTTTTTGAGATAGTCGTGTAGTTGCTCTGCGCTTGTGGTAGTGGCTTTGTTAGTCGCCTTTTACGACAAACGACTAATATGCTGGGTTTTCTACTTTAAATATTTAATTTCCAAATTGCCGCTAGAAATAAAAAACTAACAACAGCTTTGAAAGTTTAATGGCGTTTGACAAGCAAAGAGTTCCATATTCCAAATTCGAATTTGTTTTTTTCTATCGTAATACACAGTAGCCAGTTCTAAGACTTTTAGTTTGACCTGTACATAAGCTGACAAATTAATAACCCTTCCTTTTTGACGTCGCCGTAGTCGCAGTGACCTGTGACATGGTTTAAAGCCTTGAAACATCATCTTGACTGATATTGACACGTTCATCCCTCAAGGTCAACCCAGCCTACTGAATTTCACCAACTCAGCGATTAAACAATTAAAATGGTATAATATAAACTTTTTAATTGTAAATTAGGCCATTTTTATTTATAGGATGTTTTTCTCTTCATATTTCATTTGTCTTTATATTTATCTTCATATATTGTTTTGGCTACCGAACATTGACTTAGTATGCTATAAAAAGTAATTCTAGCAAACAATAGAATGATGTACTAGTTCAATTAATTTTCAGTTCAAATGACGAGAGGTCCGAGTCTATCCCTTGTCCAGGCACACCGAGCAGCTTCAGCGAGAAGATATCCTCGTTCCATCTGGAGAGGTCTTCGTCTTTCAGGAAGAAGGGAAAGGCTTGATAGAACAACAGTAATTCCGCTTTGTGGTCATCTCGGATATTCCAAAACGCTTTGTGGGTATAATCAATTGGTATATTGTAACAGATATAATTCAATCTGTTGTTGTGATCTAAATTTGCTAAAACGCATTGTGAGCTTTCACAATTCATTGAAGTCTGGTCACGAAATTGTAGACAATATTCAACATACATATGTTAATTTTATTTACTTTTATTATATAATATATTTTTATATTCTTCCTATTATATTAAGGTTATATAATAATACCACTATATAATTTGATATAGGTATGCAAAAGAACAATCAAATAAAACTGCGTCATGAGATTTTGTAAGAATTCATGTTTTTTTTGTTATTATGTCTGTAAATATTGTTATTATTATTACACATGTGTTAAATAATAAAATAATGATTATATTTTTATATTGCCTAAGTGGAGGTAATAAATGTAAACAAGTTCTAAGTTGAATACTGAATATATACAATTAATAATTATTAGAGCACCTTATTTTTTAAACTACCCACTACACAATTACTCTAGTTTTGCTTTACATGGAAATTCCCATTGTTATAATTGATGTTTTTCAACACTACCTACTCTTGTTTCTATTTGTGGGCGTTTAATTTTTGGATTAGCAAATATTGATCTACAGTATCGAAAGCTTTTGCTGAAATAACTGTAAACAACATCGATTTAATTACCAAAACTCATCTCGTTAAGTGTCGAAGTGTTTGATGTTGTTAAAACATTTTTGATTAATCCATGTCGGTGGTGTTACTAATTGATCGATATACCATTTGAGATACGGACATAGCAGTCATACAAAAGCACCTTGGCTACGACGAGAAGAATACGGATAGATCTGAAGTTATTAACATTTGTTTTATCACCAGATTTAGGTATAGATGCGTCTAACGTCGCTTTCCAATCCTTGGGAAATCTGCTGTCTCTAAATGATCTGTTGTAAATAATAAATAAAGGTGTACACAACAAAGACGCATATTCATCAAGAAATATGGGAGGTATTCCAGTACCTTTAATCCAGTACTTTTAATGATGTCAAGCTTTGTGAAATGTTTGCAGTTCTTGGCAATATTTTGTTGAATGTCACGAATATACTAGAGATAGGCTTTATGTATTAATTTATTATTAGTTATATATATAACCAAAGTATATTCTTCATCTAACTTATTATTACGTTTCTTCATCCTTTTCATCTACATTTATGATTGCATTTTGCATCTTTTTATGTACATTTGCCTTTTCCTTTAATACTTTTATGAGATTGTGATTAAACCGGAGTGGATATTTATTCTTAGTAACTGTTTTTAAAGGTGCATGTTTTTTAATCATCTTTTTAAGATTATCGTAAAATATTTTTACAGATTCATCAATCGATAAACATTGCCCTAATTCTAACGTACAATTTATCTTCTCGAACCGTTGTCTTATTTTGCGATAATCGGCTTTACAATATTTGTATATCGGATTGTTTTTTTTTATTTAATGTTGTCATCTGATAAGTTCACTAATTAGGAAATTTTTTGTATCAATCTGCGCCATACTCCGATCAGTTGGCGAAGCTGTCTTCTGTTATAAATATAAGATAAAACTTCCCTCGTCCAGCCCAAATATATCTCTTTGAGGAATTTATTTGCCTGATTTAAGCCATTTCGAGCCGCCTATCTTTGGCCTTGATTACTATACTATACAATAAACAATGTTTAATTCGATATTGTTTGGAAATCTTTCAGCAAGTCGTCACAAAAGATTTTTAATAATACATACATTACCAACATCTGAGCAAATCATACGAAAATAAACGTAACAATTACTAAGTCAATGCACCGTCAAGTTTCTAGGCCAACTGATCAAAACACCAGTAAAAGTACACTCGGCAAACAATAAAATTATGTCATCGAAGATACAGTATTCAACGCAAATTAATCTTTATTACATCGATTGAAATTTCAAAATACTAAAGTGTTTACTGAAGACAGAACACCAAGTGAGGAAGAACGTACGCAAAATAAAATGATTTCACTATTTACGTAAATTATTCAAGGAATATAGTCCTTACATCAGTTTCAATAGAGTTTAATATATTAGTTACAGATGAAAAGGAAGAAATGCTTAAAATGTTGAAGGACTGTACAAATATGTATAAACCTACACAGATATTTATGATATTTCTTATCTTGTTGGATAAAGGTGTGAACCTTATCTTGACAAGTTCAGATAACTTGTAATAGAAGACTAAAGACATTCATTTTACTTTAAAATATAATCTTTGTTATAAAATAGTCTTATATTCATATAATTATGTGGTTGGTGTGATAAAAGGCGAGTGTGCATATGCCAGTGTAATTGTTTACATCTCCCGTGTTTGTATTTATTTGTGTTCAGTGCAATTTATGAGGCTTTAATGGATTTATCAGTAAGTAAATATTTTGTTCTGTTCTAGACATCTGTTAGAATAAATTTATTTTATTTTATTTATTAAATATTATTTGCAATTAACCGATCTAGAAATCTAGGTCCTAAACTAGAATTAGCTGATTTTTTAGGCGACCAGACTCTTCTTGTAATGTTCTGTTTAGTTGAACTAAACAACAAGCAATCTTAAGTAGATACTTAATTAATAATTTATTAAGATTACTACAATAACTACAATACAATATTTCCAAATAATTTTTACTAACAAATAGGTAAATTTATTAATAATTATTATATCATTTTTCATGCTTTAGACAATTGTGATTATATCTTCATATACTTTGATATTTTTTAAAATTATTCTATTATTATTCTATTAAAGTATTCCAAAACTCTATTATCTAAATCAAGTTTTGAGCCTATTTGTTATATTGTATCATTGATTTTAACAGTCCTTTCTTAATTTAAGAAACAGTCACGATGGACTTAATAAATAAAATCCAGTTCGATGAAGAGCGACGTGGTAGTAGATCCCGTACTTTAGAAAGATCTTTGAGCTACTCCGAAGCCATAGGCAACGTCTCCGGTCGCTCCTCCATCGAAATACCGAACATTGTGAACACTGAGGTCTACACAAATGAGGAATTGAAGAGACATTACAGAATATCCCAGACATACGTCGAAGGGAAAGAGATATCATTCCCTTCGGTCACAACTAATGTTGATACAAAAGAAACGATAGCATCAGCCAATGACGGCTTATTGTACTCCTCACAATATTCAAGTGAAGATGAACAAACAGATGAAGGTCTGGTTATGACGATAGATGTTGAAACGGAGACTCCTAAAACTAGTACGACACAAAAATTTTCTAATGCGTCAACGCAGCCCATGGTCAGTTCCAGTGGAACAAATGACGTGTACGAAACTATAGAAATGGCTGAGAGTATTTACGACAATGGCCCATCTGCTGTTGGGTATTCCACACCTTATTCTAAGAGAAAGAAGAAAGGACTGCGGCGGAGGTATGTGGCTTCAATGTTTATTTATTTATGTACATATATTCAGTTGCTTATATGCTTAATGATTTTGATTAAAATAAGTTAAATTTGCTTTTGGAAATAGAAATAAAAATAAATGACGTAGAAAGGAAATAGACAAATCATGTCTAGATAAAAACGACGAGTAATAAGAAAAGACGAAGTAAAAAATTGATTCATTCCACGCTTACAGTCGATAAACGCATTTATTATCTGTTTGGATAAGATAATATACTTTTAAGCTCTTTATTTGTATGTACTGACTAGAAACCTTAATGTTTTTACCGCTGCACACCTTAATTAATATGTTTGGCTACTTGTTTGTTTTTTTATTTACTACTTGTACTCGTATCAGCCTATAACGTCCCAATGCAAGGCACAAGCTTCCCCTAGTAAATCACTGGGGGTGTTTGCGGGCCGTAAAAGCAAGCCCAGTGCGGATTGGTGGATCACATGCTCCAGATTATTTTTTATTTCTGGAGCATGCGGGTTAACACTCGATGGTTTCCCTCACCTTCCGAGCTAGTGACCATTAATAAAAACTCTTACTTAAGTAAAATCTCAGTGGTACGGGCCGAGGATTTGAACTCATCGTGGGTGAACTTTCAATTCTCGTAAACACGAATATGAGTCGATCTTACTGCGTATTCTATCATATTTATAATGATAGTACTGAAGATCTATTTGATGCCAACTACGAATTTTTATCAAGAAACCAACTAGTCCGACTAGATTACACAGTCGCAGCGAGTCAGACTCGTGCTTTATCAGCTTCATAAAATAATTTTGAACCTGAAATATAGCTTTGTTATTCATAACGAGAATTAATAAAATAAACATTTTAGACGCCAGCACGGAAGACCCATTCACTCAAGAAGAGTGGTCCACAAGAATGGTGACGAGAACGTGCCAGTCAGAAGCAATATTCCGGCCAAGTCTCTCAAGTATATGAGGGACATTGTCAATACAGTCGTAAGTATTACAGAGAAAAAATACTTCGGTGATAATTAATTGGCCCATTATTACTACTGCTTGGTCTTGAAAAGTCAGTGACCGTCACCAGCTCTGTGATCGTCCACTGCTGGACACGGGCCTACTGGTGCACATTGTTTTGTGCATAAGGGATATATGGCCTTAAAACGCCACGGTGTCCAAGTGAGCTGGCGAGTCCACTCTTTTAGAGGTGGTGTAGTTCCTCAGCGCTTGCGATAGCTTGAGCTTTTTTTTTTTTATAGACTAGTGGGCGGACGAGCAGGCGGTCCCACGTGATGGTAAGTGTTACCGCCGCCCATGGACACCTGCAACACCAGGGGGTTTGCGGGCGCGCCGCCGACCTTGCAAAATCCTATTCACAGCTCTCTTGAAGAACCCCATATCGTAACTTAATGGAAAGACCTCTTGAGGCAGTTCGTTCCATAGCCTACGGGTTCGCGGTATAAAATAATTTTTGGAGCGAACAGTGCGCGACACCTCCGTATCGAGGAAATGCGGATGGACCGCACTTCTGTGACGGGAGGTGCGGTTGTAGAATCCCGAGGTTTGAATTATATTGAACAATTCTTCAGAGCATTCCCCATTGTACAGGCGGTAGAACACGCAGAGAGACGCAACGTCTCTCCGAATGCTGAGGAGTTCTAAACCGCCCGTGAGAGTGGGATCGTCGACAATACGAACAGCACGTCGTTGAATGGAGTCAAATGGGTCCAGTTGGTATTTCGGTGCACCGGCCCAGAGATGAGAGCAATACTCCATATGGGGCCTCACTTGAGCTTTGTAAAGCATTAGGAGTTGCCCGGAGGTGAAGTACCGCTTCGCTCTGTTCAGCACACCGAGCTTTTTGAAGGCCATTTTGGCCTTATTTTCCAGATGACCCCTAAATTCGACTTTGCTGGAGATGTCGACACCAAGGATCCCGATACTCTCCGAGATCTTAAGAATCTTAAGTTTAATCTTAATCTTAACTCTGAAAGCGATGTGCTACGACAAAGGGGGCTTTTTTAGCGGTGAATGCACAGACTTGCGTCTTACTGGGGTTGAAATCCACTAGGTTCAGAGAACCCCAAATCGAGACTAGATCCAAAGAGTCTTCGATTTCAGACACAAGCCTGGCGCGACTCTCTTCCACTTCGAGCCGAGGGATGTTGGCGCGGCCCCTGTACAAGGCGTCACCAGTACTGTCATCTGCATAGCAACGTATGTCACCAATTTGCAACAGGTCGTTGATATGCAGAAGGAACAGAGTTGGGGACAGCACGGAGCCTTGCGGGACGCCAGCGTTAATAGACATGGTGTCGGAGCAGCTACCATCGATAACGACTCTGATGCTCCGTCCAGTCAGGAAACTGGCAACCCATTCGCATAATCCCTCGGGTATCCCGAAAGATGGTAACTTGGAAAGCAGAGATTTGTGCCATACCCGGTCAAAAGCTTTCGCAATGTCTAGGCCTACAGCCAGAGCCTCGCCTCTACTCTCAATGGCGAGAGCCCAGCGGTGTGTTAAATACGCTAAAAGATCACCAGCCGAGCGATTATGGCGAAATCCATATTGACGGTCGCTAATCAGTTGGTGATCCTCTAGGTACCCAAGGAACTGTGTGTTTATGACACGCTCCATCACCTTGGAAAGGAGGGAGGTGATCGCTATTGGCCTGTAGTTGGCCGGGTCTGTGCGGTCACCCTTTTTAGGTAAAGGGTGAACATGAGCTACCTTCCATGCTGCCGGGAAGTTTTTTGTGGAGTATGAGAGTCTAAAGAGTCGCGTAAGCACCGGGGACAACTCGGGAGCGCATAATTTGAGCACCACTGCAGGAATACCATCTGGCCCACTCGACTTTCGGATATCAAGAGTTGCTAGAGCTCGCCGGACTTCACGCTGCGTGAAACAGATTTCCGGCATGGAGCTTGTGCATCTCGAGATAGACGGTGGTGATGCACCTCTATCGTCCAGAGTCGAGTTCGAGGCAAAAAGATAGCCCAGGAGATCGGCTTTCTCCTTCGCCCCGTGGGCCAGTGACCCATCGAGTTTTCGCAGTGGTGGGAGTGACGACTGACAGAAGTTACCTTCAGCAGCCTTGGCGAGCGACCAGAAAACTCGGCTTCCAGAAGGACAGCTAACTAGTCGATCGCCAATTCTGCGGATGTGCTCATTCTTTGCTCTGACAATGATCTTCTTACTGCACCTCGAGGCAGCGTTAAATTTCTTCCTCAAGTCGGTGGTATTCGGATCTTCCGACACCTGCGCTTTGGCCCAGGCCCTGTATGCAGCCCGTTTATTACGACGGGCCTCTCTGCAGGACTGATTAAACCAAGGTTGGCTCCGTCCACCTACGGGTATCACGGAACAGGGAATATAACATTCCATGCCCTGCAACACCACGTCGGCAACGGAGTCTGCACAGGTATCCGGATCTCCCGACGAGAAACAGAGCTGCCCCCAGGGATAAGAAGCATAGAATTCGCGCAACCCATCCCAATCTGCAGACTTGTAGTGCCAGACGTTGCGCGTTCCCTGTGAATGGGTGGGCACGGATTGCTTGGCTGGCACAGCAGTTCGAACGATACAATGGTCGGATGATCCTAACGGAGTATCAACAACAACATTGTAGTCGTCTGGCCGCGTAGTCAGCAGGAGGTCCAGTAAGGAGGGAGTATGGCTCTCGATATCGGGTATCCTCGTGGGTGAGGACACCAACTGTGAGAAACCATAAGCCAGGGCAAAGTTATAGGCTGCTCTCCCTGTGCGGTCGGTAGTTCGGGATCCCAACCACTCTTCGTGATGAGCGTTAAAATCACCGAGGACCACCACTTCCGCGCAAGGGAACGCTATCAGTCGTCTCTTGTAGGCGCTCAAAAAAGTGAGTCGTCTCCGTATCACCGCTGTGGGACCTGTGAGCTTGTCGTCTGTTAGGACACCCACGGGAAGAGGCGAGGTGAAGCTATTCTAATGATGGCGGTCATGACACAGCTTACACGTCTTAAAAAGTACTGAGATTTAAATCTAAACTAATATAATAATAAAGAGGTAAAATTGTGTGTTTGTAGGTTTGTAGGTATGTTGGGAGTAATCTCTGGAACTACTGAACCGATTACAAAAATTATTTCACAAATAGGAAGCTATATTATCCGTGTCTAATATATGCTATATTTTATTTTGAAATTTAAAAAAAAACTTATAAACCAAAGCGAAGCGAGGGCGGGTCGCTAGTGTCTAATATAACGGAAGTTATAATGCATAATGACATTTATAATGCAATTATCTAGAAACAACATTAAGTGCAATATCTGGTCATCTCTATCTACAAAAAAATATCTATAATACATATTTGTTTTCCAGCTCAACAGCAAATGGCGCTTTATAATACTCATGATGGTAGCCGCTCATTTCATTTTTTGGCTGTTCTTCGCCAGCATTTGGTTTGCTGTATCCAGATCCTACGAAGACGATATAGGAGACGGGAAGCAGCATTGCGTGACGGGAACATCGTCTTTTGCTGGTCTACTTATGATGTCCGTTGAGACTCAGGTAAGTTTAATGTGAATTTTATCGATTGTAGCTCCTGACATGAAAATAACATCATCATATTAGCCTATTCCGTGCTAGATATAGATTTCCTTCGAGGTACTCCAATATAAACATCATGAGCTTTTACCATTTACTTGCTTCCTATTGCTTTATTTAGGTCTATCAGTTCAATACTCCAATGATTGTCGCTTCTGCATCAGATGTGGTTAACCCACTGCAGCTTCAGTTTTTTTTAATTCTTTGGACGATATTGCTTACTTCGTTCCCTTCTCAACTTCATAGTTTTATGATTCCTTATTTAACCCCCTCTTAAGTTTCTAAATGTGGACGGCTCATTTGAGAGTGTGCCAATATCAGGTAAACTGTCGCGTAGATTTGCCACCTTTTCTCTACAAAAGAAAATATTTCGGATTTTCTACATATGTATATCTTTAAATTATATACTTTTTAACAACCGAATCACTTAAAAAACTTAAGTCACTTAAGTCAGCTCGTGACCATGGTTGGTGCGTTAAGACCCGTTTAAATAGATAAATATTTGAGAAAAACGCGAAAATCTCGAATGTAATAATTACAAATATGTACCTAACTTAAAAAAAGTACTCACTACATCTATTCGTTAGTAACTATATATAGCCATTTGAAACTCCTTTATCTTACGAGAACCCTTTTAAAGACCCTCGTCTCGTAGTTGTAAAAAGTAAGAAAGTTACATCCTGTGAAATAATTTAGTCAAGAGATAATATAATTCAATAAAACAATGTTGTTTCAGATGACAATTGGATATGGCGTAAGATATCCTAATGAAGAATGTCCAGAAGCCATTATCGTTATGGTTCTAGAGGTAATAAAAATTTTTAAATACTCGGTGTGATTGGTCCTACAAAAATTGTATAAAATATTTACAAAAATGACAAACGTGCCAACGTTTGTCATTTTGGACTAATGTTGGCATGTATCGCGGATGTCAATGGGCGACAGTATCCACTTACCATCAGGTGGACTGTATGCTCGTCTGCCGCCTTTGTACATAAAAAAAAGATAAAAAATAAATTATTGGTGATTAATTTACTCGTATGTGTTTATACATTTAGTGTGGATAGTGTTATCACTATCCACACTCGCTCATGTCTTTGACCTTTGAATGCGCCCGCTTACACGTAAGTAGGTATGGACTACGTGGGTAATAGTTTTAGTGTAGTGATTGAGATATTAAAATATTTTACACCTTTTTTTTACACTTCTATTTTATCACGATTTTAACTCGATGTTTTCAGATAGTAGCCGGTACAGCTCTTTCTGGCGGTCTATCTAGTTTGTTATTCACTAAACTAGTTAGACCAAACAGACATGTGACATCAGTTGGGTTCAGCAGGAAGGCAACTGTAAGTCTTTTGTTTTCGTAGTTCATTTTATACCCTCACTTTCACACTCAAGCACACTGTAACATTGTGACCATTGAGTCTTATGTCAGAGCTTGCGTACACCTTCCCTAAATTTTAAAATAAAGAATCATGTAATACTATATAGTTGAATCTATTATTGGCAATAAATTTTGTATATATATTTTAGTTATTTAATTCTCTGTTTTGCTGTGGATTCACGTTGAAAAATAAATTTATAAATATAAGGAGAACAAAAACTTATCAATGGGTAGATCCAAGGACGTCGCCAGCCGACGCCAGCAAATGGCCAGGGGGGGGGGGACACGATGAGAGAGAGGATGGGAGAAATATGAATTGTAGGTACAAATACATTTTTTTTCGAATCTCTATAGGGGAGCAACTGCCGTCCCCTGCCCCCCCCCCCCCCCCCCCTGGCGACGCCCCTGGGTAGATCCACTCGACTTCTCCATATAAATATTGAAACATGAAGTTAGGCACTTCTCCTTTCAAGGACGGAACTCTGCAAATTGATTGTTTTAGGTATGCCTTCGCGATGGCGAACTGTGCCTACAGTTTCGTGTGTGGGATCTGCTGCACCTGCACATCATCGGGAGTGCAGTGACTGCGTATATACTCAAACCTATTAGGTAACTCCAGTCATATAAATTCATCATCATAAATTATTTTTTAATGCCATAACATCGTCATTATTGTCATCACAATTTATCCTCCCCTGAAGGTTGGCTGGAAGACAATGCCTTGTGGTATTATTAAGCCCGCCCATTGTACTTTGTGCAATAAAATGTTTAATAAATAAATGTACCTATACCTTTGAGTTTAATTCCACTGGATTTGTCTTTCTTTCTATATGCCACTACATTAATTAATTAAAATAATAAAGCTTAAATCATATTTGGTCGCAAATTACAATGTGCAAATAAGGATTACGGGTTGATCTCAATTAACGTATTGTGTCTTTTTTATAGGAAAAAGGCGGCAGACGAGCATACAGTCCACCAGATGGTAAATGGATACTGCCGTCCATACACATTCGCGGTACACGCCAACATCAGTCCAGAATAAGAATGTTTTAGTGGGTGCCGCTGCGCCGAGAACCCAACTGAGCGTTCCCAAGGTTTACGCACACTAAAACAATGTACATGTACTAGCACAACCACTACTGAGCGTAATGCGCCTTCGTGAGATGAAAGAACTATACCAACTCTTCTGATATGTATCTCAAACAGATTGTTATTGTTACAGAACGTTAGAAGGCGAGCTAGTTCGCAACTACATTCACCAGCTGAAGTTAAAACAGGCGCGAGCATTCCTTCTTTGGCCTATTACAGTGGTGCACGTGATCAACGCCGAGAGTCCGCTCTATGATTTCTCGGCACAGGACATGATGGACTATCGGTAATTCTTACTAATATACGAAGTGATTTCACTTATATCCTTTTTCACATTTCCTACAACTTTTGAACTGTTGACATAGAAAAATTAAAAATGTTGTTTCCTTTTTCTTATTCATTTAAACAAAATTGTATACGAATATAGTTATATGTAAATTGAGCATTATAAATCGTAAGACAATAAACCCTAAAAAAAAACTAAAAGCCAATGTCACAAAAGTTAATCACAAATCAAACTTATCACCGTAGTCAATTTTTTTTTATGGTCGATGGCGGCGGACGAGCATACAGTCCACCTGATGGTAAGTGGATACTGTCGCCCATAGACATCCGCAATACATGCCAACATTAGTCCAAAATCCAAACGTTGGCACGTCCCCGAATGCGCTGCCTACCTTTGGTGATATAGGAAATGAAGAGGAATAGGATGGGAATGGGCTCTGGCACATCTCACTCACTACCGAAACACGTACGTACATTGGGGAAATAAGATAAAGTGGGAAATGCAGTACATTTCAAGGCAGTATTGTGTGAGAGAGGGGTAACATGGCCAGTCGAGCGCGCCCAGCGGCCGTTGGATTGCAGCGTGCACTATCCCCCTCAAACTTGTAAGTAGGTACGTACTTCCATGTCATCATGAGTATAAAAGCAGCCCGATATAAGTAATTCCTTTAACATAGTTGTAAACTGATTCCTTATGTATGTAATAAATAATAATAATAATAATAATAAGTCTTTATTTGCTATAATGTTAATATAATATAGGTACTTTAAGTCAACCTGCAATTAAATATTAAAAGAAAATTAATGTTTAACAAAAAAAATGGTGTTTAGAGAACTAATATACTTTCGACAAGAGTTGTGAACAGGATTCTACGCGGTGGACAGCGCACCCGCAAGACCCCTGGTGTTGCAGGTGTCGACGGGCGACGGTGACAATCATGTGGACAGCCGGTGGTCTGCTATCTGTTCCATAAAAAAATCCAATTTTCGGAAATAAGATACCCTTACATTATGATATAATATATATTTATTATGATATAGGTTTGAAATAGTGGTCAGCCTAAGCGGATCATCGAAGAACATGGGGACAGTGACGCAGAACAGGACCTCATATTTGTCCAAAGAAATCATTTGGGGGTACAGGTTCAAGAATGTGTTAAGGTAAATATTCAGCTACCCGTAAATGTGAGTTATTTTTTAATAAAGTTAAATATACCTATGTGAGGTATTTTTTTAAATCATGAAAATTGCCACATCCCTTAGTTTTTTGCAATAATCGTATTAGACTTAAATATAGCATGGAGCGCCTTCCTACCAGGGGGACTGACGACTTGAAGAATGTCGCCAGTAGTGGCTGGATGAGTAGACCATGTGTGGTGGTGGTCCTTGGGAGAGGACCAGCACTGGAGAGACACAGGCTGATTGTATGTTATGGTATTGGTATTTTATTTCGTTCTTTAATGATTTTTTTTTTTAAATAATAATATAAAAAAATCGTTTTTTAAAAACAATCTTTTATGCAAGTCATGTACTAAAACGAATAAAATAAGTTTATATTAAATGATTTGTTGTCAAAAAGCGAATTGTAATTGGTAGGTACCTATTTTTATGAATATTTAAAACGAATAATGAATTTTAATAAACGTTTTTTTTTTTTAATATTATTTTATTTTATTGGTTTCATTTAGTTTATCGATGGCCTAAGTCAAATATCGTAACCCACAAATAACAAATTTTGAAGACCTTTTTTTGAAGGCGGCCATTTTAAAAAAAATACATAACTGAGTATACTTGATTGTAATTGTATTGTCACCAACCCAAATAGTATGTGCAAAATTTCAGCTTAATCGGTTAGGTGGAACTGGTTTAAAATTCAGTTACAAAATTTGACCCACACATACTAACAAGTCGAGTTGAATAAAATCTTGTAATGAAGACGGCCTGATTGACTGACTGACTGATTCATCATCGACGAGCCTAAACCGCTGAAGTATCCACATATCCACTACGTATCCATTAAGGAAGATTTTTTAGAAATCTTACTAGAAAGAGGGGGATAAAGTGGTGAGAAGATTTGTTTATGCAACGCATGTACCTCAAGAACTGTTTATGTTAGAGACATGAAATTTACCATATAGTGTATAGACTATATAGAGTATAGAAATAAGATAAAGTGGGAAATGCAGTACATTTCAAAGTAGTCTTCTGTGAGAGAGGGATAACGTGAGCAGTTGAGCGCACCCAGCAGCTGATGGATTGCAGCGTGCACTCTCCCCCTCAATGTGTTTGGACTCCTCCCTCCAACACAACATTCTGAATACTAAGTACTGACAAAGTTCTGCTGGAACTTTCCATGTATGTACATAAATAATCACCTATTTTACAGATACTCAAAAAAAAAAGAATCCTACATCATCGACATGGACAACCTCAACACTGTCGAACAAGTCGAAACGCCTCTCTGCAGCGCCAGCAGACTGAAGGACTTCGAAGAAGACATCAAATCTTCCAGAAACATCCTCGATTCTCCAATAGATATATCGCTCTCTCCCACAAACATGTCTTCCAGCCAAGAAGAAGAGTCGTCAAAATTGGGAGAGTCGTTGCCCTCGTCGCCAAGCTTGAACCGGATGGCCGGAACTCAAAGAAGTTTCGGGTGGAACTTCCAGCGGTTTGCGCCTGAAAAACCGTTGATACATCGAGAGCAGAGTCAGTGAGATTGTAAATATATAAGAAAAGTAAAGAAATTGAGTTATGAAGTTGTTTAATATTCTGCCACATACCTTCCAAGTTCCAATATTGTACACATATTTCGAAGATGATTTAAGGATGCCCGATCAAAATACTGTTGTAGACAAGGGCGTCGCCGACAGGTTGCATGAAGATGCAACCAGACCAGTCCATGAAGACATGTTAAATGTTAACAGTGAGATGAAAAGTGGGTTCATATGCTCCAGTGAAGCAGCCGCTATGCCCATTCTACTAGGCTCGAGTACATCTATCCTCTATTGTGTCGGCTTGTGCCGGGGTCGACGAACGAACGGGCATATGTTTTATGTAAATATTGAATTAACCTTTAAATATTTAGCGGTTTATTTATTTTCTCGAAGCTTTCAATAAATGTTGTTGATGCACAACGCCGGCAAATGCATTCAATTTCATAGCTATAGCACAATCTAAAAATCTATATATCTTATTTATATATCCGTCTGAGAGCTTATGATACCAGCCGTGATCGCTTCAGAGGACTACAAGCCCCTCCGGATGATTTTGTGAATTATATCCATAGCCTGGAAACAGAATTGATGTCGACCTTTACTTCTTTTACTAGAAACAACATCGGATTCAAACCGTTTCAGTATTTGAGCACAATAAAATTCTACACCAAACCGTGCGCATGCTTCCCGATAGATTTTTTTTATCAGGATGAGGATTTTTTATATAATTAAGTTTAACAACAGAAATTTCAAATCCATTAAATCTAAAAACCGGAAAAATTTGTCGGTCGCTCATTTATAATAGCAGATTTTCATACATTATAATATCCATATAGTTTTATATAAAACATTATAAAGCATTTGTATATAAAGCATTTGTATATAAAGCATTTGTATATAAAGCATTTGTATATAAAGCATTTATATAAAACATTATAAACATTAAATCATATAATTGTATTTTATTTAAATTATAAAGAACTGTGACAACCCTAGGTGCTGTGACCACTGTCTTGCGATGTCAGCTTTTACGCAAACACCAAAGACGTTGGCCCACTGTGTACACTGTAGCTATAGTCATCAATTAATACGTTGAACTGTTATGATGGCACAAATCTATGACTAGGGTTATTTGAAAATTGTCAAGCTATACACCTAAGCAGGTTTAACCTTTATTTTTTTTCTTGTGTACTAGTCGCGTTACTGGAGCAAGCCGCGCTTGACTTGACAATAAATTATTATACAAAATAAATTTGGATATCCAACACTTAATGGTAGTGTTCTCGGAACGAACCTAAGAGGAAGGCTCTGATCCCTATCACTCTAAATGACTCTAAATTTGAACAGGTATGATGTAGGGAGTTCCATAAAATTTTGTCAGAACTAACATCGAAAGCTGCAAATATTCTGCGCGAATTTGCGAGTCGCTATCAATGTCATAGATATATTGAAGTTAAGTGTGGATTTAAGACAAATTGTAACCTTTAGGATGTGATGGGGCTGACATATACTAAAGTGTAAAAGCCCTTAAATAAAATAAAGAACAAAAAAAACATAATAAGTTAATATTTTGTAATAAAGCTTTTTGTTTTGGGCCGGCTATACAATAAAACCACCCCATCTCTTCCCGTGGGTTTCGTTAAAGGCGAATAAGGGATAACTAAGCCGCTCCCATAAGCGCTGAAGAAATACACAAGTTCTAAAAGAGTGGTCTCGCCTACATGATTAAGGGTGTTTCCACTGAAGCGGAGCTGGGCGGAGAGGAGATGAGCGGAGCTGTGAAAAGAGGTGAGTGTTTCCACTGAAGCGGAGCTGGGCGGACAGGAGAAGAGCGGAGTGGAGACGAGCTGTTTTGTCACATCGCCTATTACGGAGCCCCTATCAGTTAAACATGTTTTCTCAGGGTAAACTCCGCCCGTCTCCTCTGCGCCCTGCTCCGCTTCAGTATAAACACCCACCTCCTTCCACAGCTGCGCTCGCCTCCCCTCTGCCCAGCTCCGCTTCTGTGGAAACGCACCCTAAGTTGTCCAGCAGTGAATAATACAAAAGGGCTGATTACAATAGAGCTTTTTATTTCTAAAAAGAATTTTGTATTTAGTCTTTTTAAAGTAACAGAAAAGGTTCAGAAAGTGGTAAAGATTACTATGTCATAGACTAGTCAGTCAGTCATCCTCTACGAGTATACATGTGTATACACTTTGTTCCAATTCAATAAATTCAAATAAATTGATTCAATATATACTTCAAGTTTAGGCAAGGATTTGTGTATACATGACTATAAGTATATGCAACTAGCCCTTTCAGTATCCACAGCTGGACATGGGCGTTCCCATGTATATTGTCTTCTGCATGAGGGACGTAAGGCCTTCAAACGCCATACTGGCCAAGTGGCCATCCTCAGGGATTGTGGTAGCGGCTTTGTTATTCCTTAGTCGCCCTTAACGACGCTCACAGGAGGAGATGGAGTGGATCTATGGCCAGCCCACACCACACTGTATATAGTGTTGCTAGAATGAGCGCTTCAGCTCTCGACGACTCGTGCGCTATGTTGGTACTATTGAATCATAACCTTAACCGTGTTATATTCTATCTTTTAACATTAACATTAACAATTTGGACCATTAACGCAAGTCTTAAAACTTCATTAATGAGCGTCGAGCGCTCAACGCTCATTTTTATTACACTGCTATGTCGCAGAATACAGTGTAAATTGTAATTAAACGTGTAATGAATACTCAAGTTAGATAAACTGTTATACTAATTATGCAAATTGCTATCTACCCTAAATAAGTAACCCGATTGAGATTAATTGTAATCAAATAACCGTTTAGCAACTTCCCTTGATAGCAATACAAAATTAACATTTCCATTAAAACAATGGATATTACAACGCAATAAAGTCCAATTTACTTATCCTAACAACATCAATAGTTTTGTACATTCGCATATCCAAGAATGTCTTCAAAAAAAGCATCCACTATAAACAGACCATCCTCACCCCTCTCTCCTCCCAATAACGAGTACTCCAAAAGGATGGACAGAAGAAAGTGAAGGCTCAATTTACACTGGTTATAAATGTACTAGTTTCGAATTGTTATCACAAGTGCACTACGAAATTGAAATTACTTCATTAGTTCGGGAGTTGTAGGACTGAAATACTGTGTTACTTGTGTTATCTAAAATTGTATGATTATTGCATTAGTTGCGCCTGCGACTACGTGTTGACGTTAGTATATGTGGGATAAATTCATTGAACTCCTATCCCCAAGCCTATATTACTCAACCCTACCCCGACCATTCCAATTCATCATATCCCGTACCATACTATAGTCCTCTCCTACCCTCATCACATTAAATAGAGTGTATGGTCTCATTGAATGACAAATATGGGTACAATGATTTCCACGGGACCTCGGGACTCATCGGTTCAGGATAGATAGTTCAGGATTCATCTGTCCGATGAATAGATCCTGGATAAGTTATGAAAATTCATTCAGCACTGATGATGATTGCCAAGAAATCTATAAAAGATTTGAATAAAAAGTATCCTAAGAACTGCAGCTATATTAAGTTTAATTTAAATCCGTTCAGTAGTTTTAGCGTGACGTGCGTTCAGACAGGCGGACAAAAATTCCGAAAATTGATATTTTGGACTATGTAGGTATTATTCACAATGACACAGTGATTTTTTCCAAAAAAAATGTATACAGAGGCAAAAATTCAAAGATCTTAATCATTTATACTTTACACTTTAAAAAAAAAAATATTTTATCTACACGTCTTTGTCACGATTTTGTCACCAATGCAATTTGTCACCTACACATATCGACACCTTATGACTCAATTGGCGTAAAAGCCATTTTGACTAAAATGAAGTTTTTTTTTTATGTATAGAGAAGTGGGCGGACGAGCAAGTGGTCCCATGCGATGGTAAGTGTTACCATCGCCCATGGATACCCGCAACACCAGGGAGCATGCGGGTGCGCGCCGACCTCGCAAAATAGTGTTTATAAAACGTTTAATGGTCACTTTTGTCATACAGGTTCTTGTTACTTTCATTACTTTGCCTCCACGGGCGGCGGTAGCGCTTACCATCACGTGGGACCGCTTGCTCGTCCGCCCACATCTCTATAAAAATAAATGTTTTCCTTTTTTTACATAAGAGTTGTTAAAATTGCACAATGGGCTTTTTTTGGATGACGTACAACATTCGCATTTTTTATTTTTGGAGGGTCCTAGTTCCTGTAAGAAATAACTAATCAAAAAAAATCAAAACGTAGGGACATGCTCATGATGGATATCTGTAAAACATTAAAGAATAATTGATCTAGGGCCTAGGGTCATAACCCTGGAAGAAAACAAGGGAATACGTTTGCTGCTATCGTCTCCTCTCAAGTACAATATTCAAACAACAACAGGTAAACAAGCGTATGTATGACCTTAAAACATCCTGCCTCGATGCACGTAAACCACGATAATGCAATTAAACATTTTTAATCGAATAATCAATGAACTTACTCACTCGATGACTCACGGGTATCGATTGTGAGCGAGAGCACCTCATGTGATCACAGTACTGGTAAGAAACGGTATACGGTCTCGATAAAAATACTTAAAAGTTCATGCTCGACTAAGTTTATCAGTTTCTGTACAGTATTATGACTAAAGTGGAAATAATATATACAACGTAACATTGAAGCTGGAAAAGAGCGGTAAAATAAAAAAAATAGTACGTAATCATTATCACTAAGATTAGTTGGAATAATAATTTTGATACTTGCATTCAATAATAAAAATAACCTAGCCACATACGCCATTTATGGAGAGTAATAAATTTCCTAGATCTGCTTTTCTTAAAACTACAACCGCCATGTGACAATGGGATAACTGAGACCAATAGTTTGACACCTCATTTGTTGAAATGTTGAAATCGGCACGCACACTTATACATAGATAGATAAACTCGCCAAGTTTAAAACACTTCTTTTCGGCTTCGTCGTAATTGATTGAGAAGGTAACGTTTTCCTAATAAAAATGTATGCTTATTATGTGATATGATTGTATACACAATAAGAAGCTAGCACTGCAATGATAATTATTTAAAGCCATATAACAACATGGTGTTTAACCGCAGGCTGACGTCCGCACCACATGTCCTATGGAAGATAGCTGTTCGAGTTCAGGATACTATACTGTTTATTTGTACTGTGTCGTTTCATCAACGACTACTTCCTATCTTCGTGAATGCTGCGTAAGCCAATTAATTTAGCCTTGCCGTAGTGTAAGAGTCATCGTTACTGGTTTTGTTTGTTTTTGTTCTTCTGTCCGTTGGGGAGAAAATCACGTTTTTTCATAATAGCCATGTTATAAAACGAGATATATAAAATCGATTACTGTTAAAGTTAACTTTGTTTCTGAAGACGCATCTTGATTTTAACCTAATCAAATTTACAAATTATAATTGTAAACTTTTAAAACTTTTATTAATTAACGGTAGAAACATGTCTTAATTAATATATCAACCTGTTACGTGCATCATATATAGAGTTTTCTTTTACTGACACTTTCACAATCTCTATTTATAACTATAACAAAATTGTTTATTTTGTCCCTCCCTGGATAGAATGGTGACCTACGCCTTTGTTGCTTTGTGGTCTTTTTGGTCCATAATCCACCACGCGGACTCAGTACGTATCAATTAATACAACTCCAGATTTTTTAAAATATTCAGCCATACTTACAGATTTTTTCAAGATTGTTTCATTTAACGCCGAGTTTTATAACGGAAAAATTCGACCAGTTCGGACCGGGATCCGAACTCGTTATCCAACAAACATAAGTATAAGCTATTACCAGATGGACTGACGACTTGAAGACGTTCGCCAAGAGCAGAAGAACGTGTGTGGTGGCGGTCCCTGAGAGAGCTCTATATGCAGCAGTGGAGAGATACGTGCTGATGGTATGGTATGGTACCATCCCATCTCTTCCCGAGGGTGTCAGGAAAGGCGACTAAGGAATAACAAAGCGGCTACCACAAGTGCTGAGGAATTATATTGGCTCTAAAAGAGTGGACTCGCCAACCCGCTTGGCCAGCGTGGCGTTTCAAGGCCATTCATTCCTCATGCATAAGAAAATGTACATGTGGAGGCACGTGTCCTGCAGTGTATAGTGAAAGGGCTGGTTGCATTGCATTGGTACAGTATGGTTTATAAACAAACAACGAAGCCATTGGGTAGTAAATGAGGCCTTCAACGGCCTAATTACTAAATATATAATTAGATTTTAATCTGATTAATCAAACAGTGAATCATTACTCTTGGTAACTCATGTGTACAGAATATATGTATGTATAAGTACCTTCAATCCCATAGTAATGAGCAGGTCTGTAGGTCAAACGCAATTTGAAATCACAACTCTGACATACGGACATGACATCTGAAATGCAGTGGACTTTTTGAAAAAACAAAAGGAAACAAAGAATTTCTCGAATTGGGATATTAATTTTTTTGTGACTTGTATTTCTAGGGAAATTTAAAAAAAACATCCGAATTTCTCGAATATTATACGATTGTCAGAAAATTTTGGGATTATAGCTCGCACGCTCAGTGGAATAAAGACATAACCAAGAAAATGATAACTTTTCAGTACTTGCAGCGAAAAAAACTGTACCTATATCGTTGGATAACTTTCGTTTTTATTTTTCTTACGAGTTTTTAAAATTACAAATTCTACCGGAAGTGTAAATTTTGTAATTTTAAAAACTGGTACGGGACTTGAAATTTATTTATATTTTTAATTTTTTGTTTTTTTTTCCTTATAAAGTTCATAGCTACAATTTATAAAAAGAATAATTAAAAAAAACTCCCAATATTATATAATGACTAGATAATGAAATACTTATTTAATATTGTAGTTAAATATATGTTTGGCTGTAGACTATACGCAGGTGAATGATTTAAGTGATTTTGAATTTTGATAACTTTGATAATTCTGATAATTTTAATAATTTCGCAAGTAAAAACAATTATAACATTTGGATTTCTTAATGTAATACCACCAAATATATATTTATTTAGCTCCAAACAAACAACCATATTGTGCATTTTGATATTAATATTTTGTTACTAACATTCCCCTAAACATCAAATAGCATCATTATTTTAACAATTTCTACGTTTTAAATATTCCAGAAACGATATCACGGCAGCTATAGACAGGGCCGTCTTTACCAGGGGGTGCAAGGGGTGCGGTGCACCCGGGCGCGGAGCGCCCGGGGGCGCCTGTCGAGCGCTGAATTTTTGGATATTTCATTGAACTTAACGCCATTGCACAGTTTTATATACTTGTTACTTACGACAAATATGTATGCGCAAGCAAAAAAAAAATAGTCATTAACAATAATATTTTTTTTACTTTTATTACGCTTTCGGCGCTTGTCATACCGCATTACTACACTACACAAATAACAATTTTATTTAATACAACACGCGCGCGGCAAAATCTCTAATCCAAAGACAGTGTATGTATGTACGTTTGACACGTTGCCGCCCGGTAGCAAAATGATCTCTAAGTCAATAGAGTGTAAGTTCATTTGAAATGGGCGCGCGGGCACTTATGGTATTTACTTATGGTGCAGGGTGTGCGGCGCACAGGGGCGCAGGGTGTTAGGGGGCGCCGAGCGCCGCTCGCGACGCCTCCAAAGAGTCTACTAGAGGGCGCCAGGGTATTGATTGCACCCGGGCGCTACATGGGCTAGAGCCGGCGCTGGCTATAGAACACCATGCTATTGATATTAAAATACATATCATTATCTGGAATAATGTATTCACCTCATTAACATAGAGACACCTGTCCATGTATTATATCGTTGGAAAGTCATTGAAATTCTAAGTAAATTCTATGTAAACAGGTATTCAGCTCACGTGCTAAACTTCTAGTTAAAAAGTTAAACTTTTGTTCGGCAGCTCCGCGCATATCATTAGGGTTGCCACCCCTTCGGGATTGACCCGGAGTCTTCGTGTTTGAAGGATGCTTGTCCTAGACTACCGGTAAGAGAGGGAGAGTGCACGCTCCAATCCAACAACCGCTGGGCGCACTCGACTGGCCACGTTACCCCTCTCTCACAGAAGACTACCTTGAAATGTACTGCATTTCCCACTTTATCTTATTTCCCTAATGTACGTACGTGTTTCGGTAGTGAGTGAGATGTGCCAGAGCCCATTCTCATCCTATCCCTCCCCATTTTCCCAGCCCTTTCTCCGAATCCATTCCTATATCTCGAAAGGTAGGCAGCTCATCCGAGGCTTGCCAACGTTTGTCATTTTGGACTAATGTTGGCATGCATCACGGATGTTTATAGGCTACAGTATCCACTTATCATCAGGTTAACTGTATGCTCGTCTGCCATCTTCGTCCATGAAAAAAAAGAATCTCCGGGGGAGACGCGACTATGACTTCGAGCGTCCAATAATCTCAGAAAAATGAAAAATGCTTGATATTTAAAATCCTTTAAATATCAAGCTGATTCTAATAAACATTGATACTAGTAAACATTAATAATTGTTGTGATTGAAATGCAATTTCAATTAATTTATTTCCTAAATGTGGTATTTACAGTCTTAAGTTTATATATTGCCTTATTGTCACACATTCTGCCATTGCTGGCGTGAAAATATTAAAATAAAATTTAATTAAATGAACATAATAACTGAAAATGTCATTTAATGATACTGAAATGTCAATAAAATAAAAGAATCTCAATTAATAAGATCATGATTACATTCACAATGTCATGCTATATTGTACATTAGGCCTAAGTTTTAAATAATTATTAATTTTGTGAAAAAAATAAACATGTTTCCAACAACCAAACATTTCACATTTAAATGTGTTAACTGCTACTTCTATTATATCTTGTTACATACCTTTGCTTAGAATCACCACTATACCTTTAAAACATTACTGTATGTACCAATGACAGTATAAATTAAAGTATAAAGTGCTAAAAATATAAAGTATAATGGGCGGCGATGATCACTAACCATCATCTTACCCGTTCGTCTACCATCGCTTCTAAATATAATAGAAAATATCTTATGTTAATAACATTATAATTAATAATGTAACATTATTAATATGTTATTGATAACAAAGTATAACTTTAATATAAAATTTACTATAAATTTCCTGTTTTGTTTTTGTCTCATTTTTTTTAATCTCCGGGATTAGATATTTAGAAGGTGGCAGCCCTACATATCAGGAGAATCAAGTAGAGTATTTAATGTTGTCATCAACACACGTAGTCGAGCGCGCGCGGTAAACGAACGCACATCACTAAACGTCAAAATTGGCGCGAAACATCGAAGTTTAATTGTTAACGTCCATACGTTATTTTTACGAGTATTTTAACGGAGTATTAATTTGAAAATAGTTTTAATTACAGTTTAATTCATCATTTTTGATTTGAAAGTGGTGAAACTATGAAATCCTTGGTATTTTTAATTTTGGCGGGCTACGCTGTCAGATGCGACGACACAAGGTATGTTTTTGATTTTTTTTCTGCACTTGGACATTGTTTTCTTACGACATAGTACGTAATTAGTAAGTGAATTTATAACATAAATGGTTTCTTTGTGTTTTCTTGGCACAAAAACAACTTTATTTTTGTTTTCTTGTCAACGACTTGATAATTTACAATGTAAGCCCTTTGTCGAGAAAAGAACCACTTCCTCTATATTTGTACGCAACAACTTCTTTAAATAAATAACAACAGACCTTTTTTCTTTTCATATATGACAAGGGCGCAATTAGCACATTATGCCAATGACGACTTTTCTTCGTAATTAACTATTTCGAAATCGAAATTCAAAATACATCTCGTCAATGTCCAGTCACTCCGGTCCTGTCGAAGTTAAAAGACGTCCAATACAGTGATAGTAGGTTTACTGAAATTGGACTCCTTGGAAGAAAAATACAATCTTACATTTTTATTATGAACAAACACTATGCAGTTTGAAGTTGAACAAACTGTGGCTATTAAAACACAATACACAATTATTATATTAATCAAACAAAAACTCGGCCCTCACTTCTCGAGCTTCCACCAAAAAAGTCCCAGAAACAGACATTTGTGCCGTGAAACTGAAAGCACAAAAAAGACGAAATCCAGGGATCGAACCTGACACCCCTTTTAAAAACATTCCCAACGAGCATAATTATTAATATTTATTTCAATATAATTATTATTCGTTATTTATTGTCTTGATACATTTATGTAAATTTAGATTTAATTGAAGTTAAAATTACGTATATTTATCGTAACAATATCGTACAAAAGGAGAGCTGAATGAATGTCTTCTAAGGCATTTTCTACCAGTTAACGTTTGGGTTAATCAGATAGGTTCAATTTGGATGTACGTTATAGATTCATGTTAAAATAAATATATAATACACATATGTATGGTATTACGTTTATAAGGTATGCTCTAAGGAATTCTTAGAGAAATCGTTGTAAAGAATGTACGCGTTGGTTTTTATAACTGTAATGTTCCTTCTGTTACCTATATAAATAAAAATTAAACGTTGTTCGTTTGGTAAGCGCATCACTTGAGAACGGCTGCACCGATTTGGCTATTTTTTTTAAATGTTCGTAATAGTCCGTATAAGGTTTTTAGGGAAAGAAAAATTGGAAAAGTTGCCCGGAAAATTGGAAAATTCGAGAAAAACTGAGTGCCTTTTTCTATGGGATTTTTGTATGAACTTATTGAAATTATTGTATTATTGAAATTTGGACAGGACAACGTCTGTAGGCTCAGCTAGTGTTTAAATAAATATATAACTGGAACATATATTCATATTAAAACTTGAACGTATTATGTACGCCACTATATGTAATTATATGTGTATATTAAAATTTGAACTATATATAATTAAAGTAACTTAATTGCACGCAGATTCCAATTTCTGTTTGATTTGGTGGTAGACATTTTTTTATAGAAAGAAAATGGCAAACGAGCATACAGTCCACTCGGTGGTAAGTGGATACTGTCACCCATAGATATCCGCGATACATGCCAACATTAGTCCAAAATGAACAACTTTGGCACGCTTCCGGATGCGCTGCCTACCTTTGTTGATGAAAGAATGGATTTGGAGAAAGGGTTGGGGACGTGGGAAGGGATAGGATGGGAATGGGCTCTGGCATATTTCACTCACTACCAAAACACGTACATACATTGGGGAATATGATAAAGTGGGAAATTCAGTACATTTCAAGGTAGTCTTCTGTGAGACAAAAGGTAACGTGGCCAGTCGAGCGCGCCCAGCAGCTGCTGGATTGCAGCGTGCACTCTCCCCCTTCGAGAGGCATATGGCATTAACTCCGCCATTTGTACAATTAGTTGTGCAATAATTTTTATTTCAATGTAATTTTATGGAGATTTGTTTGTTTGTTTTGGGAAAAATAACTTAAAAATCAAAGTTTGATTGACGATCAAGCTTTTTTTTAAACAAAGGAAACCAGAAATGCAATTTCAACCGGTGCCAAACAGTTTTAACAAGAATTCTAATTACGTGTAATACACTAACCACTAATTAGTACAATTTTAATTGTTCTATCATTGTGTAACAGGAAATAAATGTGACATAATAATATTCGTTAGAAATGACGCAAATTTAACCGCATGAGCTTCTAAACACGTAATTTTCCATTTAGAATTGTAAATGTTCATATTAAAAGCACATATAATATATTAAAAGAACAATATTTCAATACCAAAATTCAAACGATAATATCACATGCTACAGTTACTCGTAGTATAACACATAAGCATTTGGTAACCAACGCCGCGAACAATATATACGGTCAGCGGACCAGCGCTTACTCTGTTCCCAGGTTAATAAATGAATTAGATCCTAAATTTAAAAAATATATCAGCGAAAATAATTTAAAATATAAATTAAGAACATATTTCTTGTCCAAATTATAATTTGTTCACTGTTTTTAATGTCTCGACTACTGATTCCAGCTGTACTTGTATCTTAGACAAATCTGTATGGTTTATTAGATACAATTATGTTAGCTATATACTTAATCTTTGTAAAATTGTTAATAATAATTAAATAAAAAAAAATACAACTTTTTGGGGAAAACTTATCATATAGCTGCTCATAAACATAAACATAAACTGTAACAAAAACGCATACATAAATGTATATTGTTACAATTACGCTTTGGCAATCTAACTTTCCGTGGTCAACACCACGCTATAAAATAGCACCACCTCGCCTGTTCCCGTGGATATCGTAAATACACCGCTGAGGAATTACACCAGTTCTAAAAGAGTGGACTCACCAACCCGCTTGGCCTCGTGCGCAAAAGTGCAAAGGGAAGCTCCGTGTATTCTAAGTTTATGCATATTCAATGACTACGCATGATAAATATTGAAATAAAAAAAAATACTTTGAGTGCAAAAGTTTCTCCATGACATTTAGCTAGATGTCTAAAAAACAAATTATGCGTCACTTTATTTTTTATCCTGTTAATTCGTGTATAGTTTTTAAAGTTCAGCCCTCGATAGTTTTGATTCCTCGACTCTTAGAACAACAGGAAGTCGCAAAATCTTTAAAATGTATAAGCTGGAATATTGTTGAGTCATTGAGTTACTTACAAATGAAGGTGTTAGCCCCACTGATATCAAACAAAGGTTATTAATATGTACGGGTATCCTTCATCATTTTCCACCGTCGAAAATTGGTGTACGTAAGTTCGTTTAGGACCAGAATCCATTGACGACGAACCTCGCTCCAGTCTACCCGTTGAGGTGCTCACTCTAAACAAAAATCAAATCAGTGAAAGAAGTAGTTGAGACGCGAAAAAAATAGCAGCAAGCCCAGGGCTTTCAAAAACTACAGTCCTTAGGATTCTTCATGTATGTACATCTTCTTAAGAATAAAGTTAGTGCGAGGTGGGTGCCAAAACTTCTTTCAAGTATGCAGCGAAGTGAACGAGTAGCGTGCTCCAAGGAAATTTTGGAGGACTTTCAGAGAAAGGAAACAATTTTTTGGAGTCAATTGTTACTAGGGGTGAAACTGTGGTTCTTTTCTATGATCCCCTTTCTAAAAGGGAGTTGATGTAGTGGCGTCGTTCTGGTGAAGCACCGCCTAGAAAGGCAACAGATCTCAGTCCACCAAAAGGATTACGACTTCGACATTTTGGGATCGTCAAGGAATATTGCTTATAGATATAAAAGAACGCAATACTAAACTGGAAGCTATTATGCTTATAGATCAATTACGAGAAACAATCAAGCAGAAACGTCGTGGAAAACTAAGCAAAGGTGACAATGCAGACGTCCACGCGGCCGCAGTTGCGAAAGCTGCTGTTTCGAAGTGTGGCTTCACGGAAATTCGCCACCCACCCTATAGTCCTGATTTGGCTCCCAGTGATTACTATTTGTTCTCAAAACTCAAAGCGGACATAAGGGGTATAAATGCCAATTAAACGATCAAATAGACGGAGACTATATTAAGAAATAAAAATAGTTTCATGAACTTGAGTGTCCTTTTTCTTTGTCTCCACCTTTGGACATCCCCTTAAAAAAGTTCAAAATGATATTTAGTTTAATTAAATCCAGATAAAAAAACACTGAGTTAAGGATTTTTTGTTTGTTTTTATCACAGCTAATCATTATGCCACCTGAGAGATATATGACTAAGTTTTGGAAGTAAAAGAGATTGGCGAGCGTTTGCACGATTACAAACTTTTTTGCATTCGTGAACGAATTATTGCGATGTGTTTAAAGTTAATTTATTTGGACACTAGCAATAACACGAATTATTTTTATCGCGTCATTCTCCAGTCCTGTCGAAGTAAGTTGAGAGTCGCTCAGTAAAGCGATAGTAGGTTTACGAGGACAGAAGAGGACTCCTTGGAAACACACGAAAAACGCAGTCCTATGCTTTTATTTGATTATCACAAACATCAAACTGTATAATAATTTCGAACTATATAATAACATCAAACTATAAAATAACATCAAACTATATAATAACATCAAACTATATAATAACATCAAACTATATAATAACATCAAACTATATAATAACATCATACTATATAATAACATCATACTATATAATAACATCAAACTATATAATAACATCAAACTACATATATAATAAACCACGAAACGCACAAATACACATTTTTATAATAAATGGAAACGAAAACTCAAATTCACTTTTCGCCAAAAAGTCCATTTGCGGTTGGCGTTACCCAACCGTATATGGATTAAGTTGATAATGGACTGCAAAGGAGTTTGTGTTTGTGCGGACGCTTGTTTGGCCAATACTTTAGATTATTACAATATATAGATGACTACGAGACAGTTTTTCTGTAATCGCAAAGAAAAAAACATTTCCTTATACATTTTCTTACAAAAAAAAATGCCATTCCTACAATGACAAATTGTAATAATGTCCAAATTTCTGTTTACGCACGTTGCTAGGCAACCGACCTGATAACTATCTTGAATCACTACACCATTCAATATTACTATTCAAATGAAACTCTAATACAATCGCCTAAAGCCGCTTTTATTTTGTCTCATTGATGATATGATGACGTAACAAAAGCAATAATGGCTTGAACTATTTGAGATAAAAATCGACGTACAAAGGCGAATAGATGTAAAAATAGATGTTTTGATGACGCGATATCATTTTGAGATCTATGCATGGGGTCCCGAAATCACTTAGCGATTTAATAGTTATTAATAGAAATGTTTTTTAATGTTTTTGTTAAAACTACCACTTGTTGAGATGTTTTTATTAGACTAGCAATTAGACCTGACTTCGCTTAATTAGCACTTTTTGTTATCAAATTTTAACACGGACTTTTATCCTCCATCAGTAGACATATATCAGTCCCATCGTCACCAGGTTTTTTACCATCCAGTGTTGGACACAAGCCGCCTCATGTCCTGTCCATAAGGTATGCATTGCCTTAAAACGCAACGCTAGCCAAGCGGATTGGCGAGTTCACTCTCTTAGAAGTGGTGTAGGTCGTAGTTTGTCAGAGCTCGTGGTTGCGACCTTATTATCGCCCTTTCTACAATCGGCTGACACCACATGACCAAGGATTTCATTATTTTTGCATAATAATAATACTAATCTTTTCACAGATATTTTATATCAGTATTAAACGCATTGTATAAAATATAATTAACCCTACTTATATCCAGGCATTACGAAGGTTTTACATGACTGTATACAGACCTGTCTTATTAAAAATATTAAATATGTTATTAAAACTATTATTATTATTCTAAATAAGTGTCTAAGCGTGTTTGTGTCACATTAACCTGAAACATATTATTTTTTAATACTATAACGGCGAAGTCACATCGCAAAAGAAGAAATATAAAACAACATCTCATTGTTTATGGGCCGTTCAAGTATTACGTAAGCAGAATTTTAGTTATTTTTAACCCCCCCCCCCCGTTAGCGAAAATAAGCAAAGCTCTTACCCCCCTCCCCATGCTTACTTAAGCATTGGCATAATTTTTACAAAATCTGTTCAAGTTTCTTATTTAATCAGAATCTACTAGTTTGCTAATAAAATACGAAAAGTAAATAAATAAATATTGCTGACGTAATCGCCATTCAGACCCCCTCCCCCCGACTCCCATGTCATCAAAATAAGCAACGCAAAGAACTCCCCACCCCTCCTTTGGTGCTTACGTAATACTTGAACGGCCCCTATGCTTTTGTATACGCTTCTAGTACCGTACGGGACATTTTAAAAATGCTAATCACTGTTCAATGTTGTGATTGTGCCGTGTGGTGTCCACAGACTTAAAAATAGCACCAACCCATTTATTCCTATGTATGTCATGAATGGTGACTACAATACAACACAGCCACAAGCCCTAAGGAACTAAACTAACTTCTTTTCTGAATTTGTTATTTTCCACAAAAAATATATTCCTTAATATTTTTTGTAGTCTTTCTCTAACACACCGTCCGCGTGGAGTTTCTGTTTCTCGGCAGTTTGATAGCGTTGCGGTTTTTTTTTTATTTATTTAAATATGCCAATGAATAAATACATTTATGTTGGCTACTTTGTGCCCGTAAACCAAGAAGGTTTGTACAGACACTGCACATCTGTATATAAACTTAATTACTAAAATATGAATATACATTGCTGGTTTGTTATTTTAAATAATGAATACAGTTCACGCGACAAATCTGTCACAGTAATGAACCCACCAATCGTACAGAGAAACCGGTTCCTCACGGCCATGGATACAGACTGCTCCAGCGTTACATCATAATTTATTATTTATTAAAAATACGACTTCACCTATTTTATTATTCGATGGAAATTCCTGCAATATTTCTATATTTGTATTTGATTGTTGTATTTATAAATATGTAACTTAAATATTATGTAGTTCTTAATCTCCTCACAGAGTAGATTGCATTTTAGTACCTAATAGTGGTGGGTAATCAAGACTTCTCGGAGTGTTTTAACTCACTTAATTCTGCTCTGCTTGCGGATCCGACTCCTCTTAGTTACTCCTTAACTCTTTTGATTCACCTACTTAATCACGCCATCATCAAAAAAAAAGGTCATGCCATCGTTGCATCTCGTTTTGAGCCCCCGACAAGTGCCGATGCGCGATTACACTCACGATCATGATTGGCGCCCGAATCGGAATAAATAACAATTCGATGGAACAGTTAAATTATGCTCCGCTCGCGGATTCAACTCTATTGATTCATTAACTCCGGAGTTACCCATCACTAGTACCTAACTAATATGTATGTGGATGTTATTTAGTTTTGAATTCAAAAAATCGTAGATTAAATACAAACAAGTTTTTTGTCACGAAAGACATTCAATTTTAAAATTTAGTTTAATAATTTAATATATTTTATTGATTTTCGTGTACATTTGTACATTTTTAATTCCAATTCAGTATATACGTTGTACTGTATGAATAAATAGAGCGGTGATAGCCTAGGGGTATCTATACTCGAATCACATTCGTGTGATCGTGAGTTCATAGCCTTGGCCCGTAGGTACTATACTTAAGTTTAAAAATTATCACTAGCTTGGTGGTGAGGGAAATAAAAAAGAAATCTGGAGTATGTGATCCACCAATCCGCACTGGGTCTTGAACCAATGCCTGTGCTTTGCATACAAAGAACAAAATATGAACAAATAAATACGTATACTACCGTTTTTTGAATTGTGTTTTAAGCAATTAAGTCCATGCTAGCAAAGCAGCAAGCAAACACTAGTTCTATAATAGACAAGACATGTTAAAGTACATTACAAAAAAAAAATAGACAGTTAAACGATAATGCACTTCAGTTCGTCAAACAAATACTTCATCATGGATGAACTCGCCCGTGAATACTTGTATTTTTTCTGTGTGCAAGACCACGGGAATGAGGGAAATTGTATTTGAGTAGCGGTGCTTATAAACGTGGCCAAACTACACTGGCGAGCAAATAAATCGAGCCAACCCCATTGTTTGACTTCAAATAGACGTTTCTCGTAATCTATGTAACGGATTTAAATTAAAGATGTCATTTAAAAGATTAACTTATAGTATTTTAAAAAAGGTCAGTATTCATTGTTATTTTAATCAGTGATGGTCGCAGCCAAAGACTTTGGGGGAAGGGGGGGGGGGTCATATTAACAGTAAAAATTGCCGACGTGCTATACCGTGAATTACCGTGTTTCGGGCATTTTTCAAAATTATTTTGAATGCCTATTTTTGATTTCATTGTTTAGACGTTTTAAGCGGGAAGTTTTAAGCATTTTCGTAAATTGTCTATTTTTTGGAGGTTTGTCAATGTCATGCGGTCCACATGACGGTAAGTGGCTTAGCGCCACCCATGGACACCTGCAACACCAAAGGGGTATGCGAGTACGCTGCCGGCCTTGTAAAATCCTATTCACAGATTTCTTGATGAACCTCATGTCGTAACGTAGCAGGAAAACCTCAGGGTTCGGGTTCGCGATATAAAGTGTCTTGACAACCGTACTGTACACAGCGACTATCTGTCAACGAAGTGTGGAACCCACAGTGGACAATGAGTACCCCCCCCCCCCCCCGCCGCTGTGTATTGGATAAAATGAAATAAAATGATGACACATTTTATGGTAGTCTTCTGTGAGTGTGGTCAATAGAGTGCGCCCAGCGGCTATGAGATTACAGTACACGCAACACTCCTTTATTTTTTTTTTTAAATCGTATCGCGAAGATACTACTTATCATTTTACAATCTTAACTATAAGTTATCAGCGGGCAAACATAGTCGCGTGTAAATATGTCCGTGGTCTAAACTGACCCAGTTAAGTGAATCGATATTGCAATAAAATGGAAGGTTCCGCGACATACATTTATTGTCAATATTTACTATGAATCTATATCTAATAAACATCATTGGTATATATCTGGTAAGTATGTTGATAAAATGTAGGTTTATGATCTTTAAAGTGTGGTGTCGGCTTGCTTCGAATGGCACCACTCTTTCTCTTCCCATACACCAAGCGACTAAAGAATAACAACCCTTTTATCACCCACTGCGCGCACTCTGTCTTGTGTAAAAGGGATGTTTTTTTTGTATAAAAAACGTGGCACACGAGGGGGTGACCCATGAGATGGTAGTAGTCAGTGGTGTCATTTTGAAAGGCACCATGTCTTTAATGTCTTTTCATCGCCCACACCTGAGACGGAGCCCTCTGCCAATGTCAAATTTTCTTAGTAAAAATACATTTCAAAATCTAAACCGTATTCTGTCAATGTCCAGTCCCGTCGACGTAAGTCAGGAGTCGCTCAGTAAGTTTCTTAATCCATTCCTTAATCTGCAAAGGTAGGCAGCGCATCCGGGGGCGTGCCAACGTTTGTCATTCTGGACTGATGTTGGCATGCATCGCGGATGTCTATGGACGACAGTATCCACTTACCATCAGCCGCCTTTTTTATATAAAAATGTAAAGCGATAGTAGGTTTACTGAACACAGAAGAGTACTCCTTGGAAGCACTAAAAACGCAATCCCACGCTTTTAATTGATTATCACAAACACCACGCACGCAAAACACTTTGAAATTTAATAAAATGAAAACCACACTACGCCTAATGCAAATTTTTTACAATAATCAAACTAAAACTTAACTTTGGTTTTCGAATTCCCGCAAAAAAAAATCGACCAAGATGGGCTGTGTCGTTAAAAAAAAAGCTTGTGAACCTTGATAGATTAAAACACGTAGGTATGTAAGACCATTTCTCAATGTACCAATACCATTGTACCATGTACCAATGTGTCAATGTACCATTGACTGTAGCTGTAGACAATAACACTCCCTGATTTTGAACCTCCGCGCTCCGTAGCAAATTATTGCAGGATACCTTAAAAGGCCTTAAAAGGTAGGCCTTAAAAGGGCACGCCTGGCAAAGCGGGTTCGCGAGTCCATTCTTTTAGAGGTGGTGTAGTTCCTCAGGGCTTTATTATCCCTTAGTCCCCTTTTACCACAGCCATGAGAACAGATGGAGTGGCACTATTCTATAGTCGGCTCAAAACACAGCGAATTTTAACTAAACTAAACTAAAATAACTAAACTACTAGTTTAAGATTCCTTTATATGGTACAGAACGGGGATCGAACTCCTTAGGCTATCACATAAATTATCCATATGTTTGTCAGACGAAAAAGCAAAAGATAAATAAAAGAGTAACGACCTTGTCAAAGCACGTACATTGTAGGCGATAATTGTCGTAGTACCTTATGGAGCAACTGTAGACCAAAGTGATACGTTTTATACAAATGATTGTCACATTAATTGCATTGTCAATAAGATACACGGCCATGTTAGTGGAGTGCAAGGTATAGTGAGTAGATCTAACTTTATTAAGAGTTCCTTAAACGAGTTCCGTTATCTGTTTGCATATTTCAAATAGCTCACTCTTATTTCACGTGGGACGAGTAAGGTCGTGTTTTGTCGTGAATAGCTACCGAGAAATCGGCAGGAAGTAAGTATTATACTCGTAAATGTATAAACTTCTATATATTATCTCTGTTGACGACGAAACATAAGGCTAGGGTACTTATGCAAACATGTATATAGTTTCGCAACTAGTTGTTAAGTTTTTATGTATGTTTTGATAATAATGGAGTGATCCCTGGTATGTCTTTGCGTATTTATCAGGATAAATCGTTGGTGGATAGTGTAGGTGAGGACATACTAGGATCTTATTGAATGTAAATACGTGTTAGCGATAAGGAAAATAAATGATTCCCCGCGGGTAGCGGGAGGGGTGCATACATGGACAAGTGGTGGGGGAAGCCCGTCCTTGACCGGTGGTGGGGGAAACCCGCAATTAGCCGGAAGTTGGAGAAGTCCATAAACGAATAAAAGACGGACCATTTCCGGCCAACTTCACTTCCGCAGCGGCATCCACTCCGAGAACAACAAGAAGAAGAACAAGTACCTCTGCGCTACCCGGGCTCTATTGAAGAACAAGCCTAGTTGTTTCATTCACGAAAAACCTATTATACAGTCCACACCCCCCAGGCGATCCAGTTGGTGCGAAGTACAAACACGAGCACTATACGTGTAAGTGCATACGTATCCCGCACAATCTCCCATCGAAATCCTTTGTTACTGGAATCCCAAGAATTCCCATTGGTCATTAATATGAACCATCGATTATTCTGCGATTCAATTGTTACAAAGAGTCATAACAATGCTATCATAAGTACATACGAAAATAGACTTATCCTGGAAGAAATCTCTTCCAGTCAAGTTTGCAATAACTGAAGGAAGTTATATTTTGAGAAAGTATATGCATATTTTTTTATAGTGGTAAGTGGATAGATACTGTCGCCTGTACGAATGACATACGTTGGCACGCGCCCGGATGCGTTGTGCCTGCCTTTGGAGATTATAGGAATGGATTTGGAGAAAGGATTGGAAAAATGGAGATGGGAATGGGCTCTAGCATATCTCTCACTACCGCAACACGTACGTATATTGGGGAAGAGGTTGAAATAGGAAATGCAATATGTTATGGTAGTGTTCTGTAAGGGAGAAGTAACTTGGTCATAGCTGTGGAATTGCAGCGTGCACCCTCCGCCTCCCCTATAAAGATACGCATATAAAGTCAAAGTGCAGAAGTAGTCAATCTTTTATTAGTGTCAACATAAATCTGTAATATGTCTTTTAAAGGAAGTATTTTCATTGATCACTTATCAAGCGAAAGTGGTTTAACTTGACGTAAGCAATTACTAAGTTATGTAACTTATTTGCTACAAGTACTACATGTTATATAAATGGAAAAATTTTTTTTTTTTACTTTCATTCATTATGTTACATGTTGACGTTAATAAAAATATATTCCTTCTTTCTATAAATTATTAACATACCATGCCATAGTATCAGCCCATGTCTCTCCATTGCTCGCCACCGCACATGATCCTCGGCTCGTCTCATCCAACCACCGCCGGGGAACTTTCTCAAGTCGTCACTTCACCTTACCAGAAAGGGTCCCACATTGCGCTTCACATAAGCTGTTACCGTTAATTATTTAAGGCTCGCACACATTAGGGTGGGATGCAACGCAGCGAATAACACTGCAAAAATTCTCTTGAATCACTTTCATACATTTTGTATACACCATCGCACAATTCAGGCGGGCCACATCGCACCGCAGCTCAGCACGCTGGCGGATCGCTTGCCAGCCGTATTTACGCGCCGATGTTAAGCGCTACGACGCGGCCTGTCTCAATGTGCGTTGAACTGGCGCAGTTAATGTTCATGGGAGAAAGTAGGTATCCACTTACCATCAGGTGGACTGTATGCTCGTCTGCCGCCTTCTTACTATAAAAAAAATTTTTTTTTTTCGTTACAGTAACAACTATTACGTAATCCAAATGCCTATTGAGGACACAAAAGAAATGAAAAAACCCTTCAAAGCCTACTGGAATGTACCTACAATGCAGTGCAAATCCAAGAAAATCCCCTTCGAAAATCTATACGAAAAGTATGGCATCATACAAAATGATAATGACAGATTTCGCGGGGAGAAAGTGACCATTTTGTATGATCCAGGGCTGTTTCCTGCGCTGTTTAAAAATGAGACGACTGGTCAGTTTCGATTCAGGAACGGTGGGGTCCCTCAGGAAGGAGACTTGGAGAAGCATTTGGCTGCATTCAGGAGTGAGCTGGAGAAGAGTATGCCGGATCCTGACTACAGTGGTAAGTTTACTACAGTCACAACGAGTGGTTCGCACTGTAAACAATTTTTTTTTATATAGTGAAGTAGGAGGTTCCTCGTGATGGTGAATGTTAGCGCCGCCCATAGACACCTGCAACACCAGGGGATATGCGGATGCACCGCAGACTTTGTGAAATCCTATTCACAGCTTTCTTGAAGGACCGCATATTGTAGCTTAATGGAAAGACCTCTTGAGGTAGTTCGTTCCACAGCCTATCGGTATGCACTCACACAAACGCAAAGCTCATGTCCCGTTTAGTGAGCTGTAATAAGCTAGACTAACATAGACGTAGTCAAGGAGAGGCAGGGTGAAGTGCTTGCGCCCCCCGACATAAGGAAGAACAATTAACAGAAATTCTGCATTACACAATCCTGACTACGCCCTTGAAAACCAACGTAACTGTAATTTTCAAGTTTTTTTTTAATAGGCAAATGAACGGAAAAGAATATTCGATATTATTTTAGTACCAATTGCTTATTTATTCTCGTGTTACTTACGGTATTCCATGACAACTGTAGTGGGGACAACTTAAATATTTTTTTCTTAATATTAATTACAATTACCGTCGACCCCAGAGTGGTGACAAAGGTACTCTAAACCTTTTGTTATGGAATACCAGAGAAAGATAGACGGACCTTAGAAAGGTAATTGAATTTGACTGTCAGAGTCAAATTCAAAGCAGCACAAAAATCGAACAGATAATCCTGTTGATAATGATACTGTCAATTACTGTCGCCCTCGACATCTGCGATACATGACAACTCCAGTCAAAAATGACAGAAACAAAACAATGCAGAAGCACCACTTTGGCAGATTAGGAGTGGATTAAGATAAAGGATTAACATGGATGGGAATCGGAAATATATAACGGGATGAGGAATTTTCTTATCCCTTTACGTGCCCCGTATAATGGAATAAGGAGTTGTTTTTATACCATTTTACTCTCTATTTCGCATTGTTTCACAACCTAGGGGTCGTAACGCAACCCCCTGGGGTCGCATACACGTTGGTCGATTAGTCAATATGTAGTGAAATATTTCCGAAATTTAAAAACGTGATCTCTGCAATACGTTCTTCAAAATCTCAAATTAAATTCAAATTAAACTTGTAGGACCATTTATTACAAGAATATTTTATTTTACATTTTTTGTTAATAGTAGCAAACATTCTAACTTGGTAAATATACATATATATACAAAAACATATAATAATTACATTCTTTGGCGTTATTTACAATTCACACGTGCCTTTGCTATTGTAAACTAGACCAATCATATTGACACGCTAAATAATTGAATTTCAATCTTACGCTTTGAGCATAAGAACTAAAACAAGTGTCAAATTACACCAGTCCATCGAGATCATTTAAGTACACGAATCTCTACCCTATTTCCTTGTAATAGAAACTTAAATAGACGTTTATGGCGATACAACAATCAATAGTGACCTAGTCATGTGCAGTGACATCACATTTTCCAACCTACCTTGTACGCATTATCATTAAGGCAAATGTAAAAGACACTTCTGAATATATAAATTATTTTAAAATAATTATTGGAGTACACAATTACATCTACAATACAATACAAAATAACACAAATAAATTTCAATCCAATTTAACGAAAACAAAACCAAATCAATTAAATATATCAACATTTAACTTTAAATGTGGGGCAAACTAGCAGTCTCAATAAATCAAATTGTAGATATGTAAGCAATTATCACCTCATTTTTTAATTTAAGACCGTGTCAGTTACCTTTAGTCACCGTGTTCGTTTACATTGCGGACAAATTGAATTGGAGTGAGATATACAATTTTGATACTTGTACAAGAAAACTACCAACATGGATTACGAAATGGATTTTTTTTGTACAGAATAACAATTTGTATTGTAGATACCACGCGGACCCAATAAACATCCCATAGACGTAGAAGCATCTACCCGATATTGGTACTTATGTGACCGAGAAATGTCTCATTGGCTTCAAAGCAGAGCTTAGTGCGCTTATGAATACCCTATCAAGAGAACCGACAAACAGAGCATTCTATTTTTGGTGACAGCGCCATCTATTGACAAAGTTTGAAACTAATCTGTACACTTCATTATATTCTTTAATTGGGAAAGCCTTGTCTTACGGGTAATCCGACTTATTAAAATAAGTGAGTAGTAGATAGATAAATAGTATACAGACAGGTGGCCACTGGCAACACTGGCCTTTACACATCGTTTCTACAATTGTATCGAATACAACTTCCACACCGCGAAGTAACCTAATAAATAAATCACTGAGCAACAATTAGATCGCGCATTACAATGCTCCAAGGTCGTAGCTATGGAAACTTCTGTAGTCTACGATTATTGTAGGTATCCATTTCATTAGTTGTCAGTGTATATTGATCCTATGACCTAAGGGGACATAGTATAGTAACACGTGTCACTGAAATAAAGAAAAAACTGAAAATAGGTTGTTCAATATCAAGCGTAGAATCAAACTAGCATACAGTCCACTCGATGGTAAGTGGATACTACCGTCCATAGGCATTCCGCCCGTGTAGTCGGCTCGAATAATTGCTATTCATTTTAATGGCTCGGACGAGGATATCGTCAGCGAGAGACTCGCTTGAGTAACAAAGACGAATACAACAAAAGGCGAAAAAGGAGAAAAGACGGCAGACGAGTATACAGTCGCCCTGCCACATTCGTGATTCATGCTAATAACAGTCCAGAATGACAAACGTTGGAGAAATGGGGAGGGATAGGATGGGATGAGAATGGACTTTAACATATCTCACTCACTACCGAAACACTTACAATACATTGGGGCAATACGAGAAAGTAGGAAATGCAGTACATTTCAAGGTAGTATTCTGCTACACCGTTACACCCGATTCAGTTTAATTAATTTTTAGAATAAGACATTACACATTATTGCGATCACTTGTGTGTATGAAATAAAACTTTCTATCTTTCTATCTATCTATTCTGTGAGAGAGTGGTAAAGAGGCCAGCCTAGTGCTCCCAACTTCTCCAATTGTCCCAGAAATTAAAAAAAATATGTTTCGAGCGCTCTATCATTAGCATTTTATTTTGCAACAATTTTTTCAAAGTATATTAAACGTAATGTAATTACATGTATGGATCATAAAATATGATAAACATGGATACCGTAAACAAGACAAAAGATCAGGCTATGGGCGACAGTATCCACTTACCATCAGGTGGACATTATGCTCGTCTGCCGCCTTCGTACATTAAAAATAAGTGTTTTTAAAACTGGAATTTGCAGTTCACCGCCGTAAACTATAATTACATATCCTTCATCTAATTTGTGCAGCATTCAACTTGACCTGGATTATCTATTTTTTTCAGATCAAGTTCAAACGGAATAATAGCGATGGCAGGTGCCGGTTACAAGAGATTTTTCGATAATTTATGCACTTACGTTTTAGAAAAAAAGTTTTGTTAAAAGTTATATAAAGCTTTCTGAGAATCTATCCAACAAAATATCCACTAAAATATCCCTTATATATTTATTTACCAGCTGTTGCCCGCGACTTCGTCCGCGTGGACTTTACTTTATAAACACCGTCTTTACCTTCTTAGGGGTATTTGGTATTTTCAAAAACGATCACACACATTATTTCTTATAGCTTATTTTTTATCGAACAAATGTTCGACGTGATTCTTTAAATTGATATAACTTTCTTATTTGTGAACTGATTGAAATAAAACAAACACTAAATTTTAAGTGAAGCTTACCACAATACATTAGTGAAAACCGCACCCAAATCGGTTAAGCCGTTTCTAAGAGTAGCGCGCACAAACGCACAGATAAACAAACAAAAATTCTAACAATCATTGTTTTGGGTTCTATTGCGTTGATAAAGGCCCCCAATAATATTTTTCTCATATATCTTCCATGTACAGACAGCGATCAGTTACATTTTTATTATATGTATAGATTTAAATATAACAGAAGTTATAAAAGCAATGCGTATATTCTATACAACGATTTCTCTAAGAATGCCATAGCATACCTGCTCAAAATCCGCTCCTTTGATTATATATATGTAAAGAAAATCTATTTCTTCGGTTTTAATTTGCCGCTCATTCCGGGCGCCATCGATATACAAGGTTATCGATCTTGTATATCGATGTAGGGTAATCTATGATTTATAATCTATGATGGTCTGTAATGTATGGGTAGATGACGATGGCGTTGTATATATACTTTAATATCGTTTCTTTTGTTACAGGTAGGATTTTTACTATAGAACCCACCATTATGGTAAATAATTATATGTGAAAGAAACAATAAACGGTTCTTTTGTTACAGAGAAACTCAATATTGTTTATTTTATAGTGTCAATACCCTGAAACACTATTATATATATATATATATATATATATTAATATATAAAAACGAATAAAATTGACTTATTTTCCTTTTAATGTTGGTCAACTCAGTTTCTTATAAGGATTATATTTTCATTGTATTGTATTTCATTATATTTTCATTCATTGTATAGCGTTGATTTTTCTTTATTTTTCAGAAGTTTCTTCATTTCGAATCCACTGAACCTTTGACCTTTCTACGAATTTAACCGAGACATTACAGTCAAACTATTTTTTTAAACCTTATTTCTTTTTTAATATATATTTACATTTTCAATAATATTTTTATGCTAAATTTTATGTAATCGATACATTTTATCAACGTGAAATACATATATTATTTTGCTTTTAAAAGCACATAGCTGTAATACCTAGTAATAAAGTTTCGGAGGATTTTTCTATAAAACCACCCATGGACTACAGATGATACATTAGTTATTTATAAGCTTGAAATACTCAAGTGATTTACAATAATAGGTACACTGTGTTACAAAACATATGCTAAAAAACTATGCTAAATTCCTTAAGACAATAGGCATTTAAATTTATCGTGTCGTGTATCTTAGAATAGAGCGGTGATAGCCTAGTGGTATCTATACTCGATTCACATTCGTATGATCGTGAGTTCAAACCTCGCCCCGTACCACCCAATTTCTACAGTTTTTTTTAAATTGTCCCTAGCTCGGTGGTGAGGGAAAACATAGTGAGGAAACCAGCATGTTCCAGAAATAAAAAAAATCTGGAGTATGTGATCCGCCAATCCGCACTGGGCCCGCGTGGTGGATTAGGGCCCGGAACCCCCAAGGATGTACTGAGGGGAGGCCTGTGCCAGGCAGTGGGACGTAATAGGTTGATACAACATTGCTTTGAATAGCACGACCACATTTTTTCTCGTGGTGTCGTAAAAGGCGACTAATGGTAAACAAAGCCGCTGCCACAAGCTGTGAGGAACTACATTGGCTCTAAAAGGGTGTACTGGCTAACCCACTTGGCCAGCGTGGCGTGGGCCATACATCCCAACATATAGGTACATAGGACAATGTGCTGGTGAAGGCTCATATTCAGCAGTGAACGAAAAGAACAAGGTCTGGTTACCTAAATCTTAACCAACGTCCATACCGACAATAAGGTCCCTTTGCTTACAGAATATGACAATAAGGTCACATGTTGTAATGTTCCTGAAAATGTCGTTTTAGACCACTGGGCGTCATACCACTTGGGATAAACCAGTTCGTGACAATTATAGAGACCAATTAGGACATTTTAAATGGTCTCCATATCCATGTACCGAGACCATCGTTTCATTTATTTACATAAACACTTCAATATGAATTAACCAATTCTTTTAATAACCTTGACCGTATGACGTTGCCTCTTAGGCCGCAAATTCGGTATGGCGCGTGGCGTCTAGCGGAGCGTTTAAGCGTTAAATTGAGCTTGCATTATCGCGCACGCTTCTATATTTCGCTAGGGGTGTTTAGTGTACTGACCAATCAGAGATGGCCACTCCACGACAAGCGCTATTGCAGCAGCGAGCACGTTTAGACGCTCAAACAAATACTTCTGCACGCATTGCTATGCGTTATATTTTCGAAGAAGAGGGTGTACATTGTAATCACACAACCGCTGGACTCACTCAACTGGCCACATTAGCCTAACCGCTGGACTCTCTCACAGAAGAATACCATAAAATGTACTGTATTTACCCACTTTATCCTTTTCCCCCAATATACGTACGTATTCCGGTAGTGAGTGAGATATGCCATAGCCCATGCCCATTCCACCCTATCTTATCCTTCCCCATTTTCTCAAACCATTCCCCAATCGTTGTATGTGTCAACGTTTATCATTCTGGGCGTATGTTGGCATGTATGGCGCATGTTTATGTGCGACAGTATCCATTTACCACCAGGTGAATTGTCTTGCTCGACTGCAGCCATTTTTCTATAAAAAAAAGTGTACCAGAATAAACTATATTATGTACAAATTCTCAAAGGCTTATTACGAAAACAACTCAAAGCTACATTACAGACGAATTTTTTGTTTGTTTAAGTGTGACCAATAAAAATTGTGTAAAACGTGCAATATATTGTGCAAAATATATTCGTATTAATAGCCATATACGAGTATAAAAGCCTATTAGGACTGAATATATTAAGCAATGTATTTGACTTCACATCTTGTTTTTCTTGCAAATAAATAATTTTAATTTGAGAAAGTGGGGTAGCATGCACGCTCCAACCGACACGCCCCGCTTGTCGCTCCGCTCGAGTTTCGAAATTCGCAACCTCAGGTTCATTCATTCAATTGTTATTGTTTGGATCACTTTGAAATGTGTATTTGTAAACATTGTGAGTCGGGAGCTGTTAGAGCAATATTGTTTTAACCGAAAGACTTTGAGGGGTATAATATAATAATAAAACCTTACTATTTTTAAATATTTTGAACTTTAACAACTAAGTGAGTTTCTTTGTAACGTTATTACTTATTTTTATAAAAAAAAGCATTGGCGAAAGTAATTTATAGTAAGTAGTAATTAAAAAAATACAACTTACTATAAAATGCCGGGCTAATTTTATTATTGAATTCAAGTATATTATACTGTATATATAAATTACAGTTATTAGTGGTTATACAGAAATATGAAGGTCGGTGCATCGTGCAATCAACAGCAAGCATTACATATAATACAATACACACAAACATATACAGATATATATGTGTTATATATATATAACATCTACACTTATTTACTTATATAATCATATAAATACATACAACAATATATTATTTATTTTTTTACAAAAGGCTCTCGAACATGCGATACATCCAGCTTATTTTATACTTATATCCTATTTAATGTTCCTATAGTTACGGGAGAACACAGCATTCTCATTGCTTGAACACAAAGTTTTAAACAAGAAATTATATTAGTAGTGTCATTATAATTCTAATTAATTATGTTATTATATAATTAATCGAAAAAGCCAGCGTATTGTTGCTTTCTAAATTTGCCATAATTATTTGTTGAGTCGATTACACCACACTTTGATATATTATTGTAAGTTCTACAAATTCGATTAAGGGTCTAGTAGAATGCGAAATCTGTTTTAGATATGTCAAAAAGAGCATATGTATGTTTTCTGGGCAAATTTCTAGTTACGAAATCATGGTCTCAGACTTACACCCCGTAAGTATGGAGCGCAAACTTCTCTATACCTTTCTCCATCAAAATTCCAGGTGTCGCCATCATTGACTTCGAGTCCTGGCGACCGATCTTCAGGCAGAATTTCGGAGTGCTGGTGCCGTACAAAGACGTGTCCTACGAGATCGAGCGGAAGATACACTGGTGGTGGCCGAAGGGATGGATACAGGATGAGGTATGTTCTATCACAAACATCACGATTTATAAGCAGACCCCGTTTTTTAAATTTTAAACGTCTTTCCTACCTGAAAAATCAGTAGAAATATTTGAACAAAAATTTGCCTTTTACTTGCTCACTGAAGACTTAATTTCGCCTGGAAGTCGTCGAATTTGATCCACTTGGTTTACAAAAGCAAGCGGTTGACCATTTTGATCATGAAGTTGTTGACCATTATGTCTTACCTTGGGCAAACAATACAGCTAGGTAAGTGTCCAAGTTCAGCAAGGAGGTCAACTTGGGCGGGTAGCATTTGGGTAAATGCGTCGGCTCTTCTCGTCGCCTATACCACAATTCTTGAAGACGAAACTCTTCAATCAGTGCGTCCTGCCGGTTATGACGTATTTTTATATACATTTTTTTTTATATAGAAAAAAGGCGGCAGACAAGCATACAGTGCACCTGATGTGGTAAGTGGATACTGTCGTCTATAAACATCCGCGATACATGCCAACATCAGTCCAGAATGAGAAACGTTGGCACGCCTCTGGATGCGCTGCCTACCTTTGCAGATTAAGGAATGGATTATGCAGATTAGGGGGAAAGGGTTGGGGTCACGCCAGCGTGACGTTTTGAGGTCATAAACCCCTCATGCACGAGACAATGTGCTTGAAGAGTGTCCAGCAGTGGACGATAAAGAGCTGGTCTTCGGTTATTCTTCTAAGGTGTGAGTTCAAATGTTGTTCAAAAGTTACGTTGATATTCGTCTAAATTCGGTCAGATCTGGTCGAAACATAAACAATTTTAAAACTAGTTATGTGCGGCTACAGCAGAGGACTTAATAAAAATCAATTTTTGATTTTATTTATTAAACTAAGATTACAATTTATAATATTACTAACTAAAATGCTATTCTAAAAATATGCGTCTTGACCGATGCTAGGTCTAAAACGAAGTGTCTCTACATTTGATAATACAAACTAAAATACTAATCTAAACTACCCATCTTGACCGATGCTAGGTCTAAGACAAAGTGTCCACATTATAAAATACTACATACTATAATACTAACTAACTAATCTAGAAATACACGTCTTGACCGATGCTAGGTCTAAGACAAAGTGTCCACATTATAAAATACTACATACTATAATACTAACTAACTAATCTAGAAATACACGTCTTGACCGATGCTAGGTCTAAGACGAAGTGTCTCGAAATCCGAGCCATTAGGAGCTGCTGGCGGGAACTACGTCATTGCAAACAGTGCCGTCATTGTCCGATTATTGAGAGCGCTGTTTATCCATCAATCTTTATAAGTTTACATAAACAAGTAAAGCACGTCGCGCGGTGTCAAGTGTCGTTCACAGTGCAGTTATTGTTCTGAGGGCGATTACATAACAAACTCATGAAAAAAGTAATTGAAAGCTGGTTACAAACACAGCGAACAAAGACATTAAACATCAAGTGGTTAATCGTAACAAGTGTTAAGCGATATTTAATTACTTGAACAGTTAAAAGGCCTTATTCATGTTCACACGAACATCCATAATTCATAGTCACATTATCTTGTCACATACTACCAAAAGAAGAAATAATAATACAGTTATTATTGACCTGTATTGATTGTTTAAATTTGTCTGTCAAAATGTATATTTGGAGAAATATATTTTGGTAGATTTTTTTACTGAATAGAAATATAAATTGTAGTTACCATTTATTCTTATGATAGTATCTATGATGTTATGATGCCATTATTATTATATTTATGTTATTAAGGGTTTTTTTTATTTTTTATACGCACCTATATGGTGCTTGGCATTGAAACTTAAAGGTTAAATTAAAATTAGTTTTAATTAATATATGTTAAAAAAACCTTTACAATTTTTAATGTATAATACTGGATATGATTATTATTAATTAACAACAGAATCTTTTGACGTTACACAACTTAAAACTAAATTACCTGCTAAATTAGCTGTGGGTACTGCAAACTCAGGAAAATCATGGCAGCGCCTTGCACTTTGGACCCATCGATGTATAAATATGTGAAAGTCAAAACTGATCAGTGATTTTGATTCCACGAAAGTCGAATTTCGTGATCTCTCCAGGTAGATTTCATTGACAACCTTCATTGAAAGTGGTTTAGATTTGATGTAAAACCCAAAAAATATATTCAGCCCTATTCTTTATATTCAAACTCAGACAAAGTCTCTAACTAAACACTAGTGATTAGTTAGAGAGCTTCATTACTCATTGTGTAAACATCCGGCAATGCGGACACTAACCGCCCTACATATTTAGCGTGCTCAGCCAACGCCGATTGGTATTATTTCATCAGAAAACTGGACGTTGTAACCAGCTTCTTCATACATTGTCTTTATCGTCTCGTGCACGAGGAATCAAAAGAGATACCTCTAAAAGAGTGGACTCGCCAATCCGTCGCCCATCTTAAACCGGCGTTTAAGACCATAGATAGATGAAACTCTTTATTGTATAATTGTTACATTGTGACAAAAATAGCAATCTCTTCGAGACAACCTTGAGGATGGGAGTGCGACCTTGAGACTGAGGTAATACCGCGGGTAGTGTACATATTCGTGTTTATGTAACGATAGTAAATACTACATGTAACTATAATAAAATATATACTTACATACATATATACGAACATAATAGACATTAGTAGCTAGTGATGGGTAATCAAGACTTCTCGGAGTGTTTTAACTCACTTAATCCCGCTCCGATTGGGGATCCGACTCCTTAACTCTTTTGATTCACCTCACCTTCCGAGAGCGAGCTAAAAAAACAGGTCATGCCATCATTGTATCTCGATTTTGAGCCCCCGACAAGTGTCGATGCGCGATTACACTCACAGTCATGATTGGTCGCAGTCCTATACCGGAATCGGAATGAATAACAATTCGATGGAACGATCAAGGGATTCTGCTCCGCTCGCGGATTCAACTCGTTTGATTCATTAACTCCGGTGTTACCCATCAATATTTAGTATACAGTAATATACACATATATACACATATAGTCAAAGAAATTTAGATTGGTGTTGACAGAGGGTATTAACAAAGTGAAAGTATAAGACTTTAGTATGAAAGGGAAGGGAGCCATACATCCCTTGTGCCCAAGGAAATATGTATGACGCTTGTGCAGCAGTGGATGCTAAAAGGGCTTCATTCACATATTATAATGTTTCATTAAAAATAAAATAAAGAATATAGAAAAAAAAAATAGAATCAAAAACGCGTGGCGTGGGGTCCTAGTGCTTCGATCGTTTCGGGGTCCTTCGATTTTCAAAGATCTTTCTAAGCGCTTGGTCGACAGCACTAGCGACCCTAGATGTAGCCATTATCTCTTATCGTTAGCATTAGCCTTGCCATCCAACGAGGCATTGCCGCCAGCATGCTAAGTGCCTTGCCACAGTGACCAAATTTGTACAACACGCTCCATATGTAATCCTATATTTTGAACGTTTTGTATTTATAATAAACACTTTGTTATTTTACAAATAAGTTTAGATTAGTTTTTGGATTTAAGAATTTTCTTTTCTTTGTATCAAAGTATAAATAGACCTAAATCTATTGTAATAGAAAATCTATTGATGGGCAGTTTTTAAATACAAACGGGTCAAATGACTGATGGAAAATTTGTTTTTAGTGAATTTCGGAATTATAAAAAGTTGGATATGTTTTATAAATTATAAATTGTCGTTATTATTATTTTAACTATTATGAATGTACGACATCCTGTGACCAATTGAATGATTGAATAATTTCCTGTAAATAATTGTAACAATATGACAATTCTATATATTTGCGCACCTGCTTGCGGCTTCAATACGTTGACTACAAAAGTTTTTAACTTTTTAAACTTTCGCGTTTTGGATACATTTTATATTCTAAATCGGGTCTGAACGCGTATAATACAGGTTGAGTCAACTCGTGACCACGGCTGGTGTCACCCGTGCCTAAACGTCGAGTAGGAATAAAATGTAAACAAATACCTTTATCATACGCGTTCAGACCCGATTTAGAATATAAAATATGTACAAAAGTGTTTTGCAAATATATTTGAATTTGTAGGTAACAAAACAGTATTCCACATTCCAGGCCCGCAAGCGCTTCGAAGTCTCAGCACAGACGTTCATGCAGAAGACCCTAGGGATAGCGAAGCAGATGCGGCCTCGCGCCTCGTGGGGCTACTACGGGTTCCCGTACTGCTTCAATATGGCGGGAAATAATATGCAGGAGAACTGCGCCGAGAGAGTACAGACGGAGAATGATCAGTAAGTATGCAAATCTGTATTTAAGTTGTACGTTTTGTAGGGGGAGGGTATGCAACTGATTAAGATTCGTGCCAGACTGACATGACAGTGACAGCGATGACACAAACGGCAGAGTATTAAAATTATTTATATTATATAATACAGAGGTAAATACTTATAATATAAATAATTTTAATTATATAATAAAAGAGGAAGAGGGTGTGTTTTTAGGTATGTTGGAGGTAATCTCTGGAGCTACTGAATCGATTTCAAAAATTCTTTCACAAATAGGAAGCTACATTATCTGTGTCTAATATAGGCTATATTTTATTTAAAATTTTGAAACGAAAAAAAAAAACCGAGGCGGAGCGAGAGCGGGTCGCTAGTTTACTATATTCTGCTGTATAGGATCGTAGTTATTCATTTTCTTAATTCACCGAGGCCCGCCCACCGCTGTATTTGAATTCTAATGATCCGAAATTAAAACCTCAACGACGCCTGAATTACTTCTTACACCCACATATTGCTATTAGAGATTATCAGGCGTCACGATACCGATTATTATATATAGTTCAGGATAAAATATCCCACGAGTTAAATCATTGTAGTTTAAAATGCATTCAGTGTTGTTTTTTATATAATTGCTGATATTGTGCATGCGTTATTAATGATGATTCCCGTGGGAATTTTATAGCGGATCGAACTTAGAATAATAACGTTATTATTCTTAGGGATCAAAAAAAAATTATACTTAATGTTAAAACCCAGGTAATTTCTGTTTATCTATATATATAAAAGAGGATGTTAGTATATCTGATGTTAATAGACTTCGACACCGTTTCACCGATCACCATGAAAGTTGGCACATACATATATCTTTTGAAACATACATGAAAATTGGTTTATATAGGTATTTTAGCACAGAGAATATGTTCAAGCTATCAACTTTGTTGTAACTCGCCACTAGATGGCGCTGCAGCACATCAATTTCTATACCGTTCAACCGATCGCCATGAAAATTGGTATACATAGGTATTTGAGCACAGAGAATATTTTCATGCTATCAAATTTGTTGTAACGCGCCACTAGATGGCGCTGCAGTACATCAACTTTTATTGCAGGACAACGTCTGCCGAGTTTTGCTAGTAGGTTATAAGTATGCGGTTTCATTATTTCTGTACAGTATTGTTTTGAGCTCTATATCGTTCGTAGTTCATTCACTGCAATTTTTTTTATTCGAAAAAGATTTGATAATCTCTTTTGGACTGATTTAGCTAACAGTCAGTATGAAGATGGTGTACGTCGACATTTTACATAGCCTAGTATTTACTCTTCTTTCATTGTATCTTGTTGGCTGTTCCACAAAATAAAAACTTAATTTTGTAATTACAAATTACACATTTAAATTGTATGTTTGAAGCGAAGAGCTAACGGTGCCAGAGGGAACTTTGTAATGGATCGCGATAAAATTACACTAAATGTTAACTCGGCATGTAAGCTATAGGTAACTGCACCAAGTTTCATTAAAATCATTTTTTTTTATTTTGTTTTTTATTGTAGTGGATTTTTTAAGATTTGTACACCCTTTGAGTTAATCATAGTGAAACTAATTGTGTTGATTTAAGATCTTATTGTGAAGTGGGCGGACGAGCAAGCGGTCCCACGTGATGGTAAGTGTTACCACCATCCATGGACACCTGCAACACCAGGGGGTACGCCTCTCTCACAGAAGACTACCATGAAATGTACTGCATTTCCCACTTTATCTTATTTCCCTAATGGATTGTTCCCTTCCTAGAGCCCATTCCCATCCCTCCGCATTTTCCCAACGCTTTTTTGTTTTGTGCTGACTTTTGTCATTATTCCAATTATAAAGGATTAATAAAAACTGCACTTACGTGCCGCTACTTCCTATATTAAACTTCTGTGTTATCTTATAACTTCTGTTCGCACTTCCAGAAGTGACTGGCTCTGGGCAGACAGTACAGCTCTATACCCCTCAGTATACAGCTCGCGGGAACTAACGTCCAGTCAACTGGCCATGTTGATACGAGGCCGCGTGCGCGAGGCCGTGAGAGCCGCGCGTCAACGTGTGCCAATTCTGCCATACTTCTGGTTCAGATATAGGGAAGGGGGGTACTTGACTGAGGTGAGTTGTTGTTATTATTATTACTTTGTATAACAAAGTAACTGTCACTGATACAAAACAAAACCTGATACATGCAACTTATTTAAAATATACGGCTTCGCATGGGGCCACTGATATTTGAGGCGGCCCCATGCGACAACTAAAAAATATGTTTATTTTCAGTGTGTCTCTTGGGGTCACTAATTATCATTTACTGTACTTTGAAGAATTTATTTTCTTTTAAAAAAATAGTAGCCCCTAGAGACACTAAAAACAATATATTGTCCCATTAGTCGCAATGGGGCCGCGGAAACAAATATCAGTAGCCTCTACGATAGCGATCCCAAATATACATATATTTTTTTTACATAGACATGTGGGCGGACGAGCAAGCGGTCCCACGTGATGGTAAGTGTTACCGCCGCCCGTGGACACATGCAACACCAGGGGGCATGCGGGCGCGCCGCCGACCTCGCAAAATCCTATTCACAGCTCTCTTGAAGAACCCCATATCGTAGTTTAATGGAAAGACCTCTTGAGGCAGTTCGTTCCACATCCTACGGGTTAGCGGTATAAAATGATTTTTGGACCGAACATATAAAACATATCCGTCCTATATTAAGTTATTTTAAGGAATGAATTGAAAGTTACAAATGGACAATAACACACGGGAAATGCTGGAATTTATCAAATTTCACAATGTATAATTTCAAAACCCTTAGCAGATTTGAATTGCTTTAAAGTAAACATAACATCGATATGGAAATAGACTAGATGACACATCATTCATTCTTATCAAAGACACCTGGTTGGCAACTTGTAGAGGAGTGGGGTGGGGTGGGTGGGGGCAGCAGATGAGGAGAGGTTCATTAAAAAGTCAAATTTGATACTTACAACACTATTGACTCTAACGTGACTGCTCTAGTGTGCTTGTATATCATATCTAGTATGTATTCTATATATCCATGAAACATAACAATATTCTTAATAATTCTTCTGTTTCGTCTGCTCTAGCAAACGATGTTTTTCAGGCTGTAATTGTAACTTCTTAACCTTTTCATTTTCAGGTAGATTTAGATTATGCATTACGAACACTATACCAGTCGAAAGCATCCGGTGTCGTTATTTGGGGCAGTTCTAATGACGTAAATACAGTCGACAAATGCCTTAAGCTTCATGATTATGTTGAAACAATTTTTGGCCCAGCCATAGCTAAATATACCAAATACCAAAACAGATTAGCCGAAGAAAGTGAATTAGAATATATAAATAGTCTTAATAATATGACTTTATTAGATAATGATACAACTGCAGTTAATCCTATCAAAGAAACTGATAATGGTACCGATAAAAATGATAATACAAATATTTCCTTAGATCCAGAGTTTCATTGGAATCCACCAGAAAATTACACAGAAGACTTGATAAAGTATATCGAAGAAGAATTCTCGAAAAAATCTAAAAGCAATGATTCTGTTAAGGAAAGAACAGAAAATACGACTGTTAATAATAATGTTAATTATAGTTTTCTTATAGACTTGATAAGATCCTCTCTATATAATAAAATTAGTGAAAATGATTCCAATGTAAGTGAAACCAAAGTAGTAGAAAAAATAAATACAGAAGTTACCGAATCGACAGATGAATTGCAAAGTACTTTGCCTTATAGTACAACTGAATATGACTTGGAAACCAGTACTTTAAGTACAAACCTTTCATATACTGAAAGTTTAGAGGAAATTGAAGCTATAAGTACTGGAAATGAAGAAGTAACATTTACGACAGAAATATATGAGTCAGTAACAAAGGCAAATAACAATGAAGAAAATACAACAAAAAATTATGAATTAACTACATCCAACGACGAATTCTCAGCTACAAGTACAGATGTTACAGTAACTTTAGAAAATAAAACTTATGATACTTTTGAAGATGAAATTTCAAGTACAACAGAAGGCATTTCAGATGAAATTGAAGTATCAAATACATTTGGAGATTTGGAAACAACGAGAAGTATAGATGTCTCAACTGAAAGTGAATTTCAACTGAACCGATCAGGTGGTTATTTACAAATAATTTTGTTTTGAATCCCCGAATTAATACGTCTTTTGCGATTATAGAAAAATCTCCCGTAAATCCCTAAAATGATCAAAAATTAAACCAGTTAGTTGACGTCATTAATATGGATTTGTTTTCTTTAGTTGCCAAATGAGCTATATCTTATTTTTAATGCCATAATGAAACGCCATGTTGTTATTTTTTTCTGATTCAACTATTTATTGTTATTTTTTTGCTATTTAACACTTGAAAAGCTTAATATTTGGGTGGTTTGGTATTATGTTACATTCTTATGTTACACTACTATAATATAGTAATATGTTATTTATGTAATATATGTTGTGTTTACCTGGTTTCTCTGTGTAGGTGACCGGTTCAACGTCAACCGCAGCTATCAACCAATACTTCTTATGCACACTCTTCTACTATTTGGTAACATATGTGTGTGTATATTGTGTAACTCGAATTGATGTGCTTTAAACTTTTATACAGGTTGTGTTCAAATGACCACTTTAGCAATTTAAAGCGAATAATATCTTTTTAGGCCTCGTAATAATCTTATCACAAGAACTATTACTTTCAGGTCAGTGGTAAAATGAGTCAATAATTGTACATTTTAGGGAGATTTCTAGAAAAATTGTACATTTAGGGAGAGTTCTAGAAAAAAGTACATTTTAAGGGAGATGTCTAGAAAAAATGTACATTTAAGGAAATTTCTAGAAAAATGTACGTTTTAGGGAGATTTCTAGAAAATTTGCATATAAATAAGATCATGGCCTTCGAATTCCGAAAAAGATCTGTAGAATCCAAAACAGTTCATTGTACAGATGACCAGTTTTTGAAGCTAAATAATGAAATAAACAGCAGAAAAATGGAAAGTGGCAGCAAATTTTAAGGTGGGCTAGATTTAAGTTCTCTGATTACAATAAAGACTGTATGTTTGACATTCTTAGTAATTTAAAATTATTTATTCCAGTCATTCAAAACTAGTTTGTTTTGTTGATCATAATTTGCTGCTCACTTAGTGTTTTTGCTGCTCACTTAGTGTTTTTGCTACTCACTTAGTGTTTTTGCTGCTCACTTAGTATTTTAGCTACTCACTTAGTATTTTTGCTGCCCACTTAGTGTTTTTGCTGCTCACTTAGTATTTTAGCTACTCACTTAGTATTTTTGCTGCCCACTTAGTGTTTTTGCTGCCCACTTAGTGTTTTTGCTGCCCACTTAGTGTTTTTGCTACTCACTTAGTATTTTAGCTACTCACTTAGTATTTTTGCTACTCCCTTAGTATTTTTGCTGCCCACTTAGTATTTTTGCTGCCCACTTAGTATTTTTGCTACCCACTTAGTGTTTTTGCTGCTCACTTAGTATTTTAGCTACTCACTTAGTATTTTTGCTGCCCACTTAGTATTTTTGCTGCCCACTTAGTATTTTTGCTGCCCACTTAGTATTTTTGCTGCCCACTTAGTATTTTTGCTGCCCACTTAGTGTTTTTGCTGCCCACTTAGTAGTTTTGCTGCCTACTTAGAATCGCCACAATAGATTCATTTTTTTTTCAAAATCTCGCTAATGACGTTGTTTTTTACACATCCTGTATAGTTTATAAATGTATTTATTATAATTATATACCTGTATATATCTTTGACTAATACACTTTTATCTGTGATATATTTGCTTATTTGAGGCTACGTTTTGTAAATACAATTTTAGTATAGTTTATTATAGTTTAAGTATGATTTGTTGCCAGTATTTAGTTTTATTAAAATGTATCGATGCAAAGATAAACTGTTATAAACTTATTGATTTTCATTTCTATTTTATTATGCACATTGTCTTATGCATGTGAGATGTAGGGGAATTGTGCTTAAGATGACATACATTTTGTTTTGAGGCAAATATTTGAAAATTCAAAGGTTATAAAAAATAAATGTAAGGCTACACATTTAAAACGTTTATTTACGACGCACAAAAATTAATCTTGACGCTACAGAAAACTTAATAATTGAAATAAAATAAAAAAACACCAATCATGTCCATGTGGGTAAGATGACACACGTCAGTCTAAGTTGACATACCTAATTATCGGTGCACATTTCACATTTGAAAACCTTAGTTCTTGGTGCAACGCCAGCACATGGAGTGTGGCACCATCGCTTACATAATTGGCAACATATCCAATGCTTTCCTGGCTTCGATTTGCTATGTAATTCGTTACAATAAAGGCATGCAGCATCGGAGTCATCAACATCATCAGCGTCCTGATTAAAATCTTCCATAGATCCGGCCATCTGAGTCATCCTGAAGGATAGTACGCTTCACCTGCTTTCGAGCTCTAACGCTCTTGCGATTTTCCTTCTCTTTTTTATTTTGGACTTGGGCTTTAACTTCGTCCATAAAAGGAGTGCCTGTCAGAACCTGAGAGCCAGTGATTTTCCTCTTCGTGCTTCTTGCTTGCCCCGTAGACACTGATTTCGGAAATGGAGAAATTTCATTTAGTATCTCCTGGGTGGTAGACTATCCAGCAATGGCTTGGCAATCACGCTGAACTGGACCGACTGATGTAGGATCTTTAGTGCTCTTTGAGAAAGAAGGTCCACCAACGACTTGGCTAGCACGCTGAACTAGATCGACTGTTGCAGGATCTATCGTATCAATCAAACAATAACAATGTTAACTATCAAATAAATACTATAAGAAAACTTAAATAATAAAATCTACTCAAACAAAGACTTAAAATTATTGTCGCATCGGTCGTCCCGAACAAAAATAAAACAGGATTTTAAAGTATTCATAAAAGCAAGAACTTCAGGGTAAGATGACATACTATGTCATCTTAAGCCGACCGTTGCTATGTCATCTTACCCTACGAGGTAAAAAATATTTGCCACCTTTTGTGACTTAAAAACTTTAAAGTTACTTTAATTATTCTTCAATATTCATAACCCACATTAACCACAGTTCATATCAAAGTAGTCAAACACAACTAAAAACTTACCTGAACATATTTATTGGCACAAACACTTTCAACAAAATAATATTTTCGAGTGACGAAATCAAAACAATCCACACCACATCCAAACAACGCAAGCGGTCGCTCACAAAAGTTTTGAGTGGTGACGCCATCTGTGAGCCGATGTGTGATCGTCGTTTAGGCGTTTGTGGCGCGTATATTTGAACGGATATAGGCACTATGTCATCTTACCTGAGTATGTCATCTTAAGCACAATTCCCCTATGACCTCAAAACGCCAGCTGACCAAGCAGGTTGGCGAGTCCACTCTTTTAGGGGTGGTGTAGTTCCTCGGGGTTTGTGACTTTGTCATTCCTTAGTCGCCTTACCCACGGGAAGAGATGGGGTAATACTTTTATACCACACCTGCTCGGAAAGTACCTTAGTACTTTATCAAAAATGAGGCGGAATGTACGTCATTACTATCGTATAAATATGCGGGCAGAAAAGAGTATGAAAATCCATCGTTAACGTGCTGTTTTTTTTTTTAATTTTGAGTAATGTCAGTTGGTAACCTATTTTAACATTATTATGCCAAAAGACAAAAAGTTTTCCAAGTCCGCAAAATGATACTGGCCACTTGCATTTTCTGAACATAAATTAAAAAAAAGAAAATAAAGAATTTTCAATTTGTGTTTACTATATTCTACTCGAAATGTCGTCTAGTAGTGAAAGTGTAGATCTGATGACGTCACCAGAATTAAAAGAAACTGCCCAATCAGTAATTGAGAACCTGTTGCCTGAGAAATCCAGAAATAAATACAACAATAATCTTCAATTAAGAATGATTTTGTTTTTTATTTTCCTCGTAGGTGTGGTATAAAGCACTATGTATCACTCGGAAGAAAGTGCGATTCCCAACTCGTGTGCATTAAGTACCTCATTGGTAATCGGTCACTTTCTCCCCTCGCTGAACAATGTACTATTCTGTAATCGGGCGACGCTACATGGACAGAACCTATCTTGAAATAACGAAATTTAAGGCTAGAAAATCTGAGCCAAGGTCAAATCATCTTAAGTCTAAAAGCGCAAAAAGAAAAACAACAACAAATCACTTTATTAACTCAACGAAAATACACTCAGGCGCCGCAAACAATAGAAAAACAATAATTCTTAAACAACAAAGGCATCTCATCGTCGGATATAAAGTTCCTATCCGGTCTAACACTGGCAAAGGTGTTGTATTTCGGTTCAGAAACTACAGTGCAATTTAATCCAGAGGTTTCTAAACATTGTTTGATTCTCGAGAGGTCTCTGTGGAGTTCGTTCAAAGTGTGGGAGGTGACGAGAAGCGGAGATTTCAGTTTTAAAATGCAAGAGATTGCAGCAGGCCACGGGTCTTTGCCGTTGTATATGGACGATCTATGGATGCCGGAGTTGAACGCGCATACTGAAAAGTTTTTTAATTATATATTAATTAAATGCATTTACAATGTACATATCTATATATATATAAATATATAAAAGAGAATGTTGGTATATATGATGTTAATAGACTTCGACGCCGTTTGACCAATCACCACGAAAGTTGGCACAAATATGTATTTTTTCATGGAGAAGGTTTTTATGCTATCGACACTTTGTTCTAACTCGCCACTAGATGGCGCTGCAGCAAATCAACTTCTATACCGTTTTAAGTCCTAAGACTTTGTTGTAACTCGCCACCAGATGGCGCTGCAGCACATCAACTTCTATACCGTTCAATGGATCGCCATGAAAATTGGTATACATAGGTATTTGAGCACAAAGAATATTTTCAAGCCATAGACTTTGTTATAACTCGCTACTAGATGGCGCTGCAGCACATCAATTTCTATGGTAGGACAACGTCTGCGGGGTTTTGCTAGTCTAATATATAAAAAATTATGTTTGTTTGTTCGTCTTCTATGCGTTCCATTCATCTAACCATTCATCCGATTTCGATGAAACTTTGGTGAGTTTGTTGTGCGCGCGCCCGCGAAGGTTTCTCATAAAAAAAATACTTGTTTTTACACGTTGCATGTGATAATGTAAAGACATAAATATTTGTGTTATTATAAGAATTAACAATGCGTTACAAAGGAACACGCTCTGGTAAGTATTCTAACGTTTTAGACATGAACAGACGGTGAAGTGAGGAATTTGTGAATATTCGTCATTCTTGACCAAAGTCCGTGGCCAACAGTATCCACTTACTACCAGGTGGACTGTCAGCTCACCAGCCACCTCACTATTATGAATAATAGCTGGAGAGAATATTAATTTACCCATATCCGGCGTAATGAACTCGTCGCTGACCCAGTAATCGTAATAATTCATCTTGTCCTGGAAACTGAAGACCACGCGACGTTTGTTCTGGAGACAGTTATCACATAACCTGGGACAAACAGGTTAATGTTACTGGGAATGTCGGAAAATGGTGAATTCCGTCAACCATACGTGAATATTGACAATGACCAATGTCACTCGTAAACGACTGAAATAGTAGTACTTATTTCGTTAAAATTATTATGTTCGGATATATTCTTTCACGTTGAAAACATCAGTAATATTTTAAATACGAAAATGTGTTTCTTTCAATTTCTTTTGAGGGGAAAAGTGCACGCTGCAATCCAACAGCCTTATGACGCAACATGAAACGCAAAACGCAAACGTTTCATGAGTGTGGGATCCGCATCATTTTGAAGAAAACTCAATTCCTTCGGAACAAGCCGTGTCGCGACGCGTTTCATACTTAAAACATCAACCAAAATGGTGCGAACGGATTTGTGGCACATGTCAACTTCCTAAGCTATCTCTCTTAAGCTAGCGCGACGATTTAGCATCACCATGTCTTTCACCTTGTTGATATTTTTTTCAGTCGAAGACGTTGAAGGTCGACCAGAACGAGGCAAGTCTTCAACCACTTCTCGGTCTTCTTTGAATGCTTTGTACCACTTATATACTTTCGTTTTTGATAAAGTAGACTCACAGTAGGCCTTCTCTAATATTTTCAATGATTTCGCAAAAAAAATATTGTTAGTAACACAAAACTTGAGGCAAATTCTTTATTCGATATTTTTATCCATTGTATAATTCACTCGTGGTCGTCAAGCAAATATGAAAATTTTCAACCAACTATTTGACAGATCGCGCCAAAACTTTACATGAAAATTAGTTACAATAGTGCCAACCTAACAGCAATATATTTTTACGCGGCCATATTACGCGGGCATTATTTTTTCAAAATTCCCGATACTTATTTGACAATAAGTATGTCTTTGGATACGGTTTATCAGGCACTATAACTTTTTTTAAATATTTAAACGTTAAAATATTTTTTTAAACATAAAAAGTATCTAAATCTGCCTTCCAATTGGCGGGTGCCATCGACAATTTTTTTTGCAACATTGAACTTACTTGATCTTCCCGAGTAATTCCAAAGGCAAATTCGAAGGGTTCAGGTCGGGAGCAATGAGGACCACCTTCAACTCTTTGATATCGGGGCGTAAGTGGAGAAAGAAAACTTCCCATTTGTTAAGAGCATCAGCCTCAAACTGAAGCTCTGCTCCGACCACGTGGAGAGTGAAGATTGACTTCTGGAAGATGAACATCAACGTCATCAGCCTTTCGACCCTTCTTTCATAGAAAATGATATTTTAATATAAATAGAATAGAATAGATGGCAGATGAGCGAGCGCGCCACACGATGGGAAGTGGTCACTGCCGTCCATGGACACCTGCAACACCAAATGGCATGCGGGGGCGCTGCCGACCTCGCATGATCCTATTCACATTAGTTGAAAATTGTTCTAACAGTTTCTAGAAGTTTCTTGTGGTTCTGAAGAAAATGATATGTAGTCGGGAATAACTATCGTATATAAAGTTTGATTCTATTTGTCTATGATTTTTATGGCTCCCAACTAGCTACGTTCTAATCAATCGTATTAACATATTTAGTCAATCAACGACCATAATCTGCCCGACTTTAATTATATCTACCGGCGAATTTCTTCAAATCGTCGGTTCGCCTTTCCGGTGCGCATTCCACACTGCGCTTTTCGGTAACAAGTCTCCATTCAAGGGCTGGTCTACCCCATTGTTTGACCTGCGATGGCAAATAAAAATACTTACCTTATTAAATCCATTAGTTTTCGGGTTAACTTTGCTGCTCCAAAGTTGATAGCTGTAGACAGCAGTGAGGGGCGCTGTCGCCAGCTGAGTAAGCGCAGCGTATTGGAGGTCGCTCATATCTGTAGATAAAATACAAATCAAATTATTCATTTTTTGAAATTGGTTAGATATGATGAATCTCTCATCACATCGCGTAGAAAGTCTAATGAGATAGATGAATCTCTCTGTACCTTTATACTCTTCACTTCCACTCTATGCCATCTCTAACGATGAAAATTTTAGTAAACACTAACCAAATATTAGTAAAGAATTATTTTTTAAATGTAAAATGTAGAAAATTTCCCAACCCTGTCCAATGCCTTCAATGCCAGAGCCCATTTCCCACCCTATCCGTCCTATTCTATGCCTTCCCATCCCATCGACTGGAGATCATAATTTAATAAAAGAATCTTCTTATTAATTTATACTCTTGACTTCTTTACTCTTGATGCTATCCCTCCAAGGAGCATTGGGATGAGGAAAACTAGTCGTTTCCTTACACTTTCTACTCTCCATTTTCCCAAACCTCTTTACAAGTCCATTACTAAATCTTCAAAGTTAAGCGACATAATTTTATATTGCAACTGTATGAGTAACTTCAGTTCCTATTTACCAACTTTATCTTCATACATAGAAGCCAGCACTTCATTAATCTTCTCCGGCAACTTGTACAAGTGAGGCATTACTCTGGTGGGCAACTTCGGTTCTAGTCGACCCTGAGTCTGCTGGTAGCATACCAGCTTCTGATGTAGGCAGTAGGACTTGCACCAGCGTTGGTGCGTCTTCGGAAGGTGATCGGGGTTATCAGAACAGTATGATACCTGTAAGCAATGTTTTTATCAATTTCGCAGTACCTGCAAAAATACCAGAACTATTTCTACCGTGTAAGTTTACTTCTTCAAGATCATTTGAATAATTTTTAACCCATATTTCACCAAATAGCTGGGATTTTAAAAAAAGTTGGGCCTGTTTTTTTCCTCACGAAATTTTTCTATACCGCCGGGTCAATAATAATTTTTAAAATCCATACTTAGGTAAAAACTTGGTGGTACACGTCGAGGATTTGGGCTCATGACTTCAGGTATGAGAGTCGAGAATCTAAATACCTGGACTATCATCGATCTCCACTAGTAAATTTCACGAGTACTTTTTTTAACAGAAGCCATTGATTGCAAGAGGCATTGCTTATTTTAATTTGAGAAATCATTATATGACCACCAAAAACTACTGAATGGATAGCAATCGATGGCGGGAGCCCTCGTCGAATTTGTGATGTATCTTAGTAATTTAAAATTATTTATTCAGTGGCTCACAAAAAAGTTTGTTTGTACACCAGCTTTTTAATTTTATCAAAGGCAAACGAACAAGTATACATATAGTATAGTTACTTATCTGATGTATGTATTACTATAACTAGAAAACATACAGCAAAGGGGTAAGAATAACAGAATCAAAGATATTTAAAATGAGCTATCACACCAACTGTTTATCAGTCTAATGGCACTCTAAAAGACACTAAATAGAAAATTCAGGGAACTCTTGAGAGAACTCCTTTCAGTTCTCTTTTTTTCTTTTTTTTTTTATAGACAAGTGTCTTGCTCGTCCGCAAGCGGTCCCACGTGATGGTCAGTGTTACCGCCGCCCGTGAACATCTGCAACACCAGGGAGTATGCGGGCGCGCCGACCTTGCAAAATCCTACTGTTTGTGATGTAATCTTAGTAAAGGGACGTTCGTGTCAGTATAGACGATTTACAAACTTAAAATGCACTAAAATTTGACTGTTAAGCGTAAAGCTTTGACTGTAAGTAAGTAAAGCGATAAAAAATTCACTAATTTTAATATTTCACTAATCATATTTATACTATACCTGACCACACCCGTCGCAATCCTTCAGACAACTCTGCTTCCATTCCCTGCATCCCGGATCAGCACAAATCCTGGGGTACAATAGAGCCTCCTGCTCCCAAGGCACCAGTTTCCTCTTGAGAACCTTCTCACAGGAGTCTATCATCTGCATCCGCAACAGACGGTAGTTGTGGCCTGTGATGTTCTTCGCGTCCACGTAAATATGCTTTTGATCTATGAATAGAAATATTTAAATTTTAAGTAATACATTTTTCTTTATCACAGTATTGATTACAGTAATAATCGATATAAACTGGAGGATTATCTTCTATGGAAAATTTCTTATACAGTCACACTATTTAATTGTTGAACGTTAATATTAACAATTTAATTGTTAATAAAGGATAGTTTATTCTTAAGAGTATTAGACAAACATCAACAGCATTCAGTGATGCTGTTGATCACTGAATGCTGTTGATTCCTCTTCAGTGATGTCTGCTCTGTCCGCCAACACAGATAGGTGGCTAGGTTGACCCCCTGGGCCTTAATGCTGCCACCAGGTTCCTTCGTGCCGCTTTCGCGGTAAGCGAACAGCTTAGACGGCAACAGTGAAGCCCATCTTGGTGATCAGTGCAAAGGCACGTACCACCTGATGTTGGGGAGCGGCGATACATCGACGGGGCAAACGCTGTGGAGGCAAGGCGGATGATGATAACACGTCACGACTAAATGCCAACTCAAAACTCAACTCAAACATGATACTTAGAATAAAATAAAGACGAAATAAAGGACAGTGGCTCAACAATTATTTCTTACGATCGTACCTATTAATGTAATATACTCTGTGATACAAAAAATATGCAACGGTGTTAAACTGTTAACAGAAAGAGAGAATACAAAGGATTTACAATTCATTACAATCCCTCTCCATTTACCCAACCCTTTCTCCAAATCCATTCCTATATCTCCAAAGGTAGGCAGCGCATCCGGGGACGTGCCAACGTTTCTCATTTTGGACTAATGTTGGCATGTATCGCGGATGTCTATGGGCGACAGTATCCACTTACCATCAGGTGGACTTTATGCTCGTCTGCCGCCTTCGCACTTACTTAAAACAAAAAATTAAATTAGATAAAATAATATAAAAAAGTATTTTTTTTCGGTGAAAAATACTGAAAAATGTTATAGAACAAGTTATTAGTTTAGATCAGTTTTGAGATAAAATTTCAATCTAAAAATGGTCATTTTGGGAATTTGCCATTCTAGACCTAAAGAGTATTTTGTATATAACTTAATCCTGTGTAACGTGATATGATATGAGGAACGTAATATCGTGTGCGATGTTTCATCTGTGTTTGTTTCATTCAAGTGGTTGTTTCATCAGATGCATAATGTGAAAAAAAAGCTTTGACCTAAAAAGCAGTACCTACTTTAAAAAACTTTAAAAAAATACAAAGATAAAGTGCGCGCCAGATAAGTCTGCGCGCGGCGAAAATTGGAACTAATCCCAGGCCGCCATGATGTTGTTGTTTTGACTTATGACAAGTGAACTGTGCGTATTGAATCTCTTGTGTATTTATTCATATTTATTGATTAAATTTCGTAATCATCATGCCAAAAGTCGTTAAAAGTGCTGCCAGAGACATTGTTCTGAAGGTGAAACGTTCTTCTGAATTAGAACGAGACAATAAGGGTCCAATTGTACCATTTTCTAAAGTACGGGCTCGGGTTGCTTTCTTGACAGGTAATTTTTGGGGTGACCATTGCTTGGTATTTTGCCTTCGTGTGGGGTATTTTTGTTTTATTGGTATATTGTTGGATATTCATACATATGTTCGTTTTAGGTATTTCTGAACGCACTGTCACTCAAATAACTCAAGAAGGAAAAAAAGCTGAAGCTTCGACTTCAAAAATTGTAACACCAGGAAAAAATAGAAACCGAGAAAGTTTTTTGGAAATAGACAATTTTGATAAGTGTGCTATAAGGCATATGATACACTCATTTTATGTTGTCAAAAAAGAAATTCCGACCATTCATAAGCTTTGGCTCGCATTGAAATTTGATATTGAATTCAAATACAGCAAAACAACTTTAAGGCGTATTTTGAGAAGCATGGGATACAAATATAAAAAGTGCCAGTCCAAACGTAAAATATTAATGGAACGTTATGATATTGTAGCTTGGAGAGCTAAATTTATTTTAAGGATGCGTAAAAACCGGGAAGATAAGCGCCCTGTAATCTACCTTGACGAAACATATATCCATGCCTCATATCACCTCGAAAAATGTTGGCAATCGAATGAAGAACCAGGTGTTTTGTCATCGGATAGTACCGGTGCAAGATGGATTATAGCTCACGCTGGCGGAAAAACAGGATTTGTTGAAAATGGACTCCTAATGTTTAAGTCACAATCAAAATCGAGCGACTATCATGATGACATGAATGCGAAAAATTTCATGCGATGGGTGACTGAAAAAATTCTTCATCGTGGTTATGGATAATGCACCATACCATTGCACTCAAATAAATAAAGCACCCACAATGAGCAATTTAAAAGCAGAAATGCAGCAATGGCTTTCAAATAATAGTATTCCATTTGAAGATTACTGGATAAAACCACAGTTGTACGAATTAATAAAAAAACATAAAGGAGAACCAGTATATGAGGTCGAATATTTATTAAATCAACATGGACATGAGGTCGTGCGCTTACCTCCTTATCACTGTGATTTGAATCCCATCGAAAAAATATGGGCTATAGCCAAAAGACGTGTTGCAGAGAAAAATGTAAGTCAAGCTACAAGTGAAATATCCTCAATAACTGAAGCAGCGTTTAGTACTATAACTACGGAGGAATGGATTAATGTGTGTCAACACGCGGAAAAAATGGAAGACCAATATTTCGAATCCGACAGGCTTTTGGATATAGAATTAGACAAATTTATAATTGATCCTACAAGTGACGATGGAAGCTCAGACTCTTCAGACGACGAAATGAGTGAAGATCCAGAAAATAATACAATGGAAGGCATTGAACCACTTGAGGACCACACTTATGCAAAATTTAAAAGTAACGCTAGATGCCTATTAAAATTTTTTGAAAAATATTGAATGTTGTTTTTATTATTAAGCATAATAAAAAATATGTTCATAATTTTTAATATTCCTATCTTTATTATTACTTTAGAATCATTATTTGGTCGTAGTTCACTTTATTAGCTAATTATATTTTTCCCTTATCTCCCATTTATGTCTATGATCGGAAAGCAATTTCCCATAACTGGCAACATTAGCTACGCCACCAGTCGCGCGCAGACTTAACTGGCGCGCACTTTAATCGACCGATTCAGTTCATCATTCCGTAATAGGCACATAACACTGTTTAGTCCATTTTATTTATTAATAGAACATAACGAAAGAATTCAATAGAATGAGTAAATAAACGGATCCGTTTCGTTCATTCACATAGTTCTTGGCTTATTTTAAAATAACAACCATGTCAATAATTGGGTCTTTTGGCATTCCGCCCGCCCGGGATGGGTCAATAGACCCTGAAAATCTGGACATCTCGACAATAGCGGGAGACCTGCCAACATTATGAGTCAAAGAGAAATCTATATATATATTTGTAATAAAATTAACCTGCACCATTCTAAGAGGCTACTGTAAACATATTATGTAATACATAATACACACACATATACATATATGTATATATATATATATGTATATATATATATATGTATATATATATATGTATATATATATATATATAATAGCGTATATGTATTATACATATATTATGTTTACAGTAGTCCCTGATACAGGTTAATTTTATTCACCATTTTATTAGAGCCCCGCCAAGACTCGCCGCACTACCAACCCCTTTATATAGTACCCTTTATTACATTGGAGAAACAAAGAAGTCTCAAAAAAAAAAAAACCCCAACTAGCAGTTTAGGAGCTAAATTAAACTGCCAAACAAGTTTCTACAATTGTCAATTTTGCAGATATATGAACACGAAAAACCACAATTTTGTCACACACAATCACGGATCATCAAAAATCTAAAATGCTTCCCAAGGTGCTAGGAAGTTGACATTTGGCATGCCGATAGAGGTTGGAAGAAAAGCTATGGGAACAATCTGAAAATTGAAATTTCCGCTCTGGTAACCACCAAAGTAAGAAGGAGATATTATTGCGATATGGTGTTTAACAACAGCTTTCTTTTATGGGCTCCTCCGGCAATGACTACTAAAATCAAATATATGCATGCAAAACCATACAAATACATGTTATAAAATAACTTGTTAAGAAAGGTATTTCTCTCCGTTCGACACCTACCAATATAAGAACCTTCCCTACGTCGTAAATGGTCCTTCGAGCCGGCAACCTATGGATAAACATTAACAAGGAAATAAAGTACGAAACAATACCTTTAAGATGTACTATCGTAGAAACAGCAAAGCAAAAGGCTTGATGTTGTGACCATTCTTCATCCTTATGCTTCGAACTGCAGTAGAAAATCAAATTGCAGAAATTGCACGGCACGCTCGCCTCCTTCAGACTCTTCTTACACACATGGCAGGCGCTTTGCAAGAACACTTTTCTAAAGCTATACTTGTAAATATATTCTTCGTCATCACTGGCTATGGATTCCTTAACGGTCTTGTCATTTGGATACTGCAGTTTAGTCTGTGATTCCTTAGATTGCTTCTTTTTGTCAACTTCCATTTCTCTAGCATCTTTTATTTTAACTTTCGCTTGTCTATAATTCGGAGTTTTATTTCTCTCCTTTTTGTAGTCTGTTTTACTCGATTGTACAGGAATGTCGGGATGGCCTAGCAAGTTTTTTGGCTGCGAAACAGGATTAACTCTTTCTTGACTGTTGTCTATTGCTGTATCCTCATTTGACGCAGTTATGTTTATTGCTGGATTATGATATTGTTCTATCACTTCATTAGTCTCGTTAGCGAGCAATTCAAATCTTTTATTTACATCATCAACACCGGAAGTTAGAGCATCTTCAAACTTTTCTACAGATTCAAAATCGGGCGAATGAGAGATAATTAATTCGTTTGTTGAATCATTATCAATTTGTTCAATTCCGACCTTTTCTTGTTTAATTTGATCATTAGTTTCATCATGTTCAACATCGCTGGCTTGTTGCTTGCCCTTTTCTTGCGTCGTTTCACTCTTCTGTTTACTTTCTTCTTCTTTTTTTCCTTCGTTTGATGAGTGTGTAGTGGCAGTTTCTGTTTGTGAAGTAGTTTGTGTCGTTATAGTATCAGCTGAAGCAACGTTTTGTTCTCTTGCTTGTTTGTCTTTCTTCTTTTTGCCTTTGCCTTTGTTATCTCTTCTGGCCGGACATACTGGTGGCGCTGGTATATCACCAATGACCAAATTTTCATTAATTTTTGCCTCTTCAACTTTAGATTGAACATCTGTAGTTTCAGTTGGCTTATCAATATTAACAGACTTATCAACTAGTTTTGGTTCGTCCGTCATAATAGTCGTGCTTGGGATATAAACTGGAGTATCAATAGTAACAGGATTTTTTATAGTTGTTTCTTCACTCTTAATTAAAGTTTCTTGAGTTTCAATTAATGTAGTTTCTTTCGTGGTATCTACAAGTACTGCAGCTAATGGTTCCAAGTGCTGTTCGCTTATGGATTTTTCAGACAGTATATCTTTACTTTCTATCGGGGCAGACCCCTTTAATTCTTCTGGTTTTTCCATCACTGGTTCTAATATTTTTTCTTTGCATTTCGTTTTGTCTATTGTTAACTCTGTTTCAGGAATTTCTACAGTACGGTCAACAGTCGACTTTGCTAATTGTTTTTCGAGTCCCATATCCTGCTTTCTCCGTGTTTTGTCTTGGGTTTTTTCTTCGAATTGTTTTTCTTTTTCCTCTTCACTTTTTTCTATAGCTGTCAATTCAGCAAGAGACTTTTCAATTGAAAGTCTCAATTCTTCCATATCTTGATTAACTTCCATAACTTTAGATTTCAAATCACTTTTCTTTTCTTTAGGCACATTAAATTCTATTTCTGTTACTCTAATACCAGTAGCTACTAATTCAGGGGAAGCTATTGGAGTTTCACCTGATCCCTGAACAAAAGGCGTATCGGAACTTTCTGTAGGGATACTTAACTTCGCTTGTTCAGTCATAACTTCTTCTATAACCATATTATTATTATCGTCAATGGGCTGTTCGCTATATGAACGAGGATATTCTATAAAATCTGGGACCAAATCCAGAGACTCGTACGATTTAGTGCTTTCTTGCATTATGTCACCAACTGTAGATAAAATTATAGTTGGTTCAGAACATTCTTTTATTCCGTGTTCCGTTTCTTTGACGAATTCCTCCGACTTTGTAATGTTAGGTTCAATAACTGTAGCTTTATTACCGCCCTTAGTTGCAATTTCTACCACTTGCTTACTTGTATCTTTTTTATATAATTTAGGTGACTTTCCTCTCTTTTTCCCCATTTCACCTTCAGGTGCAGTTATTGATGTAGACTTTTTAGTCACAAGTTCGACATTCGTAATTTCTTTTGTCTCTTTAGTTCCAATTATATCGATAGTATCATCTTGTTGTAGTTCCATAGTCTTTAAATAAATTTGTTCCACTTGTGGTTCAGTTAGAGACATAGATAGTTCGTCTTTTGATGTAATAGATTCAGGTTTATCACTGACTTTTATAATTTGTTCCGTAACTTGCACGTCTGATTTCCCTTTGCCTTTTTTTTCAACCGGTTTAGCCAGTTTTGCTTTAGATTTTGTACTTTTTTCTTTTTCCGGTTCATGGCTTTTTTCAGCAAGTTCTGATTCAGGAGGCTGGCCCTCTTCCTTCTTGTCCTCGATAATAGTTTTAGTACTTTCTTGGGGTTTAGAAGGAATATTTTTATCAATCATTGGTTTTACTTTGAGATCTGATGCCTCAGATTCCGACTGTATTTGGGCAGTTGGAGTTTCCACTTGGCTTTTCACTATATGGGGCTCCTTTTTGTCCTTCTTCTTCTTTTTATTCTTATCATCTTTCTGAGTCTCGATTACTGCTTCTCTAGACTGTGTTTCAAGAGGTTTTTCTTTTTCCATTATTAACTCAATAGGCTCAGGTCTTTCCACAATTTCTTTATTGGAAGCAATTGAAATTTCTTTCACAGTACATTCAGAAGTACTACTATTATCTATAACAGGTGTTTCGTTGTTTCTTCCTGGTGTTTCTTCCTTTTTTTCCTTATCTCCAGGTATTATTTCGGATGATTCTTCATTTTTCTGGGTATCAGGAGGGTAAAAAGATGTTTCTTCCACTTTATCTGATCTCTCAGAATCATTGTGATGTTTTTTCTTCTTGTTCTTTTTCTTGAGAGATTTAGTTTCTTGTTCAGTTGTTTCACTGGACTTAGATAATAATATATCCTGGATAATTTCTACGTCAACTTTTTCTTCAACTTTTGTATTTTTTTCTAGCGATACTTGTACCGGTTGAATTATTTTTTGTTGCTCCGTAAACTGTTCTGCATATTTTTTATTCTTGTTTTTCTTTTTACGAGCAGTTGGTACTACATTTATATCTGAAGATTCTTTCTTTGTCAACGGCTGATCTTCAATTACATCACCTTTAACTTTCAGTTCTTCTATGGAAGGTTCCGCAGGTTTAGCTTCTGAATTGTCATCATTTTTTTCTTTTTTCTTCTTACCTCTATTTCTTTTGGGCTTATTAGGAGTTTCTACTCCCGCTGGATCTTTCACTTCACTAACTTGAGTTATAATTTCACTTAGTATTTCTGGAACACGTTCTTCTTTAACACTTTCACTTATTTCTTCTTCCTGATCCGCTTCTTTTTCCGCGGAAACAACTTCTTTCTTTTGCGGTGGAGTTGGATTGGATGGTTTACTTTGACGATGCTTATTTTTATTTTTCTTGGTATTCATGATTTTGGAAGTATTACCAAAAGATTCACTGAAGTATTTATTACGGAAAATTCGGGCTACGACTGAGCAATTCTAAATTCAGTACGTGTCTGACCATTTAGTGAGTCGGTCCACTTTATTCTTGTCTCAAACAGTTCATGCGAAATGTCACAGTTTCTTCCATCGATTTAAAATAAACTCTGTTACCTTCAGCACAGAGCTCACTTTTGTATATATTGCTTTGTGAAACATATTTGTTTTCAGTATGTCGTCAGTTATGAGGAAGCGATGCTTGCCAAAAGTGCAGCGCTGCAATTACTTAGATACAGTTCTATTTATAGACGAAGATGTTGGAAAGTGAATCTATGTCGTTGTAGCGTGACATAATGATTTGTAAACATGTAGACGTTTCGAGATCGTGGTTAGCCAACGACTTCGCCTACTCATCTATTACTCAGTTCATATAACGTTTTAAAATAAACGCAAAAGATGAATAAGAATTTCAAAATATTTGTATTCATAACGCTGAATATTTATAAAACGAAATATCTTTCCTTCTGTCCGTTTGTTCGCTTATAACTTAGGTTCTACTGTATGGATTCTGATGCGGTTTTCACTATCATGTAGATTATTTCTTCCTAGATGTTTCACTATTCAATACATCAATGTAAGTACCACGCGAGCGGAGCCGCGTTCAAAAGGCTAGTGCTAAACAGACTCGAACGTAATATTTAATTATAAATATCTAAGCAATTAATATATTATGACTAGCTGACCCGACAGACGTTGTCCTGTCTTAGCTATGAATATTCAATTCGAACTGGAATAAATAATTAAAAAACATAGTGTTCATTGTAATGCTTTTTGATACATAACATTGTTAGTTTTGTTTTCTGGCGCGTAAATAAATAATGTTGATGGTTTTCCGACACGGGAACAGGCGACATACAATTGGCCATGTGAAAAACATGGATTTTCAAGATTGATGCCACAAACACTTAACGACTGCCCTTGCGATTTATTTATCGACATTGCAAATGCAAGCCGCACTGGAAATTGTAACCGTTTAAAGTCGAATGGCATGTCGTTCGGAATCATAGGGATGCGTGGAATCAAAACGTCTTCGCCTTTGTACTTCCCTTTCAAAATTGTGGCTTCGATGACGTTGTTCATTAATTTCTTCACCGCAAGCCGGGTGCCATTACAAATATGTGGCTGGTTTGTGTTCCGCAACATAATGATTACCGATCCGACTTTTAATTGCAGATTATGAGGTGGTAATCCGGGCAATTCCAGCGAATTTAAAAATTCCGTTGGATAGTTGAAAACATCATCTTGGTTCGTAACGGAATCAACCGATTTGTATGTCATCAATTCGCCAGCTATCTTATTTTGAATCTGAATATTCATTTCCTTGACATCAACGTTTTTTGCAGCCAATATAACACGTTCGCTCAACCAAACATGATTTTTGTAATTTTGAGCAATGTTTGGGAACACCATCTCGATGAGTTCGGTCTTTGATTCAGTAAATGGACAAAAATTGGCAGGGAATTTAATGTATCCAGAGGATGTGTCAACAGGAATTTTGCCATTACCCATGTCGAGCAATTGTTTGAAAAAAACCTCCAGATCGGTCGTTCTGCAATTCGACTCGCATGTTCATATTTAATTTGAGTGTTTTGACGTATTTCCATAAAATGGACGACTTCAAACATGCATTAAGTTCGTCGGCTGGCGTTGATCGTGGAATCGCGGGCAATGTTTGTCGAAAATCACCTGCCAGTAGAATCATCGCACCACCAAACCGATTTTGGTTGTTTCGTAAATCTTGCATCGTGCCATCATGCATCCAAAGATTTTTTGTGTGCCATCATGCATTCATCCCAAACGATCAATTTGCTTTGCTACAACACTTTGGCCATCGCAGAATTCCTCGAAAGGTTGCAAGTTGGAGTTTCATTAGTTTGCATGTTCAACGGCAACTTGAGTGCTGAATGAGCTGTTCGACCGCCTTCCAACAACGTAGCTGCAATACCCGATGAAGCAAGTGCAAGTGCAATTCCATTTTGCGATCGAATCGTTGCCAAAATCAAACGATTCGATTTTAATCAATGATATTTAAAACGTTTTTCCAGTTCCACCGGGAGCATCTAGGAAAAAAAATCCGCCAGTTCCATCGTTCACTACTTTCATGAGCGTATCGTAGGCATATTTTTGTTGCTGATTTAAAAGGGGAACGTTTCTTTGACCGGTTTCTCTCAATGCCTCGGAATCGTATTGGGTTTCGCGTCTCAACTCTTGATTAAATACGTTGTGCATTGGGCGATTGGGCGTTGTCATTCCTAATTGTATTAATCCTTTGTTGGTAAGCATCAAGCACATGTCCTCAATTAAAATTAATGCTTCATTGTGAATTTCTTCGTTCATTTGCAAATCTGCATTCGATATTCTAAGACGCATCTGATGCAATATATCTTCGGCCATATGATGTTTATATTTGTTCCATAAATCAATCGGTGTTGATGGGAAGCATGTAGACAAAATTATAGAAAACAATGTTCGTATTTGTTTAGCATTTGACGAAATCACAGCATCTTCCAGAGTGTGGTCCCAATGAGTGTCATTCTCTAGCAATCCCAAACGTTAACAGGCTTCTCTGTATGTGCCGCACAATACACCATTAACAGTTCGCAGATATTGGAATGATGTTGGGCCACGAACATTGACGGCCAGTCATCATTCTGGCACATTTCAAAGAAGCTGGTCATGTTGTCGATGGCGGCCTGTCAGCTTGTTGTAATACGTTCTCCGCTGTAAAATACACTCTTTGACCATTTTCCAAATGTACGGCCAAGTGAAAAACAGTGGGGTGTCTTTCATGTATAACGAATGAAAAAATACGCCACATCGCTTCGTTACTGCTAACATAGCGGCCCATTTGAAATTGAGTGATTTCATCGTTGGAATTTTCGGCAGCAACTCCGAACACAGCCATGTCACTACCTTTGTTCACGTACTTGCAAATGTATTTAATAGATTTTACGGAATAGAAAAATTCGACATTTATATTTGCTTTAAATGTCTTGGAGAGTAACGGCGAAAACGGAACAACCCAACGATTATCAACTTCAATGTCCTGTTAATTCATTTTGACTATTGTTGACCTTCCATCGTCATCAGTGGATCGGCGGCGATAAAGTGGATAACCATCATTTCCAGTAATAGTTTCTGCTACTAATTGTCTTGGATAGCGTTTTGAACATTTTCCGTCAACCATACACGGAGAATTGGGATTTAATATTCCACAGGGACCATGAATCATATTTTTTGTAACAACCTCATGTAACAGTGGATCTTCTTCATTATCGGGAATTTCAGCTGATATCACACCATCGATTTCATTCGGTCTTATCCTCTCAACCAACCAAATGAGGATGTGGCAATCCGCGTTTTTGCCACTCGACTGAATACATCCAACAGCGCGTCTCACCGAACACACGATGCTTAACAATAAAATCCATGAGTGATTTTAATTTTTTTTTGAACACCTTGCGGTGATGTCATGGCGCTCAATGGGTGATTGGCCAGGAAATAATTCTTGTCGAATTTCTGTCCACTGTGTATTGCACGTGAACGTGATAAACAAATCTGGTGTGCCATAATGACGTACATACAATATAGCATCTTGTGCATATTCATGCATATGTCGCGGACTTCCGACGTATGTTGCTGGGAGAATAGTCATTCTGCCGACATTCTGTGCATTTCCGTCAGCATTGATGGCATCCCGAAGATGAATGTATTCCTCGGAACGGAGTTTTGCCTGATTCAACCTGATAAATGTCAATCGCTCAGTTTCAACTTTGACGTACATATCCACAGCATATTGGTGAAATAGACGCCGACATTTTAAGATGTGATTGTCCTCATTTTCCCGTACCATCAGTCTGTATGAATAATAATTCATTGAACTAACTTTTTTGTTAGTTTCGTCGCCTGTAAATAAATGTTTGTGTTAATAAGATAAAGTAATGTTGTGATTAAGGTAGTAAAGGTAGATTGATTATATACCTGTAACTGGATTTATCATCTTGATTGAAAAATGATACCATTTCACCTTGCCAAAATAAGATAGGATATTGTAACGCATCATATGATCGATGTGTTTCGTACACACGCTGCAGTTGATCATTCCGCCGATGTAAAACAATATCTCGGTTTTCTAAATTTTCACCCACGACGACAATAGCGACTTCATCAATTGTTGGCGCATTAAAACGTCTTGCGTATTGTCCTGCAGGTGTCTTATCGGCTCTGATGACAATTTTGTGATTATCAGATGGCATGCGGTCTAATGCGGTCTTGAATAATGCAACCAATTCGTTGTGTTGATGGAATAATGTTTGGAGTTGTTCCACAATTGGTCTTTTCACCGAATTGTTGTGTGCACAACGCTGATCGACTTGTCTTGCTGAATCGCCCATAAAATAAATTTGCAAAAATTTGTAGTCACTATCCGGCGTTGGCAATAAGGAACCTGTTCGATGATATATTTGACCCTGAACCTGCAAGGGTAAATAGATGTAATATAGGTAATTGTATAGCGAAGTGTTTGTACCGCCATGTGGCTGGCAAAATACATTGGCAGCACTGCCATTCCCCCATCAACTTCTGTAAACACACTCACTTCTGGTAGCTTTTGGCAATTCAGAGCTACCAACGTACTTTACACCATGTCAATTTAAAGCTGCCAACGTATTTTGCACCAGCCACATGGTAAAAGTTTATTGTTTCCCATTACACTTACCTTGCAAGTAGGCATAAAATTATCTCGAATAACTTTTGTTGCGCCAAATGACGTCATTTGAAAGCAATTATTGTATTGCTGGATATGAGTCAAAAAATGTTTAGAATCTGGCCCATTTCCGGAAACCAATGAATGTAGTGGCTCTGTTGGCGGTACCAATGGCGTCAATTTGACTTGGCCACTGGCGCAACACAATCCAGGGGCTTCATTTTTAAACTTAAATGCCTTGCAATGTGGACACACAACGTTCATCGGTCCAATAGCAACGATTTGCTGTGAATTGTAATCGATTGCCACGTTATAATTTAATGCAGCTCGATGGGGATTAAACGCAACATTTCTACGTTGTTGATTTCTATTCCATCGATTCCGTTCAACTTCATTGCGCTTCGCGTTGCTCGTCAGTTTGACTTGCTCGTATATATCTTTGACTTGCAGCATTGCGAGTTCTGCGACCTAAGTTGGTACGTCTAATTGGTGGAATTTTGAAGAACCAAAATTCAACTAAAAATAAAAAATTGACAAAACGACGACAAAACAGCACCTCAAAAAACTCACTGAACAAAATACAACTGGATAAACGTTCCGATCGAACGGACTGTGCACTAAGAAATGAATAAATGAATTTTTTGATCGACCGATGCAGCTGTTAAACGACATTTGCGGCGCGCGAACTGTCAAACGCGCGAACTGTCAAATGCGCGAACTGTCAAACGCGCGAAGTTTAAATAGTTTTCTGATTTTTTTTTAAATTTTCTGCTCAATTTTCTTAATTTTTCTTTCCGTAAGAACCTTCTACAAAGTGTTAGAAAATTAAAAAAGAAAAGATGAATGAAATCGGTAAAGTTGTTCTCAAGTTATGGCGTGACCAACAGAAATTTTTATTTCTACAGTGACAGAATTTTTTTATTAGAAATTCATTTTTATTTATATAGATTATTGTCATCACATACATACATATGTAAGGACAACATCTGTCCGTATGTTTGTTCGTGTCGTACTATGGCGGTTTCAAGTGGGGTGTCGCGTGACATTTTGACATACAGGGTATTTTTTTTGCGAAATCAGATACGCATACAATTTTATTTTTCTATTTGGTCCTAGTTACTCGATTATGAAATATTATTGCCTTGGGATAACGAGAACCCGTGCCTACTTGATGTCAAACTTACAACTTGAGAATTTATACTGAGGTACTATGGATTGACTCAAGAATTCATGGTTTTGGAAAATAAAACACCAATTGGTCCAAATCGTACATTTATTACTATTTGAAATTAAAAAAATAGCATATTTTCTTTTCAGTTTCTTTTTTAGAGTCAGGATAGATCTCTCTATGCTCTTGTACACAACGTAACAAAAATTGTTTTGTTCCTCCTCAACCGCAATCAAACCATGAAAGAGTTGCATCAACTTTACAGCCCTTTCGGCTGTATCGTTTACTGCTCTAAGGGTGGACACAATATTATTATCTTCTAGAAACCAGGCGTTAGTCTCCCATTCGTGGAGGAAACTCGAGTTATCAATTCTGAGATGAAAAACAAATACTTGCTCTTGAATGATATAAAATCATAGATGTTTTTCTCTGAAATAAAAAAAAAGAACAGTTAGCGTGAAATTAAATGAGATAGACAGAAAACTAAAGAAACAACGACACCTGTCAAAACTAACCGTTCAATGAACCGCAAAGTTCTCCCTCGATGGAATGTATCGTTTCCCAGTGGTCGATATATTTTCTTTTGTTAAATTTGCCACCATCTTTACTTTTGTTGCTTGGTCCAACTCATCCTCAAATAGTGACAGGATAGCTGCTTCATCAGTTAAATAGCATACATTTTGGCTATACTTGTCTAGAGAAGCTTTGTAATTTTGTCAACGTTTTCGTAAGACTGTAATGACTTCAGAAAGCACAAACCTTGGTAAGGTGATTTTACTGCCAAATTGCATTGAAGCCATGGCTTTGACATAGGATGTCACAACACAATAAACAACTTTTAGCAGAGTTGCCTTGTCCTTACTGTGGTTACTTTGAACTGAGAACTTAGTAACAATATTTTCAGGGAATAGATCGCTCTCGTCTTCCATCGAGCTCGGTGAATGGCATCTGGGGGCCTAATTGTCAATCTTGTCAAAATCGATGTTTTTCCAATTTTCTCTGAAAATTTTGAAGAGCGGCTTTTCAACACCAGTTCGTAAAGGTGATGACGGACAAAAATAAGCAATTCTCTGTCATGTTTTTGCTCTAGGAGCACACAGGCGCTCTTGATATGACCTGTATTCGAAGCCGGAGTATCACAACAAAGAATTTGCACTTTATCTTCGAGATTCCAATCGCATTCCAAACAGCCTGCGCCTACTCTAATTGTCCAATTTTGGCACAGCAGTTAATTAATCCTTATTTCCATACGAAATGACTATAGGAAGATGTTCTTCGTTTTATTTTCGGGCATCCAGTACAGGCAGTTATACGTAAGAAGAAATAGAAAACGTTAAATAGAAACTGAAATATTTTAAAAGCAGCTCCGTTGGTCGGATCCACACTCACAGCGCTGCAGTAACAGCGTTGTAACTACTAAATTTAATGGGTTTGGACCTAATGACACTATCGGCGCTCAACTTTTCGGTGTTTTCATATCCACAAGCTTTTTCATAGCTTTCATTAATATTTGATGTTATTAGTGACACTTGTTTTTGTATTTCCTGTGATCCTCATACTATGCTTGTCTGATTAATCGTATTCTCACGAGTCTCATGTCACGTGAGAATCGTGAGAATACGATTAATCAGACAATGCGGTTACAGCTAAATTCAATTGACAATTGAATTGAATTAAGATAGATATTTATTTCAATGATAGTTCAATGATTTTACGAATGAGTTTTGTAAACTTATGTCAGTATTTTGTATACGCGGAATCCGGCTTTAGAAAATTTTGAACTAAAGAATAAAAAGCCGCTTCCTCACTCCCTGACGTCGCCGCCACAGGTGCTATTCTTTGATCCTTCCGATTGGTGCTGCGTTTTTTGATGGAAAAGTCGTATTCACGTGCGAATTGAACATAATTTATATATTTTCGTTTTATATAACTGAGTGGTTATAACGGACGGAAGATTGCGACAATCGTAGCACGGGAGTGGCAAACAATTCTATTGTTGAATTATGCAAAATTATTAAAATGAGGAAGTTAACAATTATACCTAGTTATAGCCATTATTGCCACGCTTCGTTAGCTAGAATCTAGTTACCGCTATCACCAGACTATATTTGGGATGACCTACATAAATCTTTCACGGCACTATGGTCAGTTAAGCGTCTGTATTCTTTTATGAATGCTTCATATCGGGGGGTTGCAAAAACCACGTTATCTTTGCAGCTGATAAAACCCCCTACAATGTCCGTAATGACAATTTGCTTTTCGCCTACATTTTGTTCTCGATTTATAAATCAGCTGTTGATAACTGTAGGTTTAGGATTTATAGCTCATTTGAAAGCTAAAAAATCAAGCTACAAGACGATGGAAACTCAGAAAAATACGATGGTTATGTTTCATGTTAAAAGCGTATAAACATACATAAGTGGCGGTATTTTAAAGAAAGAAAGAGAGTAGTTTATAAATAGGGGTAGATTGGGGTGGCAAGACGCTTTGTCTTTAAAAGTGGCCCTCGTTTTAAAATGCAAATGTAAAGGGGAGTTAGGGGAGCTGTCCCCTTTAGTGCGGGGGTTGGAATGGATTACTTTTTTTGTATTTTTTATTGTACAACGTTTAGTAACACTTATTTCGCGAATTTAGGTCACTGGAAAACGTATGAAAGCAAATAGGTAAAAAAAAAAATGTGCAGTTTTATAAAAGTATATTAACAAATATTTTTAGAAAAACGGCATTTCGTTTGAGAGATATTGTATCGATAAAAGAAGGACGTTTTAATTTAGACGTTTGTTACATCCTTTCTCAAATAAGTTAACAATTTATAAAGTTCTCTTGAGAATAAATTTCTTAAACGAACTCAACGAGACACGAGCTTTGCGTCTGAGTGAGTGCACACCGATAGTGTACAGTGCGAACCATTTCGACAATCGAATTAGACAATTCGGCAGCCACTCACACAGATGCAAGGCTCGTGTCTCGTTGATATCACTGCAGTTTGATCATTATTACGGATAAGTTTTGCATACTTTTGAAAAACTTTTCAAAGCAGACTTATTTTTCCCTTCATCCTAAATTTTTAAATCTTGACTAAAAATTATAAACAACCTTGCTTTACTATGCTATCGGTAAGTAACATATATAAGGAGAAACACATATATAAGGTGTTAAATATTTAAAATATAAATTAAGAAAATATTTCTTGTCCAAATTATAATTTGTTCACTGCTCACAGGTAGGTTTTTAATATCTCGACAACTGATTCCAGCAGTACTTGTATCTTAGACAAATCTGTATGGTTTATTAGATACAATTATGTTAGCTTTATACTTATTCTTTGTAAATTTGGTAATAAAAAAAAGCAAATACTTTTGTTAACACAATACGGAAACACAAAAAAATAATTTAATTATACATTGTATTTAATTACATTGGGATCAAATTATGCAATTGTATTTTAATAATTATATTTGTACGTCTTACGACAGAACTAATATGTTTGCAAATAAACGGATTTGAGATTCGAAAATTTGTATATGTGCGGGATACGTATGCACTAACACGCAGTAGAATGCTAGTGTCTGTACTCCGCACCAACTGGATCGCCGGGGGGTGTGGACTGTATAATAGGTTTTTTCGTGTCTTGAATAAAACAACAAGGCTTGTTCTTCAATAGAGCCGGGGTAGCGCAGAGGTACTTGTTCTTCTTCTTTTTCTTGTTGTTCTCGGAGTGGATGCCGCTGCGGAAGTGAAGTTGACCGGAAATGGTCCGCCTTTTATTCTATTTATTGGGTTCCTCAACCTCTGGCTAGTTGCGGGATTCCACTACCGGTCAACGACGGGCCTCCCCTCCACTTGTCCATGTATGTACCCCTCCCGCTACCCGCGGGGAATCATTTATTTTCCTTATCGCTAATACGTATTTACATTTTTGATAAGATCCTAGTATGTCCTCAATTACACTAATGACCAACGATTCACGCCGAGACATACTAGGGATCACTCCATTATTTCCATATTATATACATAAAAACTTAACAACTATTTGCGAAACTATATACATGTTTGCCTAAGTACCCTAGCCTTTTCGTCGTCAACAGTATACATTTATTTTGTATTATCATATATAATATGTATATAGCTATACTTCATATTGCATTATTATTACATGGTTTTGTTGTTCTAGTAACTTCTAATAAAGGAAAGAAAAATCTAGAGAAGAATTTTGGGACCGTTACGGAGAGAAAATGGTACGTGAAGAGTAAGGAGCAACCAAGAGTTGAATGGGGTAATGAGTGCCGAATGTCATAGTCGCAATTAAAGTACTGAGACTTCATTGGCCCGATCACAATTAAGCGATCGATGAGCGATTGGACGTCCTAAGCACCGCTTGAGAGAAGAAGCGGATATATTTGCGGGATCTCCAAATAGCCTGTTGGCACGAAACTGCGTACGATCGAAGAATGTAACGTCTCTTGATGTCGGCGGCCAAGATCCACTTTGGCTCGCTGAGCCGGACGAGCAAGTAAATAACTAATTATTGTTTTATTATTATTATTTTGTTTCACTTTACTGCAGAGCCTACCTCTCTCTTCACTGTCCGTTGACTGTCTGGAAGAGATGGCTCTTAGCGATAAGGCCGTCTTTTGCACCTTGTCGTTTTATGTATAGTTGAAACAAGAATGCAACAAAGAATGATCATGCATTCATTCGTGCAAAATTAATTACGACCTATTTGACCTCTAGGCTTCCGTTTGTATTCATATATTAAAAACTTATCTCCAACAATTTCAGAATTCCACATTTTTCTTTGCGGTGACAGCCTATAAGCAAGGCAACATTTAGTTGAAGCATTGTAAAGGTTGTCCCAGATTGAGCGCCGGATTTAATTTTTTTTTTTTTTTTTTGTAATTTACAATCAGTCGCCAGACTATAAGTAAATTTGTTAAAAGGAGAATGGCGTTTAGTGTTACTGCAGGATTGGGCTGCAGCCCTCTTTTAGGTAAGGAGCACGTGAGCTCTCTTCAGTCTTTTTACAGGCCTTGAAGTCGTCAACTGGTAGGCCAGTGGATTAGGATGTGCAGAAAGACGCTCCATGTACTTTTTCTTGTAACGTTCAATTTCCGCCGTTACAGTTGGAATCCCAAGATAATCATGGATTTCATAGTTTCGAGCAAACCACGGGGCGCCAGCAATGACACGCAGAATGTTGTTCTGTACTCTTTGGAGACACGTTATATTAGATTTGCTGGCTGTAGACCAAATCTGGATGCCATATATCCAGATCGGTTTTAGGATGGTAGAGTAAACAAGCAGTTTGTTGTTAGTGGATAGAGTTGATTGTCTACCGAGTAACCAAAGCAAGTTTCTGAATCGTTGGTTAGTTTCGTCTCTTTTGGCTTTTATGTGATCCTTCCAGGTCAGACGTCTATCCAGGAGGAAACCGAGATATTTGACGCAGTTAGTTAGTGGCAGGATTGTGTTGTCAAGCCTGACCGGTGGGCAATCACCTTGCCGTAGTGAGAAAGTGATGTGAAAGGATTTGGGGGCACTAGCTTTTATTCGCCATTTATTAAGCCAAGCGTGGGTATCATTTAGTTGCTTTTGCAGTTTTGCGGTTGCTCTTATTGGGTCCACAGAAGATGAAAGGAAGGCAGCATCATCAGCGTAGGTAGCAATAGTGACGTCCGCTGACTGCGGCAGATCGTGGGTGAAGATGTTATACAAGACCGGTCCGAGGACTGAGCCTTGGGGCACTCCAGCAAGACACTCGAATAAGCCAGATCTAGCTTCACCCTGCTTAACAAAGAAAACTCTGTTTTCCAAGTAAGACCTTATTGTGGAATAAATAGGATGTGGTAGAAGCTTCTTGATTTTACAAAGCAGTCCTTTGTGCCAAACCCTGTCGAAAGCCTGCTGAATGTCCAGAAATGCTGCAGAGCAATACTGTTTGGTTTCCAGGCAGTGGCGAATTGTATCATAGACTCTGTGAACCTGTTCCACGGTTGAATGATGCTTTCGGAAACCAAATTGATGTTGCGGTATGATATCACGTTCGTCAATGCATTTGTAAAGTCTAACGAGAAATATTTTCTCCCACAGCTTAGACAGGACGGGTGTCAGGCTGATGGGCCGGTATGAAGATGGTTCGTGAGCTGGTTTTCCGAGCTTGTGAATCATAATTATTTGCGAGATCTTCCAGACGTTGGGGAAGTGAGAAAGTCTCAGTGTGGCGTTAAAGAGATTAGTTAAAAACACCACGCATTTTTTTGGTAATTCCTTCAAGAGCCTTGGCGATATGAGATCGAAACCAGGCGCTTTTTTGGCATTCATGTTTTTTATTTCTCTCAATACTTCACTGGGTGATGTTGGTGAGGGCGGAAAACTGAGTTGAAAATCTTGGTTCAGAATAAAATCTATATGCGGATCATCGTCGCCTTGTGCTTCATTGGGTTTGAATACTGCGGCTAAATGTGTGCCAAAAACTTCAGCTTTTTCTATGTCTGTACGTGCCCAGGAATTTCCATTTCGGATAGGGGGTATTGGGATTTGCATTTTGTTTAAATGTTTGGTGGCTTTCCACAGGGAACGTTCGCCTCGGCCTAAGGGTGACATAAGCTCTAAAGTTTGTCGCACTGTCTCATTAGCAGAAGCTCTTAAAAGACTTTTCAACTCTTTAATTGCTCGGTTGAGAGCCGATTTGTCAGAGGGGTGACGCGAGTGTTGCCAGACCCTGCGCAATCTGCGTTTCTCTTCGATTTTACGTCTTATCTCCATTGGTAATATTGGAGAAGAGTTACTCGTACAAAGCTCTGGGGTGTTTTTCCACGCAGCTACCTGGACCAAGTTTGTGAAGTAGAGGCTGGCGTCTTCTAATTCATCAACCGATGACATGGGAAATTGAAGGTCAATTTCATCGTTCAAGAAGTCCCGAAAGCTGTTCCAATCGGTTTTGAAGTTGTGGAGAGATTCGCATCCACGATCAGAGGTTGGTATTATTGAGCTGATCGTCAGAATAATAGGCGAGTGATCAGACGAGCCATCAAGGCTTGACTCTACTGTTGAGTATTGGGAACAGACGTTTTTGGTTATGAAAAAGTCTAGTAAGTCAGGCGTCTTCTCCGGATCACCAGGCCAGTAGGTAGGACTACCTGTTGATAGTGTAAGAAGGTGGTTGGAATCCAGACATTCTTTAAGGCTGCGGCCTCGAGATGTAGTCAATCTTGATCCCCAATAAGTGTGCTTAGCGTTCCAATCACCGCCCGCAATGAAGCGATTGCCAAGCGTTTTGAAGAACTCTGTGAAGTTGGCTTCGCTTATTTTGTGCTTTGGTGGACAGTATACTGCTGAGAGGGTAATGTACCCGGTGCGAGTGTTCACCATGACGGACGCAGCCTGTAGATAATCTTTATCGTAAGGAGCTAGCAGGTTATGTTTTAAGCTTTTCCTAACAACGATAGCTGATCCGGCATGAGCAGTGCCGTCGGGGTGGTAAGTGGAGTATCCGAGGATGTTAATACTACTTTTGTTGGTGACGTGGGATTCCGAGATCATGACCACGTCTAATTTATTTGAGCGGATGAATGTAGATAATTCATATGTGTTGGGAGATAGGCCGTTAATGTTCCATGCCGCAATGCGCAAATCAATCATGGCGCTAGTTTAGTGACAAGTTTAGTCAGTAGAGCCAGGAGAGACCCTATTTGTTGAAATAGAATGTCCATCTTTTCAGTCTGCTTAAGGAGCAGAGCTTCCAAGTTAGATGGTTGTGGTGGTAGGTAAGGTAATATAATGTTTGATTTTGTTTTGTCGTCGTTGTCATTGTTGGATTGGATATTGTAGCAGGCTCCAGCAGTTACCCTGGCATACGACATGTCTGGGCGAGTAATTTTACTAGAGGGTTCATTAGAGATTCTATCATTACTAGAGGGCAAGGTTTTTTCAGACTGTCTAGGTTTCTTCTCAGAGGAATTTATTTTTCTTGCTAAGATCTCCCGGTACACTATGCATCCCTTGTAGTTAGCTGGATGGTCGCAAGAGCACAAGGCGCATTTAGCGGGTGTATTTCTATGTTTTTTTGTGCATTCGGATGTTTTGTGACCTTCCCCACATTTTACGCATCTATACGGTCTCATGCAGTTGTTTTTTGAGTGGCCATATTGTTGACATCGCTGACATTGCACTATAGTCTTGGATTTTCGGGGATCTTCAATTTTGACGTGTTGATGGTAAATATAAGTAATGTTTTTTACAGATTTATTGTTTGGACTTGGCTCTATGTTTACAAAAAAGGTTGAAGTAGGGATTTTGTTTGGTCCATATCTGGCATTTATGATTTCGCCTCTTACTTTGTTACCAGTTACTTCTATTTCCTCAACTATGGCGTTGTGAGGTGTAGTGTGGTGGAGATTTTTTATTACTATCCGATAGCATTTGGTGTCCTTTCTAGTGAAAGTATGCCCTATTAGGCCTTTCTCTCTTATAAGCTGGATTATTTTTTTGTATTCGTCTGCAGAATCCACCAACACTCTCATTAGATTCTTATTGACGATTCTGAATTTGAAGTGGCTTTTTTCACTAACTGTTTCGATGAGTTTTGTCAATTCATTTACATCCTCGATACCATAGAGGATGATTGGGGGGGGTTTGCTAACGGGGATAGGCTTGGGTATATGGTGATCACTGTCTGGCTGGTCCAAAGGTAAGCCGCTGAAGCTGTTTCTGGTTTGGATCGTGTTTTCCAAAGGAGGAGAGTTGGAGGTTCTTCTGCGTTTGTGGTTTTGAGCAGTCAGTGCTTTTTGCCAGGGAGGAGGTAGATTGGCCACTTGACGTGATGGTTCTGTCGAGAAGATGGGCGTACAAGTGTGGACATCATTATCTATTAAGGTCGCACCTGGTGATGTGGGAGTAAGGTTTTTATATGTGGTGCTAGCTGTGCTAGGATTGCCACCGAGTGAGGAAGATCTAGGTCTTGAGGTGAAGAGGCTCGGATGAAACGCCTGCTGCACAAGATTTCTTCTAGTTCTGCCAGTAGCATTCTCCGTCACAGAGGCCTGGTCTCCCACCTCTGTGCAGACTTCGGTAGCCAATTTCACACTCGCAGGCCCGGGCACCTGCGAGCGCCGGGCGTTAGCCGGATCGCATGACAAAACATTATCGCTATCACTCAGTTCCATATTAGATTTTTGGAACATACACACGGCACTTTCCCGAGGTGCCGTTGTCGCACTTTTGGAAGGGATTTAATCCTTCCGAGGCTTGCGAATGCCTATAGACAGGTTATTTACCGCCGCCTGTTGCTCGGCGTTGCTGCTCATTTGGCACCACCCGGGGGACACGTGTAGGGTGGGCCTAGGAAAAGGTGGTAAATCCTACGGACGCGAGCAGCACTGTCCTCCGTTCCGCTTCCGTTTGTATTCATATATTAAAAACTTATCTCCAACAATTTCAGAATTCCACATTTTCTTTGCGGTGACAGCCTATAAGCAAGGCAACATTTAGTTGAAGCATTGTAAAGGTTGTCCCAGATTGAGCGCCGGATTTAATTAAAATAAAATAATAAAGTCATTGTTTCTCCTTTTGTGTGACATGTGGCACCGTCCTGTTGATCGACGTTCATATATTCAAATTGGTGTTAAAAAAACTCCTGTAGCATATTCCGATACCTCTCTATGTCTACCTAAATAGCGATACCTTAAAAATTGGCCCTATGATCCCGCCGAATTAAAAACCGCACGAAACTCACTCTTTGAGGATGCATCTGTTTTTTATGAATCTCATAGAAATCTCCAAACCCCAGATATGACAATTTTGCTTATTGACGTATCCGTCAAGGTGGAGATGGGCCTCGTCACTAAAGATGATATTTTCACCAAAATTATGGTCCACTTCATACTCCTCTAAAATTCATACTGCGTTGCTCTTTCGTGCAGCGTTCCATGTTGACCAATTGAAAATGTCATATGGGACATCTATAAACAAACCAGAGTTGCGAACCATCAAGCAAAAAAATGGCGCAAAATTTAAATCCGGCGCTCAAACTGGGGCATCCTATAGTTAGCCAAGTATTTACTCTTTTTTTCTGTGTCTTGTAGGCTGTTTTACAAAATGAATAAATAAATTATTACTATCCAGAGATCAATAATAAATATAAAAATGCATAATGCGATGTTTAAAGTATCGTACATTCAGCTTTTATCACAAACTAACTTTGTTACATGCAGTAGCAAAACAAAGTCACCTTTCCGAACAAACGCGCGATGTGAAATCTGCACACATGACGGCCCTCTGGGGAAGCGACAAAGAGTAGAGTCAGCATTCAGATACTTTATATGTAACTTGCAAGACCCGGCAGACGTTGTCCTGCCTGTGTATATTTATTTACCTCTGTATATAAAATCACAAATTATTCTGTTTTGTCGTCGATATGATTTTTGCGATCGGTTGAAAGGTATAGAAGTTGATGTGCTGCAGCGCCATCTAGTGGCAAGTTACAACAAAGTGGATAGCATAAAAAACCTCCATGACAAAATACATATGTGAGCCAACTTTCATGGTGATCAGTCAAACAGTGTCGAAGTCTATTAATCTCAGACAGTTATACTAACATCCATTTTTTTTTTTTTATATATATTAGTGGATAAAGGTACCATAGTATAATAAAAGGTATCACAAATGTAATAAGCTACAACTATGCCACGTTCATTAAAAATCTTCCGGTGTTTTTTTGCGTAATTCGCGTTTAGACAGACAGAAAATTGTTGTTTTGGTGACTTTATCATTCATACTTTATTTTTTGGAAGTATATTTTTCAAAAATATTCCATGACACTGTTTTGTTATGATGTTATTATATGTAGGTATAGATAAATTTATAGATATACATATTTTGTAGATATTTGATGCTTTTACTAAAACAAAAAAAAGCCTTTAAAAAAAACAAGCTTTTAACAAAATCCACTAAAATGAAGAAAATAAACATAGAAGAAAATAAGAGCTTGACAAGCTCATGTCATCAACTTTTTGTCATCAAAATGAGCCCAATCACGACGTGTCTGGGATCGTCCATTAATCACGTGAGGCTCGAAAGCGGGGGGGGGGTTCGGAAAAAATCACGGAACATCACAAGGATGTAGTGAGATATCACATGTATTTATCACCAGTATCACCGGGGGGGAGGGGGTTAAAAAGTTGCTAAAAAACATCACGTGATTAATGGACGACCCCTCTACTGTTCACCATTGAGGAGCTCCATAGTGTGCTGGGCTACTGGCTGCAGCATCAGGTTAAGGTTATCAAATTGTTGCATTGTCATCGGTTTTACATATATGTGTAAAACTTCAAGGCTGGAAGTGGTAGTGGGTTAAAATCGACTAGCAAGATTTGATTTAAACAAACATGTGAAGTTTAATAATTAGAAGTTTGAAATAATCCTAATTTCTCTCTGTCACCACCACTACTCTGTAACACATGTCACTATGTAAATGGGGTACACGAAATATTTTACGTCGCGTTGAATTATTCGTGTATTAAAATAAAAAATTGGAATTAAGCAAGGGGTGCTCGCCTAATGCGGGGGTTTATGTTCGATTCCCGGCATGATTTGTAAGGGCTTACATTGGAATGGGTTGTATTTTAGGGGCTGTCAAAGCGGTGGCCTGCAAAATAACCTCTGCCGGCTACCGATTTGTACAGATAAGATTCCAAGCAATAATTTAAGATTAAGTTGTAATTTATGCCATATCTCTGGGGAGGACGAGCTTGCTTAATCAGATAATTGTCATTTACTTGGAGGCACTTCTCCTCAGCTTATCTTTATTTTGCTTCACAAAACTATCATTATAAATGTATACAATTTATTAATGACAAATCATTGTACGCCCACGAGGTATATTACAGAGGAGCATATACACATGTAACATCTCTTCACCTGTAATTATTACATTGAATAAATTAATGATTAAATGTCACAATTAATAAATGAATGATTAAATGTCACAATGAATAAATCTATGATTAAATGTCATAACGAATAAATGTAACTTTTTTAATATAAAATTTAATATTAATTATAAAAAAGGAAGTAAAACGAGTGAGAACAAAGCAAATTACGATCTAATTAGAGAGCGTTTGACTTTGTTCTTGGAAGTCAGCAAATCGTCTGCGAATAAGTTCCAGTTCCGGATCAACGGAATCTAATAAGTCCAGTTCCGGATCAACGTAATCTAATAAGTCCAGTTCCGGATCAACGGAATCTAATAAGTTCCAGTTCCGGATCAACGGAATCTAATAAGTCCAGTTCCGGATCTACGGGATCTAATAAGTCCAGTTCCGGATCAACGGGATCTAATAAGTCCAGTTCCGGATCTACGGGATCTAATAAGTCCAGTTCCGGATCTACGGGATCTAATAAGTCCAGTTCCGGATCTACGGGATCTAATAAGTCCAGTTCCGGATCTACGGGATCTAATAAGTCCAGTTCCGGATCAACGGGATCTAATCGTTTATATTTCGTACATATTCTAGAAGACTCTATGATAAGTTCGCCTTGTGCGTTTGTTTGTTTGTCTTTTGTCCACTCGACGTGTGTCTCTCATAAAGCACGCCATCACACACGGTCTTCCGCTCGTCTCATTAAGCCACTACCGGCGACTTTCTTCAAGTCTACGTTTCCCGGTACTTGATATCTATTAGAGGATGCTTGTCCCTAATCGATTATCCAGCAGTAGATACGACACAGGCCATCATGGTATGGTACGTAGAACAAATAAAAATATTCTATTTTCTCCACTGGAGGATTCATCTGTCTCGTCTAGGTCCTTCTAATTGTCCATTACATATAAAGAAATAAATAGATTTGGACTATGAATGTCTATATTTGATACTAGCGACCCGCCCTCACTTCGCTTCGGTTTAGAAGTTTATTTTTTTTTTCAAAATTTCAGAAACACATCCACCATACATTATATTCGTGTAACTTACGGTTTTTGCAGCGCACGCCGAAATAGCTCGCAGATGGCAGAGTTTTTTCCGACTTACTTGATATCTTGATATCGTTATATTTTGGCCAATTTACACAATATCTTTATAAATTATAGCCTATGTTACTCAGGGATAATGTAGCATTCTAATGGTGAAAGAATCTTTGAAATCGGTCCAGTAGTTTTTGAGTTTATTCGTTACAAATATACAAAAATACAAATCTATCTTCTTTATAATATTAAGTATGATTGGTGCATTTCTTGCCTGCATTTCTTATAACCATAGTGATGTCCCAACTGCAACTTTATTATTTTTATTTTAATTAGTGAATTTTAATGAGAATTATCAATAATCGTTTTTTTATACAATGTCAGTTAAAGCTAAATTGTGTATCACTATTCGTGTAATTTAAATATACCATATATAAATATATCTTGAATCCAATGTGGGATTACGCTGAAAATATTATAGGAAGTAACGATTTTTAGGTTAGTTTTTTGTTGTTTTGACAACGTCAAATCATTTGCGAAGTATACCTATTATCAGCGCCGGCTCTAGCTCATGTAGCGCCCGGGTGCAGGGCGCCCTCTAGTAGGCGTTTTGAACTCTTTGGAGGTGTCGCGAGCGGCGCTCGGCGCCCCCTAAGACCCTGCGCCCGTGTGCACCGCACCCCCTGCACCATAGGTAAAGCCGGCACTGAATTCAGCGCTCGACAGGCGCCCCCGGGCGCGGGGCGCCCGGGGTGCACCGCACCCCTTGCACCCCCTGGTAAAGACGGCCCCGCCTACTATTTCGTTTATGTTTTGTGTAATAAGAAAAATCGCATCTAAATATTATCACATAAGCAAGATATAATTCAATATTTACAAAACGAGTAACGTTTTTATTCAACATCGTAAAATATTTCAAAATACGAGTACCTACAATAATCTCAAACAATATTCGTAAATGCTACTTTAGAGTCAAAGTCATAAGTCTTTATTATTACTTATATAACTATTGAAATATTATCCATATAATCAAATTGTGTAAATCTTGGCTACAGAATCCATCAAAATATGATACAAATTTATACTCTATTTATTATCTTTCTATATTCCTTAGTAAAAGTCAAAGTGAAGTCAGTAGGATATTTTTGACTGTTGTCGGACATGTCAATACAAATACTATCAAAATTAATGAAGTATTATCCCCCACAATTAAATTGCGTAGGGTAAATATTTCTTACAGACTCCCTTAAAATATCTTTCGAATTTATATTAAAATTACCCTGCTATACTCTATCGTATCGTAAAATTAGGGGCCAACATATGGGCATTCTCTTTTGGACATCACTATAATTAAAGTTATGTAGGTACATTACTATAATAATGATGTTTTTAATAAGAATTATAGTGGATTAAATTATTAAAGACTAGCTGTGCCTAGACTAGCTTTTTTGAAAATAATATATAGCCTATGTCCATCTGGAATAATGTACCTACCTTTCAAATGGTGAAATAATTTTTCAGATAGGTGCAGCGGTTCCGGAGATTAAATAATAATTGGGACTGCCAGTTACCTACTCTAGAGGCTGAATGTAATCAAAAATGTTATTGACGTTATTATCTAATAATCATTATCTATGAATATTGACTTATAAATTAAATTAGTGTTGATTTAGTGTTACATAATAATCCCCACACAATCGTGGGTGTCGTAAAACACAACTAAGGGATAACTGAGCCACAACCACAAGCGTTGAGGAACTATACCACTTCAAAAAGAGTGGACTCGCCAATCCGCTTGGCCAGCGTGGTGTTTCAAGGCCATACACCCCTCATGCACGAGACAATGTGCATTAGGGGACCCATGTCCAGCAATGGATACTGAAAGGACTGATTGAATATTTAGTATTAACTATAAATAAAATTTTGCAAGGACATAATGTAGGTACTGTATTTGTAATTACATCTTATTGTGTTAATTTTCATCAATCATTCCCCTATGTATAACAAAATCAAAACATCTTCCATTCCCTTCACTGAACAACATATTCCCTTCAGTATAACACCTGTAAACACAAATGAAAAGTTCCAAAAAACACCAATTGTACGCTTCATACCACCCTCTTTAGCACTCACCCAGCTGAAGTCGTTGACCCCTATACAGTGACAAGTAGTCGATTCCGCGGGGGCGAGGGGGACGGGGCTAGAGATACACAGGGTGGATACTACTCTGATTGAGTTTGGGGATGCATTCGCATTGTTTTGCGATACGATTTTATAGACGTTACGACAAAATTTAAAAAAAATAAACTGGTAGGGAGATTTCATTGTTTTCCGTGGGTAGGTACTTTTAGAAAAATATATATTTATACAAATTTTGTAGAGCTTTACGCGAGCCCTATCCATTGCAATATACTTTGTATGTATGGACAGTGTATTTTATTTAAAGATTTTTTTAAATGTTAGACTGTACTTCGACCGTGACACCACACGGTCGAAGAACAGTTTACAGTTGGACAGTATACGCTGGATACAGAACATCACCACCCCATCTCTTCCCGAGGGTGTTGTAAAAGGCGACTAAGGGATAACAAACCAGCTGCTACCATAAGCCCTAGGGAATTACACCACCTCTAAAAGAGTGGACTCGCCAACGCGCCTCCCACATCGCCTGGCGTTTTAAGGATTCAATCACTCATGCTTAAGAATATATGGCCTACTTCGTACGCCTACTTCCTTGACCACCTGTCAAGGAAGTAGGCGTACGAGCAAGCGATTCTACGTGATGGTAAATTTTACCGCCTCCCATGGACACCTGCAACACCAAGGGGTATGCGGGTGTGCCGCCAACCTTACAAAATCCTATTCACAGCTTTCTCGAAGAACGCCATATCGTAGCTTAATGGAAAGACCTCTTGAGGCAGTTCGTTCTACAACCTACGGGTTCGCGGTATAAAATGATTATTGGACCGAGCAGTACGCGACACCTCCGTATCGAGGAAATGCGGATGGACCGCACTTCTGTGACGAGAGGTGCAGTTGTAGAAACCCGAGGTGGAAATTATATTGAACAATTCTTAAGAGCATTCCCCATTGTACAAGCGCTAGAACACACAGAGAGACGCAACGTCTCTCCGAATGCTGATTGGTTCTAAAGCGCCCGTGAGAGTGGGATCGTCGACAATACGAACAGAACGTCGTTGGATGGAGTTTAATTTATATTTCGGTACGCCGGCCCAGAGATGTGAGCAGTACTCCATATGGGCCCTAACCTGAGCTTTGTAGAGCGTTAGGAGTTGCCCAGGCGTGAAGTACTGCTTCGCTCTATTCAGCACACCGAGCTTTTTGGAGGCCATTTTAACTTTACTTTCCAGATGACCCCTAAATTTGACTTTGCCGGAAATGTGGAAATGTGGAACATTACGTTCTTTTCGTAGTCTCCAAAAAGGTTCATGATAAATTTCAGCTCAATTTTTCCATCCGTTGAAGAGTGAAAACATTTCAAACAAACAGACATTGTTTCATATCTATATATTAGTTGAGGTTCCAATTGTATTCCATTCTATTTATAGAAATCATAATGGAAACACACAATCCCCCCTCGACTAGGAGTGAACAGTATAGAACAGCTTTAATAAATTTGAACAGCCTACAATCGACCTTATTACCACATAATACGGGCTATTTTTTGTCACAACTAACATTAAATTAAACATTTGAACATTCACATTCAAAAACAAACCTTAAAATCTACTACAAAGCGTCTTTATTTATTTGTTAATGGTAAGATATTGTAGCTAATATTTCCGCGTTGTTCTACAGTTGAAAATCGACGTAAATCTCTAGAGATTAAAGTTGATTTTGTTATAACTGTATATAATTGTGTGTTTAGAGTATTTTCTTGGGAGGCAAGGCCGGGAAGCGAAAAACGATGTTGTTTCTGTGAATTACACCTACATTAAGCTACATTTTTTGTAAAAAAAATGGATATAAAAAGGTAATGTCATTCTTGGAAGGCAAAGGTGAGAGGGTGTGAGGTTCAATTAAGTGTTTTCTGGGAGAATCCATTGAGTTACGGCTGCTACACTTAACTAAAATAGCACCGGGCAATCGAACCTTCAACCATACAATCAATTTGTTTATCTGCAATGTGCGTTACAAAAGGTGGTAAATACATAGTAAAATCTACACATTTGGCAAAAATGGCGAAGAAAATGCTTACAAAACACATAAATGCTTACAGATATATCAAAGAAACACAACACACCTGACACCGTACTTAATACAAAACATCAAATTGTTTTTCCTTAACGTGTGCCCAAAACATTTACTGAATATACAAAATAAACCGATTGCAAACCATTTTTTTAAACAATCATTATTCAAATGTTGCATCCACTATAATTCCTATTAATAAATTCATTAATCTTGTAAATACACTTATTAAATGGCAACTAATGTTTTAAGTATGGTGCTTTTACGTACTATAAATATGAGTAAGTGTTAGACTTAAGCAAAGAGTTCGAAGAATACTTAGACTTTGAAATACAAACTAGTGATGGGTAACTCCGGAGTTAATGAATCAAAAGAGTTGAATCCGCGAGCGAAGCAGAATCCCTTAATTGTTCCATCGAATTGTTATTCATTCCGATTCCGGCGCCAATCATGATCGTGAGTGTAATCGCGCATCGGCACTTGTCGGCGGCTCAAAATCGAGATGCAACGATGGCATGACCTTTTTTTTTTGCTTATGCAACAACCGCTAGGGAAAGGGAATGAAACGCTCTCGGAAGGTGAATAAGTAGGTGAATCAAAAGAGTTAAGGAGTAACTAAGAGGATTATAGTAACTAAGAGAGGAGTAACTAAGTCTTGATTACCCACCCACCACTAACACAAACTCGTTTTTTTAAACTCTGACCACAATGTTAGTAAATAGAACTTATAACTATGCTATATAGTCTTTGTAACCAGTCCCGTTATTATTACCCACTGGTGGATATGGGCTATCTCATGCACATTATTTAAAGCGGGTTGGCAAGTCCACTTTTTTAGAAGTGGTGTAATTGCTCAGCGCTTGTGATAGCGGCTTTGTTATCTTTAGTCGCCTTTTGCAACACCCACGGGAAGTGATGGGTGATGGGTGGTGATATTCTATAGCCGGGTCACACCACACGGCCAATGTACCTACACATAACACATATTATACACGGACAAGTATCCACATGATTACAAACATTAAGATAACTATAGGCTATCTTTGGTTTCTCTAGGGAGTGTAGTGTCGTCTACGTGAGTGTAGTATAGTCTACCTGAGTGTAGTATAATCTACCCGAGTGTAGTGTAATCTATCTGAGTATAGTGTACTCTACCTGAGTGTAGTGTAGTCTACCTAAGTGTAGTGTAGTCTATCTGAGTGTAGTATAGTCTACCTGAGTGTAATGTAGTCTACCTGAGTGTAGTCAGGACGGAACTTTTTTAATTTTATATTCATAAAAAAAAATATTAATTCGTTTAAAACAAGCAAATATGATTACAAAAATGTGGAAAATGATGTAACAGTGGAAAAGAAGCGATTACAATATTTTCTTTTTAAGTGTACTTACACTATTACAAAAGTACAATCTATAATATGTATGTTAGTAATATCTACGAGTATAATATCACGTTCACGAATATATAACTTTTCAAACTTTCGCATTTTTTACACAGTTTATATTCTAAATATACTTATTATACGCGTTCAGACCCGATTTAGAATGTTCACGTAGAGCCCATATAATAAACAGCCAATGAACTTACCCAAAACCAGGCCATTTTAACTCTTATTCCCATCGCAGTAACGTGCTCATATGACCTATATACGAAACATCACATGTAGCTCACAGCCTCTGTCAGAGACTGATTGGCGACTTCCGACCCGGAAGTGGGAAAACGAACTTCCGTTCAAATGAACCTTTCAGGAGATATATTTGTCAAATTGCCACATAATCGTAAAAGTATTCTTGGTATCAATGGGGTATTCATAGTAAATAATAGACCATTTTTGTAGGTATCCGTGTAGGTCTGAAATAATTTAAACGCATGACGTATATCAAAAGATTTGCCAACGGTAGAGCACCACCTCATCACTCTCCGTGAGTGTCGTAAATGGCGACTAAGGAGTTCCTTCTAGGAATAAGTCCGCCTTTGGACTTATGGTAAAATTGTAATGTTTTATTGCAACAACTCATTTAAAGTACAATGAAGAGCAACAAAAACATAACCAGTACCACAAGCCCTGAGGAACTGCAGTACTTCTAAAAGAGTGTACTTGCCATTCCGCTTGGCCCGCGTGGCGTTTTAAGGCCATATATCCCTCATGCATGTGGAGGCCTGCGTCCAGCAATGGACGATTGAGTACAGATAATCGTAACCGTGAGATATAAATCTCACTCACTACCAAAACATGAATGTTGCAAGAAATTAGTTAATAATGTTGAAAATAACAGTCATAATCAGAGCGCCTGCCGAAAGGTCGACCCATAACGTTAACTAGTTGCTAAGTCTAGTTTATAAGGCAATTATTTTAAATTACATCTACCGGCTCATTTTTATTTCTCTCTGCTTGTCGATGTGATGGCAAATACAAGTATCTCCAATCTAAACCGATTTAAATTTTCCAAAATATTAACGCGACTCCTCTTCAATGCAGAATATTTTACTCTAGTATTCTGTGAGAGTGGGGTAACTGTGAGAGTTCTGTGAGAGAGTGGACTATAGTATGCACTCTCCCCCTCCCTAATACTTACTTCTAAACATCAAAAATCGACAATAATGTCCATTGTCTTTGTAGATATGAATGGTGCCAGCGATATACGTTCGAGTGAACTTGTGATTCCCGTGGGAACTTCATAATTGATCTGGATAAAAAGCACACTAAATATAAATTAGACAATATAAATAGCCAGCCTATAAATTATAACTAGGCTCTAATAAAGACCCCCATATAAGTTTTTTTCAATATCTATAATGTACAGACATCGGCCGGTTACAATTTTATTATATGTATAGATTAGTGTATATATAGATATATATATATATATATTAGACTGTTAGTATAATTCCTATACAAATAGATGTTCATAGAATTATTATAATAATTAAGTTTACGCTCGTTTATAAAACTTTGGGCGAGAAAATAATATCAAAGGAACCTCCGCCAAAATTAGCATTTAAATTGTTCCCACTGCTGTTGTTTCTGATAGGGTTGTCGATCATTAGTAAAATGTACCTACACTGAACATATTTCAGTAAATTGTATTTGTTGAAGTTTAAATGGGCAAGTCATATTTGCCGCAGAACCGATAACCGGTGGGGCAGACAAGTCCTCGGGCAGTGTGGGAGCGCCTCCATCCACGTGGACCGACCACTTTGAGAAGTACGAATATAATGGCTGGATGAGAAGATGAGGTCGTATGTGGTGGCAAGCCCCCGAGAGAAACGAGATAAATTCAACATTTTGTGATATACAAATATATATGGAAATAATAGTTAGCACCATGCAATCCAACCAACCATTCCAGTATCTACTGCTGAGCATGGCCTCCTCGTGCACATTGTCTTGTGCTTGTATGACCTTAAAACACCACGCTAGCCACGCTTGGCGAGTCCACTCTTTTGGATGTGGTGTAGTCACTCAGCGCTTGTGGCAGCGGCTTTATCATCCCTTAGTCGTCTTTTACGACACCCTCGAGAGGAGATACACACACTACACACACACCCTCAGTGTCACAAAGGTTATATAAATGGGTCTAGACATTTTGTATGGAGCCTGGCATACCTTTAAAATCGGTAAATAAATTGTTAGACATCAAAATAAACAAAAATGTTTCTAGATAAAAAACTTCTAAAACGTCTAGAAACAGAGGTAATAATGAAAGTTAACTTTGACCTTAATTATATCAGTTCCGAGACGGTTTAGGATTTTTTTATCAAAGTACACTTTTTATCAAAGTATCTTCTATCGATTTATTGGTGACCACGAAATACAGATTTTTTTTCAAAATGACGGAAAGTAGTTGTGCCACTTAGGTCAGATACTTTTTCCACATCTAGTGACTTTGTATTTGATTGGCCTAAAACTTACTAAATAAAATGAAAAACGACTATTTAATCAGTGGGCTGACTTCTTTTACAACTGAATATTGAATATAATTTTTTATTTGGATGCTGCCATCCCTGGGATTACCTCGCACAACTCGGCAGACCCAATTTTACTTGCAAAATGATGTGAAAAATACCACTTTAAAACTAGGAACTTGCGACAGCGAAGGCTATTAAATATACGTGTCATAGAAATAATGCAAAAACTGAAAATGAGTATTTCGGTATCGAGAGTAGAAACAATTCTATTACTACAATGTTTTTTTTTTCATGATTTAGAATACTATTCTAGTTAATGCATCGCGCGCACCGTCTAGGCGCCTGGTCTGTGTAACGAGCGCTACGAACATTTTAGACGGAAAAACAAATCCGAGTGCAGCCAACCCCGTATTAGTGGCTTGACTGGTCAAAAATCTATTTAAAATATTGAGTTATGTAATATTCTCTTGCAAAAATGGTAAAGTCAGATGTTTATGTGGTGGTTAAAACCAGTTTAATATCTGATGTCGTATCTACCCACCTTTTATTTTTCCTCGTTAAGCTGAAATTTCACCTCATTTTCATATCTGATCAGTAACTTTGTTCTAACAGTTTCTTGTGATAAAGAAATGTCATTGTTACTTAGGTTCTCTAACTCATTCAACCGGAAAACGTACCTAGTGCATTTCCCACTTTATCCTACCCCCAACGTACATACGTGATTCGGTAGTGAATGAAATATGCCAGAGTCCATTCCCATCTCATTCCATCTATCCTTCAACCCTTTCACTATGACCACTCCTAAATCTCCAAAGGTAGGCGGCGCATCCGGGGACGTGACAACGTTTGTCAATTTGGACTGACGTTGACATGTATCGCACATATCGCAGGGCTACAATATCCACCCCCGGTGGACAGTATGTTCGCCTGCCACCTTACTTTAAAAACATTTCATCTTATAAATATAGAGACATTGGTAGGCACATATTTCTTCATTTACATATGGAAATTGCGAAACGATCCTTTTAGACGAAGTACCGTCAGCAACGGTGACGAAATATAGTATCTAATGGTGCGTCTATTTTTTTATTTTTATTTATTTACTAGCGACCCGCCCTCACTTCGCTTCGGTTTATTAAATTTAAAACATAAAATAATCGGAATAAGATATTTTCCTGCGTTAAAATGGAGCCTATATTTTAAGTTAGACCTCTAGCAATACATCGGTGAAAACTGCATTCAATTCCATGCAGTAGTTTTTGCGTGATGCGTGTACAAACATACAGACAGACAGACAGACAGACAAAATTTCTAAAAACTGTTGTTTTGGCTTCTGTTGCTCTAATAAAGACCCCCCATATTAGTTTTTTTTTTCAATATCTATAATGTACAGACATCGGCCTGTTACAATTTTATTATATGTATATAGATTATCTATACTCGATAATATAATAAAGAGGTAAAATTGTGTGTTTGTTTGTGGGTATGTTGGGGGTAATCTCTGGAACTACTGAACCGATTTCAAAAATTCTTCCACAAATAGGAAGCTGCATTATCCATGTCTAATATAGGCTATATTTTATTTTGAAAATTTAAAACAAAAAAAAATCTCTTATAAACCGAAGCGAAGCGAGGGCGGCTCGCTAGTTCTATACTCGATTAACATTCGTGTGATCGTGATCCACGGCCGATACCACTGAGTTTCTGCTTAAGTATGTATTTTATAAAACTATCACTAAATCTGGAGTATGTGTATCCACCAATCCGCACTGGGCCCGCGTGGTGGATTATGGCCCGAAACTCCCTAGTGATTTACTAAGAGAGGTCTGTGCCCTGCAGTGGGACATTATCTTTATTTAAAAACTGATACATGTACAAGTATTTTAAAACTTTATTGTACATTATTGTACAAAAGGCGAGCTTAATGCCAACGTACAAATATATAACTTTAAATGACAACAGTATAATATAATTTCCTTAAATATACCCAATGAATGCAAACATACATATAAATAAACACTCAATGGCCCACACTAGGATTACCTGTGTCGTGGGTCCAGAGACACATACAGAGACAAACACAAACACACACCTCGAACATAAATATGTTTTTTTTTTAGAATTTACATTATTTACATAATTGCAACAACAATAAATTTTCAAAATGTTTTTTTTTATCATCCTACTCTATACGCCACACCAAGGAAATATTCACCAGACCGTCATGATATATCACACATTATTTTTTTTTAACACTGTTGTCCTCGTCGAACCATAAACAGAATCACAAACAGATGCAAAACAAACGTTTGTCTTTTAAACAAATGGTTATTTGACAGAAAATCGAACCCATGTCCTTTCGCACAGCAGCCAGTGGATCATCAAATAAGCAATCTTAACAATTAAAAAAGAATGAATTCGCTGCGAGTGCTACTAACGAGAGCTGCCAGTGCTACGAACGAGAGCTGCCAGTGCTACGAACGAGAGCTGCCAGTGCTACGAACGAGAGCTGCCAGTGCTACGAACGAGAGCTGCCAGTGCTACGAACGAGAGCTGCCAGTGCTACGAACGAGAGCTGCGAGTGCTACGAACGAGAGCTGCGAGTGCTACGAACGAGAGGGTCTACGCGCCCACTAAAACGGAAAGGCCTAATTGCAAAAGACGTGATTTATATTTTTGAGTAAAATATATAATTAAAATATATAATTAAAATATATATAATAAATTAATTATATATTTATACAAATGATTTCTTTACTGCTTAGAACATAGTATAATCTATACATATAATAATATTGTAACAGGCCGATGTCTGTACATTATAGATATTAAAAAAAAACTAATATGGGGGTCTTTATTAGAGCAACAGAAGCCAAAACAACAGTTTTTAAAAATTTTGTCTGTCTGTATGTTTGTACACGCATCACGCAAAAACTACTGCATGGAATTGAATGCAGTTTTCACCGATGTATATGCTAGAGGTGTAACTTAAAATATAGGCTCCATTTTACCGCAGGAAAATATCTTATTCCGATTGTTTTAAATTTAATAAACCGAAGCGAAGTGAGGTATGGAAGCGTAACAAGTGCGCAATAGGTATGGAAGAAAACAATTTGTTTACATAAAGATTGTTGTTTGCAATGCTTTTTTTCTTCATATATGGCAATTGTGCAATTGGCACATTCTGCCAGTGACAAGCTTTCTTCGTAACAAACAATTTCAAAGTCTCAAATGTATCCTGTCAATGTCCAGTCCCGTCGAAGTAAGTCAGGAGTCGCTCGGTAAAGCGATAGTAGGTTTATTGAGGACAGAAGAGGACTCCTTGAAAACACATTCGCTTCTTAATATTGTAGAATATTGGGGTTGATAAATGCCTCCATTTCGATTTAAGAGAATTACTTGTACTTGTAATTACTTGTACTTTGAACAACAATAAATATATTTAAGTGTTTGTGTGTTTCTTTGTTCACAGTTTATTTATTTGAAAAGGAAATACAACAGGCTGAAAAGCCCAAAAAATATATAAAATATAAATGAAAATTGGTTGACATAGTAGTAGAGTTAAAGTAGGAAATTATAATACAAAAGGATACCTTATTTAAATTCAAGTAAACAACTCAAAGCGGACTTGATTGCACCGATATTAAGATCCAACATTTCAATCGATAAATAACGATTTGCTAATCTAGTCAGTCTTGGTATCATAGAATCATATAAATATTTAGATCTACAGAAAAATTCTCGAAATAGATATACAAATCTCATATCTCGCTCGTTAACATAAGGTATAAATTTCGAATGTAATTCAACACATTTAATTTGTCGAGATATAATTTTGTATACATATAGCAAGTCGTTGAATTCTCGAACAGAGCGAAGAGATGGTAATTCTGTGAATATAGCAATTTCATTATAAACATGACTAAAAAAAGGACTTGGAAGTTTGAATTTAAAGGCAATATAAGAGAAAAAATTGTGTTGTACAGTTTCAATTCGACATATTAGAGCTTGCGCTTCTGGAGACCAAATCGGCGTGCAATACATCAATTTCGATTTAACTAAAGAGTTGTACAACATAACAATTGTTTTCTCGGAATTAAATTGCGACGTTTGACGTTTGACAAAACCTAACATTTTCATAGCTTCATTTATAATATAATCAATATGGTTTGTAAAAGACATTTTTTCGTCTAAGATTATACCCAAATCTTTGATTAACGAAATTTTATCAATTGGTAAGTTCATTAACTGATAATCATAAACAAGTTCATTGTGACCTCCATTAAATCGCATTAATTTTCATTTCTCAATATTAAGTAACAGTTTATTTGTCGTACACCAATCCAGTAACGCAGATAAGTCATTTTGTAATAATTGATTATCATTTTCGTTTTCAATTATTGCTTATACTATTAAGTTTACAGTTGCTGATACTAATCGATTATACTATTAAGAATACCGTTAAAAATAGTATAAAACCATGATATTGTGTTACGTGGAAGCGATAAGGCCGCCTATTGTTTCATAAATATTTTTTAAATAATTTTAATCGCTCATTTAAAAAAATATACTAAACACGGAACTTTTATTCTGTAAATATAACAAGGAAATACGAAGTAAGTATGAAGTTTTGTTTGTTAATTGTGTGAAATTGTTTCAACAGTAAGTATAACAATGTTAACTGAACATTATCGTAGGCCAGAAAACGTTTTATAAGTATGGTCTTAGTTTTAATATCCGTATTTTTACTGCATTATCTGTAATGGGAAAGCTGCCAAAAAGACTTGTGAATGTGCGATATAAGAGAATTTGGCACAGATTTCAGATTTATATGTGAGTTAAGATCCTCTCTTTCTGACAAATAAGTACGACGAGTTTTGCAATAAACAATGGAAGATGCGATGCAAGACGGAACCTAGTTACGGAGCGTGCTCAGCTAGTTCCCGGGCCGGGATCGATGCAGGGGTGTATCTGGTTTTTTCGGACACTATACCAACTGGGAGGGGTGAACGAACGGCGTTATGTAAGAGTGGTCGATATAACGGGGCATGCGCGCACCCCCAATCCAACCCTCGCAATACCGCTCGCGCGCGCTACCGCATCGGACGTGCCGTGTTTTTAGTTACCGCGTTTTTCGTTTCCCTTTCGTTCTTTCCGTTTATGATTTAAGCCACCATGTCTAAGGGCGACGGTGAACAACAGAATGGCTCCGGCGAGGAGTCCAAGACCAACCTGATCATTAACTATCTGCCGCAGAGCATGACTCAGGAGGAAATCCGGAGTCTGTTTTCCAGTATTGGTGAAGTTGAGTCGTGTAAACTGATCCGAAACAAAGGAGCTGCGTTCCCAGACGCACTGAATCACGCACTGCACGGCGGCGGACAGAGTCTCGGCTACGCTTTCGTCAACTACCACCGAACTGAAGATGCGGAGAAAGCTATTGCGACCCTCAACGGCCTACGCCTCCAGAACAAAACGATCAAAGTATCCTACGCGCGGCCGAGCAGCGAGGCGATCAAAGGCGCGAACCTCTACGTGTCAGGGCTGCCGAAAACAATGACGCAATCCGAACTGGAGCGACTGTTCAGCCCTTTTGGTCGCATCATCACATCGCGGATTTTGTGCGAAAATTCAGGCGGTAGACCATTCACGGGTGGTGAACAGGGACTGTCTAAAGGAGTAGGATTTATAAGGTTCGATCAGCGTGTGGAGGCGGAGCGGGCGATCCAGGAGCTGAACGGGACTGTGCCTAAAGGAGCGACGGAGCCGATTACAGTGAAGTTCGCGAACAACCCTAGCAACAACGGGAAGGCGCTGGCTCCGCTCGCCGCGTACTTGCCGGCTGCGCTCCGCTTCCCTGCGCCGCTGGGACGATTCAGTTCAGGCAAGTCACTTCTAGCAATAAATAAGGGTCTCCAGCGCTACAGTCCGCTGGCCGGCGAGCTGCTCGGCGGCGTGCTACCTGGTGCAGTTGGCTCAGAATGGTGCATCTTTGTTTACAACCTAGCTCCAGAAACAGAGGAGAATGTTCTCTGGCAACTCTTCGGACCCTTCGGCGCCGTCCAAAGCGTTAAAGTAATACGCGACCTGCAGACAAATAAGTGTAAAGGCTACGGGTTCATCACGATGACAAATTACGACGAGGCTGTGGTCGCGATCCAGTCGCTCAACGGCTACACACTCGGCAACCGGGTGTTGCAGGTCAGCTTCAAGACTAATAAGATCAAGACGATCTAAAGGGCATCGCCCCGGATTCGGCCTAGCTGGACGCTAGGACGGCACAGCAGGCGCGCACCCATACATACACACACATGTACATAAATACACACCACACGCCGCTTTTCCTGAACATTCGAGCGGCGTCTTAGCGGCCGCGAGCTCGTTCGCAGCCGCTCCAAGGACCTGACGTATAGACTGTGTCTTCCCGACTTTAGACGGCTCGACTCCACTTTGAGGGACGGGGCGGGCATTTTATACATTAATTAATTATAAACTAGCGAATGTTTTCGACTCGCTCCTTTTCGGTGGCTATTTATTCAAACCAGCCATTTTCATGAGTGACATACAAACATACACGTTAAATTGGGTTAAGTGTGTTTAGGGAATCAAAATGGCTGAATGTGGAGCCGGTGCGCATGTCCGGATAAAATGGCTGGGCCTGAATGAAGAGCCGCCCCGAGCATGCAATAATTTTAGATCACCAATTGGCATCAAATGTCTTTTGAAACTTCCACGGCATGAGAACCCATACATATTGATAATAGTCAATAACAAAATAATGATATTAAACTTCGCTTATGAACGGTTGTGGTTATCGAGAAATAGTTTTCGAATATAATAAATAATATTAGCAATAATAGCCTAAAATTGTGTAATACTATGCTCCAATTTTATATGCGATCATATCGTGTTAAGTACACTTTGTATTTGTGCGTATACTGACGCAGTTAGGCCGGCATGCACTGGCAGATCGATAATATATGCCAAAATATATCGAAATGGTCAACTCTCTCGCTCACACGACAACATATAACTAGTAATATAACCGGCCAAATGTAATACGAACGCCCGCTCCAGCGAGGCGCTTAATCGAAGTAAAATAGTGTTATATTGTTAAAGATTGGAAGATATATATAATCTATATGTATATTTTAATCATATATTAATCTAATTAAGAATGAAAACTAATCAAAAACTGTGATAGGTTTTGATAAAATTTTAAAAAAGCTAAAATGAGATCTGCGAGGTAAACGCAATGATTATTGACTGTGACGCTTCTCGCATGGTGGTGACGAAACTGACTCGTAGGTTAGTTTTTTGAGATAAATTTTGCGCGTAATGCTAGGAATCGGGTTACGCTTATGGGCGGACTAAAGCCATCAGTTAGGTATCACGGATTTGACGCGTGAGCGATCGCGGTACTTGCGGCCGGAAGGAAGATGGGGAAAATCGATTGAGCTGTTCTGAGCTACACGCGGGGTGGGGCGACAGGGTGGCTGCTGGGCCGCTAGCGCCGTCCCGCTCCCACCCACGCGCTAGACAAGGAAGCGACACTGAGCTAATGCCTAGGTCACGACGGTGACAGGAAAACGTATAGTCCGTTCGCGGAACAATGGTGCATACTCTAGAATAACGATATCGTTTCAAAAATTTAATCGATGTCTAAACATATGATCGGTACCTGCTATAATAATAATGTATGGATGCGATCCTGCGTCTATTCGATGTAGGCTTTAATTGTCTTAGTTTAAATGGAAATTTGTATATAGAAAAAAATGGTTTAAAAATAAAAATTAATCTCGCCGCGTTACCACGTCACACCAAACCACCAGTTCTTACTTGGACCCGATAATGACCTATAAATGAACATCGAACTTGAATAGAATTAATATCGTGCCGTCCTAACGACCCTACGATTTTTGTAAAAAAAATATATACTTAATATATTATGTAAAAAACAGTTTTGTAACATTTCAGATATTACTAATAGGTACCATTACATACTAAAGATGGAGATTAAAATTTACAAGTATTTATATATTTATTATAAATGTAAATCGTGCAATAACTAATAGCCGTAATTTAATAAAAATATATTAAAGAAATGACTCGAAGAGGCGTTGGTAGACTTTATGTCAATGTATGTCAGTTATGATAATGCGCCACATTTGTTTACTATTTATTGTAATCTAAATTAATTAATCCGCGCGTACAGTACGAGCGGTCACAATTTACTTTCTTTAAAAATTAACCAATATAAAGACCTTTTAAAAAGTTACTTGCTTTATTTAAAGCTTAAGATATGCTTAACATTCCAACTTAGTCGTAATACGTTTTATTAATTAGATATTACTGTATTAATTTAGAAGAATTTGCGAGTTTATCCACTTGCGTTTCCGAATGTCGCTCTGTTGGTTACGAAACACGCGGGAAATTGTGTTAAATGTCAAATTGACTTTTTATATCAGCAGAGCGACGTTCAGTGTTAAAATATAGGCATCTAGATAGAGCTCTGAAGTATAATTTGATGTTAAATGCACAGTAGTCAATTTTTGGGTGTTTTATGGTGTAATGTTTGGATAATGATTGGCAGAGCGTAATCGGATTGCCTAGCAATCCAGTGATGCGCTGGTGTACCTATAGATATTTTAACGACATGTCGCGGCTGCGTTCCAAAACTTGCAATTATCGCTGTTTGACAATTTAAATTTAGCGCATCCTTTTCTATCTTTGTAACACAAAGAGATAGGAAGTATGATTTAAATATTCAAAGAGCGATAATGCCACTTTTTGGATTCTAGGTATTGCTCATTGTAATTTGCCCATTCCACCGACTTGAGAGCTCTGATTAGCTGCCGGATTTAATACAAAATCAATGTTTGATTTAATTTTTAATTATATTATAGAGTATTATTGGAACTGCGGTTGGCAATGAAGGAGGATTAAGAAGTGGATGTGTGAAGCACAATTTTGGTAACCTACTTATAATTATACTACTGTAGTTCGTCTCCTAGGTTATATATAATAGTTGTTGTTTTGTGTTGTTTCAAGTTCAACATAAATTCCAACTATTCCAGTCACTTATCTATTCCAGTCACTTATCTATTCCAAGGAATATTAAATTGAGGATATTATTAAGAATAGTTGGAGTTATGAAATGTTGATTATTTAATAATAACCATATGATAATTTTCACGGTATCTTTGTTCTTAGATTTAATATTAATTTAGTGTATGTGCAATTGTATTTTACTTGTATTTAACTTAGGCGTGTATTCAACTTATTTGTATAGTTTAACGTAATGTCAGTTTGGTAAGAACTTAAATTGATTTATTTATTAGGGAAATATATCGGGCGATTAATCGAAGGACCTGTGGATGTGCGAAATTTCTTTGAGTTACGTTCAATATTTTCAAGGGTAAAGGTTAAACCCTTCATTGTTTCGATTCCGTTGTAATGTTCAGTTCTAGTCTGTATGTGAAGGATGTAAAATATTACGTCGTTCGAATCGAAACGAAAACACCAAAGTATTCAGTGAAAACTCATCGACTATTTAGATAATAATAAAATAATTAAATGCAAATTATTTTGGATTGGAGATGTTCGTTAGGGCTTCAGTTAGATAATGTGAAGTCACTTAGTATATTAGTAGAATGTTTTGTGCGGTCCCCATTCTTTCGGTAATAATTATTAAAATGGTAACGGTAAATTATTAATAGTGCTCAAAAGCTTAGAGGGCGGCGGCCCGGTACTAGTGTCGTAACAGTGAAAGCAATAATAAATATTATGAAATTTTAAAGCGCAGTGGCCACGGGTATATGCTACAACATAACTGACTTGATATTTTTATATGTATTTTAAATATATACTGTAATTCATATCTTCATAGTTGTAAGGTCAGCATGCAAAACGTTCTACTAATAACAAACGTCCACGGTGGAAACAGTGTCGTTCTACACCGGATAGAACGTGGTAATAAGATACGAACCCCCTTAAGTGACAAGGATAATCGGAATTATCAATAACGGCTACTTTTTGAACGGTTTTGATGCATTTTTTATGAAATTTAAATATTAAAAAATTACGTAATTAATTGGCAACCCAGAAACAATACTCTTAATACGCATAGGCTAATTGACATTGAGGCTGTGAAATTAGCAAAGGTAAATAATAAAAAAACACGTGTGACGATTGATCTTAATTATTGGATAAGTAAGTGAAAACATGCGTACAAATGGTTAATGGCCCATATTTAATAAGTAAATCAATTGACAACTCCCGACGATAATGAGTGATGACAGTAGAATCTGTCAAAATGTCAAGTGACAGAGGAAAAGCGCGGCAAATTTAAAAAAAAACTGTTAGGTTGAATTTCTAAATACACTTATGTTTCAGTGTCATACAAGTTTTATGATAAATAAATATAAAGTATCAAATTCGTATTTTCTTGATTAAACGTATTTTTAAATTTCCCTCGCTTTTCCTATACCACATTTCATTTGACAGACTATATTAGAGGTTGAGTTTCAAAACATGCAAATATCGCTATTTGACAACCTAAATAATTCTGCATCTCTTATTATGTCATGACGATAAAAAGAGATGCAGTATATTTAGATTATCCAGAGTGATTATCGTAAGTTTTGTAACGCAGCTTAAATACGACCTGAAGTAGGTATACCATCTGTCGAAATGCGAAAAAAAGAAAAAAACTTTTTGAATTATAATCGTTTTGAATTACATTTGATTCGCAGAATCATATTTAAAAATATAGCAATCAAAACTCATTTCTTATTTTCAAAGTCGAAGTAAACCTTCGACTTATAACGGAAAGCCAAAATATCTTGTTGTATTGTAGACTTTAAACCAAATGATAAGACTGACTTGTAATTATTATTTACAATCAGGGGAACCATCCAGTATCAGAAAAATCAATGTCACAAAAAAACTTTTTAAATCGTAGAATTTATGCCGAGGCAGGTGGTATATATACTTCCAGCCTCCTAGACGTCACTATCCAACACTATCCATCGAACAGTCATAAGAAGATATAGAGAATCCAAAGATAGAGTAATAATAATATTTTTGCTCGTAGAGTCTAGAGCTAGTTGATAGAGCTAGAGCGAGTCAAGTTTGATCTGTCTGTCTACACTACACCAGATTGTTTCCCTAATGATCTGCCCCCCTAAGAAGAAAAGGCATTAGTACCATTTTTTACGGACACATAAGTATAATTAAATATGGAAATCAAAAAATAAACTCAAAAATAATCAAAACTAATTATATTGGTTTGATTCTTAATTCCATGTTTCTATGTTTGCATGTTTCTGAAATGTCATCAAAATGCACTTCTGTCTTTTTTCTCTAAGTGTTGTGGGGGCTCTGTTGTCATCATTTCGCCATGAAAACGAGGTATATCGTAAACGAAACGAACAGCTTTCATGCTTCGAACGAAAAATATCGAGTATTAAGACAAAAAGTCTTCGCATTGTCAATACTTGTTGACGTGTAACGTTTCAGAAGAGATTTTCATGCGCAAAAGGGGTGTGAAGAGGAGACTTCGTCACAGATTATTCTGTTTTCCGGTTTGTGGACTAGGCCAGTGGGTCAATACAGTGGATAAACGAAGGGGTACAATCTGCCGTAGTACGTAGTATACTTATGTATAACTGCCCTTGAAGTGATTTCTCATTTCAACTACGAGACGTTTCAAAACAACTGTCTTTTTACCCTTTTGAGATTTATTAAATGAAATAATACATTTTACAGTTAAATTAAGACCTAGTATTTAAAATTAACTTATAAATAAAATTATAAAGAAATAATACTAATAAATAAAGTCCCCATCATATATTTTATACAGAATGCTTAAATTGAGAAGCGATTTCCAATCTGTTTGTAAACACTCCCTACGTCAGAAAACTTGTTTCTATGCATGTAAGCTATTCAAGGAATACATAGAAAACTATCTAGCTATTAAAGATCGACTTTCGCATTTCGAAAAATAATTCAATTCCAAATTTCGATCTGTTCCAAAAATAAATGCAAATAATTTCATCTGAATCTGAAGTTATTCATATAATGCACAAATGATATGTTGTTGGATATGGCTCGTGAAATCCAACAATTTTTGTGTAAACATTCTTTTTAAAAGTAAGAATTTAACTTTATTTTTCATTGCCAGTACAATACGAGTGCGTGCTGTCGGTATTTTTTTTTAATTCCGCCCCCTTTTGTTATTGTTAAAAATCACGCAATTACTCTCTTCAGTCTTTACAGACAGTCTTCTGTGTTCTTTATTCAAATTATTATCGAGTTGAACAGAACAAAAGAACAATATGAAGCAAAAGAACAAAACTGTAGTGTTTGTGGTTTATCAATAACTACCTACATTCACATATAGACTGAGTTTGTCGTTGTGAGCCATGTTAGTCAATTTTAGCCATTATTTAGTTACAGTCAGTGGCTCACTATAATCTAGTTCGTAGGCTAATTCACCATTGACGTTTATGTCAATCGTCGACCTGTAATAATTCACCAAGGTGAACCAAAACCCGCAAGATTTCCTTGTGTCGCCTATCTCGGGTGAATCAAGCGAACCACATATTTCAATTATTTCACAGTTAACATCTATTCAAACTCATTTGTCAAATAATACTCATCTGTGGACTGTTCGATTGTGGTGTTTTTTGTCACCAGTCTAGGAGGCAAGGTTAACTGAGCGATAGGTAAAGCGTGTTTCAATGCTTTGTGTGATAGGGTTAGCCTTACTCGCTCGCAGCACAAATAAAACTGTGACCATGTTGTACGCAATTCCGTTTATAATTAGTAGGTCACAAATTGAAGTAATCAAATCTTCCATAGGAAATAAATACGTAAGTTAAAAATGCTACGCGTGAAAATATTTCAATATTCTCGTTGTGATATCAGGACGACTTTTTAGTCAAAATGCTCAATATTTCGTCGGTTTGGTGTCGCGACGTGATGTCGCTCTGTTAGGGCCATCGCCGTTCCTTTGAATTTAAAAGACGAAGGAAACAAATATTATTTCGATAATATTTGCTAATATTCGATATTATTATTCGATACAATCGATTCGAATCGATATCGAAAAACGGAAACTCCTGAAAGCGATAACACTTCATATTACTTATAATATAATTGATATTCCAAAACAGGGAAAAGTCAAACTAATTTATAGCCGATAATTATGACGGTTAAGAGTGACCGTGATAAGTATGAAAACTGTCAATTTTTCATACTAGGAAGGCCTGTTTTAACTGTCAGTTTTATCTGATCCTTGTGGTGGCCATTATCTATTTATACTGTGTTTCGTCTGTATGTATTATGACGATAGAAAAAGATGTTCCAAAATAAGATTTTCAAGGGGCGATTTTGCACATTTTGGAACTTAACATAATGGCGTTTTCAAAAATATACATAGGTAATTCTTTATTTGTTATAATAGTATGGAAAGACACACAGTATGAATCAAATATAGCACGTTTCGCACTTAACATCGCGAGTTAACATTGAATTTAATTAATCTGCACGTAATTTGATGTTAATTCAATATTATAAATGTATTGATTGTGATTATCGCTCCAATATTTTTCTATGATTCGAAACGAACATAGATTGATAATAATTACGAGAAATCCTGCTGTTTTTGTACAAAACCATGTCTTTTAAATGCACTGGATGTTGAAAAAATTAAATTAAGCAATAAATATATTCTGTGCGTACAAAATTGAAATATTTTAACGCCGCGTGAAACTCGAGACATCGACTAAATGTGTTACTATTACTTCATACGAAAAAATGCTAGTGGAAATAATAAACAAACCGCATTGCACAATACCTACTTTCCAAATGTAACTACGGCTATATTGTTGTAAAAATAACAAACATTTGCTCATCACACACTTCCTGTTTTTTCGATCCGTTTCTCTAGTTAGTTTTTAGATCGTATACTCATTGGTAATTTTATAAAATATAGCCATTTAAAGACCACGTGTCGTGCCCCTAACGCGCATGATCATCGTCACTTTAGGTGGAAATACACGGCGTTGTTTTGCGACCGCGAACGCAACGATTCTTTATACAATATTGGTTACACTTGGCCACTTCATCGATGACACTTTGTAATGATATCTTTACTTTATTATTTACATAAAATAATCATCGAACCCGTTGCTCATTAAAAATACAAACTTAAACATTGTTAAAATCCATTACCCGTTTCTAGCAATTAGAACTTCAAATTTGTTAGAAAGTGACAAAGAATTTTAATGATTAAATTTATATAGCGTTTATGAATAACACGATTCTTTATTCAATATTCTGATACCTATTTAAAAGTTATACAATGTTAACAAGAAAACTAAATGCTACATTATGGCTTTTGTAATCGGTCGCGTAACCACGACATGTATTTTCGCCTTAATTTATAATTATAGACAGTGAAAGGCAGCAACCGGAGCGAGAACTTACAAATTTATATTAAAAACCCCGACTATGAAATGTCCAACTAATAAGTAGTCAAAAATAAAAAAAATATTTACAAGCGTAAGAATGATATTAGCTTGTAACGCAGTCGGGTAAATAGCAGATTGCAATAAATATGTAAATAAAACGGCAACGGTCCAGCTTCGGGTTCGCGAATTATTAATAAAAATAACCAATAGTTTCGAATTTAAAAATAAATAAAAAGTAATATCATGTAATATCAATTTCACTGTCTATTTATTAGGTATTCGTTTTCGGTGTTGATTCCTCTATAAAAACTGCATAGCACATCGATTCGTTCCCATTGCGTAGGGTATTGCAGCACGTTAATAAATTGTAAATATTTGCTAATTTATCTCTTGGCTGACCCTAACATCGCGTTGCTGTAATTCAGCGTATAACACAACCTTATGTACAAAGCAGACCCCATCTATCGCCAAAATATTCTATTTTACGCAAACGCTGCGTGCGCGCTGCGATTACCCGTCCGTGTATACCGCAATGGGGACAAACACATAGCAAAATGCAGAGTAGCATGTGATACTCTAGTACTAACTGTAGTATATATTCATTCATAATCCCATTTAGATCAAGGAAAGTATGGAACGTACATACATTTCGTGGTCGTATTCCCACACTTCCAGCTGACTCGAATGTAAGACTAGGGAATAATTAGTCAAAAGCATCGTAAGATATAAGTCTCAAAAATAAAGTATTCAATAAGTATTTTATCAACTTCAACATTAAGGTACTAGGGCAATGAAAGCAATGGTATTTATAATTAAAAAAATGATATTATGAAAAATGTCAGCCAATTTCCTCGTTCGTGCTAGCTGACTCCAGTTTGATACAAATACATATTTTATAAAACTTGAAAAAAAAATAAAAAAAAATTAAAAACACTTAAGATCTTCCGGTATATTAAAGAATCAATGTTGAAATTTCTTTTCATCTTTTTATGATTATATAAAATTAAGAGGTAGATGTCTGTGTTGGTCGTATTTACCGATTTAGTTAATATTGTACCTAATGGTTAGGTACTTCTATATACTTATTGTGTCGGTTTAAATATTTACCTCTACATAATTATAGCTTTTGTGGGAAAAGTTTAATTTGCACAAGAAATAGTAGAGAGATCGAGGCTAAATCTGATATCATTTGCACGCATACGACATTTTCCAATGTTTAATTCCTTCATTTTACGAAGGCGGGTTACGCTGACGGTTGTGCTCGTACATGTACCTACATTGTTTTAGTGTGCCTCACGCGACATCGGGAACCCAACTGAGCGGTATCAAGTTTACGCACACCAAAACAATGTACATGTACGAGCGCAACCATTACTGAGCGTAACCCGCCTGCGTGAAATGATAGAACTATAGAGACGTCTACAACGTATTCCTTCAATAATTGAAAGGGACACGAAGGTAATTTTTTCTTGTAATAATTTCTGTATCTCTTATTAGAAAACGAGTTATAGCAGTGCGATTGTTTCACGTTGATTCAGTTTTAGCGTCGTCTTAGAAATAAATGTTGTTCCCAATAATTTATAAGATCGTTTAAGGACTTTTGAATTACCGTCATCGATATGGGAATAAACTAGATGACACATACATTCTTATCAAAGAAATTTGCTTGGCAATTTCTAGGGAGGAGTGGAGCAGATCAGGAGGGGTTCATTAAAAAGTCAAATTTGAAACTGAAGGACTACGTAATAAGATGTTCCATTTTCAAAACACATATGAAATAAATAATTCGAGAGCAACTGAACATAGCTCACTGCCCTAGAGTGCTTGTATAACATATCTAGTATGTATTCTCAAATCGATGATTATTGTACAGTTTTCTAACATTATCAAGAGCTTTGCTAAGCTCTGCAAAGTGGTGATTTTGGAAAATTGCTACACGCCGACTTTCTTTGAAGTGCGGAATAGATTTTTTTATAAATACTAATTCCTAAAATTAAGCATTAATATCCGAATATTTACATCCGTAGTGGTTACTTGGCTGTTTTTAAGTATTTATTCATTAATATTTTCACGTAATTTATGTGTCTATAATATTAATTTATTGGAATTAATTATATAATTAAATAAAAAAAAAATATGAAAAAATGTCACATTCTCTTCACTTTATACAATAGTTTTTACAATACGATATTTAATATCCTCAATGGTTGTAACTATACATTTCTTGTTCTAAATATATAAAAAATCAGAAAAGTGTACTGTTTTATTTTATCTTTCCTATACCAGACCAAAGCTGCCAGGGATAACAAAGCTGCCACCACAAGCCCTGATGAACAATACCACTTCTAAAAGAGTGGACAGGCCAACCCGCTTGGCCAGCTAGTCGTTTTGAAGCCCAAGTCCAGCAGTATGCATTGCATTAAAAGGGCTGGTAATGCAACCACACCAGACAATCATTCAACGTCTCTCTACTTAATATAAGATATAAGCCTCTACAAAGGCTCGTCACACGGCTTCCGTTCCTTGCATCCAGTCACTACAGGTAAACTTCTTCAGGTCGTTGCTCAGCGTGTCCGGAGTGAGTTCAAGGACTCGTCTACTGCATCGATTGTCGGTCCTGCGACACATTATGACCTGTCCATTGCCACTTCAACTAGGAGATCACGACTTTCGAATTACGGAATTTTTTTACTACATCTTAAAAGAAATTAAATTTGTAAGGAAAATAGGTTGGGTCTATATATACAGGTTGTGTGTATATATACAGGTTGGGTCTATATTATACAAATTGGGTCTGGACAAATACAGGTTGGATCTATATTTACAGGTTGGGTGTATACTTATATAGAGGTTGGGTGTAAATATTGGTGTAATTTATATGGAGTATTGCTCTCATCTCTGGGCCGGCGCGCGGCGCACTGAAATACCAACTGGACCCATTTGACTCCATCCAACGACGTGCTGTTCGTATTGTCGACGATCCCACTCTCACGGGCGGTTTAGAACCCCTCAGCATTCGGAGAGACGTAGCGTCTCTCTGCGTGTTCTACCGCCTGTACAATGGGGAATGCTCTGAAGAATTGTTGAATATAATTCCCACCTCGGGTTTCTATAACCGCACCTCCCGTCACAGAAGTGCGGTCCATCCGCATTTCCTCGATACGGAGGTGTCGCGCACTGTTCGGTCCAAAAATTACTTTATACCGCGAACCCGTAGGTTGTGGAACGAACTGCCTCAAAAGGTCTTTCCATTAAGCTACGATATGGGGTTCTTCAAGAGAGCTGTGAATAGGACTTTGCAAGGTCGGCGGCGCGCCCGCATACCCCCTGGTGTTGCAGGTGTCCATGGGCGGCGGTAACACTTACCATCACGTGGGACAGCCTGCTCGGGCGGACGACTATAAAAAAAAAAAAAAAAATATACAGGTTGGGTTTATATATACAGGTTGGATCTATATTCGAAGATGAGCCAAATCGATTCACTAATTCCAATAATATGATGGCGAAAAACCTAAACATTTCAAAAACGAATACAAATAATTTACCCCACTATTCCTGAATACGAATACGATTAGGAATAGTACCTAACCTACTACGCACATTCAAATTCAGTTAGTGCTATATTTTTTTTAGTTCAATTATTAACTACCTACCTTTTTGCTGTAATCAAAAGTTAAGTACCCACCTAACTTTAAACTAAACTATAAAATCACTTACCTACTAATTATATAAAGTAGAAAATCAGGTAGGTACGTAGCTGATTTTCAAATGAATTTTTACTCTTATAAGTATTTGGTTTTGTAGAAAAGTTATGTTATCTAGTATTTAAATTTGACTTTTAATATTCAATTAGTATTCGAGTATAGGATAGAATTAGAAATTAGAAATAGAATTCGGAAATAGGTTTTGGTTGCATCAACCATGGCCACTAGCTGACTCATAAGCATAGATCGAAGTAGGTAGATTGAATTAGGATCAATGATCTCAAACGTATATGCTAATATGGACATACCTCCGGGATTCCGAAATTTTAAAATTATCAACTCTTTTTACGGAATTTCAAAATTACTACGTGGAGCTAGGTGTAAGGTGAGAAACGAATCAATATGAGCAAGATTTGTTTTACTTAACACTTTCCGTTCTACACAGGTGACCGGCATTCTAAGTAAAAAAAACTGTGGTGTTACTAAATCACTACTTTACTAAATCACTTTACTTTACTTTAATAATAATTAATTCAATCCCATAAATACCGGAACTTTCAGGAAAAAAGGCATGTCCATGTTCAGTATGACATGGTGCAAGTACGAAAAATCAATCTACCTACTCTGATCTCTGCTCATAAGATAAATAAGGTAAAAATTCACGTTAAGAGCCGTTTAAACAGATAAATACGAGTACGAATACTTGAAAATAGGCGAGTATTCGCCAAAACGAAACCAAAAATGTCGTTATATAGGGCTCGTGAAGCTCTACAAGTTTTGTCTGTTCACATTTTTCTAAAACGTATGGAAAATAACGAAATCTATCTTCCGACTGGCGCTGACATTGAACTTTTGAAGTTAGTCTAATCACAATAAATGTGAGTCTCGGTTAGTCTAGTCATCTATCTAGTTTTGACTAGTCAACTGTTACACAGAAACTATAATTAATATCAGCCTGTGATGTCGCGCTGCAGGACTCGGGCCTCGAGGTGATTGGACGGTGAAGTCACGAGGAGGTTTCGGACTACAATCTTGCACACGGGCTCAATGCGGATTCTCGTGACTATGAATGATTACAACCGCTGGCGAGCGCCGGCCACACTGCCCGTGTCGTTCTGCGAGCACCGTGTCAACACTGTGTCCCTACATTAATATTTGAATGTATCATGATGATAAAGTCAGGCTAACGCCTTACTGTGTCCGGCTCTTATCTAATTAAACTAGGGGATTCAGGCCATAATCCACCACGAGGGTCCAGAATAATATAGATTTTTTAAATACTCGAACACGCGTATTTCCTCGTGATGTTTTCCTTCACTGCTGTGCTGGTAATATATTTTTTAATCTGTACTTAAGTATAAATTCAGTGGTACGGATCGAAGATTTGCATTCACGGCCTCAAGAATGGGGCATACCATACCATACCATGAGCCTATCTCTTCACTGCTCTATATAGGTCTATCGCGCAGCTCGCTACCACACACGATTTTCGGCTCTTTTTTTGACCATATTCGATCTGCGGCGAACACAATCTGCCCATTACCATTTCAATATGATGATTTTACAAGCTATGTCGATTCTTTGTCGAATCTCTTCTTTCAATGATTTAAATGAATAGAAAACCTTATATGGAAGTTTATGTAAATCATTCTCCGCAACACTGTATATGACTTTATCTGAGCAAATGGACCTCATTGTCGGTATGGACTCATTGAATTCTGTTAATATATCTTAACTTAAAATTTCATTGTTTTAAGATCCTGTTTTAATAGAACATCTGACTTTTAAGAGAGGGCAATAAAAAATTCAATTAGTTTATAAACATTTTTCAAAATCTGGGAAACTAGGACGAAACAATAAGGTTCTTTACTGATATAATGCCACATGTTGTCTTTGTTCAACAACTATTGAACAATAAAGAGTTACAAGAATGATACGCGAGGAGAGTCGCCGGCAAGACCTAGCAAAACGTAACAAAAAACATCACTCAATATCGGAGACGCGCAAAGTGCATTTTCAATTATAATCCTCCCGGTGTGAACGACTCTGTCGGATGGGTGAGGGTCGTGAATAGGGTTGCCAGGCGCCCGGCTTTAGCCGGACATGTTTGGCTTTTTACAGTCGTGTCCGGCCAAATACTTGTGTCCGGCCTGTCCGGCTTCTGTTAGGCTTTTTGCCAAATATATTTTTTTCCTTGTTTAATAAAAACCTTTATTTTATTGTGTTTTGTTTGTTCTTCGAATTTATCGTCTCCAGAAGACTTTGTACCTAATAAATACTTAATTAAAACACGTAATCGAGTTTTTTTTACTATAAAAGTTATGTCCAGTTTTGAAAAAAATATATGTCCGGCTTTTTGGACAAAATGTCCGGCCTAATATAGCACCGAGTCCGGCTTTTGTATTTTAGTGCCCGGCAACCCTAGTCGTGAAGGGTGGCTAGTCAACTCCCTGTTTAATTAAGTATCGATTGGTATGCCAGAGATCAAAGGAAATGTCCGAATTGAGTTTGCCTATTACGAAACTTCAAACGATAGATACCTTGATAGTAATCAAAGGCGGTACACTCACGTCACGTAATAAGAAGTTTTGGCGATAATATTCTCCAGTGTCAAAATAGTATTTATCAAATAATTGAATGGAAATTATAATTTTGAGACACAACTGAATGCCATTGACCTTAACTTGCAAACAGCCTTTTCAGTATCCACTGCTGGACACGGACTCGTCATGAACATTGTCTTGTACAGATGGCTTGATCCTCAAGGCTTGTCGCCTTCACGACAGACGTGAAGAGATGGGGTGATGCTATTCTATAGCCGCACGACACCACACTGTCATATGTTTACAGTTAACTTACTCAAATACTCAATAGTAACGTCCATTACCTAACTTCTTGCTACTAAATTTCTAATGGTCGCTAACGCAAACCTAACTGCAAACCAAAATTCGAAACGCAAACCTTGCGTTTCGAAACGCAAGGTTTGCGTTTCGAAGTCCTGGACGTTCCATAAAGTCCAGGACTTTATGGACGAAGGCGGAAGACGAGCATACAGTCCACCTGATGGAAAGTGGTTACTGTCGCCCATAGACATCCGCGATACATGCCAACATTAGTCTAAAATGACAAACGTTGGCCCGCCCTGGGATGCGCTGCCTACCTTTGGAGGATATAGGAATAGATTTGGAGAAGGATTGGGAAAATGGGGAGGTATAGAATGCGAATGAGCTCTGAACATCTCACTCACTACCGAAATACGTACGTACATTAGGGAAATAAGATAAAATGGGAAATGCAGTACATTTCAATGTAGTCTTCTGTGAGAGAGGGGTAACGTGACCAGTCGAGCGCGCCCAGCGGCTGTTGGATTGCAGCGTGCACTCTCCCCCTCAAAAAATAAAGAAAATAAAGATAAAAATAATAAAGAAATAAAGATAAAGAGAAAATAAAGATTTAAGAAAATTAAGATTAATATCGAGATCTGATACTACAAAAAGATACGTAAGTTGACGAAACGTGGTCTTTAACGATTGGCCTAATGCATACAGTCAAAATGTATCAGTGAGCTATGGCTCTCCATACTTAATCCATGGCTAATGGCTCATATAAACAAAGAGAGTTTCTCGATCATCAGTCAAACAACCGTTATCATCATCTGATCGATCTCTGTAATCCCCGTTATCATCGAGTTTTTATCCACATGTGAAAAGTTATAGACGACAAATGTATATCTATAATTTGATCGCATACGAGAATCCTATACAATATACTGGCACGAACCGTTCGAGAAACTCTCCTTGCGTAAACGAGACACTATGCACGCAGTTTGTGTGCGGGATATTAAACGAAAGGGTTTTACAAAGAACTAGTTGCCGACATGGCTCATAGAATCAGCATCCTGAAGGCTATGGGTAGGTCAAATTTTCTGGAGGACTTACAGCCGATGTGGTAGACAAAGTCCGTGAACGGAGACGCACTCCGGCCGGGTGGGACGATTTAAAAAATTTCGTCGTCAGTGGCTGGATAAGACAAGCTGAAAAGTTTGTGCAGGTCCACCTACCAAGCAGTTCTAAACTTCTTCCAAGACTCGCCAACAAATGGGAAACAGTCTTCAAATCATTCAACATCCTTCCGAAGCTAAACCAAATATCAGCAACACATTATTGTCTTGCTCTCCGGGGTGAGTGAACCATATATCGGCACTCCCTACGTCATGCCCATTACAAGACTCTACTACCCTACGCAATAAGCAAAAGTACCCCAAAATGACGTAAGCGAGGGCTTTGACCCCTACACCCCTAGATAGGTGACTGACCTCTGTTTTTGGGGTGGTTTTAGATATTTATCTTGTTTCGTTTGCGTGTTTGAAATCAGCTGTTTGAGAAATACTCAATGTATTGCAAATTAGGGTTAGTTCCTATCTACGAATTGGCCGCGAAGTTAATGTAAAATCTTTATGAATAAAATTTATGGCAGTTTTATTTTAATTCTAATGCATGGAAAACCAATATCTAATCAATTATAATAATTAATAGAATTGATACCTAAAGAGCTGTTTAATCACATGTAATTGTAACCGTAACGAGCCCTTTTAGTATCCACTATTGGACCAAAGGTTTCCTTATGCAAATTGTCATTGATGTATGTATACACATTAAATGTGTTTATTGCCTTAAAATGGCACGCTGGCCAATCTGATTGGCCAGCGTGCCATTTAGAGATGATGAAGTTCCTCAGGTCTAGTAGTAACCACTTTATTATCCCCATAGTCGCCTTCTACGACACCCACGGGAAGAGATGAGATGGTGCTATTTTATAACCGTATTTAGATATAAACGTATTTTATAATCAATAGAGTCTTAGTGCCATAACCGCTGGTATATTTATGAAAGAGAAAATAAGATACTTATGGTGCGGTTGGTTGTAATCGGAGACGCATGACGCACTTCCGGCCGTCAACCATGAACTTTTCATGCGTTCAAACAAACACTAATTGTGATTGAACTACATCAGCCAAAACTGAAATATAGGTATTATTAGAAGCCCTATTAAATATACATTGATGTAAGTAAAATTGGTAAAATGTAAGTAAAGTATTCGAAAAATACTTAAACTTGGCGCAGTTGTGACGTCAACAACACAGACCTTGAGACGCACTTTGAGTGCGTATTACTGGCAACACGGACTCCAAACAACTATAGTCGGAATTTTAATTCGATTCCAGATTTGACAATTTCAGTGTTGCAACGTTATGACAAGTACTAAATAGTAACGTTGCGAAATTATTCGATACGGAAATGGAATATTTCCGGATCGATTCTTCTCGTTTATAATTTTATTCTCGTAAACTAAGTATATCAGGAAATTAAATATTTGTGAACGGATAATTTAGTTATGACGATTAATTTTATTACGGATCTGAGAGTTTTCTTTAATAATTGTGTGTGAAATAAATAAATAAATGTGATCATGAAGGAACATGAGAAATAAAACAAATAGATGTATTATGGTAATATTTTATTTTATAAATCGTCGCCGTCATCGCTATCGCTATCGCTGTCACTTTCTGTAACATTTATTATAAATATGTCTGTGATATTGTCAATTAACATATCTAGCCTACTCATTTTTTCCTCTTCTTTGACAACATGGGATACGCATTTAGACCATTCGGTGGCCGTAATTTTTTGAATGCCTTCCTCAAATAAATTTCTCACGTCTGTCAATTTGAAGGTTTTATTATTTTGAGCTACATGCCCCTTTACCTGAGCCCATATCAATTCGATAGGGTTCAGCTCGCAATGGTAAGGGGGCAGTCTTAAAACCGTGATCCCATGTTGTGCTGCCATTTCGTCTACAGCGTACTTATTAAAAGACTCGTTATGTGGAATCAGTTCTAAAAGCGTAGCTTTAACCATATCTGGTTCGTAATGAATATTTTTATTTAAAAGCCAGTCTTGAATGGCAGCTTTTTTCCAGCTCATTTTTGGTGCCGTTTCCAATTTTCGGGAGTGGTAAGGTGCATTATCCATCACCACAATTGAGTTTGGTCTTAATTTTGGTAAGACTCCAGCGAACCACTCCTCAAAACAAACTGCATTCATCTCATCATGGTAATCTTCACAATTTTTCTTTGCTTCAAAAATCATGAGCCCCTCTTCCAGGAAGCCTTCTTCACTACCTATATGGCTAATTATGAGACGTTTGCCTTTTCCAGATGGGTTTTTTAATCCAGTGGTCAGTCCCTCCAAAAACGCTTGCCGAGATGATGTGACTTGCTTGTCCACCCAAGTTTTTTTTACAGTATGACCTTAAATCACATATAGTACATGAACATTCAATATTACTATTAAATTTAATGTAAATGTATATTAATTCATCTTGATAATATATATGTCTCCCTTCTCGTCGAAACTGACATATAGATCGCAAGTAACGCTGGCGCCATGTTATTATATCATTTCGATCAATAAGTGTGCTCTTGCGTGACCGTGCAACAAATTTAAAATTAAGAAGCTTCAAAATTTTTCTGAGGGTGTCTTTGGAAACCTTGGGCATTTCTGGATCATCGTTCATCACTTGTAAAATCTGAAATAGTAAATTTTATAATAGTTTGGAATCATTACTTATATATAAAAGATGTAGGTATAAAATAATACTGTCTGACTGATTGACTAACCTTTGCAATGGTTGGAGGTTCATTTCGGTAAAAGAACTGATGAACTATTCGTCGTATTGCGGAGAATGTAAATTCATCAATTTTATCTTTGAAACTTCGCTTTGGTCCAGTTTTTTTAGGGGGAGTTGGCGGCGCACCTTTATTTACTTCCTTCAAAACGTTACAAACAGAGCGTGAGGTTATTCCCAATATGTGAGCAACTTTGTTCATACATTCATTTTCTTCCACAACTTCAAAGGCCTCCAATTGCGCAGAAGTTTCATTTTTCACGTACTTATATGCGTTGCGGATCATTACTTTTTCAGTAACAGTGAAAGCTTTTCGTGGACGTTTTTTTCTTGGAGACAAGAAAACATCCACGTCTTTTTGTGATGTACTTGGCGGTGGATCCATTTTGATGGAAAACCAAAACAAATAGATTCACTCAAAGTTCACAAAAAACTATAAACGTAACAACAAACACAACGTAACAAAACTTTAACAAAAACCCAACAAAATAACAAAATATCGATTCGCAATGAAACGAGATATTCGTGCAGTCAGACTAGGAGAATGAAGCCGAATGACAAGATAAACAAAATGGCGATAGCTGCACGAGCGCGCACGGGTTGTCAATACAGAAAACTATCTAGGCTCTTTTATTATAAGTTTTGTTTTTAATATAAAAAAAAACAAAAATATTAACTTTTTATAAAATAAAGCAGCGGTTACTAATTAATAAATAATTGATATGAATAATTATGTATTTATTTAAATAAAAATCAATAATTTAGTCTTTAATTGGCACACCAATATTATGATTACATAAACATAAATCGCGATTGTTTATCGATTTTTGTGTCCATCACTACACTATTATATGTGGTATCATTATTTTACAAAATGACAGTAGCTAATGTCAAATGTGGAATCGAATTATAATTCCGACTTTAGTGTTTCAACGGCAAACTTGTGGAATATTTATGTTAGTACTAAATAGACAACGTTTGGTATGGGTAGAGCGTTTAATAAAAGTGTTTAGGGTGTTTTCCAACTCCGTCTCGATGGGTAGTATATTACCCAGACCGCAAGCAACGGGTTTAGTTGCGCTTGGGTACTATAGTACCCAGCGCGCAACCAAGCGGGTATTTGATATTTAAGAACCTCTCAAAGCACCTGGTCAACAGTACAGGCGATCCTAGGACTAGTCACTACTTCGCGCAATGCATCATCTTAGCAATACAGCGTAATGTTGCCAGCCGAGGCAATGTTGCCAGCATACTGCACCTATGGCACATGAAAATAATACAAAACCTGACACAGTTCAAATCACAAATTTGTCTTTAAGCATTGTCTAAACCGTGGACGAACCGTGATATATTAATTTTTTTTTTTTCATATATATAATGTTGATTATTTTCACACTATAAGGATTGTCAAATGAAACTATTGTGTTGCTTCGGTTACTAAATATATGTAAAGAAATATATTTTCTTTACATATATTTAGTAAAACTAACTCCATCACTTTAGCAGTTACCTATTATGGTAGATTATATAACCAATACATTGGCACCAATTTTATCTTCACCCTATTATGGTTACCTAGATTATTAGTCTTTAAAGCAATTGAGCACCAACCTGGAATCGATATTATAGGACATGAGCGCCTGTACAGCTGCTTAACTGTCACTGAGAATTTAAATAGGTACCTAGTCTTATTATTATCTATTTTTTATAGACGAAGGCGGCAGACGAGCATACTGTCCACCAGATGGTAAGTGAATACTGTAGCTCATAGACATCCGTGATACATGCCAACATTAGTCCAAAATGAAAAAAAAGGTTGGCACGCCCCCAGATGCGCTGCCTACCTTTGGAGATATAGGCATGGATTCGGCGAAAGGGTTGGGGAAATGGGGAGGAATGGGAATGGGCTCTGGCACATCTCACTCACTACCGAAACATACACGTACATTAGGGAAATAAGATAAAGTGGGAAATGCAGTAGGTACATTTCATGTTAGTCTTCTGTGAGAGAGGGGTAACGTGGCTAGTCGAGTGTGCCTAGCGGCTGTTGGATTCCAACGTGCACTCTCCCCCTCATAAGTGTTATTGTTGGGAAGTCTACTCATTGTCTCCTTAACGCAAGTAATTATTGGAAATACTTTATTTGTTGACCGGATAAGAAATACATACATTACAATGAAAATAAAATACTTAAATCCATAAACTGAACATAGAAATAAATTATTATTTGTGTGTGGCAAGGTACCGAATAGTGGTGAGTAATCAAGACTTCTCGAAGTATTTTAACTCACTTAATCCTGCTACGCTTGCGGATCCGACTCCTCTTGGTTACTCCTTAACTCCTTTGATTCACCTACTAACTACCTACCTTTTTAATCACGGTTGTTGCATAAGCAAAAAAAAAGGTCATGCCATCGTTGCGTCTCGATTTTGAGCCCCCGACAAGTGCCGATGCGCGATTAGACTCACAATCCTGATTGGCGCCGGAATCGGAATAAATAACAATTCGATGGAACAATTAAGGGATTCTGCTCCCCTCGCGGATTCAACTCTTTTGATTCATTAACTCCGGAGTTACCCATCACTAACCGAGCATGCTGGCGGCGTTACTCCTCTGGATTGCTAGGCTAATGCGTTGTGCGAGGTAATGGTCAGCCCTAGGAGCTTTGAGAGGTCCTATGAATAAGTGCGAACTAGGCAACCCACGAGGCCGATTGAATGAAACTTGATTGAATAAGAAACATTTTATTAATGAGATTATTATGACGAGGTGATTTTAAATTTTTTGACTATCACATTTCTCTGATTTTCTCTGGAAAGTCCTTTGGTACTTTCTATATTCTGATATAGACATTCGTTAATTTACGAAATGTCGTAGATATTTAACAACTAGGTCCTGTACCTTTTAATTATTTATAAAGACATAATGAAGGGTTGATAGCACGCGTTGTTGTATAATTAGAATTACGTCATACAACCCCTTTTTGGTTTTTAATGAGTACACACTACCTATTTGCGGTCGGAATAAATTATTGAGTTGTTGTCATGGTAACCAAATGTTTCGATTCGATATGAGCTTATTACGTCCCACTATTCACTATAAATAAATGCCGGCACCGCCCTATTTATTTCCGAGGGTATAGAGCAATTAACAGTATCCTAGTCTTTTGTAACCTAATCGTGGCTTAAGGACTTTCTTTTGAAGTGATGGAGTAGGTAGTGTAGAAAAAACACGTGTATTTTGATATATACGAAGCTAATTAAAGAAGGTATATTTTTGAATGTACTTATATCCAGTAACAGGTCAAGATATACCCATGGGCATCTTAATAATTTTAGGCTCAAAAGATTGTACTTGTATCAGTCTGTAATGTCCCACTGCAGAGCACAGGCCTACCCTAATACCTAAATCATTGGAGAGTTCCGGGCCCGTAATCCACCGTGCGGATGGTGAATCACATACCTACTATGTATTTTTTTTTATTTCTGATGTATGTTAGTTTCCTCACGATGTTTTTCCTCACCGCCGAGATAACGTAATTTAAAAAAAAAAAAAATTCGTACGTAAGTGCAACCTTAGTGGTACGGGCCGAGGATTTGAACTCACGATCACACGAATGTGAGTCGAATATACATATCCCTAGGCTGTCCTAGGTAGTGAGTTCTAATCCTTGGCCCGTACCGTTGAGCTTCCACTTATTGTAGGTATGATTTTTTTAAAATATGAATATAAATCACTAGCTGGTATGTTCCAGAATTTTGAAAAATCTGCAGCATGTATATCCTCTAATCCGTACTAGGCCCGCGTGATGCATTATGGTCCGAAATCTGGTACTTTAGATATCTAGTACCTAGTTTAGATCCCCTCAGCATTCAGAGAGACGTTGCGCCTCTCTCTGTGTTCTACCGCCTGTACAATGGGGAATGCTCTGAAGAATTGTTCAATATAATTCCCACGTCAGGTTTCTACAACCGCACCTCCCGTCACATGCGGTCCATCCGCATTTCCTCGATACGGAGGTGTCGCGTACTTTTCGGTCCAAAAATCATTTTATACCGCGAACATGTAAGCTGTGGAACGAACTGCCTCAAGAGGTCTTTCCATTAAACTACGATATGGGGTTCTTCAAGAGAGCTGTGAATAGGATTTTGCGAAGTCGGCGGCGCACCCGCATAGCCCCCGGTGTTGCAGGTTCCATGGGCGGCGGTAACACTTATCATCACGTGGGCCAGCATGCTCGTCCGCCTACTTCAATATAAAATATGTAGGTATATATATAGTATGGGAGGCCTGGACAAATAATTGGATTTGGACCATAATTATTCATTTGATGGACGGTTAAGTACTGATACCTCCAAACCTACAAATTGCTGAATTTTGATTTTTTGCCTATACATACACTTAAAATTTATCCGTAGGCTACGGTTAAATGTTTTTGCTTAAAAATGTAGTAGGTACACCTATGGTAAGCATTCCTTGATCAACATTTAAAACTTATCTTTGTAAGAGATTTATAAACGTTTCTTTCATTTCCTGTAAAATTGATCAACCTTTAGTACGTAACCGTCGTTATATTTTCTCGTTACCAACCAAAGATCGCCTAGAAAAGTTCGCTGTGGCGATGGCCGCCCGTTGTACCTACTATTCGTGTTATTTGAGTTGTCATTTGGCAATCATGTGGTAGTTCTGTTGATGTAGAATAAAATTTATCTATCTATTTACTTCAGTTATTATAAAATAGGTGGTTTGATCATCATTTAGTATTGTTTTTTGTTGCTAGTTCATACAAAATAAAATACAAACCATATAAAGTTGTGACGGTGTTGTAGTCACTAGCGCCATCTGTGAATATACATACCACACAAACAAACTATTAAAAAATCTTTAAAAATCTCCGAATAGATGGCAGGACAAAATCTTATTTTCAAAAATCGTTAAAAACTTAATTTTAAGTCAATGCCCAATGGTGCAATTAGCACATTCTGCCCATGTCAAATTTTCTTCATAGACAATTTCAAAGTCTAAAACGTATCAATGTCCCTCCCGTTTGAGTAAGTCGGGAGTCACTCAGTAAAGTGATAGTAGGTTTAATGCGAAGAGAAGAGGACTCCTTGGAAGCGCAAGAAAACACTACGCTTTTATTTTATTATCACAAATATTATACACAAAAAACACTGAAGGTTAATAAAATATCACTATTAAACCACAAAACGCATCAAACACAATTTTTATAATAATCAAACAATATTTAATTTCACTTCTCGACTGTCTTCTACTATCTAGAGTAATCTAGACCTACTCATTTAGTATTGTTTTTGCTGCACGTTGTAGTCAGTAGCACCATCTATCGATATACAAAAACACAAAATATAAAAGACATTCTTTAAAAATGTCACAATAGATGGCAGGACAAGGGCTTTTTTAGAAAATGTTTAATAATTTTAATTGTATGTTTTTTCTTTTTTCATATATGTCAATGGTGCAATTAGCACATTCTGCCAGTGGTAAATCTTCTTCATAGAGAATTTCAAAGTCTAAAACGTACGCTGTAAATGTGCAGTCCCATCGATGTGTCGGGAGTCACTCAATAAAGTGATAGTAGGTTTACCGAGACCGAAGAGGACTCTTTGGAAGCACACGGAAAACACATTCCTATGCTTTTATTTGATTATCTAAAACATCACGCACAGAAAACACTGAAGTTTAATAAATTTTTATCACACTAATATTATAAAGAGGAAATATTTGTATTTTTGTATGTTTGTAACGAATAAACTCAAAAACTACTGAAGCGATTTCAAAGATTCTTCCACCATTAGAATGCTACATTATCCCGCGAGTAGCATAGGCTATATTTATTACTAGAAAAAATTAGGGATCCCTCAAATTAAAATGGCTATATTTTATTTTGAAATTTTGAAAAAAGCGAAGCGAAGCAAGGGCGGGTCGCTAGTACCTAATAATCAAACAGAAACTACTTCACTGCTCGAGTGCCCACCAAAAGGACCTAATTAAGGGTATCATTAAATTAAACAAAACCATTGTTTGTAAATACATTTATTAATTATTAAATTTATAAAAATCCATTCTAATCTTATCTATAATAATAATAATATAATAAAGAGGTAAACTTGTGTGTTTGTATGTTGGGGGTAATCTCTGGAACTACTGAACCGATTTCAAAAATTCTTTCACAAATAGGAAGCTACATTATCCGTGTCTAATATAGGCTATATTTTATTTGAAATTTTGAAAGAAAAAAAAAAATGCTTATAAACCGAAGCGAGGCGAGGGCGGGTCGCTAGTTGTTTTATAAACTTATTTCACCATGTGATTCCCAACCTCGCAAAGGAATGGTTCTGAAACTGAAAATGAAATTAAAATTAGAGTGACAGCAAATGTAAAATGTGCGTTAGGTTTAGAGGTTCTCTGGTGATAATAAAGATATATAGGACACTCCGGCGACATTGTACTGCATTCTTAGTAATGAAAACTTGTTTATTTCATTTATTAAAAAATTTGTTTATTTGTTGGTGGTGATTTGCTGCTCAATTGGTATTTTTTATTTTGTTGATGGTGATTTGCTGCTCAATTGGTATTTTTTATTTTGTTGATGGTGATTTGCTGCTCATTTGGTATTTTTTTGGCGCTCGTGTAAACACAAGCCGTATAAAAATAATAGTCATAGTACATAGGTTTATTTAATAAGTTTTATTTTACGACCATTCTCACGAAACACTATAGTGCACGACAGTGTGGTTTCAAGGAATCTCTTAGCGATGCAAAAACAACGTTAGGTTCATAGATACTGATTGATAATTTTAATTTATATTTATTATTAGCTGTGCCCGGCGACGCGTTGCTGTGGCCGCCCAACAGATGGCGCTTACCCTGTTATTATTTGTTATTGGGTAAAAACATGTTTTTACCCCGTGATATGTATATAAAAACACGCGCGTATTCGTATGCAACGCTGTGTCAAAATTTCAAAGCAATCGGTGAAGAACTTTCGGAGATTTAAGATTTTGAACAGACGAACGTTTACATTTTTATTTATATAGATAGATTATATGTCACCATAGTTTAAAAATAAAATGTCAACAAAATTTTTAGTTAATCAAAATAATATGAGGATGATAAAATCGAATAGATAAAATGAGAATTAAACCGTAACATGCCAGCATAAGACTCCTTATTAAGTGAAACTCACCCAAGCCCGTATGTGCTCTGACCACATGCCGTCTGATCTCCTTGATGCTGGTGAACTGCTGCTGGCAGATGTGACACTTGTAGTGGTAACCTACCACCTGTTCAATAATAAAGGGTTTTTCACCAGGGTTTATAGTAACTATCTCGATAATTATCAATGACTAGTTAGTGCGCTTGCTCGCAGTTTTGCTCGCTTTTTTCCATACAAACATTAACATCCCGTATCACTCCTTCAGGGGTTGAATTTCATGAAACCCTTCCTTAGTGAGTGTTTACACCATAAAAGGAAACTACTGTCCAGAGAATACCCATCTGTGGGCCCCTAACTTTACGATGGAGTATAGGAGGGTAACTGGGTCACCCTATGCCAGAACCGCGAGTGTGCAAACATGGTGATTGTTAGATAATGCGATGTTTATAGGACTTATTGTTTGATATTGCACTTGACATGAACCTCACGTAGTATAAATACGACGTGCACAACTAATATTTCTGAGTAATCACTGAGCTAAACCATAATCCCGATTATGGTTTAGCCATAAAAAAAACACACACTGTATATGCTCTAGTTTAAATAGTGGATAGTGTTATACTTACCGAGGCCAAAGTCTTGGATATGTGGTGTTTATACTTGTTTACTTCGCTCGGGGAGTGCGTCTTCAGATGTGCGAGCAAATTGTATGCGCTCACGTACGAGCGGCCGCACGCCGCGCAATTAACGTGCTCTGGCAAATAGACAAATGTTGTCAAATATAGGCAAATATTGTCAATAACGGGGATGGGGTAATGTTTGTAACACGATGTTTACTTTTTGTGTTATATTTTTATAAAGTAGACCAATATAGATTGAACCACAGGTGGTAGTGTTAGAAAGATGATAATCGCAGAGTTATAATCTTACACTACACTCACAGGCTACACATATACACCCCGCCCCATTGGTGGAGACGAGGACGTCACCCTTCGCTACACCGTGAACACACACCGGCCTTCAGCCAACAATTTTACCAGGTATCGGCACGTGCCTGAGCGTTTCTCACCAACTCGCGATCCCGCGGTACCCTCCCAAAGCAACGCCTTAAGCCGAGGTCCGTTCCTTCCGCCGGTCTACCGGCGGGGGAGGCTTTAGGCTCGTTGCTGCACACACTTCTTGCTCCTGGGTGAGCGCCTTTTGCGCTGGCCCTATACCATAAATGTCCGGTGACTCTTGAAAGGTCATTAAGGTCACAAGAATATAGTCATTCCGAAAAAAGAAAAGAAAAATGCAGTTATTATAACATTTTATTATAAGTTATTATAACATTTTATTATAAGTTATTATAACATTAAAAGTAGCGTGACGTCACAGTAACGGCTGCATGGATAGACTTGTTTTATTTAAAAAAAAACCTTCTACAATGACAGCCAAATAAAGTAACTGTTAACAGGGGACAAATAATAAAATCAGTCAGACTGTGTATTTCGTTTGTGTGCGTGTTTGTATTTGTGTGTGTTTGCTTGCCTGTGTATGTGGGTGTGTGCGCGCTTGTGTCGAGGGTGCGTGGGTGTGTGAGGGTGCGTGCGTATGTATGACTCACTTTTGTTTTCATTTTTCCTGGTGCCCCGCCAAGAAGCTTGGTAACACGGACCACAAACTTTGCAACACGTTATCTCACGCATTACTCGTTTCTTCTCATTTTTGTCCATAGCATCCTCTTCGTTGGATTCCTTTTTAGACTCTTTGTTGTTTCTGTAGATAATTTTTAAAATAGAACTTAGAAGATAGAAAAAAGATATTTTAATAGGGTTGTGTGGTGTCGATCGGCGTTATCACTTCCTGTAGATGTCGTTAAAGGTGTCAAAGCCGCTATCATAAGCCCTGAGGAACTACACCAGCTCTAAAGGACTGCCAACTCGCTTTCCTAGCGTGGCATTTTAAGGCTATACATCCTTCACGCAGAAGACAATGTGCATGAGGAGGCCCGCATTAAGCAGTGGACGACAAAAGGGCTGGTTACGGTAAGATGAAAACGGATTAATAATGAAAACCCCATTTCAAACCCGTGTAAAAGGAACATATCAAAGTAATGTGGTGTAATCTAGCATGAAACTGATGAATACACAAAGTAATTAGACAATGGAAAAATTCACCATTTTATTATTTATTGCGTAAAGGTTTGAAAAATTACAAGAAAATATCATGAACATATTTTTTATGATATCTTTAAAAATGACGAAGCTATAGTTTTCCAAAGCTGGATGGTAACCAAGGAGCGTGTGATGTCACGAATCATGATACATTTACATACAAACGATACCTATATTGTTGAATAGTGTTTTTTAAAGTCTAAAGTCTACTTGGGCGGGCCACATGATGGCAAGTGGTCACCACCGCCCATAAACACCAGGGGGTTTGCGGTTGCACTGCCGACCACGCACAATCCTGTCCACAGCTCTCTTGAAGAGCCCCATGTCGAACCGTAACGGAAATACGTCAGCTGGCAGTTCATTCCACAACTATCAGGTTTGCGGTAGTGTTTTTTTGACCGCACAGTACCTACGCAGCCATTTTATGTCAAGGAAGTGCGGATGAACCGCACGACGACGACGAGCAGTGCGACGGTAGAAATCTAAGTTCAAATTGCACAGCTATGCCTATATAATTCCCCATTAGAAAGAGGCGATAGAAAACACTGAGATGCAACATCTCTACGGATGCTAAGAGATTCTAAACCTGTGAGAGTGAGATCGTCGACAATTCGGTTAGCACGTCATTGGACGGAGTCAAGGGTCCAGCTGGTACTTCGGTGGACCGGCCCAGAGGTGTGATTTTATTTAAATATTTTTTTTAAACAAAATTTGGTATGTCACATAAAGAAAAATTCTAAGTGTCACTGGAATAACGCAAAAGCTGCAAATAGGTCGTTCAGTATCCAGGTATCATGGTTTGATTCCACCAGTTTTCACAATAAGTTTTTTTTCATAACTTATCGTTCACTTCTAGTATATCTTTTATTCTACGCACAGTCGCATTCTACGCGCGTCGCCCAGTCATTACCCTGCCCTAAGTAATGAGCGCTACATGTTTGTAACTTTCGATTTAGTGCCTACAATAATTAATTGACGTGTTTCAGGTTTCACGTTATTGTATAAACGTTTGTAGTGAGACATTGTATAAACGACCACTATTAATAATTTAAAATAATACTTACTTGTCATCAGTATTAATAAACTTATAAACCGCAGACAGCGCCTCATTTGGTTTGTATACAACCAACATTTCACCCTCTTTAAGATCTTCTTTAGTCAACACCACCTCATTGACAATTTTATTCGACCTAAAAAATAATTACAATCTTTAGTAAAAAATATAATCTTTAGCTAAAAAATGAACATTATGTATCATATATGTATACACATGTATGAGGTCTTACAAAAATTAGGTAAAAAGAATATATTTAAATATTAAAAAATCAGTATACAAACTATTAAATCTAAATAACATGTATTTCATAATTATTTTGTTACATTAAAAATTTAAAAAATCACGCAAAAGAACAGCTAAGACCCTGCAATAATCTAAAATGAATACTGGCCAATACAAAAGCTGGCCATAACATTCATAGTTGTGGATGTAATAAGTTAACGCATGTAATAAGTTACATTGAACGATCAACTATAAATATTTTCAAAAACAGACTTGATAAATAGCTTCCAGGCAAGAGATATGGCAAAACTGGTAACAGCAGCTAACGCAAGATATAGGCATACCAGCAGAAATGCTGCTTACCTATTACACAATGTTAACAATATGTGTGTACAATAAGGTTTTTTTTTATGGCCGAAGGTGCCAGACGAGCATACCGTCCACCTGATGGTAAGTGGATACTGTCGCCCATAGACATCCGCAATACATGCCAACATTAGTCCAAAATTACAAACATTGCGAGGGCCCCGGATCGCTGCCTACCTTTGGAGATGGAGATATAGGAATGGATTTGGAGAAAAGGTTGACAAAATGGGGAGGGATGGGATGGGAATGGGCTCTGGCACATCTCACTTACTACCGAAACACGTACGTACATTAGCAAATAAGATAAAATGGGATTCTGTGAGAGAGGCCAGTCGAGCGCGCTCAGCAGCTGTTGGATTTCCGCGTGCACTCTCCCCCTCCCTATACTCTATATAGCAGGGGTCGACAATTAATTTTAAGTGGGGTCCAGATGATTAAAATGCTTAAATGGTCCAGATGATTAAAATGCTTCAATCGAGAGCCCATAAAAAAATAATTAAAAACAACTTTGTATGCCAACAGAGGAACGTGGTCAAAACTATCTATAATAATTATTTTCATGTTTAATAAAGAAGCCATAATAGAACATAATTAAATATTGCTCGTATAATACGATTTCTCTAAGTTGGCGAAATTGGCGCCGCCAAACCAAACAAACAAAATAACTAAATTGTTTCATCTATAAAAATATAGGTAACAAACTAAACAACATAATAGTAAATAGGTTTAAACAACTCGCGGTTCAATCTGTGTTGGCGATTCTATCGGCGCCAATGAATTTCATACAAATCCCGCCACGCGCGCTTCGACCCAGCGCCACTTGGCTCGCGCCTGTAATAGCTTCAGTACGCGATAACTACACAGCTAGTTGGCGCTTTGAATGACTCCAAATAAACGTTTGTTATCGCGGAATTTGTGATTGTATGTCATTCATTGGATTATTTGGCTTACGTTTTTGACTTTTTCAATTAATTAATTACATATTAAGTTATTTCTAATGGAAAAATGAGTGCCCCAACGACATCTATAATAGATCTTTTAGAAAAACCTTTCTCGACGAGATCGTTTGACGACACTTTATAAGTTAATATGTTTCATTAATTAATTGTACTTTTTTTAATTTTTAATTAAAGAATTGATAATTCGTCTTTCGGGATTTTTATTGAGAAAAAAAATGTGACCATAGCCTCGAGCCAACCCAAGACTAAACACCAGGAATCGCCACTGCTCGTATTAATTAACCACCCCCCTCCACCTCGCCGAGCGTCGTCGAGCGCTAGAAACTGTGGTACTCGTTCCCTCGCCACTTGCATGGCAACTGATCGCTCTCGCGCTAACACATAGGAATAAATGGATAGAAATGGATAGAAATAGATAGAAATAGATAGAAAGGTAGAAGGTGCAGTTTTATACCCTCCGCGGTCCGGATGACAATTGCCGAACGCTGCTATATAGTATTGTTCATATATACATACTTGGGATACTTTTTCTTCTTAATATCACTCAGTTTAACATCTAGAATAGTTTTCTCCCTGTATCTCGGTAACACAGAGTCGAGCACCTCAGACTTCACTTTGCCCTCTTTGTTTGCTACTTGAGTTTTGTTCCACATTGTTGCCTCTATCCGGCCTAAAAGCATTTAAATGTAATGCAATTCAATTAGTTCAATGCATCCTTAGTGCATAGTCTATTTACTGGATTTTATGTACTGTATCTAGAAACACTACATATTAAAGCTTCCAGGTAAAACAATCCACATAGGCATAGATTGCCCAGTTCCATCAATTATTTCAATGCGGCCTTGATGTATATCCTAGCAGTAATAGCAGTAATGAGTGTGTTCAAATACTCGGTCCATTCTGCCAATGTCGAGGTTGAATGAAACAGTAAAAAACATTCAAAGAAAAATAAAAACACAGGAGATTATGCTGGTTCCAGTTGAGCACACTAAAACAAAAAATACTTAAATTTATATATAAGTGCCTACATAAGAATATAAGATTAAATTAGATATTAGTTTTATAAATATGAAAACAGAGCATGACAGACCAAAAAGTATTTCTGGTTAATAATTATATACTTAAAATAGAATACTGATGATGAATATGATGTAATAGTTAAAAATAATTAAAGAACAATGTTCGGCCTGTAAATATGAACAGGCGGGTCCACACAGACCGAGCAGCCTCGCGAGGCATTTGCCGCGCAAAAGAAGCTCGGTCTGTGTGGACGTGCCTCGCCCGAGACAAACGCACGCGCCCCTTCGTCCGAGCGCAGCCGCGATCGAGCCATGCGTGTCGGTATTTTCGCTTTGCTCAAAGGTGCCTCAGTCGTTTGCCGCGCGCACTCTGGACGCACACGTTTTTGTTCCTTGCCTCGGTCAAAGATGGATAATAAAATGAATAAAGATCAGTACCGCAAATTAATATCTCTGTATGGCGAAAACAAAATAGGTCCGGTCTGCCTCGCGCGGCAGCCTCGCGTATATATGATTATCCGACCGAGATTGCCTCGTGCGGCCGGGGCCAGGCTCCTCGCGCAGCAAATTGCATTCACTTTAGTTTTTTAGGAGAGAGAGCAATGGCTGAAGCGTTTGAGCAGTATTTGGAGGAATAGAGTCAGTAAATTTGGACAAGAAGATCATGAAAAGAGAGGAAAGTAGTTCTACAAGATTGTCTACAAGCCACAAGGATCTGACAATGCACAGCCATTTGGAATGGAGGACTGAGGAGCTTTAGTAATAGAATTGTGAGCATGTACATTGTATGATTTGTCGAAGTTTTGATGTGGGCAAAACTTCATGTTAATGAAAAATCTATTAACATGAAGATTGACTAGGAACTGTTGAATAAGGAATATGTGGTGCGAGTGCTCTGGATATAGGGTGTATGTAGCAGTGTTGGGAAAGAAGTTCCTCAGACATGACTATGTCTACATGAGATTGACGCTCCCCAAGGTGAGGTTGAACCTGAGTCCATTTTAGTTAATTTACCCTCTTACCTATTGTTATATTACCTCTTACTAGATAACAAACACAAAGAAACCACCACTTAACACGAACACCATAAAAAATTAGCTTCTCAACTGAAAAATAGTCCAGAAAGTCCTAATTTTATGCCAAGAAAATGTTCCACTCAACAGACACCGAATGAATCAAGGATTTATTTATTGCACACAATACTGTCTACATGGGATTACTGCAAGTACTGTGCCCCTCCTAAAATATGTTGTAAAATGTTGCAATTTTTCTTACCTGAACTCTTGTTTCTCACATTTCTGAGCACTACAATTCTTTTTGAGCTAGCAGTTACACCCTCATCAGGTTTTAGAGTACTATCACAGGCCTTGAAATAATTTAAACAAAGATTATTCCAATTATTTAACCTCTTAATATCTATTTCATCCCTCCTTATAAACTTTACGGGTAGACATAATGGATCATCATAATCAGGGATACAGATATCAAAGGTTTTGCGATCGGTAGCTTTGGGGGCCTTAACAGTGCTTTGATGGGGTAAGTCCTGTATTAACATAGGTCTATCAATTGAATATTTAAGAGGTCTCCCAACAGATCTACTGCTGGGTTTTCTAACGAACTTTACGGTTTCTGTGGGTCTAGGAACGAACTTTACTGTTTCTATGGGTCTAGGAACGAACTTTACTGTTTCCATGGGCCTATGTGTAAACAGTTTAACAGAACTTTTTCTTTTTTTTAGCTTTAAGTCTTCATTAGGATCGTAGTCTGAATCGTCATCTTCTTTCTTACGTTTCTTTCTGCTTGTGCTAGGTCTTTTAATAGGCACACGTTCGACTAGCAAAGGAGTAATTGGTAAGGTTGTTGATGGTATCATTTTCTCTATATCGCCATCGTCTGTGGATAAGAAACCGCTTTCCGATGGTTCTGTTTTTATTTGGACGCACTGTTGAACGATTTCTGCGTCCTCGTCCAGGAATTCTATTTGACCTTCAGCATCGGAGTCTTCCATTGTGTTATTTGTAGAATAACAACGAACGGTATACTTTAGTTTAACGGTATAATGAGTAATAAAATGAGAAATAATAAAAATTTTAGGTTATCTCCTTATGTGGGACGTTAATGTTTGACATTTGTCTAATGAACGCTTATTGGCTAGGCAGTTGGCATGTCGATCCGAGATCGGTTAATCGAAGAATCGCAGAATCGGCTAAAAAAATACGGTTAAATCTATTTTTTTAATGTTCAAAATATAACTTTTAAATACATTGACGCGATTTATACTTTTCGCTTATCAAACCGATATATTTTATTGAGAAGCAAGATTGCAAGGTGATTATTGTAAGCTGTGGTTGTTATGCAAAGATAGACGATCTCACGTTTTAGAACGGCCTAAACAAAAAAGAAAGCACTCTATTGGACTCTATATCATAGACAAGAACGGAGAAAAAATTGTATTCTTGTCAACATGTCCGACAAGTTAGTATTTTTTATTTTATTTTCTGTTATAACTAGAAAAATCTTACCAAATATTTGTTCTTTACAATTATTCATTTTCCGCACACCTAATTTCTTAAAAATTATTTGCGAGACCATTGTGTTTTTGTACAAAATTTTATTGACGTAAACTCTAGCATCGCATGGCATTTTGCGTCTCAAAATCTATTGTTTTTTCCAGTGAGGACTTGCTAGGAGACGATTTAGGTGATCATAGCCTCGCAGATTACAACCTTGGTAATGAAGAAGAGGAGCAACTCTTGGCGGATGACTGTGAGGTTGGACCTTCGCAAAATGTGCCCACGTCCATCCCCAATAGATATCAGGATGTCCTCGATGTGGTTCCTACACAGTACACACATAACCAGTATAGTAATCAAGTAAGTTAAATCTATATAGATTCATGTCATTCATGAATCTCCATTCATGTCGGCTGTGCAACTTGATAACCTTGTATAGTTCTTTCATCTCATGAAAGCGGGTTGCGCTTAGTAGTGACTGTGTTCATACATGTACATGTATGAACATTCATACATGTACTCCTCTGATGAGGCCCATTCTTGTAACATCATTGAATGTGGGTATTTTTGCAATATATTTACACATCTCTAAAATAGGATCTTCCAGAAATTTATTTCCTGCTACTGCAGAGGAAAGTTCCACTGAAATCCTGGTGCGACCAACTCTTCTTTATTATGTTTTTGAATTGATTAGCCATAAGGAAACGGCCAAATTGAATTGGCCGCAGCATGGTTCCTGCCGTAGGATCCTCCTTCTGAAAAACGGGCAATGTAAGGTCCCTTGTCATTGTTATCGTAAATTCTGTGACAAGTCAATTACAAGTGGGAGCAGCATTACAAGGCTAAGGCAGTATATTAGGCTAATTGATATTTCTTTGTGTATTTTTGTGTTGGATATGTGTATATAATTTTGCAGGGCATTATTGGCAAATGTGTCGATCTTACTATCTAATAAATAAATTCAATTAATTGAATTTATAAATTACAATTTATTTACAGCCTTTCACACCACCTCCTGATACTTTATCAAAAGGTGATAAAGTAACTGATAAAATAGCTCCTGATAAAGTAACTGGTAACAATGTGATAGATAAATCATCTGCCAATTATCTGTTAATTAAATCTAGCTAATACTGACTTTCTGATAACATATAACTGACTTTGTGATACCTTCTGGTCAAGGCTTATAAAAATCATGATGTTTTATTTTAATAAAAAAAATATTAATATGTTTATTTTAATCAAAATATCACTTTATTTTCATGAAAAAATCAACATTTATGCTTTTAAGGAACATTGCAAAAGAATTGAAAATTGCTAATTGTATCCTTGATTGTTTTTAGACATTTATATTTACTCAGAAGTCTAGAATAATAATTATACGCTGTGTAATGTGGTGACACCATTACAACAGATTTATCATTTTGTATTTTGTTCTGCTGTCGAGTGAGTGTGAGTGAGAAAAGCACATATACAGTAACTTTTGATGGTAGCGAGATGACAATATTGATTAGCTTTTGAGTGCCAAAGACACTTGTACTTCTCAGTACAAAGACATTCTTTTGAGTGGCCATAAAGAAATTGTTTGATTGCTATCTCTATTATTTCATTACTATTGAGGGGGAGAGTGCACACTACAATCTAGGGCGCGCTCAACTGGCCATGTTACCCCTCTCTCACAGAAGACTACCTTAAAATGTACTGTATTTCCAACTTTATCTCCAATGTATGTACATGTTTCGATAGTGAGTGAAATATGCCAGAGCCCATTCCCATCCTATCCTATCCCTCCCCATTTTCCCAACCTTTTCTCCAAATACATTTCTATATCTCCAAAGCAAGGCAGCGCATCCAGGGCATGCCAATGTTTGTCATTTTGCACTAATGTTGGCATGTATCGTGGATGACTATGGGCTATGGTAATGACTCACCATCCGGTGGACTGTATACTCGCCTGCCACATTCATCCATAAAAAATCCTCTTTTCTTTTGACCAAATCTTTCACCCATCCTTTCCTTAGTATTAACTTTCACTTTCCATTAACTTTCACTTATGCATACCTAATATGCCATTAGAATTTGTTGTCTTTTTGTTAAATTGTTTTCCATTTCTTCTTTTCAAGTTTACATAAGAGACTGTCAGTGTAAACTGACTTTTCATAGAGAAGGTGTATAACAGAAGCAGTTGACATTTGCTTGTGTTCCTATTGGATAATAGGCGAGGTGAGCAGCATTACTGCTGGTATGCCTATATCTTGTGTTAGCTGGTGTTACAAGTTTCGCCATACCTCTTCTCTTGGAAGCCATTTGTCAAGTCTTTTTTGAAACTTGGTGATTTAATGATTCCCCGTGGTCATATATTCCATATGTCCACAACTCTGTCCTGAGAATCTTATGGCCTGCTTTTGTATTGGCCAGTGTTATATCTAAGTTTACATAATTTAATTGTGTCTACAATTCATAAATATTTTTAATTTCAGCAAGCCCTGCCATACCAAAGCGTGGATACAGAATGTGTGGTGCCCAACATAATAGTGGAGGTGGTTAACACTCAGGAACCACCCACTTACGCTCCATACAATGAGACCATAGTTTATGAAACTTCTGCTGTGGTTCCCGCTGCTATTGTAAGTGATTATTGGCATTGCGTCTTATAGGATTATAGTTTATACCTTTTGTTTTCTAAAAGCTGAATATTTAGGAACTACACAAATCCAGTCCCTCGTGTTGACATTGTGTTTCTTAGTGATATATGTATATGTATTTTTGTGTATAAATGTATTGCAATGTATTTTTGTGTGTATAACATATATTATAAAAATATTGTACTACATCTAATATTCTTTCAATTTCGTTATAACTTTTATCTACCTAGTAACCAGCATTTAACAAATGTTTTAGCTTACCTATTAAATGGCATTTTCTTCTTGTTTATAACACTTCAAATTCCAAACATGTTATTGTTTGAACACACAGACCAAATAATTGTCAAAAATTTGAAACACCCAAAAATGAGGGTTGAACTTTAGCCCACACACTATGGGGCATATTTATTTATCGATACATTCGAGTTTACTACTTGCCCTTCGAATTTGTACTGTTCATCCCCAAACACTGTTGTATAATGGTACTTACTGGCATTCTACCTTCAATTTGCTTAGATTACACAAACTTGCTTATGTCCATCTGCCAACTTTATTGTGATATTTTGCATTAAGTATGGTGTTGTGTTGTGTTATATAAGATTTTGGAAGCATTTATATAATTTTTATGTTACGGGTAGATATTTGTAATTTTGCACGCTATTATTGACAAATATGGCGATCTGGTAGAGTATCAGGAGGTGGTGAGCAAGGACCTTCTTTATTTAAATGCAACAGAAAGTAAATTAAAGTTTATAAAAACTAATGCATAAATTTTTTATAACGATTTGTCTATAAATTCCACTGCATACCTTCTCGGAACCTGCTCATAAGCAGACAGTGATATTATATTGGTCATGAATGTTTCAATTCAAAATCAATGTTTTTTAATAATAAAAATCCTTACAGCCAGCAGCACCTATGGAGCCTCCACAGATCGTACCATCAGAGATGAGTGCTCCAATTGCAAGTAAGTAACTGAGTAAATTAGAAATTTGCCCATTTTTAAAGTATATAATATAGTAGGTTACATTCTGTTTCTGTCTATCTATATCTAGAATAGGGGGTATATTCTGTTTCTGTATAGAATAGTGTGTTCTGTTTCTGTCTGGTATATTTTGTTTCTATCTTGAATAGAGTATGTTCTATTTTTATCTAGAATAGGAGATATTCTGTTTCTGTATAGAATACAATGTGTTTTGTTTCTATCTACAATATGGTATATTCTGTTTTCATTTAGAATAGAGTATGTTCTGTTTATAACTAGAATATTATTTTTTGAGGGGGAGAGTGCACGCTGCAATCCAACAGCTGCTGGGCGCACTCGAGTGGCCACGTTACCCGTCTCTCACGGAAGATTACCTTGAAATCTACTGCATTTCCCACTTTATCATATTTCCCTAATGTACGTACATGTTTCGGTAGTGAGTGAGATGTGTCAGAGCCCATTTGCATTCAATCCCTCCCCATTTTCCCAACCCTTTCTCCTATCCTCCCTGCGTGTGTGGACTGTATGCTCGTCTGCCACCTCCGCCCATAAAAAAAAATAGAATAGGGTATATTCTATTTCTACCTATAATAGGGTGTGTTCTGTTTCTATCTAGAATAGGGGATATTCTCTTTTTATTTAGTATGCGGTATAAGTATTCTCATGCTATCTGGAATTCTATCGAAAATTATTTTTTGAATTCTATTCTATAAAAAAACCAAATGTATCCTACAATTTGCTTAATTTAAAAAATTATTTTCATACCCCATTAGAAAATTAAATAAATCTGAGCTTGTAAATATGTGGGGTGGGGGGACATGGTGGAAAGCTATTGTTATCACTGTCACTTTGTAAGGCACTAACGGTATTGTTATGTTTGTCTGTATCAAGTTCTTTATGTTAGTCATTAATAAGATTTGACAGATGATTAGGAAATTATTTAATTAGGAATATTTTTCCAATAAATTTACCCATTGTGGAGATGTTTTTAATATTATGTATTAAAAAAATATGGATGTTTCATCGGAAAATTACGATTTATAGTTATTATTTGTTATTTCAAGATGGTGAAATGATGGAACCCCGCGAACATTTCATACCTTCTCGACCGCGTGGACAACGAACGCCGCAAGTTAGAGATATACCGGATACACTAGGTATTATAATTAACTTATATTTATAAGTTTTTATTTCATTAAATTAAGCATTTCAGTATCCACTGCTGGACACGGGCCTCCTCATGCACATTCTTGTGCACGAGGAATGTATGGCCTTAAAATATACCACATTTAATCAGAGATTTTTTTTGCATTTTTTTTTATAGAATAAAGGTGGCAGGCGAGCATACCGTCCACCTGGTGGAAAGTGGATAACGTATGATCGCCAAAATTCGTCCCCGAGCCCAATTTCATCCCCTAAACCTGTCATTCCCAAAGTGGTATGGACGCCTGGGGCCGTATTACCTTTCGGCCGTTGAGTGTACAAATAAAGGATATCAAATGAATCAAACATAACATCTTGACTTAAGAAGGTAATAAATATTAGGTTACATAACTACACCTGTGTTATGTAATTTAATGAAAAAGAAAAAAGTTACAACAAAACAGATCCAACTTCCGGGAAATTTAGAAATTGAAGATATAGCTTTCTTACATTTAGGACCTGATTATTATTATTTTGGATTCAGAATGTCATCATAAAGTCGACGGCGGGACTCCCTATGTCCTTATCCGTAACCAGAGAACCTAAATCTAACCCACCTGTATGATTCCATAGAACAAACAATAATGTTTGGTAATGTATGTAGTTTCCCTTCACTCGCCGTTAGATGTCACTGTCCAGTCCGCTACAACTCACTATGGTTTGGTTTCTTTAATTGTTTAAAATAAACGAATGTAATGTGTTAGTTACAATTACCGAATAAACCAATAGAACTGAGAAGAAGCTCTCGGGAAACATCTTGGCTGCAGTGTAACCTGACCGCAACACCACCTTTAAATTTGCTCGCTTCGCTTCGGTTAATAAGATTTATTTTTCAAAATTTCAAAATAAAGTAGCCTATGCTACTCAGGGATAATGTAGCATTCTAATGGTGAAAGAATCTTTGAAATCGGTCCAGTAATTTTTGAGTTTATTCGTTACAAACATACAAAAATACAAATCTTTCCTCTTTACAATATTATTATAATTATATTATATTTTATTTTAGATAAAGTGTTCGTTCCCCGCGGCGGCTACAATCGCGGGCGCACCTCGTGGCGAAACCCGCAATTACCGAGATATTCACATCCATACAGACGGAATAATGTTCCTAGGGTGAGTTTACTTATTTATACACTTTATTGTACAGACACATACTCTATATACAGGTGGCCAGTAACGAGTGGACAAGCTTGAAACTATCGATAGGCCTATCATTGCTCATTACCTATCGGATGACCACAATTTGATATTCGCACAATTTTCGAGATATAGGTCCTTTTTTATTTATTTTTTGAGAAATCTGTACTTTTGGTCCAGTAATTTCCAGTAAGTAGTTATTAGCTACAAGTGAAGGAAAATTCACATTCTGTTTTGTGTTCATTATTCTGCAAGAGTCGTTCTGTTAAACGCAAGTCAGTATTTACCCACTATTTACACTTTTTAGATTAAAAAATACCTGCACTATGTTAACATTGAATCTCCGCCATTAAAGCCATTAAAACTGACAAATCCGTTCTACTACTTTTTTATGGACTTTCCCTTTGATGAATTTTGATATTTTCCCGAAAAGGGGTTAAATGTTTTTAAATGAAATCTCTGAGTTTGTTACTCTGTAACACTCACTATACGCTACTAAGAACTGCAACTAATCGAATCACTACTATTAGATACTTACATGTATGAGAATCGGTGCGAGTTTGAGTTGCGAGTGTTTTGAGCAGAAAAAAGTGCTAAATTTTAAAAGGTCTTACAACAAAAGTATATTACTTATACATATGTATATAATATATTTACTTATACTGTTCGAGAAAAGGCGGATTATCAAGTTTGTACGGAAATTTACTGTGAAATAGGACTAACTCGACCAGTAGGTGAAAGTGGTGAAAACTACAAGGAAATGCATTCAGTAATTCCCAGGAATACCTTAAAAAGACTAAAGTAGACAAAAAACTATATCAACGTGTCAAAATTTTCTTAGTCAATAAGATCATTTCAATGTTACACTTTTCTACAGGGTAACTTCAATCAACGCGCACCATTCCCCCCACAATTACGCCCCAAACCACCCCAAATCAGACCCGAAATTTACCCCGAAATAATACCCGAACTACTCCCTGAAATACGCCCAGAAGTCGGTCTCCAAATTGGCCCCGAAATTCATCCCGAAATCGGGCCTACTCCTGTTCTTAGTCCGGAATTGAGGCCACCGCAAATACCCCGCGAATTGAGGCCACCGCAAATGGCCCCCGAATTGAGGCCACCGCAAATGGCCCCCGAATTGAGGCCACCGCAAATGGCCCCCGAATTGAGGCCACCGCAAATGGCTCCCGAATTGAGGCCACCGCAAATGGCCCCCGAATTGAGGCCACCGCAAATGGCCCCCGAATTGCCTCCAGAACAAATTTTATCCCAAGACTTGCCATTTAGGCCACCATTTGAAAATAGACCACCTTTTCCCCCAAATTTTCAAAGATTCCCTAATCCCCAGTTTCGGCCAATGTTGGAAGGACCTATACCAAACATTGGATCCAATATTCCACCTGGATTTGAACCGCCAGTATTCCAACGCCCTTTCGGCCCTAGACCTTTCTACCCTATCAGGGAAATATCCCCCAATAACGTAAATCATTTACCCCAAGTGACTATTCGTCAACCTCTTCCGGGTATGCCAGTGAATAATGTCCCTAAAATGGAGGAATTCGGGTCGAAAATGGGGTTAATGCGGGACCAAGAAGTGAGAATGTTGCCGTTACCCCGAAATCTACCCCCGGGAGGCTTGCAAGGGAAGAAGGTGCTGATAAATCCACACTTCAAGGGGAATTTTCAGCGACCCGAAGGTAAGAATGACTTCTTTTTTAAAAAAAAAAATTATCTGAACTCAAAATAACATATTTTTTAAAGGTAAAAAATAATCGCTTTAGGGGGGGGGGGGTTTCTTAATTTTAGAAATTTGTCAAATTTGTTTGTTTAATAAGTGTAACCAAATTGTTTGCAATAACATATGTATTAAACTTTGGACCTTAATACCCCAACAATAACGTTCAGTGCTGTATCAATATTGAAACAAGTACCTCAGACTAACTTATATAACACAGTTTATATATATATATATATATATGTGTATAATAATAATTTTAAAAGGCGTACTGTGTTATTTTATCAACGTCTAATTTAAAAAGAAATTTATTTATGTATCATTTCATTTTTATTTCCATTTCTTTTTACATTTAACTTTGTAATTATTCCATTTAAAAGTTGCATTATTATGTTGCATTAAAAATACTTCCATTTCAAGTATTAAGCTGAAAAATATTGCATTTGATATTAAATATTTTTTCTATTTTTTATTACATTTTTGCGGTTTGTTCACGTTTTATATAAAAACGTATTTATTTGCATAACAGTGTGAGTATCGGCAAATTTAAATTAGAAATGGTCAAAAAAAACCATGTGGCCGAGTTATACAGACCTGTGGTCACGAGCTATAATACTTGAATGACACGTGCAAATATAATGCATTAAAATTAAATACATAAAAAATAATAATGAAAGCGACAAATGAACATCTCCCTTTTTATGTCATAATAAAATAGGCAAATACGGCTCTTCTAGGTACCTATGTAAATATAAAGTCCTAGAAAAATAGTGTGAAATATTTTAATACATCATTCAGTAGGTACATTAAAACTTATATCTAATTAAGAAATAAAATGTATTTCATGATTTTTTGATCACCTTAAAAATAAATAATTGGCGACTAAATGGGTCGGTGGGTAACTGATAATCAGAGGTCGGAATTAGGTAGTGTGATCTGTGTACTTGCAGCGATATCATAGAGCAAAAGAATAATATGGATATCCCTCAAATCTCGGGATTTCAGTTTAAAGCGTATTAAAAATCCGACGATAGATTAGATAGATTTGTAGGTTAATATTTGTAAATATAAATGAAACTGAACGTTAACGTGTGTGAATCATTAATATATTAAGTACTATTGTATAATTTTGTTTTATTTATCTTATCTCTGAGATATCGATACAACCCTAAAAACCATCACGGGTACCTTAAGATAGTAAATAAATAATATAAATTATAAATAAATAATAAATAGATGGTCTCGGATGCCAGCGTTCGAGTGCGCTCGGATCACCGTATTGACACGACACCGGGCAGTATCCGGGCAAAGACGCGAGCGCACTTGACCAGAGTCGTATTAACCCGTTATCTTTAACCCACTGAATGAGCTATTAAAATATTTAGCACTATTTTTGTAGGACCTTATATACTCGTATTATTTGATAAAATGCTACAATATATTGTAATAAAAATTTATCGCCTGTCATAGGGACGGCAACGTACATCCCCACAAGAATACAAAAGTCGCCCCCCCTCAGCCCCACTTTGGAGAATAAATTTGGTAAATTCTAGCATAAAGTCGTCCCGTTTACCACAAAAAATAAACAATATTTAAAGACACTCAAAATAATATATTCCGTTCCAATTCAATTTGTTCAAAGTTCAATTCAATTCGAAATTAGAGAACTATCGCAATATTTAGTCTTTAAATCTAGGCCAAACTTGTAGTCTCGATTAATCAAATTATGGATATGTAAACAATTATCACCTCACTATTTCATTTAGGACCGTGCCAGTTAACTCAGAGCGCTATCCAACGACATATAGTTTTAGAGCTTTATGAACCCCATCCAACGACATATATCTAGTCTAGCCATAAATACCGTTACAATAAAGAAAAAAAAAATACATTTGAATTTGGAATCTGTCATTTTCACGTGAAATATTTTTTTTTCTCATTTTGGTGCCAATCGTTATTAAATTTTGTATTCTAAATCGGGTCTGAACGCGTATAATAAAGGTGTTTGTTTACCTTTTATTCCTACTCGACGTTTCGGCACGGGTGAAACCAGCACGTGGTCACGAGTTGACTGAAGAGGTGGGTAGTCCAGGATGGGAGTTGCCAGCAGTTTCATCAACTACCCACATTCACATTCGGAAAGGTTGCGTCACACTACACTAACAATGTCCGCGGACGTATTCGACGGTAAATCGCAAGGTTTACATGACAGTATATATTAATCTTCCCAATTACAATTTTGATATTTCTTAATTTCAATCGCTTTACGTACAATCCTGGGAGAATAGTGACGTTCGGTGGAGAGGATGTTGGGAGTGCAGAGTTCTATCCAGTGATTAATTCCAGCGTTGAGAATGGGCTCGGCTATTGCTGATTTACTCGTTTAGCGGCTTCTTACAGCTGCAATGTGTTCCTTGACCCTGTCCGCAACCGAACGCTTAGTTTGGCCTATATAGGAACTACAACAGCTGCAGTCGATCTTATAGACACCTGGCGTGCCTGGTAAGGTATAACATCCTTGGTTGTGCGTAGATTTTCCGCTAGTTTGGAGGACCGAGTACGAGGGTGCGTTTTTAAGTTCGCCGAATAGGAGGGAAAATTAAAATACAAAATTATTTTTCTTTTTCAATGTATTCACCTGCAGCCCTAATACATTTTTCAGATCTTTCAATTAGCTTGAGTATGTCTTCGAAAAAAAAAGATTTCTCATTGTCCTCAAAATAAGCTGAAACTGCGTCCTTCACTTCTTCATCACTGGTAAATTTCTTCCCGCGTAGTTTTTGGGAACAGGTAATAATCACAGGGAACCAGATCCGAACTGTAGGGAGGATGGTTTAAAATATCGAAGCCCACCTTGTGCAGGGCAGCCAGTGCAACACGACTCTTGTGGACCGGGCGCATTGTCTTGCAGGAGCAGGACACCTTTCGTCAATTTTCCCCTTCTCTTTTATAGATTGTTTCTAACGCTCTAGGATACAAGCGTAATATTCCTTATCAAAACACCCTTTTCCTAATAATCGATGAGCAGGATTCCCTCTGTGTCCCAAAACAAGGTCGCCATGAGTTTCCCGGCACCTTGAACTTCTTTGGCGGTGGTGTACCTTTTTTATGCCACTACATGGAGTCTTGCTTGGACTCGGGTTCATAGTGGTGTGAACCCAAGTTTCATCCCCAATGACAATTCGACTCCAACCACTCCATTTTGCTCTTTTTCACAGAGGTTCAGAAACGCACGCGCACACTCACAGCCCGGTTGCTTTTGCGGCGGCGTGAGCATTCTTGGCACCCATCTTGCACTGACCTTAGTAATTTTCGACCTTTTAAATAAGTTCTGGTGTGGTCACCTCGATAGGCCGCCCAGCCCATGGATCGCCTTCAAGTGAATCCCTGCCTTGCTTAAAGAGACTATGCCACTTGTAAACCGTTGTTTTTCATGTGCAAGAGTCGCCGTAAACTGATGACATCTGTTCCAAAATGGTTTCAGCAAACTTTCTTTGCTTAGTAAGGAACTTTATGACGGCGCGTTGCTCGAATTTCACTTCAGTCCGTTAAGAAATACTTATCAGTTTAGCCGCATCTTCGAAACTGACCAGTGGTTTGAATTCAGCTTTGGTCATGAACTTTTCCGAAATCCCTAGATATCTTCGCTAAAAAGAAAAGTGTCATGACATTTTAGTGACAAACAAGACAAAGACTGCTATTTTACAAAGACTGTTATATTTGTACTTGAATGACTTCGATTCAGTGAGAGACGGGACACCTCGAGCGCTACAGACATTGATATAATTTTAATGGAATAATTGCGAACTAGATACACATACCTTAATAAACTAAATAAATACAGATATCTAAATGATGGATTCCAATGGTGTTTATTATTTGTGGTAAGGGACAAGTATACTTTGTATGTCAGTATGTATTCAAATGTAGTTGTGCATGCTGTTTGTTTGTCCAGCACGGAATTTGGTTTGTTTTAGTTAGAATAGCTATCATCTGCTGAGCCCTTCCTAATGCCACTAATTAAGTTTTATTTTTTACTGTTTCATTAGGTATTAAAGTTGTAATTGGCAGGCCTGCCCCACTCCGTACTTTTCATAGGTACCGTATGAAAATATGCCTGCAGCGGCTGGCCCCTGCGCAGGGGCTTAATTCAGTGGGTTGCCGGCTTAATTCATGGTTACAAATTGCCGCAGTATATGTTGTACTCTATCTCTATATGTTAATATGTACATTATGGCGCTGCCTCCCGTACAAATCTTACAATTCGAAACGTGTCACAATGACAACCCTTGCAATTCAGCCACGGAGTGTCAATGTGTGCGTGACCTTCAGCGGTTCAGTTTTAATATCGCAGTATTCAATTTAGCTCGCGCTGAACGAAATTTTATTTTATGGGTTTTCAGGAGCGATCTTGGGGAGTGAGTCTTCTATATTGGTACTATTAATTATTATGTGGTATTGTTTTTTTTTTTGTTACTAGAGTGGCAAAAAATGTTTTTTCTTTTGAGAAAAGAAAATACATTTAGATGTCCCTCATTATGCCACCTTGTATTTTTATGTATAAAAGCCTGAAACATAACAATAATGTTCAGTCAAAGAAAAAGCTTTAATGCAGTTTTGAAACTGGCTTATTCACCATTTTCCATTGTTGGAAAATGGTATGTTATTATTCCAAATTTGAATTCACGAATTTGAACCACAAAAGAAAAGCAGTCAGTTCATTGTTTTGAAAAAAAATAAGGAAGCAGAAAGTTTGAAATGGAGCAGTTTTTTTGGAATTAATGGTGTTGTTTTAGAATGAAAGTCGTTAAATTGTTTTTACTGAGATTTGAACCGATTTTGACTTTTATAATTATGGATACTGCGCCAGAAGTAGCCGTGTAAGCTGTGGCACTTCTTTAGTCTGGGTTTAGTCAGCGAAATGTGAGTGCACAACTTCATTTAAGCCGTTCTGTTGTTCAAAGAATATACCATCGATACCTAGAGAATGACTGCTTCGTTCGCCGTCCAGAAGTACCACGATTCCCAGTGACGACGGAAAGACAAGATCGGTTTATCTTCACGACCAGCTTATGAAATCGCCACCTGACTTCAGTACAGATCCAAGAACAGCGTCGAGGCTTTCATGGAGTGCTTTTCAGCGCTGTTATTAGCTTTGCGACGACGTGAAGAATTGAATGTTAGCAGCTAACTGACTCAAATTATTGCGTTGAGCCGCGATAATGTCTGCCCGCGTCTGTAATGTGTATTGTCGCAATTTTGCGTCTGTCCAGTAGATTTTGCTTGATGCGCGTTTAGACAGACAAAAAATCTAAAAATGGCTGTTTTGAGTCCTGTATCGTTCGTAAAGTACCCTGCAACGATTTTTTTTTTTTAATATTTCTTGTACAGACGACTGTTTACCATATTTATCCTTTTATCAGGTGGCGACTGTATCTGACTCCTTTATAAAAACAAAACTTTATGCGTGTAGGCATATAGTTATAATTCGAAAATGGCCTTTGTTGCCCGTCTTACTACCAAATTTACTACCGGGTAATTTGATTGCCCTTGTTACTACTACTGCAGTAGTCAGTTGTTACAAGGCAAATAAAAAAATGCCCGAGTTACGTGTATGTTTGTAACGAATGGGTTACAAACATACAAACTATAGAAATGACATACGACAATGACACGGGCAACAAAGGGGAAAATAATGGTACGATAAAACTATACAGACGTAAAAAAAATTAACCACCATCAAATTGCTCCATATTTTATTCTTATTTTTACTTCCCTTAAAAAATATATTTTTCATTTAACGAATACATGAATTCGTTTTTAATAACAGAAAAAAATAAAAATTTAAATTGAGATAAAAATTGATTTTACACTTTGGAATGATATTTTACAAAACTGCTTCTGATTGTACATTATGCGCCTATACGATTTAATCCGTTCGTCGTTTTGTAACCACCGGTGATAATTTAAAGAAATCAATGGAAGGTCAAAAGGTCAATTGTCTGAAATTATAGTTTATATTAATTTTAATGTTATTGTGACAGGGCCAATAAAGGACATCGATGACGCCGCGGAGAGGTTTATAGCGGAACAACGAAATGCTTTAGCCAATAGAGCTGCCAGAAAAAGACGATCCCCGCAAAGGTATACACTTGCTCTAACATATTTGATTACCTACTAGCTTCTGCTTGCGGCTTCGCTCGCTTGGACTAAGCAGCTGGTTAACGTCTTTTAACACCTGTAAAAGCACCGATGCGTGTGTGCGTTTAGTTGACATGTTTCAGGTTTTGCGTTAATCCCGTGACAAGTATAAGACGAGCATACAGTCCACCTGATGATAAGTGGATACTGTCGCCCATAGACATCCGCGATACATGCCAACATTAGTCCAAAATGACAAATGTTGGCACGCCCCCAGATGCGCTGCCTACTTTTGGAGATATAGGAATGGATTTGGAGAAAGGGTTAGGAAAATGGGGAGGGATAGGATGGGATGGGAATGGGCTCTGGCATATCTCACTCACTACCGAAACACGTACGTACATTGGGGAAATACGATAAAGTGGGAAATGCAGTACATTTCAAGGTAGTATTCTGTGAGAGAGGGGTGACGCGGCCAGTCGAGCGCGCCCAGCGGCTGTTGGATTGCAGCGTGCACTCTCCCCCTTTGAATCCCTTTTTTATGAACATTGGCCTGTGTGTAATTTAAGCCCATATAGAAAAAGATTTTGTTTTCTAATTTAGTTAGTGTTTAGTACATAAGCCATAAAATAAAAAAATAAGGTCCTTCAAAAAGAGCATGAAATGTTTTAATATGCCAATCGGTAGTACCTTAAAAGCTTATTTTATGATTTTTAAAATAAGTAAGTGATGATTAATGTAGGTACCCATATGTGCCATAACAAATTACGTAGTCGATACTTACGTGTACTCACTAATAAAAGCGTACGCGCTCAATAGGCAAAAAGGCTTTAGCCAGTGTGGATGGTGTTATGCACATACGAGTCAATTAATCAACAATGATTTATTTTTAAAATGTCATAAAAAATCATGAAATACATAAAAAATATTTCGCATAATTTTTGTGGGACCTTTATATTTATTCATTCCCTTTATTCAATAAACGATTGGGCAGTACTCTGTATAACGCTGTAGAACAAACGAAAATAAACTTTAAATTAGGAACAAAGTTTACTATTATAAAGATCAATAATAAATATAATAATTCATATACAATGAGTAATAGTTGATTCATATATAAATTGAAGAGACGGGGCGATGTCAACCCCCCCGCTTCACCCCACACTCCAATCGAAACACGTCCGATAGTGAGTCTGAATTGCTTACACAATTATTTTGATGGTTGTACCAGTATTTAAATACTTTGTTTGTCGACAGATACATAGATAACACTACGATAGTGATAGAGAATGATTTAGCACCACCGGTTGTGAGGAGGAAGAGTGAAGATGAAGATCTTTCGAGAAGGCAGGAAGAGTTCATTAATGCCAACAGGGCTGGACTCAGGAGAAGGTATGTTCTTTGTGAATACTGTGTCAAAGTCGGTCAATAATGACGAACATTGGCACGACTCCCAATGTGCCGTCCACCTCCGGAAATTTAGGGAGTAGATTTAGAAAAAAGGTTTTGGAGGAAGAGTAATAGGAAGTATAAGTTTATTTTAACTTTTTAGCGTGGATTGTAGAATATAGAATATTGTAGAATATACAGGGTTAAATAAAAAGTATCTGCACCATTCATAGCACTGAATTTTTATCATTAAAATTTTATTTTAAAGTTTTTTCCTGATTAATATTTACCGGATATAAAAAATAAAAATAAAATGTTATTTTAGAATATTGTAATTTTTTTTCCACATTTTTACAAAAATATTAAACCACCAGACCACATCTAATCACCGGCAAAGCTTTAATAAAACAAAACAAAACGCGGCGGTGGTACATTGTATATTTATCTGTTACTACCGTCTATAGGATGCGTTCCCCCACACCCCCGCCGCGCCGCTCGCCCTCTCCTCCGCCGCCCGCGCCGCGTCGACGGCCAGACTCCTCTAGACACCCTCCAAATGACGAGGTAAGTTTTATACAGGGTGAAGTGAAGGATGAACTTTATTGCTCTATTCTACTCACTATACGTCACTACAGACGCCAACAATCTATTCATAAACAATTATTAGACACCAATATGTAAGTAAATCAGTGCGAATTTACAGTTGGTTGCAAATTAATGTACAGTTGGTAGTCAAATTAATGTACACATCCCGGCTGAAAGTAATACACATCGGCCTTTGGAAAGAGACTATTGGCAAGCTTTGGTTTTGTAGAGCGTCATCTCTATCGTATGCCGTTACGACAGAAACGACAAAACCGAGCTAGCCGATCATAGTCGATGTGTATTACTTTCGGCCGGCACGTGTACAGTGGGTTGCCAAATTAATAGGGAACAGTCATAAAAATCATTCATTGTAAATTATTACCAACTAGCTTTTTCCCGAGACTTTAGCGTGGTATACATAATTATTAGTCTATATGTTAATCCTAATTGCAACGAAATCGGTTTAGGCGTTTCGACAAGATCGAGTAACAAACATCTAAACATCCAAACTCGCATTTAATATATTAGTGGAATGAAATTTGCTACAACTTCGAATCTTAGTGTAAAATTGCCTTTATAAACTCTCCTGTCCCATTTAAATGTATCTACTTAAATAATAACATCGGTAAATGTCAACAAGTATACATGCCCGAATTGATAGGTACATCGTTTCAATCCAATTTGTTCAAAATGTAAACAACCATGGTCAAACAGGGCAGGCCTCAAGTCAAAGAAATATTAGTTTCTTACATCAATACATTTAGATTTGAATTCAAGGCAAACTTGCACTGTTAATCAATCAAATTTAAAAATTTACATATTATGCAAACAACAATTATAATAATGTGTAAAAAATTATTACCTTACCATTAAGAATGTGTCAGTTATCTCAGGCCGCCATCTTTGTTTACAATATAAACAAATTGGATTGGAACGGATTATATACACTTTCATAACTATTCAAATGTTTCTTCAGGAAAATGAATATAAAAGGCGATTACGTGAACAAGAGAGTCTGAGAGAAAGAGTACTCCGAGCCAAGGAAGTGAGACGAAGGAAAAATGCAGTACTACTGCAGAAACAGATACAGTACGGGTATATTGTATTTATCTTGTAATTAATTCGTTTTTTTATTTGAGGGTGAGAGTGCGCGCTGCAATCCAACAGCCGCTGGGCGCGCTCGACTGGCCACGTTACCCCTCTCTCACAGAAGACTACCTTGAAATGTACTGCATTTCCCATTTTATCGTATTTCCCCAATGTACGTACGTGTTTCGGTAGTAAGTGAGATTTCCCAGAGCCCATTCCAATCCCATCCTATCCCTCCCCATTTTCTCAACCCTTTCTCCAAATCCATTCCTATATCTCCAAAGGTAGGCAGCGCATCCGGGGGCGAGCCAACGTTTCTCATTTTGGACTAATGTTGGCATGTATCGCGGATGTCTTTAGGCGACAGTATCCACTAACCATCAGGTGGACTGTATGCTCGTCTCCCGCTTTCGTACTTAAAAAAAATAAAAAATAAATAGTTATATTAATGTTCCACAACGGTCAGATATCTCTTAATCTCTCAATTAGCTGGCAGATAAAGTGTGTGCTAACGTATCAGTAGCAGTTAGATTTAATTCGCAACTAACTTATCTATCAGATTGTTGAAAATCACAATACTTTATCATAAGGTGATAAGAAACGCCCTAAATCTAGCTGATACTCACTTTCTGATAAAGTATAACTTGCTTTCTGACACCTTCTGATAAAATATCATCAGGTGGCCGAACGCCCTTCAAACGTCTAAATTATTTTGTTCAGGGAACGTGAACGTTTAGATAAACCACCACCAAAGCCTTTAGAAAAGGACACAGATAGCAAACCCACTAGTACAGAGCAGGACAACAAACCGGATACCACGAGGACATCTCCAGAGAAGGAGATAGAGAAACAAAAGGAGATCATACGTAAGGAAGAGAGCGCTGAAGTCAACTCTACCTGTGGTGAGAATTTGAATTTTTATTGAATTATTGCTGTGTTTGATGTTTTTTATTTATTGGAAATTAGGAATTTAAAAAGGATTTTAAATTTCGTAGGATATTTAATGGTCGTACTTCTGCACATAGGTAACTGCACACGTTTTATACGTCGATAAAAGTAGTTTTTAACCAAAGAAGAAAAAAAAATTATAAACCTTCCTCTCAGAATGCAAGTTGTTTAGGCCGTATTTTATAGTGTAATGACATCGTAGACCCAAGATGTAACGCGAACGAGTTTGGTCGCGTGAAATTAAAATTAATAATGCAACGTTTTTTTACAACCTATTTAAAAAAGCATTCGTGTAGGGCATAATCAACATATTTTGTATGTGTTAAAATATTTTCTCGAAAATTGTGAAATAGCCAATTACTTAAACAGAAGAGGAAATGTCCAAAGGTCAGCGAGCGAGTGTGGATAGTGATAACACTATCCACACTCGAACAAAAGATGTACTAAAAAAAAACCTATTGCAAAAACTGTTACAATCGATTCTACTCTCGATACTGATTAACCTATTTTCAGCGGTTGCGTCATTTCAGTGACACGTTGTATATAAATGTATTGTTTTCATTACAGAGGCGCTAACCCCCCCTCACGAGCCACCCCCGCTCACCCCCGAGCGCGCCCTAACCCCCCCTTTGCCGCATAAAACTGAAGCACCCGTGAAAATTACAGCAACTGCTTCCAACAAGACCAACATAGGTATGTAAAAACCACAGCTAAGTAATTTTGGTAGATTTTATTAATTTAAAATTTGAACTTCCCGTTTTTGATAAAACAAAACTAATAACTATTGTTTATATTCCTTATTTATTTTTAATTTCTTGATATAATGTTACTTGTTCTTTCGTTAAAAAATATTACTAATGCCTTTTCTACTATCCACCAAGCCTTTTCTAAGAATTTGAATTTGCACATTTTTTTGGAATTTTAGATTCTTTTATTAAGCGTAACCCAACAGTTTATTAATTTATTATTAACTATTAATTAATTATTAATTTACAAGCATTTCAATATTCCCAGATAATACAATATAATAACAATAATTTGTTTATCGCTAAAAAAAAACTATCCGATTGTATGGCCATGCTTTATTTACCAAAGAGATTTTCAGTTTTATTTTTGTATTTAAACAAACCTATCAGTTCATATTTCGTTTGAATTGTCACAGGTGCGACAGCGACCACCAAAACAACAAGTGAACCAACATCAAAGCGATATGACAGCGATGACGAGTTGGACCTGATATTGGATGACATTGATGACATACTGTCCGATGACGATGACACCGGACGGTTCAAGGAGAGGTCGAGACGGTGAGTGATTTGGGAATCATTATGAATTACAACTATTTGTAATTTTTGACATTTTACAAAAGTTTTTGACTTTTGTGAATGAAGTGTAAAGTATATATCAGAGGGTTATCCAAATTTTCAGGTTATCCTATTGTGGAGACCACACTTTTCAGACTTTTCACGGTGTATACTTTATACGAGTATATTTCTACGACCCACGACGTGGGTATAATTGTGATTCGATACAAAATTTGACATCCTGTAATTTAGCTCCCCGACACAATTTTAAACTGTATAATAAGTGTTTAATTATTTGTGTTGTATTGTAGATTATTTGTTTTAAATTGATAGGACCATTAAATATTTTTCCATACAAATATTGACCCCCCTTTTTATCCCCTTAGGGGCTGAATTTCTAGAAATCCTTTCTTGTTAAGGTTTTACGTCATAAAAAGGAATCTACTGTCCAAGCTTCAGCGGTTTCGTCTCCACATTTTGTTTTTTAAATAATGCCATACAATGGCCCATACTACGATTCGTGTCGTGGGCCCAGAGACACATACAAAAACGAACACAACAAGTGCCAGACCCAGACCCGAAAAAACACCTGTCTTTAAACAAATGGTTCTTCAACTCATAATCAAACCGGACCTCTTGCATAGCAGCCATGGGCACTGCCAATTGGGCTAATTGGTCGTCAGTCAGGATATTTCTTTTTATATGTATAGTTCCGTACTGTAACCAGCCCTTTCAGTATCCATGAGCTTCCATATGTACTCTTGTGCATGAGAGATGTGTGGCCTTAAAACGGCACGTTGACCGAGTTGGCGAGTCCACTCTTTTAGAGGTGGTGTAGTTCCTCAGGGCTTGTGGTAGCGGCTTTGTTATCCCTTAGTCGCCTCGACACCCGCCAGACGAGATGGAGCGGTGCTACTCGATAGCCACACGACACCACACAACGTGTATAGTAAACAAGTCCATTTTTGTTTAACAGAGCGGAGTCACCAAAACCACAAATAGACCTTCGCTCCAAACTACCCCCCAAAAGAAGCACACCAGAGAAGAAATTCCCGCGACAGAAGATCATCTTCACTGAAAGAGATGATAAGAGAAAGAGAGGTAGGTAACATAATGATAAATGACAAATGACAGATTAAATGACAAATGACAGATTAAATGACAAATGACAGATTAAATGACAAATGACGGATAAAATGACAGATAACAAAAAAAACCTATCTAAGAAGAACTGTTCAGCGTCAACTTTCCTTTTTCATTATTATGTTTATGCCTATGTTTGTGTACCACTGTTCAGCAAAGGTCTATACTTCTCTATACCACGCTCCGCCAAATCCTCTGGTCTAAGTCATCCCGCCATCTTCTCCTCGGTCTCTCTATGTCTCTGTCCATTTTGTGGCATCCACTTGGTAACAATTTTCGCCCACCTTTCTGGATGCATACATACGTATCCAGCCCAGTCCCATTTCGGCTTGGCGATCTTAGCACCAACATCAGCAATAAGGGTTTTAGAACGCAGCTCGGTCTTCTTGATATGGTTTCAGTATACTAAACTCCATCGTCCGCTGGCAAATCGCGAGTTTGAACTTTTCAGTTTCAGTCTGTGACTATTTGTGTCAGTGTCTGTTTGTTATAATAATAGGCTTCAGTATCCATATATTTTTTTGTGTAGGAAGAAGAATTTTACAAACTAGCTGATAGTGCTGCTTAAATGGTGCACACGGCGCGTGTCAATATCTGTCAATAATGACAAACTATGCCACAACTTGTGGTGTCACACCTACAGTCAGAGATGTGAGTTAATAATAATAATAATAATTTGTTGCAGAGTTACCGTCAGCCAACAGTAAGGCGGTCGTCACCAGCTCCACTAAAACCGCTGTGGAAACTAAAAAACCACCCACGGTAAGTTTTGTTAACTAATTTACTTTTACAATTGATATTTACTATATTTAATACTAGGCTTTTCTCCGGCTTCGCCTGCGTTCTTTTTTTTTTAAATAATAGATCCTCCCTTAAAAAAACTAATCAATTTTTTGACGTAAAAAGTGTGCTATGCCCGTCACCAGATTTCAGGCTAAAAATCATCTCTCTCTTTTACCCTCTTCTAAGTCAAATATAAAAAAACGCCCATACCTTGTTTGATTATTTTAAACGTATACTCTACATACCGAATTTCACGTCTCTAACTTAAATGGCTCTTGCGATACAGGCATTGCATATAAAAACAGCTCGCTCTTACCAGTAAAATTTTTAAAAATCCGTATTGGATACGTAGGTCATAAAACCTATCCACGGTGCAAATTTCATGTTTCGGCTCGGCGTTGATGAGTCAGCCGGTCAGTCATGTATGTATATTAGAGATGGTATGGAGCTCCGTAACCGTAACCGAAACTATCGGATATCCGAGTTAAAAACATATTCGAAACCGAAATAAAAGATTGACATGTTATTACAAGTCATTTTATACATTGCTGTTAGGGCGGAATTTAGACGAGACAAGTTTTGACAAGTTCGTGCTGCTTGCATTTGATTTGATAGTAAAATTGCAATTATACCCTATTTGGTTTTCATTTTGCTCAACACCCCCCATAACTATTACTCGTTGCTATTACTTACATAAATTACACTTTTATTAGTGGTGAGCAATCAAGACTTCTCGGAGTGTTTTAACTCACTTAATCCTGCTCCGCTTGCGGATCCGACTCCTCTTAGTTACTCCTTAACTCTTTTGATTCACCTACTTAATCACCCTCTTATTGTTATTGTATGAACAAAAAAAAAGGTTATGCCATCGTTAGGAGCGGCGGCTGACAAGTGCCGATGCGCGATTACACTCACGATCATGATTGGCGCCGGAATCGAAATGAATAACGATTCGATGGAACAATTAAGGGATTCTGCTCCGCCCGCGGATTCAACTCTTTTGATTCATTAACTCCGAAGTTACCCATCACTATTTTTTACTCCCGATTTCTACTTTTTATCTATTTTTATTTTTTAAACATTTCTTTTTATTAGAAGTCAATTTCAATAAAAAAAATTGTTTCAGACTAAACAAGAGAGTGATAAAACCTCACCAAAACTGAGGCAGAGGATCATCTTTGACAATAAAGAGGTGAGTTACAATAATGTATAGTCAAATCACAAATGTTAAATAACGACTACTTGTTTAGTCAATTTAATATCAAGACTTCTTATGAAGATAAGAAATAATTAATCATATTTACTGACCCACATTACAATTATCTTATCTGTTCAAAAACACAGAATAAATGATTCAAACGTTTGTATTTGAACAAATGTTTGTCTCACAGGGAATTGAACCTGGAACCTCTTGTTTGGCAGGCAAAGGCACTGCACAACTAAAGTCTGTCGTCAAAGTCGACAGAATATAACCTCTAATTGCTAATTAGAGAAAAGTAATTACATATATTTTATAATTACATATCCCATTAAATTTCCTGTATTTTAAAAATTATTTTTTGAAATTACATATAATTTGAATTTACATTTCAGTATAATTTAAAATTAGTTACATGTAATTTTATGCAGTGTATTCAAAATTAGTGTATTTAAAAATCACAGACAATTTCCTTATTGTTGCCAACACACAAAGAGAAACCAATTTTATTAATCGCCGCGTCGTAGTTCCCAAGTGTTTGTCTCTTTGTCTGTCTGTTTGTTACGACTGTTCACGACTAAACTATTGAACCGATTTCACTTAATTACAAAATTACAATAACATCCACATTATCCATACTTCACACTAATTTTATAAATTCAAAAATTTGTTGGTCTTCTCTTCACGACCAAACAAACTACTGAACCGATTTCAATGAAATTTGTTACAGAGTTTTCCTAAAGGAAGTGTTTTTTCTGAGGTTTTGTTTTATCAAATTACATTTTTTTTAAATACTTCAATTAAAAATACAATAAGGAGTCTTAAATTACAGGTAACTTATTTTGAAATACATGTAATTTTAAATTACATAAAATATATAAATAAATGTTTAAATTATCATAATGTTATTTTTCGGGCCTCTATGTATGTTTGTCTTTGTGTGTGTCTCTGGACACACGAGACAGGGAATCCTAGTGTGGCCCATTGAGCGTTATTATTTTATATTTATGTATATAATTGTAAATTACATGTAACTAATTTAAATATACACTTGATTTTAAAAGTACGTGCATTTCAAAATCCTACCCATATTTACATAGACAATTTTCTTATTGTTTCCTACACAGAAAGAGAAAGAGAAACCTGTCGACAAAAAGCCTCAGCCATTTAGTAACCGTCGCGTCGTAATTCGCAAAACGAACCAACAAAAAGAAAAAATAAATCGTATCGAAAACGACGCCAGTCAACCCCACCCCGGGATATTTAGTCGGGCCGTTAGAACCGCGATTGGAGCTGATAATACCCGAATCGTGATTAAAAAGTTCGATGAAGCGCAAGTCGATATCGAAATGTCCGAATCCGATATCGATGAGGAAACATTGCTAGAAGATATTGGCAACACTGCCAATGTTATTAATTTGCCCCACGGCATGACCGATACAAGGTTAAAAACGCTAGCCGGGAACGAAGTACAGGTAAAAATAGGATAAATTCATTTTGTTATGTTTGATGCTTCAAATGAAATGTGAAAGAAGTTACTTTCACTGTATTCTTTGGTATTTTTGTTTTTTTAATACCATTACCAAGAACAAGTTTAGAGGTATTATATATTTTTTTTATATTTGTTATTAAATAAAATAAACTTTAAATACCTCTAATAGACTGAATAGTCACAAAAATAATAAAACATGGTCATGTATTATTGCATCATTCCTCTTTAGTCATTAATATACTTAAGTATAGAATGTTATTTATCCAGATAAATTAAAAAATAATCGCTAAATAAATCTTAGATTAAGAGGTTTAAACTAATATTACTCTTTACAGCCTCTTAATGTATATGAAAAAATCTTATATGGTCGCGTTTATTCATTTTTGAAGCTATTGTAATAACACAATTGGTTCCAGAACAACATTCGTTCAGAAAAATATATAAATAAAGCGAAATATGACTTCCTCTATTAGGTCTATTACAATACGTTATGGATATAACCAAACCATTGGACCGTGTCAATCATGGCGTTCTACTTTATCATACGATTCTAAATTCTATTAAGAAAGAGGAAATGTATTCAATTACATTCATTCCTACTTGAGCGTTAGCAAAGCAATGCAAGTAGAAAGAATATTGCCCAAAAACTAAAATTATGAATATCTACCTACTAAATTTCTAACAAACCATGCGCGGTGTTCCACAGGGCAGCGTGTTGGGACCCCTTTTTGTTTCTCATTTACATGAATGACATTTCTAGTTAGTAGTAAGGAGACAACATGGAATTCCCTGACATAATTCTAACAATTTGAAAATATATCTTGATAAGATCCAAAATGTAACGTATTTGAGGGGTTATGTAAAGAAAATCTTCTGTTGAATACTTACTTTTACCATTGATTGCTATAAAATTGGTAAGAGCACACCCGCATTGACTATATTGAACAAAAATGATGAACTTTTTTGAGGGGGAGAGTGCACGCTGCAATACAGCAGCCGCTGGGCGCGGTCGAAATTTACTGCATTACTCACTTTATCTTATTTCCCTAATGTACGTACGTGTTTCGGTAGTGAGTGAGATGAGCAAGAGTCCATTCCCATCCTATCCCTCTCCATTTTCCCAACCTTTCTCCAAATCCATTCCTATATCTCCAAAGGTAGGCAGCGCATCCGGGGCCGTGCCAACGTTTGTCATTTTGGACTAATGTTGGCATGTATCGCGGATGTCTATGGGCGCCAGTATCCACTTACCATCAGGTGGACTGTATGCTCGTCTGCCGCCTTCGTACATAAATAAAAAAAAACTTCAAACTAACAAATAACCAACAATTATTAAAACTTGACCACTTAGGAAAGGAAATTGAAATAATTCATGTTCTACAATTTCGTATATAGTTAAAATCCACGGTCAGTACCGCCAAATTGTACATACTTTTTTTTAAATTGTCATTTGGTTGACGGTGAAGGAAAACATCGTGAGGAAACTTAAGAATTAAAAGAAAACTTGGAGCATATGTATGTACCAATCCGCACCGGGCCCGAATCGAGTCGAGTCTTATTGGTGCAACCAGAGTATCTGTATCAAAATCTGTCAAACTCTTCGAGGACTGACTGTTTATCTTATCTTCTATAGTTGGACAATCCATGAAGGTGGCAAGTGACTCACATATGAGACGAGCAGGCCGTAAGGCTCTCACAGGGTTTACCGCCTGTACAATGGGGAATGCTCTGAAGAATTGTTCAATAGAATTCCCACCTCGGGTTTCTACAAGCGCACCTCCCGTCACAGAAGTGCGGTCCATCCGCATTTCCTCGATACGGAGGTGTCGCGCACTGTTCGGTCCAAAAATTACTTTATACCGCGGAATAAAGAAGGCTGTGGAACGAACTGCCTCAAGAGGTCTTTCTATTAAGCTACGATATGCGGTTCTTCAAGTGAGCTGTGGATAGGATTTCGCAAGGTCGGCGGCGCGCCCGCATACCCCCTGGTGTTGCAGGCGTCCATGGGCGGCGGTAACACTTACCATCACGTGGGATCGCTTGCTCGTCCGCCCACTAGTATATGAAAAAAAAAATAACGTGATTACACTGACTCCTATAGTTGAAAATAACACTTCAGAACACCTCTATACTCATTTTCCCAATCCTTTTCCGAAATCGCATGTCGCAGGGCGACAGTATACACAGCGCCGGCTGGACTGTATGCACATCTGTCGCCTTCTTTTTATTAAAAGAAAACATATTTAGAGGTTTTCTTTTTCAAAGGGAAGTTGTAACATCTCAATACGTCGCACAAACTGTATTACATTTTAGTAACAATTATTCACATACAGGGTGAATAATTGTTACTGCAAGAAGCGCCTGCAACGTACGGGATCACACTGAAGCATTTTAACTGATTAGATTATTACGAATATCTTCTTGACATAGTCTGTCTCATTCATACTTAAGAGAATAGCAATAAAAAAACCTTGTGATTTTTTTCACTACTCATGCGCGCTATACTGAGACGTTTCAATGAGTCTTGTGTTATCTGGCCAAGTACCCTTTTTTTTTTTACCTGAGACACGTTTGTTTACCTGTGACATCTTTGTGCATGACTCAAATACCACTCAGCTGTTAATAGCTGTTAAAATTTACTTCTATATGGGTCCAAAACATTTTGCAATACCGGTAAGTTAATTAAAATGAAAAATTGTATTTTTTAAATTCGGCTCCTTCTCAATTGAAATGGCAATAACTTCATTTTCATTATGAAATCGGTTATTATTAATATCATTTTAGAATCTGCATTTATTGGACAAGTTTTTGAAATAATGGGCACAGACTGTGTAGTACATTTTTTTTACACCATTCGCCCCCGAATTCATATGATGTGCTAGAGATTAGTTGAAATTTGAAATAAAAACATTTTTTCTTTAATATCTTTAAGTTTTCATTTAAAAAAAAGTATCGTATGTGATAGCACATGTATTTTTCAATAATAAACAAGAAACAAAATAAAAAAATGTTATTTGTTGAAATAACAGCCAAGTTAGTAACTCAAGGTATCGATTTTTCAAAATAATAATAATAATGAATAAAACAGACCCGTGGAAAAAAAAAAAAAACTGGTATGTGATAGCTGAATATATGGTGTATCGACCCCTTAACGTTGGACCACTATTTACGACACAACCTGTATACAAAAGTTTTCTTTTTTCATTTGAATCATCAAACTATTCTTCATTCGATTTCCTAAATGTGATATTAAACTGTGATATTATTTAAATGTATATTTATGTATGTATATGTCGTATTTTTTTAACATTTAGACTAGTCTAGTATAAAATGTCGTGTCTTCTACACAGTACTTTACAAGGAGGTTTTTTTTTTCCGTTTATTGTATTTTACATATTTTTAGTGTAATATAATGGTAAGAAAAACTGTAACGGAAAATATATGTATAAATGTATAGTTAATTTCATGGCATTGTCATTTATTAAGTTATTGTATAAGATTGACCTTTATATCATCAAATTACTTTGATGTTATAAAAAATTGAACACAATGAGCTCGTTGTGAGCATTTCAAACTCACACATATTGTGCGAAGTTAAACTTATATTGTCTTGTCAACATGTAAATGTATCACGTAACTGTACCGATTGCATTGTTATCGGCATAAGTTTTATTACAGGACTGATTTTGATTTAAAAATGGTTGAACATTGCCCAGAATTCTCAGCAAATATGTGTTTGAAATATATTTTATAACGATACTCACATTTTAAAAAGAAATTATTGTATAAAAATATACTTAGCACGTTTACAATATAGATAAAATGAAAAGTAAATTCAAGTCAGAAGTGATCGCGTTTCTTATTTCAAGAAACGATAACAGTTAAATATATGTATATTGATCTAAATACAGTTAATTTTCGTAATATTTAAGTAATTAAGTAGCCTTTTATATGGCTACAGGTTTTTTTTTATATAATATGTTAGTGGCACCAGACAAGACATTTAATAAATGTCACTTGAAACTATAATAATTTCCTAAGGCCTACAGGGAATCCAATTATTTTCTACGTTTATGAACAACATATCTATCGGAACACGCCACGAGTAAAGCGACAAAAAAAAATTAAGAATGATTTTGCTATATCCATTGCCAGTATAGTCACTAAAAAATAACTCAAATATTTCTAAAAATACAAACTCATATAATTCAATTTTTGTTACATAGTTTCGTAGTTCACATTTAATCATTTTACAATCATTACTTAGTACGGCCATATCGTTACAATAAAGAAAAAACAATACATTTGAATTTGTAATCTGTCATTGTCATGTGAAAAATAAGTTATTTTCCCATTTTGACGTCAATCGTTATTAAATATTGTACTAATACTTATATTAAAATGGATTAGGGTGACCACGGAAACCGTATTGCTGTAATAGCATTACAAAAAGTAGGCATGGAGCCAAATGCAATACTTGAAACTCTCCATCCACTTGGTGTCAGCCCAATGTTTGTGTATCGGGCTATTGGTACGTACACTGAAACGTCCCCTGTTTGTGACAGAAAAAAGTCTGCCTGTCCATCCACTATTTGTACCAAACAGACGATTAAAGCTGTGAAGAAGAGAATCAAGAAATCCCGTAAGCAAAAGACTTTATCCAGGGAGATGATAACAGCGCCCAGAACTATATCGCGCATTTTAATATATGATTTATAGAACTTACTGCTTACAAAAGACGTAGGTACTAGTCACTGAGTGATAATTTAAAGAAAAATGGGGTTGACAAATCAAAACTACTTCTTCGGTGGTACCCAAAGGGAGCTCACACACAAATCTTATTTACGGACGAGAAAATCTTCACCATTGAGGATCATTTTAACAAGCAGAATGATCGAGTTTACGCTTATACGCTCTAGAAGCTGCTCAATTGGTGAATATGGCGCAACGTGACCATTGTCCGGCTTCAGTGACGGTTTGATGGGGTGTTGGCTATCAAAGTATGACTAAACCATATTTTTGTGAAAAAGTTATTAAAATGTCGGCTCAAGTGTATCAAGATACGATTCTTGAGAAGTTCGTAAAGCCTCTTAATAGCACCCTGTTCCATAACCAATAATGGTCCTTTCAGCCAAGAGTCAGCATCAGGTCATAAGGCTTTCTCAACACAGGCGTGGCTACAAAGGAATATTCCCTAGTTCATTAGAGCTGAAGACTGACCGGCATCTGGTCCCGATCTTAATCCGCTCGATTATTACTTTGGAATAAATTGAATCCCTGAAACATTTCATAAAGGTGGCAATTACCAATTTTCCCGCGGAAAGGGTGCGTGTTTCAATCGAAAACTGGCCACAACGTTAGAAAGATTGTATAAAAGCAAAAATGGTGACCATTTCGAATAAACGTTATATTTATAACACAATTTCTTCTAATCAAATGTGAAAATAAAAATATCAATTATTTCTTTGTAACATTTATGGCTAGACTAGGTATAATCATTTAGAAACCTACACGCATTAAAATATACAAAAGAAATATGAAAGACGAAAGTATCAAGATCTTTTATGTTACACAACAAATTCAATTGACAATTCAAAAATGTTGTCATGTACATTTGTACATGACAACATTCGTTGTGATTTCCGATTGTCAAACTATAATTGTCTATTTTTACTGTCAAACATGATGGGGTATTAATTATTAAAACTACATGCAATTTGAATGTGTTATAAGGTTATTAAGGTCCTACAAAAATTGTGTAAAGTATATAATAAAGTAAATTAAAGTTATGTCCAAAGCCTGTAAATGTATGATCGAAAATGAGAATCAATATCAAACTATCGACTGATTAAAAGTTCAATGTACGCGTAAATACCGAGTAGGTACGAACTATGTGAACAGCGGCGTTTTCAAAGGTCACAAACCTAAACGAGCGACTGTGGATAGTGTTATGCACATAAACTAATCACTGATTATTTATTTTTCAATTGATAAAAAAATCAATGGAATACATGTTAATTTTTAGTCTACTGATTGACATATTAAAATATTTTAAATTATTTTTGTAGAACTTTCTTAATATTGGGGCATTTGTTATTATTGCAACATTCTTTTTAAAATATCTGACGTAATCTGATATTGAGACTGTATTGTTTATTTAAAATAGGGAAAGTGTTAAGCGCCTTTTAGCAACAATGCGTGATTTTAATAATTGCAGTTTACGTTATAAATCGTTTGTTAAAAATAGTACCCGATTTGTAACTTTATCTGTCATATAAAACATGTTAAATGTTTTTAAGTAACAAAGGTATCTGACATTTTTCGTATTTTACCAGTAAATACAGGGTGATCCATTTCCGAAACCTAAAACCATGTATTCCGCTTATAATTCTAAAGTTAATTAACATCGAATATTACGTATTTCTTTGTAAAAATACGTATTTTTTAAAAATTTGTATTCGGCTCAAACTTCAGGAATTTATGGCAGCCTATATATATATATATATATATATATAGCCTGTATGTAAAATATATATATATAGTCATATATATTTGTCATTTGTAAGTTTATTATTAGCTAAGACATACGGAAAATCTGAAAACAACACGGATTGATTTTACAGAGTTTAATATTGGATAAAGAAGATCGCAGCGCAAAGATTTCATTCAAAAATACGATCGCAGCGGAAATCTTCAAAAAGAAGTTCAACAACAAAATGGTGGCCGCCAGCCGGCTGACCGTCACCCTGCGATAACACAACAACAATTACACAAACCAACTACAACGGTTATAATTACAACAATTGTAATAGTAGTTACAATAAACGACAGTTAGTTGTTAATTGTAATAGTTGTTACAATAAACGACAGTTAGTTGTTAATTGTAATAGTAGTTACAATAAACGACAGTTAGTTGTTAATTGTAATAGTAGTTACAATAAACGACAGTTGTTAATTGTAATAGTAGTTACAATAAACGACAGTTAGTTGTTAATTGTAATAGTTGTTACAATAAACGACAGTTAGTTGTTAATTGTAATAGTTGTTACAATAAACGACAGTTAGTTGTTAATTGTAATAGTTGTTACAATAAACGACAGTTAGTTGTTAATTGTAATAGTTGTTACAATAAACGACAGTTAGTTGTTAATTGTAATAGTTGTTACAATAAACGACAGTTGTAATTTAAGATTTTGAAACAGTTCTAATAGTTGATACTATAAACAACAGACGACAGTTTATTTGTTTTGTAACAATAGTTTATTGCATAATCTATTGTTAGTTGATACAATAAACAACACTTATAATAAATATAGTAATAAACAATACCGTTAACTATAAAACATGTAATAGCTTATATATTTAAGTAGCATTTTTTACAACAACCGTAATTGTTGTTTGAGACCACAACAAATGTCGTAATACGGTAACATCAGTTGTGTTGAACTCTAACATAACATTTGTAAGACGTTGAGCACTAGTTTATTCGTATTTTGTATAACATATTTTCACAAATACATACACAGGTATATGTCCCTTTTGTCTGTCAGTCATATTTATTGAAATGTATGTAAACATCGCTACATTTTCTTGAAAAGATACAAATTTAGGGGCAGTTCCCACATAAGTGCTGACGAAGCGGCATACTCAATGAAAATTTAAAATTTACTTAAGACCTTTAATATAGTGTTAAATATGGCTTAACAAAATTATTTACATCAGTAATTATCATCGGTACTTTGATCAAACATATTAGTTCGGTTTCGACGACACTTTGCACAAACTGCCCTCAATTGCTTCTTTCCTTTTTGTATTTGTCAGTAATCATTTGAAACATATTGACTGTGTAAATTAATCACTTGGTTTTTGTCACTTTCGTTTAATAAAATTTATATATTTTTGTTATATTGAATTGATAATTCAGGTGGTAGGTACTCTCAGGAGAATACCAGTAAGCCTACACTCCACGAATTTGTTAGTAAATAAATTTAGGGGTAATTGAGAACAGGGCTAATCAGGGGTAATTGGGAATATGCTTTAATCAATTCACAGCACGTATCATACTGAAACAATATCCACAAAATTATGTATAGGCAGTCCGTTCCAATCCAATTACGGCAGAATTAAAACGTTCACAAATTAACCGATTTGATTTGAAATTTGCCGAAAATAAAACCAAATCAATGAACATCTTTAAATCTAGGCCAAACTTGCACTCATTATGGATATATAAACAATCACCTCGCTATTTAATTTAAAGCCGTTTCAGGCCGCCATGTTTTTTATACGTTTTGAACAAACTGCAATGGAATATAGCTAATTATAGAGTAAATTTGTCCGATCTATTATTAAACCTCTTAACATTATTAAGGTATTATATGGCTTTATAGAACTAGTTCCGTCCCATGCGCAAACATGCGCTTCTCTAGCCGTGAGATGTACAACATTTAATAGTTATAATTCACAAATATAAATAGTATTGACACTGAAGGCTTTCGCCGAGTGCAGTCAGCACGTTCTTCCGGATCAAACGATAGATATCAAATGAGTCAAAGGCATTTGACGTTTGGAGCGAATTCGAAATTTGGGAAAGGAAATCGTAGAATAAAATCGCAGATTCCTTTTCGAAGGTTTGCAATAAAAATTTTGGAATTATTGCAAGGAATTAGGTGCTTAGGAATTTAGAAGTAATAAACCCGATAAAAACTATTGGAAAGAGTATTATTAACAATATCGAATTGATTAAGATATTCTCGATTAATTAATATAATGCGTATAACATAGTTTCGGAATTACTTTATGATTTTTGTGAATTAATTTTGGGAGAGCAATACCAAAGATATTTTCTGCTTCAGTAAAATTTGATTCTATTCACTTACTAATTTTTAATTTGCACAGCCGATACGTGAACAAATGTTATCGTTAAATGATTACAATAGCGTACAGTAGCGTTCTAAATAGATTTATTGTCAAAAAATGTCTATGTAAAGTAGAAGATTTATTCTTTCTTCTAACATACATGTCTTCAAAGTGAAACAGAAAGGCACATTAGCGCCGCGCGCGGCTACAGATTTTTTAAACTCCGCGATTTGTACACATTTTATACTGTAAATCGCGTGCGCATAATAAAGGTATTTCTTTACCTTTTATTCCTACTCGACGTTTCGGAACGGGTTACACCAGCCGTGGTCACGAGTTGACTAAACAGGCGTGTAGACCAGGATGGGAGCTGCGAGCAGTTTTATCAATACACTAGACTAACATTGTTGATAAAACCACTCGCAGAAATAAATAATAAACTGTGTCGCAGCCTTTCCGAATGTGAAAACCAATGTGGCTTGTTGATAAAACTGCTCGCAGCTCCCATCCTGGGGTACCTGCCACTCCAGTCGACTCGTGACCACGGCCGGTGTACCCCGTCCCGCACCGTCTAGTAGTAATAAAAGGTCAACAAATAGGTAACTTTATTATACGCGTTCAGAACCGATTTAGAATATAAAATAAAATATAACTTAATTAATAATTATTTTTGTTTTTTCTAAATTAGTTTCATTCGTCATTTGAATTAGTATAATTCAACTTAAATAATTCATTTAACTGACACAGTTAACCCTCAATCGGTAGATACCGACTAGAGCCGTGGCGCTTATTTTTGCTCCCTTTGAAATGTATGAGAATTATCAAGAGCACGTTGGTATTTACTCGTGTCTATGATATATGTGTATACTTATAATCTATACCTTTTTAAGTTTATCATAGAATATGAACACTCTTTTTTTATAGAAAACCGTTATTTATTATTTAATAACATACTGGGTGTAACCGAATTTTTTCCAAAGCCTAAATCCATGATTATGCTCGTGATTCTTGATTAAATTGATTGATATAAATCTTTAAATATTTTTGTATACATATCGATCTGTGTCAGCATATAATATAAATGTTAGTAAAAACACATTTTTTTTTTTCAAACTTCTCTTTTCTTTTCAAATTTTTTTCTAACATTCTCATGTCAATTAACTTAGAATCATGAACAGAGGTTTTAAGCTTTGAGAATAACTCAATTATACCTGTATAGTTTTCTATTATGTGTAACGTAAGTTTAGGTTTCTTTATCAGATTTGTCTTGTTAGATAAAACAATTCAAAATCGTCCACTTTGGTTAAAACAAGGTGTAATAACACCGTTTTCATTCAATTACCCTTTTAATATTATCGGATACCTTTTAACAAGTAGGGGTAATCAGGGGTATTTGGTAAAAGGGGCAATCTGGGGTATTGTGATGTAATAAGGGGTAATTGGGAATATACTTTAATCGATTCGCATTGAATGATGTTGGCATGTATCAGAGAATGTAAAATTCCACAGTATCAATAAGTGTACCATCAGCTCGCCGGACACTTTTTAAAAACAGACCATTTTTGTTATAATTGAATATCAAATTTCCGTCAACTTTGTATTAAAAATGTATAGTGTTTTAACGGAGTTTGATCGCGGTCTGGTTTTCTAAAGTATGTACTAATTGCAGATATATCAAAGGGGGGAAAAATACGTTTTAAGTGCAGGGAAGCCGTTCCCTAACGAATGTTTGCTGACGTCTTATTAAAATAAATAATTTAAAAAAAAGTTTTTATTTCGGCCTACTCTCAAGACTCCATAATGATAATAATACAGCGCTAAGAATGGTTAGTGATACCAAAGAGAAGTATTGACTCGTAGTTCTCAGCTGCCCGCTTCCCAATCATTGATTAAATACTGTATTTCGATAACTTTTTATAATAATGCAACAATTAATACAGTATTCGTGTCGTATTTCTTCTGAACATATCTATATTTTTATCTAATAAGACAAATAGATGATTTCTTTTGATATCTTAAAGCCCCGCGCACACTATAGACACAACAATCTTAGATCTTCTCGTATCTTGTTTATATTTATAATAATAATAAACATAATTGAAAAAATGAAAATTCTAAATACGTGTACATAATTGAAAATTGTAATTAAATTAATATTTTGTAGTTCTTTTGCGTCATGTACGAGACCTATATTAATATAATGTCTAATTACAACATTTAATATATATGTAAAATTCTAGGTATATATTTTTAAAATAAATATATGTGAATATTTGTAGAAAAAATAAATTAAAAATAAATATAACATCCCTTTTATATAGTATCGATGATTAAGTATATTCTGAGATACTAGCCCACCGCTCGAAGGGGAGGCCCTTAACCTCTTTAGGACATTCATTAACTTTGTGTTCCGCAAACATGTCAGACGCTCGACACCTGCACGACAACCCTAGTATGCCCCTAAAGGCGTTGTTGTATTGTATGAGTTGCTTGAATAAGTACCATAGGTGAATGTTGGAGAACGCCTGCAAATACATTTTAAATAGTCTCAGCGTCCTTAGAGCAGCGCGCGAATCACCTAGCCAGCATATTGCTCCGTGCAGCGAGGACCCGTCTCTGCCCATCGAGATCTTAAGTGTTCAGAACAACATGGCCGCAATATATTTTCGGGACCTTTCTTGTTTTAAATCAATACTTCGGCCTTTTAATACTATATTTTCGTCTATACCATACTATACCATTTAATACTATACCATCGTCGGCCGTAACTAGGATTGTTTATCAGAACGTCATTAACGAGTAATTAGTTAATTTATTATTTTTTGGAAAATTAAGCAAATAATTAACTTAAGATACTAGATATCTAGCACTCAACAACTCGGCATATGCTTTAGTAAAAACTGCAGCGCTCATTCATAGTTGTAGCCATTAGATTAAGTTTGTACTGCTTCATTGAGGCGTAAACGAAATCTATTTAGAATTGTCTCAAGACATAATTATAATAATCTTGATTATAGTGTGCGCAGGACCTTACATGTACGTTCAAAGTAATTATTAGTAAATAGATATAATTACATTTATAGGTTATAGTATGAATAGTAATTATAACGTGTACGTTTGTTTGATTTACTTGTTCTTTCGACCATGTTACACCACCGTGGCCAAGTGCTAACAGTTAACCGTGGTCACGCCTTGACAGTCGATCGTGGTAATGTCCCCACAGTCGACCGTAGTCACGAATCGACAGTCTATCTACACCGTGGTTACGTGCTGTCATTCGATCGTGATTACTAGGCGACAGTTGGCCTGCCGTGGTCACGCGGTGAATTTCATTCGACTGTGCTCACGAACTGTCAGTCAGCCGATCGTGGTCACGAGCGAACGGTCAGCTCTTGGCCACGAGAATAAAATTGCCGTTTACCTACATATTTTATGTTAAAAAATAATTGGTCAATAACTAAAAATCTTCCATATTATTGTCTTACATTTTACGCCTTGTAGAAATGTGCTTTATAATGGCTCATTTACACAGGGAGAGTTTCTCGAACATCAGTCAAAAGCTAGTATAAACAACTTATCATCGCGTGAACAGTTGTAGACGAGAATTGTATGCAGTTTGTTCGCCCGAATCGTTCGAGAACTCTCCTTGTGTAAATGGGCCGTTATGCTTATTGCAGTATGACTCACGAATCGTATTTGCAAAGGTGTTTTTGTAATTTACTAATTACTGGATCCATAAATATAGTGAATAAACTTACTTAACATGTTTGATTATAATAATACATAACTATGTTTTTATTAAATGTGTACACTTTGTTAATTAATATTCCTATATCCTTATTAATTGAGATTGTGAATTTCCCAACTATTGCATTTACCTGTGAAACTTGAATTACACAAAACGACGTTTTTGCAGAAATTTTGTTCGACTCGTGGTTTGGTTAATTTTCAAAAAAAAAAAAATGTTTAAAACGAATTAGATATACATTGGAGATATTTACAAAATTGAAAAACTTTTTTAATATTCATTAATTAAAACGTGTCATTTGGTGCTGAACAACCAATTTTTGTTTAAAAACATATAAAAGATATTTTTTTTATTTATTTAATTAATAAAGGCAGAATATTGCATTTTTTGTTTAGCAAACTGATTTTGACATTATTTTTTCATATATGTATTTCAAAATTCGTTATTCAACCGATGGCTTCAATAATGCGTTTTATATTCAGGGTTCATTTATTCGTGGATCATAGGTGCGGGTGCAATTAATATATTACACATTCTCATTTGAAAAATATGTGCCCTGTGTTTACACACGTTATATTTGTGCTTGCACAAATTTAGACGTGTTTTCCTTGGAATTGACGGATATTGTCGTCGTAGTAAAATTACATTAGTTATTATATATAGGACTGTTTTGGGATTTCAATTATCTCGTTTTTTTCTTTAAATAGCCATTTAAGCTAGCTTCTAATGTTCGTGGTTAAATATACTCTTTAAATTTTTCATAAATGGTCTCGGAAGTCTTCAATCAAGTTATACAAAAAAAAATCACTGACAGTCCAAATCAAGCTGATTCTCCATTTTTTTGGTTTAATTTTTAATATATAATAATAATGAAGGTATAAAAGTTTACTGATATATAACACGGGTATTGCATTTAATACTACCTACCTACACTTTTTTGTATTATACAGGCAGAAAAGGATGTGTCATATTTAGTTTGTCAAAAAACGATTACCGTATGTTTGGGACCCCAGCGGTCATAAAGAAATGTACTTACTATCGTAGATATAGTACTTGCATTATAATTATATATCGTCTTTGTTGCTCTGAAACAACGCGGAATACGTTGTCGCCATACAATACGTTACAATCTCCATCTGAGAAAGTTCCGAACATAAACTCGTTCATCTAATTTTGATACACAAACATACATCACCTTTTAAATATAGACATTATGACAGATACGCAACAGTATAAAGAAAATATAATATATATTAAAAAAAACTATGAAAATGATTAATAAACTAAAAAAATAAATACAACTTTGCCTCAAATCCTCAAAATTTATTCAGAATTCCAGATTTATCTCAATACTCAATTCCGTGGCGCAATTTATAGACTGGGGACCATTTATAAAAAAAAAACGCTTTTAAATATTATTAGAAATGTAGAATCTAGTATAATATTATACTAGATTATTTGGAAATGTCACAGATTGTTAATAAAGTATTGTAAATGCGAATGTTTGTTATTTTTTACACAGAACCTCAAACGTGTGCAGATCTCAAATAAAATATGACGAATTTATTACTAAAAACGTGTTTTTATTCATTGTTATATAAAGACATTTTATTATTACTACCCTATAGATAATGTATATTTTTTTATACGAGGAAAGACTGAAGAATAAATAAAACAATATTTCCTTATGTCTTTGTCTTTTATTTCGCCGACTTGGTCGACTACCCTCTTCTTACAAACTAAATACATTAAAAATAAGTTAGTATAAAAATAATTTATAACATTATCTGAGAAAAGAGACCCTTATATGTGAAATCGTAAGAAAAATATTTTTATTGCTTAAAAAGTCTGATATTAGTTTAATCTTAACCAAATTCAATAAGTTCACTCCGACAATGAGGTCCATTTTCTCAGATAACTGCAGCTAACTTTTAAGATTTAATTCTGTCCCTATTCCTTGCAAGGGACATAGTGATGGTTTTCAATTTTGTTTAGACCAGTATAAATACGATAAATAGTCGAATTTTTCAAAAAAAGGTCAAATTAATCGGTTCACCTTTTAACAGTTATGGGGGTGTGTTGGTGTCGCTGCCAGAATAAGCTTATTTTGGCAGCGCAATCATATCTCGAGAACTATTTTACGTTGTCAAGATGTAATTGCTCCCAGAATTAGCCGCCAAAAATAAAAACTAGACTAATTATTTATTGGTCTAGTCAGAATTCAGATCACACTACGTCCCTGCCAGGAACACAGACGACAATTGATATGACATTTAAGTACAAATATTCTCCTCTCAAAAGTACAAATACAAGGGTCTCTCTCACCACCTCTTTATCAGAAAGTAAATATCTGCTGGATTTAATTCAGATAATTTATCTATCAGATTATTGACAGTTTTATCAGGTGATGTGAAAAGCCCTATTTCAGTTGTATAGTCCGACAAAAATTTAGATGTAAGCGTGTGACGGTCGGTTAAGGGTTATCAATGTAACCAAGATTATACGGGAAGGAACCAATAATAATAAGAATTTTTTATTGTTTATAAATGGTAATTACATGTGCACACAAATGACTACAGTAGGCGACCTTATCGCTAAGGCGATCTCTTCCAGGCAACAAATATAAAAATGATACACTTGGGTAAAGTACGTTTTTTTAATCGCGGAGACTGATGACCTAACGCGGTGGTAATGTGTCCTAGTTTTGGCATTTTTAAAATAGTGATGTCCAGCAATCCGTATTAGATATTGTTTAAAAAGTGATTTTCTGTAAAAATCGCGTGGTGCTCGATCAAATCCGAGCACTCCATTGAAACGATCGAACCATCCCTTGGTTGCTCTCGACAAATTATTTTTGACACATTTTCCCGTATTGTAAAGATAAAAAAGTGTAGCGTAATGATTATCAAAGGACGATTGAACTCAAACGTGTAATACGTTTTGAAACGCAAAAAAAAAAATGAAATTTGCACATGGGACATCTAGCCTACCCAATCTCTTTCAGCTCATACTTTTGTCGTGGCGGCTACAAGACGGCCTGTTAAAGAATTCCAGCGAGACCGAACTAAAAGTAAATTAACACTGATTTTTCTATTAATTTATTCAAAGACAAAAACGGAATCATGATTTATTACACGGCAACATATATTATAGAGATCTGTTAATAAACTGATATTTCAAGATGGCTGCCGGTACTTAAAAGACAATCTATTTTACCTATTTTTATTGTTGCATAGAATTGTAACTTATAATAAGTTTATATAATAAACACTATTTATTTTTTACTTCATATTGTATTATTTTGTTAAACCCTTGACTTACTACATACATGTCTGTGTACAATAAAGTATTTCTTTCTTCGCCACGTTCATCTAAAGCCTTGTCGGATTATACGCATTTCCTTGGAAATGTCCGATAATTTTATCAATTCAGTCGTATTATTTGAGCAAATAATAAAAAAAGACTTAAAGCCGGTTTAAAACCGATTTAAAATAATGGTTACGTCCGAAACGTAATCTATTTGCAAATTTTCCATAAATCTTAAACGGCATCTGTCATACAATTTGATAAGTTAAAAAAACTGTAATTATAATATCGATTTTCAATACTTTTACGTGTTAAACCAAAACCGGTTGTTTCTACACGAGTGCCTAGTTTAGATCGATATGCGTAGAACACTAAACTAGTATTTAACCGTTAAATGTTAGTGAACCGTTCCTTAACAATTGCGGTTTTATAAAACCGGTTCCATAAAATCATAGTTTGTTCCAGATGAGCGCACATCAACATATCTTTGATAGGAAATTAGTAAATCGTCGTTAAAAGTCGAAATACTCCTTTATAAAACAAAACGGACTTTATAATTATCATGTCTTCAAAATCCGTAATATCCGTGAACGGCAGCAATAAGTTGATCCAAATTTTATAAATTTTAAATAGAAATCTCTAATATGTTGTAAAAAAATAATTTACAGAGATATTTTTAGAGAAATTAACTTCAACATTAAAGTGATATCTCGATATTTAAAACGTAAACGCAAACATTAAATTTTTAAATTGTGCCCTTGAAAAACAATTGATTTTGACTTATTTACTCTCGCCATGCACGGATATGTCAAACGGAAAACCGGTTTGAAAAAAACCGATTCTTAAACTAACGCGAATAAAACCGTGGACGAACATTAGTCGTAAATTAAAAGTCGTAATTATTTCTGAAGGTCATAAAGGAAGCAACATTGAAGTATTTGGGCATGGCCTCGAGCAAGTTCCTGTACTCCGGGGTGTAGTCCTGTGGGTGGTGTATTTTATGAGCGTGGTGAGATATGCTCATTATACCACCGGATTGAAGCGATAGAGGCACCTAAAATATTAATAAATATGTCATTACTGTCTTTTATAGAATAGATGGCAGCCGAGCGGGTGGACCACACGATGGTAAGTGGTCACCGCCGCCCGTGGACACCGTGACGACGCGTCACCGTTTAGGGAGTGTATGGAAACTAGTTTCAAGACGCGATTCAATAATGATTTACTCCGCGTTCCCCAGATTCCACTTTTGCCGGATGGTAATTATCTTCCAATTCGCCAGAACCCAGACATGTTGAAATATTGGAAATTATTGTTTTACAAATGGCATGCAATCAGTGATGAAAGAAGATAATAATAGAAATTATCATTTTTATATATTTTTGCATCACAAAGCAGGATATCAACATATCCAAGTATAATTTAATACCGTACAATGTGTACAGAAGTGTAAAATCTAAGACAGCATGAAAGACTTTTAAATAAAAGAAAAGAACAAAATGAGTGAGAACAAAACAAAGGGAGTCCTTTACAAAGTAAAGGACAATCATGCTCTGTAGTCGGAACGCGTTAGACTTTGTTGTTGAAAGTCAACAAACCGTCAGAGAATAAGTCCAATTCCGGATGATTGGAAGCTGCATTATTCACGCTGTAGCATGGCGCGGATGACAGCTGTCAGTATGACACAACTAGAGAGGTGACAGTGTTCAATCGAGTTTTAAAAATGTCGATAACGATTCTCAGAGCTAATTAGTTTCTAATGGTGTTGGGTAATCAAGACTTCTCGGGAGTGTTTTAACTCACTTAATCCTGCTTCGCTTGCGGATCTGACTCCTCTTAGTTACTCCTTAACTCTTTTGATTCACCTACTTAATCACCTTCCCTTTCCCTAACGGTTGTTGCATAAGGTCATGCCATAATTGCATCTCTATTTTGAGCCCCCGACAAGTGCCGGTGCGCGATCATAATTGGCGCCGGAATCGGAATGAATAACAATTCGATGGAACAATTAAGGGACTCTGCTCCGCTCGCGGATTCAACTCGTTTGATTCATTAACTCCGAAGATACCCATCACTAGTTTCTACACATTCTATAAATGGGTTTATTAACCCTTTTAGTGGCCAGTGAATCAAGGAAGTACTTGATGTTATGATTTTGATACTCACACGCATATAAATGTGAAATACCCAAAGTAAAATCTGGCAAAAGTGGAATCTGGTGAAATGGAATAAGAATAACATATCATCGTACAGTAATTAAAATTGTATCTGCAAACAGTGAAGCAAACAAGCTTTTGGACAAGTATTATTTTTAGGTTTGCTACCGTTGTTCCCACTGACAATCCCCACTGGTGGGATTAACGGGAATCGTAGATAAAATTATAACCGTTGCCGCCACTGTAGTTTTTATAAAATACCCTAATATGTAATTAATAAAGAATAATTACTAGCAAATAGGATGTTCTTTTACTAAAATTACAATTAGTTCAAAATTAATTTTGTCTGTAATTCCCATCGCCCCCACCAATGGGAATTGTTAGGGGGGTCAACGGTATTAAACCTATTTTTATAGTGACGTACGAGCAGTCAATCTGCATTTATATTTATTGTACAGTATAATGAAACTCCTTAGAGAAATCTGTGTACCCGATGGCATAAGAAACTTTCTAAGCATTTGACGTATAAATTCACGCAATTTAGTAACTATATTGTCTATACAATATTGAAGCTTCAGTAACCCTGTAAATAAAAAATATGAAAATATAAAGAAATCTAAATATATGAGCCTACAAAAATAGTTTTTAATATGTGAATAAGTACATTAAAACTGTTTACATGTAACTAAGAATTAATATGAATTTCCTGATTTTTTTTAATTACATAAAAATAAATAAATTGATGACGAATTTACTCGTATGTGCATAAAACTATCCCACACTCGCTCAAGTCTGTGTGACCTCAAGCCGCACAAGTCTCAAGTGTGTGTGACCTTTGACCGCGTCCGCTTATCGCTCGCTTAGGTCTTTGACCTTTGTACGCGCACCGGATTTTCTTTAGAGATTTTTATTTTATTTTTAATTTAAACTTAATTGCACAGACTATATTTACAAAAGGCGGACTTAATGCCTTGAAATTCTCTAGCAGTCAACCTCTGGGTAAGCAGAGAATTGAGAGAGCATTATTGTATAAGTTGTTTTTTTATACATATGTTCAGTATAACCCTCTGGATCGCATAAATTTTACACTATTTTTGTAGGCCCTTACAAATCACAATGATACTTACAATAAATGTCAAGCTGAAGTCCAAAGGAACATGAACGCTACTGTAAGTCGCAACAGAGTGGACAATCCCATAAATCGGTCTGTCTTCTTTCTCCAAAAACGCAGTCACAGCTGATTGGAAAGACCACGAGGTCAAATTTACGTTAGCTATTGGCCAAATAGTTAACATGTTGTGAGGAGCACCTGCATTGAAAAAAAATGATTTATTGGGGAAAATAGTTTAGTTTTTTTTTTGGTATTAAAATCTATATATAAAGATGACAAACGAACAGACAATCCACGTGATGGTGGGTGTACAGTGGCGCGGTGTCTCCACATCAGTACACAATGACCAACTGCCGCCAGACATTTGGGACAAGAAGTGAGGAATAGAAGTATAATGGGACGAGTTCTCGTTCCGTTACACCTCACAATTCTTCTTGGAGGGGATGGGTTGGGATAGGGAATCAACAGTGTAATTGAATAAATAAATAAAAAATTAAGAAACTAAAACCCGACTACGACTGAAAATTCCCTTTAAAATGTAGTAAATAAGACTTCACCGTTTTTATTAATTGACACACAAAATTTACCATATATTCGTATGATAAGCGCTACCTAATCCGCTTTCAATAGACAATTGTTCTTTGTCTATGAAACGAGGTGATACGATTCAACTGTAGTTAATACATTCAATATTGAAACAAACCTATTGGCATAGTCGTAGTCGTCAGCCATATAGTAAAGTTATCTTATAATTACTCTGAAAAATGAGCGTGTTAATGATACATTCCAAGAGCAGCGACATCTCGGAGAAATCCTAAGAAACAACGAGATATGAATACCAACATAGTTTAGAAGTCATTTCACATAGATGTCGCTGCTCGCATACATAAACTCGCTTAAAACCATAGACTAATCTGAAATGTAATCGGTTTATCGATTTACCGGACTTGCCGTAGAACCAGAGAATAACATACAACACACGTCTGTGTACATTCGATCTTTCATCGCCGCCATCTTCCACCCTCTAAGTCTCAAAGGAGGCAGAGCGTTAAAACGCAACGCCTATTTGTTAGTTTTTCAACTAATTTCTAAGCCCTTGATCCAATTTTAGTATACAACGAACTGGAAAATAATTAAAATACTGCAAAGAGGTCGCCATGTCATTTGTCCACAGATATAATAGTTATGAAAATATCTTACTTATCATCTGCATGTTGTATGTGCACGCCTCACCGACACACGTGCGGTTAATTAGCCGCACGCCGGGCGGCGGGTCGAACGCGGCGGGCGGACCCATCGCTATCAACAACCCTTGCTGACTGCAAATGTAAATTTTACACTTTTAGGACCTTTCTCACCACTTTCTGACCGGGTACCGGGCCAAGTTCGCCAAGCTGGGCCACGAAAAATTGGCACAACAAAAATATAATTAAGGTACCCACTTGAAAACTACTCAATTAGGGTACCTACTTGAAAATTGTACTTAATTAAGGTACCTACTTAAAAACTACGTCCAAAATAAAGTAACATAACAATCTGATAGATAAATTATCTGCCAATTAAATCTAGCTGATACTGAATTTCTGATACCTTCTGATACAGTATCCAGTATCCGTATCCGCTGATACAGTATCTGATACAGTATCCGCGGGTGGTGAGAAGGGCCCTTAATAAACAATAACTCTTCTTTTTGCCATCTTCTACTTTGAAACTATAAATATTATGCTATTTTGAAGATAAATGTATATTGTTTCTTATAATTTATCTATTTATTGGGAAAACAAACCTTTATTACAAAAGTACTTATTAAGATTACAATACGAAATCTTTTTTCTATATGTTTTCTGTTTGAATAGAATTTCTATTTGGTTCCATAAATGGTTCCCACTGGTTCTGATTTCTATTTGGTCCATTTGTAGAGAATGCTAATAATATTCAAAGATAAATATATAATTAAAAAATATTCATTCCATGTTCACCAAATTCCATTTTTGCCAGATAATTTTCTTCCACATTCGCCAGAACACAGGTACGTTTTTGAAAATCTGGCAACAATGGAACTGAAGGAAAAAAAATATATGGAGATAAGGTTAATTATTGTAATTAGACATACTACAACTATTAGATAATCCACAATTGGTAACATTTTTCATATTAAACTTATTTTAAGGAAGTACTGGATTAAAAAAGTGCCCCAAGTAAAAAAGACTGTCAAAAGTGGAATTCTATTTCTGTTGTATATGACAAAAGTGGAATCCAGTGAACGTGGAGTAAATCATAAAATAGGCTGGAAAAATAATTTTGATACCTGAATCCAATAATAAATTAACCTAGCAATGGATGCAAGTATCAAAATTATTTATCAAACTATTTTTAGCGATTGTATTATATATTATACTTTTATTTAACAAAACGTTTATCCACATAATAGAGGATATGTGCATACATAGCCACAGAATAGAGGATGTATACCATAGCCACAGAATAGAGGATGTATACATGCATAGCCACAGAATAGAGGATGTATACATGCATAGCCATAGAATAGAGGATGTATGCATGCATAGCCACAGAATAGAGGATGTATACATGCATAGCCATAGAATAGAGGATGTATGCATGCATTGCCACAGAATAGGGGATGTGTTCTTAAATAGCCATAGAATGTAAGCTATAGAATAAAGAATGTGTGCTTACATAGCCACTGACATAGAGGACATGTACTTACATAACCATAGGAATAACCACAGACAAAATACAGGGTGTGTGCTTACATAGCCACAAGGATAACCAAAGAATAGAAGATATATATGCTGCGCTTACACTGGAAAACATTAAACATGAACAAACAAACAATATACTTACAGCCGCGCTTCGAAAGTTCTTCTATAAAGCGGCAAATTACAAAAGACATGTCTGTAGCAGTCCTCCTCGAAGTCATTCCTCGTATTTAAATTGTACCCTCTTTGTGTTGATAAGTGGCTAAGGACCGATTTCATGGACTCGATTGTGTAGGCGTCTTGTTTCGTAACGAACACGCCTGAAGTGACTGATGTCACTTCGTTGTTGATGTTGTAGTCTGTTGTTTGTGTGTGCTGGGGGGAGAGGGGGGGGGTAAATGATAGTCATTTATACTTTAATATACACACGCATATAGTAGATAAAAATGGATTAATAACATAATGTACAACAGATGAGTTTATCTCCTCGGGAGATTTCTCCCAGCAAACTCAGCGACAGGGATCAGGTGTGTGTGAAATAGGTACAGTATGATATTTTATAATAATCGATAGAACTGGGCAGAAATGATAAATTATATTTTTAAAATAGTCAATAGAACTGGGCAGAAATGATAAATTATATTTTTAAAATAGTCAATAGAACTGGGCAGAAATGATAAATTATATTTTTAAAATAGTCAATAGAACTGGGCAGAAATGATAAATTATATTTTTAAAATAGTCAATAGAACTGGGCAGAAATGATAAATTATATTTTTAAAATAGTCAATAGAACTGGGCAGAAATGATAAATTATATTTTTAAAATAGTCAATAGAACTGGGCAGAAATGATAAATTATATTTTTAAAATAGTCAATAGAACTGGGCAGAAATGATAAATTATATTTTTAAAATAGTCAATAGAACTGGGCAGAAATGATAAATTATATTTTTGAAATTGTTGTTAGATGAAGGAGAAAATTATACAATATTAGCGACCCGCCCTCGCTTCGCTTCGGTTTATGTTTTTTTTACAAAAAAAATCAACATAAAATATAGCCTATGCTACTCAGGGATAATGTAGCATTCTAATGGTGAAAGAATCTTTGAAATCGGTCCAGTAGTTTTTGAGTTTATTCGTTACAAACATACAAAAATACAAATCTTTCCTCTTTATAATATTAGTATAGATTAAGATAGTTACTAGATCAGGATAGAAACCCACTAATGGTGATGAGTACAGATCGGGGTCTTAGTAGAAGTTGGATAACTTTTTTCTAGTTTTTTACAAATTTGGCCGGTACTTCGAGTAGCTGTCTGATGTACTGATGTGACAGCGACGTGTTTTTTTTTTCTTGTGACTTTAATGGCCTTTCATGAGTGACCGGACATGTGCGGTTTGGGGCGAGCGCAGAAGGCGCTCAGCCAGGAACAAAGAGTGTGTGCAGCAACGAGCTTAAGGGCTCCAGTTATGACAGGGATGGCAATCTTGTTTTTAAAAACGAAGGCGGCAGAAGAGCATACAGTTCACCTGTTGGTAAGTGGTTACTGTCGCCCATAGACATCCGTGATACGTGCCAACATTAGTCCAAAATGACAAACGTCGGCACGCCCCTGGATGCGCTGCCTACCTTTGGAGATATAGGAATGGATTTGGAGAAAGGGTTGGGAAAATGGGGAGGGATAGGATGAGAATGGGTTCTGGCACATCTCACTCACTACCGAAACACGTACGTACATTAAGGAAATAAGATAAAGTGGAAAATGCAGTACATTTCAAGGTAGTCTTCTGTGAGAGAGGGGTAACGTGGCCAGTCGAGCGCGCCCAGCAGCTGTTGGATTGCAGCGTGCACTCTCCCCCTCAATCTAATGGTAAAGTGAAAAGTACAGTTTACGATTTCAAATTATCAAAGGAACATTGAAACGATTGATGGATGCAAAGCTATATCCTAATTATTTTAATAAGGTGACAAACAGCGTTAAATGTAAACAATAATCATGTTAGTTGTTTATACTCACAAACCAGTAATGCCTCTGGACGGAAGGTCCATCATCGCTGTATGGACTCATCGGTATGAACATTATTATGAAGCAAACGGCCCCAAGTAATGACATCACTATCCAGAGACGCTTGCGCGAGAACAGCAGTTCCGCTCCCGACTGGAATATGCATTTACGCAAGTCAGAAAACCAATATGACGGTATTATACACTGAAATAATGCAAAAGCTGAATAACTAGTATCGAGGGTAGAATCGATTCTAGCAATTATTACAATAGGTTTATTTATTGTTCATTTCTAGTATATCTTTTGTTCGCAGTTGCACTCTACGTGCCTGCCCTGTATTAAGTAATGAGCGTTACGAACGTTTTAGATAGAAAAATAAAGCTTTACATGTTTGTATTTTTGATTTATTCCCTAAAATAACTATATTCTTTGCTAGAACGTTTTATACCTATTAGGTGCTTACATATGAAATGAACGATTTTATTATTGGCCACCCAGTTTCCATATCTTCTGTTCTAATTCCAATTTCAAAATAAAACAAAACACATCAAATAGCTACAATGTTCTTATTTCAAAATCAGTATTTCATTTGTTTTACTGTACCTAAATTTAGTTCATGTGAATATCTTGAAAATAAAGTAGATAAATTGAAAATTCGTGCTATTTTTGAATATGAATTTGGTCGCGGCACCAACGCAAGTCAGACAGCACACAATATCAATAGGCCACAATGGGCCAAACACCACAAGCGATCGCACCGTGCGTCGGTGGTTTGAACGCTTCCGTTTTGGAAATTTCAATCTTAAGAATGTGCTCCACGGACGACCTACGACCTAGGTTAATAACGATGAATTACAGGTTATAGTGGTAGTAGATCCATCTCAATGTACAGCTGCGTTAGCAGCAGGGTTTGATGTTAGTGATAAAACAATGCTGGTTCATCTGCGTCAAATCGGCAAAATAAAGAAGCTCGAAAAGTGGGTACCGTATGAAATGAACGAACGTCAGCGACAACGCGTCGAAGTGTGCACTGTGTTATTGAACCGTCACAAAAACGAAGGAATTTTCAATCGCATCGTGACTTGTGATGAGACATAGATCCTGTACGATAACAGCAAACGTTCGTATCAGTGGCTGGAGCCAGGATTTGCAGCCCAACAATGTCCAAAACGCAAGATAACTGAGAAAAAGTTACTGGTATCAGTTTGGTGGTCCTGTGCCGGTATTGTCCACTACAGTTTTTTGCGAGCCGGTCAAATTGATGCTGATGTGTACTGGAAGGAGCTGCAGACGATGATGGAAAAGCTAGCAACAAAGCAACCAAGTTTGTTCAATCGCTCATCTTCACTTCTTGATGACAATGCCCGCCCTCAACATTTCTCATATACGACAGTTTTGAAACTTCCAGAGCTGGACCTGGAGACTCTCCCTCAACCACCATACTCACCGGACCTTGCGCCGACAGATTTCCATTTCTTTTGGGACAAATTTTTGCAAGGAAAAAAATTTGATTCTGAAGTAGCTGTGATTAGGGCTTTTGAAGAATTCGTTGATACCCGTCCACGGGACTTTTACTTGAGTGGCATCAATCAACTGCCCGTGAGGTGGCGAAAGTGTGTAGAGAATATGAATCAATATTTGGCCTAACAATAAATATTATTATAACAATAAAAAAAGAGTCAGTTTCTCATACAAATCGTTCATTTCATAGGTGAGCACCTAATACATAGGCTGTATTATGTATTATTACCTAATACATAGTTGATGTGTTTCAAGTTTTGCGTTATCTAAGGAACACTGTACACGACAATAAAAGAGTGTAGAGCGATTTCTGTATAGTTCAAAATCGCGTAAAGTTTCGTCAGTCACTTTCAACGTTGTCTAAAGTTCTCATTCAAGATACCGTTGTGTGGTGTAAAAGTATCTAAATGTAAGCGGATATTGTTATGATCACTTCCCGTTCCATTCCCAGGGATAATCCTTCCAAATCCACTCCTAAATCTCCAAAGGCCGGCGGCGCATCCGAAGGCGTGTCAACGTTTGTCAATATTGACTAATGTTGGCATGTATTGTAGATGTTCATGTGCAATAATATCCACAGAAGCTATTACTCATTCACAAAGAAAATTAAAAAGTAGTAAATTAGAATTTTTGCAAATATTTCTTTTGACTTTTTCATTACCCCAGCAAAAGGAATCTTATTCTCGGCACTAGTTTGAAAAATATTGAGCCTTCAGCATTGTCTTGTTAACTCTAAATGGACATCGGGTCCGCGCTCAAGTGTCCGAACTAAAAGGGAAACAAAACGAAAAAGAGAAACAATTCCACGTCAGTGTTCACTCAGCCGAGCAACCGACGACAAGTCTATAATGCCGCGTTGGGTGATGAACAATAGTAAAAATTACGCAGCAACGGTCGCAATAAAAGGTTGAAATATCGTATTTTCAGCAAGTGTGATTGTTCGCCACCATTGTCCTTGTAAAAGTAATCAATAACAAAATTTGTCTGTCCTTGTGCCACGCGCACTTATTAGAGAATACAAATAAGGTTCCTTTGCTGAGATGCCTTCACATTTTATACCATTTGACGTGACTTTGCAATGACGTATATTTTCAACGGCAACCTTTGCACAGCCTTTTTTACCTTTTGCACAGCAAGTAGGGTCATTACCAACTGCGCCAATCGGTCGTGCGAAATTATGATTTGTCTCTTACGTGAAATTCCCAGCGTTGATATAAAAATATTATTAATAATAGTACATTACTACTGTCCGCGCCCGAAATAAAGCAATTGACGGCCGAGCAATATTGGAAGGATGAGGTGAAGCCGAGCCCTTACGAAGTGATTTTAAAAGGACGAGGCGAAGCCAGTCCTTTTAAAATAAACGAGGCCGTTAATTGCCGTTTATTGTGAGGAAACAATAAACAAATTAATTCAAGAAACACCTGTTTCATTCCTGCCAATTCGACTGCGCGCGGTTTTTGTTCTTTTTTTAAACTTTTGAAAAGAAATGCAAATTCAGCCTTTATAATAATAAATAATATCGTGTACGTAAAACAACCTAATTTATGTTAGTGTGCACTAAAAATAACCTTGCTACTGTCCAGCAATCTCTATTATTGTCGTGTTGGAAATTGCCGGCGTGCGTACAGTAAAGAGCCGATTGACGTATTCTTTTTTTTAAAATAATGAAGCCATTGCAAGTAGCAGAAAAATAATATTAGGTACGTCACTGCAAGGTCAGTTCAGATTCCGTATAAATCTGTCATTATACATATATACATATATGTATATCGTTATACCGACCAGGGTGGCGGACACTAAAAGGGCCATAGCGAGGTTAAGGACTCCAATGGTGACGTCAGGGGAAGCAGCGCCGGAGCGACCCATGATGGGTATTAGTAATGCGTTGATACGTAGAACGAGCGTTAACACGAACATTACCACCGGCAGTGAGAGAGATAGCTCCATCAGTAGGTGTTGCCATGCTAAAATAATATAAAAAACAATATTATTCATAGAATATAGGTAATCGAATTTATACATATTATAATAAAATCGTAGCAGATTCGTGGTTGTACGTTAAATATTTGAAAAGGTGATTGGATTATAAAGTGCAAGTGATACAGGGTCCAAAACAACAATTGTTAGAATTTTTGTCTCTGTCTGTCTGTCTGAACGCGCATCACGCAAAAACTCCTGGACGGATTTTAATGAAACTTGGCATAGTCATTAATTATATGCCAGACTAACATTTATGGTACTATTTATCCAGATCCATTATAGAGTCCGGACGGGAATTACAGGTTCACGCGAACGAAGTCGCAGGCACCGCTAGTTTATATAATAAAATAGTAAGAAAGCCATATGTCGGTACATTTTTTTTTTCAAAAAAATAATTCAATTCAATTAATAATTCATTTAATAATGTATTTATTATTTAATGTATCTATTTATAATTTTTCTTTGAATTTCTGTACCCTTCCAGGGTGTTGTACGTACGTCATAGGATATTTTAATTTTAATGTACCCACAAGATGCAATAAATAAATAGATATTTATTTTATTTAGGCACAGCAATGCTATAAATACAAAACATGATTTGAGTATACAATAAGACTAACATCCAGTATTATAGACGTGCACAACATGGATAACAAATTATTTAGCCTAGATGGTGACACAAAAAAGGATGTAAATTTGAAAATTAAACAAAGATAATGAACTTAAAATTGGAATTTTAAAAGTCGTTTAGTTAAATTGAAATGATCTAAAGAAAATACAAATGTGAAGTGAATTATCTTGTAATACATAACAAAGACTTACCTTGCAATCTGACGTATCTGATGACTGTTATAGTGACAAGTGACGTCAGAGACATGAGAAACAGGGGCACAGAGAATACATATCGCATAGTCGTTAAGGTCGATACTGGCAGTAGTGCCAACACACATATAGCCAGAAGTAGTCGTGTGGCAGCCATAGATTGTAATGTCCTCAGGCAGCGGTTTAGACCGATCTAACAAAGAGGAGGCTGTATTAAAATTAATATCTTATGTTCCTATGTCTATTATCCTATGTCTTTCTACGGACTTAGGGCAACCTATCCGTTGAATTACGTTGAAAACGGTTCAGTAAATAATCGAGAAAACGTAACAGACAAAGAGCCAGACTAACGAACACATTTTCGTGTTTATATTAGTGTTATATTGACTTTTTTTAAAAAAGTGTCTTCATTCGTTTATACTATATCTCTAAAAACGAAGAATCTATAATAAAAAAGTAAATAAGTATTTTTAGAAATGCATCTTTATTTATTTATATCGTAATAATTATTAATAAACTATACGAGTATGCTACAATAAGAACAACCCGGGAGGGACTACAACTAGACTACAACAATGACGTCACATCTAAAATGTTATGGGTGGCTACTGTTTTATTTTATTAGATACAGAATGCCATAAGACCATTTGAATTTGTCTTTGTACCTTTTAATGCAATAAGCTTATTAAATAAATAAAATAGAGAAAACAAACCCCCTCTTTTGGAGTTACTGTAGTGGAGTAGAACAATGTAAATTATACAATTGTTTAAATTGGTTTTATCGCTAAAATTTGATTCCATTGCAATTTTTGAAGGCGAGAGTGCACGCTACAATACATCGGCCTCTGAGCGCGCTCGACTGGCCCCGTTACCCCTCTCTAACAGAAGACTACCTTGTAATGTACTGCATTTCCCACTTTATCTTATTTCCCTAATGTACGTACGTGTTTCGGTAGTGAGTGAGATGTGCCAGAGCGCATTCCCATCCTATCCCTCCCCATTTTCTCAACCGTTTCTCCAAATCCATTCCTATATCTCCAAAAGCAGGTAGCGCATCCGGGGGCGTGCCAACGTTTGTCATTTTGGACTAATGTCGACATGTATCACGGACGTTTATGGGCGACAGTATCCCCTTACCATCAGGTGGACTGTATGCTCGTCTGCCGCCTTCAACCATAAAAAAAAATATATTTGACAAAAAAACACAACCTGTATAAAATACTATAAGAAAATACTTTTCTCCTTACCTTCAACCTCCACGTATCGTGATATTCCGATACTGTGAACGACACTATCAAATATGGCATCCAAAATATAGGCACAACTATCCATGGCTGTGTTAAGTAACTGCAAATTAAAAAAAGAAGTATTTCGAAGCCTGCTGATGGTACAGATGTCCCACAAAACATACAAACGGCTGTATATACATATCCATATATCACTAGTTTATATCAGGATCGAAGGACCACAAAAATATAGGGGACGGAATCAACACTGGAAAATACTTAAAGCAATACTTTAATCGAAGCTTAAAATTAGACATTCGACTTTAGACATTAGACTTTCCCGTTGTTTTATGTAAACGAAATGAAAATTAATTATGTCAGGCGATGACGTCATTTAATTTGGATAGTCATTATTCATATTAAAACAAAATTCGTGTTAAAGACGCGTTTGTAAAACAAAAAAAATGCTGACCCGCTGATGGTACAGTCATCCCCTAAAGACATAACCACCTGTGTAACGGACACTCTGCTTATATCCGACTGGAGGGACCACAAAAATGTAGGGGACGTGAATAATAAACTGACGATTAATAAATTGCCAGCCGATGACGTCATTTGATTTCAATAAAAGCAAATGAGTTGAAAACGGAAAAATTAAATAAATATTTTCGTTATTTCAAATATTGTTATGTTAAGAAATTATTTAAAAATACAAAATATATCCATAGGGGACAAGCACGCCTTTTGTGTGTATTTTCTTTTGTATTTTTATCATTTGTGTACAATAAAGTATATAAATAAATACATCTTTAAATAATATGCTCGCCGCAAGCATTGCCCACCGGGATTTTATTAGTTGAACAATTAAACAGTAAAAATAGTCTATTGCTACTTACCGTAGCTGCATATCAGCGCCGACCAAAATGAAAATGCACATGACGGCCACTGCCCCGCCCACGACCATAGACAACAGACGCCCTCCCGCCGCGAACAACAACTCACAGCATGTTGACGAACCTAGAAAGTGTAAAGCTCGCTTTATAAGGACAACCACAAGGAGGTTTAAACATTATATTTATATAAGGTGAAACAAAAAATTCCCGCACCGTCGTAGCTGGCGATGGCGATTCTTGCTGAAAGAAACAATCTGAGAATCGATTCTAATCGAAGGCCAGAGAATTGATTCTCGATTAAATCGGTGGCCTAAAGATCGATCTTCGATTAATCGATTCGCTTCCATTTTCTTTTAATATGCTCTTGATAAGCCGTTAAAATCAGCGAAAACAAATATATTTGACAGTGAAAATTAGAATACAAAAATATACATTTTTTTCTTGAAAATCTTACTAAAATAATTACATTTTTTTTATATAGTGAAATAGACGGGCGAGCAAGCGGTCCCACGTGGTGGTAAGTGTTACCGCCGCACATAGACACCTGCAACACCAGGGGTTATGCGTGCGCGCCGCAGACCTTGCAAAATCCTATTTACAGCTTTCTTGAAGAACCCCATAATAATAGTTAATTTTCAAGTTAACTAAAAATAATACATGCAGGATTCTCCGATTAATCGATCTCAGATCGCCATCCCCACTCTTAACATTAAACTTCTATGAATTTAACAACATTAACATGAATTAACATTAACATTAAACATTAACCATGAATGCAGTTTTTCTTATCTTTAAAAATATAATAAAGCTTCCTTTGAGTAAAATTTGCTACCTTTAATAGTTAGGATACTTTCCCTCAAGGGCCCATTCATTTGATTCACCTATATAATAACTTAATTAATTAATACTCACGGAATCCAACAAGCCACAGGTAGTACAGTATGGAGATACACGCTAATATAACGATAAACGCGTCCACGAAGTTAGCGGCGCGCAGCGAGTACGTGACCACGAATACATTCAGGTAGTCGTAATACACTGCCGCTTCTGGGCTCGTCTAAAAATATTTCTCTTTTTATTGCCCGAGCAAAGCTTGAGTAAGCAATTCACGTAATCAAAGGCTCTTTTTATTGGCGTTAAACTTCGTAACAATAAAATAGTTTTAAATGCAATCAGTAAATAATACGAGTCCCCGCCATTCTTCAAATGATTAAGTTCGAATTCATATCTAATGAAATAAAAACTCGGTAAATACATGCTAATTGTTAGTTAGATATAGTTAGTTTTAGTGTGCTGGATGAGATATTAAAAGCTAGCACACTATTTTTGGAGGACAGTAAAAACTCTGAAATGATTAGGAACTAGCTGTACCCGGCCACGCGTTGTTGTGGCTGCCCAACAGATGGCGCTTACCCTGTTTTTGGGTAAAAGCATGTTTTTACCCTGTGGTAGGTATATAAAAACACGTATTCGAATGTAATGTCGTGTCAAAATTTCAAAGCAATCCGTGAAGGATTTTCGGCGATTTAAGATTTTGAACAAACGAACGTTGACATTTTTCTTTTTATTTATATAGATAGAGAAATGTATTCTTATGAACCATGGCGTCGATTTTAGAGTTCTGAAAACTGCATTCGAAGATTTTCAAAAATCCCACTCACAGTCGAGAATTGCTTCGATGGGTTCATTTTCCTGGAAAAAATCTTATGTTATCGCTAATTGATAGTGTAAGTTGTAAAGAACAAATCTCGCTAAGGAACCTTGTCTAAGTTTTACGATTTTCTACAATTGCAGAAGTTTAGTGCTTGTTGCTTGATGGGTATACCTACTGATCTATCATAAAAATGCATGTGAAGAGGCCACTGCCAACAATTTTAATCATTTGAAAAAAGAACAATATCGTTGTGCGTGTCGGTTTATTTAAAGTTTTAAAAATGGAATACTTCCTGTTTCCCAATGGAATTGCCATTCTGTTGTTACTTACCTTTTTTATACCCATTACCTACCACTTTGAGCATTAAATAATACATTATTTGAAATGAATTCTATTTCTTTCTAGACAAAAGTTCCTTAGGAAAATATATTCCTTGAAACTTTTACTATCAATTAATGAAATAACACTATTTTACAAGATTTACGCTTACGATACGATTACGATTTTTTCAAGGAATCGATAATGAATATGTTTTTAAAAATATTTGAATGCAATTTTTCATAACTCCAAAATCGACGCCATGGTTCCTTAGAACATATTTCTCTAATTTTAATGGTTGCAGACTTGTCCCATGCCGACATGTCTCAAACCACTGCTGGACATGACTCCTCGTGTGCACGGGCTCGTGCATGAGGGATGTAAGGCATTAAAATGCCACGCTGCCCAAGCTGTTTGGCAAGTATACTCTTTTAGAGGTGGTATAGTTCCTCAAGGTTCATGGTAGCCGCTTATTCTTAGTCTCCTTTTACGACACCCACGGGATACAAAAGTATACTTTACAAAAGTACATTATTAATTTCCAACACAAAATGAAGTATAATATATTACAAATGTTTCGTTCTGTCTATCGCTTCGTATCTCTTCGATGAATGGTCGGATTTTCAAGAAAATAACTTCACTTTTTACAAAATTAAACGTATCAAGTGACATATTACCTTTTTCTCTAAATCGTCCGTATCCCCCAACTCGCTGGCCAGGGCCAATATCATGTCTCCCGCGCACTGTATGACGCCGGGCTGCACCAGGTCCACGTGGTCATATCGGGTGTGGTACACGTGACCCCACTTTACAAACGCTATGTCCACACCTGACCACATATGAACGAGTTGTGGTTAATACTGATAGATATTAAATAATTATACATATTTGTTAATTATACATATTTATCGATTGTGTCGCACAATTGAGAATTTTTCAAAATGACGGAAAGGCTCCATACAAAAATGTCCCAACCCCTTTGTTACTCAAAAAACATTTACTGAGTTTTTTTTTTATATAGACTAGTGGGCGGACGAGCAAGCGGTCCCACGTGGTAAGTGTTACCGCCGCCCATGGACGCCCGCAACACCAGGGCGTATGCGGGCGCGCCGCCGACCTTGCAAAATTATATTTGGAACGGCAAGGCGCAAAATTTGTAAGTTGTAAGCGGACGCGTGACGCACGCACGTCACGCACCGCAACGCTCTAGACGCATTGCTCACGCGGGACACGTGTGGGCAGCGAATGTTCGACATTTTTGCGACGCAAAATGTCGACATGGGGTAACAAAATGGCAGCTTGCATTTCGTCCCGCACACGAAAGAAAGTTTCATATTGTGAAAATATAAGTAAAACATTTAAATAACTACATATATGGACATACTGTAAATCAAATGGTTAAGATGCCAATAAATACGAAAAATATTTTAAGCTAATGAATACAATGTAGTTTTATTACCATATGGTGATATAAATTAAATACTTTTTTTTATAGATAAAAAAGGCGGCAGACGAGCGTACAGTCCACATGCAGAACATGCAGGCCGCGTGGTAAATGGATACTGTCGCCCATAGACATCCGCGATACATGCCAACATCAGTCCAGAATGACAAACGTTGGCACGCCGCCGGATGCGCTGCCTACCTTTGCAGATTAAGGAATACTGTACGTATAATGAAACGTTACTAGGTTCCAATGTACTTGGGATAGTTACCATTTATAATAATAATATTTAGCGATTATTTTCTACAATTTTATACTATACTGCTTTATATTATGTGCTGCACCGCCATCTAGTGGTGAGTTATAATTCGATAGCTCGAAAATATTCTCCGTGCTCAAATATCTATGTATACCAATTTTCATGGCGATCGGTTGAACGGTAAAGAAGTTGATGTGCTGCAGCGCCATCTAGTGGCAGGTTACAAAAAGCCGATAGCATAAAAACCTTCTCCATGAAAAGATACATGTATGTGCCAACTTTCATGGTAATCGGTCAAACGGTGTCAAAATCTATTAACATCAGATATACCAACATCCTCTTTTATTTATTTATATATATATGTATATAGATTACAATGGCCAAACTGGCTAGTATTCGACCCATGTACTAAGAGCTAGTTGTAATTTTGTAATTAACGCTCATATTCTGATTTTTATTCTGACTTTACTTAGGAAATTGCATGAATAATTAATTATATGTATTTAAGATTGTAAGTGTATGGTGTATTTTTTTCATATCTTTAAGTGTGTATTGAATGCTCACCGTGTATGGAGCCAAAATCCCGCCATATCCGGAAGTCGGTGTCTGAGGGTATAATGCCGGAACTAAAAAGGTATTCCCCGAAAGACTGTGCGCTTGGCCTGTGGGCCGCGCGCGCGTACGCGCGCAGTACGCGCGGATCTGTTACCTATGAATTAACTTTTGGTAATAAGTTTGCTGAAGAAACGGCATAATCAAAAACTATTTATATATTTTGTAAAGTAAAAGGTGTAGATTTCGTTGAAATAAATCAATGGTTTGGTAAGATGGATATTTAAATAGGGGAAGATCAAGAGGTATTTCTTTCTTGACGTGAAGTTTATTTGTTACATTACTTTCTCCGCAAACTGCGCGCGAGTCTGTCGCCTGAGAATTAATTTCTGAAAATCATTTTCATTTACAGACTATAGATTTTATAGAAAGTTGCACGCAAATCCTACGGTCACTAGCGTACCCGATGGACCAAGTTACCCTGCATTTACACTACTGCAAAATGTACTATAGGTATACATAGTGAGTGAGATAATTATCCCTTTCTGTCCTACCGAATGGAGAAAATGATATAAAAGAAACTCTTTATTTCATTATATTCTCCATCTCACCCCATCCCTTCCAAAGAGGAATGAGAGATCCACATCCACTCCACGTCCCTTTATACTTCTTATTCTCTATCTTCCCAACTTTGTTCTAAATCCACTCATACCCCATCTCCCCAACCCCTATTTCTCGTTATTATTTTCTTATTCCCAATTTACCTAACCTTTTCTCTAAATCTCGAGTTTTGTACAATATCTTATACTTTAAAAAATATAAAAACGTGTTTACGTACACGATGCTCCGATAGAGTTATTTATTCATGTGTCAGGAAATTTTCCTTGAATCGTGTAGTTTTTCATATGAACTCGTTATTTAGTTTTAGTAAAGGCTGTCCCAGATTGAGCGCCGGATTTAATTTAGAAAGAAAATAAAGTCATTGTTTCTCCGGCTGTGTGACATGTGGCACCGTCCTGTTGATCGAGGTCCATATCTTCCAATTGGTGCCAAAAAATACATATGTATATATGATTTACGATCACTAACCTGAAACAGATTCGCTTTCCCGTTCATCCCCGCGGAGTCCAGATTAACGACAGCAATCACTTCTTGTGCCCACTGATGTTGTAGAAACGCATGACTAGCCTAATAAGTAAGTAAGGTAAGTAAGTAGGTAAGTAAGTAAGGTAAGTAAGTAATGTAAGTAAGTAGGGTAAGTAAGTAAGTAAGGTAAGTAAGTAAGGTAAGTAATTAAGGTAAGTAAGTAAGGTAAGTAAGTAAGGTAAGTAAGTAAGGTAAGTAAGTAAGGTAAGTAAGTAAGGTAAGTAAGTAAGGTAGGTAAGTAAGGTAAGTAAGTAAGCATCCTCAATGGGTCGCCATATGAGGATGAGATTTATATTGACGAAAGTAGTCAACGTTTGATAAACAAACATACTTGCAGAACCTTTTTTTCATACTTATTTTTAAATGTTCCTTTCATTGAAATGTCACAATAAACATTTGTTTGTAACTGAAGTAAAAAATATATCATTTTATGATTTTATCGTACATTCACTTACGTCTTCATGTAATGTTCTAATATTGTACAGTCAACGACAGGTAAATAACGCTCTGGTAATAATTACTTTGAATACATCAACGTGTTGTTGGCTGTACAAGTAATTACAAGTATTGTAATCGTCGTACAATTTGAATTCTGGCCCAAAGGACCAAATTTTAAAGCAGTTTTTTCTTGAATCGGACCAGCATTGTTGGATACCTCTTACATATGAGCAAACAACAAATGTGTTGTGTACAACAAAAAATGAACAATGTCATAAAACTGCCAACACTTTGAAAAACAAAATTAAATACACTAAAGGGAAAGATATCTCTTTAAATTATTTACTTGCATTCTTAACATTGGAAATAAAATACTGATGGGGGAGATTTCACTATTTTCAGTACGTTTTAGAAAAAAAATGTAGGTACTACAAAAGATATAAAGTTTGATGAGCCCTTTAGATGTTAACATTGAAATTTTTGTATTAGATTTTTCAGTTTAAACTAAGGTAATTTGGAACTTCGTTTTGGCTAATTTTGAACCTAACTGTACTACAGACCCAAATTATTTTTGTGTCGAATCTCATTTCCATCGGTTATAAGTTGATGCTTCCTTACTGTTATTTTGAATTCAGCCCTTCACCCCTAAATATAGTATTTTTTTTTCCAAAATACGAAAGTTGTGATCTTCGGAACCTCACTAAAATCTATTTCGCCTTATAATATACTAGCAAAATCCGACAGACGTTGTCCTGCCATAAAAGTTGATGTACTGTAGCGCCATCTAGTGGCGAGTTACAACAAAGTCGATAGTTCGAAAATATTCTACGTGCTCAAATACCTATGTATACCAATTTTCATGGCGATCGGTTGTACGGTACAGAAGTTGATGTGCTGCAGCGCCATCTAGTGGCGAGTTACAACAAAGTGGACAGCATAAAAACCTTCTCCATGAAAAAATATATTTATGGGCCAACTTTCCTGGTGATCGGTCAAACGGTGTCCAAGTCTATTAATCACCAATATACCAACATCCTCTTATAGATTAGCCTGTTCTCCCACAGTATATAGTACGTTACAGCGTACGCATAAGCCTCCCCTCGCAAATCATGACTGGATTTCGGGCCAAAAATCCTGCAAATTGGTGAATAAAGAAAAAAATATTTACCTGTAAGGAGTTCTCTTCGGCGCCGTTGAACAAAAATATTATATTGTGTTTGAATCTAATTTGTCTTTTAGACAATATGCTGAAAGTTTCCGCAAGTATGGCGCAGAATATTGCATTATCAGATGCACCTACAAATATACAGTAAAAATCAAATATTACGTTATCTATTAAGAAATACACAAGTTTCTTACATCAAATAAATACATATATACATATAGTGAATATTTAACAAACGCTTGAGCTGCTAGGAGCGCTCGACTGGCCACGTTACCCCTCTCTCACTGAAGACTATCTTGAAATGTACGCATTTCCCAGTTTATCTTATTTCCTTAATGTAGTACATGGTGCTCACTACCGTAAGTGAGATGTTCGGTTTGGAGATATCCATTCCTATATCTCCACAGGTAGGCAGCGCATCCGGGGGCGTGCCAACGTTTGTCATTTTGGACTAATGTTGGCATGTATCGCGGATGTCTTTAGGCGACAGTATCCACTTACCATCAGGTGGACTGTATGCTCGTCTGGCGCCATCGTCCATAAAAAAAATCGGTTAGAAGCGCCGACCGCAAGTATAACGCAAACAAATGAGTATAAAAAGGTAATAATAAATACTCTGTATTGCATACACTCGGTTATTACATGTGCACGTGTTTAAATGCAACCTTTTCACGCAACGAATATCAAACGCTAAAATCATCATGATAATTCGTCTAAAAGGCGAAAGAAAGTTTGTAGACGTGTGAACACTCGCTTGATGCCTCAAGTAATTACGATTATTAAAGGAATAAGGTCTTTCTTACCTAGAGCATAAGGTACAGAGTCGTAATGACAATTGAAGAGCACGGAACTCCTTGCAGTCCCATTGTTATAAAAACCGCTTTCCCCCTCCAATATAGCAATAACATTCGATGCGTTCTGATATAAATTTATAAAGGAATTTGTTCTGTTAAGCCAGAAATCGGCTGAAAATAAAATTGACAAATAATAATTAATAGCTTGTATTTAAAAAAGCAGCAAAACGTACTTAATGAACGGCAAAATATACTTAATGACCAGCAAAACGTACTTAATGACCAGCAAAACGTACTTAATGACCAGCAAAACGTACATAATGAGCAGCAAAACAAACTATTTTTGAATAACTAAAAATAAATAATTTCACATTATCTACTTAGTAACTTAGTATGTCATCACAAAGTAGGAGTTCTATATCTTTATCGCCACTAGAGAACCTAAACCCCTAACCCACATTAAATTTGATGCCATCGATTTGCTGCCTATTGAGTATTTTCTGGTGCTCATTTAAATTATTTGTCATAATTACGAGTATAATTTAATTATATATAATTCTGCCGTGCGATATCGGAATAACACCATCCCATCTCTCCCCGCGGGTGTCGTAAAAGACAACTGGGGGTAACAAAGCGGCTACCACAAGCCCTGAGCGCTGGTTGCATTGCATTGCATTTATAGTATATAGTCGAGTATCATTATATTTGATCATTATGTCTACATTGGCTAAATCATTCAATTAGGCAAGTCCAATTCAGCGAGGAGATCGATCGATACACGCTTTCAGCTCGGTTGGGCAGCATTTGAGAAAATGCGCCAACTCCTCTCGTCGAACCACAATGCTTTCACACCACCTCCTAATACTTTCAGATGGTGGTAAAATAACTGATAAAATAACTTCTGATAATTCCCGATAGAGTAACTGTAGATAACATTCTGATAGATAAATTGTGTCAATAAAATCTGACTGATATCAGGCCTGGTGCACTCCGCACTTTGAGTACGAACAAAAACAAAAAAAAAACCGGCACTCGATTGATCATTGTCGAATTTTTGTAGCATTTGGAGACAACATTCCACGTGGTGATGTTTTTGAGCTTTGCTCAAATTGTGAGGAATCCATCTAGCGCAAAGGCTCATTCAATCATGGCTCATGATTGAAGCACAGTTTTGATGTTTTCCTCCGTCACCGCCGTCGCAAGACGCCCTTTACTTCTCTAACGTCGTCACTGAGGTGGCTACGACCACGTTTAAATTCACTGAACCAGTTATAACCGGTGGCACTGGATGGAGCCTCATCACTAAATGCTAACTTAAGTCTTTCATAACTTTGTTTTTATTCATAGACCACAACGAAATTCTTAAAAAATCAATGAACGAAAATGTTCTCTTGTTAAATTCATTTTTCCTTTTTCAATTTTAATATTTTTTTAAAAAAATTCGTTGGAATGTTAATCACGAGTGAGCATTAATTTTTGGATTTTTGTCTGTCTGTCTGAGCGCGCATCATTTAATAATAGCTGAACGGATCTTAATGACAGTTGCCACAGTTATAATAACTTATATGTTGGGTTATGGGGTAACATTCTGGGTTAACATCCCACTTTTTATTTAGATTAATTATGAAGTCCCCACGGGAATCACACGTCCACGAGAACAAAGTCGCTGGCACCGTTAGTTTTATTTTACGAACTGACGTTGCCTTCGTTCGTGATCTTATTCCCGTGGGAACTTATAATCGATTTGAATAAAAAGTACATTAAAATGTTAACCCGGCACATAAGCTATAACTATGGTTAGTTTCATTAAAATCCATCCGGTAGTTTTCGCATGAGGCGCGTACAAACTGATTTTTTTTTTTTTGTTTAGGGCTCTGTATCATTCGTGCTTTATACTACAGACATTTTCAAAAAATATTTCATGTACAGACACGGCTCAGTTTTATTATAAGCTTAGATAAATAAATAGTGGACTGTAGATACCTGAAGCCATCTGCCAGTCCGTCCTAACCGGTAGAACCGCTTCGCTAGTAATGTTATCAACCAAGAGCTTGAGGTCTTTGGTTTTCTGTAAGTGGTAGGCAGTGCCTGCGACGCGAGGCTCATCACCTACTATGTATCGTAGGTACCGCCATGTTGTTTCCTCGCTGAATGTGTTTGAATTCTGGAAATATTGAAAAATATGGATCTACAAAAATCCGAAAGATTTCATCATTTCTCGTAACTAAAACACGTCTAAAATAGTGGACACACGCCAACCTCCTTGGACTTCGGCCTTTTTAAGACCATACGTCCCTCGTGCAAGAGACAATATGCGCGAGGAGACCCATCTCCAGCAGTGGGTGATAAAAGGTCGGGTTAAGTTTGAGGATGTACAGTGCTGAGAGTAACTCCTACGAATGCCACTTTCTCACATTCCAGTCATATATTACTCATTATAGCCCGAAGCCGTACAGTAGCTTCAGCTTCAGCAATACTGTGCCAACTGTATATCCGTACTCATGACATCTACGAAAGTAACCTTACACACACTAACAAAACATACTCACATCTCTGGTTATTGCAGCTTCATTAACAACGCCTGGCATGTCATCTTCTACCAATTGAGTCAGGAATGCGAGAAGCAGATATATGCCTAACACCACTACTAGTGTCGCACAGGGCACCTACAAACATATAAAAATAAATAAATATGTTCCAGCGAATATACAGTAAAAATATTGGCATAACAAGATTTAGCGATTTCTAGGTTTTTTTTTTTTGTTTAAAAGGCGTTACTTTTTAGTTAAAACCAAACAAGCAAGAAAGCCAAAATTTAAAAAGAAAACATACAATACATAAAAAGGCGAAAAACTACTTGTATAATTACAAGTAATACATCCAACACAGACGGTTAATCGGGGTATTTTGTAAACAAAGGTCATCCGTTAGTTGCATACAATTACCCTGTTTAGCCCCAATATTTTAATACAATAAAAAGCAGTTATCATACAGGAAACTTGTGAAAGTACTTACGTGAGAGAAATAGAAAAATTAAAGACACACACACGGGGGAAAAATATAAAGAAATTAATATCGTAGTTATAAATGACGTTAGAAGTGAAATTAGTAAGTATTATAGTGTAAGCTTTAGTTTTAAAAGTACTGTGTTAAAATACTACATTGTCAATATGTTTCCGTACTCGTGACATCCATGAAAGCGAATAGTTAATCGTTATGAAGAAAGGAATGTTAGAGTAAGTATTTCTAAATTGTTTGCAAATTTCGTAATAATATAGAAAATCTTCTAACAGAGAAGAATAATACTACGAGTAGAATCGATAGCAAATTTTTTTAATCCAATAAAGGAGTTATGTTTATATTATAACAAACAATTTTAGTGTTTTTAGAAGACAATGGCCGTTTTACTGCCGTTTTCAAAAATATCCAAAAGCTTTATTGACATTTACAATAAGCAAAATCCAGAATTTTCTCTAAACAGTCAACCCAATATTTTTTTAAAATATAAAACATATATAAATACATAATCCCAATATAATTTAAAAACCACTTAGTCATATAAATTTACTCACTGACTTGACCGGTTTATGTAAATGTTTCCCCTTCCTACTTATCTGGTATACCACCTAAAATAAAAAAATGTAATCTTTGTAAATTGATTAGTAAAATTAATCTTCAACCTTTTAAGTTAGATTTTTAAAAAAATGAAATGATTAAAGAAAGAGATTAATTGCTGATAAAATATCAAAAAAGTGATATAGAAAAATGAACAGAAGGAAAAAAAGAATACTCGTTTTAACACAACCAGGTTCTTAGAGGGAATTATCACGAAACAAAAATATTATTATTAACACAGTTTAAAATGACAGGAAAAAAGTGATACGGGAAGATGACACAGGAAAAAAGTAATACAGGAAAAAAGTGATACGGGAAGATGATACAGGAAAAAAGTGATACGGGAAGATGATACAGGAAAAAAGTGATACGGGAAGATGATACAGGAAAAAAGTGATACGGGAAGATGATACAGGAAAAAAGTGATACGGGAAGATGATACAGGAAAAAAGTGATACGGGAAGATGATACAGGAAAAAAGTGATACAGGAAGATGATACAGGAAAAAGTGGTACAGTTTTATGAATAAAGCAGAGAATGTTTTTTTGATTGAAATGGTTGAAATTTGATGATTTATTAGTATGGGCGTCCACAGATCTGCCTGTATTACATATATAAAACGTTTCCCTACATAGATATTCATATGTAGGTACTATGTTTTAAGACCCTAACGAACACTATATATAACTAGAGAATTAATTATCGGTTTTTAAAAAGCATATATGCACTGAATTAAACTTTATGTACACTGATATGTACACTACAATTATATTTAGATTATATCCTTGATTGTACAAATATCTAATGTAATTGTTTATGTTGGCTTCCCACAAAATAAAAATATATGAGATAATTTATGACGTTAAATGTGAGTGGTTTACAGGAATGAGCGGCTCACTGGCGCCTCACATGGGACATTACAACGCCTCAAACATATTGCAAAAGTGAGCGCGAGAGATATGTCATAGAGTCATAATCATTACATACCAAGACACTGGTATGTATTTTTTTATGGGCGATAGCGGCAGACGAGCATACAGTCCACCTGATGGTAAGTGGATACTGTCGCCCATAGACATCCGCGGTACATGCCAACATTAGTACATAATGACTAAACGTTGGCTCGCCCCGGATGCGCTGCCTACCTTTGGAGATATAGGAGTGGATTTGGAGAAAAGGTTGGGAAAATGGAGAGGGGTAGGATGGGAATGGGCTCTGGCACATCTCACTCACTACCAAAACATGTACGTACATTAGGGAAATAAGATGAAGTGGGAAATGCAGTACATTTCAAAGTAGCCTTCTGTGAGAGAGGGGTAATGTAGACTAGCGAGCGCGCCCAGCGACTGTTGGATTGCAGCGTGCACTCTCCCCCTGACAAAATGACAAATGTGAAGAAGAGATGCATTTTATATATTAAAAAGAGACATTAAAAATATATTAATAAAAAGTCGCACGCGTATTACTCAGCCAGACGTATCGGCGAGTTAATCGTGGATTTGATTCTTTTACTTCATACTTGTGCCTGCTAATACGCATAACATAGTCTAAAAGTTGAAAAAGAAAGCAGATCGATTGAACAAGACAACTATGGTGTAAAATATAAAATAAAATGTGCAAATGAATTATAAATGGAAGTAGAAGTAAAAAAGAAACGGAAGTAATAATTAATGAAAGCGTAAATTTGGAAATATACACTACACTGAGTGCATAATCACAACTACATTTAAAACTGTTACATGTGCATGTATATAAATAGATATAAATATAAATAAATGACATATAACCCGCTGCCAGGGCTTTTCGTCTCGGCTGTCGTCGTAGTCAAATGTCGCGACGCCAAAATAAGGTCTCTGAAAGTATACAAGAACATATGAAGCATTCCATAATAACAAAGATGTCTGATAATAGTTCACACGCATTGCTCGTTCGTCAATAAAAATATTCAGTTAGCATTTTCAAACAAGCAATGTACATGAAATAGATCAAAGATTTATTAAGAAAGGAGAATGGACACGAAGTATGGACAAAAAACCAGCGAGTACAAAGATGAATTGTGTAGGTACCAAATAGTCCTCTAGAAATCTAGAATGTGTAGTTCGAGCCTACATAGTGCGCTGCTCTGTGAGTGGCTGGAGATTTTTGTGATATGGATTTACATATATGTGCTCCTACACTAGAGTTCATTACTGTTGTTGCTGTTTTTCAGAAAAATATATTTATAAAATGTTGTCTAAAACATTGCTTTATGCTTTTTCATTTACCTATATAGTATGTTAGTGAAGTTCGGTGTTAGATAAATAGAAAAAACACAATAACGAAGGACAAAGTGAGAGCAAGCGCCATCGCGTCCTCGGACAAAAACATTCCGTCGCAAATCGCAGCTGCGCGTAGGCAGTAGGTAAAATAATAGATAATACACAACCCACAAGCGTATTTCCTAGAAATGGTATTAGTATTATGATTTTATGACACTATTTCTAAACTACCTGCGTACATATGGGTATTTCGTAGTGAGTAACCGAGTTATTGACCAAGTCATTCGTTACGGCAATGTATCAAATTACTCAAGAAATTAAAAAAAAACCATAGATTCTTTAAAAAAACATCAATGACCGTTTAATTACACATTGTAAGTTAACATTTGGAATCTATTTGGTTTCTGTACTCGCTGGGTCAAATGTGCCCATTCTCCTTTATTAATTTATTAAGTACAGAGCGGCCTACGCACCGTTCTGAAATCTGAAAAAAAAAAGTAATAACATTGGCAAATCGAGCATTGTGCCCTATTACAGACTTTTAGCCCGATTTAGTCGCGATAAACGTTATGTTATTATAACCGTTAAATTACTATTTTGAATCTGTACTTGAGAATAGTAAGGTTAACATTTAAGATACTCATTTAAGACTTGTTAGACGGCAAGAAACCACCAACAAGCCGTGAAGTGACCATAACCCGTTCGACACTGATTCCGTTTCTAATAGATAGTTCTTATTTTGCCAAAAAAAGATAATTTTTTGAAGATTGGAGCGGGGAACATTACCAAAACGGCATGCCAAGTTACATCGCCTACGGTGCGGTACGGAAGAGTGACCGATGCGTACTTTCCGACCACTTTTACTTATTGTCGACCACAGTCAAAAATACAACGCAACCAATAACACAAAAACAGTATACAAACGGCGACCATATCGATGGTAGCGGTTTCTTCCAGACAACCTTTGGGTTGGAGAGAGTTGTAGAGTTGTAGAGAGTTGACAAGTGCCAGGTGTGTAGTACCTACAATTATTTTTCTGCCGCTCAACAAAGATCAAGTAAGTCCTCAACTCATAAGTCATAGAGTCGCTACGTGCAGTGCGGTCAAAAAGACACTTTATATCGCGAACCCGAAAGTTGTGGAATGAACGGCCCAGGTTCATTCCACATTCCGAGGTTTTCCCATTACGCTACCATATGGGGCTCTTCGTGACAGGCGTGAACAGGATTCTGCAAAGTCGGCAGCGCACCCCGGAAGCCCCCTGGTGTTGCAGGTGTCCATGGGCGGCCCTCGCCACTTACCATGATGTGGTCCGCCGCTCGTCTGTCATATATTCTATATAAAAAAAATCGCTAAGAGAAACTTGTCAGAACCAAATCACTCAGTGACGAGGTTCCAGACGGCTTCGTGACTTCGTACACCTGGGCTAAGCAACTGTCAATGTTGTACCGTCAATCCCCTGTTCCTATCCACAGGAATTTGTAGGGAGTTTACAAACTGGCTTTACAAACAGGATTTTTTTATTTCTACGGCGCAGAATCCAAATAACGGTTACGTTTACTTAAAAAAATTGCTTCCACTGTTGCTTTCAACTAGTCATTATCGACTTTAGTCTCCGGTCGTCCACGTGGCTTGTTCTTGAGGTGGAAGTTTCCAGAACGGAAACGATGAAACCAAAAACGCACCGTACGTTCGTTTGCAGAGATTGGTCCGTACACATCGTTGATATTGCGTGCCGTCTATGCTGCGTTGCTGTCACGACGGAACTCATATTCGATTTTTTTTAACTTTTCCATGGTCGCAAACAAGGATATCTAAGCAAAAAGTCGTTTGACGGAGAAACAAATGAATGGCTAACTGATTTTGAAAAATAATGTCATAGCTTTAAATTGAAAATTAATTAGAGTTTGGAATTCCAAGCCGAACGCAAGATAACTAAGTTCAAAGTGGCCACTATGAACAAAAGGCAATTTCATAGGTAAGGCCCTAATATCTGTACTATAATAATATTATAAATGCGAAAAAGTGACTCTGTCTGTTACCTTTTCACGGCTAAACCACCGAACCGATTTTGATGAAATTTGGTACGGAGATAGATCGAAACCCAGGGACGAACATATGGTACTTTCCGGGACTTAGGGTATTTATCGCGATAACCGAATTCCATACGGGCGAAGCTAGTAATATATAATTCAAAACAAGAAATGCCATTTTCGTCCAACTTCAGCAAAACGTGAATCTGGAAGCTGAGATATGGACCCTCTGTGCTTGGTCGTCCACAGTATATGTATGATGTATCGAGTTTCATTAACAAGAAACATTCGTATAGCAGGTACGTATGTTTCTTCGGGTAGAAAACAGTTGCTGCACAATCGCTTTGACCCTGGCAATGAGATAAGTGATGCCTACGACCAGAACAAACGCTACACTTATCAGTCATTGAGTTTTGAAATCATTTCATATCAGTCCTCGTAAATATGTTAGTGTTTATTTTGATTCAAGAGTTTAAGCCTATATCTCGTAAGATAAGATGGTTATTTATTGACCCGATTCTAATGCAATTTCTGCAACCGGGCGCCATTTTCCGAGAAGGTCTTATGAGTAATGGCTATACAGCAGCTTTTTAAATTAATTAATTCTTTATTTGCCCCACTGTAAATTACAGAGACAAAGCAATGGACAAAGAACTGAGTTAATTAAATATCTCAGTGAGCAAAAGGTCGCAAGCTCAGCGTTTGCTGTGAGTACTAGTCTGTAGAGCGCCGATATTCAGCTTGCCCTTATCTCATTATTACAATGTACAATTTATTCAGAACTCGCTCAGATTTTGCTCTCCACGTATGGGAGACGATCAAGGGATCGGCGATCTGGCGCAGTCTCTTAGCGTCTCGGATGTCTTTAGAGTCCCAAATACCTCTGGAGGGAAGAAATTTAGAAGAACTTGCGGAAACTCCAAGTAATCTTAGTGTCGGAGGCCAATACCCACTTCAAGTTGTTGAGCCAGCGGAATAAGAAATATTCATTACGCAGATCCATTGTAGGTAGGGCTGCCACCTTCAGAATACTCAAAACTCGGAGATTTGAAAAAATGAGACAAAAACAAAATAGGAAATAGTAGTAAATTTTTAATTTAAAGTTAGTACTTTAGTTAGTACTACATTACGAATAAAATTACAACAAGTTAAACTTATACTGACTTTGACACACACAGCGACGCTTTAAGTTGTATCTTTGCATTTGTCACAACAATAATCTTTAAAGTAATCTATCTTAGTGGGTATTAGGTAATGTTTACTAGAGCCGGTTTACAAATCAATTTTTTCTGAAATTTTTGAATGTTCAACGTCACAGCCGCGCCGCCCGGAGATTTAACATGTTAACCCGAAGCTCGGACATGCGTTCACCAAACCTGGAGACTCCGGGTCAGACCCAGAGGGGTGGCAACCCGAATTGTAAGTACGATTATTGTAGACATCAACGAATTTTTCAATTTTTAGTCACGAAAAATGGTGAGTTTTTTTATGATGTTGCTGTTCCCGAGCTAGTGCTAATTGGAATATAATGACATTATTTGGGGCTTTTAAACCCGATATAAGAATTGAGAAACTACTTAGATATACTGAAGTCTATTCCATGAAGTGGTTAACTGGCATTTTCTACCAGCCAACTAGCAGACCAAACAGAAATAGGAACGCGAATGGAATTTTGCTTTAAATATTTTATTAATTATACATATAATACATATAAAATACATAAATTATAAATACTTATATACTTTATAATGATTATAATACATAACACAACAAAACAGAAATAGGGTTTAAAATGTAGATAAGAACTCCGAATAATGACCCTTAGGAGACGCATGAATCCAGAAATATGAGAGAAGTATGGGTTGTTGATATGAGTAATCTCGCGGGAATTGCGGGGATAACATAGTTATCCGAAGGAAGAAAAACACAAGAAATACCTTAGAGATGAACTTCTTCGTTCTGTTCCTTAATGAATTTCCATCCTTTAACGAATATTCTTTTCCAGTGCCCATTTTTTTCGAAATATTAAAACACTATCTCAAAAATATCCACTTGATGTCGCACTAACATAACACTAACTAATAACTGAATTTGCAATCAATAAATGGCCAAAGAGCAGTTGTGAATAACAGATAATACTGAAAGATTTATAACAGTTTTATCTTAAAGAGGCTTAAACTATAAACCGTTCATAATGTATACTATATCTGTCTTTGCCATTGCTATTTATATAGTGAATGTAAGAGAGAGATGGGGAGAGATACATAAGCATGATTGTAGATGGATTAACTGCAGTTTTTTAAGCCTAAGGTACACTCTTATGCAAATATGATAATTAATATCCAATTTAATCCCATTATTTTAAGAAATGAAAGTAGATATAAATAATTTGTTTATGTATTATATATATATATATATATATACGTAGAATAGATGGTAGACGAGCGGGCGAGCCACATGATGATAAGTGTTAGAACAGTTCGTTAGAACATTCCCCATCATTATATAACGCAGAGAGACGCAACATCTCTTCGGATGCTGAGCTATCCTAGACCACCTGTGAGTGGGATCGTCGACAATTCGGACAGCACGTCGTTGGCTTAAGAGCCGAAAGGGTTCAGCTCGTACTTCGGTGAACCAGAGGTGTGAGCAGTACTCCATGTGGTGTCTAATTTGAGCTAAAGCGGCAAGCGTTGCCCCGGAGTGAAGCACTGCTTCGCCCTGTTCAGTACACCGAGCTGGCAAGTTATGCTCTCATCGATTTTAGTCGAAATATCAACGCCAAAATTCCAAAAACTCTCAAAGATCTTAAAAGGAATGTTCTGACATCGAGGTGCCACGACAAATGAAGCTTTATACGAGTATATATTCTTATAATTTCTATATTTAATATTTTTTTAAAAATAAGTCAAAAATTATAGTTTCACGAGCCCTATCCAACAGCAAATCGTTTTGTATATATAATTATTAGTTTGTGGATTCTTAGGCCATTGAAATAAAATTCAGTCCACAAATAGTTTGGATTAATATCTCAATTATGCTCGTAGTTAAACCAAATGGATTCACTAGTTCCAAAATGACGACGGTTAAACTATTCTGGAAGCCCAAAAAGAATCAATGTCATCATTATATAAGACAAGCCTTGAATAAAGAGAATTACCGGTAATCACTGCATGAGACGAGTAGAAGTTGTTGCTTGATGGGGTTCCTTGGGAGAGCCCTACGTGCAACGGTGATGTAATGGCTAATGGCTAATGGTTATGGTATGATGATACAAGCGATGTATTTTAGATAGGCTACGTGAATCATCTAAACATTTTTTACTAACGTAGGTAATTTGGTGCCCGATGTCCGTGTAGTGTAAACCAGTTTCAGAATAGCAACACCCCCATCTCATTGCGTGGGTGTCGTAAAATGCGACTAAGGGATAACAAAGCTGATACAAGCCCTGAACAACAACATCACCTCCAAAATAGTGTAATCGCCCACGCGCTTGGCCGGCGTGCCCTTTAAAGGCCGTACATCCCTCAAGCACAAGGCAATAAGCATGAGGACGCCCTTGTCCAACAGTGAACGATAAAAGGGCTGGTTACGTTTAAGGATTAAAAAGAGAAGACAAGGCGGTGCGCTCGTGAGTTGCAAGAACTACAACACCCTAAAGGTTAATTTAATTGACGCAAAAACCAACAAGGTAAATAAACTGTAATAAATAATAATACCACTATCATAATAATAAAATTATATTGAAATTATCTTTCCTTCTTCATAAAATAATAAAATTAACAATTTTATAAATTTTACGACTTGATAATAACACGTGAACTTGAAAAACACATCCGCGTAGTCGATAAAAGCTAGAAGTTGTATATACTTTACAATCAGTCTATGTTTCTCCACTGCTGGATATAGGAGGCTCTCTAGCACAGCACGGTTTCTCGCTCTTCTCGTCCAGCCACCACCGGAGAACTTCAATTCGTTGCCCACCTTTTTTTATAGAAAGAAGGCGACATACGAGTTTTCTTTCTATAAAAGAATCTTCTTTCTTTCTTCTTTCGGGGCATGACGTCCCGGACAAGATTGTCGTGGGGTCCGCTTTTAATTGGGGTCTCGAACGGCTCGGGCGAAAAAATAGCATTCTATTCTCGTGTGCGACCAAACTGCATACAATTCTCGACTGCAACTGTTCACATGATGATATAAACTCGATGATAACTGTGATCAGATGATGGTAAAAGTTGTTCATAATTGCTTTTGACCGATGTTCGAGAACTCTCCTTGTGTAAATAAGCCATTAAGCTGATGGTATGGTAAGTACTTAATTTAACTCACGATGGCATAGTCCACGTGTCTCTCACGCATTATTATTTTTTGTGTTTCAACTCAATAACCATTGTTCTCTTGCACATTGTTCTCTTGCACATTGTTCTCTTGCACATTGTTCTCTTGCACATTGTTCTCTTCAACTTTGTGTGAGACTCTTACAGTTTTAGTTTTACTATTTTTCGCTTGAAAGAAAACAAACTTGTATTTAAAAAACCGATAAACAACTGAATGATTTTTACATTAACATTCTATAGAATGTACAAAGTAGGTATAAAAAATTATGGGCTGTAGTCTGACTGAAAATGAAAATTTTCAGTCTGAAAAAGTGACTGAAAATTATGAATCTGTTCCCGACTCTGAATTAATGAACGTGATTTTCCAATTTTTTTTTATTAATTATCATAATAATCCTTTATTGCAGACATCGGTATCTGTTCAATCTATTACTTATTCTTCTTTACATATTTTAAAACAAAGTCGCTTCCCGCCGTCTGTCCCTCTGTATGTACGCTTGGATCTTTTAAACTACGCAACGGATTTTAATGCGGTTTTCATCAATAGATAGAGTGATTCAAGAGGAAGGTTTATACGTATAGTTTAATATTGTTTTAACGAAACCGAAGCGAAGCGAGGGCGGTTCGATAGTATAATTATATAATAAAGAGGTAAAATTGTGTGTTTGTAGGTATGTTGGGGGTAACCTCTGGAACTACTGAACCGATTTCAAAAATTATTTCACAAATAGGAAGCTACATTATTAGTGTCTAATATAAGCTACAGGTATTTTATTTTGAAATATTTATGAAAAAATTTTTGAAGAAAAAAAACAAACCGAAGCGAAGGGAGGGCGGGTCGCTAGTTCATATTATATATAAATATGTACTTAACTCAGACTAATGTCAAGTAATACTTAAATTTAATTATTAAGACCAGCTACATCTGGTGTTAGAAAAATATATAAAAATAGAAAATTCAAATTACTTTTTTTAATTTTTACAACACTTCCTAAATATTTGCAAGATACGAAGTGCATTTTTTTTGCAAAAAGATACTTAAAATTTAATTTAATGTCTATTAAATCACGAACAAAATCACTGGTTTCAGTCTCCGGGTATATTGCATCGCCCGCTGTATGGTTAAATTAAATGCGTACATCATCGAAATGTATAGTACAAGAAAAGATTTATACGAACGAAGGCCGTGAACGAGCAGACAGTCCACCTGGTGGAAAGTGATCACTGTCGCCCATGGACCTCCGTGATACATGCTAACATCAGTCCAGAATGACAAACGTTGCCACGCCCCGGAATGCGGTCGGAGCGTACCTATGGAGATTTAGGCATGGATTTATAGAAAAGGTTGTGCAAATAGGTAGACACTACCGAACACGTATGTACCTACCAAAAGTGCAATACATTTTACGATGGTGTTCTGTGAGAGAGAGGTACCTACCTGTGGCCAGCCAATTGCGTCAAGCGGCTGTGGGACTGCATCTTGCACCCTCCATCTCCCAAGAAGAGACAACAACATACACTGTAATTAGATAGCAACAAGAGCGATTTTCGCACGTATTGAAACATGGGTTCAAACGTGCGAATATCATCACTCTTTGACAACTAAATGTGGTGCATCCTTTTCTATGTTCATAATACCAAGTGACATAACTTGATTTGGATTGTCAAAAGACCCATGATGACCAAATAGTCCAGTCGGTAGTTGGGCACTTAAATGAAATCAGTAATGTAGGTAGTTAGTTACCCTATATTATTAAATACGACCAATTAGACCAGATAGGACTGCTCCAGCCTGCTATACAAAAGGTCCCGGTTTCGATTCCCGGTCGGACATTCAGTTGTTCAAACGATTATATTTATAGACAAATGTTTGTTCGGGTGTGGGTGTGGGTATATATATATATATATATATATACCCACATATATATACGGTAATCCCCCCTATAACACGGTACTCTTATAACGCATTTTCATATTACGCGATTTCAATCCCCCGTATAACACGGGCATTCCCCCATATAACGCGGGGATTTCCCACATTATATTTCTGTACTGTGAAATTTATAATGATTTGTACAGTTCATAATTAGTCTCGCACGTGTGTGCACGTGTGTTATAAAATTAAATTAATTATTTTATTAAATTTGTGTATAAAGAAAATAACGAAAATTCAAATGGTGAAACCTTTGAACATTCTATTAAAAGAAGATGTCGGTGGAACGTTATTTCAGATAGTTCCGACTGCGAATAAACATGTAATAAAACTGTTAATTTATTTGATATTAACTGTTTTTTTTAGTTCATATGCATAATTTTTTTATTTAAAATGTTCATAATTTAGTTTGATTTTAATAAAACGTACATATTTCGTTAATAATATAGTTTTTTCTTAATATTCGATTTAAACCCCCTTTAGCGAGAAAAGTTAAACGTGAATAATTTATACGTAACGCGTTATACGGGGTCGTAAAAACGCGTTATACGGGAATACTCCTACAACGCGTTTTCCTATAACGCGGAACCAATCTACCGTGTTATAGGGGGGATTACTGTATATATCTTTATATGTATATGTCTCTGAACCCACGACACGGGGAATGGGTCATTGAATTTGGAGCTATTTCCTTCCTGTCATTGCACATTGTGGATTGTATTTTGGCGACTTTTTGATAACCGGAAAATCATTATTTAATACTTTTGAGATAACATAAATAATCTTACTAATATTAATTCCCAGAAAAGAATGATTTATTTTGAGTACTCACCTGATACCTGCTCATATCCTTATCTATATATATATATATATATATCTATTTATTGTAGTTATATTTATGATGATACAGTTGGGATGTGACTAATTAATAAATAATTTAAAAAGGTCTTATCTGTAGTACAATATCTATTATTATAAAATAATTACATATGAGGGCGGCGGAACAAGTTGATAAATAAAACTTGTTAAAATTTTAAATAAAAATTTTAACACATTGTATTAGCGATGGGTGACTCCGGATTCAATGAATCAAAAGATCCGAAACCGCGAGCGGAGCGGAAACGGTGAACGGTCTAAGTCCGGTGAAATTCAAGTCCGGTGACTCTTGAAAGGCCAATAGGGCCACAAGAATTTAGTCCTTCCGAAAAAAAAAAAAAAAAAAAAACCGAGCGGAAACTTTCAATACTCGATAGCTTCAGTCAAATTGATTTTAACATTAAAGTGATATATCTATCTATATTCAAAGCTAAAATACAAACATTAAACTGCGCCCTTGAAAAACAATTGATCTTGATTTATCAATCAAGATCCCGCCATGCACGGATAGAAATCCTAATTGATACCGTTATTGTTACCATCAAAATGCTATCAAATCCGAGGAATTATTTATTGCAGCTGGGCCCCAGCAAGTATGAAGCAAGTAAGTATGTGTCGGGCGAGAGTAACGAGTGCGGGAGCCGCCAGCTAACCAAACTAGTGGTGGGTAATCAAGTCTTCTCGGAGTGTTTTAACTCACTTAATCCTGCTCCGCTTGCGGAACCGACTCCTCTTAGTTACTCCTTAACTCTATTGATTCTTTAAAAAAATGTCATGCCATTATTGCATCTCGATTTTGAGCCCCCGACAACTGCCGATGTGCGATTACACTCACGTTCATGATTGCCGTCGGAATCGGAATGAATAACGATTCGATGAAACAATTAAGGGTTTCTGCTCCGCTCGCGGATTCAACTCTTTTGAATCATTAACTCCGGAGTTACCCATCACTAAACCAGACCGTTCCGTACCAGCAATTTCGACAGGAGTAACTAGAGAAATAGTTGAATCAACATTTTAGTCATCACATACATGGGTCCTTAAAAAAAATTAGTAATTGGTCGATTATTTACAAAACTGATGCATTTTTTTTATTTTTCGTTTATTCACTAGATGCCGCCATTTTATAAATTAAATAAATCTGGTTGGTCAGATACAATTATGATAATTTTATGCCCTTTATTTGTAAATTTGGTACTAAATTTTAAAAAATGCGGCATCCACGGTAAATCAAAAATCATATACATATCAGGTTCACGCTAGCGCTAGGATGAATTATTAGTAAGTGTTACAGCCGCCCATGGACACCTGCAACACCAGGGGGCGCGCCGCCGACCTTGCAAAATCCTATTCACAGCTCTCTTGAAGAACCCCATATCGTAGCTTAATGGAAAGACCTCTTGAGGCAGTTCGTTCCACAGCCTACGGATTCGCGGTATAAAGTAATTTTTGGACCGAACAGTGCGCGACACCTCCGTATCGAGGAAATGCGGATGTTCAGAATCGAGAGTAGAATGGATTCTAGTCGTGTTTACAACTTTTATTATACGCGAGTCGCCCGAGCCAGGGTTAGGCGCCCAGTCTGAGTAATGAGCGCTACGAACGTTTCAGACAGGACAACGAAACCTTATATGTTTGTATCTTTTGATTTATTCATTAAAATGACTTTATTTTTCGCTATAACGGGTTTATATATTTTAAATTAGTTGGTTTGTTTCAGGTTTTACGATATTTCTGTGACACGTTCTAGTATTTGAACTGGATAGTTACTGATTAATTCCAAATCAGTGGTTTAAGGTGATCAAGGGCACAGCAATAATCTTATCTTCAGATACACATAAGAACACATTTTCAAATCATGGGTTATCTTTAAAAAGATAATATATTTTTGGTGTTGTCGTATCACTAGACAAATTTGGTTAGTAGGGCATGTGATATATTAGTTAAATAAGTGATATTTAGCATTTTCATTCACAGACCATAAAATGTACTGCATTTCCCATTTTATGCTATTCCCCCAACCTTTGACTTTTGGTAATGAGTGAGAAATGCCAGATTCCGATACCATCCTATCTCTCCCAATTTTCCCACCCCTTTCCCCAAATCTATTCCTAGGTCTCCAAAGGTAGGCAGCACAGCACATGGGCATACCAACATTTGCCATTCTGGACTGATGTTGGCATGTCTTGCAGATGTCCATGAGCAACAGTATCTACTTACCATCAGGTGGACTGTTCATGTTTGTGATAAGGTGTGAGATAATGTTTGCTGCATTATGGCCATAAAAAATGGGAATAATGCATATAATTATTTTTTTACGGCATGCAAGGATGGATACGTTTTTTTGTTATATATAAATGTACAGTCCCACAAACACTAAATCATATAGTGTCCTTAGACACGGACTTCCTTACATTAGATAGGCATGTGAATGGCAATTATTGAATGAGATTTAGTGGTTAAAAACTAATAAGTATGATTATCCATATTTAAACTCATACATAAGTCTCCTGTATAAAACATACATAATAAGCCTGGCTCTCAGAGATTGAAAATTTACATTTATCAGAATCTTATGAGATTGTAAGATGCTTTTATGAGGGAATGGATTGTCATTTACTATGTGTCATATAAGTTCTGTGATACATATCCTGGGATAGTGTAGTTCTTTCTATTATTATTTGTGTAATATTTTTCAATGAATAGATGTCATGCTCGATTGGCCAATGCTTTAAACCAAGTGTTCACACAATTAGAAACTTCTTTTACATTTTCAAGGAGTTGTCAGTGATTTTATAGTTCATTTCCATTTGTTCGACTGAATAAATAGGTTTGTGCTACAACAATGTATTTGCGGTTGGCGCTACTGCTTATTGAATAAGTCGATAATGAGCTGCCAAGAAATTTGTATTTGTGTGAACGCTCAATTGGCCGGCTCAATTATTTAGTGTTTTACTGACATTCGGCCTCCGTAGGTATCATATAGTACATAGTCAGTGCGCTACTAAACACTAGTTGAATTCTATAGTGATATGATACAATAGCTATGGAAGACAACCGTCAGTAGAGCACTAAATAGGGCCTTAAGATATATATCATATTATTATTTAAGAAAAGGAACCTTTTGTTAGTTCTAGTTTCAAGATATCTCTTTAAAAAATAAATATATTTTATATTGCTTTATTAAACATCAAATATCAGCCTATAACCTCCCACTACAGGGAAGGACCATCCTCTATGGTCTCTATGGTCGGTTATTATAGGAAGAGCAAGCTGCCATAAATCTTTAACACAGTAAAAATCATTACTTTTTCTATTTTTGTGTTATGTTATTTCAATAGTCATATCGTGTTTTACCACTTGATTTTTACTGCATTTTAAAGATTTATGTCAGCTTGCTCTTCCTATAATATCCGGACTATAGAGGAGCACTAGCGGGATGTTATAGGCTGATATTTGATTTTTATGTTTAAAGCAATATATTTTTTTTTAAGGCTCAAGAAAGCAACCGTATTTATTTAAAATGAATTTATGCACAGAACTGTCAGCACTCTTTCTATGATAACCAGACAATAGTAAATAACTGGAGGATATCAGGCTAAAATCCAAGCTGGAATGTTAGAGCATATTTCTATTTACACAGAATCTTGAAACAACTTTTATACCGACACTAAGGTCCTTTTGCTGCACATATTTCTTTCTAATCTTCGTAGCAATGTTAATTGGGAAATAAATGAGCAGCAGAAATAGTCAAAGTGGTAGCAAATCAATGGCAGCCAATTTAATGGTGGATTAGGTTTAGTTTCTCTGATGGCAATAAAAATATAGAGTCCTGTGAAGCGGCAATCCGTCTACTTTGTGTTGACATTCTTAGTTATTAAAAGTTTATTTCAATTTTTGAAAAATTATCCATTCTGCTGATCACGATTTGCTGCCCGGTTAGTATTTTTCTGATCGTTCAAATACAAGCTATTTTAATTTACATAACTTTACTTACCAATTCTAACTTATCTTTTCGATTAAAGTCGCGATATTCGTCGCCGGCACCGTTCATTTTATTATTATTTATTAGTCCGTATTAAACTCAAATTATTATATTAGCTATTATTGCAAACATAATTTTAAAATGAAATTATGCACTTTATGAAGTTATATGTGACGAATTCAAGTTATTTTAAGAAAAAATTCAATTAATAGTTTCAGTGGAACTTCAACTAATAGTTTCAGTGGAACTTGAAGAAGCAAAAGTCAAGTCTCAAGTCAGTGTGTATTTTTTTATATTTAATTAATGTAGACACTGGCGTAGCCGTTGGTCCACACACAGCAAATACTAGAATTATTGTTTCTATCGTATCATTGTCCAGTCCCATCGAAGTAGGTCACAGTAGGTGTCAGTAGGTTATCTGATGAGTAATGACAGAGTTGGACTCCTTGGAATAACACGAAAAATGCAGTCACACGCTTTTATTTAATTATCACTAACACTAGACGCTTTGAAATTTAATAAACTATCACTATTAAACCACAAATCTCACAATCCACAATTTTACCACTTAAAAACCACATAATCAAAAAAAACTTGTCGGGTTCCCGCCAAAAAGTTCCAACCTTGTTTTAGAATCAAGATTGTGTTCCAAGACGGACAAAATTCATTCTTTAGCAATTTGCTGCCTCTCTTTCTGTACTACGACGATAGAAAAAGATAGACAATTAAATAATGATTATCGCACAGTCAGTGGGGTAGCCAGTTACTGACACGGTTTACCATTTCTGAAGTTTGAAGAATTATGAGGTCACATTTGGATTTAGATCGCAATAGGAACTGAAAACTACTTAAATTTTCCGCACCAATCCACACTTTAGAAATTCCAGACAAACAAAGGACGAACTTGGGAATAATTCCGATGGAGCTAATTTTTTGTGTGAACTTTCATACTATCCTTTTTGAATAAAATTTTAATAGTCTCCATCGATCCGCATGGTGCTCAAACTATTAACAAATTATACTAGTTGTGAAAAGTAAAAGAACCGTTTATCTATTTAAACGGGTCTTAACGCAAATGATTACCTTATTTATATTCCGAAAAGTTGCGGCACTCAACACTTACAATATCAGAAGTAGCGTTAGACGAAAAATCGCGAGGTTTAATTTTATTAAATTTATTAATCACTGGATTCCATGTCGTGGACAATTTGTATCCATCTTCTCGATTGAAATCCTGGTGAAATTTGGCGATCAGTGGAGAAGATTTTTGGACTAGGGAATTCTATTCAGTGATTGATCCTAGGGTTGAATACATCTTAGGTAGTTTATCTTAGGGCGATTCATTCGTCTGGCGATTCCTCACAGCTGCGATATGTTCTTTGTCCCAGAACGGGACGGTGCGCTTTGTTTGGCCTATGTACGAACCGCTCCAGTAAGTATGGCAAGTATGACGTATGCCGAAGTGTTTAGATAGTAAAATGTAAGGACGACGGAATTTGAATTGAAGTATCGATAATGTCACAGAGCGTAAGTATGCGCAACCGTTAGGGTAGGAGACTTTCGACTGCCGCGGCAGAGCGCAGAGCTCCTGCGCACTGCGCATCGAGCCGACCGGCGCACTCTCAGCGGTTTAACCATGAGCGCCGAGCGATTGTACCTTGTAAGGTAAGTATTTTATATATTACTCCACGACAGACACCTGGCGTCTGATAGGGTATTACATCCTTTGGTTCTCGTAAGTACCTACTTCATTCAGTGCTTGACGATCCTCTGTGGTTATATTGCTCGTAATGGTCTCGACCTACGTAATATGACTGCCACGTCCTGTCGTATATTTTCTGCGTCAATAGCACACGTCACTGCTGATAATTTTCTCATACGGAATATGCTTAAATGATAAGGCGAAATTCATACCTTTGCCAATACATTGAGCGAAGGTTCGTCCAACAATTTACTCGATGAATTAATTAGTGTCCTTTAGTACTATTTTTTCTTCTGACTGTACACTCGTCACTTTTTCTATCGACGCGGGTAGGGACTTAACGGTCTGGTGTGACGCATTCATAGCCGTATTTTTGTTAAAACGTTTGAGTTAAGTAATAAAATACCCAAAACAGTTCAAAAGTACGAATTTCTTGATGATATGTAGGTATGTCACCCGATCACATAAATCGAAATCACTTTTTGATAAACAAACATCAAAAAGTTGTCACAATTCACGGTATATGTTTGTTGTCACAAAAAAAGTAAATGGTCGCCTTAAGGTCCATTTAAATAGATCTAGGTATCTATATAAAAAAAATGTACCTAAACGTTCGCTTGTTCAAAATCTTAAATCTTCGAAAGTTCTTCTCCGATTGCTTTGAAATTTTGACACAACGTTGCATACGAATACGTGCGTGTTTTTATATACCTGACACAGGGTAAAAATGTGCTTTTTACCCAAAACGGGTAAAAACAGGGTAAGCGCCATCTGTTGGGCAGCCACAGCAACGCGTGGCCGGGCACAGCTAGTCTTTTATTTTTTTTATATATATATACTAGTGGGAGGACGAGCAAGCGGTCCCACGTGATGGTAAGTGTTACCGCCGCCCATGGACACCTGCAACACCAGGGGGTACGCAGGGCGCGCCGCCGACCTTGCAAAATCCTATTCACAGCTCTCTTGAAGAACCCCATATCGTTGCTTAATGGAAAGACCTCTTGAGGCAGTTCGTTCCACAGCCTACGGGTTCGCGGTATAAAGTAATTTTTGGACCCAACAGTCTATACTTCTATACTAAATATAATAAAGAGGTAAAATTGTGCGTTTGTTTGTGGATATGTTGGGTGTAATGCGTTTATAAACCGATGCGAAGCGAGGGCGGATCGGTAGTTATATATAAAGGGTTTTGCGAAAATCTTTAAAACAGTCTCGATAAAAATGCTAATTATGAAATTCATAGCTCATAATTTTCCACAAAAGTTCTTAATACTAGATTTCATGGGAAAACCGCTGGTGAGTTAAGGAGATGTCAAGAATTTTCAATATTTTAAAAAATGTACTTTCCGCACCACCTTCCAGGGCAAGTACCTGCCACGTTTCTTTTAATGTGATATCGCTTGCAGTTCTTTTGTCACGATGGACGATATTTTCTGTTGGAACAAGAAAGTACAGACTCCTTTTCTCAGGTTAATTAATCTTAAAAAAAAACTGTAATATTTAGCCGCATGCGAAACAATGGAAAGTTCACATTTTATTACTAACTTGACTAAACTACTAAAATCCAGAAATCCAGTGCACGACACAGGTATTTTTATATCGGAAAATCAATAATTTTTTCCAGGAGTCCATTACCTACTTTCAAATAAAAATCTAAGTATTAATTTTTATAGTGAATTTGAAAAACCTGAAAAGGTAAATATAGAGAATAATCCATAAAAATATAAATATCAAGTACTTTCAAGTAATTTGTAGTAGGTACCTACCCTATCATCGGTCTTCACAAATTCCTAATCGGAATACGAGGGTAGGGATGGGGAAAATAATAATTTCTTTTAATTTTGTAAGTATGTACTCAATATTTCATTAACGTTATGTTCACAATCTAAGTACAGTGTAAAGATTTACTACCTACTGAATAAATTAAAACTGGTAAACACTATCAGGGTTAGTGCAATACATCACTCATTTTTTACATTCGTAACATAACCTAACACTTGGATACATGAGACTTTTAGAGATTGTAAAAAAAAATACAAAAAATACAACACAATGGTAATAAATACAAAAGAACATACCTAAGGAAAGTATAAAAAAACTGTTGAAGATATTCACAGATAAACTAACATTGGATTTGGTATTAAAATGTACACACAAAAAATATTACTATGTCTAATTCTTATTTATGGGCATAAAGAATATTTAGTTGGTAAATATTTATAGTAGTATTTATTATTTAGGTGAATTTATACAATTTATATACACAGGAACTTATATACAATACGAACGCTAACAGATCTTGTTAAAAACACTGAAATGTAAATGAAAAATAGTAACTAGTAAGTACATTTAATAATACCTACAGCTAGTGGTAAACATGGCGTAAAAATTAAATAAATTCATTTACATCGTTTCAACAGTTTGTTGTTGAGAAAATAAAATGTACTTCATAAACATTTCTTACAACAATGATACAAAAGAACTTGGCAAGTATTTTACAAAAAGTTTGCACTATCCCGTAGAAAAGTTGGATTTTTTTCGCAATAATATAACTATTTAAAATGTTACCTGGCATTATAGTCCAGATTCTCACTTGTAAGCACATTGTAATTGTTTGTTTCACGATTGGTAGATACGTTGTAGTGCGCTATCTCTCTCTGGTGGAGGGAATTATGTGAGACGACACTAGGGTGAGGGCGGCAGACTATCGTCGCTTTCGAGGTAAGTGACGTAATTGTCCTCTCCACACTGCGGCGGGCGCGGAGGCGGGAGGGAAGGCATGTCATAGCCGTGCATCTGTAAACAAAATATTGTTTGTCGTGATCAGAACTTCAATCAATTCAATCACAACATCAGTCCGGAATGACAAACGTTGGCACGCCCCCGGAAGCGCTGTTTGCAGATTAAGGAATGGATTGGGAATATGGGATGGGAATGGGCTCTGGCATATCTCACTCACTACAGAAACACGTACCTACGTACATTGGGGAAACACGATAAAGTGGAAAATGCAATATATTTCAAGGTAGTCTTCTGTGAGAGAGAGGGTAACATGGACAGTCGAGTGCGCCCAGCGGCTGTGGGAATGCAGCATGCACTCTCTCCCTACGACTACTCGGTGTTTCCGCGTAATAATAGAGATGGCGCTACGACTGTGAAAAAGTAAAATGCATAGATATAATATGCCTGTTTTTGCATTTAAGTATATATTTTTCCTTATTATAATTTTGTACTTTGATAATTAGTGATGTTATTAATGGCAAATCTGTACGCCCATTAGCGAATATATTACAGAGGAGTCTAATATTGTAATTGTACATCTCTTATTAATTGAATCTTCCGGGCTACTTGGCCGTGGTCTTCTGGAATCTCATCTCTTTCTTCCAAACGTTTCGTCAACAACTGCGGTTGACATCCTCAGTGGCGGCTGCGTTCACTTTCGGGGAGATGTTATTTCTTCGGCTTCTCGAGCGCAACTGAAGATGGACACCGGCCGAGAAAGCCTACACTCCACTGTACATCTCTTAACCTGTATTATTATTGTAGTATATCACAGTGAATAAATGAATGAATAACGTGTATACGCGCGCTCGTGATTTGTCACTCTCCACACCAACACAAGCACACTGTAAAGTATGTTGATGTATAGTGTGTCGGTATCTAATTGGCAAGTGTGTGTGTTTGATAAACGAAAGTGTGAAGTATGTTGATACCTTGTCAACCAGAATGTGTAGGTATATGAGTGTGTGTGTGTGTGTATACCTGATTAACAAGCTGCTGGAAGGCGGCACTATGGTGCGGCGCGCGATCAAGGTCTGCGTGTAGGGCGAAGTCGGAGAGCGCCTTCCAGGGCGGCTGGTACGCGGTGACCTCGAGCGCGAGCGAGCCGCCCGGCTCGTGGCGCACCGGCGAGCCGGCCACTAGCGGCACGCCCATCGACCAGCCCAGCCGGCGGCCTTCCTGTTGGATAGGGAATGTTAGCTAAGCTTAACGGTCAGTAATATCTCATTTGCATATTTCTGGGTTCAAATTTTACATGATTATCGCAGGATTGTTTGTTCGAAAATATTAATATTTATTAAAAAAAACAGCCTAAATAAGAGATCCGGTGGTTATAATTATTAACCTTTTACATTTTAGTTTAAAACATGGCTATTGGAGGGGAAGGGGTGCACGTTGCAATCCAACAATGCTGGGCGAACTCGAGTGACCTCGTTACCCCTCTCTGCCAGAAAACTACTTTGAAATGTACAGCATTTCTCACTTTATCCTATTCCCCAAGGTACGGTGTGTTTCGGTAGTGAGTGAGATATGCCGGAGCCTATTTCCATTCCACCCTATCCTACTTATTCCCATTTTCCAACCTATTTTCCAAATTCATTCCTACATCTCTAAAAGCAGGCAGCGCATCCGGGGGCGTGGCAACATTTGTCATTTTGGACTGATGTTGGCATGTACCGCGGATGATTATAGGCGACAGGCCAACTTGTTTCTATAAAAAAATAATACAGAACGACATATCTACGCCTACAACAATTCTCACCCCGAATATTGTAATTAGAATTTAATAACAAGATTTAAAAACATTAATTTAATCATGTATATAATCACTTAATTCACATAAATTAATCACCAATTATTTAATATCATGACTATTCATGACATACCTAAGTACGTGCTATTTTTAGTTATAGTGACATAATGATTGACATATTAACATACTTATTTTAGACTAGCGACCCGCCCTCACTTCGCTTCGGTTTATTAAATTTAAAACAATCGGAATAAGATATTTTCCTGCTGTAAAATGGAGCCTATATTTTAAGTTAGACCTCTAGCAATACATCGGTGAAAACTGCATTCAATTCCATGCAGTAGTTTTTGCGTGATGCGTGTACAAACATATAGACAGACAGACAGACAACAAAACTTCTAAAAACTGTTGTTTTGGCTTCTGTTGCTCTAATAAAGTACTAATATTGGGGGGGGGGGGCAATATTAGGTTTTTTTTTCAATATGTATATAATGTACAGACATCGGCCTGTTACAATTTTATTATATGTATAGATTATTTTGTGGCATCTTACATTTACTCAGTATAATTACTATGTATGGCTGAAATAAGTTAATAGGTAACTAGATACATATATAAATAGTAAATAAAAAGCGATAAACCACTTTGAATTTAGCTACATTAAAAATAAGTGTATTCGATGACTACTCGCTATCTTCAGTGACTTAGATTTAAATTAAATGTGGATAATAATTAATTAAATTACCAAAACTAGACCTTTAATTTAAACAGAAACTTATCAAAAGCAACAAATTAAAAATATTATTATTAATTATTTAATTTAAAAAAATGTTTACTGTTTTTTTTAAATTAAATTTTTTGGACACTGGCATAGCCATTGGTCCACACACAGCAAATAATAACACAGAATTGTTTTTATCGCGTAATTGTCCAGTTCCGTTGAAAGCAGAGTCAAGCAGGAGTCATTCAAAAAATGGTAGTACGTTTAGGTTTTGCAGTAGCACACGAAAAACGTAGTTTCATGCTTTTATTTGATTATCATACACATTATGCATTAACACTGGGCACTTTGAAGTTTAGTAAACTATCATTATTAAACAAATGCCACAATACACAATTTTTATAATAATCAAACAAACTCAACTTTACTTCACGGGTTCCCGTCAAAAAACACCAATTACAAATTGTTTATTGTCAAATTTCCATAAGAACTGGGAATTGCAGGAAGTTGGCAACATTGCGAATTCTTTTATGGTTTCAAACATTCCATGCCCTGCAACACCACATCGGCAACGGAGTCGGAACAAACCTGCCTCCAAGGATCAGAAGCGTAAAATTCACGCAACCGATCCCAATCTAATGATCCGTAGTGCCAGACTTTGCGCTTTCTTTGTGCACGGACCTTAGCAGATTTCTCAGCTGGCACAGCAGTTAGAACTAAATAATCCCAACGGAGCATCAACAAAAACACTGTAGTTGTCCAATGTCCGGCCACGTTGTCAGCAGGAAGTCTAGCAAGGAGTATGGCCCTCGATGTCTGGTATCGTAGTTGAGGACACCAGTTGCGAAAACCCGTAAGCCAAGGCAATGTTATAGGTAGCTCTCTCCGGGCGGTCGGTAGTTCGTGAACCACCGAAGGAAAATTATTTGAGCACGCTGTCAGTCGTCTTTTGCAAACGTTTAAAAAAACTAGTCCATCTCCGTATCACCGGTATGGGACTTGTATCGGACTTGCTATGGGGAAAATTCGAAATTACCAAATGTTCAAAAGTAGTATACCAAAATCTCAATTACCACCTTCTCCTGCTGCATCTGCATCTTAAGCTGTATGGTCTTCTTTTTGTCCTTGCAGCGTTTGTTCTGGAACCAGACGCGGATGACCCGAGGACTGAGGCCTGTCATCTCTACTAGTTGCTCCTTCATGAGAGCGTCGGGTCGTGGGTTCGCCGCGTAGCATGTTCTGGGAATAAACGGTTTTAAATTATTATAATTGTTCCAACGAACTTCTCTTCTTCTTTTTCTTTTTTAGGTCGGGGGCAGCACCACATGTCGTCTCAAACGCGACCACTATTTTGCCAGTGTCAAGTGAAAATAAATTTCTATCAGGTGATTTTTCTTAATATATAATCTTATTCTTAATTTTCTTTCTTATTCTTAATTATCTCCAAAGGTAGGCAGCGCATCTGAGGGAGTGCCAACGTTTGTCATTTTGGACTATTGTTGGCATGTATCGTCGATGTCTATGGGCGACAGTATCCACTTACCACCAGGTGAACTGTTATGGTCTTCGTCCATATAAAAAGTTTACTATCACTTTACTCAGCGACTTTTGACTTACTTCAACGGAACTGAACTCATCAAGAGTTGTTAGGCGCGAACTATACGAGCGAGTCTCTCGCTGGCGATATCCTGGCATGAGCCATTAACTAATTATATTCAATTAATAGTAACTAATTATATGAGCTTTTTTTTTTATAGACTAGTGGGCGGACGAGCAAGCGGTCCCACGTGATGGTAAGTGTTACCGCCGCCCATGGACACCTGCAACACCATGGGACATGCGGTCGAACCGCCGACCTTGCAAAATCCTATTCACAGCTCTCTTGAAGAACCCCGTATCGTATCTTAATGGAAGGACCTCTTGAGGCAGTTCGTTTCACAGCCTACGGGTTCGCGGTATAGAACGATTTTTGAACCTAACAGTACGCGACACCTCCGTATCGAGGAAACCCGAGGTGGGAATTATATTGAACAGTTCTTCAGAGCATTCTCCATTATATAGGCGGTGGAACACATAGAGAGACGGAACGTCTCTCCGAATGCTGAGGGATTCTAAACCGCCCATGAGAGTGAGATCGTCGATAATTCGAACAACATTTTTTTTTTATGTACGAAGGCGGCAGACGAGCATACAGTCCACCTGATGGTAAGTGGATACTGTCGCCCATAGACATCCACGATACATGCCAACATTAGTCCAAAAGAGAAACGTTGGCTCGCCCCCGGATGCGCTGCCTACCTTTGAAGATATAGGAATGGATTTGGAGAAAGGGTTGAGAAAATGGGGAGGGATAGGATGGGATTAGAATGGGCTCTGGCACATCTCACTCACTACCGAAACACGTACGTACATTGGGGAAATACGATAAAATGGGAAATGCAGTACATTTCAAGGTAGTGAGAGGGGTAACGTGGCCAGTCGAGCGCGCCCAGCGGCTGTTGGATTGCAGCGTGCACTCTCCCCCTCAAAAAAATGGATGAATGAAGTCACTCACATTTGGATGGAGTCAAATGGATTCAATTGATATTTCGGTGAGTCGGCCCAGAGATGTGAGCAGTACTCCATATGGGGCCTAACCTGAACTTTGTAGAGCATTAGGAGTTGCCCAGGGGTGAAGTACCGCTTTGCTCTGTTCAGCACACCGAGCTTTTTGGAGGCCATAACCTCTAAATTCGACTTTGCTGGAAATGTCGACACCAAGGATCTCGATACTCTCCGAAATCTTAAGAGGTATGTTCTGAAAACGAGGTGCTATTACAAAGGGGTTTTTTAGCGGTGAATGGATAGACTTGCATCTTATTGGGGTTGAAATCCACTAATTTTAGAGAACTCCAAGTCGAGACTAGGTCTAAATCGTCTTCGATTTCAGACAAGCCTGACGCGACTGTATTCCACTTCGACCCGAGGGATGTTAGCGAGGCCCCTGTACAAGGCGTCCCCAGTGCTGTCATCTGCAAAGCAACGTATACCACCAATTTGCAACAGATCGCTGATATTCAGAAGAAACAGAGTTGCGGATAGCACGGAGCCTTGCGGGACGCCAGCATTAATAGACATGATGTTGGAGCAGCTACTAACGATTACGACTCTGATGCTCCGTTCAGTTAGGAAACTGGCAACCCATTCGCATAATCCTTCGGGTATCCCAATAGATGGTAGCTTGAAAAGCAGCGATTTGTACCATACCCGGTCAAAAGCTTTCGCAATGTTTAGGCCCACAGCCAGAGCCTCGCCTCTACTGTCATACTGTCAATAGCGTCGGCCCAGTGGTGTGGTAAAAAGTGTGGTAACGCTAAAAGACCACTAGCCGAGCGATTATGGCGAAATCCATATTGACGGTTGCTAATCAGCTGATGATCCTCTACGTACCCAAGGAACTATGTGTTTATGACATGCTTTATCACCTTGGAGAGGAGGGAGGTGATCGCTATTGGCCTATAGTGTAGCTAACGCCGAGCCGACTGCACGCGAGCGATAATTAGACTCACTCGTGTAGGCGGCGCCTTAATTACGAAGAAAATTCAACACTGGCGCAATGCGCTAATTGTGCATTCAACGATTTCGTTTCAACTAGAGGTTTAATAATAATGCGGATTCAACAAGTTGTAAAAATGAGAGCTGATCGCTCTTGTGCTGAATGAGCGCTAATGAAGCTTTAAGGCTCACGCATATTACGGTGGGCCGCAAGCGCATAATATTGCAAAAATCCTCCTAAATTATTTCCATATATTTTCTATAAACCATCGCACACTTGAGGCTGCTCGTATCGCGTCGCAGCGCAGCGTAGTAGCGGGTCGCTCGCCAGCTGTATGTAGAAATCCGCATTGGACCGGCATGGTGGATTATGGCCCGAACCCCAAGTGATTTACTAGGGGAGGTTTGTGTCCTGCAGTCTGACATTATAAGGCTCGCGTATATTACGGCAAGCCACACCGCAGCGCATAATATTGCAAAAACTCTCCTGAATCATTTTCATACATTTTGTATAAACCATCGCACAGTTGGCCCGCCTCAATGTGCGTTAAACGGGTGCAGTTAACGGACGTAATTCGAGAGTTATTCACTGTGCGATAACGTAAACGATTGAATGACAACCGCTAACCGACTAAACGATTGCGTTGAGCTGCGGCCCGCCGCGTCTGTAATGTGCGTTGTCGCAGTTTAACAGTGCGATGCGCTGCGGTTGTAATGTGCGCGAGCCTCTAGGCCAGGGTTTCTTAACCTTTTTGTAGTACCGGACTACTTTCGAAATTTCTAAAATCTGACGGACCCTTTCCAAACTTAATTGTAGGCAAAGAAAACAAGGCATTTTGAAAAAAAACTTTTATTTATTACCACAGAGAAAGTAAAGATAAGCGCGTGACGGTTGTTAGTGAGACGTGGCTCCTCCACTGCGTAGCGGTGACAAGCGAGCGCTCGAGCGAGCGAATGGTACCTACCTACATTTTTAGATGGATCACCCGCAGTATTTATTGTCTTCATATCTGACATGGACCCCCAGCACTCCTGTCACGGACCCCTCTGGGGTTCATGGACCCCAGGTTAAGAAACCCTGCTCTAGGCTGATTCAATTTATGTTGTATTTATGTTCAATTTATGTGCATTACCCGAGCGTGCGCAGTTGCTTCTCGGTGAGCACCGTCCGCACCCGCGTGTGGCCGTCGGCCTCCGCGCGCGCCTTGCCGCCTTTATGTCTAGGGGACGGGCGGGCAAACGATATGTAACTTTATCAGCATCAAGGTATTCTATTGTCGGTACGAGTAATAACTTGATATATAATTTCACATTTCTAATAATAAAAGTAATTATATTGACATTCGCTCCTTGATATCATAAATATTACTCGCCGTACGCAAAAGGTTTCCCGATGACGTCATGACGTCACGCATTGACAGTCGGTAGGGTGGACAAAAAGAGAGTTTTCTAAATACAAAGACTTGTTTGCTGGTAGTCTGAATAAATTAGGCGATTTATTTTAACAAGCACTGTGACCCTGTCGTTATAACTTCTTTTTATTGTATACACATTTTAAATTTTGTATTTATAATTTAATTTTCTATTGTGATTTGAATTGCAATTTTAATTCTTTTTTGGCTGTGTTTACTTCTTGTGTTTAACAATGTCGTCGTCGTCTTTTAGTAGAGTGGCATTCATATAATTAACATCTTTGGATGTAACCTTTCATTTATATGATACTAGCGACCCTCACTCGCTTCGCTTCGGTTTATAAGACTTCTTATTTTTCAAAATTTCAAAATAAATAATGTATATTAGCCTATATTAGACACGGATAATGTAGCTTCCTATTTGTGAAACAATTTTTGAAATCGGTTCATTAGTTCCAGAGATTACCCCCAACATACCTACAAACACACAATCTAGTGATTAAGTAAAATATTCAATTCTCTATTTTTTTATATTTTCTATTTTTTTTTTTTTATTTAGGTAGGAACTATTATTATTAGGTGGTATTTAATTAATAATGAGCAAATTTTATTTATAAAAATGTCTTTCAGAAATGTTTAAGAAAAGACCGTAACGAATGGGCTCAATAAATGCCGATATTATGTTATACAAACGGATAAATAGAAAATGCCATGAGGAAGTAAAACCGACAATAACGTAGCTTTGAACTGATAAAGTTACAATAATTATTACATTATTTATTAAAATCATTTGTAATTAATCAGTGTTTTTGAACTAAAAATAATAACTGCACTAATATCCTGTCACTTTTCACTGTTTTGCCCATCCGCCCCTTGTCTGTGTGTGTTTGTGTTTACCTGGATTGTGTTTGTGATTGCCATGTGTTTCTTTCTGCTTACCCTGTGTTTATGATCCCCTGTGTTTGTACGTGTCCTGTGTATATCTTTACCCTGTGTTTGTAATTGCCCTGTGTGTGTAATTCCCCTGTGGTTGAATCTGTCCTGTGCTCGTTTTTACCCTATGTTTATGATTGCTCTGTGAATGTGTCTGTGTTTACTTTGAGGTCTATCTTTAGTATTGTGTTATGAACTAAACTAGATGTTAATCTATTTCTTCAGTCCGTCTCGTCTATGTCCTGTTTGTGTCCTTTTAAAGCAATGTCCAGTCGTGTCAAATATATACCTATATGAAAACATATTGAAATCTTCTATTGTATTGTACCAAAGCATTCACGAATAGCGATGGGCAACTCTTTTGATTCAATGAATCAAAAGATCCAAAACCGCGAGCGGAACGGAAACTCTTAATGATTCCGGCCAACTGTTATCGACTCCGAGGAGTTATTTATTCCTTTCATTTTTGGATTGCTGAGTTACATGAATGAACATCATACAAAGCGAATGAGTCGCTCTCAGGCTCTCTACCATATAAGTATATGAATCAAAGGAGTCAAGGAATCGTTAAGAGGAGTCGGATCCGCGAGCGGAGCCGGATTTAGTGAGCCGAAACACTCCGAGGAGTCGTGGATACCCACGACTATTCACGAACCCACCAAACCAGCATATTTGTGATCCTGTGTTTGCGTTGCCCCGTGTCTCAAAATGTGTATTCAATTACCTGAGTGTGTGAAGTTGTTTTTCATTAAGCACTGTTCTCACTCGTGTTGGTTTCCCGTCTGCAGCTGCTGAGGTCCGCGCCCGTCCGCTTTTATGGGAGCCTGATTCACTGCCGGAATCTGAAATTATATAAAATGGAACCTTAGCCGTGTGACCACGTGGTGTCGGGTGGCTTTGGAATAGTTCCACCCAATCTCTTCCCGTAGATGCCGTAAAAGGCGACTAATGTATAACAAAGCTGCCGTCAGCAGCCCTGAGGAACTCCGAATTCAAAGAATCAAAAGATCCGAAACCGCGAGCGGAGCGGAAACTCTTAATGATTCCGGCTAACTGTTATCGACTCCGAGGAGTTATTTATTCCTTTCATTTTTGGATTGCCGAGTTACATGAACAAACATGATGCAAAGCGAATGAGTCGCTTTCAGGCTCTTATGAAATATAAGTAGGTGAATCAAAGGAGTCAAGGAATCGTTAAGATCAGTCGGATCCGCGAACGGAGCTGGATTAAGTGAGCCGAAACACTCCGAGGAGTCGTGAATACCCACGACTACAGTGGCCGATAAAAGGGCTTGTTACGGTATCCCGTAGTTTATAACTAATCATATTTCAACATTCAATACATTCTCCGTACCTAACTACATTTAAAACCTAGTCTCATTTCAAGTAATTATTTACAGTCAAGGTTTGATGTTTTTCCTTATAAGCAACGACTATGCATATAAAATGTCTATCGATCGGTATGCGAAACACGTAGGTATTACACACTGAATTATACAAATTGAGTATTTCATCTATCGTAACAAACAAAGGGGAGGTCACTAAACCGCGATTAAAGGGTTTAACTAGTCTCAGGGAGCGCCTACTCTTATATCCACACTTCACACCTCCGCTAATCCATACGCCTTTGTAAATTTGTAATTAGTTGACCGGACGGCCATTTTGTTTTTTGTAGTCTTTACAATTAGGTATCTATCAACACAAGCGCTAAATGAATGGAAAATACGAAAACGTAATTTTTATATTTTTACAATTGAAACTCTGAAATAAACTTTTTCGATTTTTTGCATAATGTACTAATACCTAATGTTGTAGAGGGAGAGTGCACGCAGTATTCCCACATACGCTGGGCGCACTAGACTGGCCACGTTACCCCTCTCTCACAGAAGACTACCCTGAAATGTACTGCATTTCCGACTTTATCATATTGCCTATGTCGTATCGTAGATGGGTATCTACGATATACCTACATAGGTCAAATTAAAAGTTCAAATCTTAGAACTGGCTAGTGTATTTTTTTTGCACATAATATATAGTCTTATGTCCATCTGGAATAATGTACCTTTAAAATGGTAAAAGAATTTTTCAAATAGGTGCAGTGGTTCCGGAGATTACCCTCCACATACACACAAACTTCCAAAATTCGCACTCTCTCTTTATTATATTAGTATAGATTTCATTTTTGAGATTCTAAAAACTTTTAATGTCACCCACGTAGGTACGTGTTTCGGTAGTGAGTAGGTAATATATGCTATGGCATATACGGCCCATTCCGATTCCATCTTATCCTAGCCCTCCCCATTTTCCCAACCCTTTCTCCCAATCCACTCCGTAATCTGCGCCACCTGGGGCGTACCAACGTTTCTCATTCTGGGCCGATGTTGACATGTATCGCGGATCTCTATGGACGACAGTATCCACTTACCGTCAGGTGCTCTATGCTCGTATGCCACCTATTTTCTATATAAAAAAATATCAATCCAAATTATTAGTGTCTTTACTCTCTGTCATCGGATGTAATGTATTAATTTCTTTCGTTTTTCTTCAGTAACTAAGTCTATATATATATATTTATAGGGAACTCGGCAGGAGCGGTCCCACTCGATGGTAAGTGTTACCGCCACCCATGGACACCTGCGACATCAGGAGGTATGCGGGTGCGTCGCAGACCTTGCAAAATACTATTGAGCTATTGATATGGGGTTCTTCAAGAAAACTCCATATCGTAGGGTAATGGAAAGACCTATCGTAGCAGTTCGTTCCACATTCTACTGGTTCACGGTCTACGGTCACAAAGAAACGTAGGTATCAATGTACTTTTACAGCGCTGGCTCTAGCCCATGTAGTGCCCGGGTGCAATCAATACCCTGGCGCCCTCTAGTAGGCTCTTTGGAGGCGTCGCAAGCAGCGCTCGGCGCCCCCTAACACCCTAGGTATCAATCTACCCTAGCGCCGCACACCCTGCACCATAGGTAAAGCCGGGTCTGTACTTATACATATAAAAATATATCAACAATAATTCATTTTTAATAATAATAAAATAGGTAAGACTTCTCCTCTTTACAGGAACGATTAAGTATGAATTTAACGATTCTTTTTTAAATTATTTTATCCATTATTTTTTTTTAATATTTGATCCACCTACTCTTGAGGCACGAGGTGTATCAAACACAATCATGATTTTACTGCGTACTGACTCAGTTTATTATCAATTATTATTGTCCATCACACTAATCTTCCACACGCGACTGGACACTGGCATTAACACCCGCTTGATGACACCCTTATGAATTATTAATAGGAAGGGTTGGTAGTAGATATTTCCGTAGGATCAATTTTTTTTTATATTAAATGAAGTAAACGGGCAAGCGGCCCACACGATAGTAAGTTTGTCAGGGGGAGAGTGCACGCTGCAATTCAACAGCCGCTGGGCGCGCTCGACTGGCCACGTTACCCCTCTCTCACAGAAAATTCCCCAAAAATGTACTGCATTTCCGACTATGTTATTTCCCTAATGTACGTACGTGTTTCGGTAGTGAGTGAGATGTCCACAGCCTGGCCACAGCCCATTCCCATCCTATCCCTCCCCATTTTCCCAAAAGTTTCCAAATACATTCCTATATCTCCAAAGGTAGGCAGCGCATCCGGGGGCGTGCCAACGTTTGTTATTTTGGACTAATGTTGGCACGTATCTCGGATGTCTATGGGCGACAGTATCCACTTACGATCAGGTGGTATGCTCGTCCGCCGCCTTCGTATATAATAAAAAAAAAGTGTCTACCGCCGTCCATGGACACCTGCAACACCAGGGGGGCATACCCCCTTACGCCACCCACCTTGTAAAATCCTATTCACAGCTTTCGTGAAGAACCTCAAATGGTAGCGTAATGGAGGCTTCCTGGGGCAACTCGTTCCACAGCCTACAGGCTCGCGGAACCTTTTTCTTGGAAATTCAAGAAAAAGGAAAACAATCATCTAGTTTTTTTAAAGAATGATAGTTACAGACCTGAAGGTAAAGTAAGAAGGTACCTAACCTTAAACGGCTCGGTCCCAAAACAGCAAATGGCCCTGCAGGACCGATATCAGTGATTAGAAGCACTTTCTATCGCTACAGTGAATGGATATTGAATCTTATCACTGAATTCCTGAGGTACATTGAAGGGATTAACCGTTTCCATCGATTTCATCATTCTGGCTATAGAGACCCCGTGAGGTATATTATTATTATTATAAGTACACACATATTATTATTCTCAACACGACTGAGAAATTAGCACGACAGTAAGATTCCATTTAAGAATCAGATTTTGGAGAGGGAGGGTGCACTCTGCAATCCAACAGCCGCTGGGCGCACTTGACTGTCCTCATTATCCCTTCCTTACAGAAGACTACGTTAAAATGTACTGCATTTCCCTTACGCCGTCATAACTTTGAAACTACTCAACCAATTTGGCTGTTCTTTTTTGTATTCAGTTGGTGATCCTTAAGGTTCAATTAGACAAAGAGAGTTTCTCGAACGCGTGCAGGCGAGGAAATCCGTCGAAAACTAATATAAACAACGTTATCACCAAGTGATCACTGTTTTCACAGGTATCATCGAGATTTTATCATTATGAGAGCAATTGCAGGCGAGAAGTGTATGAAATTTGGTCGTATGGGTACGAAAATCGTATAAGTACCTATCTACAATATTCTAGAACAATATTCTCGAGAAACTCTCCTTGTGTAAATGAGCCATTAGTTAAGTAGGTAGTGAATTTTTTTCCAAAATTCGAAAGTCATGATCTGTTCAATAGGTACCTACCTACCTAGATTTTTTCGAAATCTCTAAAAACGGCCGTAACTATCTAAATTCGAAAACAAAAGATTATTTTCCGGTAATAACCACCGATTATCTGATAACAGCTTCACGGCCAGATCAAAGCGAGCGGCCACTTTGTCGGCCCACATCAAAGGAGCTATCGTACAATCAGTGCTCGCGAATCGACACTCGAAACATCGATATTATATCGATAAGCACTAATTACTCATAGATAGATAGATATGTAGAAATAATACTGGTGACAGTGGGACTGTGAGAAAACTGTAACCTTTAGAACCAGGACGTAGTTACGTGGATTCCAGGGTTAGAAAGGCTTACATGTCAGTCAATTCGTTGACGAATGTCAATTAGTTGAAATTTGATTTTAATCCTACGCAAGTCGTTTATTAATTTTAAAACACCCACTCGGACACATTATCCCTATATATATATATATATAATATATATATATATAAATATATATAATTTTTATAGAAAAGAAGGTGGCCGTCAAGCTGACAGTGCACCTGTATACCTACTGTCGCTCATATACATCCGCGGTACATGCCAACATCAGTACAAAATGACAAACGTTGGCACGCTTCCCGATACGCTGCGTACCTTTGAAGATGTACCTAGGAATGGATTTGTACAAAGGGTTAGAAAATTAGGAGGGATATAATAGGATGGGATGGAAATGTTCTCTCGCATATCTCATTCACTAACGAAACTCGTACGTACATTGGGGAATAGGATAAAGTGGGAAACGCAGTACATTTTACCATAGTCTTCTGTGAGAAAGGGGTGTGTGAGAACAGTCGAGTGCGCCCAGCGGCTGTTGGATTACAGAGTGCACCCCCCTCCAAAATCTGATTCATAAGTGGGATCTTGATGTCGTATTAATTTCTCAGTCTTGTTAAGAATAATAATGTGTATATACCTCACGGGGTCCCTAGAGCCAGAACGATGAAATCGATGGAAACGTTTAGTCCCTTCAATGTACCTACCTCACGAATTCAGTGATAAGATACAATGCATCTTCGCTATAACGATAAAAACGGCTTCTAATCACTGAAATCGAACCTGCTTTGAGGCCGAGCAATTTAAGTCATACCTGATGAAATACCTTCCAATGCCATCGAAATATGCATTTTTTTTTTAGATAAGAGGGCGGACGAGCAAGTGGTCCCACGTGATGGTAAGTGTTACCGCCGCCCATGCAACACCAGGGGGTATGCGGGCGCGCCGCCGACCTTGCAAGATCCTATTCACAGCTTTCTTGAAGAACCCCATGTCGTAGCTTAATGGGAAGACCTCTTAAGGCAGTTCGTTCCACAGCCTACGGGTTCGCGATATGATATTATTTTTAGACCGAACGGTATGCGAAACCTATTTACGAATATTTGATGGCACCGGAGAAATTCAGTCTGATAGTTTTCTATATCTAGTGGGATCGTTTCTATTCTAAACAGATACAAGTATAAATATCCATGTGGTGTGGGTCGGCTATAGAATACCACCACCCCACTCCGTCTCTTCCCGTGTGTGTCGTAAAACGCCACTAAGGGATAACAAAGCCGCTACCATAAGCGCTGAGAAACTGCACCATCTCTAAAAGAGTATACTTGCCCGCTTGGCCAGCGTGCCGTTTTAAGGCCATACATGCACAAGACACTCTGCATGAGGAAGCCCATGTCCAGCAGTGGATATTGAAAGAGCTGATTGCATTGCATTGCATAAATAGCGTACCAAATTCAAATATTTTCAACGTTTCAAAGTATTGGATCTTATCGCTGAATTTGCGAGATACATTCAAGGTAGTAAACGTTCCATCATTCTGGCTCTAAGGGTTGTTGGCTTTTAGTGAAATCTAACCGATAAATGTATTTTTTATCACTTTGTCTCAAAAGTACTCACCTGACATAGAGCCGAGCTCGTGGGGATGGTGTGAATTGTTATTACTTAGTGTGGTGTTGTTGTTACTCTCTGCGCTACCACTGCCCACTCCGCTCGTGTTAGCGCTCTGTAATCAAGAAGATAATTATTATAATTGACCAAATCATAAATTAAATCCAACATGAAAATGCAATGCAATCAGCCCTTTCAGTATCCACTGCGGGACATCCACATTGTCTAGTGACTCTAGTGCATGGGGTTGGCAAGTCCACTCTTTTAGAATTGATGAAGTTTCTCAGGGCTTGATCCATTAGTAGCCTTTTATTACACCCACGGGAGGAGATGGGTTGGTGCAACGCAGCACGAATACGGCACGATCACGAAAATACTGAAGCCTATTCCCAATAAGTGTTTATTATTGTTTTAATGACGCTGTTTTTTGTTTCTCCGTTTGCCAATTTTAAAAGTGCAGTAAAGCGTCAATTGTTTTACTTCTACTGCTCAAGTCTTACCTTTTCTAATACATCGTGATCTTCTCTACAATATAAAGCACCGCCTTCTCTCAACGCGAATTCGTCACCTGAAACAAAATCGCATACAAATTGGTGAAAAGTTTTTTGAAAAGAAAATGGCAGACGAGGAGCGGGAGAGTGCACGCTGTGATCCCAAAGCCGCTGGGCTGTCATCCCTCTATCATACAGGACTACCTTCCGCGAGAGGGGTAACTTGGAGAGTCGGGCGCGCGGAGGAGTGCAGCATGCTACCTTCACCTCGATCTTATGCGTTGGCACTTTATTTTCATGCCTAAGGCGCATAAATGCCTCTAGTTCTTGATAATTTTCATGCATTTCGAAGGCAGAACTTACCATAAAATCAGCGTATGTCTCTCCACTGCTGGATATAGGCCTCTCCCAAGGACCGCCACCATACACGGTCTTCAGCTCTTCTCATCCAGCCACTACCGGCGACTTTCTTCAATCCTACGTAACTGGAACGCGTCCCACGCTACGTTCCCGGATGCGTGGTCTCTATTCGAAGACCTCGTTTTTTTTTCGGAATAGCTAAATTCTTGTGGCTCTAATGGCCTTTCAAGAGTCATCGGACATGTATAGTGTAGGAAGAGCGCAGAAGCCGCTCAGCCAGGAGTAAAGAGTGTGTGCAACAACGATCATAAGAGCTTCCCCGTCTGTAGACAGGCAGAAGTAACGGACTTCGGCTTATAGCATTGCTTTGAGAGGATACCGCGGGATCGTGAGTCGGTGAGAGGCGCCCAGGCACGTGCTGGTAAAAGTGTTGGCTGAAGGCCGGTGTGTGTGTTCACGGTGTAGCAAGGGGGACGTCCTCGTTTCCGCCGGTGGGGACGATGTATATGTGTGTGTAGTAACCTGTGAGTGTAGTGTAAGAACCGCATTGGGACCAGTAATTGGGTCGAGGATGACAACAACGACGGCAACGGTCATTCCTATAGGGTACATAGGTTAGGCTGTCAATTACTAGGGGGTTGGGATGGTGAGGGATTCTGGCGTAGTAGAGTCGGACGGAGTCTTTCACATAATATTTGATGATGGAGGCAAGTTAGACTTTTCGATTATCTGTCCTGCGGCATATCTGCTCACAGCCACTTTAGCTTGCTGATGCGACAGGCAGAATCTAAAAGAAGCTCGAAGAAAAGAAGAAAAAAGAAAAAGCTCGCTGATTAATGTATCCCCTAAACGAATTACTGTCAATTATTTCTTTGAGCTAATAATAAATGCATAGTTACAAGTTACCGGTTACAAGTTGCAGTTACAATCTAATTAAACCTAATAAAGTAGTTGCGGTCTGTTAATTCGAGTGACAGAGTGTGTTAATTGACAATTATAATGCGTATTTACGATAATTATCTTGAAGTTAGACATTGAACGAGTTTTGCGAACTTTATTTATAAAACTAAGTTAAGTTTTTTGATTAAAAAAATGGCAGTAGAGCAAACAATGTACCTGGTGACAGGAAACATAGTTGCACATTAAACATAACGATCTCTAATAATTTTGTTTATTCACTTACGGTTGTTTTTGTCAATTTTTTCTTGTTCAGCTGTTAGCGAATACGAGCGGGGACTCATGATATGGACGATAAAGAATTCGGTTAAATTCTTGTGGCCCTATAAGGGTCTTTGAAGAATCATCGGACATGTTTAGTTTAAGCGCTGAAGACGCTCAGTCAGGAAAGTGTAGTGCAATGAGCCTATGGGTTCCCCCGCCGGTAGATCTCGGCATTGCTTTGGGGAGGTAGCGCGGGTTCGCGAGTCAGTGAGAAGCGTCCAGGTACCTACGTGCCGATACCTGGTAAAAGTGTTGACTGAAAGCCTGTGTGAGTTAACGGTCTCGCGGAGAGGAAGTCCTAGTCTCCACAGATTCATAATTTAACAATTACGGCGGCGTTGGGATTTCTGCATCCCACAAACAATAAAAGGTCAAAGGTCATTGCTTGAGAGGTTAATAAAAAGAAGAAACAAAACACATTAAAACAAGAATAAATTAACGATGTAAAAATACAAACGAACAAAGTTAATTAACTGAATAACAAACGAACTGCAACAGAAAAATGAGACTGACAGCATAATGCCATGGGATGACCACGACGCGACGTTGATTTTCCGTGCCCATTTTCGTGGCTAGCGGAACAGCTATATTAAGGCTAAAATAATTAAGATACGTATGTGAATAAATTAAAACCACAATTAATAGATAATCATAATCTAAGTGTAAATACTTTCATGAATGATTGATTATCTTACCAGGTATGAGTTGTCTCGCGCAGGCGCAACATCGAAAGCAATCGATGTGATAGATTTTCGTCTTGGCGCGCATCACGAAGTCGTTCTTGCTGAATGAAGCCCCGCATTTGTCGCACTTTGTGCCGAATAACCTGTAGACAAGGGCACAATACTTTAAATATAATTTACTGGCGACCCGCCCTCGCTTCGCTTCGGTTTATAAGACTTTATTTAATTTTTTTTTTCATAATTTCAAAATAACATAGTGCCTATATTAGACACGGATAATGTAGCTTCCTATTTGTGAAAGAATTTTTGAAATCGGTCCAGTAGTTCCTGAGATTACCCCCAACATACCTACAAACACACAATTTTACCTTTTTTTTTTTTATATATATACTAGTGGGCGGACGAGCAGGCGGTCTCACGTGATGGTAAGTGTTACCGCCGCCTATGGACACCTGCAGCACCAGGGGGTATGCGGGTGCGCCGCCGACCTTGCAAAATCCTATTCACAGCTCTCTTGAAGAACCCCATATCGTAGCTTAATGGAAAGACCTCTTGAGGCAGTTCGTTCCACAGCCTACGGGTTCGCGGTATAAAATAATTATTATATTAGTAGGTATATATTTATTCCTCACTTACACAAAAGTGTCAAGAGGCTAGTCAGCTTTGAAGCATTATATCTCAATCAACCTTTGGGATATGCCATCGATTTAAGAATATATATTTCTATATTGATAGGCTATGTAGAGATAAATAAACATACCTACATACATACATAGGTACGTAGTTAACTACAATATACGTTTAAAAATACCCCCTTTAATTGACTTATGTCTGAGAAATATTCTTTACTTAGAGTAAATGCTCCCTGAGTTTTTTCTTGAAACTTACACGCGATTAATAATTATGCCATTCTATAAGGTCATTTATACAAGGAAAGTTTCTCGAACGCTTCGGACGAGAATATTGCATATGATTCTCGAATGTGACCAAACTAGATAGAATTCTCGCCTACAACTTGTTTACATGATGATAAAAACTCGACGACAACAGGTTCTCCTACAAATCACACTACCTAATTCCGACCTCTGGTGATAATAATGATAGCAGTTGTTTATATTAGCTATCAACCGATGTTCGAGAACTCTCCTTATTTAAATGGGCCATATTACTGACGGGTGGTAGCTCACGCAAGAGCCGGGCAGCTTGTACTGCGAAAGGGTCAGAGAGAAAACCAATATCTGCAGTGCATGGGTATAACGGAGATGTTTTTGATGAATGTCACCAAGAAAGCTGAATAAACATTTTAGATATCCAGGAGTATTAGGTTCCATCAGCATTGAGAAGAGGAAATTGAGTAATCGGAAGTAACCCAGTCAAGCTGTAAGTTTTCGCGCTCAAAATAACTGGCATAAAAAAGTTTTCTTTTAACCTTTTTCACAAAAATAACCTCGTCTGTTTTGGTACTACTTCTATAAAGCTACATTCTTAACCCTTCCCGAACGTCCTGTTTTCCAAAATAGCCCACACGTTCACTGCACTGGTCCTCAGGAAAACAGGAAAACGCCCACAAAACCTTTAAGCATATTTTAAACCCTCCCAAAAGGTTATTGACCGGCACTTAGTGGAATGATACACAGTAAAAAGCAAACTTAGTAGGTGAATTGTCAGCTATCTAATAAATAATCACGGGATACCCTCGCAGTACGTTAAATAAATATCTAACACAACATTATGTATTGTGTATTTAGGTATGTATGTATATTTATTTATATATCTATTGTATTAAGTTATTGTTCTGTATTTTCTATTTTTAAATTCAAAACTGCGCCTGCGGTCCTATTGAGCATAATCTGATGGTTGACTGGTAGAGAATGCCTAATTATGACATTAAGTCCGGTTTTGGTACATATCAGTGTAATAAAGTTTTTCTAATGTAATGAAAGAAAACATTCACGAATTTTTTGACCAAATAATGTAATATATGTAATTACCTATATAGGTTCTATGGAATGTGAATTTTGCTTATGCATAATTACTTAAAAAATCTGAGATATTTGTAAATGTCCGTAATACCCGTAACTTACAACTTACGAGTAAATGTATTTAAAGGTATACCTATTATCCGTATCTTTATCAATATACTTTTAAATACATACGTAAATATTCAAATCCTTTAAATACATGGGTAAATATACAAATCCTTTAAATACATATAAAGACCACTAAAAGTGGGGGAAAACTCAGTTGCTAGAATTAGGAATAAAAAAACTAACTATAATATATACCGACATAAAAACTAACGAATATTTGACGTTTATACAAATGATGAGCGATGATAGCTCTGGAATTCTCACTTAATATCGAAACACTTGCATATATTGGGGGTATAAGATAAAGTGGGAGATGCAGTTCACTTTACGGTAGTCTTCTTTGAGAGATGGGTAACGTGAGTGCGGCCAGCGGCTGTGAGATTCCAGCGTGCACCCTCACACTAAACACACCGCATACAAAACTGAATGGTATTCTTAGATGCGATCGTATCTTCAGTATATTTGTGTGCGTGATTGGCGTGTCGTGACTACAACCCATTATTTTATAATTAGAAAATTATTATACCATCAGGCTATCATAATATAAGTTCGAGTCACGTCAAATACCTAAAACTCTTTGATATTTTCGGCATGGTGATTTCGATCAACTGTTTGATATCCATCGTTTTAGAACCCGGACTTAATAACAGGTTCATTTTCAGGTTCTAAAACCTATATATTTTCTAAACCCCTTCTGTAGGGGGAGAGTGCACGATGCATTACCACAGCCGCTGGGCACACTCGACTAGCCACGTTACCCCTCTCTCACAAAAGACTACCTTGAAATGCACGGCATTTCCTACTTTATCGTATTTCCCCAATGTACGTACGTGTTTCGGTAGTGAGTGAGATATCGCAAAGCCCATTCCCATCCCATGCTATCCCTTCCCATATCCCCATCAGGTGGACTACTCGTCCACCTGCTCGTCTGCCGCCTTATAAAATTAAAAAATAACTATTAAACGGGTTCTAAACACATGTTTACTTTTCTTTTTTACTCGACGTTTTGATTGTTTTAAACCAACCGTAGTCACAAGCTGACTCTTATAAGATCCGTTTAATCCCACTAATATACGAGTATACTAGTAGATGCTAAAGTTTGAATGTTTGTTACTCAGTCACGTCGAAACTGCTGATCCGATTTCGTTAAAACTTGCCAAATATGTAGATTGTAATCCAGATAAACACATAGGCTACTATTGTTTTAGACAACCTCAAAGAAGTCACTGACAAAAGTTAGTATCTATTATATAGGTAATATGCGAAAGTTTATATGTTGGATACTCAATCACGTCGAAATGGCTAAACCGATATCGTTGAAATTTGACAAATACGTAGATTGTAATCCGGATTAACACAGGCAGGCCATACTATTCATGTAGACCACGCTAACGAAGCCGCGGACAAAAGCTAGTAGATAAATAGGTAGATATGTCTGAAAAATGCGAAAAATTCAAAAGATTTATCTAAAACCTACGTACTGAAATTATTGTATTGAAACTTAGTAGTAAAATCTAGTTTATCTGTTAATCGAAGACTCTATTTTGTATATTTAATAGTCTTTAGTACCTATACAGCGAAATTATTATACATTTAATACAATAATAGTATTAAGAAATATGACACCCTACGAGTCTAAAAATTAAGTGGAAATTTATTTTCACCTACTGTCTCCTCTGTGTACTTTGCTGGCACTTAGTGGAATGAACGCCCCCCTCCCCCTCTCCCACCAACCCTCGGGCAATCTCGCTAAAAGCATCCCCTGTAGGGTTAACCCTGCTAGACAAAAATGTACACCTGAAGTTTCGGAGATCGATTCTACCATCATAGGCTTTTAATATTCGGGATGTGTTGGAAATAAGTAAAAAAAAATGTTGAGACAGTAGGTACACAAAATTTTAACTGTATCAAAAAATGTGAGTAGATAATGTAAATACACCTACGTACCGATGAATTAATGGTCAAACTAGGAATGTCTCCACGTGATGTCGGCTGGCTGAATAACACCACCACCTCTGCCCGCGAGTGTAGTAAAAGGCGATAAGGATAACAAAGCCGCTACCACAAGCCCCGAGGAAGTACCGCCAACCCGCGTGGTCAGAGTAGCATTTTTTTTTATAGACAAGTGGGCGGACGAGCGAGCGGTCCCACGTGATGGTAAGTGTTACCGCCGCCCGTGGACACCTGCAACACCAGGGGGTATACGGGCGCGCCGCCGACCTTGCAAAATCATATTCACAGCTTTCTTGAAGGTCATACTTACATAAATACATAAGAGATGCGACTACGCATAGCAATTTGGAACCATTGTAATAATGAGACAGGGGCAAGCTGAAACTCAGCGCTGAGTACTCACAGCATACGCTGAACTTACGACCTTTTGCGCACTGAGATAATTAACCCTTTGTACCATTGATATGTTTGTGTAGGTAATTTATTTATTTGGCAAATAAAAATCCGTGTCCAGACATGAACCTGAAAGATTCGGTCACATCCTGGAGGTATATTAAAAAAGAACTATTTTAAATTCGCTTATTACTCGCTCGAACAGTTATCGATACGTACCTACGACATATAATATGTTTGTCTGTAACATGTCACTCGTATTGATTGACGGCAGCGAACAGCTGCTACAAAGACCACACAGAGAGCGTGTCGACTCTATATACCTACCTGGCTATACCTACTCGTAATTGATATATACCTACTAGATATCAATATTTTTAAGATAAATGATCAGATTAAACTTTTTAAACTTTCGCGTTTTGTACATATTTTAGGTATATTGTAAATCGGGTCTCAACGCGTAAAATTAAAGGCTGTTGTTTATTTTACCTGTTCAGATCCGATTTCTATAGTAATATAATAAAGAGGTAAAATTGTGTATTTGTAGGTATGTTGGGGGTAATCTCTGGAACTACTGAACCGATTTCAAAAATTCTTTTACAAATAGGAAGCCACATTATCCGTGTCTAATATGGGCGTGTCTAATTTATTTTGAAAAAAAATTGAAAAAAGAAATCTTTGAAACCGAAGCGAAGCGAGGGCGGGTCGCTAGTACCTACCTACAATATAAAATAATCACTGCTGGAGATATACCTAGGTCTCTTCCACGGCTCTCTACCATATACTATCCTCAGCACTTCTCATCCAACCGCCGCACGTCGCTCAATAATTTAAATAATTAGTTTTTTTTAATTGTTCTTGGGCACCCCGTCCCGGCCTAATGTAATTTTTTACAAATAAAAATATATAAGGTTAATAATTCAATATATCGTGGCAGACCTAAAAAACGATGGCGCGACAATTTGACGCTTATTGTAGGAACTGGTCGTCGAAGGCATAAATACGCAGCGAGTTGATAAAATGGAGGGGGGGGGGCTTTGGTCAGTAGGTAGTAGGACAGTACAGTACTTGCAGTACCTACGTAGTAATAATATGGATACATTATTATCATTAATCAAAACATGAAAAGAGGTATCTAATAAAACAAGTATGATAATTATTGAATCATATGCATGTCAATATGGACTTATGGCTATACTAGCGACCCGGGGGCGGTTCGCTTCGGTTTATAAGTTATTTTTTTATAATTTTTCAAAATTTCAGATACATTGCCACCATACATTATATTCGTGTAACTCTTACGGTTTTTGCAGCGCACGCCAAAATAGCTCGCAGATGGTAGAGTTTCTTCCGACTTACTTGACTCAGCAGTAGTCCGCTTAACCGGACTAATAACCGGACTACTTATACAAGAGCGGCTCAGATGTTCGGTTGATGCACGCGACCGAACTGTTGAGACTAAAAAGTCTCAACAGTCCGGTCAACCGGACTAATTACCGGACGTTGATCTAACACTAATATAAACAACTGTTATCATCATCAGATCACTGTTCTCGCTGTTGTCATGGAGTTTTTATTATCATGGGAACAATTATGTAGTTTAGTCGCATACGACAATCGTATATATTCTCGCCAGAACTATTAGAGAAACTGACCCTGTCTAAATGAGCCATTATACACAGCAAACAACAGGCTATAAATAAATCGGTCAGTCAAACCTTAAACTCCATATCGAATATTGTAATAGTCTAGCGTAATAATAGTTTAGTTCCACTAGTTTCACGGACTTTATTGTTTATCTTAAAAGTCAAATGTCACAGCAAGTGTCTATTTATATAAATAGAATTTATACCGAAATTTAAACCAAAGTCAATAGGTATACCTAAATCCACACAGACAGTAGTAACGACACTTTATACATCAGCTTTATGAAATACTTAAATATTTATCTGAAAAATTCACACTTAAATTGGCCTCTAATCATTGTTTATTTCCTTACATTCTTGTAAATTCCTTTGAAACGGACGTAGGTATTAGTTCTCTAATTTATAAAAACAATATCTAATCACTGTAATAGTCATTAGTGACGTACGTTTCCTTATTAAATAATTGTTATTTACGTTATGTTTCCGATGTTTAAAGTAATCGTCATTCGATACTACTTGTTACTGTAAACACGCGTTTCCGTCGGTATAATCTTACGGAAGGGGTTAATCTGGTTTTGTTTTTCGTCGCGTTTACATTTGTCTATGGTGCATCCGCGTCAAACTATTTATCTGTCTATCAGAATGTCCATAGGACTTTTTGGCGAGAACTCGAGAAATCAAGAATTAAGTACATATACCTACCTTTGCGTTTGTATGGCGTTATAATTGTATTCAAAAATATGTAACAGATCTTCCGTGTACTAAGTTTTATTGTGTCCTTCGTAAATGGCTAATCCGGGAGAGGTTTAACTTTACGTCTCTTAGAAAATGTTTATACTTTAGACATAGGTTAGACATAGACATGTTTAGACATAGGTTACCAAGTGAAGAATGAAGTGAAGTGAAGAATACACTTTCATGAAGAACTTTTCATGTAGGTAACTGACAATATTATGACCCACATCTGTTGTATATTTTTCGATACAAAATTATTTAATTTTAACATATCGTTAGGCAGGGCGAAAGTACAATTTATATCTATCTGAATATTGTTTTTCTAAAACGTATAAAATAAGTATACCTTTCCCGCCTTTATAGACGACCTTGTGTTTGAATTCTCTACTTTCAAAAAAAAAGATTCTGGAGATGTGCCTAAGGGAGATAAATAGTACCTATTTATTGTCATGTATTTACGTCCGCGACCCGTTTGCCCCCGCAATTAGCGAAACACGATAGCCCCCTGCCATCTCACGTTACTGCGGCCTAATGTCTGTGTTTACAAACGCATTTGCAATCCTTTCAGAAAATAAAGATGTTTGTATGAAAATGTGCGTTGGAAGATCTTGTCTGGTTGCTTTCTAATTGAAGTTCAAATAACAATTTTGCGTTACCGGTATTTAGTATTATTTTAAGTAGATACCTACCTAAATACTTTTTCAATATGACTTTTGACAATTCAATCACGGATAATTTCATTAAAATTTTCACCAAAACTTTCTGGTCCTTATTTTGAATTGGCCATTCGAAAACCATCTACCATTATTTTTTTCGAGCTACTTATGATATCAACTTTTATACTTCCAATCGGCAGAAGCGAGAAAAACATGGAAAATTGTTATATTTTTCTACGAGTTCGAGCCTTCTTCCAAACCTTCGGGCGCGTGCAACCCTTCTGCCTATCGTTTTCCGATGGCTTGATTTTATCTAACATTTCATTTGGTAGACATGGCAGAGGCGACAAAATTGTGTCAGACCATGTATTTTTCCTGCAAATGGAAAATTGACTTTTAATATGTTGGACACGCGGTCCAGCCCTAATTTTTATATTATTGTAGTCTACATCCACTTACTTTTCAACCCTCTTAAAGGCAGACGAGAGAAAATGGGGCACTGAAATCTTTGACTATCTGACGGTCTAAGAAGTTAAAGGACTAGTTTATGTTTTGTTATTATAAAAATTGTATATTGTGGGTTTTGTGGTTTAATTGTGATACTTTATTAAACTTCAAATGTCAAACTTCAAAGATTATCAAAAGCATAAGACTGATTTTATCATGTGATTTCAAGTAGTCCAACTGCCTTCACTAAATCTACTATCATTTTACTGAGAAACGCCTAACTTACCTCATAAGCGTTTGATAGAAAATTCTCAAGTGTCGACGTTGAACGTGGAATGAAGCAATTTTTTTATCCACATGTCTGCTTTCTTTGAAAGCATTGAACCATACATATGCTAGTGTTCTTGACAAAGCAGACTTACCGTAGGCTTTCTCTAATAATTTCAACGATTCAACATAAGAAATTCATTGGCGAAAGGAAATTTAGGGCAAACTCTTTGTTCGACATTTTTATGCATCATAAAATTCGCAGAGCATTCTTGATGTCAACTAACTTAATCAACAGCTGTAAATAAATTGGCCGACAGATCGCGCCAAAACTTTACGTGACAAATACATGCAGTGTTACCAACTTAAGTAGGTATAGCAAAAAAAGTAAATTCTCTCTTTTTGCGGCGGCTTTTCTAATGAACAATTCCCGGTACCTACTTATTTGACAGTATGTAAATTATAGTAAATTATTTAATAAAGATAGATAGATACATTACCTATGTATAGAACCAAATTAAAAATTGGGAGAAGACTCGAACAAAGGTTCCTATTATTTTATTTTTCCTTATTAAATTAGCAGGTGTAAAAACCGTTTCACAATATTTACTCGCAAGAATATACGGAATAGAAAATACATTAAAAAAATGTAATCGAAAACCCGCTTATCCGGTCGGTGTAAACGGGAACAAACATACCCATAGACATATCGGGTTCCCGCCGCCCGCCGCGCTGTCAAACTGACGTTTGTTTTGGCGCCAAAATACATAATGCTCAGTCAAACTCAGTTTGTTTTCTCTTCGGCACATCAGAGTATGGCAAGACAAATATTATTTTGCTGTTACAGGACTCTCTTTTGAAGACATTTCATTCGAAATATCACTCTATGTCGCTGTAGTTAGATATTTTGGAGGTTACAAATATTTGTTGGCCATAGACAATGTGGATGTTTGTTTAGTGTAATTCTATATTTTAGCCGCGAGAAATGGAAGGGTGAAAAGGTAAATATACGCGGGTTATTTTAGTGAATTCATCTTTAGTCTGGTTAAAAGAGGCGCCGCCTGAGATGGCTGATTGACGTTCGGTTATGATTATCCGTGTTGTTTTTTTGAGACTGGTTCTTTGCACAGACGTAAATTTACGCGTTATAAACTGTTAGCCTATGAATTGGAATAATAAATAGTTACTTGTTTAAAGATCAAGAATCATCGATAGAATACCAAGTATGCTGAAGAATGAAGGCAATGGGCAGGTAATAATTGCTTGTGGCGCGACTGATCCGAGCAGTCCGACTGATCCTTGGAGAGGGTACGCGTCATGCTATAGCACCGACAACTGGTGGGGCAGACACACAGACCACCTACCCCTTGGGTTCGTGGGTGAGCGGTCTGTGGGCGGACAGGTTATAATTTGAATTCTTTTTCACCTGCTTTGTTAAGTTTTACGGTTAGAAAGTTAAAGAACTGTTTAATAGAAAGTTATTAGAATTATTAGTGGTTAGAAAGTTTGGAAACTGGGATGTGTAAATGACATGAGGAAAACTCTTCTTTTCGTTATAATTCCTATTTCCCATTTTCCTAATCCTTTTTCCAAATTCATTTCTAAATCTCCAAAAGAAGCATAACCGAAGGCGTGCCAACGTTTGTTCTTCTGGACCGATGTTGTTATATACCTACCTCGGATGTCTTTGGGCGACAGCATCAACTTACCACCAGGTGGACTGTCAGCTCATTTGAAATCTTTTTCTACAAGAATTATAAATTATTTACCTAGTGTAATCCCTCTTGCAATAAGTCTTCCCGTCTCTGACGAAACACGTGCACGATTCGTCGAGGAACTGCCGACACTCCTGACACTTGAGGCAGGCCGCGTGCCACTCCAGGTCGGGGGCCACTCTCAGGATGTACTGGTCGTGGATCTGACCTCCACACCCCACGCAGAGGGATAGCCGGAGTTTTTCTGGGGACAACAAGAAATCTTTAAGAACAAATTACTTTTGCTGGTGAACTAAAATAATTCTTTTTTTTTTTATAGAAGAGATGAAAAAATTACTATTTTTTATAGCTTTTTACTATACAAATTTTCACGTCCCGTTTCACCCTTTTACGGGTGGATTTTCAAGGGAACCGTTAGTGAGTGATTACGTCATAAAAGGAAACTGCTGTCTAAATATCATGTTTCTAGCATCAGCGGTTTCGGCTCAGCTATAACGAATGCGTCAGTCGGGACTTCTCTTTGGAAGTATATACTTATATACCTAGAATGGTAGATGCGCTGGCTACAAGATGGTAACTAGTCACCACCGTTTTCTAGTTTGAGGAAACTCATAAGAATTGTTGCATTTTGTAGACGTTTCCTGCATTTACGTTCTTGTGACGAGTTACCTTCCTTACAAATATAAGTAGGTAAAATTTAATGAAGCTTTATATATACTTAGGCAATGATAAGGAAATGACAGATTCAAGGGTTTAAGGAAAACGTTGATCAATGCAATGCAAACTCATTGATAGACATTGATTGATAGTTTTAAAATAAAGATGCGTTACCATTCGTGGACCAAAATAACATTTTACGTGGGTGTCGCACGGTTACGAGCTTCATGAAAACAGGAAACATCTCATTCTATTACCAGGAAAAGCTCATTGTCTTGTTGCTGAGACACAAGACCTGGTATGGAGGGCCGCAGCTGATAAAAGGATATAGGGCCCACAAGATGTTTGTTCTAGGTTTTCATTAGAAGGTTTTTTTCACTACGCTGGGCAGGCGGGTTATCTATTGCAGTGCTATAGCCCGTCACCGGTCTTTTTTTTATAGACAAAAGGCGGCAGACGAGCATACAGTCCACCTGATGATAAGTGGATACCTACTGTCGTTCATAGGCACCCGCGATACATGCCAACATCAGTCCAGAATGACAAACGTTGACACGCCCTCGGATGCGCTGCCTACCTTTCCAGATTAAGAAATGGATTGGAAAAATGGGGCGGGAGAGAATGGGATGGAAATGGGCTCTGGCTTATCTCACTCACTAACGAAACACGTACGTACCTACGTACATTGGGGAAATGCGATAAAGTAGGAAATGCAGTACATTTCAATGTAGTCTTCTGTGAGAGAGGAGTCAAGTGCGCCCAGTGGCTATGGGAACGCAGCATGCACTCTCCCCCTGCCTACCCCTACCCGTGTTTCCGGTTTCGGGAAAGATACGGACACATCCCCTGTATATTAATATTTTAACCAAAAGCCAGTCATGCTTAAATTTATGCAGGTAGGTACCTACCTATTCAAAGAATTAAATACAAAAATAAGTCTGGAATACCTTTGTAGGTAGGTATCTATTTGTTACAATAAACTTAACATTTAACTTTACCGCCAATTACCAACAAAACACCTGTAAAATGTGAATTGGAGCAATGATAAAGGAATTATGAATAAATTATTTTGTTCGCAAAATCGATATGTTCCCGTTAGGCGTGGCTAGATGCGCCGCGCCCATAGCACTCGATGTGTGCCAACAGTGTATATAGCGATCTCTTTCTCGCGTGCTCTCTCTTTCACTCGAACACTTGACAGAATTTTCAGTGAAATATCAAACTGGACTCTTTTGAAATTCATTAAAAGAAAATTTTCGTTTTATTTGAAGATATTTTCTAGGCGTGAAGAAAACAGTGTTTGAGAATTTTAAAAAAATCTGGGGAATGTGTTATTCACTAATTCACATTATAGTTGAATATAAATCCTCCTTTTATTGATACCACACTTATAAGAGTAGATCCTGTTTTATACCTAGGTACCTAGATATGGTCATCGCAGCGTACCTACACTAAGAACAAATAGCAATAAAACTTTTTGCCACTGACAATATCCATTTTGAAACGTCATAATTGTTTTATTTATTCAAATGAAACTGAACCTTACGTCGGCACTTTTTAAAGCTAACATTCAATGCATTTCATGGAAACACGGATTTTCCTACAATTCACCGGGTTGTCATTTACTTCTTACTCAATTATCAAGCGAACAAAGAACATATCTACATATAGATTTATACCTACATATATTTATTAGGAGCAAACATATCCCAAGAAACTCGTCCTGTTATATGTAGGTACTTCCTATTCTCCCTCCTCCTCGAGCATTTCTGCAAATCTATTCCTAAATCTCCAAAGATAAGCAGCGCATTCCGGGCCGTGCCAACGCTCGTCATTCTGAACTAATGTTGGATATCCATGAGCGACAGTATCCACGTACCACCAGGTGGACTATCTGCTCGTCTGACGCCTTCTTAGTATAAAATAATTATACTAACCTTATACCTAATAGGTACAAGCAAACCTAAAAGCATTAGGTATACTTATTTTTCATATGTAAGTAAGTATAATGTTTGTTAAGCAACTAACAGTCTGCGACTTTTTTACTTCATAAAACATAAATAAACAAAGGTGGTTAACCTTTAAATAAAACAATGCATCACGATTATCATTATATTACGTGTGATTAGTGCATGCGCAGTGCGATGCGCGTGGTGCGTGACCGGAACACGACATGCAATAGTGAAACAAACCCATTTATCAAACAACATTTAAAAAAAATCTACTTTTTATAATAATACCCTGTAACAGTTAGGAAAATTATTTACTCTTGTCAACATACTTACCTGTTTTAAAACATTGTCTTTTTTCTATCTGTTTCTTTGTGTGCTTAAAAGTCAAGAACCGTTAGGTAGACCATCGCACATTAAGAATAAGTTTTATGGATTTTTTACAACGGATTTTATGAAACTATAGGTTCATTTACCTAAATTAATTTTGTCAGAATATTTTAATAATTAGAGGGAGGGGGGAGAGTGTACGCTGCAATCCAACAGCCGCTGGGCGCGCTCGACTACCAACGTTACCCCTCTCTCACAGAAGACCACCTTGAAATGTACTGCATTTCCCACTTTATCGTGTTTCCCTAATGTACGTAGGTACCCAGGTAAGTACGTGTTTCGGTAGTGGGTGAGATGTGTCAAAGCCCGTTCCCATCCTATCCCTACCCATTTTCCCAACCCTTTCTCCAAATCTATTACCATATCTCCGAAGGTAGGCAGCGCATCCGGGGGCATGCCAATGTTTGTCATTTTGGACTAATGTTTTCATGTATCGTAGATGTTTATGGGCGACAATATCCACTTACCATAAGGTGGACTGTATGCTCGTCTGCCGCCTTCGTCCATAAAAAAAATAAGAACTTGTAATTCTATCTATTTAAAACAATATCTACTGACAGTAGACAAAATCCTCTATAGATAATAGCTACAGTAGACAGCTTCACTAAAGGCAATAACATCTTCCGATAGCATGGCCTCGCCGTGACCACGACCCAAACAAATATCAATAAAAATATCTATTTATTTATTTTTAAACGTACATAAACATTTTGCCGTACATAAAATTATAATAAGCTTAATGAGAAATGTCAATTTATCTACTTGAAATAAAATGTCAATGGAACCAGCCCTTTCAGTATCCTCTGCTGGACATGGACCTCCTCAAGCACATTGTCTTGTGGATAAAGGAAGTAAGGTGTTAAAACGCGACGCTGGCAATGCGGGATGGCGAGTGAATTCCTTTAGAGGGGATGTAGTTCCTCAGGGTCTGTGGTGGCCGCTTTGTTGTCCCCTAGTTTTTAGTGTTATCCTTCGAGGGGGTAAGTGATATTTTATAGCCAGCCAACACCACACGGTCAATAAAATGTCATTACAATATTTAAAAAAAAAAGTATAAAATATGCTGTTATAGCGAAAAGGAAAACAAAAAAAGTTCAGATATCTTAGATTTTTACTAGGTCGGCTAAATTAGTAGGTAATTTAGCCGCCTGTTAGTTAGTCCTAAATATTACAATTTATTACCTATATATTTTAAAAATGTTTCTAATCACATTTAAATTTATTTAAGACTTCAATATAGGTAGGTTTTATTTTCTTGAATTTTATTGGAAATAAAAATCTTTATCGGAAATTTATTTAGGTACCTACCTACTAGCGACCCGCCCTCACTTCGCTTCGGTTTATTAAATTTAAAACAATCGGAATAAGATATTTTCCTGCGGTAAAATAGAGCCTATATTTTAAGTTAGACCTCTAGCAGTTACATCGGTGAAAACTGCATTCAATTCCATGCAGCAGTTTTTGCGTGATTCGTGTACAAACATACAGACAGACAGACAGACAAAATTTCTAAAAACTGGTGCTCTGATAAAGACCCCCCCCATATTAGTTTTTTTTCAATATCTATAATGTACAGACATAGGCCTGTTACAATTTTATTATAGGTATGTACCTATAGATGTTTACTAAACATGATGATTTTATCTTTCCAACATCGATGCAGATTATGTTAACAAATGAAAGTCAACCGAAATTAGGTCAACGACCTTTTATTCACCGTTCACAACATATATAAAAAAACAATTATAAATTTTAATTATTTAACGGTTATCTCACGCATAACGACATCCTTTCGCTCGTAAACCAAAAACACCGTATCTGAAACAATATTGCAATAAAAGTTATTGTTTCCGCAAAAAATAATTGTCCGTTTTAATTTTTGCAGTTTTTAATTAAACTTTTCGTATTTCGCAATTATGACTAATTTCATTGTTTGGTCAATCTTTTTAGGTTTCCGTATTGTTAAAATCAAATAGGTATGTCGTAGTCACTGTAATTTCTATAAGACATTTACTATTGCATAAGACCTCACACATACATCGCTTAGTACCACAAGCAGCCCCTCTGTCAGACACGGTTCTTCTCACGCATCCTGAAAACGACACGCTGCTGGTCAAACGGGTTTTCGAGTCCACTCTTTTAGAGATAGTGTAGTTCGTCAGGGCTTGTGGTAGCCGCTTTGTTATCCCTAGACGCCTTTACCGACATCTAGGGATGGAGACGGGGCTAAAGCCAGTCTAAAGTCTAAAGCCACATGGCCGTTTCAAATCCAATCACCTCCAAATGTTTGTTTTGATCGTCATTGCAGACGGCTTTGTTTGTTTGTTTGGCATTTGTTACTGACAACATATACCTACGTTTGTGAAGCCATCGAATTTACGTAATTACAATACCCAATTATACCTACAGTTCGTTAGTTCGTTGAGGGGGAGAGTGCACGCTGCAATCCAACAGCCGCTGGGCGCACTCGACTAGCCACGTTACCCCTCTCTCACAGAAGACTATCTTGAAATGTACATTTCGTACTTTATCTTATTTCCCTAATGTACCTACCTACGTACGTGTTTCGGTAGTGAGTGAGATGTGCCATAGCCCATTTAGATCCTATATCTCCAAAGGTTGGCAGCGCATCCGGGGGCGTGCCAACGTTTGTCATTTTGGACTAATGTTTGCATGTATTACAGATGTCTATGGGCTACAGTATCCAGTTACCATCAGGTGGACTGTATGGTCGGCTGTCGCCTTCGTCCACAAAAAAAAAGTCAATGCCAACAGTCGTTTATGTCAACTGATGCGCATTTAAATTAGATCTTTTTAATGGCCGCTTACTGGTTCCAAATTTAAAATTATAATTAGTGGTCTTGTGTGCAACTCAATTTTGACACCGGATTCGTGTTCAGCAATCCAAAGAACCCAGTGGAACCTATTTTCAAGCCTATTTATTGCACATAAAATTAAGTAAATAAAAGCGGGTAGTTATGTGGGGGTGATTTATCCTTTTTCTCCCTTGAATTAAAAAAGCTCATATCGCTTCTTCATCTATGACGCAAAATTTATCATTTCTACAAAAAACAAGTTGCCACCGCGTCGTGGTCACCAAGTTATATTTTGACGGCTTTTTGGGGGCTGATTGCAATACTGTTAGTGGCTGGATATAACCGAGGAAGATCGTGGGTGGTGGAGAGCCGTGAGAGGGGCCTTTAACCAACACTGAAGAGACATAGGTGTGAAGTAAATCCTCCAAGGTCAGATCAATCGTCAATCGTCAATGTACCATCTTCTGGCATCCGGAAACGCTCAAGCTTACTAATAAGCAATAATTCAGGTTCGATACTTTATGTGTGTGATCGACCATTATGTGTGTTGTGTGTGTGTGTGAGGCTGGTTTTAAAAACGCGTGCGTTAGAATTTATTGAGTCAATAACGGACTGCCCGCCGCCGCTGTGTTCGGATTTAGGGTTGACACTTCATGAGAATATTTTTTTTGTAATAAAATTTAAATTAAACGGTGCAAAAGTTTGTACTTTTCTTATGAGCGCTCTTATAAGCGGTGATCGCATTCGTATGATAGTAAGTTCAAAGTTTATAGGCCCGTACCTCTCAGTTTCTTCTTAAATAGGTACGAATTTTTAAACAATTGTCACTAGTTCGACGGTGAGGTGAGGAAGGGTCCGTATGCTCGAGAAATAAAAATATATGGAGTATATGTAGGTATCCATCAATCCGTATTAGGCCCTCGTGGTAAGTTATAGCCCGAAACCCATAAACTAAAGATGAAATCATATAAAATATATGAAAATATTGTTACTAAATAAGTACATACCTACATTTTATCTTTTACCTAGGTACATATATACTTTTAAAATGCATTCTTTTTCAGTAGATTTTTTTTTATATTGTTATTTATAATCTCACGTAAGTGAACTGTAAAAAGTTCTTATGCTAATAAAGTTTTTTTTTAAACTTGTAAATTGATAGCTATTTCTGATTGATTGATAGGTACGAATAAACAGCAGATAATAACTTTATTTTATTTATTTCGTTAACATAATCATACATACAATTTTATACAGATGGTGGGGGTCTCCTTTTAAGTATAATAAATACCTGTGTCACGAGATAAATTAATAGATGAGACGTTATGATTGAGAAATACATACATTACGTACCTCAACTTGATAATTATCTTGTCAATTTTCATTATTGCAAACCTTTATAAATTTTTATCTAAATTCGAATGTTTGTATAAAAAATGTTAGGTATCTACCGATTATTTTTTCAACTATTTTTAACATGCACTTAGTTGTAGAAATACCATACCGTATCTGCTACATATAGACCTCTTCCTAGGCTCGTCACCACACACACATATTAGGAATTCTGCTTTTCATTCACCTGAATAACAGTAACATAATAAAATTAGGCAATAACGCAAAGTGACCTAGGTCAGAATTAGGTCAGAAGAACTACCTTAAGCCGATCACTGAGCCTTTGAACCAATATCAAGGTATTTAAACGGGCGCTTAAATACAAAATACTAATTTAAATTACAATTACAAACTAAATACTAACTTACAAAATTAAATACTTCAGTTTTTCAAATTGAAAGAAGTTGCAATTGCAAGATCCGTATGTCATCAACTGCCATCGTATACTCATCACCTTTATTCTCATTCCAAACAATAAAGATTTTTTTTAAAAATTGTTTTTTTTTCCATATATATAACAACATTAAAGATTGTGTGGTGTGATCTTTTGAAAGTTTGAAGAGTATAATTAATATATTTGTGAAAGATATTTAAAAGTTCTAATTGAGTAACAAATCACAACAAACAAAACAGCGTATTTTTAAATAACTGAAGTACTTATATAACTTTAAATTACCTACTAAGATTATTATCATGAAGTCGACCAACTCCCGCGAAGCGGAACTCCTGTTTATCTGACACCAGAAAACCCACCAGAAAATATTTTCTATCGCTCATTTAATTATTTCTATTCGTGAAATAAAATAATAATTTAATATGTTAAAATGGGTTAAGTGCCAACCCTAAAACCAATGATCAAATTGGAGGCGGCGCGGCAAAGCTGAGTGTCTCAAAGGCACCGCGCTACACGTACGGCTTATCTCCACGACTATTACCACGGAGGGTAGCCAGTGTACTGGTGCAGTATTTGAATATCAAAACGTATAGGTAAGATGTGAACCTTTAATAGGTGTTATGGGAGATAGGTTGCTCCCACACGCAGTCAACAAAGAGAGAAGGCAAGGAAAATGAGGAAAAGTTGCTAGTCACATCTAAGATTGGTATCATGTCCGTTGGCAAGTAGTTACGAGCTCTTGTGGTTAGAAGAGATACATGATTATCCAAACTTTAGCTCTCCTCAAACTGGTGCGTATGCGCGGCGGAAACGTGAAAGCTATACTGACGCGAATTCCCGCTAACGAAACACACTGACGATGAATGGAGATCTATTAACATTTTACTAGACATAGGTACCTACTATTTATTTTACTTTCAATTAGGTGCAAAATGCAAATATTACACCAATGGCAATTCACTCAAGTTTTCTGAAAATTGCATATTTGGATAACCGAATTTATGTTTATTCAATAGAATTTTTCAACAGTCACAAATTTGGTAGTCTTTACCAACTACGTTTTGTGCACCATGGATGAAGGGCACCAGGGTGATGCGATCTATACTTTTTTTGATTTTGAGAAAGCTTGCGACCGAGTGTATTACCTACATCATTTCGCTGCAAAAACTACAGGCGTTTAGAATTAGAGGAAACCTTTATCAATGGTTCTTATCATATATTACGAATATATAGACGAAATAGACGGCAAGCTGTCAGATTGGGCAGAGCTCTTAGCGACGTTATTGTTAATATATTTATATACATACATATATCCGGAGTCCCACAGGGTTTGATTCTCGGCCCTTTGTTATACAACGTTATATGTTCGATATTTACACAGGTTTTGAACATACTCATCATCGGATGTTTGCTGATGATTAAAAGGTATTCTTGAGCGTTGGTTCTGTGAGCGATTGTCATGTAATACAAAAAATCTCAATTCGTTAATCTCAATCTCAATAATTGTTCATACTCATAAATGGCAGTATAACGTTTACGAGAAAATTACAAACAATATCCTTCATTTATAAGATAAATGATACTGCAATAAAAATTGCTTCTTCAGTCAGAGATCTAGGCGTTAGACTAGATTCTAAATTGTTACTGACATGCCTAACATATCGAGTCGATATTATCGACTTAATCGTCAACAGTGCGTAGAAACAACTGGGTTTTGTCAAACGTGTTAGACAATCATTTAGGGATATAAATTGCATAAAGGTCCATTATTATTGTTATGTGCAAAGTGTATTAGAATACACATGTTGTATATGGTCACCACAATATGCTACACATAAGAAAAGAATTGAGGTAATCCAGATTTTTCTTTTAAATATTTGTTACAAAGATCATAAAATCTATATTGTGATGTATGTAAACATAATAAACTAGACACTAGATATGAGACGACGTCGATGTGATATAGTGTTGTCGCAAGCGATATGTTGTGGTCAATTTGACTGCGCAGATCTTCTAGCTTCAGGGTCAATGTAGGCACCGCACGAGGCATACGCAAGACTTCTACGTCCCTCTTGTCGTACGTACCTATAAACTTCATTAATCAGAATTGGACATATTTAAAATAACGAAAAAATCTCTAAAAAAGAAAATAATTAAATTGCATCATAAATAACGCAATGAAGGTATCATGATTCAGGCACATTAATGTTTAACTTATGTTCAGTGGGCGGATGAGTTTATACCCATCCGAATCCAAGAAGCAGTATTCGTTTCATAGGGTTGGCCAAGATTAGTTAAATAAGACGCTTCCTCACCAGATACACGCACACATAACGTTTATATGAGTACACACGAGGACGCGTACAAACGTCAGAACGCGGCTCAGACTCCAAACCGCAAATCGCTAACTGCTGAAGACTTCCCGCAGTTAGAAGCCTATAAGCGACACAGGTAACATTAAATGGTTTGCAGTAATCTCACGATCATGCACGCAACGGACGAAGACACACGAACGAATACACACATACGCACATAGAATATAAGAAATTATAGATTTTTATTTTTTGTGCACCTACGCAATAGAGTATCTATTAAGTATTATTAAAAGAATATAAAACAGACTTCATCTTCGCTGAAAAGATGACTCAAACGCATCTTTACCAGTAAACATTAAAATGCAGTCTCAATCGCGATGCTTTAAAGAAATAAAACACTGAAATCTGGCCTCTAATAACTGTACAAACATATTAGCTTTGCCTCACCACGTCTCGTAAAACCAAAATCCCTTCAATAAATTTTAAAAACCTGTATGTTTTATGGGGAACTTTAAGTTTTGGTTCAGGCGATTTTGACCAGTATTGAAGTGCTTGTTGGTTTTAACTTGTTTGAAAAGGACCGTTTAAATTAGCAAGTACTACCGCGGCGTGGTTAAAGTCCCTCCAAAGGATAATAGTTAAAACAAATATTAACCACAGCGGTCCAAATATGTGGTTGGTACGAAAATAGCCCATTGTTATGGTAGATGGTTTGTAGCAGCTCAGAGACAGAAGAGCATAGCATAGAAGTTAATTTTTTTTATGTACCTGCGAAGGCGGCAGACGAGTATACAGTCCACCTGATGGTAAGTGGATACTGTCGCCCATAGACAGCCGCGATACATGCCAACATTAGTCCAAAATAACAAACGTTTTCACGTCCTCGAATGCGCTGCCTACCTTTGGAGATATAAGAATGGATATGGAGAAAGGGTTGGGAAAATGGGGAGGGATAGGATGGAAATGGGCTCTGGCCCATATCACTCACTACCGAAACACGTACGTACATTAGGGAAATAAGATAAACTGGGAAATGCTGTACAAATTTAAGGTAGTCTTCTGTGAGAGAGGGGTAACGTAACGTGGCCAGTCGAGCGCGCCCAGCGGCTGTTGGATTGCATCGTTGGAGCCAGGCCGAACTACAGTCCTCCAGAAAACAAGCCATTAAAGCAAATTTTGTTCATAAATAAAGTTTACGCGCCCTAAAACAATGTACAAGTACATACGAGCACAACCAATATTGAACGTAACCCGCCTTCATGAGATGAAAGAACTATACAAAATTATCTATCGACTACAAGCAATCCGAAGAAACACTTTTGTTATCAGTGCCCCCTCAGTGAACTGTTTCAAAAATAGACTGTATGTGGAATTGTTGAAGATGTCCAACACTTGTTGGTGGAGTGTGTCCGGAATCAACATGAACGGGAGGCCTTGGTGAGGGCTCTCGATCTGAACAGGAATGATGTTTGTATGTTCCATAAGATACTAGGGGAACCTAATTCACGAGCAGCATTTAGTTTGTACAGATTCGTGAGCCCTCACTAGGGTTGATATATTGGTACCTACATTAATGTTAAAAATGTAAGTTTACGGTACGATGGAACTGACATGTGCCAAGGCATAAAAGTTCCTTAAAAAGAAGAAGAAAAAAGAAATAGACGGGACAATCATTTAAAAAAAGTGCACCGAAACAATGTACACGCATCAGTTTAAAGCTGCTAGTGTATAAACTGGTGTTCAACAGTTGTATTGACACACATTTTCAAATTCATTTTTATTTAGACACCCTTTGCAAGTCAATTGCGATCCCACTCTCACGGATGGTTTAAAATCGCTCAGCATCCAAAGAGATATTGCATCTCTCTGCATTTTCTACGGTCGGTATAATGGGTTATTAAGCTATTTATTATTACTTATATGTATTTATTATACTACATTTATTATCGATATTGTCGATAAGTATATATTGAACATGATCCATCTGTGGATTTCGGTTTTTCTGCACTACCTATATCCCTTTTATTTTTCTCCATCCTAAGGTTGCCTGGAAGAGATCGCTTTAGCGATAAGGTCGCCTATTGTATGCCGTTATTTATTATTTGTGCACATGTAATAACTAATTGTATGCAATAAAGAGTATTTATTATTATTATTAGATATTAATGGGCGATATTGTAAAGAACTGTTTAATTGATGCCAGAAGTAATTGAATTTTAATCTGTTTAATTTTAGTCGCTGCGAGGCTCTTCAAGAAAGCAGTGAGTGCGATTTTGCAAGGTCGGCAGTGCACGCGTACACCTCCTAGTGTCGCATGGGCGACGGTGGCGTGAGTCTCTTGACCGCCGCCGGCCTCACTTAGATAAATAGTTTCTGTGTTTGTGTGTCGTATTAATAAAAAATAATGATGTTTTTCAATCAGTTATTATTAACTAAAAATAGGAATATCTTCGTAGTTTTTAGGAAATCAATTGCTATAAGTAAATACCTATCTAAAGATGAATTTGTGGTACTATACTCTTTACAGTAATAGTTGTATGAGTGAGCCGTGTGAACAAAAAATTAAAAGTCATCTTATGTGTATTATCAGTACATCAATACCGCGCAGGCGGCAGTAGAACGCTACCGTGCGATGTTGGGTCAGGAAGCGAGCGAGAATAACGGCTGAAGCGAGTAGCGGGTAAAGCTATAACGAGTAGCGAGTATGTGGCATTATCTAATAAAAGAGATCTTATTTTCGGTCCCTGTTTCCCAAATATTGAGATTTAAGCGAAATAAAAAGATAATTTATTTTTATTGTTTTATCTTAAAAAGTTACAACATGTTTCAGGGACAACGTCATTTTAATTTAGAAAATCTTGACTAAACTGTATAAGTCCATACCGATAATAAGGTCCCTTTGTTTAATCCTACTAAAATGTGATAATAGGGTGTTAAAATAAAGTATTATTCAAATAAATATAGTATTTAAATAACGTAATCGTTAACATGGACATTCTGTAAAAACACAGGGACTTGTGGTACCTACCTATAATAAAATAGTAGATAATAAAAAGTATATTACCTGCCTACGTTAATTAGCTAGGCATAAATTATTAAATATTACAGAGTAGCGATGGGTAACTCCGGATTCAATGAATCAAAAGATCCGAAACCGCGAGCGGAGCCGAAACTCTTAATGATTCCGGCTAACCGCTATCGACTCCGAGGAGTTATTTATTCCTTTAATTGCTGAGATAGGTACATGAACGAGCATAATGCAATGCGAATGAGTCGCTGTCAGCCTCTTATAAAATATAAATAGGTGAATCAAAGGAGTCAAGGAATCGTTAATAGGAGTCGGATCTGCGAGCGGAGCCTGATTAAGTGACGACTATGACACTATATATGAATACTCACGACTATGACAGAGATAGGTACCTACTTATTAAACCATAAATACACATTTTAATATACCTACTTAGTCCAGATTGCACAGGAAACTAAATATTAAAATTTAATGTGAGTCGTAATCTGGTGTTTAATTTATGTTTATATAGTAGATATAGTAGGTAAGTACGCTATAAAAGTTAAATTAATAATTAATTAAACTATTAATTTAATGTTCTCGAACATTAATTGTTAATAAAAGTAATTACTGTAGGTACTTCCTTTGCTATATTTAATTATATATTTAATTATTGTTAGCTATATTTAAATCTCATTTTGTGGCCCCACGTTCAAATCAAGATAAACGCATTTTCTGCCTCGATTTGACGTCTATATTCCCATATCAGACGCCATCTTGAAATTTCAAATATGAAAAAAAGATGGCGACTCATGAGTGTCAAATGATTAGAGATTAGGTGAGAAGGTGAGGTTTTGGTGGGAAAAAATAATTGATGAGTAATTAGAATTACAATAAAAAGATATAGCCGATGAGTACAATTATAATCGATAGTTTGTAATAATAATGAATAATATACACGAACCATGGCAGGTATCTACGGTCACCATAACTAGCCATGCACATTGTCTTGTGGATGAGGCCTGAGGGATCTATGGAAATAAAACGCCACGCTGGCTAAGCGCGTTGAAGAGTTCTTTATAGATGGAGTAGGTAGTAGTTTGGGGCTTATGTTAGAGTCTTTAATAAACAAAACTAAGTACAAATGTGTTATTTATTTAAGAAATTCCTACATTTATATCAAAACACAATTTTCCGTCGATCGATGATGGAATGGAATTTCCAATTTAAAAAATTCCTTCACCGTTGCCGTCCAGACATAAATACCTACACATGATTGATTATGACGCAAAAGATCACATTAGCTGTTCAAATAAACATACGATTTAAAAAACAATAAAAGTCAGTGGAGAAACATAATGTCAGAGTTATGTAGGCAAATGAATTGTTGGTCTGCATTTTGATATCCAAGGCTTTGAACAGACTTCGAAAATGTCCGTTTTAATGGTTAATTAAAGTCTACGATATTTGAACTCTAAAGTCTTCAACTGTACGAGGAAGTCCAGCAGTGAATACTGCACGTTTACGTTCATTTTCAAGTTATGATAATACAAATAGACCTTACGTGTAATGTTTGATTGCATATTACACCATCTGTATTTTTGCCATGCCACCACACAGAAAAATAAATTCATTTTTTTTAATCCCCGTGGTGAGCTGCTAAGCAGAAGCAGGCGGCCTGTCATCCGTCCACGATCCGTCCAAGTGTTGTCGGACAAACCTCTTAATAACGTCATGTGTCGGATTACGCCGGTCTTACGCGGATAAAGGTTGGGACACAATGAGATTCGGAAAATGCTTTATTAATAAATTTTTGTGCTTTTTTTCTTATATAGAAGAGATTGCAGATATTTTTTGTAGAATGAAGGCGGCAGAAGAGCATACAGTCCACCTGGTGGTAAGTGGATACTGTAGCCCATAGACATCCGCGATACATGACTACATCAGTCCAAAATGACAAACGCTGGTAAGGTCACCGATGCACTACCTACCTTTGGAGAAAGGGTTAAGAAACTGGGGAGGGATAGCAAATGATGGAACGGGAATGACTTCTGCAATGTCTTACTCGCTACTGACACTCGTACGTCCATTGGGGGAATAGGATAAACTTATGAAATTCAACACATTTTACTGTAAGTAGTGTTTTGTGAAAAGGAGGTAAAGAGGGTAGAGGGGGCAAGTCGAGTGTGGCCAGCGGCTGTGAGATTGCAGCGTACACTCACCCCCTCCTAATGTCAATGTTTGTGGAAGCTCAGGGGCTCCACACTCATTGACGCAGCTGTTATGATTCCCACTTTATCCATCTTTAATGACTCCTGAATGCTCTTTACAAGATCCAACTCCGACCTCTCATAATTTAAGAGGTATAAGTAGGTAAGTGCCGTGTAGTGTGGGCTGGCTATAGAATACCACTACTCCATGTCTTACCCTGGGTGTCGTAAAAGGCGAATAAGGCTCTCTCTCTCTTTTGGCTCTACAGCCCGGGGTGGGCCTTATCCTGATGCACCAAGTTCTTCCACGTTTTCAAGTTTTCGTTTTGTTCTACTCGAGGAACTACACCACCTCTAAAAGAATGGACTCGCCAACCCACTTGGTCAACGTAACGTTTTAAGGCCATACATCCCTCATATAGGTACATGAGAATGTGCACGAGGAGGTCCTTGTCCAGCAGTGGATACTGAAAGGGCTGGTCGCATTGCATTGCATATAAGTAAGTACCTACACTTTATTGCACTCAAAATAATACATAATAAGGACACAACATTTTAAATAAATGGAATATAAATAGGTCTTATCGCTGAAAGACTTTGGGAAATATGGGATTGGGAATTGTGAATAAAGGATTTTGAAGAAACATGTACATAGATAAGTAGGTACTATTATTTTTTATCAATTTCATATGGATACAGCAATTAGAATATTTAATTTCAAATCTCGGTGTACCCCGAGAACCCAAAAAAAATGTTTAAAAAACTTTTGACAGATCCAAGCTACTGTAGGGTTTTATGACAATGTGAATGGAGTCAGAGGCAAGTAGATAAAAACTATGGAATCTGAGACAAAATTATTATCTTTATAACATTCTGCCCACGACGTTACGGATCGTGTGGGGTTAGGTTTTAACCATCGATCAACCAAATTACAGACATGTAAAATTACTATACTAAAAGCGAGGCATTGGCAAGGCGGTCAATTTTACCTACTGTCACTTCAGTTTGTCATTTACCGGGAAAAAACCACCGACAACGTATTATTGATAGTCTAACTTTTTTTTACAACTGCCGTATTTTGAGGTAAGACCGCGTTGTCGTGCCGTGTGGTGTCCGGCCGGCTATAGAGCTATAACTGCACCACCTCTAAAAGATCTAAGGCTCGCTAAGGCCATTTATCCCTCAGGCACACGAGGAGGCCTCTTTTTGGGGGAGAGTGCACGTTGGATTCCCACAGCCGCTGGGCGCACTCGACTGGCCACGTTACCCCTCTCTCATAGAATTTCCTACTTTATCGCATTTCCCCAATGTACCTACTTACTTATAGTTTAGCAGTGATAGAATAAGGATGTATATTTTCGACTTTCTTTTGTGAGGTCATAAATTCAAATCCTTGGCTCGAATCATTTTATAATTATCACCACCTCGGCGGTGAAGTAAAACATTATGAGGTAGGTACCTACCTAAATATCACGCTTGACAATTTAAAAAAAAAACATCTGGTGTATGTATCCACCAATACGCACTGGGCTCGCATGGTCTAATGATTTACTAAGGGAGATCTATGGCCTGCAGTGGAACGTTATAAAATAAGTGCCTACATGAATTTTTCATATTTCTCGAATATACTTAATAGAAAAAAATAATTATATTAACGGAATTAATCTCGGAAATATAAATAAAATTTAAGCTAGGTTACTAAAATAAATAATAAATAAATAAATAACGCTAGATTCAATGGCCCACACTAGGATACCATGTGTCGTGGGTCTAGAGACTCACACAACACTCTCAACACAGTCTCGAACAAACATACCTGTCTTTAAAGAAGTAATTGTCCGACCGGGAATCTAATCCGGGACCTATTGCACAGCAGGCTGGAGTAGTCCTATCTGGACTAATTGGTTGTATACTTATATAGGGTAACTACCTACATTACTGATTACATATAAGTGCGTATCAAATTTCTATGCACCACATTTCTGGTTTTAAACGAGGTTGATTTTACATCACGTTCTAATGACAAGTGTGAAGGAATTTGTATTAAAACAAACATGCAAATATTAATTTTATCGGATATCTATCATCTATTTGCAGACAAAGACGTGTGCAATTATTAGGCGAGGGTACTTTCACACGGTTCTCATTGGACAATTCTAATTCAATTCAATTAAAATTATTTACATATTTGATAAAATGTGTAGACGGTACCTACAGATGTTAAAACATAACAAGACCTACAAATTCTGCCATTACCGGCGTGCATGTATGTTGCATGACGTTGTCCTGCCTATGTATATTTATTTACCTCTGTATATAAAATCACAAATTATTCTGTTTTCGTCATCGATATGATTTTTGCGATCGGTTGAACGGTATAGAAGTTGATGTGCTGCAGCGCCATCTAGTGGCGCGTTACAACAAAGTGGATAGCATAAAACCTTCTCGATGAAAAAATACATATATGTGCCAAATTTCAAGGTGATCGGTCAAAAGGTGTTTAAGTCTATTAATTTCAGATATAACAACATCCATTTTTATTTAGTGGGTAGGTACTTGAAGACCACATGAACGAAGTCGCGGGCAACAGCTAGTATTTAATATAACATGCAACAGATACACAAGTAGGTATTTAGAATTAAGTTATATTACAATCTATACTTCTATACCAGTAAAGACTCTACATATATAATAAAGAGTTAAAATTGTGTGTTTGTAGGTATTTTGGGGGTAATCTCTGGATTTTAAAACCGAACCGATGTTACTGAACCGATTTTAAAAAAATCTTTCACAAATAGGAAGCTACATTGTCCGTGTCTAATATAGGCTATATTTTATGTAAAATATTTGAAAAAAAATAATTTGAAAAAAAAATACTTTAGGTACCGAAGCGAAGCGAGGGCGGGTCGCTAGTTACTAATAAAAAAAAACATAAAAAAGGTACCATAGACTATTAATTTGTCTATTAAAAAAATGTGCCAACGTGATTGGCTACTTGTAATTGATTACTAAGTATAAATAATAAAATTTACTAAGCGGCTACCGCAAGCGCTGAGGAACTACACCACCCCTGAAAGAGTGGACTCGCCAATCCGTTTGGCCAGCGCAGCGTGGCGTTCTAAAGCCATATCAACATCCCTCATGTACAAAACAATGTCCACGAAGAGGCCCATGTCCTGCAATAAGCAGTGAGGCCTGTCAAGTGAAGCCCCACATGGAGTATTGCTCTCATCTCTGGGCCGGCGCACTGAAACACCAATTGGACCCATTTGACTCCATCCAACGACGTGCTGTTCGTATTGTCGACGATCCCACTCTCACGGGCGGTTTAGAATCCCTCAGCAGTCGGAGAGACGTTGCGTCTCTCTGTGTGTTCTACCGCCTGTAGGTACAATGGGGAATGCTCTGAATAATTGTTCAATATAATTCCCACTTCGGGTTTCTACAACCGCACCTCCCGTCACAGAAGTGCGGTCCATCCGCATTTCCTCGATACGGAGGTGTCGCGTACTGTTCGGTCCAAAAATTATTTTATACCGCGAACCCGTAGGCTGCGGAACGAACTGCCTCAAGAGGTCTTTCCATTAAGCTACGATATGGGGTTCTTCAAGAAAGCTGTGAATTGGATTTTGCAAGGTCGGCAGCGCACGCGCATACACCCTGGTGTTGCAGGTGTCCATGAGTGGCGGTAACAGTTATCATCACGTGGGACCGCTTGCTGGTCCGCCCACTTCCATATAAAAAAAAAATACCGGACGGATATAATTTATTTGTAATCATAGGTACAGAAATACAAGATCTTAAGTCAATACAATTAGTTTCACTATGATTAACCCAAAGGGTGTACAAATCATAAAAACACATTAAGGAACAAAATAAAAAAAAATATTTTAATGAAATTTGGTGTAGTTACCTATAGCTTATAGGTTAACATTTAGAGTAATTTTATTATATAATATATTTATTACTTTAGAGTATATTATAAAAAAAATACATTTTTGATTATAAGTATCTAAGAATATAATCCACGTAATCACGCACAAAATATCCAAACTTTTACTCACCTTTTTTTGAATGAGGGAAGCCTATACGCGAATATATCAACATCAAGACATGATCTTTTAATATAATTCACGCTGCTTACGAGGACATACAACCAATATTTTTGACGTGAGGAGACCCTTGGCACTGATATAGATTTTTTCCAACAATTCTGGTGGACCTTTTGGCTGGAACTCGAGAAATGAAGTTTGATTATTGAAAAAATTGTGTATAATGCGTTTTGTGATTTAATAGTGGTAGTTTATGACTTCAACGTGTTTTTGTGCGTAATCTTTGTGTTAATCAAATAAAAGCACGAGACTGTGTGTTCGCTTCCAAGCAATCCTCTTCTGTGCTCAGTAAGCCTACTATCACTTTACTGAGCGACTCCAGTCTTACTTCGACGGGACTGCACATTGTCGGGATACTTTTTAGACTTTGAAATTGTTTATTCCGAAGTTAAACTTGACATTGGCAGAATGTGCTAATTGCACCAATGCCGAGTGTGATTGACTGGCACGGTGTGAGTCAGTCTCACCGACCAGTATTCTCACATAAAATTATAACCAAAACTTATAAACCTTACACTGAGTAATTTTACTCAGTGTAAGGTTTATAAGTTTTTTTTTTTACAATTTTTTTTTGCAAAATTTCAGAAACATTTCCACCATACATTATATTCGTGTAACTCTTATGGTTTTTGCAGCGCACGCCAAAATAGCTCGCAGATGGCAGAGGTTTTTCCGACTTACTTGACACTTATCGTTATATTTTGGCCAATTTACACAATGTCTTTATAAATTATGTGTATTACGTTATGTCTTTATAATTATGCCTATGTGTTATTCTGATGTATGAGCTATATTATTGTAAAGTTTCATTAAAATCCATTGAGTAGTTTTTGCGTGAAAGAGTAACAAACATCCATACATACATCCTCACAAACTTTCGCGTTTATAATATTAATGGGATGGGATTAGGTGGTGATTTGCAGTAACTATATATACATTCCGTAAAATTTTGACCAGCTCAAGGATTTTGTAAATTTATTTTGAATTCTATAAAAGATCGTGGGAACGTCCGAAACTTCATTCTACGTAAAAGACATCGATCAACCAAAATACATACCTGGGTGGATACTTTCTTGTGACCAAATTGTATTCATGGGTGAAACCAGTGGTACCTAAGTATTTAAGTACAAAAATGTTATTGTCACGACGAACTAGTGGTAATAATTACGTTTTAAAGAGACTTTGCTTTGTTTACTTAAAAACAAATATCTAACACAAACGCATTTACCGCATTTATTATTATATCGTAAAATTAAATATTATTTCGGATTTCGTCAACATTGCATTGACAACGCGCCAATGCAATACAATGCAATACAATGCAATGCAATCAGCCCTTTCAGTATCCACTACTGGACATTTCTTTTTATAGAAGAAGGCGACAGACGAGCATACAGTCCACCTGATTATAAGTGGATACTGTCGTCCATAGACATCCGCGATACATGCCAACATCAGAATGAGAAACGTTGGCACGCCCCAGGATGCGCTGCCCACCTTTGCAGATTAAGGAATGGATTGGGAAAATGGGGAGGGATAGGTTGGGATGGGAATGGGCTCGGGCATATCTCACTCACTACCGAAACACGTACGTACCTACTTATTAATCAGGAGATATATATCTACTGATCCATTCCTCGCATCCGGGGGCGTGCCAACGTTTGTCATTCTGGACTGATGTTGGCATGTATCGCCGATGACTATGGACGACAGTATCCACTTACCATCAGGTGGACTGTATGCTCGTCTGTCGATTTTTTAAGAAGGAAGAAGGACAAAGAAAGGCGAAAAAATATAGGTAGGTAGATACTTATACAATCTATAATTACCTATTCATTCAGGTGTATGCTTCAACTAATTGAGATTCAGCTTCATGTCACCCCTAATTTTCCATAAGTAGGTAGATAGGTAGGTAGGTAGGTAGGTATCTAAGTATTAGGTAGGGGAGGTCCTTGTACCTCAGGACACTTTTTTTCAAACTCATATTTTTTAGTGGATATTGATATATTTCCCTAAATAATTATAAAATATCCATTAATATTTTAATAACATTACATGTTTAGGTGCAATAAATTTCTTTTTCAATATAATTTATGAAAAATTGTCAAAAAAGTAAAAAGAGACTTTTGTCCCAAGGTACAAACGGGGCTTGTACCTTAGGACACTACATATTGTTCCTTGGGACACTAATTTCAAAGGGTATTTAAATGAAAAAACTAAATATAATCATCAAAACTGTAATTTATTAACTTATTAAAATTGCACATAATAAGAAAAACAAGAACTTCTTGAACTAGGAGAAATAATAATTTTTTAAGGTTATATTTTTCCTTAATTCCGCATTTTTGACAATAATTGTCAAAGAAAGTGCAATCCTCATGAATCCAGGAGCGACAAATGCTGCATTGAATCCAGTCCTCTTTGCTCGAGGTTTCAAAATAATTTTCACCACAACCTACACAAATATTTTCATCATGAACGCCTATATTATCATCATTAGACTCATCACTTTCCAAAATTAAATCAGTTTCGTCTTCTGTGCTACTGATACTGTCTTCCTTAAGAACCCTCTTTTTAATAATTTTCCTTTTTATGGTAACAGCTTTCTTTCTTTTCTTTGCAGCCAAAAGCTCCAATTCCTGTTTTTCTGGAGTGTCCGTCAGTACTCTTGTTTTACCTCTCCTGTTTCTTGCCTTTATATTTTTGCGTGGTGGAGCCTTTGGAAATGGACAAACATCTTCAGGTGACTTGAGAAGTAATGGAGTTCCATCACTTGGCTGATTATTACCAGCAAATCGTGTCGATGGTCCTGATAAGGCCATATTTTCTTGTGTGTCGGCATCAGTTTGCTGAATATTATTACGAATATTTGTTTGTGTATTAGCACTCGTGGATTGGTTGTTTGGTGCATTCTCAATATCACTAGGGGCATTTTCGTCTATCGGCCTATCAGTAACATATGAGCTAAGGAATTCATCGTCGGCAAAAATATTTTCATTGATAGGCCATATTCCAGAAACCTTAAAACCGCTTTGTATGTTTGAGGGTGTAAAGGCCAGTGGATATGCCTTGCCAAAGCACTCAGCGACATGATATATTGTAATTGGACTTCCTGCATGTTGTAAAAGCCATTCATTGCACGCTTTATTGTAATATTTCTTGAGAGGACCAAAAACCCCCCTATCTAGAGGTTGAAGCTTATGGCTGGTATGGGGCGGGAATGTAAACATTACAATACCATTCTTCTTGGCCAAGTCAATAATTTTAATAGAGAGGTGACTCTCATGATTGTCCAATATAAGGAGCACTTTGTTCTCGTTATTGGGTTTGACGTGTTTGATAAAGTGCTGTAAGAACTCTTCAAATTTATCACTATTGGACCACCCACTTGGAGTTGCAAGCCCCAATGTCTCTGGAGGAGCACCATTAATCATATGGTCCTTGAAATGAACCCTCGGGAAAATCATGCAAGGCGGAACAGAATTTCCAAGTGCATTAATACATCCAATAATTGTTACATTATTACCTCGTTCTGCGGATGTTATGTTGCCCACTTGTTTGCTTCCTTTCGGGGCTAGAACTTTCATTGGGGTATGAACTGTTGACAGACCACTTTCATCTACGTTATAAATCCTGTCGCTTGTAAAATTGTATCTTGACAACAACTCTGTGTACTTTGTAAAGAATAATTCAACGTTTGTCTTATTAAATGCAGTTGCCCGTGCTAGACTAGTTGCTTCCGGTTTGCGCAAACTTAGATTTTGATGCCGTTTAATAAAGTATTGATAAAATGTCTTACCAGCCATTTTGGTTTCATTCCAAGTCTGTGGATAAGCTTTGTTCAAAATAATTGCATAATCGTATGACAACTTTAGGAACTCTTCTTTTGATATTCCGTAGTGAAATTTAGACGCCTTTAAGCAATAATCTACTAACTGTTCTTCTTATTGATCTGTAAAGACTCGCTTGACATCGTTGTGAGGTTGATAAATGAATTCGTCATTTCCAGCTTCCTTATGCTTCTTTACGTAACGACCGATCAAAGTCTTCGATAGCTTGAAGAATTCCGCTGCTTTTCGAATCGACATTCGTTGCTCAATGACCATTCGAACAGCATTCATAACGTTTTCCTTACATGGTTTAGGCCGGGTAACATTGTTTTTACTTCGCGGCATCTAAAAAGTGAATAACAAAAAAACTATTTAACAAAAAAAGAGATTTAACCTTTGGCTTGTACCTTGGGACAGTCCCAAGGTACAAAAAATCAATTGACCCAAGGTACAATTTTTGCCTTGATGAAATAAAACACGTGTAAAAATTAAAGACATTAAAAAAATATGATTTCCATTAAAATATAGTATTATGAATGTGTACACTAATAAACTAAAACTTATTGTAATTACTTACTTCAAAATAAATGCATAAAGTCGAAGGTTAAAGCGGATAATTATAAATAGTTTGCGCTTGCAAAAACAAACTTCTTCACTCAGCGCTGGCAGGAAACAAAATGGCTGACTTTACCGAATGCCTTCCAAATGTTACACTACATCAAATACTAGATGGCGATAAATGTACTTCCGCGCAGCAATATTTTTCTTGTAATAAGCTTGTCCCGAGGTACAAGGTGTCCCGAGGTACAAGGATCTCCCCTACTTAGGTACTATTTTTTTGTCTGTTTTCTACATTTTTATTCTACAAGCTCTCCAGACGAAGCACTACTCGCTCGCTAGTTTATCGCTCGCTACTCGGAGATTTTAAAACAAATGACCCTCACCGAACCCGAACAAGAGCTACACGACCAACTTCCGAATAAAATAAAAAATAAAACAAATAGAACCAGCAGCTTCTCATACACCATAAATCATTAGTATACGCACAGACGGACAATATTTTAACGCCATGGTCACTGACCGGCTGGAGGTCTCAAAAAAAGAAAAGAAAAAAAAACTCTTCTCTCTGTCACACACCGGATGTGATCGGCGCGACATTTCTTGGCGCGACAAAATGATGGCGCCTGGGCAGTTTTTTTTTATTCAAAAAAATACCGAAAATCGACCTTAAAACGACAAAAATACATGCCAATTTTAATTGCCACTAGTTGACCATAAATCTTTGGTCAAACAGAGTCAAATTTCGATTGACTGACGCTTTCAATTGTTTTTTTTGGTAGGAAACGTAAAACTGCAACGCAAATAATATTACTTACTCAGATTAATGCAAATAAAGAATTATGAATTATGTGTTCAACACATCATGTATGTACTTACCGTACCGTACCATATACGCTTATGCCGTACCTATCTAAATAAATCACATCACCACAGATTATTTATATACCTATATATAAACGACACATAATATTACATATGCTATCCTACATCAAGTTAGTCAGATAGATGAACATGAAATAGGTATTCTCTTTTAATAACATTCAATACATTTATAGGTAAACATCAAACATAGGTATCTACCTGTAGAATATTTTATAACAGTGTAAAATGTCTGTGGAATATACACAGATATGTGAAAATACAAAAGCGAAATCACATCTCTTTTAATTAAAAAAAACAGTTATTGAGGTACCATATCTACATTTTAGATTTATTTAATATTTTATCGAACCTTTCCTTATATTTTATCTACCCTAAACCTTTCCTTAATTTTAAAATTAATATATGTAATATAACACAGTAGAATCTGTTATTGGCAATAAGTTTGATGTAGTTAATTATGTAGCTAAAGTTAATATTTCAGTTAATTACTTCTCTTTTGCTGTAGATTCATGTTCACAAATAAATACCTAAATAAAATATAAATATATCTGACAGCGTTAAAATAGTACTAGAGGCGCCACTCTTATCTATCCTTTTGTTAGGTACAAACAAATATTTTAGCGATTCGTCACCTTTGCACACCTACAAGAATTTTTGCCTTTGCCAAAAAAAAAACAGACTGCTTTGTCATCGGGCTCCATAGACGAGAAAACGCGTCGTTATAGAGATGTCAGTTTAATTTGACAGCTGTCGAAGTGGGCGTTATTGGCGGCAAAATATTGTGATTGACGTTTGCACGAGATTTGGAAAATATTTTGAGATATTGGCGTATTTAAAATTTTCGACGAGTCACCAAATGTTGTATTAGTTAATTTATACAGCATTTTGTTGTCCACTAATTTAACATTTGGGTTAAATGTCAAGAACTGACAGATCTCTGCATTATTGCCATCTGGTCCATAAAAAAGATTAATGTTTTTATGTTGCTTTTTTTTTAACTTACTGGTTGCGTTCCTTGTAATTGTAGTTTACAAATAGGTAATTAATAATTTACATGAGATATACAGTCTTGGGCGTAATTAAAAAAAGAAGCTTCCAATGTTATTTGCATCGATTTGATGTAAATCGATAAATAATGGTTTCCGAGCGCCAATATTAAATAATTTCCTAAAATAACAATGAGAACACTTAAATTGTAATTTTAAGAAACACCTATATAGATAAAAAATAATTAATACATCTCAGCTGTGCCTGGGGCTATGTATCCGGGGGCGTGCCAACGTTTGTCATTCTGGATTGATGTTGGCATGTACCGCGGATGTCTATGGACGACAGTATCCACTTACCATCAGGTGGACTGTATGCTCGTCTGTCGCCTTTTTTTATTGTTTAACTCTCAAACAAACTCAAACTTTGTTTGAGAGTACCCTCTCATAGAGATATTTTATATCGTTTCAAGTTTGATAAATAAAAAATACGCAAATTTTTATAATTTTATTCATATTTAAATATTTATTTCAAATTTAGACACCAGGGGGCGCATTTGAGTTACTATACTATGTTAGTACCTAGTCTATCAGTAATTACTTAATTAAGTAGGTAATAGTGTCCAAAAACCAAAAATTAGTGACCAAAAAAGTGACCAAAAATAGTGTCCTGTTCTTGAAAGATTTCTTTACCTTCCGAGGTCATGTGCCGTAAAATATTAATCCGACAAAAACCTTAACCCTTGGACAGATTAAGAAAATATCAAAGAACGGGTTTACGCCTATCCTTGAAAAAACTAATCTCGGCCGCGTTATCGACTGTCCCCCATAAAAGAACTATAATGTCCTTCGAAAAAACAAAAGAAATGTTAAAAAAAAATCCCGCGTTATCTCTGGCCGGCGCCAGTGGCAGAGAGCCGGGTGGTTTTTTTTTTCTCGAAGCAAAAATCCCGACGCATTCAGCCTGGTAATTGACAGAATTTACGCGTCCGATAACACAGCGGTTTTATATTATAACCGGTTTTACTTTTCAGTCTTGTTTGATTCCCTTTCGTTTTCTAAACATTTCGGTGCCTTTGTTTGATTGCGACATTTTTTGTGCAATGGTCTTATTGCTTTCCACGGGTATGAAAACAAATTTAGTGCTACACTAAGGTCTGTATGTTTTCAGTTTGTGGTGTGATTTATATTATTATTATTTAGTTTATTCATGTATTGTTAAAGCTTTAGGTATTGAGCCAAATTTGTGCACTAGTGGAATTCTCTGCCGGTCAACGTTTAGCTAAACGGAAATGCAATAGAATGGTAAGGTAGGCCTTGAAAAGTGCATAGTAAGACTGATTACAAAATACATAAAATATACGTATATTAATTGCACTCATTATTCATTGTTAAAGGAGTGCTAAACATTTTTTTGTATTAGTTACTGCAAAGAGATTTTATAAGTACCTAAGTAATTACATATCTATTAAATGGCTATAGTTACCAATATATTTTTTTTTACCAATGTAGGTAAATATAATACATTTATTTATATTTACCTACATTATTTATAATGTAGGTAATGTATTTTTTTTTATATACTAGTGGGCGGACGAGTAAGCGGTCCCACGTGATGGTAAGTGTTACCGCCGCTCATGGACACCTGCAACACCAGGGGATATGCGGGCGCGCCGCCGACCTTGCAAAATCCTATTCACAGCTCTCTTGAAGAACCCCATATCGTAGCTTAATGGAAAGACCTCTTGAGGCAGTTCGTTCCACAGCCTACGGGTTCGCGGTATAAAGTAATTTTTGGTCCGAACAGTGCGCGACACCTCCATATCGAGGAAATGCGGATGGACCGCACTTCTGTGACGGGAGGTGCAGTTGTAGAAACCCGGGGTGGGAATTATATTGAACAACTCTTCAGAGCATTCCCCATTGTACAGGTGGTAGAACACACAGAGAGACGCAACGTCTCTCCGACTGCTGAGGTATTCTAAACCGCCCGTGAGAGTGGGATCGTCGATAATACGAACAGCGAATTTAATATTTAATATTTATAGCGAACAATTGCAACAAATATTGTCATTGCTTTTTTATTAGCACGTTCAAAAAGTTTACAAAATTGATTAAATACTAAACCAGAATCAGGTATTGCGATTTGTGAAACACATTACATTGACGTTGCAAGTCGCACAAATTGGGTCTTGTTATTTTGTGAAGCCATATGTTCAAAACTAAATTTAGACACTCAAAAATTCACCCACTTTACTCACTATCCACTTATGCCACTTGGCTCTACACACATTTCCTTTGCCGAGCCAATTAAAAAACATCTTTGGCGCCTTTTTAAGGCACATACGGAAGTCGGCGCGAGATCGAGAGATAAGGGCGGGTGGATCAAAGCAGCCTCCGCGCTGTTCAGGATAATGTATGAACTTTAAAGGCAATAACAATTTGAATACATTTCTAATTAACTGTACAGAATCTTGATTATCTGGAAAATAGGTAGGTACTACTTAAGACTATATCCATTACAATAATGTTTATATACATATAATAAATACATATTAAAATATTATAGTGCCAGTGTATATTGTCACCAGATCATAAAATAAATTTCTGATCGGTGATAGTGTCGTACGTAACCGTAGGCGCGATTAGGGTTGCCACCTTCAGAATAAACGAAACAGGAAATTTAGTAGTAAATTTTTATTTAAAGTCATAGGTACCCACCCTATAGCATGTTAATGAGATAATATAAAATTACGTAAACTAATTAACACAAGATAAACTTGTACTGTCTTCAAAGACAGACCAACACACAGCGACGCTTTAAATTAACATTTGTATTTGTCATAACAATAATCTTTAAAAGAATCTACATTACAAGAGCCAGTTTGAAAATCATACAAGGTATTTCTCATTTTTCTGAGATTTTTAAACGTCCGACGTCACAGCCGCGTCGCTAGGAGATTTAAGATGATAGCGCGCAGCCCGGAAAAGCGTCGTTCAAATCTGGAGACTCCAGGTCGAACCCCCAGACGTGATCCATAAGTTTAAAGTTGCTCCGCGAGCTATAGAGAGAGTTATGCTCGGAGTTTCTTTGCGGGATAAAATCCATAACGAAGAGATAGGACAAAGAGATAAACTCACCAGCGTGGCTCATACAATTAGTAAGCTGTAGTACCTACCTTGAATAGAGTCCACGTACCGGGAAGCGTTGTCCAAGTGAACTGACCACGTGGCTGGTTGAGAAGAGAAGGGCCGATTATTTTTGTAAGTATATGGAATCTCATTTTAACATACGAATGGAATAATACGAGTACCATAAGGGTGATTTTTTATATACTAGTGGGCGGACGAGCAAGCGGTCCCACGTGATGGTAAGTGTTACCGCCGCCCATGGATAACTGCAACACCAGGGGGCATGCGGGTGCGCCGCCGACCTTGTAAAATCCTATTCACAGCTTTCTTAAAGCTTTTTATTAATTCAATGTTTAGTTTATTTAAAACACACCTTAAGCGGTTTTTTATTTGTAGGGGGAGAGTGCACGCTGAATTTCCACAGCCGCTGGGCGCACTCGACTGGCCCCGTTACCCCTTTCTCACAGAAGGCTACCTTGAAATGTATTGCATTTCCTACGTAATCGTATTTCCCCAATGAACGTACGTGTTTCGGTGGTGAGTGAGATATGCCAGAGCCCATTCTTATCCTGTCCTATCCCTTCCCATTTTCCCAACCCTTTATCTCAATCTATTTAGTAAACTGCAAAGATAACGAGCCAACGTTTGTCATTCTGGACTGATGTTGGCATGTATCGCGGATGTCTATGGAACTATATGTCTATTTAGAAGTATATGTATATTTTAACTTTAACCACAAAGAATGATTAAAACATTTATTGAAGTTCTATTTATTATTCCAGATTCGGGTCTTTTCCTCTATACCTAGGTACAAGCCCAAAATCTAAACAGCCCTTCTCCCCCCTACTCTTCTATATAAAGTATTACTATTAACTAAAGCGATAAATACTAATACGAACATATGTTTAGGAGATATCACCGTTATCTAGAACAAACTATTGGACACGGTTCGGTAGTAAAACATGAAGGAGTATGCAAATTCTGTTATCAACTAAACACTTGTTCGGCGTCTATGCAATATGTTATTTTATTGCTATTGTCAATACTTACTTAGTTTAGGACATTTTTTTGACAAATGGACACCACTAATAATCGAACATTTTATAATTATAACTACTTAGTTATCAAATAAAATGTTTAAAAAAACAGGTTGCGTCTTTTTCAGGGGCCACTTGAGTAAAATTTAAACTACAAAATATGCGAATATTTAAAAACAAAGGATTTTATTTACCTACCACAAAACAATGATTGTAGGTAGTTTATACCTAGGTACTTTCGTTTTCACAATGGATTCCATGTTTTCTTTGTACACAATTAAATACAATTAAAAAAAAAAACGATTTTCCTTTTGTCTGTTCAAAAATTTGTCAATGTAATGATGATAATTTAATATATTGATGATAATGCTGGGGGAGAGTGCACGCTGCATTCCCACAACCGCTGGGCGCACACTACTGGCCACGTTACCCCTCTGTAAATATATGTCTTGAAATATAGGTACTGCATTTCACACTTTATCATATTTCCCCAATGTAGGTACGTGTGTGTTTCGGTGGTGAGTGAGCTAAGTATGCCAGAGCCCATTTGCATCCCATTTCCCAACCCTTTCTCCCAATCCATTCTTTAATCTGCAAAGTAAATAAAAAAAAAAAGGGAAGAATTTAAATTTCTTACAAATGAAGTATCAGGCATTAAAACGATGAGTCAAACATTCAACAGCCTCCCGGGTACGTTATGGGGTAGGTATTTGAGACCACCGCGGTATGCCGGGGTCAGTTTTATGGGGGTGCGAAGTCAGCAGCCAACACCGCCTCGCACCTACGGGTTAAATAAGTATTAACCGTTTACCACTGGTGTCGACATAAAATTTTCAATTTTAGTTACGAAGTTGTATTTGAAGTCGAAAATTGACACATTGCCATTTCTGACAGTTATCGATTGCTACTCATATAATGTAAGTGACAGCAGTTGACAGGTAAAATATAATATTATAAATCGAATATGTTGAATCACACCTCTTTTCTTGTCTCAAATAGCTAACGTTTTTTTGCGTCAATGACGTGTATCTTATTATAAGCAAAGCAGACAAGGAGAATAGATATACCATTTCACTACTAGATACTTATCTACGCTCAAGGGTGTCACCAGCACCATAACGATTTACCGCAAGGGTTGGGGTAAGATGAGAGAGAGGATGGAAGAAATATGAATAGTAGGTACAATGGTTTAAATTTATGTAGAAATATTTTTATTAAAACCTTTTTAATACATACAAGAAAATATTATAAAAAAATTACCGTGTGGTGTCGGCCTAGAATAGCACCACCACATCTGCTCTCGTCGTACAAGCTCCACTTTTACACCACCTCTAAAAGAGTGGACTCGCAAACCCGCTTGGCTAGCATGACGTTCTGAGGGACATGCACAAGACAATGTGCACGTGGAGACCCATATCCAACAGTGGATACTGAAAGGGCTGGTTGCATATCTACGTTAAACATACGCTAACGCACGAACCGCACCCGATTGCTGGTGTTATTATTGCTCATGACATTTTCCAATCGATTCTGATTTTAAATTTCGATGTATCAAAATTCTTAAATAGAACATTCTCTAAAATCTGATTTTTAAGACAAAAGATGAAGTAATAAGATAAAACAATAGAGAAATATGTTATTTTCAAAGATTGCAGTAAAGTCTCGATGTCTGTGAAACTAGAACCAATAATAAGGTTCCTTTTTGTAGATAATGTCGCATGTTTTGAACAAAAAAATCGCTATTCCAAGCTCGATATTTTACATTGCATTCATCAATCGACAGACGAAACTGAGTCTTATAAATAGTGCACACAAATAGATTGAAAAAAACCGTTCCCTAGTCGGAACTATTGGACAAGCGCACGCGCGTGTCGGCTGCTATGATTACCGCATTACGTGGTTTTGCTTTACCCGGATGTAAGCCATATTTTTTTATATTGCAATAAATATTTTGGACTTTTTTTTATTAAGATAGAATATACTAAATAGTTTAGTAACATATGAAGGTATATCTGTTAGGCGGCCCCTACCTTTACAAGAAAACTGTACAATAATGTCATTGCACAATATTATTGCACAAATCCAATGCACATTGCGTAGTCCTTATAATTTCACAATATAATTGAACGTGTAGAGGCCTATAAGAAATAGATGTAGGTACCTAACGATCCTTGTTACTGTTTTATTGTCTGTAAATGATCGTTTTATTCTTTCGTTAAAATCATAATATTCATCTTATTAGGTAGTGATTTATTTAATTATTAATAATAACTAATAAGTCTCTAATAAGTGTCACTAATAGTGTTGTATATATGAAGAAGAAACTTCATACAGTGCATCCTGCCCGACATAATGTAGGTACGGTGGTCTCTCAAGGTAGGCCTGTTTCACAAACTCAAAGTCGCTCAATGTATCTCTTCGCTGCACAAAATCCGCAGCGAAGAAATTAGACGAGCAGCTCACTTACCGACATACGAGTATACTCAAAGCATCATCAAGTTGGAGTACAGTAGGTAACAGTAGGTGGGCCATATATGCCGCTGGACTGACAACCGACGGTATAGAAGAGTTCCCAAAGGGACACGCTCCGGCAAGATGGATTGACGACTTGAAGAAAGTCGCCGGTAGTGACTGGATGAGAAGAGCTGAAGACCGTCCTTGGGAGAGGCATGTATCCAATAGTGGAGAGATATGAAAATTGCATACATCAACAAGAATTCTTCTGGCTGGCCAACATAGGATCACCTATTAGACTCCATACTTCACCGCAACTAGTCATAAAATTATTTTGCCATTTTATTCCTATCCCGTATATTTGCGTTACTACTTAGCGTTTGTCTGTTTGTTCGCACGCAAGTTTGCAATAAAATTCATCCTTGGGTTCTCGCTAACAGGCAAACATGTAGAAAGTAGCTTATTTTACCTAATATTATGCAGCAACTGTCGTACGATATACGAGTATAGAATGATGTACCTACAGTAAAATATTCGCTACTTTATGTGTTTTTGAAAAGAAAATGTATTCAAAAGAAAGGCGGCAGATGAGCATACAGTCCACTTGATGGTAAGTGGACACTATCGTCCGTGGACATCCGCGATACATGACAACATCAGTCCAGAATGACGAACATTGTCACGCCCCCGGATGCGCTGCCTGTCTGGAGATTAAGGAATGGATTGGGAACATGGAGAGGGATAGGATGGGATGGGAATGGGTTCTGGCACACCTCACTCACTATTTAAATACGTACCTACGTACATTAGGGAAATAAGATAAAGTGGAAAATGCAGTACATTTCAAGATATTCTTCTGTGAGAGAGAGGTAACGCGGCCAGTCGAGCGCGCCCAGCGGCTGTTGAATTGCAGCGTACACTCTCCCCCTCAAAAACTATATCACCGTTTGCTTTTCATTGGGAGGTTTATGCCTTAATTATAGGGAAACGTAGCTTGGAACCCCCTCCGACATGAAGAACTTGGCCGGTGGTGGCTGGATGAGAAGAGCCAAAAATGCTTGTGGTAGCGGGCCTTGGCCCATATCCAGCAGTGGAGAGACAGGCTAATTTACACTACCGGATATAACTTATGTAATTACAGTATGTAATATGTCATTAAACCGTATGTAATTATGGTATGTAATATGTAATTAAACCGTATGTAATTATGGTATGTAATATGTAATTAAACCGTATGTAATATGACTTCAGATTACATATCTACATATTTACACTACCGTACTTTTCATAATATAAAGTATAAACAAATCCGATAATTTTGGTAAACCGAATCGAAACTTGTCAAATAAATCCCAAATGTAACCCTCTAATAGTCGGTCTCGCTTGCATTAGCAGAAATAATGCCCCGGTCGATTCGACCCCACCGATTTATAAATCAATCGGACTCCCCTTTCGGTTGCTCCTTTGTATTCGCCGGTTAGTGTTAAGATATGGGATTAGATGGGATTTTTCTTTTCTAATTTTTGAACGAAATGGTAATAATGAATGCATGGCAATGCATTTTAAGTTCGAAAATTCTATTGAAAATCAGTTTTTTTGGGGAAAAAATCAAGCCTATTTATTATGCCACATGATCGAAACCATAGTTACTAGTGAATTATAAAATTTAAGGAAATGGGAAATTATTATTGGTTTTAGAAAATCATAATTTTAGGTAGATGTTTTGTCCGACTAATAGATAATAACTAAATCATTTTAGTGAAATAATAATAATAAATACTCTTTATTGCATAAAATTAGTTATTACATGTGTACAAATAATAAATGATAGAATACAATAGGCGACCTTATCGCTAAGGCGATCTCTTCCAGGCAACCTTAGGATAGAGAAAAATAAAAGGGATAGGTATAGGTAGTGCAAACAAACCGAAATCCACAAATAACAATATATAGATAAAACTATATCAATCACTACAGGAAGAATTAATCTCTAGGTAGGTACCTACTTAATTATATCTTTAAAGATATTATAAAGAGTCCACCTGTTGGTACGTGGATACTGTCGTCTTTAGATATCTTCAGTAGGTATATGTCAACATCAGTCCAGAATGACAAACGTTGGCACGCCCCCAGATGCGCTGCCTACCTTTGCAGATTATGGAATGCATTGGGAAAAATGGGGAGGGATAGAGGATGGGATGAGAATGGGCTCTTGGCATATCTCACTCACTACCGAAACACATACGTACCTACGTACATTGGGGAAATACGATAAAATAGGAAATGCAAGTACATTTCAAGGTAGTCTTCTGTGAGAGGGGGGTAACGTGGCCAGTCGAGTGCGCCCAGCGGCTGTGGGAATTCAGCATGCACTCTCCCTCTACCAAACGAATATGTCTCTATCAGTTCATTAAACTTAGGTATAACTAAATCGGGAATTGCTAGACGAATAATGATGGAACTTTCATTACAAGATTAATTTGATTTATCTAAGAACGTCTTGTGCCGTGTGGTGTCGGCAGAACAGGACCACCCCATATCTTCTCGTAGATGTCGTAAAAGTTGACTAAAGCACAGCAAATCCGTTACCACAAGCGCTGAGCAACTACACCACCTTTTGAAGAGTGGACTCGCCAACCAGCTTGGCTAGCGGGGCGTTTTTAAAACCTTACATCCCTCATGCACGAGACAATGTGCACGAGATGGCCCATTCATGTCCAATGTCCAGCAGTGGATAGGTACTGAGGGCTGGTTGCATTTCAAGAACGTCTTATGATCACCTACATAGAATAGGTAACCTTTGGTGGAGTGATATTTAAAAGATGAAACGGAATATTCATTCATACTTAATATTTTATTAAGTTCTCATCAGATAATAAATAGGTACATATATCACCGATTAAAATTCATAAACTTTTGAAGGGGGCCAGTGAACGCTGCAATCCAACAGCTGCTGGGCGCAATCGACTGGCCTCGATACCTCTCTGTCGAAGAAGACTGCCCTGAAATATATTCCGTTTCCCACTTTATGCTAATCCCTATGTATTCTGTGTTTCTTTAGTGAGTATGATATGCCAGAACTCCCATTCCATCCCTTCCTATTTTCTCTTACTCTACCTACTCTACTTATATACTCTTTCTCCAAATTCAGTTCTTACAGTTTAAAGGCAGGCAGCGCATCCGGGGTCATGCCGACGTTTATCATTCTGCGCTTATGTTTGCATACACCGCTGGTGTCCACGGGCAACAATAACCACATACCACCGTATCGTAGAAAAACGATACCCATAGCTGCCATTTTGACAAAAAAAAAGTTTTCATTGAAGTGTGTTAAAATTATTGTTAAATATCTATTTAGTTTTATTACTGTGTAATTTATTTATATACTAAATGTGTAATTAATTTATACCCATACCAAATAAAGCACAGCCACTATCGTGAATGCTAAATGTTATTGTTTATTTACCTGCTGAAATTCCTATTACATCATTGTAGGAAATACTCGGTAGGTAGGTACAAGCAATTCCTATTGCGACTTTTAATTTTATAGTCAACTAGCTGTGCACATAATATAATTTTTAATGCAATGCAATTAACATAATGCAATTTTTTTGCACATAATATATAACAAATTAACATACGTATAAACCTTCCTCTTGAATCACTCTATCTATTGATGTAAACCGCATTAAAATCCGTTGCGTAGTTTAAAAGATCTAAGCGTACATACAGAGGGACAGACGGCGGGAAGCGACTTTGTTTTATACTATGTATAGACTAGCGACCCGCCCTCACTTCGCTTCAGTTTTTTTTTTCAAAATCAGCCCGATCATCGTAGCAGTCTCATTAAATCATTACCGTGTTCGCAATCACGTGGAACTAAATGAGTATTATCCAAATAGTAAGTATGTATAGTATTAATCTAATTATTATAGACTAGCTGTGCCCGCGACTTCGTACGCGTGAAATATTAGTTTTTAAACTCTAAATTGGGATATCTTTTCTTCCCGTCAGCCGATTTCGATGAAACAAAGCCTATTCGGAGCGTCAAGCTAAGCTTAATTAAGCTGTGAAAACACCACGAAAACCTGTGCCGTAGTTTTGGAGATTAGCATGTCCGAACAGAGAGACAGACAAAAAAATTCAAAATCGTCTTTTTGTATTCTGATAGGTAGGTAGGTAGGTGCTCATCCTTCATCGGCCCCAATCAATTTTTAGTAAATATATTGAATGTACAAACACGTTGGTTCTACAGTTTTTAATAGATCTAAAATTATTACTAAGTACCTATACAGATTTATACACATTCCGTAAATAGATTTCTATTTATAATTTTTAGTTTCAATAAAGAGTTGAAAAGTATACATAGAACAAATAATTGAATAAGTTTTTAGTACCTACGTAGGTATACCTACATAATTGTATATCAGCATATATGTAGATATATATGAATACCTATAGTATATTATAAATAAGAAAAAAAAAAACGATTTCTCTGAAACATTTTACAAAAAAATTACAAAGTAATAATGACTACGGTAATGATTTATTTTTATAAAAGTCGCATTTGATAAACTTGTATTAAAAAAGCTAGTCTATAGATATCGTAATAAATAAATTTATAGATTTTTACGTTACGTTGAGATAATGAACAAACTGATGCATTTTGCTATAAAAAAAAGTTTACACTCGTGTTGATTTTACTTATGTAAATGTAGGTACTCACTCGGCATCATTTCAACGTGCGACGATGTGTCCATGATAGTGTGATGATGCATCATGTCGGGTGGGGACTGCACCAGCCCACCACCGCCTCCGCTGGCCATCACCATCACTGACGGTAATTCTTCACCGTTAATCACCGTACTAATTGTGCGTTAAGCGGATTGTATGTGACTGTTTATTTTGATGATGTTAGTAAGGTTTGGTTTAGTTTTGATAAGGTAAGGTAAATTTAAAATTTATTTCCTCGATTATCACATTAAGGTAAATTCGTAGCTGGAGCCTATTTGATAAAACACTTACGAGAATAACACTGTACTATCACAAACGGAATACACCAAAAAAATTACATTTAGTTTAAAATAAAATTTCCACTGTTTGTTGTTAGGCACTTCGACATTTTTTTTTTCAAAAAATAAGTCTATCAAATGTCACTCACGTCCTCTCGCGGCAGCGGTCAAGCCCACACTGCCGTGTTATATCTATAATTCTATGGATTGACGCCAAAGCGCATGAGTGGACGACCTCCTCTCTCATTGGCGGAATTTCATTACGCCTTTTTGAATGAGCTTTCTCATTGGTGCATGCGTTATCGTTTTCCCGCCCTAATCGAAGGTACCCTCACAAAATGGCGCCCCCCTATAGCCTTTTGATGCTTTTTTGAACATTTTCTTCAGTAAAAAATAATCCGGTTCGGAATATAATGAGCATGATTTATGGTTTTGATCCGTGAGCGGTTTTTTCTGGCTTCATTTTATAATCTGGTCATGTTAATCTCTCTTGTTTTAGGTGCTTTGTTTTTTATTCACCATGACTTGATTTTTGCTTGTTTCACCGACTGTGGAGGATTTATCTACTGTTTTTCGTTTTCCTTGGTAGTGTATCTTTGTAGGTATTCTAACACCCTATTTTCTTTAATATTATGAATTACCCTGATGAATGATACCTATCCATCCACATCTACTTTAAAATTAAGTATTTTTGTAAGAATCAAGTTCTTGGAGCCAGTATTAAGACGACAATTTTTAATTGAAAGTGAAAACTCAGCGCCACGGAATGAAAATTCATTATCGTGTCCTTCACATCATTGCGACTGAAGGGTTGGATTATTTTAGTGACCTTCAAAATCAAACAAGATCAACAAGATCAAACATGTACCTACCTACCTATAAATTTAATGGTTAACTTACTAGCGGATCCCGCGACTTAGACGACGACTTTGGCTTTCCATGAACACGATTCCCGTGGGATTCGTGGGAATTATAGTGGATCTAAAGAAAAAGTAGGTATGCATAGTTTCATTAAAATCTGTTGAGTGGTTTTTGCGTGATGCGTGTTCAGACAAACAAACAAAATTTTTTTTTTTATGTACTAAGGCGGCAAACGAGCATACAGTCCACCTGATGGTAAGTGGATACTGTCGCCCATAGACATCCGCGATACATGCCAACATTAGTCCAAAATGACAAATGTTGGCACGCCCCCGGATGCGCTGCCTACCTTTGGAGATATAGGAATGGATTTGGAGAAAGGGTTGTGGAAATTGTCAGGGATAGGATGGGATGGGAATGGGCTCTGGCACATCTCACTCACTACCGAAACACGTACCTACGTACATTGGGGAAATACGATAAAGTGGGAAATGCAGTACATTTCAAGGTAGTCTTCTCTGAGAGAGAGGTAGCGGCTGTTGGATTGCAGCGTGCACTCACCCCCTCCTAACTAATTTCTAACTTGATGTATTATTTATTACTTACTTGTATTATTTAGGTACTAGTGACCCGCCCTCGCTTCGCTTCGGTTTCCTATAAATTTTTTTTTTAAAATTCTAGAATAAATTTCGAAATTAAATATAGCCTATATAAGACACGGATAATGTAGTTTCCTATTTGTGAAAGAATTTTTGAAATCGGTTCAGTAGTTCCAGAGATTACCCCCAACATACCTACAAACAAACACACAATTTTACCTCTTTATTATATTAGTATAGATTATTACCTAGGTAGGTACTTGTATTATTTATTGTCAACCTATTTCCTTTCGCTTAGGTATTAGGTATCAACCCTAAACGCCATTACAAAATGCTTTAAAATAGTAAGTATTTCAAGTTTATTTGGGCACTATTTCCGAATCGGCACATCTGCTAAGTTCCATAGATAACTTTATCGCTCATTTTTATCTATGGTTCGCAGTCTTAATGACATTTGGCGCGAACATTTGGCGCCGAAAGATTTTTTACGCGGCATAGACAACCTCACACGTCGTTGACAATGTAATTAGTGAAGAAATAATGGACTTTTGTTGTGTGGAAAGATAGGCAGGTAATAAATTGTCAGTGAAAGATTCACTAGGATTGTATAGAAACGTCTCTATTCAGTTCTAGTAAATACCACGTGAAGGAATACTTACTTACTTACTTAGGTACTTACTACTTACTTAACCAGTAGGCTATAGGTACTTAGGTACTAAAAGTCCGTGTTTTTTTATTCAAAGAAGGTGAGAGAGGAGCAGAGAGTCCATTTGATGGTGAATGGATACTGTCGCCAATGGACGTCCGCGATATAAATCAACATCAGTTCAGAATGACAAACGTCGGCACGCCCCCGGATGCGCTGCCCACCTTTGCAGATTAAGGAATGGATTGGGAAAATGGAGAGGTATAGGATGTAATGGGAATTAGCGATGGTGTGATGATAAAAACCCAAATTTGGCATCAAGTTGCACAGCTATTTTAAACTCGGGTATTTTGAATTGAGTCTGTACCTAGCTACCTATTTAAATACGAATTTTTAAATTATTACTAGGTAGATACTTACTGGTAGCTCGGCGGTAAAGGAAAACATAGTTCCTTACCAAAGGAGACTAAAAAAATTTTTTTTCTAATTTTTAAGGTGAATTTAAAAAAAATTTTTTTTTTTCTAATTTTTAAGAAGAATTTAAAAAAATCTTGAGCATGTGTATAATCAACCTACGGGCACCGAGCCGACTAGGGGATGCCTGTGTACAGTAGGACGTTTTAAGCTAAATGTTTTACGTAGGTATTAATTTTTTTATGTTGAATCGATAATATCAATCATTTTAATTATTATTATTATTTTATTTTATCACTCAACTGTAATAATAATAGGTAATAATAAATAACGCCACACTCAATGGCCAACACTAGGATTCCTTGTGTCGTGGGTCCAGAGACACATACAAAGACAAACACAAACACGCACCCAGACCCGAACATATATTTGTTTTTTTTATACAAATGTATGTCCGACCCGGAATCGAACCCGGGATCTTTTGCACAGCAAGCAGGGTCACTACCAACTGCGCCAATCGGTCGGTCAAATTAAGAAGGTAGAGGTGCCCATCTGCCTAATATCTATAAATAAATTGATGTCTACCCACATATAAGTATGAGAAAAATAATTCAAAATAAATAGATAGGTAGGTAGGTACCTACAAGGCACTTAAAGTGGGGAGGTAGGTCCTTTCTGTATTACCTATGTCCAGCAAAGAAACAGCGAGCTCAGTGAGCTATGGAGAGAATTATAAGTATTTATATTTAGTTCTCTTCCCCTATCTCAGTGGCACCAGACTCACTCTCCGTTTGATTTTGTTTGATTGTCGGCAGATTTTTAGAATAACACCACCCCCATCCTTTCCCCGTGGTTGTCGACTAAAGGACAATAAAAGGGTACCGCAAGCGCTGACGACTCGTCAACTTGACCAGAGTGGCGACATCTCTCATGCACAAGACAAGACTCATGACGAGGCCTAGGACCGAACCACCGTCCGGCAATAGTTACATTTATCTGAATAACAACACATTTTCTAGCGAATTAATTAAATCATGCAATCCCAACTACCACTCCTGATAACAATGGCCCCGGACGACCATATTTGTAGTTTGAATATTTTTGTGATTTCCTTCCCGCTTCGGTAATTAGCTTTTTTTTTTAAAGTCACCATCACGATACACTTTCGGAGTTGTTCATTTCATTAACAAAGACATAGAAAGTGACGTCTCTCTCACGTTGTGCTCGAACTGTTACTAATTGAATTAGATCCTACTACAGACGGACAAAAATCATGTTTTACCTTATAATTAGTACCTAAAAGCCAGTTACGAACAAGTTGCAAGTCATACCACATGAGGACTTTTCAGTAGATTTTTTGAGTACCTATCATCATTACCAAACTTCAGGTCTCAAAGACCTAAGAATTAGCTTCTCCCAAACAGACTCTATATTCCGATCGATATTGTCACAACGCGATATTGCCGCTTGATACTTGATACTTTTACACTATGGCTAAGATTTCATACCGTACAAAATGTAGACCAAATTATCGCATTACCCGTTCAAATCAGTGCCACGGGTAATGCATTTGTATAATATTATCGGGGATTTCACAGAAGAATGCTTTGAAATGTAGGTACAGCGTTTCCCATTTTATCCTATTTCCCCAAATTAAACCGTTTATTTCGCATAAATATAGGCACAGATACATTACGAAAACATTGGCCATCGGTTAATCCGGAAACAGCCGACCGCGTCATCCACGTCTATGCAATAAAGTATCTCGTAGTAAAGTATGCAATTAGAGGTACCTACGGTAATTCATAGACGTGGACGACGCGTTCGGGTGTTTCCGGATTAACCGATGGCCAATGTTTTCGTAATGTGTCCGTAACAAATATGGTGTTATTTACAAACATGACCCATTATATTATGTCCCAACAAGAGTGCAAAAATATACCTAAGGAAGTACGTGTTTTGGTAGCGAGTGAGATATGCCGGAGCCCATTCCCATCCCATCACCATCCCATCCCTCCCCATTTTCGCAATCCTTTCGCCAAATACATTCCTAAATCTCTAAAGGCAGGCAGCGCATCCGAGGGGTGTACCAACGTTAGTCATTCTGGACTAGTGTTGGCACGTATCGCGTATGTCTATGGGCGACAGTATCCACTTATCATCAGGTGGACCGTACGCTCGTCTGCCGCCTTCGTCCATAAAAAAAATCTACAGTAGATATCCACTTACCATCAGATGGACTGAATACCTACTCGATGGCCGCGTTACTTACTATCAGATGGACTGAATACCTACTCGATGGCCGCGTTCATTCCATAAAAAAATTAACGCCAAAGTAGGAGTACGACAACGCGAAGAAAGAATGGAAAGTGAAGCCGTACGGATTTGGAGAAACAAACCACCGAGGGCAAAAGCTGATGGTTAACTTCCTCGGGATGTAAGGATTATTTGTGATGAATTCTTTCTTCGAAACAAAGCCCCACAGGAAGGGAACCTGGCAAAGTCCGGACGGTAGAACACAAAACGAAATTGACTTCATTATTGACTTCATCATTGCAGGCGAAGAGCGCATATTTAGGAATGTTACAAGGATCAATTGGTTCGAGATCGGAAGCGATCATCCAAACTCCGAGCTATATAATGCCCTCCTATGAAGAAAAGGTATAAGGAGCATTTTTTTAAATAGGAAACAGGCGGCAGACGAGCATACAGTCCATCCGATGGTAAGTGGATAATGTAGCTCATTGAAATCCACGATACATGCCAACTTCAGTCCAGAATGACAAACGTTGGCACGCCCCGGATGCCCTGCCTACCTTTGGTGATTTAGGAATGCTGGCCGCCACGCTGATGGCCGAACGGATTGGCAAGTCCACTCTTTTGGAGGTAGTGTGACTAAGAGTGGACTTAGTCCATCAGGGCTTGTGGTAGCGGCTTTGTTATCATTTATTCGCCTTTTACGACACCTACGGGAGATGATGGGATGATGCCCACACCACACTGCACTTACTACTATTTTAAATATCTACGGATTTAAAAAAAAATACCACTAGCTCGGCGGTGAAGAAAAACATTGTGAGGAACCCCGCATGCTTGAGAAATAAAAAGAAATTTAGAGTATGTGTTCCCTCCAATCCGCACTGAGCTCGCGTGGTGGTACCTATATGGCTGTGAATAGGATTTTGCAAGGTCGGCGGCGCGCCCGCATACCCCCTGGTGTTGCAGGTGTCCATGGCCGGCGGTAACACTTACCATCACGTGGGACCGCTTGCTCGTCCGCCCACTAGTCTATAAAAAAAAACCGAGTGGGTTTACGGGGGGAGGTGTGCTGTCTGCAGTGGTACATTATAGGCTGATATCATGCTATGATGTCCAATCTTATACAAAGTTTCATGATACACCAAAATTAATTTCCCCGGTAGTCCGAATTGCCAGCTTCACCGGAAACGGAAGCGAGGGTCGTCCGGAAACGGAGCGGAAGCCGCTGACCGGAAGTGACGTGGAGCGCCGTCTTATTGATTGCGGCTAATTCATTTCGCTTCCGTGCGCAGTGCCCTTATCTATGGGAAGGGATGAAGACAAAAGAGTAATTGCGATACTGAAAAGCTATTGTTACTTATTGTATGTTACTTAAATGATTATGCTTGTCCGCACTTTTCTTTTAGTAATTTAGTAAGTATTCTTTTCTTTTCTTTTCTTTCAGTACCTACTCAACTAGTGTCGTCAAAATGTAACTTTTATTGGTGAAATTAGTTTCTTTGGTTATTGTTGTGACGGTTCTGAAACCCGTTTAATGTTAAATAATAACCCCCCCAGCAAATCACTAGGGGGTTTCGGGCCGTAGTCCACAACGAGAGCCCAATGCGGATTGCTGGATCACATATTAATATTACAGATTCATTATATTAGGAGGTTTATGCCCTAATCAAGATCGTGTGTGGTGGCGGTCTTTACAGGAGACCTACCTATAGGTATCCAGCAGTGGGGGAACACAGGCTGATGGTATGGTTACATATTATTTAAGATACTCAAGTCAAAGAATAAAACCAACATCAAAAGTAGGTAAATTGACAGAAGAAAAAAAAACAGATTTACCATGAAAAGGATTTATCAAGAATTCTTTGCGATTTCTTTCCATTTAAATAATTAATTATTAAGTTTAAAAATCTGTGAATATGACAATTTTTCCTACATTAGTTTTGTGTTTTGAATGAAAATGAATTCATAGCTACGTATTTATCTATACTTCTATAGGTAGGTACTAATAAGTAGGTATAATAAAGAGGTAAAATTTACGTGTTTATAGGTATAAAAGTATAAAAAGTATAAAAGGTGTGTTTATAGGTATGTTGGGGGTAATCTCTGGAACTACTGAACCGATTAGAAAAAATATTTCACAAATAGGAAGCTACATTATCCGTGTCTAATATAGGCCATGTCTTATTATGAAATTTTGAAAAACAAAAGAACTCTTATAAGCCGAAGCGAAGTGAGGGCGGGTCGCTAGTCTTTTATAAACTGTATGTAACTAGTTACTAAAAATACGGATAAAATTGAATATAAATAATTACGGGTTTGTCACGGTTTTGCAATCTAATTAGGTACGGAATCATTTAAATACAATTTAAATACATTTCAGTTTCTTCCTGTCTTTAGAGCACCAAGAAATGGACGTTAATTATTGGCCTACTTTTGGCGAAACTTCTTTCAAATTACGCAACAACTGTCCCACCATAATAACAACAAAATACAAACACTTCTGAATCAAAATGTAACGCAACAAAGCATTTTCCAAAATGGCGACGAAAAGAACAACTTATTTTGTGACACAAAACTTTTTGTCGACGCCGACAAAGAAAGGCCCGCATGAGAGAATGTCTTTGCCTTGGAAAAAAAGGAAAAAAAAGTAAGGAGATTATATTAAAACCTCTTTTGTCAAAATAGAGACCGCGTTTAACACATCGATTGGCGCCAGTTTGGAGATATTATAGAGATTTTAACATTGAGATAAACTGTCATTTAATATGATATTTTTTAACTAATCATATATGTAGTTCGATAGTATCAGCATACAATTAGGTATATGCTATTTTATTATCGGATATAGACAGTTTGGGTTAAAGCGCATCTAGTCTAAATGGATAAGTTCTTTTGTCGTGCTTGATATTTAAAAAACAATTAAGTTACTATAAGTAACCATGCGTATTGTAGGTACCTACAGCCATCCCTACCAGATCTTTGACCCGAAAACTCTTTAGGACTGAAGCCCACAGTAGGACGTTATGGGCTGATATCCATCAGTCGATTGACCTTTGTTTTTTTTTATATACCTACTAGTGGGCAGACGAGCAAGCGGTCCCACGTGATGGTAAGTGTTACCGCCGCCTATGGACACCTGCAACATCAGGGGGTATGCGTGTGCGCCGCCGACCTTTCAAAATCCTATTCACAGCTCTCTGAAGAACCCCATATCGTAGCTTAATGGAAACACCTCTTGAGGCAGTTCGTTCCACAGGCTACGGGTTCGCGGTATAAAGTAATTTTTGGACCGAACAGTGCGCGACACCTCCGTATCGAGGAAATGCGGATGGACCGCACTTCTGTGATAGGAGGTGCGGTTGTAGAAACCCGAAGTGGGAATTATATTAAACTATTCTTCAGAGCATTCCCCATTGTACAGGCGGTAGAACACACAGAGAGACGCAACGTCTCTCCGACTGCTGAGGGATTCTAAACCGTCCGTGAGAGTGAGAGATGGGAGCAATACTCCATATGGGGCCTCACCTGGGCTTTGTAAAGCATAAGGAGTTGCCCAGGGGTGAAGTACTGCTGCGCTCTGTTCAGCACACCGAGCTTTTTGTAAGCCATTTTGGCCTTATTTTCCAGATGACCCCTAAATTCGACTTTGCTGGATACTCTCCGAGATCTTAAGAGGTATGCTCTGAGAGCGAGGTGCTACGACAAAGGGTTTTTTTAGCGGTGAATGCACAGACTTGCGTCTTACTGGGGTTGAAATCCACTAGGTTCAGAGAACCCCAAATCGAGACTAGATCTAAAGAGTGATTGAAGTAACTACTGAACAAAATCTATTTATAAAAAATGAGGGATGCTCATGTACCTATAGGTAGGTACTTATATGTGTATAGAAATGGCTTTAGCCATAAGGCCGCCGGTTGTACATTTAACAACTTGTACTTTGTATTACTCTGTATGTTTTTGGTGTACATTAAAGTATATCTATCTATCTATATATCATAATTTTATGTTTAAGACCTTATAACAAACACATTCCGTTACGCGATACCGCACAGTGGGCGAGACTTTGGTATAATCCCATCAGAGCCGGGGAGCGTGTAATCCAGGGCAGCTTGGGTTGGGATAGGTAATGCAGTAAAAAAGTTGATAGAAATATTTGATTAGCATTACCTACTGTTGAAATACGTAATAAAATACGTACCTACGTAATAAAGTATGTAATATCAATAAAAAAATCTATTTTGGTATTAGGTTTCTTATGTCGCGTGTTGGTACTGTGTGGTATTTGTAACGGTATTTATGTCCATACTAAGTATTATACTTAAAGTATACACATATGTATATTCTATTCCCACTAATACATATAATAAAGAGGTAAAATTGTGTGTTTGTGGGTATGTTGGGGGTAATCTCTGGAACTACAGAACCGATTTCAAAAAATCTTTCACAAATAGGAAGCTACAATATCCGTGTCTAATATAGGCTATATTTTATTTTGAAAAAAAAAAAATATTGATTAAAAAAAAACTTATAAACCGAAGCGAAGCGAGGGCGGGTCGCTAGTATAAAATAAAATAAAATAAATAAAATAAAATAGTAATTGATAAAATATAAGAATTCAATCATTAAAATCCTTTCGCATATATCTACCTATCCTGCGGTCATTCTTATTATAGAAAATTCAGGGATATGGTCCTGATAAAAAAGGTGTAAGTAGGTATTTTTATATAAGGTTATTTTTATAATCGCCGAATATTGTCTCCTTTTCCTTTTACGCGTAGTAATAATTCAACATTGAAATAAACTCAGGTGGACTGCTCGGCTGCCGCCTTCTTATCATAAAAAATATGTCAGAACTAGTACAGTACTGTCAAACGTACGGCATTTGCTGTACGGCATCTAATCAGTACCTATAATTTGGACTACATTCACTAAAAAACGAAATTCTCTCTCCATCTCCGCCCGGCATGGCACGCGGCACCGTGGACACCACCGATTTTAAGTACCTACCTATTTCGCAGCACCATCAACTACTTCTACTATCAATAAATTATTCTACTATTTCAACTTATCACTAAGGACTTAGTGATAAGGAACTATTTGTATAATTTACTAGCGACCCGCCCTCGCTTCGCATCGGTTTATAAGTTTTTTTTTTTTCAAAATTTCAAAATAAAATATAGCATATATTAGACAGGAATAATGTAGCTTCCTATGTGTGTAAGAATTTTTGAAATCGGTTCAGTAGTTCCAGAGATTACCCCCAACATACCTAAAAACACACAATTTTACCTCTTTATTATATTAGTAGGTATAGATAATTAATATAAAAGTACACAATAAATGCTCTTTAATATAAGTAGTTTTTTCCTGTCCAGCCTAGTCGATTGATTGATGCCCAAATTTGTTTCTGTACTATCGCTCAAAGTATCTAATTATTTAAGTTTCGATATAGTATAAATAAGGCATGCTCACACTTATCTATAGTCCCGGAATGAGCTAAATGCGTGCGGAAGGAATGTGACCATTTTTTGTCACTTGTTTTTAGTGTTGTACTACAATGATCTTACTGAAAGATCGATATCGGTGTTAGTCGATATTTTTAATTTAAATGTCACGGTCAGAAGTAAAACACAAATAATTATAAAAAACATAACTTATTTTTTAACATTTTTATTTACTTTCATTATTTATTTATTTATTATTTATCACACATTAGATAATATAGTAAGTAGGTATACATAATTTTTAGTTTTAAACAGATATTTAATGTTTAGTTTTGAGAAATAAAGTTAATAAAAAACAACAAAAAAACAATAGCTTGAAAGTACTAAAAGGAACAAAAAACTATAATATTGTATTGAATGAATATTAGTCACTACAATCATCACTTGTAATATCTGATCCAGATAAGTCAGAATCAGTGTCATCACTACTTTCTCCCAAGTTTATGATCAGTTCATCGATTGCTTTTTCCATATTACCATCTTTTTCCCAGTATTCATTTTCTATTGAAATTATGTGATCTTCGTAACCTTGCCAGTCAGTTCGTGTGACTAGCGATATAGATTCATTAGTTAAATCCCGCAAACGTGCTAACGATAAGTCGGAAGTAACATTGTGATTGCGAACGTGTCTTTTAATTTTACTCCATGCCAGTTCTATGGGATTCAATTCACACATATAGGGCGGTAAACGAAGTATAATATGACCGGCACGTTTAATAATTTCGTCGACGCGAAACTTTTTACTTTTGGGTCTATTTAATTGAATTAGTTTGAATAACGCATCCTTTCTCATTTCAGTGCTGTGCGGTATGTTGTGTTTCTCAAGCCATTGTAACATAACAGTTTTCAGGCTGCTTTTAGTGGGGACTTTATCTTCCTGTACACTATGATAAGGCGCATTGTCAATTACAATAACGCTCCCTTGTGGTAAATTTGGCAGTAATTGTTCCGTAACCCACTTCTCATAATTAGCCGCATTCATCTGGCCGTGGTAATCACCAGATGTAGTGCCTGCTTTAAAAACTAAAGAAGCATTTTGTAAAAATCCATTCCTGGAACCGGCATGCACCAATATTAATCTATTAGAGGAACCTGTGTCACTTATTACTCCATCAGTGTCTGTCATTGACCAAAATTTTTTAAAGGTTAGATTGTTGTCAACCCAACTTTCATCAACGTAAAATATTTCTTTACGTTCTCTTCTATACGACATCATCTTCCTCAAATAATCACTCCGTAAAAATACAATATTCGGTTTTTCTATTAAAATTCTTCGTTTATTATTGCATTTGCGCCATTTGTACCCTATACTTTTCAATAGGGTTCGTAAACTTCTCTCTCCCCACGGAAATTCAATTTTTTCTCTTAATGCTAATAAAAGCTTAGGAGAAGTTGGTACAATCTTCTTTATCAGATAAAATTCTTCGATACATCTTTTTATCACGCCACGATCAAAATCATCAACATTCATGTTTCGTTTAAAATTCATTTTTTTACCTTTCTTTGATGGTGATTTTAATTTCGAAGTGCCAGCTAATTGTGATTCTCTTTTAATATTGTCTATAGTTCGTTTATTTAAGCCAGTGTAGTGTGCTGCTCTTTCAATACTTCTACACAATGGTATTGCCACAATATTTGATAACTTTTCTTCTTCACACAACTTAATAACATTTCGCACCATATTTCGACTTTGACTTCGAATCACCGATCGTTTTTTTGAATAAGCTTGGTCACTCATTTTAAAAGTAAAATGTATTTTAAATTTATAGTAAAAATCTACCGAACACGTGTTATATCGATGACGCAAGAGAAACAATAGAAAGTGAGCAAGCGCATCCCTTAACTAGCCGGCACAAGTGCGGCGAGACGGCTGAGAGGGGGGTGTGCTCGGGTCCCCACACCTCATACCGCGCGCGCATTTAGCTCATTCCGGGACTATAGATACTACACATAGAGTCAGGTTTAAGATTTAGGTTGTGCCTAGTGTTTCCAAGTGTAAAATGTACAAAAAAAAACGGGACAGGCATCTAAAACTATCGATTTTTAAAATATAGACGTGTGGAACCTCGGCCAAAAGTCTCGATTAGGAACAAATTTTGAAATTCAAACATTCAGATATTAAATAACAATCTTAAAAAATTATTAAGTTAAACGGTTTTATATTTTATGTGCACTGAAAACTACGTGTAGCCCTTTCATTTGATACCCATATTGAGGGGGTTAAGGAAAAATATGTAATCCGCCATTTTGTATCGGCGGCCATCTTAGATTTATAATGTTATTGATTTTATTATATTGTATTGTCATCTAAATTAAATGTGTGTACCAAATTTCAGATCAATCTGACAACGGGAAGGTGCTTAAATTTCAATTTCTAATTTTGACCCAAATAAATAAACAAATAAATTCCGTACGGGTCGAGCTAAATAAAATCGTTTAAAAAGTAATACATAGTAGATATCAACATTAGAAGATTTCATTTTCGAAAATAATAAATATAAAACAAAATCTTCTCAACGATTGAGTAAAAATAGTTTTGAAATACGTAGGTAATACGACATATATAAAAATCTAAAAGCACTTTTTGCTGAACATGAGAGCCACCTATCTGGTTAATTTACTACCTAGATAAAACTGAATACTCGTGACCGACGTCACGAGGCGAGGAGACATGCGACAGGACTAGTGGCCAATAGAAAGATACTTATATTACCATATAAGTAAACTATTTGGTTAAAATTTTAAACTCTTGTTATCGTGGTCTCGCCGTGACCACGGTTCTTATAACTGAACCGAAAAATCAGCCCTATAGATATATATTATGTAGAATAAATAAAAATGGTGATTGACATAACAATTATAGCATTTTTTTAGCAGATTCATTCATTCAGTCCCGTGGGTGTCGTAAAAAGAGACTAACAATGCGGCTACCACAGGCCCTGAGGAACCGTACCACCTCTTAAATAGTGGACTGCCAACCCGCTTGACCGGCGTGGGGTCTTAAGGCCATGCATCCTTCATGCACAAGTCATCGTGCACGAGGAGTCCAAGCAGTGGCCACGGCCGCCCTTCAAATGAGGACTATATCTGGGAAAAGGGGTACGGATGACAAGCCTAATTACCTACGGGTGGTCTAAAAAGCATGATGTCGTTCGTCTATTTTGTAAGTTGTCTAAGTAGAAGGTATGTTTCTTCAAAATAGATTCGTCAAAAATTGATAAATACAACATTAGACGATTTGATTTCTAGACCAGTTTGTAGCTTGCGTTTTTTACCATCTCGTACTAATCCGATACATCGTACACTGAGCTATTAATCTAATCTATCATGTACTTACTACAAAGCCCTTCAGCACCACCAGCCACACTGAAAGGAGCATACACACAAGAGCGTTTTGTCACCACGTACAGTAGCGTCAGGATCTGTAAAGAACACAGTATGGCGACGTGTCACTTTGATTCGTCAAGTCAGCGGCGCGCGTAAGCCGGTTAGTATGCTAGACCTTTCGTGACAACGCACTGGGTGGAAGAAACGCAGAGGTAACTATCGACGTTTTTTTAAATTAGTAAATGAACTACGTTTGGACGATTTCGATTATACGATGACATTTATCCAATGCTGTATATTGTATGTAAGAGTAAAATTTCCTTTACATTTAATTCCTTATTTAAAACAGTGTCGTTAAATTATTGTTTGATTAAACAGTTCCGTGTACTTGATTAAAATGTACATATTCTGTTTTGTGATACAAAATAGTTAAATAAATAATTCCATAAACATTTTGCAGATACATTTAATCCAGACTTGCAAAGTCGTGCGTAGATTTATGAACGGTAAGTTAGGGACAGTAGGCTTTTTTATGTACGAAGGCGGCAGACGAGCATACAGTCCACCTGATGGTAAGTGGATACTGTAGCCCATAGACATCCGCGATACATGCCAAAGTTAGTCCAAAATGACAACCGTTGGCACGCCCGCGGATGCGCTGTCTACCTTTGGAGATATAGGAATAGACTTGGAGAACGGGTTGGGAAAATGCTAATGGATAAGATGGGAATGGGCTCTGGCACATATCACTCACTACCGAAACACATACGTACATTAGGGAAATAAGATAAAGTGGGAAATGCGGTACATTTCAAGGTAGTCTTCTGTGAGAGATGGGTAACGTGGCCAGTCCAGCGCGCCCAGCTGCTGTTGGATTGCAGCGTGCACTCTTTCCCTCAAGAAGCGTACGCGTATTAGCACATCATCAGTTTAAATTATCTTTGTTTATACATATTATGTACATTTTTTAATATTATAAAGTAATTCTCACGTATTTCAATCTCCAACAACAGTAGGTAATGTGTTGAAATATTAAGAACTAGCGACCAGACCTCGCTTTGCTTCGGTGTATGCTTTTTTTTTTTCAAAATTTCAATATAAAATATAGCCTATATTAGACATGAATAATGCAGCTTCCTATTTGTGAAATAATTTTTGAAATCCGTTCTATAGTTCCAGAGATTACCCCCAACATACCTAGAAACACACAATTTTACCTCTTTATTATATTAGTATAGAAGAACAAGAGATGGTCGATTACTCATTACTACGTACAATATATTTAATATATCCCCCGATATTGTCGGGGCCATTTATATATATTATCTACTGTTTCCATTTTTTTATTCACTTTGACATTCAATTACAAAAACTGCTCAAAAAACCACCACGTTCACCCAACCTAGTGCGTAACACATCGGATTACGTATTTATCATCTCTACTCGCCTCCCTATTGTGACCGTAAGTGATAATCACTTGATGCCCGGGGAATGCTGTTCTTTTCGGGAACAATTTTTTTATAACCGAACGTGGCCTGAATAGCTGGCATTTGAGGCAGTGAAGCGGGAAAAGTATTGTTACCCGATTGGAAATGTTGCGTAAGTCTTACTTGTGTTGAAGTGTATGGAATGCAATAAATGGGATCCTTTGCAGAGTTCTGGATTAATTTTATGGTGGTATGGTTATCTACTATAATTTGTGGCTAATGAAACTTAATCATACCTAATGAATAAAGAATAAAGCTTGTAGGTATTTAAAACAAGCATCAAAATGAATGAGACATAAATTATGAATAACAAAACAACCTTTTAAATAATTTTAAATTAATAAGAATCGTACTAACCTCGACGGATGGGAATCCTTTGGATCTAATGGGATGGCTTTGCGGGACTCCTATATCTTTATTTTTACGAGAGAACTTAAACCCAACCCACCTTTAAATTTGTTACCATTCGATTTGCTGCTTATTCAGTATTCATTGAGTGGTAGGGGTAAAGTGCATGCTGCATTCCCACAGCCACTAGGCGCACACGACTGGCCACGTTACCCCTCTCTCACTGAATACTACCTTGAAATGTACTGCATTTCCTATTTTGTCGTATTTCCCCAATGTAAATACGTATGTATTTCGGTAGTGAATGAGATATGCCAGAGCCCATTCCCATCCCATCCTCTCCTTCCCCATTTTCCCAATCCATTGTGATTTCCATTCAATGACTCGTCTACTCCATTTGTCATTCTGGACTGATGTTGGCACCACGTGAACTGTCTGCACGTCTGTCGGCATCTTTCTATAAAAAAGAAACCCCGTATTTTTCCCACGACACACATAGCCGTTTAATCAAACCCTTAGCCCTCAAATCATTTAAACTAATGAACTGACGCGACGTCAATACGCAGCACACGAGGCACATTGAATCGTATAATAACAAGGATTCTCTTATTCCACACCAGACGTTCAAGTGCGTTGATATTGTCGCTTATCAAGCGTCAAGAGGACCACACACTGCCTGTGTCTTGATAGTTTTTTTTAGCATGATATGAGAAAGCATGAGAAATCAGTTAATTTGTACAAAGACGGACTCACATTTGTAAACATTTGGATTGATAGATAGATAAATGAAAGTCTTTATTGCACAGCGAAACAGAATACACAGAAACAGATATCGTAACACATGAAATGCATAGAAGGCGGTCTTATCGCTAATAGCGATCTCTTCCAGACAGTCTTTGGGTAGAGGAAATAAATATTTTATCACATTTTAATTATTAAATTCAATTACAAAACGTATAAAAAATTCTTAATAAAGAATATCTGAACTAAATACAGTGAATAAACATTGGTACAATTGCGTAACTCGACGAGAAAGCCAGCCATCTTGACTTTGCCGAAGATTCGAACTAATTATGGTTAGAAAATGAATACTTTTTGAGGGAGGACAAGTCTTTAATAAATCACCGTCAGATGTCCAAAATGACAAAGCATTTGGTGTCTTCAAGTCACGACTATCCGACATTATTAATAGCAGTGTTATTATCCCTATCTTATCAGAAAACATACGTACAAACAAACGGACAGGAATATAATAAAATAAATAAAAATATAATTAAATAAGTAGGTGGTTTATTTGCAAATAGGTACGTACCAACTTTAAGATATTGAATTGTATCGACTTGTTCATTTTCTTTTTGCTCTGTTCAATGGAGTATTATTAACTTTGTGTATTTGTGTGCTGCATATTCTCATGTACGAGCCAATAATTGTCTTAATGAGAATAAATAAATTTAAACCTAATTTTAATAACTATTTGTGGTCGACATTTGAGTATAATATGACTTCAAAGTAGATAACGAGTTGATAGTGTCGGCCGGCTTTAGATCAGGACCACCCATCTTTTCCTGTAGGTGTCACGAAAGCCCTCAGGAACTACACCGCCTCGAAAATAGTGGACTCGCCAACCCGCTTGGCCAGCGTGCCCTTTTAAGGACATACATCCATCGTGCACATCGTGAGGCCTGTGTAGTGCTGTGGTTGAAAGAAGCGCTAGTAACGTAGATGATGTTGACGTTCAAAAAGACAAAGGGACATAAATGGAAAGCGTGTATAATCGAGTCTACTTTTGTACCTATCTAAGTACATATATTTTTGTCTTTACTAAAGCATGTCCATTTTTAGAAATGCAGAACGATCTTGTAAAATGTGATCAAATTACTCCAACAATTTCAATAAGAAACCAACAAAATCCTTCCGAGTCGAAAATACACGAAGCATTTTTGTGCAATTTTAATTCAGCACTATTCTATATCTTTTAAACCCTATGTCTATTATCCTTAAGGTTCATTTTCGTGAGATAATGCAGTAAATTGGAATATGTATTGGTATATCGAGGTGATAAGGCGAGGCGCACACTACGTCATGATAGATGATAATGCTCGGCGCGCACTGAGATAATGTAGTTGGAGCGTTTTGTAAACAAAGCCTTATCTATAACAATTCGAGTGCTTTTTGTTTGTCTGTTTACTTTTACATTACGGAGACTAGTATTATACAGTTTGTAATACGAGTATATTGACATATATAGATAGATAAACTCTTTATTGCACATCAAAACAAAACAAAATAATAACAGACATAAATAGGTACCTACCTATTTATGTAGGTAAATACGATCTCTACCAGATTACCTTTAGGATATATTCATGGCCACCCCATCTCTTCGCGTGGGCGTCGTGAAGGCAACTAAGGGATAACAAAGCGGCTACCACAAGCCCTGAACTTTAAAACAGTAGACTCGCCAACCCAAGTGGGTGGCCAGCGTGGCGTTTTAAGCATTACAGGCCTAGGGTTGCCAGGCCCTAAAATACAAAAGCCGGACTCGGCGCTATATTAGGCCGGACATTTTGCCCTAAAAGCCGGACATATCCTTTTCAAAGCTGGACATACTTTTATAGTAAAGAAAACTCGGTTACATATTTTAATTAAGTATTTATTAAGTACAAAGTCTTCTGGAGACTAGATAAAATCGAAGAACAAACAAAACACAATAAAATAAAAGTTTTTATTAAACAAATAAAAAAATATATCCTATGAAATATATTTGACAAAAAGCCTAACAATAGCCGGACAGGCCGGACAGTGGACACGTAAGTATTTGGCCAAAGCCAAACAAACATTAGAAAGCCAAACATGTCCGGCTAAAGCCGGACACCTGGCAACCCTATACATGCTTCATACACAAGACAATATACGTGAGGAGGCCCGTATCAACAGTAAATACTGAAAGGTAACTTACACCAGGTTTCTTTGTTGAAACTAGGTTACATTTATTTATTTCCCTGACACTTCATGTCCTGCATTGCTCAACGGTAGACTGGGAGATAATGCTGACCACCATTTGTAACAATTTACAAGAAAAAAGAGTAAATAATTACATGTATAAAAACAGAAACAAAAGAGAGGAAAAGCCAGATTTAGGAAATTACAGCTGTGAGGCCTTTTCAATATCAGTAATAGCTCCTAATACGAGATGCACTGATTTTCAGCTACGGCCAAGTGCTTGAAGTGACCCACGGAGGATCTGATATGTGTAACATACTGACATGAAAGATATAAATTAGGTACCTAGATAAAAATGCACAAGGGTCGTGATACACAGGCGTATTAATCGCACAGAAACATAGCAGTTCCGTGCAAGTGCGTGCTACTGGCATGTGTATTCAGATTTTGCCAGTCAGAAGCATGCGTTTTAATAGCACGCCAGTGGATAACTCACGAAATACTCTTATGAATAACTCTCATGCCTCTTACTGGCATGTGTATTGAGTAGTCATCACTTGTTAGTTATTAGTTACTTCCGCCTGGCATGCTTTTTTACTGTTATGAGATTAGTCAAAGAATGAAAATCATCGTCATAGAATTGGCATGCTGAATGGCAGGTCCCATCAGCCACTGGATCGACAATTGATGTGGAAGACGAGTCCTCTAATAGAGACCACGTACCAGGAAGCGCTCCGGCCATATCGATTGATGACTTGATCGATCGATTGATGTTCGCCGGTAGTGGCTGGATGAGAATAGCCACGGTCGTGTGTGATGGAGAGCCGCGCGAATGGCCTATATCCAGTAGCGTGGAGACACAGGCTGACGATGATTATTAGTTATTCAATATAATTACTGTCCTTTCCCGTTCTATCTAATGAAATTAAGTATAACTATACCTCGGCGTTATTATCAGATATCGTTATTCGATGGAGTTCATCGCGGTGTGTAAACAACAGTAAAAGCGGTACATTAGCCGTATCTCGCTACCTGTCACACATATGGTTCAATACAATGTCGCGAATTCTCAGAAAATTGTTATTTTGATGTTTACTTTTAACTCTAGCCTATTCTACCTACCTCTCTCCAATATAGGCGAGCGGGAACCGCAAATGATAAAAGTAATAAATATAAATGTACCTAAACGTTCGTTTGTTTAAAATCTTAAATCTCCGAAAGTTCTTAGTTTGCTTTGAAAATTGCTTTGAAATTTTGACACAATATTGCATTCGAATACGCGCGTTTTTATATATCTACCTACATATCACAGGGTAAAAACTTGCTTTTTACCCAAAGACAGGTAGAAAAAGGGTAAGCGCCATCTGTTGGGCAGCCACTGCAACACGTGGGCGGGTACAGCTAGTAATAAGTAAGAAAATAATAAAAGTACAGTAAGCCTATTAGTTTATTTCATTACTCTGGTACATGAATTATGACATTTGCATATATGCTAAATTAAAACGGACAAATCACAGTTGTACACGCAATACATAGGTCATACTGAAAATTTCCCGAGCTGGCCATTTTAAACAATATCTAAAAAGTATAAAAAAATATCTAAAGTTGTCAACAAAATAAGTAGTATAGTCGAAAATTCCAAAAGAATCGTTGTGAAATCCAATAGTCACATGGCCCTCAAAATGAGTTGTAAACTTTTTTCTTCACATATCGACCACATTAAATAATAAATATTTTGGACACGCGACGACGAGACGATGGTTTTCTTCGGGTGAGTCGGGTGAATTAGTTGAAAAAGTGAGACTAAAAAAATTGCACTTTAGAAGGAATAAGGAAAGAAAGAAAACCAGTTTATTTCCTGCAAGAACAACAAAGAAAATGTATATTATACATAATTGAGTCGCTGTAACAGGAAACGAGTTCCTGACTTAGCAGCGCTGATTTCTGTCAGATCCCTGTCACGAACAGACGGAAGTGTCGTTGAAATGTTTTTATTTGCTGTTAAAGTGAGTTAAAGTTGTAAGATTTGTGAGGGCAACTACAGATGCTGCAATCCTACAAGCATTTTGCTCGTCTGACCGGCCCAGTAACTCCTCTCTTGAAGAAGACTGCTCTAAAATGTACCTACTACATTTTCCACTTCATCTTATTTCTCCAAAATGTGAAGAAATGTTTCGGTAACGAGCGAGATATGCCAAAGGGAATCCTATTTTAACCCTCCTAATTTTCCAAAATCTTTCTTTCAATTTCCTGTAGGGTGTGGAACGAGCTGTGGAGCGAACTCAAGAGGTCTTTCTATTAAGCTACGATATAGGGTTTTTCAAGAAAGCTGTGAATAGGATTCTGCAAGGTCGGCGGCACGCCCGCATACCCCCTGGTGTTACAGGTGTCTACGGGGCAGCGGTAAAACTTACTATCACGTGGGACAGCTTGCTCGTTCGTCCACTAGTCTATAAAAAAAAATTACTATATAGAAAAAAGTCCTTCAAAAGTCCCATAGGCTATAAATATTATTATGGAGGATTAGAGGATCTGCGAATTAATAAAGTCTTGTATCACTGCGACCATTACTGATCCATATTGATCGCCACTAGTGTTGGGTAACTCCGGAGTTAATGAATCAAAAGAGTTGAATCCGCGAGTTCCCTTAATTGTTCCATCGAATTGTTATTCATTCCGATTCCGGCTCCAATCATGATCGCGAGTGTAATCGCGCATCGGCACTTGTCGGGGGCTCAAAATAGAGATGCAATGATGGCATGACCTTATGCAACAACCGTTAGGGAAAGGGATGGTGATTAAGTAGGTGAACCAAAAGAGTTAAGGAGTAATTAAGAGGAGCCGGATCCGCAAGCGAAGCAGGATTAAGTGAGTTAAAACACTCCGAGAAGTCTTGATTACCCAACACTAATCGCTACTATTCTCATAGTTTTCTGTCAATATCTACGGCCTGCAGATATAGGTATAGATATTTATAGATTATAGATTATTATTATTAGATTTGTATATAGATATTTGTATGCAGTATATATACTATTATATAAGTATTATATTAGTATTAAGAGTTATATAGGTTTCTGACATAGTGCTGACCTGACCTTTCGGTACGGCGCGGGAGCTGCGACACGCGGAATTGTCAAACTACGAGTAGTTTCGTCATTCTCTATCCTTGTTCTATCTACTAATTCTTGTGTGTACTGTGCCGTGCTGAAATAAAAGTTCTTTCTTTCCTTCTTCACATCGCAGAATAGTTTTAGCGGCGAGCTGTTGGACCTCTTCCGGTTTTAGTAGGTGTGCGCCCATAAACGTGTATCATTTGTACATCAAACACACCTGCACGTGCGCCTTCTAAAACACCTGTACTTGGTGGACTAGCTAATAATAAAAATAATTACCGTCAGTCGGACGGACGAACGACATTCCCCGCCGGCGACACACTTATCGCGGAAATAAATTTACCGACCGCAGCGGTTTAGACCTTAGCTGTACTAAAATGTAAATTGACAGTTTGTTTGTTGATAAGTCCTTATAACAGACAGATTTGAAATGTGTGTTATTTAGTCTTAGGCAAAATGATATATTGTAACGAGAGAATTTTTTTATCATCTGCCAAGAACATTAAAATCCTGTTTTTCATAAAAAGCTTCTGCAGTGAAAGTTTCGCCGATTACAGATGTTTATTATTTTATTACGCCGCCGTACATTAGGGAAATAATATAATGTGGGAAATTAATTGTTAATTATTTATTTAAATTTATAGGTATTTCTTTATTTCATTACAATTTTATACACACCGCTTACGTCCGTGTATTACCGTTCAGCTGAAAAATGCTTGTCTCAGGCACTCGGCATTCTGCTGAGGTTCAGACCCTTTCTGCAAGGCACTGCCATGCACGGGACAGCAAGTGTTAAATCTTGCTCACTGCTTCTAGTTATCGTATTATTATTTCTGTCGTTCTGTTAATGCTTCCGTGTTTCATGTCCCTTGTTACTTGCCTTGTCTTTCTATTTGGAGATATTACAATGATGAGCAACATTGTCCCAAATCCATCATAAAGACGACATCGCAAATGGAAACGAATGATCTAAAAACAGCATTGTCATGGCAGTACGGAGATTGGTAAAAAAATAACCTCACAAAATTGATATAAACGATCTGCGATCATTGTCTGATCTAGTTAGTGGATATGGACAGTCATGATTCATTTTTTTACATATTGATCGGTAACAAGGGGTGAGTAGAATGTAAATTTTTCGTTCCCGTGTCGAATTCTAAACTTTACATTTGGTTTTACATGCTTCGAATTCGTTGTCATGTAGTTACTATACTGCCCTCATTAGGAACATTTTGAACGAAAACAGAAGAAGAAGAACGAAAGCATTATATACAGAAAAAATTAAACTGGACAAAGAGAACAAACAATAGTTATTCTTGTTTGTTTTATACAATGGGGAGTGCTCTGAGGAACTGTTTAATATAATACCTTCCCCGGCTTTTTATAACCGCACCTCCCGTCATCGAAATGCGGTATATCCACATTTTCTTCATAGGCGGCAATCAGATACATACCTATTAACGGACAGCAAAAAAATACTAAATGAGCAAATCATGTCCGGTAGTGAGTTTCTATTTTTTTTTTTTTTATATACGAAGGCGGCAGACGAGCATACAGTCCACCTGATGGTAAGTGGATACTGTCGCCCATAGACATACGCCATACATGCCAACATTAGTCCAAAATGAACATTGGGGAAATACGATAAAATGGGAAATGCAGTACATTTCAAGGTAGTATTCTGTGAGAGAGGGGTAACGTAGCCAGTCGAGCGCGCCCAGCGGCTGTTGGATTGCAGCGTGCACTCTCCCCCTCAATATGAGTGAGATATGCCAGAGCCCATTCCCATCCCATCCTATTCCTCCCCATTCCCATCCTCGAGTCTTTATCCAGATCAATTCCTACATCTCAAAAGGTAGGCAGCGCATCCGGGCGCGTGCCAGCGTTTGTCGTTTTGGACCGATGTTGGCGGGTATCGCGAATGTCCACGGGCGACTGTATCCACTTACCACAAGAGGGACTGTATGCTCGTCTGCTGTCTTTCTACTATAAAAATCAAATTAACAATTTTAAATGACTAAGAACGTCATCAGTATCATTATAACGTCGCCGAACTCCAATCTATATCTTTATTGTCACCAGAGAGCTAGTGGTGGGTAATCACGACTTCTCGGAGTGTTTCAGCTCACTTAATCCTGCTCCGCTCGCGGTTTCTGCTCTTTTGATTCATTGAATCCGTAGTTACCCATCACTACAGAAAACCTAAATCTTTCAAACACACCTTTAAATTTGTTACCATATCGATCGATTATTTCTCCAATATATGTATTCTATATATAGGTATATGTATCCTATAAAACACGCCGATAACATTATTATTAGCTTAAAACGAATAACAAAAGTGGAACAATGTCGTACACTTGTCGACTTTTTAACCCTTCATACGCCAATATTATTAAATAATTAAATTGCAAAAATGCACAACACGAATCTTTTGTGAAATGGAGAGGCATATTTTGTGAATTATAAATATGTATTATAATGAAATGAATAAAATCTCTTTGTAATTAATATTCATGGATAAAAGTTCTCATTTAGTTGTCAGTCAACGTGTCCCATACACACGTGGGGGTTATACGGTACGATGTGGGGTTCACGTGACTTTTAGTTCAAGCGACTAATTTTGATACTTTTAATAATATTTTTTTAACGTAATGATTGTCTTGATACTTTTGTTTTTGGTTAATTAAATTTTCACAGCTGTAATCTAAATTTTAAATTTTCATTATGTACATTGCCCAGTTTTAATAATAAATATTATTCAAGTGTTTAACTACGGAATAAAAGTACGAATATACGAAAAAAAAGTTTAAAATAAAATATATATAAGTATCTATAGGTATAAGTCCATACAAATCCACTTTTGTATTGATTTATTATCAAAACTTTCAAAAAATCCCCTACTAAGCTGTTAACAATATTTCATGACAAGTAAGAGCTCAAAAATATTTTTTAATAAATAAAAAACTACGGAACACTTAAGATATTAGGTAGGTATTTCAAATAAAAAAAAATCTTTCGTTTGTAAACTTTACTTCATTTTAGATTACATTCGTAAACTCAAAAGTAATAATTTCTCGGGACTTATTTTTTTTGAGTATCGTCCAAAAGTATCAAACACAGGTTACCATAGTATATCTACACACTATTCGCGGTGCGGCATATGGGCTCAGCGCACAGTAGCGCAATAGGAGAGTCTAGTGAGTGGGTAGCTTAGCACGGATCATTGAGCTCAATGTGCGAGGTGCTTTATTAAGTACTTTATTACGTTAATGTTTAAAATAAATCTGTCATTAAAATTAAGTGGAGTATGTTAAGCTAATCATCTACGATGCATTTTTTTTTTGTAGAAAAAGGCAGCAGACACGCACGCATACAGTCCACCAGATGGTAAGCGGATACTGTCGTCCCGAATACTTCCGGATGCGCTGCCCATCTTTGCAGATTAAGGAATGAATTGGGAGAAAGGGTTGGAAAAATGAGGAGGGATAGGATGGGATGAGAATGGGCTCTGGCATATCTCACTCACTACCGAAACACGTACGTACATTAGGAAATACGATAATGTGGGAACTGCAGTAGGTATATTTCAAGGTAGTCTTCTGTGAGAGAGTGGTAACGTGGCCAGTTGAGTACGCCCAGAGAATTTAGAAGTTTGGAGTTTCCGGATTCCATATCCCGATATCCCGTTTCCACTATCTCACTGCACAGGCGAGATAGTGGACAAGAACAAGGATCATATGGGAATGAACGGACAGATGTCATGGTAATTCTTACTTACTCCCGAAACCTAAGTGTTTCGGGAGTAAGTAAGGTGTATAACCGAAACCAGAGATAAGGTGTAGGAATCACGAAATCAAAACTAAATTGCGTTGCTCTGGAAAGAGGTTATTTTAATTAAATCCAATGTGGATACAATTAATACATTCGACATCAATTTAACAATCCTACAATCAAAATCTTACATTGTAGGACATATTAAAATCTTACAATCAAAATCAACATTAAAGCTATTGATTTCCTATTTAATTATCTCCAGGAAGATTATTGAGACACAAGTAACCTTTCTTGTATTCAGTCACTAGATTGAACTGTCAAACGTCTATAGCCCCAACCACCGAGTCACCACAGACTGGCACAAAGTCCATATAGCCACCACCATGGTGAATTCGGTGAATGATCATTTACATATACTTATATAGCATGTGCAGTGTGCAGTGTGCAATGAACAAACAGTAAAAAAAATCACGAGCCACCCTCCACTAATCAGAAATAATCACAAAAGTCATCGCCGCATATCAGCCGACAGAAATCACGCTTCCCGTCAAAATGTGTGATTATTTACAAAAATAATTTCCGTGATTGATTTTGATTAAACGCACCAACTAGATACACAAAAAAATGTGTGTTTTTATGTTGTTTTTACCGTTGCTTCATTATCAATATGGGAAAGTTAGTTTCCCCTCACTTGTTTGGGTTTCACACCCACGATTTTTTGATTAAAACTTGCGTTAGTGCATTGGGGTGTGCCGCAAGGGTGGATCTTGGGATCCGTTCTCTGCGCTATGCATAATTATAATTGTTCTGAATGGTTTTTCCAAAAATGTATTGCCTACCGTGAAACATAGGTGTTTACGTTTAGATACGTTTATCCATTACGTTTAGATACTTAGATACCAATATATGTATTTATATAAAATATTTATTTAATTTTAATTTCTCTTTTATACACAATTATTATTATCTATATAGTCAAAACGCGGGAGTGTTGAAGTCTTAAACTAATAGACGCAATAAAGACAAAAATTATAAACTAATAGACGCACGAGTTGTGTGCTGGTCGATATGAGACTTATTTAATTATTATGTCTTATTACTATGCCCGAGGGCCTTATCTAACAAACATGCAAACTAAACGGTTTGGCACGAAGCCGCATTTATGCTGACTGTGCGTTCTGGTCACATAACTATATAATTTACAAAATATCACAACAAACAAAACGTCAATATAAATAAATTTCTTTCTCAAATTTAGTCTCCTGCTTTCTGACTAATATAATTTGTACCTACCTCCATAACGCGAGCACGTTCCCCTAGGAGCAATAACATCAGGCACGTGGCACAGATCACCCGATCAGCCAATTTGTGTAAAACTGATCAGCAGTTATACGATCGATGAGGAGATAAGAAAATTTCCTTCAAATCAAATCCATCAAATTAATTACAATCAAATATACAATCACATATTAATATATATTAGACTAGCAAAACCCCGTAGACGTTGTCCTGCAATAGAAGTTGATCTGCTACAGCGCCATCTAGTGGCGAGTTATACCAAAATCGATAACTCGAAAATATTCTCCGCGCTCAAATAACTATGTATACCAATTTTCATGGCGATAGGTTGAACGGTATAGAAATTGATGTGTTCCAGCGCCATCTGGTGGCGAGTTACAACAAAGTCGATAGCATAGAAACCTTCTCCATAAAAAATACATATGTGTGCCAACTTTCATGATGATCGGTTAAACGGTGTCGAAGTCTATTAACATTATATATACCAACATCCTCTTTTATATATTGTATTTATATAGATAAGGATGTCATTAAATGAAATAATAATTAATATATTGGTATAAGTCAATCTCTTTATAATACAAATGAAATCAACTTGTCAATTCAAACTAGACGATACATCTCAAATTACATAATTATATTTTACTATACTATTTACATTTAATAATAATATAAGTAATCTAAATTGTCTTTTAATAATCTTCTATTGAGTAATATGCTTTGTCAGATAATAGTTTCTTCAATTTAATTATAAATATGTTAGGAAGATTGTTGTCACGTATTAATTAGGGTATTTATTTGTGTTTCCAGTAATTTCAAACTAACAAGAGAAAGGAATCTACGATAATAATAAAAGCCTCTGTATTTTTGTAACAATATTATGTAAGAAATTTTGAATATTTTTTTTATGTACGAAGGCGGCAGACGAGCATATAGTCCACCTGGTGGTAAGTGGATACTGTCGCAAATAGACATTCGCGATACATGCCAACATTAGGCCAAAATGACAAGCGCTGTGACGCACCCGGATGCGCTGACTACCTTTGGAGATACAGGAATGGATGTGGAGTAAGGGTTGGGAAAATGGGGAGGGATAGGATGGGAATGGGCCACAGTACATCGCACTTACTATGGAAACACGTAGGTACGCACATTGGGGAAATAGGATAAAGTGGAAAATACAATACATTTCAAGGTAGTCTTCTGTGAGGGAGGGGTAGCGTGGCCAGTCGATCGCGCCCAGCGGCCACTCTCCCCCTCAAAATAATAATACAATATAAAGTAGGTACCTAGTAGAAACGAATATACAGCTTTCGGGTAAACCTACGCTCTCACGGCCAATTAATTTCTGCTATCGTCTGCTGTATTTTCTGCATATGGGAAAATATAACTCATATAGTTGTTAAAAATCCTATGTCAGAAAATATTAATAGATGACAGCGTAACAACAAAATTAGTCATCTATTCATTTACAACGGAAACATTAACCGAAGCGTGCGCAATATTGTCGTCAACTATAATATAAAAAATAAAATAATTTCCTACCGCACCCACTTCCGAAGATTTCACCATTTAAAAGTTGGCAACACCGCACATTAATCTAATCAACACAAAACACGGTAATGGCTGTCAAAAGTCGGCGGCCATCTTGCCGCGTGGCGGTCGCGTGGAGGTCTCGTGGCGCCAAATGGATACTATTGTTTCCGATGTGCTTTCGAAAATTTTCAAAATTGCTTTAGCCTTGATATACTTGTGTGTGGGTACAGAAGAATACCTAATAGCACAGTCCAGTTTTCAGCTACGGCCAGATGCTTTGGGTGACTCACGGAGAATCTGACGGGTGTAGGTAAAGTAACCAACTAAGAAGACAGAACATAATCAAAAACCTTCCTGCAGAGCATATTGCCTCTTCTATTTTTATACTAACATCAGCAAAAAAAAAAAACATGTCGTAGGTTAGATACCGCTGATTACGACGTCACATCGCGTTAAATTTGTCGGGCAAATCCAGTCACAACAAAAATGGCGTCTTTTTACATTGCTTTTTCTGTACGATGATAAATTGTTCCGCAAATACTTCCGTTTCCTGTGATAATGGCGGGATGGTATGGGGTGAAGCTTTGTGATTTTATCAATTTACGGCCTGCAATATTTTATACTAGCGACCCGCCCTCGCTTCGCTTCGGTTTAAAAGTTTTTTTTTCTCAAAATATTTTTTCATTATTTAAAAATAAAATACGGATAATGTAGCTTCCTATTTGTGAAAGAATTTTTGAAATCGGTTCAGTAGTTCCAGAGATTACCCCCAACATACCTAAAAACACACAATTTTACCTCTTTATTATATTAGTATAGATTTAGAAAAATTACTATTTTTTTAACACTTATTGTAGTTCTGACTTTTAGGTAACATGTAGTAAGTCATTATAAAAATTACGAGTATATATAAATATATGTAGTATCAGGGTCGAAAATAAAGTAGCTTTTCAAGTTAAAATCACCTTTATCATTACCAGAAACTAAATTTTACACAGATAATGAAAACTGTCACGCCCGCTATTCGTCTTCTGACTCCCTTTTTCACTCGATCCATTCGCTTACATTCCTACATTCATAGTTCATTCAGTTGAAATCGTTCCTCTTCCAATCCACAATACCACATATATATCGCAAGTAAGTTTTAATGAGGTTTATGAAAATACCAATACAAATGATGCACATGAGAAATTTCGTGTAATATTTAAAATAATTTATGACTCGTGTTTTCCCATCGTGAGGAAGAAAAATTCTAGCGTTGCTCTTCAGTCAGTTCCGACCCTCGTCGCTAGCAAGTCATTGTTACAAAACACAAGAAAGTTATAATCAATTGTAAAAATTCGTCATAAGTGTTGGAGCGAGTCAAGGGAGATGTTTCGTTTCATCGACGAATGGGTTTCCCATCACTACAATTTTTACTCGAATTTGCGTTGTCTATGTCCCCTTTTCTATACATAGGTATTCATATATAACTTTTGTATTACTTTCATTGTACTCTTTGGTGTGCAATAAAGTGTACTTACTTACTATTTTTTTTAATACATACATTCATAAGTACGACCAATAAAATCATAGGGGTTCTAACAGATTGGGCTCAAAAACTACACTCATGAATGTTTCATGGATTGCCTCGGGGCGGAAAATTGAGCTTATGCGGTTGCAGAGTGCAGTGGGTGCAAAAATATTAATACGTCTCGTGCATTAGGGAAATTGGTTGTAAGCAAACTGTGAAGGGGACGGACTCTGTGCAAGCAGTGAATAATATTTACTATTCTATTTAAAAGCCACGAGCAAAGCTATAGTGATGTGCAAAATTGTGTTAAAATAAAAAATATGATAGTACTATCTACGTATGCTGGGCGTTTGATTATTTTATATAAATTTATCTATTTAAACATTTTAAAATTTTTCGGCAAATCCAGGCAACTAACCCACATTTGTTTCTAAATTAGAAATAGTTCTAAGTAATATTACCTATAGGGTATGGAGAGAGCTATGGAGAAAGCTAAACTCGGAGATTCTTTGCGGAATAAGATTCACCAAAGGCAACGACATAGTTCATAGAATGCGCAGTGGCAACGAGCAGGTCATATCTGTCGCAGGATCGACAACTGATGTGGTATACTGGTGATTTAATAGAAACCATGTAACGGGAAGTGCAGTGTATGGGACTCGCGAGTCAAGTGAGCGACCAGCTGAAGAAGTTTGCCGTGTGCGACGATGGCGAGCCTTGAGAGAAGACATAGGCTGATTGTATGTTATGGTATTATAAATGGTACCTACCTACCTATGTTATGCTATTCTACCTACACCAAGAAAAATGATACATACATACAGAGAAATACAAAATGCATACAAGTAATTAGAAGTACAATCGGCGGCCTTATCACCAAAGCGATTTCTTCCAGGTAACTTTTGGTTGGTAAGGAGGAGTTTTTATGGTGGTAAGGAGATTTGCTTGTTTATTAGCTAATAATAAGAAATCAAGGAATTAGTATAAAATTTAGTCTAAGTGTAAATCGTAGGTACCTACTACTTAATCCAAATTCTAGTTCTAACTGCCGTAATCCTGACTAATATTAAGAATGAGAAAATGGACGTTCGTGCCAAATTTGACAACATGTAAAACTTGAGTCGGATTTAACACACGCGATAGATTTTATCAATGCGAGCGAAGCGTCGAGCGATAACTAATCCATTATAAATGTCATTAAATTAATTTAAAATCAATTTATCCAAATACCTGAAACTAACACGATTAATAATTATTCTTCTAAGTCCGTCCCCATAAGGGTGGTCGCACATCAAATATTTCGGATTATAAATGCACCACCACATAAAGCAGATTAGATAGATTACGACCTCAGTGAGCGGAGTTGTTTTCCTTGCGACTTACCATAATTATTGTAAATCAATCAACGCCGTCTATCGATCATCTTCGACTACAGATTAGGCAATCGATAGTGTAGCGCGCTGTCGTCGGTTTGTCTTAAACAAAATGATTAGGTAATTATATTTACTCGGACATCGCAGTCCGGGATGTTCGCTTCTAAATTCAGTCTTCAATTGTTTCGCTGAATGTACACGGGCCGGTAGTTGAAAAAAGTGACTCGATGTGAACGGACACGCGCCTATACCTGCTTCATTTTTATTTGTGATTTTATATTACTTTATATTTAAAGTAAATAAATGCGTCTTCTATCCAAACCTGCCTATGGAAGAGGCCTATATCCAGCAGTATATATATATATATATATATATATATATATATATATACTGCTGGATATAGGCCTCTTCCATCTATATATAGATATAGGATATAGCCGCCATCGCACACGATATTCCTCAGGGCTTGTGGTAACGAAGGGAACTTATCTCAGCACAACTTGTGTACCAAAACGCTAAATATATGGTACGTTATTATCCTATTTTCTGTACCATACCATACCATCAGCCTGTGTCTTTGCATTGCTAGATATAGACCTCTCCCAAGGACCGCCATCACACACGGACTTCAGCTCTTCTCATCCAGCCACTACTAGCGACATTCTTCAAATCGTCAGTCCACCTGGTCGGAGGGCGTCCCAAGCTACGAAGTACATTTCACGGCAGTCTTCGGTGAGTGTGGGGCAACATGGCGATAACCAGCAGCATAACATGGGATAGCAATATGCACCATCCCCTTAAATGATGTCGAGATGTGTCGAAGATGTCCATGAACGATAGAAACCCTTTACCATCGGTTGACCGTTTACTCGTCTCCGACGTTCTTACTATAAAAATATAACCGTTTTTAACAGATAATGTCATGCGTATCTAACGGACTACACAATGACCGGTGGTAGCGTTTCTATTGTAAGTGATTTTACAAGTAAACGCTTTTAGCTTCTATTTTAAAACGTAAATAAGCTTTTAACTAGATTTTAAGTTAAAATAATTCAAGGAAATGTTAACCTACATACATACCAACCGGTCACTATTGTATCCGTATCCAGTCTATTTATCGTCAAAGCAAGAGAAGGATACACATAATGTATTGTTTAAATGTGCAATGGAACCAGCCCCGTCAGTATCTACTGTTGGACATTGGCCATCTCATGCACGTTGTCTGGTGTGCATGGCCTTAACCCCACTGTTACAGTCCACTGTTTACAGGTGGTGTAGTTACTCAAGGCTTGCGGTAGAGGCTTTGTTATTTCTTAATTTTTTTTATAGACTAGTGGGCGGACGAGCAAGCGGTCCCACGTGATGGTAAGTGTTACCGCCGCCCATGGACACCTGCAACACCAGGGGGTATGCGGGCGCGCCGCCGACCTTGCAAAATCCTATTCACAGCAATTGCTATTCTAAAGCCACATGACACCAAAAGGCCAGCTTACTTAAAGCCTTATTTAATACTTAAGGGTTAATGAGCTTAAGGGTATATTTTAAGGGACCCAAAGTCTCGTTTTGTATAAGATACTCACTACTTCAAGTAACGCAGACGCGCGTTGAGTTGTTAGAACTATTCAGCTTGTATTAGGGGGTACGGTGGTCACATAAAGCCATTTACATAAGGAATCCGTCAGGTTATCTATGTTAGAGATGCACAATAAGTTAAAGATAATAATAATCTGTTTATTAAAGACAAATGGAATAAATGGGAAATCTTGGCAAAGAGAAATCTTAGCGACTTTTTTTTATAGAAAGGCGGCAGACGAGCATACAGTTCACATGATGGTAAGTGTATACTGTCGTCCATAGACATCCGCGATACATGCCAACATCAGTCCAGAATGACAAACGTTGACACGCCCTAGGATACGCTGCCTGCCGTTGCAGATTAAGGAATGAATTGGGAAAATGCGGCGGGAGAGGATAGGATGGCAATGGGCTCTGGAATATCTCACTCACTACCGAAACACATACGTACATTGGGGAAATACGATAAAGTAGAAAATGCAGTACATTTCAAGGTAGTCTTCTGTGAGAGATGGGTAACGTGGCCAGTCGAGTGCGCCCAGCAGCTGTGGAAATGCAGAATGCACTCCCCCCTACCAAATGCGGACTTTTGATCTCACCGCGCGTATCGGCTAAACAGCCGCGAGGATTGGCAACATTTTTACAGAAATCTTTTTATTGGGATAGTAAGCTTTATTTAACATTTCACAGTATAGTGAACCGCATAAAATAAAACATAATAACGCTCGTGTTACAAGTCACGGCGTGCATTAGCGCGTGGTTCGGTTACCGACGTAGGTAAGTGGGGACAAGAGGCGGACTGTACACTCGCGGACAAAATAATACTCATCTTGGGCCTATTCAGATATGTAAGTCACTGCTATGGGCAGATATATTCTGGGTACGGTATAATTTCTTCGTTCAGATATAAGGGGTATTCTCCTATCAGTTCGCATATAGATAACCGCATATAGATTACGATTAAACCTTGCAAAACCTTATACCTTGAAAAATTAAACCTTGCGATTTACCTTCGAATACGTTCGCGGACATTGTTAGTGTAGTGTGTCGCAGCCTTTCCGAATGAGAAGATCAAATGTGGATAGTTAATAAAACTGCTCGCAGCTCCCATCCTGGACTACTCGCCTCTTCAGCCAACTAGTGGTCACGGCTGGTGTAACCCGTGCCGAAACGTCAAGTAGGAATAAAAGGTAAAAACTACCTTTATTATACGCATTCAGACCCGATTTAATACCGCCGACTTAGTATAGAGTTTCAGTTTTAGTACTATGTAGGTATAGTGTACACATACGAAGCGGTACACATGCGAAATACCCAGTAGGATATCGAATAGGTGAGCATTGCCGCTACAGCAGACGTCAGGGAATATCACTTATATATGAATATACCTTTAGTTTTTATTTGGCTGATTTTTCATAACTGTCATGTGGTTTAACGAGATGTACGGCGACATGCAGGTAGTCAAACTGTGACGACAAATACCCTTCAAATGAACCGATATCAATCCTTCATAAATTGACTGTTAGTATATCCCACCATATTAGATTTGACTTGACCCACATTTACGTAAATTGCCTAGGGCTGCAGGTAAGAAAATATTCACCTTTCTGTGTGTGTACCTAACACATCAGGAAGGACCGTGGACCTTTCTGCACAGTAGTTCTTGCTTGACTCCCTAAATATGGTTAGTTCTGTGATTCTTCAATATATATCAAAATAGGTACTACCGATGTCTGAGTTGACAAAAGATATCTAAACTAAATTCGCCCGCAGTCCGCAGTGCGGCCTCGTAGTGGATTATAGCCTCTAAACCTCCGTGTGATTTATTTAAACTTCATTGCACAGCGATATGAGCAAAAGGCGGACTTAACGCCTTAAGACAATTTCTACTAGTCAACCACCAGATTATACAGAAAAATAATCGCAATAAAAGAAAGCACAAGCACGAGAAATGTAACATAATTCATACACAGATACATAGATATAAATGCAAATATACGATACATACACGCTTAAATTCATACAAAATATGCTACATACACCAAAATTGAATGGAAAACTGAAAGTAGTAGAGAAGTTGAACTGAGAAAATATACCACTAATTCTGTACCTATCAAAAAATGGTCTTGAAGCAATATTTTAAATTTGTTTTTAATTAGGGATCTGTCTCTAAGGTAAACGATTATAGACTTTCAATTGATATTTTAATCGATCTACAATTATGGCTTTATTTAAGGATCTTTAATTAAATTTTATATACTTTTGCATTCACTTCGATTGCTCGTGAGTGTATTGACAGGACGCGCCTAGAACAATTTCCTTAAAAGCCTCGCCCAAATGGAAGGAGCCTTGCACCGTCACTGGAGTCAAATTTGCTGTGAAATTACCTATAAATAGTATAAATCTTTTCTTGGTAGTCATTACGTTCGTAATGTCATTACGTAAAAGATTTAACCTGTTTTATTTATTTAAACTTAATTTCACAAGCAATTCCCATTATTGCCATCCCGTCCTATGCTATCCTTCCCCATTCTCTCAATCCTTACTCCAAATACATTCCCAAAATCTCCAAATGTAGGCAGCGTATCCTAGGGCATGCCATTGGTTGGACTGACGTTGGCATGCATCGCGGATGTCCATGAGCGAGAGTATCCACTTACCACCAGGTGGTCTGACACCTTCTTTCTTCAATAAAAAAATATATAATATATACTGTTACGAAAGTCATACCTCACGCCAAGGGTGGGGCGAGGCGGGAGAGTCACGTGACGTGTTGAAATGTCAAATGTTACAACAGTTGAGGTGGAGAGTTGTCCTCGCTTTCGCTGCAGCCACTGCAGGGCTCGGCGTGTACAGACGGAATTGTGAGCGTATCTTTTTTTTTCAAAATAACTTTCTATTTACAGTGAAGGTTTTCGTTCTGCTATAAATTTTGTAAAATTTCATTAGTAAAAGTCCTAAGTTGTACCTAATTCAAATATATTTTTTTAAATTAATTACCTCTTCTGATTCCTAATAATACCTATATTATCTAGGTTTTATTATCTACACAAATACGTTATAAGTACCTAACTTTTTGTAGGTAGGTACAAACTTACTGTACTCTGTTACATTAATTTAAATGAAAAGCACAGACAAGAGTGAATCAAACACTTTTATTTGAAAAATTCAGCCAATTATTTCTCACACGTTACTCGAGAGACAAGTGAGCTTTCCATCATTCTGGGTCTTCGCTATCACCTTATACAAGTCGGTTCTCGAGTCCATGGAAAGGCGACCACGAAACGTATTATCGTTAAGTTTACTGACAAAACTATTAAAATAATGGTTATTTGTAACTGTCGGGCCCACAATTGTGTTCAGAAATTCTTTCTTTAACTCTTCAACGGTTATTTGATTCGGTTGCTTCTGAAGATCTTTGTAGAAGTTCAAAACTGTTTCGAAGATTACGACGCGGGACCACACATCTTTGCAAGTTTCTGCCTCTTTTGACATGGCGCTGTACAATTTTGAATGGCATTCGCGGTTTTTATCACTTACACTGCACATTTGTTGAACTGCTGTTAATGGCTGGAAACAAAAATAATATTTTGGAGACCATAATAAAAAACGGGATAATTTGGTAACGTGTTGAGGATGAACTCCGGCCAAGTGGACTGACGACTTGAAGAAAGTAGCCGGTAGTGGTTGGATGAGAAGAGCAGAAGACGGCGTGTGGTGGCGGTCCTTGGGAGAGGCCTGTATCCGGCAGTGCATACACATGGTGTGGTATAGTACGGTTGGTGACCATACCATAAGCCTATGTCTTCATTGCTGGATATAGGCTTCTCCCGAAACCCGCTAACACACACTACGTCGAATCCCGGGAGGCGATCACCCGATTTCTTATCTTATCGCATAAACAATTCCAAAAAAGTATAACACGCCACCTCGCAATGGCCAGTGTGGTGTTTTATGGCCTGGAATCATCTAGTAATTGGTAAAGGAGATTGAGAAATTGGCTTTTTGCAAGGCGCCACTAATCTATAATAAAATCACAGGTCTACGATTTATTACTATATAAAATACCTGAATGTATCCGAGATATGTACCTAATTGAGATTAGGTGTAAAAACATCAAGAAATCCCAAAATAATTGGCGTCTATATGTATAGATCTACAATTTTTGCTTGAAGACCACGTATAGAAATTAGAGAAATCCCCTTTCAGTCTGACGCTGGGAGCCTACTCCGAAAACACGAAAAACGATCTTTCGGTCGTTCGGTCGATATTTCCGTAGATTCCAACCACGAAAATGTTCACTACGATATATCGGCCGGAACGAAGTTCATTTGACATTTAAAACCACTCCAATCGTACGAGACAACGATCGAAGTATAGATTTTGACAATAGATGCTTGGGGTAACAAACGTCAAATTTCACGATAACAATATCCCACCATGTAAATATATAGAGGGCCCGAAGCTTTAGTATCGTAAAATCAGAGTAGAACCCGTGGTCTTTTTCCCTTGTTCTTTTGTTCTATTGAAAACGAACATGTCTTTTAAATTTTATTGTCTTTTGTCTTCAATGAGTCTTTATGTTAACTTGGTCAGGAACCGAGTTAATGACGACTGACTTAAATTGAAAACTGGAAATGGTATAGAAAAACGCAGACTTACCGTATTAATAAAATTCATAATATAGTCATAATATTGTCTGACGGGGGCAGCAAGTTGAACAGCTGTTAACGAACCCTTATTATCAGTTCTATTAGCTGCTGCATGATACGTCGCCATATATTGGGAATCGTATGATACACAGAAGTCCAGAAAGAAATTCTTCACAAGGGATTCTATGTACTTATCGCTGTTAGAATTGTCTTCTAAAGTGTAAGCTCTGGAATGTGAAATTAAAATTTTAAAGATGACATTTTTATCAATAGCTCAGAGGATCAGCAAGCTGAAGTGGCAGTGAATAGGCCATATATGCCGCAGGACCGATAGCTGATGGGAGATAGCGCATAACACTTACCATCACGTGGGACCGCTTGCTCGTCCGCCCACTAGTCTATAAAAAAAAAAAAGATAGGACGTAGCGTGGAACGCCTTCCGGCCGGTGGACTAACGACTTGTATTTAGAACCGCTTTTCAAGCTGTTTTTTTTAAATGTAGGTACTATGACATTTAAATGACATTTCCCGTCCACATCTCCCTAAAATGTGCGTACATGTTTCCGGAATGAATGAGATATGTCATAGACCATACTTTCCATCCCATCCTATTCTATGGAGAGTATAATGGAATAAAAGAAAATACTTATTCCATTATACACTTGAATGCCCAACCGGGAGCATCCTAACGTATCCTTGCACAAGATAAAGCACGGCGGCAAGATCTTAGATAATGTAGGCCTTTGCCTAACATTTGAAATTTCGTCTGCTGCTTGCTATGGATACTTGCTATGCTATGCTTGCTATATAGGAGAGCTATAGTCCTTGCGCAGTTGTATCAAACTGCGAGAATCTCTAAAAAATGAGAATCTCTATCCATTGATTTACAGGTTTCGTTGGCTCTACAAGTATAATTGCAATGCAATTGTCGTGCATAACGGATATATGGCCTTAAAACCCCACGCTGGCCAAACGGGTTGGTGAGTCTACTCTTTCAGAGGTGGTGTCGTTCCTCAGCGCTTGACGTAGCGGCTTTGTTATCCTTGTGTCGCCTCTTATGACACCCGCGAGAAAAAATGGTATAATCGCAACATCGTATCGCGGATGTAGCTGGGCGAAAATATCCACTTGCCTCGTTTCGCCTGGGCTGTAGCTCGTCTGCCATTTTATACTTGAATATACATAAAATATACTTACAAGTTTTTATACTGTTGCCTAACATACTTCATTAACATATCAGTATCTTTAACCAAGTCTAAGTCTCCACTTCTGAGAAGAGAAGATCCAGTTTCGGATGCCATCTGCTTTTTGAGAGAGGACACAATTTTTTCAGCTTCCGACTGACGATCGTCTGACGAAGCCTGATCATCAGCTCTGATGACGGTAAGGCAGAAGAGGAGAAAGAACGCTGGTGGTAACATGGTGGTAACTATAACAATTTTTTTTATCTTTGTATCATATGTCAATATTTTGTTATGAAACAATCTATGAATACGTATAAGGTCTTACAAAAATGGTGTGTAATATTTCTAGTATGTACTTCATTCAGTGGGTTCAGTGGTTTCTCAGTGATTATATTTAGAAAAAAAATAGAAATACATTAAAACATTATATTAATTTGACAGTCCCAATACATTTTACATTAATTTACACTAATGACTTTCCAGTGGAAGTATGTAAGTGATGTGATAGTTACTGTGATAACAAAGGACACAGGCCAGTGATCGACCAAATGTATTAGGTGCTTTACCTATCATGAAATGACCGATGTTATTACTGGCCACTTTGAGTTTCGATATCTTCTGTTCTAACTCGAATTTCAAAATAAAACAAAATGCATCTAATAGCTACGATGTTCTTATTTCAAAATCAGCATTTACATAGCATACTAGCGACACGACCTCGCTTCGCTTCGGTTAATAAGAGATTACTTTTTCCCAAAAATTTTTTTTCAAAATTTCAAAATAAAATATAGCATATATTAGACACGGATAATGTAGCTTCCTATTTGTGAAAGATTTTTTGAAATCGATTCAGTAGTTCCAGAGATTACCCCCAACATACTTACAAACACAATTTTACCTCTTTATTATACTTATTAGTATAGATATAGAGTCTATAATTATACATAACTGAATAGTAACATTTAATTAAAGAGGCAGAGGATAATCTCATAGAGAATAACAGTGCAATGCAACCAGCCCTTTCAGTATGCACTGCTACACATGAACCTCGTCAAGAACAATTTCTCGTGCATGAGGGGTGCATGGCCAACTGACCAAGCGGGTTAGCGAGTCCACTCTTTTAGAGGTGGTTTAGTTCCTCAGGGCGTATGGTAGCCTCTTTCTTATTCCTTAGTCGCCTTTTGTGACACTCACGGGAAGAGCTGACAGGGTGGTACTATTCTAGAGGCGGCAGACTAGTATACAGTCCACCTGATCGTAAGTTGATACTGTCTCCCATAGACATCCGTGATACATGCCAACATTAGTCCAAAATGACAAACGTTGGCACGACCCCGGATCCGCTGCCTACCTTTGGAGATATAGGAATGGATTTGGAGAAAGGGTTGGGAAAATGGGTAGGGATAGGATGGGATTGGGCTCTGGCACATCCCACTCATTATCGAAACACGTACGTACATTAGGGAAATAAGATAAAGTGGGAAATGCAGTACATTTCAAAGTAGTCTTCTGTGAGAGAGGGGAAACGTGGCCAGTCGAGCGCGCCCAGCGGCTGTTGAATTGCAGCGTGCACTCCCCCCCCTCAAAAATAATTATCTTAAAGCATCAGAGTGCAACAGCATAATAGTGATCGCAAAGCAATATTTTAAAAACGGTCTTTTGTTAAAGTTGTGAGACAATGAGATTAACAACAGAAATTTCAGTTTCGCCGAACAAGACATAAACACAAAGATGTATGTAATCAAACATACCCAGTCTCGGTATACCTATATAGTGACTTGAGCTTCGGGCGCAGGTGCGAATGCTTGCGGCTTTAGAAATATTCTGTTTATTTCATTTATCTTAAAGCAGTAAATTGAATTCAATAATAACTTTATGTGTTTTACGAGTTTCATCAAATGCACTTGAAAACAAGCAAAATACTATAGTTAAGCATTTGTGTTTGTTTATGTAATTGTTCTTTTTTATTGAAAGAAGCCAGCTGATGAGCGGACAGTCCACCCAGTGGTGAGCGGATACTGTCGTCCAGGGACAATTTTTTTTATAGAATAGATGGCTGACGAGCGGGCAGGATACATGATGGTAAGTCGTCACCGCCGCCCATGGACGACTGCAACACCGGAGGGCTTGCGGGTGAGCTGTCGTACTTGCAGAATCCTGTTCACAACTCTCTTGAGGAACCCCATATTGATGAGTAATGGGAAGACCTCGGCTGGCTGTTCATTCTGACTGTTCTGACATTCGGCTGTTCTAGCATATCTCACTTACTACTGAAACACTGACTACTACTACTCTACTGAAACGAGTACATACCTAGGTGAAAAATATAAAGTGTTAAATTTAGTACATATTAGTGTTGTTTTGTAAGAGACTGGTAACCTGGTCAGCGGCTGTGGGATCGCAGCATGCACCCATACCCTCCCTTTGCTACACTGACTAAACTACACCGTGCTCCGTTTTGTAAAAATCCGTAATCCATAACGTAGTTAGCACACTGTATATTGCAGATGCATTTCGGAAAAGTGAACTTAAGGATTCCGTTTATGATTCTGAATTAACATATCACACCATCAGCCCGTGTCTTTCCACTGCTGTATATAGGCATCCCCCAAGTACCGCCACCACAAACGGTCTTGTGCTTAATATATCATTTCTATATATTAAGCTATGTTTGGACTATGTTTATTCTATGTTTGGACAACCAGCACAGTTTGTACCTACGTCTTTGTTTGTACAAAGGTCCTATGTAGGTACAGTAGCTTAAATTGGTCGACATCCCAGACCAAATATAAGAATGAAGCATCTCATTGCACCTGAACTTAATAAACACGTATCTGGCTTTGGACGACAGTATCCACTTGCCATCAGGTGGATCTTATGGTCGTTTGCCACCTTTTTTACTTATAGAAAAAAATAGAAAAAAGAAGATCATGCAAGACAGCTGGCCTTCGAAGACTGGTGGTATAACTTAGCGATAATGCAACGGCATGCTGTTTAAAAGATCTCAGCTTATACCAGACAAATATATGTTCGAGAATTGTTTGAAGACAATTTTTTATACGGGATCTGAATAGTTTATGTTTGTCTGTGTGTGTGTTAGTGAATTCATGCCGCAAACAATTCTAATGTAAGTCACTGCTAGTTGTTTGGAATAATATCGCGATGTAAAACCGAAAAAATAAGCTTGTTTCAAAATAATGCAAAAAAGAAATCATGCAATTGTATTCAAGATGGAGTCAATAAATATTTTTACGTCTTGTGATTTTATTACTGCCACACAATCAGTTACAGGGCCGATTTTATTAGATAGATTTATGGGATGTCGCTATAGCAACAAGTTCGATAGCAGCAACTCAGAAAGCACAGAATGCAAGCGCAAACGGATATATTTCAATATATTAGCGGTACTTGCCACTTCGTTCGTATACACTTGTGATTCCCGTGGGAACTCTACAATCGATCAGGACAAAAAATACCCCAAATGATTACTCGGCACATAAACTATAACTGTACCAAGTTGTAGGAAATGTCGTGACTCGTGAAGACCAGACCGCACTGATTATACGAGTATGATCTGTACCGTGAAATGTACCGCCTACAGCGTTAACAGCCCATATTATTGTTGTCAGAAGTTTAATCTAGTTCACCTAGTTCACCCATCCCCATACCTTCCCATTTTCCCAACCCATACTCCAAATCAATTCCTAAATCTCAATAGGTAGGCTGCGCAACCGGGGGCGTGCCAACGTTTGTCATTCTGGTCTGATGTTGGCATATATCGCGGATGTCTATGGACGACAGTGTCCACTTACCATCAGGTGAACTGTCTGCCGCCTTCTTCCTATAAAAAAACCTCTGCAAAAGGTGTGAAATCGATTTCTATGTGACACCCATTGTTTAAAGACAAATATTTGTACGGATTTTGGTGGTCTATATTCGTCAGGCAGGTTGGTTGAAAACCATTCCCCGTGAGAACGTACATTATATGAGAATGAGACAACTCTATGGATTAATATGCGTAAATACGTCCGAATGTTGCTCTACTTAAACATTTTAAACACGAGCAGAAATTAGTTTAGATAGAAAAAATATTTATTTAATTCGCAGAGAACTAATATTTATTATCATACATACTAATTAACACTCTTCCTATCAGTATTATAATTAAATAAAGTTACCCGTGTCCTTTCAATACCAAACGTTTACTTATAATTCAAAATATTAACAACTCTTGTTCGAGTTTTTCTGAATTTTACAGTTTCACCCAAAAAAGTTTATTTTATAAATGAAATCTCTGACTTAATTACTCTGCACTATTTACTATATCCCACTATGGGTGCGAAGTGAGTGGTTTGTGTAAAAAAGTACTGAATTTAAAAAGTTGTGGAATAAAAATTGCTAGTTCTTACGAAAGAAATGTTATCCTATACCTCCAATGTACATACGTCTTAGTGAGTGGGATATGAAAGAACCCATTCCATACCTACTATTCTATTACTCCTTACTTTTTGAAAATTTTCTACAAAACCATTCCTAAAACTCCAATGGGAAGCAGCGCATTTGGGGGCTCGCCAACGTTAGTAATTCTGGACTGATATATAGTGGATTATCTGTTAGTGCGCGACTTTCTTACAATAAAAAAAAATCGTAATAGAGCAACCTACCCTTCGTACCACACCTAGTCCATAGGGTTGCTACCGTGACTGATCGTAATGCGGGAGGCGTGGACGTGGGAACGTTCACCGTGTCCGAAGAGACACGTGGCCAGCCCTAATGAACTCTTATTATCAACTCTCTGTATGAAGTGTAAAAATGACTTTGTATTTAAATTTTTTTTCTATATGGCAATAGCGCAATTAACACATTGTGCCAGTGTTGAGTTTTTTTTTCGTAATTAACTAATTTAAAGTCCAAACATTTCAACTCAGTCACTCAGACTCAGCGAGGCACTCAGTTATGTGGTAGTACTTGTAACTTTACTGAGGACAGAAGAGGTCTCCATGGAAACATACGAAAAAAGCACACGGTCGTGTAGTTCCTCAGGGCTTGTGGTAGCGGCTTTGTTATCCCTTAGTGGTCTTTTACGACACCGACGGGAAGAGATGAGATGGTGGTATTTTAAAGCCGATCGATTTAAGTCTACTACTTACCATACCATACCATAACATCAGCCTATGTCTCTCCACTGCTGGATATAGGTCTCTCTCAAGACTTGGAACTACACACGATCCTTGGCTCGTCTCATCTAACCACCAGCGGCGAATTTCTTTAAGTCGTCGGTCCACCTGGCCGGAGTGCACCCAACACTGTGCTTTCCGGTATATGGCATCAATTCGAGGATTCGTCTACCGCAGCGCCAATTTTATATGTAGACGTGCTGCAATTTCAGATGAAATGCGAGTGCGCTGCCGATCTTGCAAAATTCTGTTCACAGTTTTCATGAACTTTTACTAGAAACTGTTTAAAAACCTTTAAACTCGAACTGTCCCATTGTGTAAACGTGTGTGTGTTCCTGAATGTTTGTCTTTGCCTTTATACGTGCCTCTGAACCATCCATTTGTGAATACATACTAGATATGTTATACCAGCACTCCAGGGCAGGCGCGTTACAGTCTAACAGTGTTCTATGTTCACTCTCGAATTGTTTATTTCATGTGTTTGGAAAATAGAACATTCTTATTACGTAGTATTATACTTAAGTTTCAAATTCGACTTTTTAATGAACCCCTCCTCATCTGCATCTTCCCCCCTAGATGTTGCCAACCAGGTTTCTTTGATAGGAACGTATGATGCGTCATTTAGTCTATTCGCATATCGGTACTGTGAACCCACGACACAAGCAGTTTTCATACAAATCGTCGTGAGATGTATGAAAAAATTACTACACAATGCAAAACCAAATCATTTCACCTGTTTTGGATTACTTAAAACAGAAGTCATACACTTGTATCCAAGAGCAAATCCATAAATATTTTATTAGTTGTTCGATAACTTTATTGTATTCGATCTAATATTTTTTTCTTTTACATATAGTAAATACACTGTACTGAAGGCATTTCGTTCCAATATTAGATATTAATAACATCGATTCAATTAATACCGATCGGAAAAATACAAATCAGGTAAAAATACAAATTATAAATATCAATTAATTTCTCAAGAGTAGGTACTTTTATTAAAGTATTTAAATTTTTAACGAAAATGTCTGTCATCTAATAAGTCAGTGTTTTAAAATTAGAAACTCGTCTATTTAAAGGAATTGTTGGCGTAATCAGTTCTATATGGTTGAATGGTAAATAGGTCCGTTTTAATACGCCAGTCCATTGCAAGTTGAGCTTTGCTATTTGTGTTATTCATTACAATATTGTGTTATTACAGTCCTATAATATTGTTTAAATAAAAAACAATACAGTAGGTAGGTACATATATCAACGGTCACTATATATTATACGTATGTATACTTTTCTTCGGTGGGCCATTTAAAAATACAATAGCAGGTGAAAATAGAAACAAAAACACTGGCCAAAAGACAATGCTGGTGAGATAGAAAAAGAAAACATTCCAATTTCAAAGCGGGTGCCGCCATTGGCTGACACGCCGCCACAATGGCTGCCGTCCAAACGTCAGATTTGACAGTTGATAACGTATTTCTTTCTCAAGCCATTATAGCATATAAGTATTCGGTATTATTTTATGTTATTTTGATTCCAATATACTCTCTATGGCTTTAGGAATAACGTTTGCAGTGTTTAATGTTTCAAGGAGTCGAGCAAAGAAAAGATAATGAAGCGATAAAATCGCTAATATTTCGGCTGGCTTTGAATAATATTCAAAATATAAAAGATACAATAATTGGTCTATAGCTTAAGATGTTTCCGAGATAATGTCAATGTTTTGGTGGAAAACAATGCCGACCTAGACAGAGTACAGACTGCTTCCAAAAACTTTTATTTCCGATTGTTAAATGCAATTCAATAATCAGATGACAATAATAATAGAACTGCGATTACTTTAGACTGGAATTATTAATATATATCACTAAGTCACATAATAAATTTGCACTTTTGCAGTTGGTAGTTTTGCACATAATATATAGTCTATGTCCATCTGGAATAATATACCTTTCAAATGGTGAATGAATTTTTGAAATCGGATTAGTAGTTTTGGAGATTACCTCCTACATCCAAACTTATAAACTCTACTTCTTTATAATATTGGATAGTATAGATTACTGATTGTTTAGCAGCAGCTTTTCTCATTGGGAACCAAAACCGCTCTCCTCACTCATTCCCCTCACCCGAAGCAGACCTTTAAAAGAGCTTTTGTTTGGTGCTTTCCTAATACCTATCTGCGGGAAGCCCATTCTAGAGTGCTACTGCTTGAGCCGTGTGGTATTCGCCAGGTTTAGGATAGCGCCATCCCACCTCTTCCCATAGGGGTCGTATAAAGCGACTATGAGTGACTACAAACAGCCTGAGGAACTACACCAGCTCTGAAAGAGTGGACTCTAAAGAATGCTAAAAGGGCTTGTTATGGTGGGTTAGGACGACATCCATACATTTATTTCCATATTATCTTTTTTAATTTTCGTATTGAATTTTATTTATATTTAATATTATTAAATATGTTTTCTTCTTTTTTATAGAAAAAAGGCGGCAGACGAGCATACAGTCCACCTGATGGTAAGTGGATACTGTCGTCCATAGACATCCGCGATACATGCCAACATCAGTCCAGAATGACAAATGTTGGCACGACCCCGGATGCGCTGTCTACCTTTGTAGATTAAAGAATGCATTGGGAAAATGAGGAGGAAGCGATGGGATGGGAATGGGCTCTGGCATATTTCACTCACTACCGAAACACGTACGTACATTGGGGAAATACGATAAAGTAGGAAATGCAGTACATTTCAAGGTAGTCTTCTGTGAGAGAGGGGTAACGTGGCCAGTCGAGTGCGCCCAGCAGCTGTGGGAATGCACCATGCACTCTCCTCCTATCAAATTCGAATAATCCTAAAATTCAAAATGACCTGCAGATTTATTTAAAAATCTCCTTTGGCTCAGTAAATTATCAATACATATAAATTATCCATTTATTTTTAAAAGCTTTTACCGGGGTACCCTAAAAATGGCCTGTCAAAGTAGCGTTGGGGGATCAGAGGGTGAGATTTTAAAATTGCCCCGCATTTCCTGGGGTGGGTAAGCCACTTACGTCGTAAGACGTGTAATTATAGGTCTATGCAGCATTCTGATTGGGTTAAGTACGTTGTCTCGGGAAAGGATATGGCTCAGTTTTCATATATTCAGTTTCATATTCATATCAAAGTACCGCCCGAACAAAAGTAGGTAATGCTATATTCTGTTAGAACTTGCTAGTCTAAGCATTGATTACTATGACACCGAAGGTGTAGGGTAGTTCTCTGCGTTGTTATTTGAGTTGGAAAAATATGGGATTTCATTCGTTTTCGAAGAAAATAATAATAGTGTGAACTAACAAAACCAAACAATTAATTTTTCCAAAAAAAAATTGACTTTTTTCTGTTAGACAATCTAACTACTTGCTTTTACATAGAAATGTATGGAAAAATCGTTTCACATCGTTTCGTTTTACATCGCCCATTTACAGTACGCTGTTCTTGGTACTCGTCCTCATCCTTCTCAATCCTCTTTCCTAATTCCCTAAAATCTAAAAAGGCGGTCGGTGCATCCAGGGATGATCCAGAGATGTTCATTATTTCGGACTGAAGTTGATATGTGCATGTGCCCGGACTATAGTTACCACTTACCACCAGGTACAGACTCTGCTCGTCTAACACATACCTTCAATGCAAACTTTCTATGTTTCTAAAAATCATTCCAAAGTGAAAACTGAGTGGACAGTCAGGCCGAAAGTAATACACATCGACTATGATCGGCTAGTTTCGGATTTGTAGATTTGCGTCGTCTCTGTTGTAACGGCACACGATAGAGACGACGCTCCACAATACCGAAGCTAGCCGATAGTCTCTTTCTAAAGGCCTTTCGGCCGGCATGGTTCAAATAACTCTGTAAAGGGCTTCCTGGTTTGTAAGACGATAAATATTAGGTATGCAATTTTATGGATTGAGCAATGTATATGATCATTTAGGGAGTGTATTGAAACTCGTCTCTGGGCGCAAGGCGCGATTCAACCTAGACCCTAAAACCCTAGACCTACCGTAGTCAACTCTACCATTTCCAAGGCTGCAACTTATAAATTTGGATGATTATGTTTTCCCGTCGAATGTCAAGATTGCTGGATGTGGGTCCACGCTGCAATCCCACAGCTGCTGGGCGCACTCGAATAGCCAGGTGGATTCACCCACGAAACACTATTGTAACATGTAACTGCATTTAGCACCTTATTCTATTCCCCCAACGTACGTTTTGGTAGTGAGAGAGATATGCCAGCCCATTCTCATTTTATTCTGTTCCCCCTCTGTTTATTATCCCTCCCCATTTTCCTAACCTTTTCTCCCAATCCATTCCTTAATCTCCAAAGGTCCACCTGATGGTAAATGGATACTGTCGCCCATAGACATCCGCGGTATATGCCAACATCAGTCCAAAATGACAAACGTTGGCACGCCTCCGGATGCGCTGCCTACCTTTGGAGCTATAGGAATGGATTTAATAGGCTATTGGATTTAATTTTTGAATAGGCTTTGTTTCATCGAAATCAGCCGACGGAAAGAAAATATATTCCAATTTAGAGTTTAAAAACTAAAATTCCACGCGTACGAATGTTTATTATAAATTAGTTATTTAATGATTTATTTACTTTTTAAATATGGGTAGTTGTGAAAGCTTTTCGACATTTTCAACGAAAATCTTGATATATTAGTAGGTAAACAAAATTCACGCAAGTGAGAAATATGATTTTAAAAATAAGTAATTATTAAAATTTACTCTATGTAGGTAAGTATCAGAACAATCCCGAGAACGCCAACCATCATGGCTCTTCTGGAGGCAATGGGAGCCTGCATCATGGAAGTTAAGTGTTTCTTTTCTTGGGTTCTTTTTTTTTTTTTGTTTGAGGTATCCACTCCAATACATTTAATGTCCCGCATTGACTTTTCTAAAAGTTGGCAGCCGTACTTTGAATCTGTCTACTCGTACACAGTCTACTCGTATGCTAATTTTAATAGAACCGGCTATTTTTTCCCAAGTTCAATGTCCACGGCCTTGTCATAATCGATACTCATTCGATGTTACAATCGATAATGGCAAGTGTCGATAGATCCACTTAGACAAAATCTATCGATAAACGTTACTGAAAGCATTATTTTATCTAATAACAAGCGACGAAATATTTACAAGCAATAACCGTGAAACAAATCAGCTTTTATTTTTAAATTTGGAATCGGCGCACGCGTCTTTTCGCCGACCAATCAGAACGCTTGCCGCCTTCCACGATGAATGTGGGCGGGACTTTAAATTGCCCGTATTCTAAGGTCCGCGATGGGCATTTTGATAAATTACCTTCGCCTGCTTTTTGACAGTCATGGCCTTTGGGAATGTCAAAATATTTTTTAAGTTTTATCTTATGTTAATTTTTTTTATCGTATTTTCATCTATAGTAAACCTAATCACGTAAGAAATACGGTTGAAAGTAAGTGAGATTAATGTCTCTTTATAGGTGTTGATGTTTTAATGTTAAAATTGTAAAATTATTGGTTGCAGTGTATTATTTGCAGGCTTTTAGTTTTATGGATTCAAAATTGGCCGCCTTTTGTGTAGGTTATGATGACGTCATGATGATGACATAATTTTATTATTAGGTGGGTAGGTGTAATCGAGATTTTTTCTATATCTATACGGGTTGAGTTTTTTCAGGTTCATTTAGGCCAACCTTGAATAAAAGTAGTTATTAGAATGTTACAACCACGAAATCATTACAAAGAAACGAAAAATATAATTTGTTATAAATATTTTGATATTTTCAATTTTCTTTATAATCCTCGTACGTAGGTAGGTACCTGCATATCTTGATTTTTAATCCTATAATACAAATTACCGGCTAATAGGTATAATTTATAATTGTTACGTCACGTAACACATTTTTTGAACAATCACATTTTGAAGCGGTTCGAGCTCAAAAATAGCGGGAAGTTTTGGGATGGCTCACAGGGTCAACCGTTTTCCACAATTTTATTTTGTAGTTTTTATTCCTGTAAAATTCTCTTGTTTATGAGTCATTCCTCTATATACAATTTCTTGAGGGATTGTCCCCCCTCCCGGGCAACTACTCCTCCCAGCCCTAGTTACGTGTGTATTGTACGCGAGAAAAAGACAAACAGATAGATACAAGCTGTAGCTGTCTTTTGTAATGTCGAGTCAAATATTAACAAATTTTATTATGAAAAGAAAATTATAAATCAGTACATGCGCAATGCTCGTTTACTATTCTCTTGGCATGTTGGCATGGCACGATGTTTACCTATATTTATCATGGATGTGGCATGATATCGTAGAGGGACTGAATCCTCTTACCACTATGGACTGTCTGCTCGTCAATCGCCTTCTTACTAGAAAAAAAATCTCACTTTTATTGCACAGTGACTTGTGCATGAGAGATGTGCCTTTAAAACGCCAGCGGGTTGGCGAGTTTACTTCTTTAGAGCTGATGTAGTTCCTCAGGACTTGTGGTACTTACTCGCTTTTTGCGACAGCCACGGGAAGGGATGGGGTGGTAGATAACTATAGCCGGTCGACACCGCACGGCACAAAACGACATTATTCACATACCATATATGGAATATTATTAGGTATCTAACTATTGTCTCTACATACACACAACACACAGCTGGAAAACCGCTATCTGAGCATTAAGACGGGAAGCATCAACTAAAACCCTCAAACTATTTGTACGCCACTCAATGGCCAAATGCACGAGCCTTGTGAGCGCGTTATCTGCCGCCGAAACTAAAAAAAGATGGCGCCGGGCGGCGGGCTTTGATGTGTTATGTGGGAATGCAGAGCGTCAGTCGATTTTATTTGCTGCCGATTATATAGAAAAATGTGCGGTTTTTGTATCGATTAACCTATCAAACATAATCGATACAAAAGCGACGGAACTATGCTCAGTCTCTCTGATTGGACAAAATCCGTATTGAAGAGATTTCACCAAAAACTAAAGTTGCAGACGTAGCCTAAAGGATCAGCAAGCTGAAGTTGAAGTGGACAGACCATATAGACTGGACGATAAGAGCAGGAGACTGTGTGCGGTGGCGGTCTTTTTAATGTAACAAAAACGAAGTCGGTGAAGCAGATTTTAAATTTTATTTTCATTACCGTATCTTCAAAATTAATTAAATGCTGGTCATTCTAACGTGCTAACCGTTGTCATTCTGGACTATCTGGACTGATTTTGGCATGTATCGCGGATGTCTAAGCGACGGTATCCACTTACCACAAGAGGGACTGTATGCTCGTCTGCCGCCTTCTTTCAAATTGGGTTACCAACAGTCAGCAACCGTTCGATTCTAGTCCTTATTGCAAGCACTTTAAAGTACCGATGGGTATAGATTACTTTGTTGCTGAATGTACGTATATGCCTTTTCTTCTAAAGGCCGCAGTATAAAACGTATAAAACCCGCACTGCGCCTAATAATATGATCCTGAAGTGTTTGCCGCTCTGGCTCGGAAGCAATAACATTCAAATGCGGCTCATATCCGGCAGCGAATCCGGCGCCGGATAACACTTGACTGTTGCGCAGTCGTGGAATTGCGCGAGTGTTGGTTTTGAGAGATTAATAAAAGTTTAATGATAAAAAAGGTCGTACACAGGAGCCAATGGAAAGGGAGTGTTCGCTATTTTTTCTAAAGCTTTACGAGCCATGTCTAACAACATATATAACAACATAAAAACAACATAAAATTTGCTTCATCTGTTGTCTTTGAGCCCGCTCTTGGAATTCTAAGGCCATGGCTTGATAATCGAGATATAACTTGTCTATCAAGATAACAGTATATATAAGTACTTTCCCAAAATATACCTAATGATAACCATAGCATACATATATGTATAATATACTTACCTACAAATCTACTCTATTTTGTGTCTATAAAACCGCGATAGAAATATTGTAGTTACGTTTCTTGAAACCCTGAAGGGCAGAGTCTCTAAGCTCCAGAAACAAAAACAAGGGGAGTACATGTATACTTGAGAAGAACAATGAAAGCGTTAGAAACTGCATAGAGTTGGACCCCGTTAACCGCGGTATCTGTATCCACAGTTTCACTTACCTATCAGCGGTTTGGTAAAAGCGCGCGAAATTATTTTACTTTAACGATTCTCAGGCCCGGATAAAGGGGTTGTCGGATTGCTCTCTAGTATTCTAAAATTCAGAACTGAATTATGTGAAATTATTTTCACATAGTTTCTAGTTTTAGCACTAGTTTCTTTTAAACCTTTTTGTTAAATAGACCAAGTATCTAATATAAGCCAGTTACTTCCTGAAAATGTATTTTCTCTCATATTATTCCAAAATTCTAATGTTTATGAAACTATGTTTATATTATTAATTATGGTTTTATATTATTAATTTAATTATTATTAGTTAGAAAATTAAATATTATTATCATTAAGTCATAAATGGTGTGTGATACAAACACTCACTTAGGTATAGGTATTTGCTCTATTTTATTTTCACATTTAGTACCAATTAATGTAAAATTTTGGATTCTTAGTAGGGGAGACTGGGGCTGGTTGTGACATTTTTTTTACAAAGTGTTACAATTTTTTGTTTGTTTGATTATTTTACGTAGACATGGGTTTGTTTGATTAAGTAACTATTCAGGTTTTAAATTTAAAAAGAATTTTAGGTATCAGCCTATTAGAAGTGACATAAACGAATGAATTCTGGGAAAAAAGGCGTGTAACTTTTAACCCCGCGCCAGGGGCTGGTTGTTACACCACAAGGGGCAAAATGTTACAACAAAAAACAAACGAAATCTAAGATTTTGTATTAAGAACAATCATAGTTTCTTTCGATAAAAACACAATATTATTATGTTTACAATGTATTATAAACCAGTCATTTGCCTCATTAAAACTTCTAAATCAAACATCAAAAATTTAGTAACTTCTAACTACAAAATTATAAACTTCTTTCTTAAACAATAACTTAGTAAGAATCAACAAAACATACATTATGCCTCTCTTTAAAAAAAAAATAACAATCAGATAAAAGCTAAACAAAGCAGTTCAGTCACTATAGTCTGAACAATCACTTTCACAATTCAAACATACGTAGGATACAACATTTCGCTAAGCACATCTTACGTGTGACCATTTCTTACAAACTACACACTGTACCCATTCCTCACCAGCTCGACTCTGATCAAACGGTTCACAACATATCAGGCAAAAATAATCATCTTCTACGCTTTCTTCGTCAGAGTCATGTAACACCTTCCTCTTTACAGCTATCTTTCCTCTTTTCTTAACTGTTTTTATTGTATTGTATTTCCTTGTTTAGTTATCTTTCTTGGCTCAGTTGACTTTCCTTTCTTAGTTATCTTTCCTTTTTTTAGATGTATTTTCCTTTTTCTTGCTCTGTTCCAGTGTCAATGCATTTTTCACTGGCGTATCAGTTAAAATTGCTGATTTGCGAGTTTTTCGTGTAATATTGTTTGTTCTCGCAGCAGCTTTTGGATAAGGCCGAATGATCTCGGGAGAAAAAGTACATTCATTCTGAATCAGATCTCTGCTAGAACCAGCAACTGGATTAGTATAAATAGAAATACTGGTTGCGTTTTAAAAACGCTGTCAGCCAATCGACTCCTGTTTCTTTATTGTCAAGCCACGATTGCGGCATTGCAATATTGTACTTAGTGCACAAGCAAATGCTAGTTGCCTGACATCTTTTGGGGTCAATCCGTAGTAAATTTGGCTGCATTTAATTAAGTAACTCACCAAAATGGCTTCTTGTTCATCGTTGAAAACTTGTCTATTCTTCTGGTAGCCAACTGTGAGAGATTCCATAGGTATGTCCTTCTCGTTTGCTTCTTTTCGTTTCTTTAAATATCTTGTAAGCGACATATTACATAATCCGAAGTCTTTTGCGATAGCACGAATTTTTCTAGTTCTATCCTTCTCCAAAATAGCTGCCTGCTTTTTCGTAAGTCTCTTTAGATATTTTTCGACGCTCAGATTTTCTTTTATACATCCTCCTCCTACAAAAAACAACAAAGTATATAGCCCAAATTATACTAGTCGGCAAGAAGCACTACGGGGCAGGTTGTGGCATGTCACAACCTGCCCCGAGCAAATGGCACTTTTAGCCCCAACGCCAAAACCGACCATTCAAGGTTAAATAGTAAAAACGCAAATAAGTATAACTGTATAAACGTAGATTTATAGCAAAAAGAAAGCATTAGGGCATAAATATCACAACAACACACACCTCTGCTTTTATGGAAAACAGGTTTTAGACCAATATCACTAAAAAATGAAAATGTTACTAACGTGCGGTTTTGACGGCAGCATGCTCGGGCTCCTCTCGCAAAAGTGCTAGCGCCACTGGCACGCGTAGCGTGCTGGCCGATGGTGGCGTGATCATTTGTGTCTTTCTAACGTTAATATAGCGTTCTCTGTTTAGCCACCGTTGCCGCTGTAACTACCTACCCCTGTCACAACCAGCCCCAGTCTCCCCTACGTGGGTATATTTATGAGCGGGTTCTGGAGCAGGTATAAGTACTGTGGAATTCTTACAGAGATCCTTATAAAGAATGTACGCATTGGTTTTTGTAAACTGTCATGTAATAAATAAATATAGGCCTTGCAATAGAATAGTACAGGGCATTATTGAAATATTAGCGAGGCGTAATCAAATAGATGTTTTCATCTCAAATGAGCGCGCTCTGAGCGGGTATGCTGTGTACGTTTTAGAGAAATCATTTTAAAGAATGTACGCATTGGATTTTAAAACTGTAATGTACTTTTAAAAAATAAACAAACACCATGCATCTCTTGTGAACAGTTAAATACTTTCAGAACTTGAGTAGGTATTTGATTATCCTAAATTTAAAACTTATTGTCTATAATTTTGGCCCCCTCTGAATTAAGTTCGGCAGTAAGCACTGAGTAAACGATTAAATTTTATACTTATTGTTATAATAATTATAGTAATTTCAGCACGCACGCACTAACGTGCATTTTAAGCTCATTGAACATATATCACCTTTGACCTTGTATTAAAGTTTCACCGGTGACGCACCGCCATCGTAAAGGTTATTTTTCTCCTACTTCCTCGGAAATGGCTTCATTATTTTAAAAAAAGAATACGTCTATCGGCTCTTTTCTGTACGCACGCCAGCAATTTCCAACACGACAATAATAGAGATTGCTGGACAGTAGCGAGGTTATTTTTAGTGCACACTAACATAAATTAGGTTTTTTTAGGTACACGATATTTATTATTATAAAGGCTGAATGTGCATTTCTTTTCAAAAGTCAAAAGTCTTTTCAAAAGTCGAATTGGCAGGAATGAAACTTGTGTTTCTTGAATTAATTTGTTTATTGTTTCCTCGCAAATTAGAGAAAAGTACTACACAAGTCTCGGCCGAAATAGCAATTAACGGCTTCGCCTCGTCCTTCCAATATTACTCGGCCGTCAATTGCTTTATTTCGGGCCTCGACAGTAATGTACTATTTTATTTTTTTATATATTTTTTTTTTATAGACTAGTGGGCGGACGAGCAAGCGGTCCCACGTGATGGTAAGTGTTACCGCCGCCCGTGGACACCTGCAACACCAGGGGGCATGCGGGCGCGCCGCCGACCTTGCAAAATCCTATTCACAGCTCTATTAATTTCACATCTAACGTTTGTTTCTTAAATAATAAAATAGAACAACACGACATGTCAATAACTTATAATTATGAGCAGAATCGATAGTTTCAGGCTTTAAATAACACATCTTGTATACACACCAATAAAACATTACACTACTCCGCGCATTTCCTGTTCTACACCCCTATTCCATTAAGGGGATTAAAACACGAGACGTTGCACTCTCGAATCTCGATACATAACACCTATACCTATCCACCTACCAATGGATCTTGTGCCTATGATAACACATCTTGTATAAACTGCATAAACGACATCCGTCCGTCTGTGTTTCTACTTGAACAGAACTCGAAAACTAGACTCATAGATCTAGATGACAGATTCGTGTCTAGTTTTAATGCGATTTTCACCATTATTTCAATTCAAATCGGCTTATTAATTTCAAAAGACACGGTAGGTATCTAAGGATTTTTTTTATTTTTCTAACAAAATTGCTTCAAAATATCATACTGATAATTAATAGGTAGGGTATATACTAGCACTAATCAACCACCCTTATATCGTCCACTGCTGGACGTGGGCCCACTGGGCGAGCGGGTTGGCGAGTCCACTCTTATAGAAGTAGTAATGTTCCTTTTGAGATGTTGGTACCGGCTTTATTATTTTTTGAAGTAAATAAAAATGAACGAAGAAGAAAAGATGTATAAAAGGCAATCTTATCCTCCTGCGAAGATTCTTCCAGCAGACCCGGGAAAGTGAACCATAGGTCAAGATATATATTAGTATAAATATAATAATACTAACAAAATTCATAAACAAATTTCGTTGTTTCAACATTATATAATGAAAACATGCTGTAACATCTGATTTTTAAGCTTATTTGTATGTCACATATAGAGATAAAGATAATAATATTTAATTATACATTATGCACAATTTTCTGAGGGGGAGAGTGCACGCTGCAATCCAACAGCCGCTGGGCACGCTCTACTGGCCACGTTACCCCTCTCTCACAGAAGATTACCTTGAAATGTACTGCATTTCTCACTTTATCTTATTTCCCTAATGTACATGTTTCGGTAGTGAGTGAGATGTGCCAGAGCCCATTCTCATCAAGTCCGGTGACTCTTGAAAGGCCACTAGGGCCACAAGAATTTAGTCAATCCGAAAAAAAAAAAAGCCCTTTCTCATCCTATCCCTCCCCATTTTCCCAACCCTTTCTCCAAATCCATTCCTATATCTGCAAAGGCAGACAGCGCATCCGGGGGCGTACCAACGTTTGTCATTTTGGACTAATGTTGGCATGTATCGCGGATGTCTATGGGCGACAGTATCCACATACCATCAGGTGTATGCTCGTCTGCCGCCTTCGTCAATAAAACAAAAAAAAATATGAAAAAACATCAAACTTGTAAATACTAATAACTCCAATAAACTCTCATTACCCATATCGCAACAGTTGGGGGGCAATGGTGCGTGCGCACGCTACGCGACGCGATCTTCACGCCATATGCCGCGGTAACATGTGCCGGCGATGAGTTTTATGAGCTATTTAGTCGTGTTTTTTGGTGTAATTTACGCAGTTTGTTAGTTGATGTTATCCTGATTAATTAGAAGGGAAAGAATTATGATTTTGCCCGCGATTATCAATCCACTGCGACCCCATTAGATCTTTCATTTATTCGTTCAATGCATTTATTTCCAAAAATGTGGTATACGTGATCTTAAGTTTAATATTGTCACACATTCTGCCATCGCTGGCGTGGAAATATTAAAAGAAAATTAAAATAAACACAGTTAACTAATAAATAGCTATTAAGAATATTAAATTGAGAATTAATAATAGGTATACATTGGGCCTAAGCTCTAAATATACTTTTGTAATTCAAACATTTCTAATATTTTTTAAATTTGTACAGTGCTAGTTCTCTTCTATCTTCGGGCACTTTGTTAAATATTTTTATCGCCATAGGAGGTACTTACAATATACCTACATTATCGCTGTACATTCGCTACCTTTGCCGTGGAGGCAAAACTCTAGTTGGATCCCTATCAACTGTTAGTTTTTTTAGAACTTCATCCTGTAAAGGAAAGAAATGAGGATATTTCTTCATAAAAACACACAGCTCTAAAGTATTTTTTTAATTCCTTGAATATGGGTTTGCAGTGGTCTAAGTGCTCCAATAAAAAAAGTTTTTTAAACTCTGAAAGCTCTTAATATATCTATCTATTCATATTCTCAAGCTTATAACTTTCCAATCAAATTAACAAAAAAATAAGTTTCTGTTTATCTATTTGATGTTATAATGATTGATTGTTTGATTCAAGTGATTGATGTTCTGTTGTCTAATAAGCTGTAAAATTTCAAGGACAGTCACATCGCTCTAAGGTGTTAGAGCGACATTAAAACAATATCACCTTTACCTATGAACAATATCGTTGCCTGATAACGACAGATAAGTAACTACTGGTAAAGTTTTTTAAATTTGTTGCAACATATTGTTGTCTGCTGATTGCGTATCGAAAAAAAAAACAATTAACAGTCATCGCTGATTCTCCGGTATTTATATTCACGACATCACGCTCGGGGGTGAGCACCGGCGCGGAAGCACTCAGATATTTAGTAATATTAGCGGGAGAACTGACCCAGAAACTTTAGCGAGCACGTGATTGATTTGACAGATTTATATGCGAAGTTTATTAAATATTAGCTGACCCGACAGACGTTGTCCTGTCCAAATTTAAAATTTATTTTTTTTCTGACTTGAGCATACGAAAATCCCATAGAAAACAGCACTTTCAGATTTTCGCGAATTTTCAAATTTTCCGGGCAATTTTCCAATTTTTCTTTCCATAAAAATCTTATTTGGACTATTATGAACGCTTACCAATGAACAGCATTTAATTTTTATTTATATTGATTTGCGAATTAATAATTGTCCAGTCAATCTATATTCTATTGGAATCGATATTTGTCCGTCTGCATGTCATAAACTGCAGACGCCTTCTTGTGGATATAATGGAGTTTTTAAACCATGAACTATCACGGCATTAAAATCAATTTTATTCATGAACACCATGAATTAAAAAAAAATCAATGGCATGCACCGGTCAGAAAGGTAGATCCAACTATTTTTCCACCAAACCACCACACTGCAGAGCATATGTCTCACTAAATCATTAAGGGGTTTCGGGCTTTAATCCACCACTCCAGCGACTGGTAAATATATATGCCCTTCTTGAGCAATCCTTGCCATGTTTTCCTTCACCGCCGAGATAGTGATTACGTTTTAAAAAAGTAAGTACCTACGCTTTAGATAATAACTGTTTAGATCAAAATTTGTACAGATTCACAAACTATCCAACAACACATCAATATAATATATATAATTATGTAGCGTTGAATACTTTGGAGAAAAATAAAATTAAACGAAGGGGACAATTAACACCACTTATATTTTTCTTGCAATTTTTAACAATTTAAAACAGTTATATGCAACCACTAATCTGGCCACCTAGGAGCCATCTTTTCTTTTTTTCTCCCTCCCTCTCTTCTCGCTCACACATACCTTCGTTTAGAAACAAGTTACTTTATGGTATAATAGTTACCTTATGCAAAATTTTAATCCTACATATATAATAGACTGAAATGTGTTGACTATTTTTTAAAAGTCCTAATTTTGAAACTAACGATTTGACCCATCTACAAACAACAGAAATATAGACCGAAACATCTTTAGTCCCCGAGACGTAGAACAAACGTTCATTGCTTTGTCAGGAATTCGGTGACAAGAAACATTTATTTTTCAAATAAACCCTGTATTTATTAACATGCCAATATTAATCGTCATTCCTTCCACATTCATTCACATTGCATTGTCACAACCGTCGCGCTATTGTGGTGTGAACAGGCGACACAAATCGGCGAGATTGTCTCCGGTACCAGACAATGTCGAACTGAAGGGTGGTGAGCCAACATTACCTTCACATTCTAAGCTTATGGTTTTTAATCAACAGTAATTTTAAGGTGTCCTATTTTCTAGAAGTGTATACATATATTTATTTATTTACCTATTCGGAAAACTTACGATCTATATTAGTTAGTGAAATATGTTGGATTCTAGATAAATTTACAAGTTTTCACCTACAATTAATACAGGCAAGCAAGATGAACATGTATGTACATAAAAGTTCATTAATACAAAGAAAACATTACAAATTCGGACAAAAACTCAAACAATGAAAAAAACAAATCAAGGATAGAAAGCCTCCCAATACAATATACATATAAATTTGTTACTGAAACCGATGCTGGAGGACTAAACAAGTTTGTTGATAATTTTCGCCTGATCAAGTGATCACCTAAGGCTTATCACTGAATATATCGATGTCAATGGTCTTTAAAAGGTTATTAATAATAGGCGTGCTATGTTTCTGGCAACACCGATCACTGGCGGGAAAGTGATACTTATACCGTTTGACAGCAGACTTTTTGTAATGGCGGCAAATTGAAATTACAAGTTAAAAGTTAAAACAATTTAGATAGGAATTTAATAAGGAGACAATTAGATATGTTTTACAATTTTTTTTCGACAAGGGTATGAATGCTTCTAGTGCTCGAAAAGAGATTTGTGGTGTTTAAGGAGAAGATGCTTTATCAAAAACTACTGCAAAAAATGGTTTAGTCGATTCAGGTCTGGTAATTTAGATGTGAATGATATTCCTCGCTGTGGTTGTCCTATTAAGGTAAATAAATGTTGATGTTATCATTGAAAAAATTGAAGCAGATCGATACATAAGCAGTGATAAAATTGCCGTAGAGTTTTCGATCACCTGCATAAACTGATCTGCATAAACTGAAAATAATTGATGTTTGGGTGCCGTATGATTTAAATAACAGAAACTTAGTGAACAGAATTTCTATATGCGAGATGTTGCTAAATAAAACGAAATGACATCGATCTATTTCTGAAAACATTAGTAACAGGCTATGAAAAGTGGATCACCTACGATAACAATGTTCGAAAACGATCTTAGTCTAAGCGAAGTGAGCCATCACAAATAGTCCCAAAGCCAGGCCTCATTCCAAACAAAGTCATGTTATATGTATGGTGGGACCGGAAAGGCATTGTGTAATTCGAGCTTTTGCCACATGGCCAAACGGTTAATTCTGATGTCTACTGTTAGCAATTAGTAAAATTGAACCAAACACTAGAAGAAAAACGGTCAGAATTAATGAAAAGAAAAGGTGTAATTTTCCATCACGACAACGCTCGACCGCATACATCTTTGATGACATAACATAAATTGATGGACTTGGCTGGGAAGTTTCAATGCATTCTTCATACAGTCCAGACATAGTACTTGCGGATTATAATTTTTTCCGTTCTTTACGAAATTCTCTAAATGCAGTAAAATTACATTCAATAGAAGCCTGTATTAATCATTTAAGTCACTTTTTCGCTCGGAAACCCCAAAAATTTTTAAGCGATGGGATATTAGTTCTGCCAGAAAAAAAAAAGAAACAAAAAAGGTCTTTATTATTTTCACTATAAAAAGGTCGCGAACTTATCCGATTACCTAATATAACCTGAAGTTCGCCGCAGGCAGGAATTAAGTCTGTAGTTTGTTCTAACGATCGGAGTGGCTAGTATTAGGATGTATTTAGATACAGATGTATCTAGATTGGTGGAGGGGGTGGGTGCACGCTGCAATCCAACAACCGCTGGCCATCGGACACACTGGTAGGTAATTATAAGACATACACATTTTTTATTTATTTGTATATAATTCCAATTACTAAAGCACCTGGTATTCATTTTTCAATATTTACTCATTTGACATTTGTCATTTTACCAATAACATAAACTCATTATCATTATGGCGATCATACTTCGATCACGGGACGCGTCATTACCAGCACTACAATTATGTATAAAATCGTCATTTGTCAGGCCGTCCGTCCGTCAGTCACGCGGTTATTGATGATGCACATCAATATTCATAATTCAGGGGTGGGCCATTGTTAATCTATGACCTAAATTATTGTGGATCAAATCTTTCTATTTCTTCGTAAATACTTATAGTCGATATTATAGAGGGACAATTTTCTTTATACGTTTATATTTGGGAGGGTTATAGCAATAACGCAGCCGTTGAGCGCACTTGACAGGCCATTATACCTCTCTCTCACACTGTTCTGCAAAATATACTGCGTTGGCCACTTAGTCCTATTTCCTCCAATACATACGCGTTGCGATAGTGAGTGAGATAGCCCATTTACATCCCATCCTATCCTATAGGTCCTCACCATTTTTTCAAACCTTTTCCCAAATGCATTCCCAGATCTCTGTGGTGATTATTTCCCACACACCTACATTATGTTAATTAAGATAAGTTATCGATTTGTTTTATTATTTTATTTTAAGGGTCCTGAGCGGCTTAGTTCCCACGCACCTACGTAAGATAATAGTTTTAGAATCGTTTTATTAGTTAACTAGCTGTGCCCGGCATGCGTTGCATCCCCGGCAATTTTTTCGCACATAATTATACCTATACATAATATATAGCCTATGTCCATAAAGAATAATGTACCTTTCAAATGGTGAAAGAATTTTTCAAATAGGTTTTTTTTTTTATAGACAAGTGGGCGGACGAGCAAGCGGTCCCATGTGATGGTAAGTGTTACCGCCGCCCATGGACACCTGCAACACCAGGGGGCATGCGGGCGCGCTGCCGACCTTGCAAGATCCTATTCACAGCTCTCTTGAAGAACCCCATATCGTAGCTTAATGGAAAGACCTCTTGAGGCAGTTCGTTCCACAGCCTACGGGTTCGCGGTATAAATGATTTTTGGAGCGAACAGTGCGCGACACCTCCGTATCGAGGAAATGCGGATGGACCGCACTTCTGTGACGGGAGGTGCGGTTGTAGAAATCCGAGGTGGGAATTATATTAATTATAGGTACAGTGGTTCCGGAGATTAACCTCCACATACACACAAACTCACAAAATTCGCACTCTCTCTTTATTATATTAGTATAGACTGTATAGATTTTCTAAGTCAAAGCCTAAGTCTTTTACTCGTGAGCAGGAACACCATTATATTTCATTTGAAACTTTATTAGTTGCAATTTCTTTTGTATTTCAGTTTTAAATGGTCATGCGCTTCATCTGTATACGTTTTTTTGTATTGTCATATTCTTCAGAATAGTTCATTTTAATTGACTACGTCCAGGTGGCGACATTTTATGACAGGGATTTTATTGTTCTTGCAAACGGCAATCGGCAAACAGCCCTATTTGTTGTTTTGGGACTTGGAGAAACCTATACAAGGTAGTCAGTCTCAAGGTGACAACAACGCACAACATATTCTCTCTCACGCGGCCGACTAGGTCTCACGGACTCGCGATCCCGCGGTACCCTCCCAAAGCAACGCCCTAAGCCGAGGTCCGTTCCTTTAGCCGGTCTACCTGCGGGGGAGCCTTTAGGCTGAGGCCTTAGGCCCTTAGGGCCACAAGAATTTAGCCAATCCGAGAAAAAAAAAACGTCCAACAGGGCATTACTATCCAGTGCACTCGTTACTTCGTTACTTTTCCATTTCAATGTGTAACATTCCGTGAACAACATAATATAACATATAGTATACAGTATTTTTTTCTATAAATTAAAGTCGTTGCAAATTAGTCGATCAATTTTCACTGTTGATTACTTTTTAAGTAAAACTTTTTTCAAACCATACTGGATAAATTGTACTCGTATGTACTCATATAACTTGAAACAAATCGTGAATACAATTAATTTTCGTGATCCAATATCTTTAGTTTTTCTGTTTAGTTAGTTTATTTATTTATTTACTATTTTTGCACTATATTGTACAGAGGCGGACTTAATGCCTTAATTAAGGCATTCTCTTCAAGTTGACCGTTGGTTAAATGTGAAAAATTAAGTTTAGTTTCTCGATTATATTTCCCGTAATAATTTTGATTTATTTAAAAATCTATTGATCAATGAAATTATAACTATTTTTCATTTGTTTTATTCTATCCTTTTTTATTACAAAATTGCGGCACCTTCTTCTTTTTCTATATTCATGGAAAAGAGGCGGCAGACGAGCATACAGTCCACCGGATATGGACATCCGCAATATATGCCAACATCAGTCCAGAATGACAAGCGTTGGCACGCCACCGGATGCTCTGCCTACCTTTTGGGATATAGGAATGAATTCGGAGAACGGGTTGGGAAAATGGGGAGTGATAGGATAGGAATGGGTTTTGGCACATTTCACTCACTACCACTCACATGTAGGTATTGCTTCAACCCCATATCTAATCTCACCTTTATGTTTGTACTTTCAGTAGGTATTTCTGCGGACATTTAATTTGTTTGGAGGGGGGAGTGCACGCTGCAATCCAACAGCCGCTGGGCGCACTCGACTGGCCTCGTTACCCCTCTCTCACAGAATACTACCTTAAAATGTACTGCATTTCCCACTTTACCATATTCCCCAATGTATGTACGTGTTTCTATAGTGAGTGAGATATGCCAGAGCCCATTCCCATCCTATCCTTTCCCACGTCCCCAACCCTTTCTCCAAATCCATTCTTTCATCAACAAAGGTAGGCAGAGCATCCGGGGGTGTGCCAAAGTTTGTCATTTTGGACTAATGTTGGCATGTATCGCGGATGTCTATGGGCGACAGTATCCACTTACCACTAGCTGGACGGTATGTTCGTTTGTCACCTTCTTTCTATATAAAAAAAATCCCTTATTGTTACACTGCAAATATGCTTTGTACCTATGTCATAAAACTTTATAATTCAAACATGAACATGGGCACCACACCCAGCCAGGTCAAGCCTGTCAAGCCGGTACACCAGCGAGCACATTTTTTTTTATAGGAGTCACGTTCCGGGATGGGAAAGGACGATCGATTAGTCGCAACCGGTGCCCACAATCAGCCGGCTATGCAGCCTTCAGCCAATCTAGGAAGTTAGGTAAAAACGGGTATAGCGATGTGGGATTGAGCGTTGATAATTGTTCTCTTTGACTGGGATCTCTTTTCGGTCTTCTTTTGAATATTTCTTCTTTTGGGATCTTTGGATCCATCAAGGCCGCTTCCGCTCAAGCTTTCCGTGTAGTTAAAATAGCTTTTTTAAAAGCTATTTAAGAATACACGAGACAGGTACTAAGACCTTTAAAAGCACTAGTCACTGATAGGAAAACACTAAAATAACCCTACCTATCTACTTAGATAAACTCACTGGACTCAAGGAACACTAATCCCAGCCTTTAGCTCTTAGTCTAAAAATTTCATGCATCCCCATGTCCCATTGTACTTAGCGCCCTAACATAATGTACACATTTAGGTACATTTGCACCCTCCGAGCACTCAGGGGGTGAGACAGTGCGGGGGTGTGAGGGGGAGGGAGGTGAAAGCATATTTATGTTAGTTTCTGATTGACGATGATGGCTTCCCCTTGGTTAAATGTGGTGCAGACGAGCTGCGACGAAACTACGTTTTAACTGTCTTTGATTTTTAATTGATATTAACTTATTTTTTTATTTGTTGTGACTATTTATGCCTATCCATATGTATACATACCTATTTATATAATTATATAGAAATAAAAGGTAGGATAATATGAAATCTATGATAAAATTATTTTTGAACATAGCATGATTTACCGTATTAGAACGATGTTCTGATCGTATAATGTTTGAAACACTTGTACCTATTTTTTAGCGACATCTCAATTTAAAACACAATCAACTTTATTTTGATAGTTTTGATTTATTTTACGTCTGTATAACTGTTATTAAAGGCAAGAGTTTTTGATTTTTCTTTTTATCTTGATTGATAAATGGCAAAAAAATAAAATACGGCACTTTGTAATTTTATAATGAAAAACTAAATAAAAGAAATTATATAGATGTTATAAATATTATTAGAATGAACTAATAAAAGAAGCAATCTGTTTAAATTATATATTCATAGAGATTGTTTATATTTTAGAGAAGATTTTGTTAATTTTATTTAGTATGCTGTACACATTTTTAAAGAATTACTAAATCTCGATAAACTCGCTGCGGACATTGACATTATGCCTAAAAATAATAGGTGTCCTGAGAAATATGTGTGACAACGCTAAGAGAAAGTGTAAATATATGCCTACAAGTAAGTATAATGATGAATTTATATTCCAATTTTATTTTACGTAATGTCACATATAAACTGATAGCTAAGTACTTTATTTTTTAAATTTTCAAGCAGAATTCGACCCAGCAAGCCGGTACGGAACGCACTTAACGCACTCTACTCGCAGATTTTCTGCTGGGGACGTTACTTGGAGCATTTTACATCCAAAGAGAATAATTAAATATAGGTACAAACACACGAAAGTACTTTCAGTGCATTCCTACAACTCGTAATTTCATTTTATGCATTGTTAGTTGAAATTTCAACAAACAAGTATAAATTTAGTCCCGAGAAAGCTACGTATAAAGAAGTTGATAAAGAAAAGTTGATAAGTTGAAGTTGATAAAGAATTTTAATAAACAAACTCGCAAGAAACAAAAAGGTATATTAATTTTACATTCGCTAAGAGCAGGTTTAAAACACTAAATGTCTACGAGTATAATTTTCAAAATTTTGAATTCGAATTTTTATTGAATGTTTCTTTTGGATTTTTTAAAAAGATTACACCGTAAGTAGAAATTTTTCTAAAATTCTAAACTCGCGATCGTGATCGTCATGATACAACATGCAGCTTTCTACATGTTACATAGAGAGTTTCTACTGAGTAGATATAATACCTATGTATGTATATAGTCATTACACTAAGGTTCATTTACACAAAGAGTCATTTTTGAGGGGGAGAGTGCACGCTGCATTCCAACAGCCGCTGGGCACGCTAGACTGGCAACGTTACCCCTCTCTCACAGAAGACTACCTTGAAATGTACTGCATTTCACACTTTATCTTATTTCCCTTATCTTATACGGACGTGTTTCGGTAGTGAGTGAGATGTGCCAGAGCCCATTCCCATCCTATCCCTCTCCATTTTCCCAACCCTTTCTCCAAATCCATTCTTATATCTTCAAAGTTAGGCAGCGCATCCCCCGAATACGAACCAGATGTCTATGGGCGACAGTATCATCCACTTACCATCAGGTGGACTGTATGCTCGTCTGCCGCCTTCGTACTTTAAAATATAATTATAATTGTTGTATATCATATGGTTAAATATGTACATATAGATAAATTTTAGCGTGCGTCATCGTGTACATATTTGGAGATGTGTAATACGAATATGCTATTTGTATAAATAATTTAGACCCTAGCGCCCCGATTTCACCACGAGTTCCAGCTGAAAATCAGCGCTGTGTGTGATCCATCATAGACACTACGCTACTTTTCTTCATTTTTCGAAAATCTCTCTGTTGTTATCTGCGTAAATATAAGAGCTTGTATTTTTTCTTTTGTAACTGTAGCGTCTTGTAACTGTAGCGTCTTGTAACTGTAGCGTCTTGTAACTGTAGCGTCTTGTAACTGTAGCGTCTTGTAACTGTAGCGTCTTGTAACTGTAGCGTCTTATATCTGTTTTCTGAATAAATGTTTTATCTATCTATCTATTGTTTTGGACTGTGTATGAGTCGTACTTAATACTGCGAAGATTTTTCTAAAAGATATTAAATGTACAGACACGTGTTTGTTACGATTTTGGTATATTATGTAACTAGCTGTGCCCGCGACTTCGTACGCGTGGAAAGCTTCTTTTCTTCCGGTTTCGATGAAACAAAGCCTATTCGTAACGCCAAGCTAAGCATAATTAACCTGTGGAAACCCCATGAAAATCCGTTCAGTAGTTTTGGAGATTAGCGTGTTCAAACAGATAAATAGACAGTCGTGTTTTTGTATTCTGGTACTCTTCCTTCATCGCCTCCAATCAGTTTTTGGTAAATATATTTAATGTACAGACACTCTGGTTCTGCAGTTTTATTATATGAATAGAAGATAATAATAATAAACAAAAGAACATACAAAAGGGTTAATAACGCTGCAACCGCCGCGGGGCGTTTTAGTCCGGTCTGTTTCAGCACGGATTATATGGCAATTAACTGATTGGATGGTAACGTATCATGCAATACCTAGGTACTTAACCCGTTACTGCTAACTATATCCCGCTGGCGGCTGTAGGGTTAAAAGGAGACGTGGAAAGTTTAATCACTCTTTGTTTTTAATTAAGCCGAATCCACTTGGATATTGGCAATGTGCAATTTTGGGAGAGGGAGGATGCACGCTGAAACCTCACAGTCGCTGGGCGCATTTGACTTGTCATGTTACCAGTCTCTCACAGAAGAATATCGTAAAAAGTACTGCATTTCACTCATCATCCTATTCCCCGGTGTACGTACGTGTTGTTAGTGAGGTATGCCAGATCTCATTTACATCCTATACTTCCTATTTTCCCATTTCAAATTCATCCCTAAATCTCCAATATTTGTTACTCTGGACTGATGTTGGTATATATTGCGGATGTCCACGGGCAACAATACCTAGTTGCCACCTATACCTAGCTACAATACCTAGTTTAAAGTTCAATGACGTTAATAAGTAAATCTTAAAGGCCCCAAACACACCACACCATCAGCCTGTGTCTCTCCACTGCTGGATACAGGCCTCTCCTAAGGAACGCCATCACACACGGTCTTCCGCTCTTCACATTAAGCCACTACCGGCGACTTTCTTCAAGTCGTCAGTCCATATTCAGGTCAGGTGGACTGATCGTAATTATTTTAAAATCTATCTAAAAAAAATATAGCATTCAAATGAACTTTTGGTAGTGTATTAAAAGCCAGTGACCTCACCACACCTAGTCACGCCTTAATGCGCGGCCGACACGCGCACTGTACACGCCGTTTAAAAGTTAATCTCAATATAATAGACAGCCGACTGTCCGGGGAGTGACGTCACCGCCAGGTGGTCAGCACGTGACACACGGACGTGACGCGGAGAGTTTTCTTTTATAGAAAGAAAGCGACAGACAAGCAAACAGTCTATCTGATGATAAGTGGACACTGTCGCCCACGAATATCTGCGAAAACGCTCAAACGAAGCTGTGATTCGTGAACAGAAAAAGCAAAAAAAATAAAGGAATGTAGTTTTTATGGCAGCTGATACATGATTGATCATCAAAATACTGCACTCAATTAAAATGACTACTCGGCAAAAAAAAATTATTTACAGTAATTAAAATTTATGCCGTATGCATCCCGTTAGCTGCAAAATTAATTAATCACAGATTAATATGCAACATTTAATTCTTCATTCAATCTTCAACATCTTGTATATCCAGTTAAGTTTTCTTAGTTAAGTATATCTTGTATATAGGGGTTGAATTTAGAGAAATTCTTTCTTTGTAAGCGTTTACATCATAAAAGTGAGATACTGTTCAAATTTCATGTTTCGGCTCGGCGCTAATGAGTCCGTTATTTAAAAATAAGTTCTTTTGTCGATCATAATTGACCGGTCGATTGGGGCAGTTGGTAGTGACTCTACTTGCTGTGCAAGAGTTCCCGGCTTCGACCCCCGGTCGGACATACATGTAGGTATGTCCATTAGTTTAATTTTAAAAAAAGACAATGTTATCAAGATGCACTTTCTATTTTTTTCATAAATGGGCAGTAGTGTGTCTTTGAGAGTGTCTTTGAGAACATCGGAGACGAACTCATAACGGGCGTGGCCTAAGAGTATCGCACCTTTTGTAAATAGTGCCCCTAGTGTAATTGCAAACGTTTGGTCTGCTGTTTTCTGTATTAAAATTTTAAGTTTCTCTAAACGTCAGCTAGGGGTGCTGTTTGATGCTTTATACAGGAAAACAAAGCAAACGCGATAGTAGCATTTACATTAAAAAAAATACACAGCAGTAAATACTCAAATTTGACGATTATTCTATATTCACACACAATGAAATTCTAGACCAAAACAAATGAAATAATTCATTTTGCAAGAACATAACAAACAGTGCTTATGATAAATATCTCCCATTATATTTTGCCTCAATAGGTGTGCAAAAACTGATTTTAAATTTGTGCAAATTTTAATAATTAAAGATAATTCTTTCCATCCGTGTGTCCCACGCGGAGGGCGCATCGCGTCCGATCAGATCATGCGAGCGCCAGGGTGTTGCATTCGACACACGATATTGCTATTATAGTGAAATATCTTATTACATGTTTGGACAGATGTATGTCTGTTTGTAGGATCAGATTTTGGCTGCTAACGGCGCATTTTGTTCTTATATTTAGAGGAGTTATGTTCAATATTTTCTAGATTATCCTAGTGCAGATGTCAGCACACGTTGTCCGTATTCGTAAGCTTATCTTCTTGTAAACTTGATGTTCTCTTGTAAGCTATATTGTATGTGACGATTACCGTATAACTTGTATACCTGTATTAAAAAATTAAGTTGTATTCAATTAGAACATTTATTTTGGGAAGGTACTGGCTCCCAAAATACAGATTTTTCTAGTTTGGGAGTCAGGCTCACTATAATTTGTATCAAGTATGTTTAATACAAATAAAGAGTTTGAATTGATTTGAATTGAATATATTAGGTAGGTACCAGTGTTTGTGTTTGCTAATTTTTCTTGTAAGTATAAAATATTAAGAAAACTATTAAATGTAACCGACGGGAATTATCTGACAAGTACAAGGAAGCATTAACGAACGGCTATAGCCGTAAACACGCTAATGTACTCAAAACCGTTCAATTCTAGTCCTTATTACAAGCGCAGTATGGTACCGATGCGTACAAATTACCTTGCTGCTAATATACATTAGGTAACGGCGATCAGAATGCATCAATCAGTTACCATGTTTTTTTTTTTATGGAAACATTATGACCGTCACGACACATTCACATAAGCTGTGTGTTTTTAATATTGTTATTTTTTCGTAGGTTTCTGCCAACTTTGTTCATAACGGAAACATTATTTAGGTAGTACAAAAAGTGTCCCTCAATTTCATCGGGGCTGTCTTTAGGCACCGGCTCGCTGGGCAAAGGTCCAGAGCCCCGAGGTTGATTAGATATCGTTCAATTTTCCCCTGATTTTGAAATAATATTATAATTAATAATGATATAGATATCATTCAATTTTTCCCTGATTTTTAAATAATAATCAATAATGATAAAATAAATTGATTTTGTGGATAATTATGTTTTGAATATTAGTGGAATTTTAGAATCAAATGCGAATAAAGTACAATTACTTTTCATAAATACGAGTATATTGTTTATAACTTGTTCTTAGAGTTTCTATATATGTATATCCTAAAAATAGTAAATAGTAAAATTTAAATTTCCATTTGTATACTATATTTTCAATTCCTTACAATGGCCCTAAACTCCTGCCTGGCCCAGAGCCCCGGAATTCTCAAAGACGACCCTGTCTTTTATACTAACTATTGGCCGCGGCTGCGCTCACGTATATTTAATTGTCTAGAGACAATTTAAAAAACGATGTAAAATCGTGTTCGTGTAGAATGTTAATTAAAACATAATATCACGCCTAGAATATTTAATACTTACCTATTTAATATTAATTTAAACACTTAATTAATTACTGGTAGGTACTGTAGAATGTTTATATAATACCAAGTTTCAAGTTAATAGACCATCAAGTGTAGTGGTGGGTAATCAAGACTACTCGGAGTGTTTAACTCACTCAATCCTGCTCCGCTTGCGGAACCGACTCCTCTTAGTTACTCTCTTAACTCTTTTGATTCACCTATTTAATCACCTTCCGAGAGCGTTTCATTCCCTTTCCCTAACGGTTGCTGCATAAGCAAAATGCCGATGCGCGATTACACTCACAATCATGATTGGCGCCGGATTCGGAAATATAACAATTCGATGGAACAATTAAGGGACTCTGCTCCGCTCGCGGATTCAACTCTTTTGATTCATTGACTCCGGAGTTACCCATCATTAATCAAGTGATATTTTTCCATACAAATTGACACCCCGTTTCCATCTTAATGGATATTTACGCCGTAAAAAGAAGCTGCTGTCCGAGTTTCATGTTTCTAGCTTCAGCGGTTTCAGCTCGGCGTTGATGAGTCAGTCAGTCGGTATATTTCTCCTTACCTATATGTATAAAGTACGTACATTCTATATATAAAATCAATGGGGTTGGTCGCGTCCATCTCGTTAATTACAAGGGAACGTATCGCCCAGCGGGGCGCGGTATCACATCACGAATGTCATGATACTTCTTGTACAGTTGACTTGGAAATAACCGATCTACTTAATAAATAAAGTCGAAATTCTCTAATTTTGAGCAGCTTCTTCTTCAGTCCATTAGAAATCGTTCATTTTATACATCGATATGGGAATATAACAGATGACACAACTTACGTTCTTATCGAAGAAACCCGGATAGCAACTTCGGGGGGGGGGGGGAGTGAAACAGATGACAAGTTTTAAATTTGACTTTTCAACCTTCAAGTAAGTACTACATAATAAAAATGTTCTATTTTCAAAACATATGAATTAAAGAATTCGAGAGCTACTTAATATAGCACACAATTAGACTATGTAAAGTCGGATTTTTTATTCGAGTCAAATGACATATGACATATAGAACTGTCAAACAGAGTGAAATTTGTACGAAGATGACACTTCATTGACAGTAGAACTGTCAATAAATGTCATATCCCTGACTGGAATAAAAAATCCGACTCCAATGTAGGTACTGTCAAATCGATGGCTCTATACGACGATTTATATTTGATAAAACGATTAGTTTCAAAATTGATTATCACAGAACAGGAAAACATCGTTCATCTAAAAATCCGTTTGACAGAACCCTAGGCGGCAGTCTGAAAGATTTTTTTATAAGTTAGACCTGTCATAGTTTTGAAAGTATTGAACTGAAGTATTTGTTTATTTCTGAAGTATTTGAAAGTATCTCGGTTAAGTTCGAAAATGTGCCGAATGTGTCGAACTTAACCGAGATATAGAAAAAAATATTTTTCTGCCAAATTTCATTTTAATCCGTTAAAATATGCGCTGTGCAATTTGTTTAAAAAATTAATTATGGCAAATATTTATGACAAATTCGTGATCTACGCAATAATCTCCCTAAAGTAAACCCACAATCTCTCTTTATAATATTGAGGCAGGCACTATTATACTATTAGTATAGGTATTAAGTCAATGGACAATATATTAGCAGCCGTGTTCTTGATAGAATTTGTACCAACTTAAGTTTAACCCTGATTTCTTATACTCCATCATACTATCACGGATCTTTCATATTTGGAAATTTAATATCCACAATATAAGAACCCCCGTTTCCTGCATTCAACTTCACAATTAGGGGTCTACATCGCTAGTCCTTTATCTACCCCAGACCATCTCTGCGCCATATGTCCGATACAAATCTACACGCTTCTAGTAATTAGATGACGTTGTAATAAAGTCGTTGGTCATGGTGTAATCTTACACATCTATAATTTATGGGTAATTATTGGCATTGTTAAATATAGATACAGATGCCAAACGCCATAAAAGCTTTATTTTGTTTATATATTGTGTATCCCATAAAATAAAGTGTATGTGTTTTCTTCGTTTAACTCGAAAACTAGCCATTCTTGTGCGGTTTTCTGTATCAAATTGTTCTGTAACCTTATCGTATCTGACATTATCTTATGTATGAGGGATGTCTGGCCTTGAAACGCCGCGCTGGCCAAATGGCCAACAGCTCTACCCGTGGGTGTCGTAAACGGCGATAACAAAGCGGCTACCACAAGCCCTGAGCAACTGCATCACCTCTGGACTCAGCATCTTAAAGATAATAAAATTGAAAATACACATACAATATTTACTACACAAAGAGAATATCCGTTACCTTCAGCTCGGGTCACTAAAAATAAACCAATGCAAAGATAAAATGTGAAACGCGTGCACATCTGTCAGTTTCTGAAAGCTTTTAGGCGCACCTACAAAACAGGCGCGTCGCCGAGTGAGATGAAAGGTCAAAGGAACTAAATGGAGATTTATTTTTCAGACTGGGAGGTTCAAATAGAGTGGGAAAAATTTTTTTAGACTCCAAAAAGTACAACTTGTACAACACTTAATTTTTAATTTTAATCACCAGTATTTTCTTTATTTTGGTATTCCAGTATTTATTTCGATGGATCTTTATTGAAAGATGGCGGCATAAGAGCAGGCAGTCCATCAGGTGGACATGTGAACATGTGGTGGTTGGTCCGCCCATGAACATTCGCGATACATGCCCACTACAGTACAGAATCACATGTCGGCACGCTAACCTTTGGAAATTTAGAAATGGATTTGGACAAAGGATTAGGAAAATGAGGAGGGATGGAATGGGAATGGGCTCGGGCTTATTCTCACTTACTACCGAAACACGTACTTACACTGGGGCAATAGGTTAAAGGGAGAAATTAGTACGTTTCCTGTGTGTGAGAGAGAGTGCGCCCAGCGGCTGTGGAATTGCAGCATGCACACACAACTTCCAAAAATTGTGTAACTATTATATACCTAATGTACGTTAAACTTTATGTAATTACAAATTAAGGCATGTCCTTCTTATTGTCTGTCTGTATAGATACATTTTGACATCTTTTATTAGGAACTGTGTATGTATCTATACTTATATTATATCAATGGTGTGAGTGTTTTAATTTTTATTCTTACTAAATACTTTAGTAAGAATAAAGGTATATTTGATTATGTTTCAACAACTCATATTGAAATGTTTGCGTAGTAGGTATATGTTCTAAAAGTAGTAAGAAAGTGAAACTGATGAATGCGGAAAAAATCAGATAAAATTACATGTTGTTCTTATAGACTTAATTAAGCTGTTCGCGTGACCTTCCAGTCAGTTTTTGTTGTTTTTTTGAATTTTAAAACAGTTACTTTTTATCTTCTAAAACCAGTGATTTCCATAATTCAGTTTCTGGTTATTTACTCCGTATTCAATAAATTCAATTCTATGTACAAATTTTCATAGTCATTAAATATCAAAGAAGCAAACAACTGTCAAGGTATTTATGGTACATGTCAGAACAGTAACCAGCCCTTTTATTGTCCACTGCTGGACATGGGCCTGAAAACGTCACGCTGTCCAGGCGGGAGACGGGTTTGTGAGTTTACTCGTTAAGAGATGGTGTATGCAGTTCCTCGGGGCTTGTGCTAGCGACTTTATTACCCACGGCAAGTGATGATGAGATGGTGGTATCCTAAAGGCGGCCGATACCAAAGTCATCATCTTGATGTCTCCTAAAATCTATAAGATCTAGAAATTCAACTTATTATTGCCATGTAAAGAATTTTGTATATATATTTAGACGTTTCCTTTGCTAGATTCAGATCTATGCCATAAGCGACAAAAGAGCTCTAAGGCTATGTTACCTCAATGTACGGACTTCATGCCCATTTGAAATCGTTTAAAAAAGCCGGCAAAATCATAAAACCCTCTATTACATGCGATCGGAAGTGATTTTCCATTCCATCGCCGGCGATTACGGGGCATTTTTCTACATTTCGCTTTAAAATGTTCCGGAACATTCCATTGTTGGTTATTGATGTGTGCATAATTCCTTAATGTAAGGAAAATTTTAGGATGATTTGTTGTTTATTGACCCGTGAAAGATTTAAAAGTATATATGACTTTCATAAGTATAAACATTCTTACAAGAATGAGAAGACTCGAGGATCGTGATAAAAGAAACTCCATGCATTTTTTTACAAAAAGAAATCGGCAGATGAACTGTCAATCCACGTGGTGGTAAGTGTTGAGACGCCCCCGGATACCTGCGTGTGCTACCTTTTGTGTGCTCAACCTATGTGTTGAGCTACCTGCGTGTGGAGAGATTTTAATATATTTAGAGTAAGGGCTGGAAAAATGGGATGGGAATTGGCCCTGACATATTTCACTCACTACCCAATCCCGAACGTAACATACATTAAGAGAATAAAAGTGTAAAAATGCCGACCGTAAATACAGTTTATGGTAGGCTTCTGTGAGCGCGGAGCCAGTCGAGTGCGGCCGCGGCTGTGGAATGGCAGCGGGCACTTTCCATGAGGTATGTTTACATCAAAACCGTTTTCCAGGGCCGCAAAGTTAGAATTGTTTGTTACACGTTTAATCTCGAGATGTTAATTACTGAAACTAATCTCTTTGAAGTTAATGAATATAAAAAAAAGTATATCTCCCGTAAACTCAAAGCAATACAACTTGCTAGAAGTACTATATGATTATAATCAGCCAACCATACAATCAGCCTGTGTCTCTCCACTACCGGGGCTTTATTCCAAGTGGTTTATCCACCTACATAGTCTCCATTTGAGGCACCCTTCTGTAATTATTTTTGCTAAATAAACGTCTTTTTGTTTTTATTGTAAAATACATAATATGACGATATGTAAACAAAGGGACCTTATTGTCGTGTTTAAATACAATTGTAATATTCTCTAACATCTGAAGCAACAAAAAAAATAATGTTATTTATTGATATTTCAATATGAGAATCACAGATATATTATATAAAGGGATAGACAACGCAAGCTGTGGGTCGCTGTTTGTCCGAAGTTGGCGCCAAGCTCCTACTTCTCGCACTGCTCGTTCAATCTGTTCCGACCAATGTCACTAGTAAGTCATAAAAATGCTATAATCAAATGTAACAATTCATCAAATGTGGTGAACCGAGTCAAGGGACGGTTCGTTTCATTGGTGAGTGGTTTCCCATTTAAAGTGACACTAGATTTCCGGCGCTTTATTCTCAACGCTACGCTCGACCCGAACCATTGAGCTTCTACATTTATTAAAAACTATCACCGGCTCAGCGGTGAGGGAAACATCGTGAGGAAACCCACAAGCTCCAGAAATTAAAATAAAATCTGGAGTATATGATCCATCAATCCGCACTGGGCTAGCGTCGTGGATTACGGCCCGGAAACCCTCCAGTGATTCACTAGGGTAGGCAGTAGGACGTTATAGGCTGATACAAGCTTATTTCCATACAATTTTATGGTCTCGCGCTATCTGTCTATAAAGGAATCTATTTTCTTTGAAAATGACATTTTATTCCTCTACACCACCCTGTAAATAACGTCACGTGCCCATAACTCTTGTAGCACTTAGGCCCGAGACGTAAAGCGATCGAAGTACGGTAGAGTGTACATTACTTTACAACTCTCATTCACAAAAGTGTTAATGAAAATGTAAAAATAACTCCTGATATTTATGAATGAACTCAAAAGTGTTTTGATGTGTTATATTTATATGCGGTGCGTTGTCATAAATGTTCGGCTTTTATGAGACATGAAAATGATAGTTTATTTTTGGAAAACCGGTTAGTACAATTGCGGTGCTTGTAATTTTTTCAGTAAATATCTTTCTGTATTATTTGCTTCCTTCTATTAATCTATACTAATATAATAAAGAGGTAAAATTGTGTGTTTGTTTGTGGGTTATCTCTGGAACTACTGAACCGATTTCAAAAATTCTTTCACAAATAGGAAGCTACATTGTCCGTGTCTAATATAGGCTATATTTTATTTTGAAATTTTGGAAAAAAAACTTATAAACCGAAGCGAAGCGAGGGCGGGTCGCTAGTCTTTAATCTATACATATAATAAAATTGTAACAGGCCGATGTCTGTACATTATAGATATTGAAAAATAACTAATATGGGGGTCTTTATTAGAGCAACAGAAGCCAAAACAAGTTTTTAGAAATTTTGTCTGTCTGTCTGTCTGTATGTTTGTACACGCATCACGAAAAAACTACTGCATGGAATCGAATGCAGTTTTCACCGATGTATTGCTAGAGGTCTAACTTAAAATATAGGCTCCATTTTACCGCAGGAAAATATCTTATTCAGATTGTTTTAAATTTAATAAACCGAAGCGAAGTGAGGGCGGGTCGCTAGTGTTCAATAAAAGTACTAAAGTGAGTACTATGCTAGGTTTGTTATAGCCTTGTTTTTGTATCAAACATTTGCTTAAGGCATCTAATAATGAATGAAAGTTCAAATTCATAATAATTTGGGAGGGGGAGAGTGCACGCTGCATTCCCACAGCTCCTGGGTGCGCTCGAGTGGCCACGTTACCCCTCTCTCACAGAAGACTACCTTGAAATGTACTGCATTTCCCACTTTATCTTATTTCCCTAATGCGCGTACGTGTTTTGGTAGAGTGAGATGTGCCAGAGTCCATTCCCATCCTATTCCTCCCCATTTTCCCAACCTTTTCTCTAAATCCATTCCTATATCTCCAAAGGTAGGCAGCGCATCCGGGGGCGTGCCAACGTTTGCCATTTTGGACTAATGTTGGCATGTGTCGCGGATGTCTATGGGCGACAGTATCCACTTACCGCGTGGCCTGCATGTACGTCTGCCGCCTTAGCCCATAAAAAAAATTCATCACCAATTTATTTTTAAATGTATGTATGTTATTAATATAAAAGAACGTTTTATTACATAAGTTTTTATTCGCCACTTACACAAAAATACACAAAGTAAGTTACGAGTACACGTGAAGTTATTAAATCAAAACAAAAGAAATCACAGATGTAATACATTCAACGACTGTTAATCGTGACACGACGCGACTACATTTAAAATATATATGTATAAATTATATTTAAGTGAAATTACAATAAAAATATAAATCACAGTTTTAGTAATAGTCGATATTATCACAAAAACTAAATTGTAAAAAAAAAAAGTGGAAAGTAATAGAAAAATAAATCCAATTCTGGACGTGACTAAAGCCTTCGATTGTGTACACCTTCACAATTCCTTGTTAATTTAAATCAATAACTTGTTTTTTTTTTATGTTTAATTCCTAACTCAAGTTTATCACAGCATTCCATACGTTTTTAATACCTATATTAGTTTTAACGTTCCTTTTTGAAAAAAAAAAGGTGTCCCTCAAGGCACACTCCTAGCACCCCTATTTTAAGTTATTAATTTATAAATAAAATCAAATATTTTCAATAATTTTAACACTACTATTCGCAGTGGAGATTACGTTAGTCAATATTAAAATTTATTTAACAACAAATAATGTTATTGATTAGTTTTTAAGGAATAGTTTATACACAACGTTTCTATTCACTCCATAGTAATAATTAAAAAGAACTACGAAGTACAATAATTTAATTAAAGCGTTTATAAATAATTTTAAAGTAACAAAAATAAACCCAATGCAGTTTTATTTGGAAACTTATATTAACTTAATTAAAACTTACGTTGTTTCTGCGGCTTTTCATTTCAATAATCTTACAAATAATTGCTGTTAATATACTAGCACTATTTTGAGAATAAGAAATATAAAAAATATCACATTCTTCATAAAAATATTTGTTATAATTTCATCATTCCTCATAAGAACAACGCATTGACTGAAGATGAACTAGACTTAGCATTTGTGGATCTTTTTTTATGGACAAAGGCGGCAGACGAGCATACAGTCCACCTGATGCTAAGTGGATACTGTCGCCCATAGACATCCGCGATACATGCTAACATTAGTCCAAAATGACAAACCTTGGCACGTCCCCGGATGCGCTGCCTACTTTTGGAGATATAGGAATGGATTTGAAGAAAGGGTTGAGAAAATGGGGAAGGATAGGATGGGAATGGGCTCTATTTCGGTCAAACTATTTCGGTTTGAAAGTTATCAAATTGTCAAATAGGTAATATGTCACCACGATGCCATTTTTATTTCTTAATCCTTGTGTTCAATTGGTGAAATTAAAATAAGTTCCCAAATAAGACCCAAAACTCATTATGAAATGCAAAATGATCAACGCTGTAAGTTACTTCTTCCTTCTTTATCACCAGTTGGTTTTTATTGTGTACTTTATCGGTAACTTCATTGATGAGTTTGACACGAGCATAGTTTATAGATTTATTTGTGTATGAATTGTAATTGGAAATTACAAGAGATCATGTGTCTGGGACGTTACAAGCTGTAGAGTTCAAACAGTGCCTACGTATCAACTGAATTGTAGCTTATTTTGCATTTTATACTATGAATTGGGTCTATCAAAAGATACATTTGGTATACAGTTTATATTCATACAAAAATAGGTATAGTGACATCAAAAATTGTACAATTTCTCAACTACCTGCAATTTACGAGAATAACACTGATAATTGTAGTTCTATGATTAAATACAGTATTATAGTTATAAATTAAGAGTATACATTTCTTAGTACCAGCGAGTAAACAAGGTCATAGTACTATAAAAATCACAGAAATATCTGTGTAGTTGACTACTTACGGTTTTATCTTTAAGTACCAGAAATAGGAAACCTTTTTTGTGACTTTTAAAACTGTGACCTCACTCTTGTACTCTAATGCTGTTTAATTGATATTTGTTATGATATTTTAATATTTAGTTTACACAAAATTTAGTTTCATGAATGCAAATAAGTATGCTGATGTAAATTAAGAAATCGGGATGTAAAAAAATAAAATATAAGACAATAAGTACTATGTGGATCAAGGAAAAAATTGGTTATGAAAATTAGTTTGTAGCATTGTCTGTTTTCAAATTTCAAAAATTATTTTCAAATACTAAATGGATATATTTTCAGATGTAATGTGATTCAAAGGGTTTGGAAGAACATTGCAACATTGATTATTTAAACATTATATTTGTCGAGTATTGTTATCATAAATATATGTATTGTAAGATATCAATTTATAACGTATACAGATATAAGATCACGTGGTTCGAATTCAAGTCGTCATTGTTGTTTTTAATTGCTAGCCCTCTCATTGTTATCTGGCCTAGTAAATTTATATTGGTAAGCTGCAGTTTTGATAACTCTGTGATTTTTTTAAATGAAAATACAAAGTAAAAGAATCAAATGAAAGCATCATTGAATATGTCTTTTGTAAAAAATAATAAGAATAAAACAAACATTTAACAATTACGAGAAACATTAACAATTAAATAAAATTAATAAAACGAAGACAATCCTTCTCAAAAGAGAAATCATTAAAAGTGAACAAAAATGGTTTATAAATACAAAAACTATAAATATCTTCCCAAGCATTGACGAAATTAATGCCATTTTCGTTTGTAACCACTGCTTAGAACAAAGTACGACAAGGTATTAAAACCACAGCCACCACCATAAGATCATAGGCTATAGACGCCATAGTCAATATATTATTACAGCAGCATTATTACATCAGACCAATATTTGGTCGTTTTAAGGACCAATCTATTTTTTGCCTCGCTTCATCCTTCCCTGCTTTATTACCTGAACTAGTTTTACCTTTTGAGCATCTGGACTGTTTATATATTCTTCCAGCATCTGTTTTAAAAGAAACGTTATTTGATTTATATAATAGCTTTTAAAATGTTGACATGGATAACCAATCATATTCTGTTGTGATACAAAATTTACCACCAAGAAGTCTTATTTCGAATGAGACAGTTCGACCAAACAAATTTATTTTATTATATAGAAATAATAATAAATAAGAATAACAATTACGCTGTTGTAATTAATACTTACCTCCATGCTAAGTTCCGAAGATATCGCTTGCGCGGCTGATTGTCTTTCAGACAGAGCCACTAGAGTCGGTAATAGAGCATGGCTATGAATCTTGGATACTAGCCAGTTGGCTGGTAAAGTGCACAGGGTTTTGATCACGCTCCAGCCATCACAGATTGTTTCCTGTTGATAAAATATACTTTAGTAACAGCGTAAAATACTGTATCACATCATAAATGTATTTTGACATAACTCATGTTACATTAGATAATTCATTGAATATAAAAATTACAACTATTGTATGATGTACTTATTGCGACTGAGATTTACTTATAAGTTTAACACTAGTAAAGGATTTTGACATAAGACCCATTACAAAGAGCCTCTAAATATACTCATTATCAACCATTACTAAATTTGTAGTACTCGTAGGAATAAGATACATAGGTGTAGGACTTGGTTATAGATCTTTAGGAGAGTAAGATGCTGCATATATCATAGACAAACACAGTTTTGTGTTGAAATGTATGACAAAAGAACAAGACGTCGGTCTAGACGTAAACACTGTCACAGTTTAAAATGATCCATAGACTCTTAAAGAGGTTTTCGACGATTAATATAAACAAAAACTATGTAGAATGTATTACAGCAAAATATACGACTAATTCACTTTAAAATGACCCCAAATAAAAATCAACTCCAATCAGTGTCCATATTGCAAAGATGAAGCTTATAGGCGAATAATACATATATTAGTATCTACTATTATATTATATACCTCTTCAGTATTGTATTTGCTACTGTCTTTCCTTTATATATTTAGTAATGAAGATCAATTATTTTTCTTATTTACTTTCATCTTAACTTTATTTTTTTCTAAAATAAAATAAATATAATAATATGTAGTTATTTAAATATTATTATTCTATTCCTTGAAAAACATAAATACTAACCTCACTCTACTGTCACCATTTGGTGACAAACTTCAATTACGAAAACAGAAATAGTCACCCTAAAACTGTGTAAACAACACCTCATCAACCATGAACACCATAAAAACACGCCATAAATAATTCATGCTAATGGTCAGCCCGTAAACGCTAAGTGCGTAATGGCGTAAAGCAAGGGGCCCAGGATAGCTCCTTGCGGACAACTGGGCGCGGATGCGCACCTGTGCCCGTGAGAAGCGACATTATGTAGTTTAGCAAGGTAATGTAATGAAATATTCAGTTTTGTAATTTAATGACTAAGGATAGAAGAATAAATAACGATGGAGTACGGTTCTATAATGGATATGTAATGATTTTGACACTGTCGGAAGATGTTGAGAGGTCTGTTCTGTATGATGCCAAATTATTAAACCAGTTTTTTTTTTTTAAATGTTTTAAATTATTTCAATTCTTCAGCTGCAGCCTAAGTTTATGTTTATGATAACTTGTTTCGTTTACCTTCCCTAGTAATATATTTAACAAGTAATTAAAAAGTTAAAGTAAATAGTAGGCAGGAGAAAGAATTTACGACGTTCATTTAACATTGGAACAAATTACATAAACTATATAATGATTGAGAGATGTATGGCCTGGCCAAGCGGGTTGGCAAGTCCACTCATTTAATTCGTTAAGGTTTGTGGTACTGGCTGTGTGATACCTTAGTCACTTTTTACGACATAAACGGGGCGATATAAAGTTGTGCTATTTTAAAGCCGGCTGACACCACACGTCCAGAAGGTTTTACATTCCTCATGCACAAGCCAATGTGCATGGGGAGGTTCCATGTCCAGCAGTGGACGAAAAAGTAGGGGGAGTATTGTAGGGGGGGAGTGCACGCTGCATTCCCACAGCCGCTGGGCGCACTCGACTGGCCACGTTACCCCTCTCTCACAGAAGACTACTTTGAAATGTACTGCATTTCCTACTTTATCGTATTTCCCCAATGTACGTATGTGTTTCGGTAGTCAGTGAGATATGCCAGAGCCCATTCTCATCTCATCCTATCCCTTCCCATTTTTCCAACCTTTTTTCCCTTTCTCCCAATTCATTCCTTAATCTGCAAAGGTGGACAGCGCTTCCGAGGGCGTGCCAACGTTTGTCATTCTGGACTGATGTTGGCATGTATCATCTATGGACGACGGAATCCACTTACCATCAGATTAACTGTATCCTCGTCTGCCGCCTTTTTTTGAAAAAGGGGGGGGGGGTGCTGGTCGTGGTATATGATGATTACATTGCCATTCATGTGTGTAGGGAAAATAAACAGAAATTCTTAGGATATTCAAATCAGAAAAATAGAATAAAAATAACATTTGTAACATGATCAATCTAAGAAAATAGAAAATGGCAGTATAAAATTTGTAATTCTTCCAGAAATAAAAATTTAGCGTGATAACAGAAATATCTTAGAAAACCAATTAATTAATTAATGAGATCCAATTAAGTCCCCAAAACAAACCTATTAAAATAACAAATTAATTATTTAAAAAAACCGTCCCGGAAATTACAAATAAGCGCTTCAAATAATCAATAAACATAGTTAATTTCCTATTACAAGCCAACACTACACGTGTAAGACACAGGTGTGTCGCCGCCCGCATGAGAACGCGAACGGTCACTGGACATTAGTATTTCTAAGACGTTGGTTCGGTGTGAAAGTTTTTCGTGTGAAACTAGAGAAACAATTACCATTGTAACCCAAATTGCTGATTCTATAGAGACCTATATGTGATTAATTCTGCAATAGATATAAAAGATATTAGTGAACTTTTTCGTTTTTCTTATAAGTTTCTAAAACGTATGGGAGTACAGCGAAATCTCACTTCCAAATGGTGTCTGCTATCGGTATCTGTTTGATTTACAAAGTTAATTGGACCATACCCGACGGCATATTATTATATTGGGCAGTCGGTTTTTATATTGAAATGACTTGAATTGAATCATTTTTAGATATAAGAAGGTAGTAAATGAGTATATAGTCCACCTGGTGGTGAGTGGATACTGTCAACCTGAGCCATGTGCGACACGTGACCACATCATTTCAAAATTAAACGCCCCCGGATCTATTGCCTACCTTTGGAGATTTAGGAATAGATTTGAAAAAAATAGTTAAGAAAATGAAGAGGGATAAGATAGGAAGGTCTGGCATATCATTATTGAAATAAATAAAATCAACTGACCTGTAACTGCGGATTGTTGACGATCACGAACCCAACCAACACGATGAGGTCCAGCACCATGGTTTCAGATAACGTTTGGTCGAGTCGTTGGTTGCTTAGACCTAATGGAAAAATGCTATTAAATATCACAACTCCATGACTTATAGTAGGATTGCTTGTATAAAAGTATTAAAACAAATGAGCAGTAAATCGTGAGCAACAAAACATTTTAACCAATTATTGAACCTGTTTTGACCTTGTCAGATACCCCAAGCCGCCATATTTGTTCACATTTTGAACAAATTGGATTGAAACGATGATTAGATATGTACTCACGTAAAACAGTGGTGCGCGGCGCTTCTTTGTCGTTAGGCGCATGCTGAGACAGAAGCCTCGCTACAGCCGCTCTGAACTCTAACGGCCAACCGCCTTCGCCGAACGCTTCCTGGTGTCAATTTATTAATTATTACATTATTATTTACATTGCTAATGTAACAGAATTAGATTGTAAGTACCTGAAAACCATAGACCAGTTTGTCTGGATCAGAGGTTCTTATTTAATAAATGGCATATTTGAAATTCGATACCGAATATTAGTAAGAAAAATGCAAGCACAAAAATCTCACTTTATTTGACTTTATCTCAATTTTCAAAAATGTATCTGTGTAGTTAACACTCAATTCACCATGTAACTGAGTACTAGTAAGTTTTATTTCTTCCTCATCAAACTATAAAATAGATGGTCAATGGTTCATTGGTAAGAAAAGAAATGATTCAAGTAGTCCCAATCAAGCGCCTATCCTTTGACCTGTTATTGTTTCTGTTTATCGTCTGGTTTTCTGCCCGTACCTCGTAGAAGGAGACCGAATTGTTTTTTCTTTCAAAGCCTCGGTTTTTATTTATCTGTTTACATCTATTTTAGGGAATAATGAATAAATACATTTAATAATAATTAGTCAATAATCAACTTTTTATTATATAAAGCTCGAACATGTTCGTGGTAAAGTCCTCGCTTAATTTAAATATAACAATGTACAAGCAAAAATTTCACTGCAAATCAATTTAAATCACAGCATCAAATCGCAAAACCCACTAAATCTCCCACATATTTCGTGAATCCCTAACCCGGAACGGAATCGCGTGTGTAGCGCCCATCAAAACTAACTTAGCCGCGATCCAATCCGGACAGTAACAAAATCTCGGCGTCACGTGACATGACCACGTTAACTTCAAGAGATTTCAGCGGACATCCATCCCTTCTTAACTGCGGTCGGGATCCGTTACCAGCGGGTGAATTGCAAAGTTTTGTCTGGAAAATCTTTATAGATCCGCTTTTTATGTAGTTGTCTGTCTTTTAAGGTAGATTGTATTTCTTTTAAAAAGTGGCGGTGTAAAAAAAAGTTTCTATAGACAATATTCTTTTTAGTACCATCCGTTTGGTGTCCGGCCGCCTTTAAAATATCACCATTTAGAATACGTATTATATGTAATTTATGTATCCAGCACGCCATGTACCCGTGATTAAAATATTTATTTCCTCCCTACAAAGGTTGTCAGAGATCGCTATTAGCGATAAAACCGCCTTTTGTGCATTTCATATGTTACAATGAAATGTTGAGGGTGAGAGTGCACGCTGCAATCCAACAACCGCTGGGCGCGCTCGACTGGCCACGTTACCCCTCTCTCACCTTGAAATATATTGCATTTTCCATTTTATCGTATTTCCCCAATGTACGTCCGTGTTTCGGTAGTGAATGAGATGTGCCAGAGGGTTCAGAAAAAGGGGAGGATTAGGATGGGAATGGTCCCATCCTATCCCTCCCCATTTTCCCAACCCTTTCTCCAAATCCATTCCTATATCTCCAAAGTAGGCAGCGCATCCGGGGGCGTGCCAACGTTTGTCATTTTGGACTAATGTTGGCATGTATCGCGGTTCAGTATCCACTTACCATCAAGTGGACTGTAACATATAAAGTGTCTTGTTTTGGTGTGCAATAAAGAGTTTTAACTATCAATCTATCCATCTCTTCCCGTGGGTGTCGTAAATGGAGAGTAAGGTATAACAGAGCCGCTACCAAAAGCCCTGAATAACTACACCACCTCTAAAATAGTGGACTCGCCAACCCGATTGGTCAGCGCCTTTTTTTTTCGGAATGACTCAATTCTTGTGGCCCTAATGGCCTTGCAAGAGCCACCGGACATGATTGGCCAGCGCAATGTGGCGTTTTAAGACCATTCATCCGTCGTGTACAAGAACATTGGTGCATAAGGTCCGTATCCAACAGTGGCAAGGGCTGATGAACATTTTAACAAGTTTGAACATTTTAATGCCGTTGTAATTTTGTAACTACTGAATGAATTTACCTCATCCACGAACTTTACCGACGTTTACATAGAAAAGACAATAAATTCTTTACGATTTTTTCCAATAATCGATCAGCTGTTTGGAATGTCACAAAACTATAGTCTTTATTCGTCTAATACGCATAATAATCAAAATTTAGTAGTCAAACGCAAATAAATAATAATAAAAACCAGATCCTCGCAAACCGTATCGGGTGTACCCCGGGGACCATATTCCCCAACTTTGATGTCTATATACCCTCGCTTTACGGCATGTCCACCCATGGGGTTCAGATGTTTGTTTGTAATGTTTGTCGGGAGCGGTAATAGATAATAAACACAATTATAAGTTTATTAGCTAGGCCGCAGATGTACGCTCGTTATGCGGCCGATTGGGGACTGACTCGAGTAGTGCGTATATGATTGATTATTTTTTTTTTAAATTTTAATTGTGTGTGGGCGCGTACTGCAATATTTATATATTAAAATGCAATTTACGATTGTCTACAGAACTGTGTATCTGTCTGTTCAATGAACTGCAATTATGAACTAAAATTCTGAGTTAATTGAAATGAAGATTTTTAGGCAGATTTCGAAGACTGTCTGTCGTGCAGTGTGTGGGTGAGCGTTATCATGGAGAAGCAGTGGACTAGAGCAATTGACCAGACTCGGTTGGTTGATAGCGAACTTGTCCATTATCGTTTGCAGTTCTTCACAGTACACATCTGCATTAATCGTTGTGACAGATCTCAAGAAGCTGTAGTGATAACGGCACAATAGCACCATACAGTCAGCATGAGCTTCATTTGACTCAGTTTACGTTTGGGACATTGCTTGACCGTGTCTCCTGGGTGTAACCATTGTGAGATCGTTTACGATTATCATACAGGATCCGCCTCTCATCACAAGTGACAATAAGATTCGGAATTTCTTTATTTTTATGCCGGTTCAGCAAAGTAAGGCATTTTCCCGATTTGACGCAAATAAATCAATATCGTTTTGTTACTTACGCCGAAGACTGCTGTTAACTCAGACGTGGTTTGAGATGAATCCGCTTTCACGATTGCTTTTAATTCGACTTTAGTCTCCGGTCGTCCACAGGGCTTATTCTTGAGGTAGAAATTTCCAGAATGAAAACAATCAAACCAAAATCGCACCGTCCGTTCGTATACGGTGTTTGCTCCGTACACATCGTTGATATTGCGTGCCGTCTGCGCTGCGTTACTGCCGCGATGGAACTCATATTCGATTTTTTTTAACTTTTCCACGGTCGCAAACGATATGTAAGCAAAAATTTATTTATTTATTTATATACTAGTGGGCGGACGAGCGAGCGGTCCCACGTGATGGTAAGTGTTACCGCCGCCCATGGACACCTGCAACACCGGGGGGTATGCGGGCGCGCCGCCGACCTTGAAAAATCCTATTCACAGCTCTCTTGAAGAACCCCATATCGTAGCTTAATGGAAAGACCTCTTGAGGCAGTTCGTTCCACAGCCTACGGGTTCGCGGTATTTGACAAAAGTCAAGTCATTTGACGGAAAAACAATTTTGAATTTGTTTTAACTGATAATAACTGATTTTGAAAAACAATGTCACAGTTTTAAATTTAAATTAATTTGAATTTGGAATTCCAAGGTAAACGCAAGATAACTAAGTTCAAAATACCCCATTATGAACAAACGCCAATTTCATAGGTAAGGTCCTAATACTTTAACTAATTTCGGCGATCTTTCTTCGACTACTACCGACATTACCATCTATCAATACACGGTCACACTATGTATAGTGAGAGAAATAGTAACGCACATGAGTTATTACTGTATTTCTTAGTTATTATTAGTTATTATTAGTTATTATTAGTTATTATTAGTTCTTATTAGTTCTTATTAGTTCTTATTAGTTCTTATTAGTTCTTATTAGTTCTTATTAGTTATTATTAGTTATTATTAGTTATTATTAGTTATTATTAGTTATTATTAGTTATTATTAGTTATTATTAGTTATTATTAGTTATTTCAATTGTTTTTTGTTATTTGAGTATATAATGCATATCTCCAATTCCAACTTTATACGGCATAGTCACTTCAAACAGTATCGCGCAGATTACACGCGGGCGTCTTTAGAATCGGCGGTGGTAAGCAATCCATTAGCGTATCCCCTGGCTCGGTATCGATTGAATGCCTCCCAGCATCCCGTGGGATCGGCCATTAGTGACGCAAGATCGGGCGGGGTTGAGTGATGGTGGACGGGGGGGGGACACACACATAAATACACCATGACGTTATACTCGTAAAAGTTGTTGGTAATTTTAGGTGTTTATACTCATGAAAATGAACAGCTTTTCAGGTAGCAGTGTTTTGCTTACAATCATTATCGAACCAAATCTTTTATATTATCTATCTATACTAATATTATAAAGAGGTAAAGTTTGTAAGTTTGGATGTAGGAGGTAATCTCCGAAACTACTAATCCGATTTCAAAAATTCTTTCACCATTTGAAAGGTACATTATTCCAAATGGACATAGGCTATATATTATGTGCAAATTGATGGGCATGCAACTCGTGCCGGACACAGCAGTGTGATTTGTACAGCTTAACGGCAGACCTTACAAATAAACGGATTTGATCTTTATTGATAGGCAACTTTTAACACTGTGTTACCCATTCCCCTCCAATCGCACTTTCTAAGATAATAACAAAAAAAAAAACCAAAGGTTATTTTTTCTGTAATTGAAAATTTTCACAGAAGCTTATATCTATAGATGATTTAAAAAAGGAAATCTTAGTATTTTTACTGTGGCCAATTTCAAAAGCTACAATTATGATAATAACCGTTTCCTCCAAAAGAAAAAAACTAACAAGTTTTAGAGAAAATGTCTTCTCAATTATTAGAAGTATGTAGGTACTATATGTAACATTTCAGACCGCTATATCGCAGGAACGGTTTATTATATAATATGAATAAAACTTATAAGGTCTTTTATGTAGCAAATTTCAAGAGCTACAATTTTCATTGTAGCGTTTGTAGCCTAAACATTGTATCTATACAACTTTTCCTAAAACCTAGGAAAATAGAGAATGGACTTCGACGGCAATCGTCGTTTATTTTTTCATTTTCCTTCACATTATTAATCATTTTTTTTTTCTACATGCTTACTTGGATATATCCACTACAAAATAAATACAAAAAAGATATTTTGGAAGTACATACCATTATGATTACCTTAACCTATCAAGTTACAATTGATACAATTCATTGGTGAATACTAGTGGCCCTACTGGACCAAGCCGCGCTTGACTGCTCAATATAATGGATGCCAAGCAAACGACAAATGTCAAGTCACGTGTCCTCCGATTATATCGACCACGGTCGGGCAAACACATCAGCTCGATGACAGGAGTGTATCATAATGTGATAGTACTACAATAGTTGACAATCGCGACAATAGATCGTGGTATCGATGTGACCAATAATCGTAATCGTGGGAATTGGGCTGAAATTATGAAAGGATTAAGTAATTATTGCAGTGTTTACTAACGGTCATGAAATTTTATATCATTTTCGTATTCCTAAGATTTTTAAGTCGTTATTTCATTCAATGGAATCTATGTTTATCTTAACATCTGTTTAGTATTAAATTAATGTTTAAAACCTTGTATAGTTAGAAACTTTAAATCTAACATAATCTTAAATTCTGTTAACTATTATAGAAATAATAGTACATTACTGTCGAGGCCCGAAATAAAGCAATTGACGGCCGAGTAATATTGGAAGGAAGAGGCGAAGCCGAGTCCTTTTTATATAAACGAGGCCGTTAATTACTATTTCGGCCGAGACTTGTATAGTACTTTTGTCTAATTTGCGAGGAAACAATAAACAAATTAATTCAAGAAACAGAAGTTTCATTCCTGTCAATTCGAATGCGCGCGACTTTTGTTCTTTTTTTGAACTTTTGAAAAGAAATGCACATTCAGCCTTTATAATAATAAATATCGTGTACCTAAAAAAACCTAATTTATGTTAGTGTGCACTAAAAATAACCTCGCTACTGTCCAGCAATCTCTATTATTGTCGTGTTGGAAATTGATGACGTGCGTACAGAAAAGAGTCGATTGACGTATTCTTTTTTTAATTCCGAATTAATTTATTTCCGAGCAAGTAGGAGAAAAAATATTTACAAGTTTTAATTCGAATGAAAATAATTATGAGAGCTGAGCGGCGATAACCTTTATATTATTGATACACATTCATCCAACCACCGAAATCACTCACTGCTAGACCTCACCCCCACACCTGTCCTCTCTATGGTCATCTGTCATGGAATAATTCATCGAGTCTATTCGGAAATTTCCTCGTTTATGGTATACACACACATATGGAAGCGTCGACAGACACACTACATGCTGTACTGCGCATACATACACTACACTACTGCCCACCTAGGAACAAAAGGCATTAGTATCTTTTTAACGAAAACTTAAGAGTAACATTATATACGACAAATAAATCTAGATAAATAAAAAATAAATGCAGTTCCTTGGCAAGCGCGTCACTTGAGAGCGGCTGGACTGATTTGGCATTTTTTTAAAAAAAATGTTCATAGTGAGTCCGAATAAAGTTTTCAGGGAAATAAAACTTGGAAAAGTTACCCGGAAAATTGGAAAAATCGGGAAAAACTGAAAGTGCTCTTTACTATGGAATTTTTGTATGAACATATTGAAAATAATTGTATTATTGAAATTTGGACAGGACAACGTCCGTCGTGTCAGCTAGTAGAGAATAAACAATGATTAGGGTTTTGGTTTTATTCAAAACTAGTTTGTAGCTTGATTTTAAATTAGTGAAAATAAATTAAATGTTTTGCATTTTTCTCGAATGACATTAAAATGCACTTGTGTCTTTTTTTTCTAACGAGAGAAACATAGTTACCTCTCATTGTGGATATGGATATATAGCTACTTTATCTTAGTTTACTTCAGAGGTAGTTTAGATCGCAGTGGACACCGAGCTTGAACTTATCTTTGAACTTAACTAAAAATGTCCACAAGATAACAATAGATTCGGGAAGTAGTCCGGAAGGCAAATAGAAATCGTAAACAAAATAAGGAATACTAAAAACAAAAATAATTCATATTTCAACTGCAAGTATCTTGCAATCTCCGGAGACAACAACACAAACAATTACCCCGCTCGGTAATGCTGTATAAACTGGCAACACAAACTTTATTATTGATACAGGAAGGGAGATGGATATCTGGACGAGTGTTGCGCGGTCACGTGTCACTAGTTACCCCTAAATTTATACAGTATTATAGAGATGTAGATTATGTTTGTTGGTGTGTAGGCAATAATCTCTCACACTAGAGTTACTGGTATAATTGAATGTATTTTTGAAAGAGAAAATAATTAAATGGACAGCATATAATACTGAATGGGCGGCAAGTGGATGGTGCAAAGGTACCTGATGGTAAGTGGATCCTGTCGTCCATGGGCATCCCCGCAATACATGCCAATATCAGTCCAGAATGACAAATCGATGATGAGTGTGGTGGGTGACGGTTTTAGTGATACAAGATGATTTAATTTAGTTATACAAAAATAGTTTGCTTTGTTGATAATGATTTGCTAAAATGATTTAGTATTTTTTTTACTGGCAGTATATAAGCCTAAATGGATACCATTCTGCATAATTGATCCAAGCGACAAAAGTGAAATATTACAGGAAAGATGATTTTGCATTTGTGTTATTTAAAACTAGATTATTTAAAAATACAAAAGTATAAAAAAGGATTTTTAATCTTTTAAGATTACGTTAAAGTGAGTCGAATGGCGCAAAATATATATATAATATTATATTAAATTTGGTGCTTGGACTAGTTGTGCATAACTGGATCCAATTGAAGTAGTCACTTGAATAAATTGATAACGAACTGCAAATAATTCATAGTCGTTCGAGCGTCCGCTTAGGTAATATTTTAAAGTTAAATCAAAATTGTAGATTCCGGATTGTATACTTTCAATATGTACAGTTGGCCAAATTAATTTTGTGGCTCGGCAAAGTTACACAAACGGCAGGTGATTCAATTTGAAACGGCAACGAGCAAGAAGTCCATTTATTAACTGATCGATCAGTGTAGTGACGGGTATTTAGGTAAGATGTCGATAGTCGATAAAAACCGGCGCCTTTGTAAAATTTAACAATAGTTTTCTTTTACTTACAATTAGTAATCATGTGTTAATAAAAGCAATTTAAAATAAGTGTTACAAACAAATAAATGTTTGTTCGTTTTTAGGTCGGTACACCGAAATACCAGTTGGACCCTTTTGACGCCGTCCAACGACGTATTTTCCGATTTGTCGACGATCCTACTTTTACAGGCGGTGAGGCTCTCAGCATCCATAGGGACATTGCGTCTCTGTGTTTTCTACCGCCTATATATCTGTTTTCTACCGCCTATATATCTGTGTTTCTACCGCCTATATATCTGTGTTTTCTAACGCCTATATATCTGTTTTCTACCGCCTATATATCTGTGTTTCCTACCGCCTAAATAATGGGCAATATTTTGAAGGGCTGTTCAATTTGATGCCAATTTCGGGATTTTTATCAGCGCAGCTCCCGTTATCATCGTGCAGTTCACCGGCACTTCCTTGACAAAGAGTCGTTGCGTACAGTGCGGTGAAAAAGAAGTGGAATGAATTGCCAGCTGAGGTTTTCCCGTTACACTACGACATGGGGCTCTTCAAGAGAGCTGTGAATAAGAATGTGGCCAGTCGGCAGCGCAGCCACATGCCTTGGTGTTGCAGGTGTCCACGGGCAGCGGTGAAAATTAACCGGCACGCCCGCTCCGCTGCAATCTATTCTATAAAAAAAAATCTACTCGTCGATGCTTGCGGTTGTAAAAGGACCGTGCAAAATATTAGCGAGTGTTTTATTCTTTTTCTTTTTTTTATTATAGACAAGTGGGCGGGACTAGCAAGCGGTCCCACGTGATGGTAAGTGTTACCGTCGCCCATGGACACCTGGAACACCAGGAGGTATGCGGGCGCGCCACCGACCTTGCAAAATCCTATTCACAGCTTTCTTGAAGAACCCCTATTCTATTTTGTTCCACATTATAATCCTAAACTATGATGCATCACCTTACTGTCGCAATCTTTCTTTCTAAAATGCCGAAAAAATGCCTTACGTTGCATCACTAAAACCCGATGTTTGTACAGTACGTAGTAAACATATTGCGGGCGAACGGGGCGATTCTATTTGCGGTGATGCCGTTGCCACTACCATTCTCTTTGTAAATATGCGGTTGATGGTTTGCGGGTTTTCATATAGCCGAGTATACTTTAGCGTACGGTGATAAATATTTTTTAACGAAATAGTCGAGCACACGGCCTTTCTTTATTGAGAGCACATTTCTTTATTGTCACCAGAGAACCAAAACCAAACCAATCTATAAATTTGCTGGCGTCGATTTGTTCATTCTGTTAAAATTTTGCGTATACTGAAAAAATAAATTCGAAATCCGTTAGAAAATTACCGAGATATTAATTATAGCTATTCAATGTTTCCCTAATTCCCTAATGATAAATCCCTAAAATAGATATATGATCATTATGTTCTTTGGACACTACCGTATATCTTTAAAGACGTCTTTGTCTACCCCACCTGACCATGAAACAACGATCATTTTACAAAGTAAACTGAACCGCCATTATACGCAAGAAATCCGCAAACAATCGGCATGCGGCTCGCATCTCGTTACTGGCGTATTTGTTCTGCTCCTTAATTAACTGTAGTATCATTACGATGTGTTTGTTCGGAGCAAACATCGTGCAAAGTATTGCGGTGCGCGGTAGCTGGCCGAGTTACGAATTTTGTGGAAGTGCACCACAATATGAATGAGGTCCAGTATGGAGTCTTTATTGGAAACATCAAAATACGCACACAAACGCGCAGCTTATAACTTAAGGCTGGATGAAGAACAGTAAAGGATTGGATTGCAAAACGTAAAATTTTTACTATTTTTGTCAACTGTCGTCATAATCTACAATATTCAGGACTTTATATCATATCGAAAAATAATTTCACTATCATATTTCGACAAGTGGAGTCCATTTGCATATAATCAAGATTTTTCCAGACAAAAACCAGCAGTATATATAATATTTATGTGACATTTCTAATAAACTGTGCGGTTGAAGTATTACAGACCGTTAAACGAATACTGAATAAAGCTCGTGCAGACCTTCCCGTCTTCTACACCGAATATGTGTATTATTTGAGGGGGGGGAGTGCCCATATTATCCCTCTGTCAGAGAAGACTACCTTGAAATGGACTGTATTTCCTACTTTATCTTATTTCCCTGATGTCCGTATGTGTTTCGGTAGTGTGTGACATGTGCCAAAGCCCATTCCCATCCTATCGTTCCCAATTTTCCCAACCCTTTCTCCAAATCCATTCCTATATCTCCAAAGGCAAAGGACGCCCCCTTTGCCTTTGGAGATATACGAATGAATTTGGAATTGAATGGAGATATAGGAACGTTTTGTCATTTTGGACTAATGTTGGCATGTATCGCGGATGTCCATGGGCGACAGTATCCACTTACCACCAGGTTTGGCGTCTTCGTCCATAAAAAAAAATATATAATATATATTTTTCGGTTTGGCTTCGTTGTACGACAAATAATATCAAGATGGATATGCCAAATCGAATGTGTGAACCACCCCAAAGCGATGGTTGTTAATCGCAAACAGCCATCAATCAAGATTTTTGTATTCATTGCGAGTTGCACTACTGTTTACTCACATGACAGTGCTACACGTCTCATCTCCTAAGGGAGTGCATTTGAACGTTGTCTGTCTGTTTGTTTGGTCAAACGGCTTTCATTTTTCTCGACCGTCGAGTATTCTGTATGCAGTCGTGTAATGAATCACCAATTATGAGTTGGCGAAGGATTGCATGGAGTTACAGAATAAATATACTGGAATTTCTGAACTTTGCTCTCTTGTAAACTGATGAAGTAACAAATAAAAAAAATACGGTTAATTACACAGCGCACAGTCTACGCAACATATGTAGTATTCTTCATCAAAGATGAAGAATAACATCACTTGAAACGTTTGAAAAGCCACAAAAAAACAGATCTTTTTTTCATTTTAAATCACATTACAAAAACAATTACACAATATATCTGACAATATACACAATATATACACGTATATACATACACATCACAATAATTATACATATCTAAGGGCGTCATAATAGGAGCCAGTGAAGATCTGTCATCTGCCTATGTGCGACATTCATTGATAATTAACGACTACCGATATCGATAAATCGTGTTCTTGATACTTTAATTATAATAAGGAAAACGAAAAAAGGACAAATTTACTAGCTATTAAATATTTTAATATTATTATTAATCACCAATATCAGATTGAAATGTCCGCTATCGTTGCGGTTATTCATTTTAAATAGAAATAAAAAAATGGTCAACCTATAAAAACAAAACACTATAAAAAAGTTAAAATAATTTATTAGTATTTCGTCTTATCTAGAAACATGCAGTCGCGCCAAGGACACCACTAGAACTAAGGCGATCGCAGGGCGTGCGTCGGGTGAGGAAGCGTTTCCGCGCCTCACCTTATGTCCCGATTGAACGAAGCTCGCTCGTGAACTATACGTATGAGTATGTCCGCACTAACCTGCACAATCTGATGGTCCAGCTCCGCCAAAGCTCGTAACAGGTGCGCAGTGCGTGCGGCCCGCACGAAGCCTCCGCATTCCTCCAAACCAGCCCCTTTGGCGAACAACATGCAGAACTCCGCACGAGATCCACATAGGCTAGTACCTAGTGCACAGCGGAGGGACTGTATGGCTGATATGCGTTCTGAACCCTGAGCGAAAAACTACAACTTTACCATCGCTGTGGAATAACTCTATCAAAGTAATACATCCTTCAAAGATATACCATTAAACCGTAATCAGCCCTTTTTGTATCGACCACTGGATATGAGCCTCTTCATACACATTGTCTTGTGCATGAGGGATGTATGGCACGCTAGTTAAGCTGGTTGAAGAATACATTCATTTAGAGATGGTGTAGTTGTTCCTCGGGGCTTGTGGTAGACGTTTTATATTCAAATAAGATATACATCCTAAAACGTAACTGCATCAGCATATCGATAGATACAGAATAATGTATAATTGAAGAGCTCTTAAAAATATTTGATACTTTTTCTTCGATGACTATACCTTATAGACCTTTTGTTTATATAAAGATGGTAGCAGACAGTCAGCAGTGGTCAGCGATGGTAAGCGGTTACTGACGCCCATGGACATCTGCGATACATGCGGACAGCAGTCAACAACGGGTCTTTAGAGATTTAGGGACCAGGATTGGAAAAATAATTGAAAAGGATGAGGAATATGAAGGATAACGGGATAAGGGAACGGATAGCTGGGATAGTAATAGGCCAGTCGGATGGCCCGACGACTTGAAGAAGTTTCTCGGTAGTGGTGTATAGCGGAGATCGTGTGGAGATCTCCGCTCGTGCGAGTCTTAGAGAGGCCTATATCTAGGAGTGAAGAGACTCAGGTTGATAGTGTGGCACGGTTAATCCGTTGATAAATTTAGGCTTCATTAAAGATGCATCAAATAAACGGTCACGTGTCTTTCCATTCAACCGCTTGCTACCACCTTCTTCACGCGGTTGTCGATTCTACGCCAAACGTTGCTTAATCGTCCTATTCTTTTTTGAAGGTCAACAATGTATCCACAACTCATCGAGTTTTCTAAATAAAAGCAACCATTTACCATCAGATGTTTTCTAGTCGTTATAAGGATTTCATCACCTAGCCCAAAAGAATGAACCAATAAGACGAGACTCACCGTATCAACATCGCAAGGGTGGCACATGTCTGCGCAGACAGTCAGTAATGTCTGTATGCTCTCGCGCGCCTCGCCTGCCCCCTCCGCGCGCGTTATACACCCGCTGAGGCACAGGTAACTGAAACAAATTGACATTTTATACACTTTGAACTCTGATGATGACTAGCAACCTCGACGATGGGGATATCACACACTAGGGGGTCCAGAAACCGATGCATACCACTAACAATAGGTAATGAAACGAATTACTCTCTACGAGCTCTTAAGAAAGATGTGGATAGGATTGCGAAAGGTCGACAGCACACCCATTTATCTCCTGTATTGCTGGTGTCTATGGACGGCAGTAGTCGCTTGGCCGCATGGTGGTAAGCTGCCTCTGTCTTATAAAAAGTGAAATGGAAATCCTGAGGCTCCATATTTGAACAAAGGCAAAAATGAACAAAGAAAACTTTACAATAACTATGCAAATTTCATCTCACGTGTTTGTAATGTAAGCAAAGGTCCATCTCACGTACAAACATCAATTACGTTGTACATGTCACCCGCAATTAGATCACAACATAATCAGACACAAACCTTTCGTTTGTTATTAGTGTTTTAAGGGGAAGCTCGAATGATGCGTTTACATTCACACCTTTGAAAAAAGTACCGAAAATTCAAAAATTTAATCTTGTTGGCTACGTATTTAATTAATAGCCTTTATTTTACGTACCATAAATTTACAATTAACAAAAAAAAAATTATTAAATTATTGCGATTTTTACTTTTCTACAGCACAGTACTGAAGCAAAAGGCTTGGACAACTTTTCCCATTCCTTTTTATTTTTCTTCCCCACGTGGCACCTACTGTTGTTTATATATCGTCCATCTGGGAATGGGAATGGGGTATTTTTCTTTTATTTTTCTCGGGGTAGTAATAAGGTGGTCCACTCCCTGGTTCCCGCTTGACATTGAATTTTGGGTCACGTTGTATATATACAATGCACACCGTTATTTTTTTAAATTTAAGATGACTGGACGATTTAAAAAATTGAGGCGCGTGTAATTCCCATCAATCCACAAAAGTCCTCGTGGTGGAAAATGGCCCGAAACCCGAAATCTGTTTCAAAGTCTTTGAAAGTCTGTTTCCTGCAGTGGAACGTTATATGTTAGAATGGTTTCTTTCGTTTCCAAAACACGATATATAGCGTAATGAGAACAGCTTATAATTATTAACATAATCTACAACTCAATAAAGTGCAGTGGTAAGGAATATTGTGGTCAGTAGTATCCCCGACTCAGCGTAATATTGTGGTCGCCTACAGCAGACCACAACACTGATTTTCAGAACGATGCTAAGTTTTTTTTTTATAAAGTTTTATTGCGGACGAGCAAGCGGTCCCACGTGATAGTAAGTGTTACCGTCGTCCATGAACACCTGCAACACCAGGAGGTATGCGACGTTGCAACATCCTATTCACAGCTTTCATGAAGAACCCCATTTTATACGTCACGGACGCCTCCAGAGAACAATCTAAATATTTATACATGAGCAAATTACTGAGTTAGTTATTTCTTCAATTTTCATTTTTTTATGGACGAAGGCGGCAGACGAGCATACAGTAAGCGGATACTGTCGCCCCTAGATATCCGCTATACATGCCAACATTAGTCCAAAATGACAAAAATTGGCACGATCCCAGATGCGCTGCCTACCTTTGGAATTATAGGAATGGATTTGGAGAAAGGGTTAGGAAAACGGGGAGGGGTAGGATGGGAATGGACTCTGGCACATCTCACACTAACTCCCGAAACACGTACGTACATTAGGGAAATAAGACGAAATGGGAAATGCAGTACATTTCAAAGTAGTCTCCTGTGAGAGAGGGGTAACGTAGCCAGTCGGGCACGCCCAGCGACTGATGGATTGCAGCGTGCACTCTCTCCCCGACAAATATGTTAGCTTATAATATACTTATGTTGGCATCACAAAGGAAGATGTCAACATATCAAAGCACAATTTAATATATGTGTACAGAAGTGTAATCTATTATAATTGACACTAATCAAATTTAGTTAAATCTAATTTCACCGTGTGAACTGCTGCACCTTAAACAAAGCGCAAGTTAATCCGAATGGAAAACAAACAAACGAGAGCAGCCGCTGTGTCGATCAAAAACAACTTGCCAGGGGCCATCGGGATTATCCTCTGATACCAGTTGATCTAGCTGGCCGTGTAGTGTGGGCAGACTTTATAATAACACCAGCACATTTCTTCGCGTGGGTGTAGTAAAAGGCGACTAAGGGTTTAGTGGGTGTAGTAACAAGCGCTGAGGAACCTCTAAAAGACTGGACTCGTCCACCATCTTGGCCAGCGTACCGTTTTAAAGCCATAAATCTCAGTGTGTGTCTGTAGCCCCCCCACAGATGCGCGGAGGGGTTAGACGCAGAGTGGGCACTTCGCATAATTTGTACTTTCGCATAAAATGTGCATAATCGCTTAATTATTATTTTATTTTTTTTATAAGTAGGCACGTTTACCAACCCCTAAAGTGTACTCAAGCAAGAAATAATGTAAAATTGTAAAAATTGCAGCACCAAGTATCTTTTAGATCCCCTTTCTTTAGATCCAATTACAACTTGTATAAATATTTGCCCGACTGTACCGCACTAATCGAATGGCAGGGGAATCGACGATCCAGCTAGTTTGCACACCGGGATTCGCCTGCTCTGATTTAATAGGCGATTGATACGCTTACATAAACTCTTCGCTTTAAAAGGTTAAAATTCAAAGTGTGTACATTAATTAGGTAAGACTTTTTCATTTTGTATTATAAAAAGATGGCAGACGAGCAGAGTCCACGTAGTGGTAAGTGAATACTGTTGCCCATGGACATCCGCGATGCATGCCAATAAGAATGACAAATGTTGACATGTGCCCGGATGCGGTACCTACCTTTACGAGGTTTATAAACGGTTTTTGAGAAATGGTTGAGAAAATGGGGTAGGATAATATGGGATGAGAATAAGCTCTGACATTTCTCACTCACTACCGAAACACGTACGTATATTGAGGGGATAAAGTGGGATATGTAGTACAATTTATGGTAATCTCCTGTGAGAGGGTGATAACTTGGCCAGCGGTCGTCGAATTGCAACGTACACCCACATCCTCACTAAAAATCTCAATAGATATTTGGAATATTAGAACGGACAAGATATATCTAAACGTTCTACCGACCATAGAGCAATGTTCAACATGGTGGCATCTCCTAGGTATCTAGAAAATTTCCGAAAAAAGCTTTTATAGATCCTTCAATTTATGGGAAGTTTTCGTCAAGAACTATTAAGTTGAGTATGAATTTAATATGGTCTACTTACTAAAAAAAAATAGTATAAAAAGACCCAATTCCGTATAATTAAGACAAAAGAGCGCTTTTAACTCTCGACATTTAAAAACGAACGACAACATGGCGCCGACGGAACGTCAAGAATTCGAGTCGGAATTCAAAATATCGCCCCGTGATTGGTCACTCACGCGTAATATACTTAAAAACAAGTTTATATTTGCCGTCCGTTCTAAATATTTATAGTGTTATTGCGTTATTTTAAAGTTATGTGAGGTGTATAGGCGAGTTTGTAAAAGTAAAACCTCAGATAACGGTGGACCTCCTCGCAACGAGTTGACGGGCTTAGATAAGGTAATCTTAAATATTCTCGGTCGAGACTTGGGATGAGTTAGTTTGAAATAGTCGCGTTGAACGGCCATGGAACTAAATCTCCATATATCGGGTCCTACGTGAAGGGCCTTAACTTGAAAAACTTGACTTCGAAGACACCTAATTGATGTTGTAAAAAGTTATAAACATTTGTGTTTGTCTAATAACCATTTATAGGTAAAAAATCCTCAAAAAAAAGAGGAATATATTTTATAACTTATGTACTCTTTTTCCTTGTTTATTCATTTACTTTTTTTGCACTGACGGACTTAGAGGCATTCTATACCAGTCGACAGTTGGTTAAACGTGAAAAATTAAAGCGGTTGCAGAAGAAATTAGATATTCCTAAGCTATTACTTCTATCTATTACCAAGGAGGATTGGAAGGTGTAATGGGATAACAATAACAAGTCCCATACTTTCTATTCTCCGTTTCCCAAATCCACTTCTAAAACCCCCAAAGGTTGGTAGCATATCCAGGGGCGTGTCAACGTTTGTCATTCTGAACTGATGTCGGCACATATCGCGCATGTCGCAGGGCGACAGTATCCACTTACCTCCAGGTAGACTGTCTGCTTGTCTGCAAACTTCTTTCCATGAAAAAAAGAAGAATGCGCTATCGGTGACACCTCATTTGCATATAGTCTATGCTAGATACACATGTGCCTTTTAAACATCAAAATATCAATTTTAATTAGCAACTTGACATAAATGCGCGGTCATAGAAAAGTGTTCATGTCAGAAAGATACGACGCTAAATGAAAGTGATTGTAATGAATTATAGATAATATTTCGTAAGTAACACATGTCGCGACTGAACAGACATGTCTAGTTTAACACCTCGCACTTGTTTTGTTTTTATTTCATACAGGCTGATTTCAAAAAGAAATATTGGAGGTCGTAATGACGATTCTTAGATGATAATTAATGTCAATGCACCTTTGAAATGGCAGGCCAGAGCTCAACAAATACAGAAATCACAAAGATGGAGAAAGAGGAATGGAATAATAACTGATGGATTATGCCAAAAAAATCGTGGATAAAGTGACTGTTATTATATAATTTAAATAATATACTGACTGACCGATTGGCGCAGTTGGTAGTGACCATGCTTGCTGTGGAAAAAGGTCCCGGGTTCGATCCCCGATCGGACATACATATTTAATATTTATTATGTTTAATAAAAAAAAAAGACAAATATATGGTCGAGTCTGCGTGTGTGTCTGTGTTTGTCTTTGTATGTGTCTGTGGACCCACGACAGGTAAACCTAGTGTGGGCCATTAAGTGTGGCGTTATTTATTATTATTATTTATAATTAATTTGTAAAATTAAACCTGAAGTTGAAACAAACAAATAACTTTGTCAAAATTATTAAAAACCTCCATATACACTCCCTACCAAGTACATTTATTTTTAAACTCGTATCTACCTTTGAATAAATCGATTTAATTATGTCTTTTTCTTCTGTAATTGTCGATTAAGCCACATACTACCAACATATTATGTGGATGGGAGCGTATAAAACATTTCAACTAAATAATGCAAAACTAGAACCATGTCGACCAATTTAAAATATATACCTAAGACCGTTCTAACATAATTATTTTAAGGAATAAATCAAAAGCTACAGACATGTGAAGTTTCGTTGTCCTGTCTAAATTACTCAGACCGGGCGGCAAGGAGGCGCACGCTCGCGACTTTGGCGACACGCCTAGAATTATAAATATACTAGAATTGTACTAAAACTTATCATGAAAAAAACCTATGTCAAAAATGGTTTAATTACGCAAAAATTAAAAATAGGTTATTCAGTATCAAGAGTAAAATCGATTATATTTTACTCTTGATACTGAATAACCTATTTATAATTTTTGCGTATGAACAGGTAGCGTCAAGTACCTACATTGAATGAATAAAATAAAACGTCAGGTTAAATTCAATAGTTATCGTTTTTGCCGCTGTTAACAGTAAATCAATAAGAAGAAACAAAACATTCTAAAAATGAGCAGCCTGTATACAATGTCAAGTTGGCGCCAATGATTCATGGCCACCGTCGGGCCAATCGCAACACGTTCTATATTCAAACGCGCTAATGGAAGACGAGCTTACGAGCGGCGCCTGCGCATCTATCCAATTTAGGGTTGCTGCTTAATAATTTTTTTTCATAATTACGGGAAATGTTTTGATACAATAAGTCTTAGTGCTTCAAAATTTGATAATTTTATTTTCCGTTTGCAACCAAACGTGGCCAAATGTGCCAGTTGTATTCTTGTAAGATAAATCAATGAAATCAATTATTGTTTAAGATACGACAGTCACAAACAGAAATACATGATCAACGACAAAAAGCTGGATGCTGTAGAATCTGTCCCCACTCCTTACTGCAGTGCTATGCAGATTTACATGTTTTTTTTTTATTGGAGTCAGACCTTTCTGTATCCACCGCTTTCTGTATCCATTGTCTTGTGTATGAGCGGTGTATGGCCGTAAAACGCCACGCTGGGTAAGCGGGTTGGCGAGTCCACTCTTTTAGAGGTGGTGTAGTTCCTCAGCGCTTGCGGTAACGGTTTGTTATCCCTTAGTCGCCTTTTACGACAAGTATGGGTAGTGCTATTCTACACGTATAGGCGGCCGACACCACACGGCACATTTCCGTTTATCAAAGCTTATTCTGATTTCTTTTATCAAAACGTTTATCAAAGTTTCTGATGATCTATGTAATTATTTTTGTAATAAATGTTCTTTCATAGAAGTTATTAAAAAAATAAGAACGAAAGATGTAACGGTTCTTGTTTTGAAATTAATGTATAATGAATATTTTACCAAAAATAATATTATACGAAATTATACTAAACATGCAGAAAATATAAAATTTGTGGCATCGGTTAACTTAAGTTTTTTTCTCCATCAATGTTTTTTAATCGTGTAGTCCTTATTTCATTTGTCTCTTTATATTTTATCAAATATCAATTCTACGTCATTCACACCAAAACTGGGGAAATAATTGAGCTACGCTGGCAACACTGCATGAAAGCACTCTCCCGCAAGAATTTATAGTGCGTTTAAAATGTTTTCGTTCTTAATTTCAGTTAGATAAATAGCCCCGGCGCATTTCGGCGCCTTTTACGAAGTGAAATACGTTCCCCCATTAAGGACATTGTGTCCCCTTTGATATGTTTTGAGGCTTAAAACGTCCAGTCAAGAAAGACCCCTCATATCTCTTATTACGGTTCTACAAAGATATTTGTGCGTGTAGCTGGCGGAGTTTATGCGATGTGCTAACACGGCAACCTACGTTTAAGATGCATACATTTAGTACCAGACGATATATATGGCACATTGTGAATGAGAAAATATTGGCACATTCTGCGGTAAGGCATTCTATAATTCCCGAGTCTGCGATATGAAATATCTAGTAGCCTCCTACCAAGAAAGTGCCGATGAATGTACGATCTGCTCTCGATCTGCAACCTGCAACACCAGGAGCTACCGCTCTGATGTTGATGTTGCAGTGCTTCGTCGACGCACCGGGTCCTGTTAACAGCTGTCGTAGTATCGTCCTATTAACAACTATTGTGTCGTACTCGTATTTAGAGTAACAGTAGCTATTACCCTCGTGTCGTAACTTAGTGGAAAACCTTGCGTTGGCAATTAATTCCAGAACCTTTGGTTTCGCGCTGTAAGGAGCGGTTCCTTGTCAAGGTATCAAAGCACCGACTTAACAACGCATTTAGGACGTATTCCATTTTATAGCCTTGCGAATCGACAAAAAACAGTTTGGTTATCGATAAAAGCAAGAATAAATCTGTAAATCTGTATTTCTTTAAACATATGAATTTGTGAGGAGGTCAGGATAAAATAGCCGAGATCAGAAATTGTTGTGGCATTTTAAAAGTGTGTAAGGTATGTTAATTTGGATTGAGTGAACTTATTTCAATTTTAACCGCGCTGAAATCAAAGGGAGGACTGATTTAACATTTCCCCTAGTGGTTTGTTTTGGAGCTACAATCATAAAGAGCTTTATTTCTTTTCTTTTTTTATGGACGAAGGCGGCAGACGAGCATACAGTCCACCCATTGGTAAGTGGATACTGTCGTCCATAGACATCCGTGATACATGCAAACATTAGTCCAAAATGACAAACGTATGCACGCACCCGGATGCGCTGCCTATCTATGGAGATATAGGGATGGATTTGGAGAAAGGGTGGGGTAATTGGGGAGGGATAGGATGAGAATGGGCTCTGGCACATCTCACTCACTATCCAAACACGTAAGTTTATTTAATTTGAGGACAATCTGAAGAACGCATTTTTAACAGATAGAATCCCATAATGGACTCTATAAACCACTAACTAACCCTTTCAATAAACTAAAAACATTATGCAAAATCCCAACAGGTGTCTACACCATAAAATAACTCAAAATCATAAAACTCATTGGATCGTGCCAAACGATGCCAAGGCGTGACTGGGAATATAGAGACGTCAAATTTATTACATTTTAATACACGCATATAAAAATGCAAATGTTATTTAAACAAATTCACTGCAACCCGCCCTTTATGGACTATGTTGTATGAGTGAATAGAACGCTATTGAAGGGTTTCGTTATCCCATTTTTGAAAGGATTGCTCAGATTATTTGAATATATTTTATACTAGCGACCCGTCCTCACTTCGCTTCGAATTATTAAATTTAAAACAATCGGAATAAGATATTTTCCTGCGGTAAAATGGAGCCTATATTTTAAGTTAAACCTCTAGCAATACATCGGTGAAAACTGCATTCAATTCCATGCAGTAGTTTTTACGTGATGGGTGTACAAACATACAGACAGACAAAATTTCTAAAAACTGTTGTTTTGGCTTCTGTTGCTCTAATAAAGATTAGTTTTTTTTCAATATCTATAATGTACAGACGGCCTGTTACAATTTTATTATATGTATATTTTATATATACCGGATGTCCGAATTCTTTTCCTGAGCCTGAAACTGTGGGTTCTGCTTATGATGTAATTATTTTTTGTAAAAATATCGGTTTCCACTAAGTAAATTGAATTTATTAAAAATTCAATTAAGAAATGAATTTATGTAACAAAAGGACTTGTGAGATTTTTTTCCGTTATTGGAAACGTTTTCCATGGTTATTTAATTTTAAATGTATATTTTAATAGAAACTGTGGCAGACGAGTGGGCGGCCCACGACCAGTATACCAGAGGGGTATGATAAAGTGTAACACCACGGGGGATGGAGGTGCGCTGCTGACCTTTGATTTAATTAAGGTTTCGTTTAGCTTTACATTTGTTTTATTAGAAAAATAATATTTTACTCATAATTAAAAATACTAATAAGAATATTTATTGTTATTTAATTCAAATACATACTTCAAATTTAAAAATAAAACATCTAATTGTCATTTTTTATTTGTCATACGTATTCTATCGAATCAGTTCATTGAATGAATAATAATTCAAGTTTTAACGCCTAAGGGTAATACTTATTTAATTATGTTTACTTATTTTAGATTTTATTCTATATAAGTATATATTCTATTTTATATTCTAATAAGATTTATATTCTAAAATAAGTATACTTAATTATACTTATTTTAGAAAACATACAAATTATAATGACACGTGTCATAAATTCTTATTTTCCTCAAAAAAATATGTATAAAAATTTTTTTTCTTCACAAGGTAGTAGAAGACAAATTTTAAAAAAATCTTGCGGACCTCTAAAAACATTCAATATTTACAAACGCGAAGGGGGCGGGGGGAATCGGGGTAATCCGGGTAAGTAATTCTCTCTCAGTAAGTAATGCGCTGATAAATGAAATTAAATCGCACAAACAAGTGCTATGCATTCGGCCCGCGGCTCCCCTTTCATGTTCTTCTCGGATGATAGAGAATAGTGATGTGAAAACTCGATAACATGGTGAATGTTATCGAGATGAAACACTTTTGGCTTAAAAGACAGACACGCTTGAAATAATATTTTGAGAAATATCTAATGAATCTAATTTGTCGGGAATCGGTTAGATAAGTATTGAACATTGTTTTAAAGGTTTTTTTCTTTCTGGTATTCTGGTAGTCCAAACATCAATCATTATTTTAAGTTGACAATACTGCTGTCGCAGGTTCTCTCTCACTATTACCTGAGATATGCAAAGAAGTTAAATATAATTGATTTGTTACAAGTTCTTTAATTAAATCAAAGTAAACAGTAAATAAATTTAAATTTCACAGTATTTAAGCTAAACCTAGTTCTGTTTGTAATATAACTGGACTCCTGTATATTTTCCTTCGTAGATTCACATATTTTACCTATTCTATATAGTCTACTGACCTTAGATCAAATCGGTTTAAAATAGATCACATTTTATTTATATGGAACTATCCCTTTGACATCTTAAAAAAAAAAAAAGTTTTTTTTTATATATGGAAAAATTACAGGATATACAAAAATCTAATTAAAATAAAAAATGAACAAGTAGTGCTAGTCTATCTCATACATTTCTCACTAAGAACATCAAATGTAATTTCCTTTTAGGCGTTAATAGTGAATCAACATGTAAAAAATATATATATCTATATCTAAGCAAAAAATATAATCAATCATAAACATGCAAATAAAGATTTCTAAGCTAAAAACTGTTATAACTTATCGACAAAAAAAAACATCGACAGCTCCCATCCCTCAGACAAAGTTAGCAAAAAGAACATCGCAACTCGACATGTGCGAGGCAATCTGTCGCTGCTACTACATTTTCAAGCACCTATTTTATCTCTTTCTATCAGCATTATGTTGTATCAAGTTGTCTCTGTCTAACACCCTATCGGTACACACCCCAAGGCTACGGTTGTCGCGACTACTTAGCGATGGCACAACGATTATCGCTGTTGCGATGTATTGGATTGTTTTCGATCGTCCAACTCGATTATTCGGTAAAACAGGTTCCGTATGACTGAATAGTTATTTCTAAAAAAAAAAATTGAAATCCTTTTTGACTTTTTACAATTTTTGAGTATTATTTTATAACAAGTTTCACATAAAAGCTATTGAAATTTAATTCAATTCAGCATTATTAATTATTAATATTAATATCACTGTTCCTATGCGCCTGAGTTCAAACATGATGTCTTTTAATGATATCTATGTTTTTATACCGTCCTTTCTTAAGACATTTAAGATTTTTGCGTTATTCACACATATTTATCAATTTAAACGGGTCTTAACGCGAATGTTTACCTTATTAATTTTACTCGATGTTTCGGTTGGGATGCACCGATCGTGGTCACGAGCCGACGAGTATTTTATTTAGGTAAATAGATACCTATAGGTGGACTCTTATTGGGTTCTGCACTAGGACAACCCCGTGTCACGTTTGAATATTGTTCAAAAAAGATTTACAAAATGACCTATTTCTTATTTATTTGATATAAAACATTTACAGCGCTTAAGTTATAAATCTACACTAATATTATAAAGAGGAAAGATTTGTATTTTTGTATGTTTGTAACGAATAAACTCAAAAACTACTGGACCGATTTCAAAGATTCTTTCACCATTAGAATGCTACATTATCCCTGAGTAGCATAGGCTATATTTATTACTACAAAAATTAGGGATCCCTCAAAATAAAATGGCTATATTTTATATTGAAATTTTGAAAAAAAAAATCTTATTAACCGAAGCGAAGCGAGGGCGGGTCGCTAGTTATACATAAATGTAAATGTGCCTAACCTCATGGCCATTTAAGGATTTACATTAAAAACCAAACTTTTTTTTATAGAAAGAAGGCGGCAAACGAGCATACAGTCCACCTGGTGGTAAGTGGATACTGCCGCCCATAGACATCCGCGATACATGCCAACATTAGTCCAAAATGACAAACTTTGGCACGCCCCCGGACGCGCATCCTACCTTTGTTGATGAAAGAATGGATTTGGAGAAAGGGTTGGGGACGTGGGAAGGGATAGGATGGGAATGGGCTCTGGCATATCTCACTCACTACCGAAACACGTATAGTCCCGGAATGAGCTAAATGCGTGCGGAAGGAATGTGACCATTTTTTGTCACTTGTTTTTAGTGTTGTACTACAATGATCTTACTGAAAGATCGATATCGGTTTTAGTCGATATTTTTAATTTAAATGTCACGGTCAGAAGTAAAACACAAATAATTATAAAAAACATAACTTATTTTTTAACATTTTTATTTACTTTCATTATTTATTTATTTATTATTTATCACACATTAGATAATATAGTAAGTAGGTATACATAATTTTTAGTTTTAAACAGATATTTAATGTTTAGTTTTGAGAAATAAAGTTAATAAAAAACAACAAAGCTTTTTTGAATAAGCTTGGTCACTCATTTTAAAAGTAAAATGTATTTTAAATTTATAGTAAAAATCTACCGAACACGTGTTATATCGATGACGCAAGAGAAACAATAGAAAGTGAGCAAGCGCATCCCTTAACTAGCCGGCACAAGTGCGGCGAGACGGCTGAGAGGGGGGTGTGCTCGGGTCCCCACACCTCATACCGCGCGCGCATTTAGCTCATTCCGGGACTATACATACATTGGGGAATATGATAAAGTGGGAAATGCAGTACATTTCAAGGTAGTTTTTTGTGAGAGAGGGGCAACGAGGCCAGTCGAGTGCGCCCAGTGGCTGTTGGATTTCAGCGTGCACTCTCCCCCTCCAAACTAAAAAACCAACAAACTAAAAAATGTTAACATCTGAACAGTATATATACAGGAAAAATAATAACTTTTAGTAGGACTAATTTATGGTAAATTTATTATATCTGATATTTTATATTATTTTTTAGATTTTTTTATAAATAATTCACCACGAACACCTGCAAATGCAAGGCGGTATATGTTTCCTCTCATTTCACAAGTATAGAACCCCCTTAAAAATTACACCCTTACACCTTTGATCATCACGCGCGGTAACCACATATCATCAAAAAATAAATATGATTCCGCGTCAACACCTATACACAGTCGCCACAATAAATCTCCACTAATATTTCACCCCCAATTGGCCACGTGTACCGTCTCACGAGCCGGGGTCGGAATCCGCCCACACCTGGACGTTCGCACGGCACTTAACGGAAAACCGTATGGGTACGCAGACCCCGTGACAGATTTGTTTTAGAGCGTTGATGTGTTGCTTTGGGATTTTGTTTGGGTATTAAAGAAGAGAATTTGCAAACATACATGAGCTGTCCCTTAGTCGCTTTTTACGACATTTTTACGAAAAATATGGTGTAGTTCTACTATAGTCGGCTTCAGAATATCCCACCCCATCTGTTCCTGCGGGCGTTGTGTCGTGGGATAACAAAGTCGTTACCAGTAGCCCTGAGGAGCTGCACCACCTCTAAAATAGTGAACTCGCAAACCCAGCGTGGCATTTTAAGGCCATATATCCCTCACTCAAGACAATGTGCACGAGAAGGCCCGTGTGCCCAACAGTGAATGTCAAAAGGGCTGGTTACGATTTCCGGTTTATCAATATAAACTTATTCACAGTTCAAAGAACAAAAATCATTCTTTAAATTTATACAACAATCAGGTGGACAAATGCGTCCGTCCGCTCGATGAATAGCCCAATAATTATGATCGTTGTGGGCATTCTACGTAATGCAGTGAGCACAACAACACAGCGGGGCGCGCTGCGGGGTGCCCGATTGAGACGTCATGGGCGTTAGTGTGTACGTCGCTCTAGATTGTTTTATTTTTATTCACGTTATTGTGTAGTGTCCTTAAATGGATTCTATTATTGTTTGCTGAGATACTGGAAGTGATTAGGTAACTTTTATTTTAGAATAGGTGTTAATGAGGTGACCTAGGTGATGGTGAGTGTTGCCACAATACAATAGCTGCGGTGTGACCGCCTTTGCTAGCTAGCAACCCCCATCCAAATGTGACGATATCCGAGCAAAATTATTGTCGATATGGGCTTATTGACTTAGGTTAAGATTTTCTGACTTAAAATGTCATTGTTTCAATATTCTGTTTATAAAAATGCTCTAACATGTGATTTTAAAGATAAATCAATAAAAAATACCAATGGCAGCAACAGTAGGAAAAGAGATTTCCAAGTCATTTCACTACTTAACCCGCCAAAAGTCCGTAGTCTAGTCCGTTTGGTGGATTTTTTGAAATTTGAAATGGGTACATTTTTTCAATAATCGCCAACAATCAAAACCCTGCCATCTGACATCCATGTCACCCTAGTACAAAAAAATCACACGAGTGACAGACACACGTTACCGGAGAGAGTCGGTAATCGAACTCGGTCCCCTGAGCTTACATGGAAACCGCATTTGTGGCACGCGCCTAACGATAATTTTACGTTAGTTATACTCGTAAGTATAATTTAACTACAATAATTTATATTATAAATAACGCTATACTCAATGGCAAACACTAGGGATTCCCTGTATAGTGTGTCCAGAGACACATATAAAGACGAATACACCACTCAGACCAGTCTTTACGTAAATGAATTGGCCGTGTGATGTGGGTTGACTATACTCGTAGAATAGCCTTCACCATATCTCTTTCTGCGGGTGTCGGTAAAAGGCGACTAATGTATAACAAAGCTGCTACCACAAGCCTTGAGTAACTACAACACCTGTAAACAGTGGACTCGCCAACCCGCTGAACCAGCGTTGCGTTTAAAGGCCATACATACCTCGTGGCCAAGACAATGTGCATGAAGAAGACGAAAGGGCTTATGCCAACGATGTGCGAAGCTACGAATTACTAGAATGTTGGACAGCTAATCCAATGTACAACTTGGCTACCACTGGGATAATACTCAAAAATATCAACATACTCGGAATCCCACAAAGAATACACCTATTTCACAAACACATACACACAAATAGAATTAGACAAACACAATGTTCAATAATTATCCGGCACGCGTCTCGCGAAAATTATACACACCCCACAAAATTACCATTAAACGTTACAAACTAAATCTCAACTTTATTTGCTGCACCGTAAAAGCTACACTAACGGCAAACGTATCATTGTACTGTCAAGACCATTTATTATTTACATCTACAAAACAAACACTCGACCTTGTAATGTTAACGATAAGGATTTTACTAACAGCGTTAGTATTTTTGTGTTGTCCAAGCCACGTGTATATGACATATAGAGGAGCACACTGGGGATTCTGTCGGGAATCGAACTCAGACCCTTGAGGATACATGATAACCGCGACACACGACATTGCACATGTCACATGTGATGGGCTGTGTATTTACAATGTTTGCCAATATAGGTCAGACGAATTAGTTATAAAGCAAGACGTTCAAAGAATTTTGTTCAGACACACAAAGATGAAGGATTATTTCCGTGCATGGCATCAACCCATCTCTTCCCGTGGGTGTCGTGAAAGGCGACTCAGGGATAATAAAGCCGCTACCACAAGCCCGAAGGAACACCACCTCTAAAATAGTGGACTCGTCAATCCGCTTGGTCAACCTGGTGTTTTAAGGCCATACATACCCCATGCACAGATCAATGTGTATGTGTATTTACAATGTGTATCAATGTGTATTTACAAGTGGCGTGTCCAACAGGGGACGACTTAATACAGATCTCGGGAGAATCATTAGAAAATTGCAGACACAACTAGTTTTGACATATACGAGAATATAATATGAATTTATCAGAAGGTATCAAAAAGTCATTATCAGCTAGATTTAATTGGCAGCTAATTAATCTATCAGATTGTTAACAGTTACTTTATCAGAAAGAACGGCTCTAAAGGATTTATGTACTAAAACTATGAATTACTCATATATAGACAGCTCCATGTAGTCCTAATCGGTTAATTGAACCCTTCCACTTGATTACCGGCTCAATCCAACTAATATAATTAGTTACGTCACTGCACATATTCGCACGCCATATGCCATATTCATAAATTATATCATAACAAGGATAATAAAAAGTAGAAATGACAGGCGTTAAATAATCATCGGTTCCATGATTTTTATTTCTTTTTACACTAGCTTTTAAACCAGTATTCGCATGCATTTGTAGTGTAATATGTCATCGTTTAAACGTCCCACTACAGAGCACAAGCCTCACCTACCATCATACCAGCAGCTGTGTCTCTCCACTGTTGGATACGTGCCTCTCCGTAGGACCGCCACCACACACGATCTTCAGCTCTTCTCGTCCACCCACTACCGGCGACTTTCTTCAGCGGCATATATGGCCTCACCTAGTAATCACTATGCATTATACTCTTCGGTTTTGGACTGTATTCCACCACCACGCAGGCGAACATGCGACCTAGCGATATGTTATTTAAATCCGCACTTTAAATATAAACTCAAAGGAGCAGGGTGAAGATTTAAACCCATGATCTCACGAATAAGAGCTGAAAATAAATACCCCTAGGCTGTCACCACTCTACTAAAATACTTACCATACTATATCATACCATCAGCCTATGTCTCTCAACTCCCAACACACGGTCTTCGGCTCTTCTCATCCAGCCACCGCCGACGAACTAAATTGAACTAAAAATTACTTACATAGGTACTAGATTTACAAGTGCGTACTAGTAGGTTAGGTTAAGCTAGTTAACTTAGTCGGTTAAGCATCATTCGTCTACAGCGGCAAATTCTTTGTATTCCCGAGTAGTGTTTTTTTTGGTATTAAAAACATGACTAGTCGCGATTTAGTGTATTGTCCGAAATTCTAAAGTAACAACTACTTCACTTTACGCGGTTCGAACCGCGCGTTCGCTGTCCATATTTAACCGCACGGTTCATATCAACCGCGCGAGCCCCGCTCGAGTCTATCCTCCCTCTCTCGGAGTGGTCTCTGTAAGAAATAGCCTTCTTGGAAGCAAGAAAAGCGTAGGTACATCGGATAAATACAACAAAAGAAAAATAAAGCCGAAATACTTGTACAGATTTCAATAAAATATGCTATTTAATATTCAATAAATATTAGTAGTATTCCAATAAAATATGCTTTTAAAATAACCCAACTAACTCAATTCCGCCAAGAAACAATATTTATTTAATAATTCCAGCCGGGACTCGAAGGGGTGACCCCCTAGTTGGGGACTCGCATTCAATTTGTGTTTTGTCAATGACGCGCGCTCGATTTAATGGCAGGTGACGTTTCTGAGTTCCCCATAGTTGTATCCACATTACATAAAACTGGCAGTAGTTTAACTCAGCAGATACCATAACGGTAACCAGCTCTTTTAGTGTCCACAGCTGGACATCGGCATGGTCATGCACATTGCCTTATGCGTAAGGCATGTGTGTCCTCAAAACGCCACGCTGGCTAAGTGGTTTGGCGAGTCCACTCTTTTAGAGGTAATGTAGTTTCTCAGCACTTGTGGTAGCTGCTTCTTGTGGTGGTAGCGGCCCACACCACACGGCAAAATCAGAGCATTTTTTTTTTTACAAAATAAAGGCGGCAGATGAGACGTTGACCATAGACTTCCGCGATACATGCCAGAATCAGTACAGAATGACAAGCGTTGGCACGCCCCTGGATGCGCTGCCTACTTTTGCAGATTAAGAAATGGATTGGGAGAAAGGGTTGGGATAGGATAGGATGGGAATGGGCTCTAGCATATCTCACTCACTACCGAAACACGTACTTACATTGGGGAAATACGATAAAGTAGGAAATGCAGTAAATTTCAAACTAAAATTGAACAAGGTAACTATTACACTAGGGACAATGCAAAACAAAGCATAAGAAATAATACGTGAATCAAGCCCGTTCAAAAAGATAAATAGAAAACGGGATCAATAAATCATTATTTGATAAAAGAGGCATGTACTCAGGGTTGTCACTTGCGTAACGCCTTTGCTCAAATCACGATATCACGTTAAACAGTGTCGAGCGCGGCGTAGCGAGCCCCTAAGCTTCGTATGTTTTGCGCGCGTGTATATACATTAACTACCACTTGCTCAATATATTATGCAGCGAATATATCAGTGATAAATGCATTGTAACGGGATGCACCCTGTTTGTTTAGGAGTTATTGTCAGGTTTTTGTGCCATGTGTCATTTTGTACAGTATTAAAATGTAATTAAGTGGGTGTGCACAACAATCTAATCAAGTTGTTGATGTGAAAGAGATAGTTTTTATAGTTAAAACCATTATCACTGAGATGTATGTAATTACAACAAGCAATTGAGCTCCGAAACAGGCTTCGTCTTGATTTGATTTAGAGGTAGATGGTGCAATGTATAAATGTATGGTATAATGTCTATATAAATATACACAAATACATTTATGTAGAGGTATATAAACATATAAATTTTCATATACAGAAATATACATATTTTACAAATAAAAAAACATGAAACTTGTTTGTGAAACGGCAACGGTACAGATGTGTAACAAACGTCGCATCGCTAACGCTAATCAAAAATAAATATTTACTCTGAATATCAAATAATCATCGAACCCCCGCCATTTTTAATAAATTAAAAATGTCCTCCCGAAATTAGCGGATGCTAGGGGTTGCGGCTTCGCTGCGAGAGGAGCGGATTCATTTTATTTTTATTTTAAAACTGGTATCAGGCTCAACAAAGGTTGCCTTTAGCGATCTCTTCCAGGTATACAAAACTTACGTAACTATAATTGGGCCGTTCTAATAGGTGGGATTTGACATATGACGAACCATATAATCCACTGATGTGAAATATTAATTGTCATAGACACAACGCTTCCAAGAAAACGACGCTTTAAATTGATCGAATTATATTTATTAGTATCGTGTGGTTGTATAACTAGATCAATTCTAGTTTTGTACACCTAGTTACTCGTATATAAACTTGTATCACTTTAACTGTAGGTGCAATAAAGTGCACTAGTACGATAAGTTCAGGTTTGTAAAAGAGTAGACCCGTCAACCCGCTTAGGCAGCGCGTCGTTTCAAGATCATAAATCGCTCGTGTGCACGAGGACTGTACATGTGCATGACAAGACAACATGCACGAGGAGGTTCATATCCAGCAGTGGATACTAAAGGGGCTGGTTATGGGAAGGTAAAATTATAACATAAGTGTAGATGTTCGGGAGAATAGTGCTCAAACTGTTCTTGAAATATATAACAAGTATCTTAGACTAAGACAGCATATTTATCAAGTTTTTTCTATTGTCTCTTTATTTAAATAAATTGATACGAAAGAAAAGTAAAAAAGTCTTCAGAAAAGTGCCAGATAGAAAGTGAAATTTTTTTCGGACCAACCATTTTCATTCATTTTGATTAGTGACTTTTCCACGAGTCAATCGCTCCGCCTATCAGCCCGCTGCAACTGCAACCGCGTGCGAGGGGTGTACCCGTCACGGGGCACAGTCCGCTTTCATTTTCGAATTAGGAACTCAACTTTTTAATTTCGCAATTGGTGGGCGGAGCGTGGCGATTGGTCGCCAGACGACATGCTGACTAATTACAAAGAGCTCATTGGCTTTCTGAAGGCGTAACGTCAAGAGGACAAATGTTTATTCTTCATTATAATAATGCTGTTTGACTTAAAATTTACAATAATATGAATATATTAATGGTTTAAACATAAGCATTTTTCATTAAAATGTAATTTTAATATCAGGTGAGGGTTTCAGTTCCACCGAAAATTCAATAAATTTAACATGAAATTTTTATAGAAAAATTATAATATACTAACTAACACGAATATCTGATGTCAAGTTACTGTCGCTTATTTGGATGTCTGTGATGCTTTTACAAATTGGTTTACTTAAAATATCTATCACTAGCAACCCGGCCTCGCTTCGCTTCGGTTTATTAGATTTTTTTTCAATATTTTGTTTCAAAATTTCAAAATAAAGTATTACCTATATTAGACACGGATAATGTAGCTTCCTATTTTCGAAATCGGTTCAGTAGTTCCAAAGATTATCCCCAACATAATAACAAGCCTACAAACACAATTTTACCTCTTTATTATATTAATATAGATTTACTAGCGGTGCCCACAACTTAGTTCGTGTCAACTTTATTAATGATTCCCGTGGGAACTCTGTAATGGATCTGGTAAAAAGTACCCTAAATATTGATCAGAACGTAAATAGTTTTTACGTGATCCGCGACCAGACCGACGAACAATCTAAAAAATATTGTTTAGGTTAAAAAAAATCATTTGAATTTTATATTGCATACCCATTTTTTTTTTTTCAAAAATTTTTTTCATGTACAGACACGGCTATGTTCCGATTTTATCATGTAGATATATGTATGTACGGACTAGTTGGTTAATAGTGCACCCGATAAGTTGTGGAACCCAGTAGATTCTTCATAAAATAGTATGTAAAAACAAGAACGATGTTCAACTTGTACAAACCAGCAAAAAAGTGTATGAATGAACCTATTACCTCACCATTCACTCATATACCATTATTAAGCAATTCCACAACAATCAAAGAGTAAAAAGAGTACTCTATTCCATAAGGAAATCAGAGCGTTCCACTCGATTGTAGACAATGAAATCAGCGCTGCGAATCGTATTAAGTACTCGATTCGATTATGGTTCCAAGTGCTTGATAATGCTATTATGTACTCGATCGAGCTGAGATTTTTATGGACTATTCCGGAATCGACCGGTCCATTTACGTTCTCTAATTCTCAACGACAAATCGGCAGCCTTTATTTTTATGATATATATATATATATAATTTTATTTATTTCATATTTCAATATATGTAGCTAGGAGTCCAATTATAGGTCTAGCAACTTTAAGTGATACCTATAAGCTCCGGGTTCCTGGAGTGTATCAGAAGCTATTCCTCAGTCCTGAATTTTGGCCAAAAGGGTCACTACCCCTTTCCAACGCTTTAGAAAAGCGAGACCGCACAAGAATATTAGCAGTTAAATTCATTATATTATACGTATTCTAGATTAAGGTATTTATTGTATGGGCCTTAGTTGCCTGAAATAAATAAAAATTGATCTAGTATCAGTATGTCCTAGTTTTGTAGGGGGAGAGTGGATGCTGCATTCCCAGAACCGCCGGGCGCACTCGGATGGCCACGTTACCCCTCTCTCACAGAAGACTACTTTGAAACGTACCGCATTTCCTACTTTATTGCATTTCCATCAATGTACGTATGTGTTTCGATAGTGAGAGAGATATGTCAGAGCCCATTCCCATTCTATCCCTCTCCACTTTCCCAACCCTTTCTCCCTTCATTCCTTAATCTTCAAAGGTAGGCAGCGCATCCGGAGGCGTACTAACGTTTGTCATTCTGGACTTCAATGTTGGCATGTGTCGCGGATGTCTATGGACGACAGTATCCACTTACCTTCAGGTGCCTTTTTATACAAAAAAAAAAGAAAGATAAGATATTTATAATTTCTTAATTTCAATAACAATGATGAAGATAAACCATCTATTTAAGTAATATAATAAATAATTAGTTTCTATAATATTTAACTTCTTACGCCTCCAGGCCGAGAAATAGGAGTAAATAAAATATATGCTATCTTTTTTAGAAAGAAGGCGGCAGTCGAGCATACACAGTCCACCTGGTGGTAAATGGATACTTTCGTCCATAGACATACACGGTACATGCCAACATCAGTCCAGAATGGCAAACGTTAACTTGTCCCTGAATGCGCTGCCTACCTTTGGAGATCTAGTGGATATGGAGAAAGGGTTAGAAATATGGGAAAGTATAGGATAGTATGGGCTCTGGCAAATTTCACTTACTACTGAAACACGTACATTGGGGAAACAGGATAAAGTGGGGAAATGCACATTTTATACGTAATTTCTAATCAGGAATCGTTACTGATAGATTCAATAATCCTAGCGAATACAAAGATCACTTCACCGTCCACTATGAGTATCATTACATTTACTTGCTATGCACGTTTCAATCGAACCGCCTCGATGCGATTAATCGATAATCACTTGTAATCTGCCGAATATCGATGTCGCATAACCCCACTTTACTTTTGCTACAGAATGCACAGAGCAATGTCAAATTAATTCAAAATGACGTTATTATCCGAGCATTGGGGCCTTATTGTCAGTACGGACAATTTTTTTTCTTTTTTCTTCATATATGGCAATAGTGCAATTAGTACATTCTGCCAGTGTCATGTTTTATTCGTAATAACAAGTCTAAAACGTATCCTGTCAATGTCCAGTCCCGTCGAAGTCAGGAGTCGCTCAGTAAAGCGAAGCTCCCTGGAAGCGCACGAAAAACGCAGACCTACGCTTTTATTTGATTATTACAAACACCACGCGCGAAATACACTTTCAAGTTTAATAAACTATCACTATTAAACCAAAATTTTTACAATAATCAAACTAAAACTTCACTTCTCGAGTTCCCGTAAAACAGTCGAGGTATGGACTTATTAAGTTTGGTTAACATTTTCCAATTTAAAATTTCCTTGTTTCAATATTCTGTTTAAATAGAAACATGCTGTACCATTTTTAAGATAAATCGTTATATCTGGGAAACTAAAACGACAGTAAGAAAACTAAAACGACTCGAAAAAATCTATATAAATAAAAAAAGTAAATGCTGTTCGTTGGTAAGCGCATCACATGAAAACGGCTGGACCGATTTGGCTATTTTTTTAAATGTTCATAATAGTCCGAATAAGGTTTTTAGAGAAAGAAAAATTGAAAAAGTTGCCCGGAAAATGGGAAAATTCGGGAAAAACTGAAAGTGCTTTTTTCTATGGGATTTTTGTATGAACTTTTTAAAATTATTGTATTATTGAAGTTTGGACAGTCTGAAACGTCTGTCGGCTCAGCTAGTAAGGAATAAAAATAACAAACTTTATTTTGCAGCAGTATTCAGCGAAGAAAATATAAAGAAATTATAAAAAAAACTGATGTCAAAATATTTTATATTGTAAATCGTGTCTGAACTCGTATAACAAAGATGGGAGTATTTGTTTAAATTTGATTTCTACTCGATGTTTCATGTTTCGTGACTAGTGACCACGGCTGGTTTAACCCGTTCGGCGTTCAGACCGCATTTATAACATAAAATGTGTACAAAACGCGAAAATTTGAAATATATTATGAGTAATTATTATTATTCTTTTTAAATTTTATTTATATTATTTTATAGACCAGGGAATTTCTTGAGGGGGAGAGTGCACGCTGCAACGCTGCTGGGCGCGCCCGACTGGCCTTTTTTTTTAAAGACAAGGGGGCGGACGAGCAAGCGTCATCATAAATGTTACTCACAGAATACTCTAACTCACACGTTAGTCACAATCTCTCACAGAAGACTACCCTGAAATGTACTGCATTTCCCACCATATCTTATTTTCCTAATGTACGTACGTGTTTCGGTAGTGAGTGAGATGTGCCAGATCCCATTCCCATCCTATCCCTCTTCATTTTCGCAACCCTCTCTCCAAATCCATTCCTATATCGCCAAAGGTAGACAGCGCATCCGGGGGCGTGGCAACGTTTGTTATTCTGGACTAATGTTGGCATGTATCGCGGATGTCCATGAGCTACAGTATCCACTTACCATCAGGTGGATTGTATGCTCGTCTGCTACACACACACATATATATATACACATATACATATATATATACACACATATACACATATATATATATATGTGTGTGTGTGTGTGTGTGTGTGTGTGTGTGTATATATATATATATTATGAGGAAATCTTTATTATTATTATTGGATTCAATAAGGTATGTAGTTAAATACCTTAGTTAATAGAACGTAATTAATACATAGACAACTCAAGATTATCTTTCATCAACATAGATCTGTATGTTTTAATCAACTTTAAAAATCGTAATCTCTTTATTTCATACACATTCTATCTGAAAAAAAAAACTATTTTGGTGCATTACTTCATACAAATTGGACTTTATTATAACACTGATAATTTAATGCAATCATCACTAAAAGCATTACAAAATATACACGAGCAGGTAATGCATAATAAAAAAAACGCAATTGTATAATAATATATTAACGAATTAATAGAAGGTATAAATTTTAACCGACAAAACTATAAGCGTTGGAATAGGCTAATGATTTGGTGAGTAAAAAGTTTTTGAGTTTAAATTGGGATTGCTTTTTTTTTTTTTATTTATTACCAAATTCTAAACAAAAGACATAAAATTATTATAATTGTATCTAATAAAAGAATAAAGGTTTGTCTAAGATAAAAGATATAATTGATCTACGATATAGTTGACGGCTTCGCCGCCACGCCGTATACAGAAACTACCAGATATCAGTTTTTAATTTAAATTATCACGAGTACGTAAACGTACGTTCATAATTTACACCATCCGAAAAGCACTGTACCTAAAAGCAACGATATTTAATAATTAATGTCTCTGTGTGTCTCTTACTCTGTACTGCGAGGGGAGACCGGGGATGCATGGCACATATGCACACAATGGCGTAGCACGAATCACACATGTGCGCTGTTTACGTCCTAGCTCGATGACTGCGTGAATTCAATCAGGCTAATGCGTGTTTTGACCCGCGTTCTTACATCGTTGGGTCGAATTATACGTGTTCAGCTTCGAAAAAGTGATAAGTAGTTTTGCTGTTCAATAGATATTTAAAATATAATTTGCAAATAAAGTGTATAAAGGTGAATCCATTTTTTACGCTAAAAAATAAATAAGCTTCTAATCGCATATCTAATGGTTAAAATAGGATATTAAAAAATCAGATACGTATTAAAATAATCGTAATTTACAGTACGAGAAATCAATCTGTGAAAATATAAATATCTTGAAAAACGATCGAAGAACAAAGGAACGTAACAAATAACAATGACGTCATTCTGCTACATTGCTATTACCAGGCATACCACTTGACAGAGATAACATACCACTTGATAGATCCCTACCAGACCCCACCTCAATTAATCTTAATAATAATATAAAAGAAAATAATATAAAAAAGCATCGCTAAAACATGTACCAATGAAATAAAAATTTAGGCATATACAAGTAATGTGTTCTGAGCAACAAAGCTCATATGTAAATTAACTACTACTGCTATTGAGAATTACTTAATGGAGGCGTTCAAACATTCATTCATTCAAATCTCACCCCGGGTCCTGTTCTTCTATCAAAATTAGAGCAGAGGACTGACGTGACACTTTATTGTTTTAGAAAAGTTCGCGCCAACTGTGGCAGGGAACTGAGCCCTTCTTTTTATTGTTTTCCTATTTTTAATTAAACGTTTGCCAGCTATGAATGAGACCTGTTTGATAGGGTGTTAACGTCTCAATGTTGGAGTTATTTGTATTGACATTTGTATTGTTTATTGTTAGTTATGGCCCGAGCAGTAGGAAGATTTATAGAGCTTTTCTAGCAACGTGTTTTATTTTGTTTATATCGGTATTATTTACAGGAAAGAGACGGATTATATTATCGGTGTTCAAAGTATTATATTATAACAAAAGTATTATTTAATGGAATATAGAGAAGGATTTTTTAATAAACAATATTGTAAAACTGTCACGACACATCCCAAAGTATTACCTGTCATACCGCGATTATGACTGTCCTATGTTATAAACCGTTCCTACAAACTACACATATACATTCGGCAACGATTCTTTGATATGTTAATGCGGGGTTGTCTGCTAACAAAAGGAAACTAACCAAAATCAGCCAAAAAAAAATTAACAATAAATGATATTAAGCAACATTCTACGATATTTTTTTAAAAGCGTATAAGTTTTGTAAAACAATTTAGAAATGAATGAAAAAAAAATAAACAAAAAGTGAACATGGCATAATGAGAGAAAAAAACTCAATATACTCACACTTTCTAAATAAAAAAAAACACACTTGAAATAGTTTTCAAGTGGGTTCACTTCACCTTGTATCCACTCAAAAACTCGCAAACCCCACAGAAAACTCCATTTTTTATGATTCAACTATGCCCCATCTCCCCAAATTACAACCGTGAGGGACGCGAGTGCATTAAACAAATTAGATTACGGCACACGTAACTAAATAAACGCACACAAAGGACCCATCATAATATTATCATAGTTTCCTTATGCATTGGCTTCTGTTTTCTTTCATGAAGACAGGTCTGTGCCAAATGTAATTGAAATCATTGAGCCCTTTTGAATAATAATATCTTTGACTTTGCCGCAAAGATCTATGAGAAGGTATAAAATACTACAATCAATAACATAAAATCTATCTATATACAGCTGGATACAGGCCTCTCCCAAAGCTTACCACCACGCTGTGTTGATCTTTGGACTAGTATCTATACGGTGAATTTTAAAACTTTTGACTTTCTGCTTGATTTGATTGACCATAGAAGACGCCAAGTCATAATCTCAGAACATAATACAAGGCAGTTTTTAAACTGCAAAGTCACATACTTGGAACTATTTTTTAAACGTTTTTTTTTAAAGTGATTAGGGTTTTCAATTACTATTTATTATAAACATATAAAAAAACTTAGGCCGCGTCTGTGTCGACTACCTCCTCACTCCTCACGTATATTGTCTAGTGCACGAAGGATTTTGCAGCCTTAAAATGACAGGCTATCCAGACAGGCGACGGGAGGCGGGTTGGCGAGTCCACGTTTAGAGTCGGTATAGTGGTATTCTAAAGGCGATCGACCTTTATGGATCTATAAGGCCAATCTCTATGGAATACAATCTTTAAGGGGGAGAGTGCACGCTACAATCCAACGGCCGCTGGGCGCGCTCGACTGGCCACATTACCCCTCTCTCACAGAAGACTACCTTACTGCAGTTCCCACTTTATCTTATTTCCCTAATGTACGTACGTGGTTCGGTAGTGTGTGAGATGTACCAGTGCCCATTCCCATCCTATCCCTTCCCATTTTCCCATCCCCTTCTCTCAATCCATTCCTATATCTCCAAAGGTATGCAACGCACCCCGGGGCGTGCCAACGTTTTGTCATTTTGGACTAATGTTGGCATGTATCGCGGATGTCTATGGGTGACAGTGTCCACTTACCATCAGGTGGACTGTGATCGCATCGCCAACATAATATGTGATTGATTATGAAACAAGAACAGTAAATTTAGCATTTCATTTAATTATCAATTTACGTATTTGTTTTGTGGCAAAATGAATACCTATAAGAATAGGTTTTCTTCGATATTTTTTTTTCGCTTTTTTTCTTTATAGATAGTAATACTTTCATTACATTTCTAGTTCATACGCGTAATATTCCCTTAGCCCTTTGGAGTTACATACTAAAAGGGTGTTCAACTCATCTTTAGCCGCATGCCTGCGCAGCGCTGATTTTAGCTATCAATATAGCTACCCGTATGTACCTATAATACGCACTTCTACATTTCGCGTGCTTAACCATCACGAGGGTTACAATACGGTATACAGTTACAAGTGGCCGTCGCTCGCAACTGTATCAATATTTGTCGAGCCGCCATTTTGTATCGAGTGTCAGTCGAAGCTACTTTAGCGTATTCTGCAGGAGACAGTATTGACAATCGCAAGGAATAGAAAGTTTATTTCTCTTTTAGATTGAGACCAGAAAGAATACTAAATGGCAAACATTTGTAGACCGACACGTCATATCAATTAAAATAAAGTCCGACGTTTTAGAAAAATAAACGTTTAGAGAAAAATTGAGCCCTGTCTGACATATCGTTTGCCATAGATGTTAATTCCAAATGTTTACTTTGTCATAATTTAGGAACTACTGAACCGATTTCGATTATCTACGGACTTAACGTTCCGTCAACCCAGTGTGTCGTGTGATGATGGCCAGCAGGTGGCGACTAAGGCATAACAAAGCCGCTACCTATTTGTTATGCCTAAATTTGTTAGGCTTTATTTGTTTGTTGTACTGTATGCCTGGCTTGTTTATTATGTTGTTGTGCCCTGAGGAGCTGCACCACCTCAAAAATAGTGAACTCGCCAACCGGCCATATATCGTTTACTCGAGACAATGTTCATGAGAAGGCCCATGGCCAGCAGTGGATACTGAAAGGGCTGGTTACAGTCAACATTTCATTCCAATTTAAGTTATGATCTCTGCAAAACGTACTGAAATATTTTCAAAATTTACCTAAAATAATGTAGAACAATAAAGAAGATCGACTTACCTGATAAGCGAATGCGCTCTACTCCGCAAGGCGCTGATGACTTCAGTCACTCCCCCCGCATTCATCTTGGTTTCTTCGTAGAGGCGAGTCGAGCAGAGTACAGAGTCCAGTGCGACTGACAGACAGTCGGTCAGCTGTTTGGCTAAGTCCATTTCCTTTTGGTCGGAGCTCAAGTCTTTTTCCTGAGGGCAAAATGTTTGTCACTAGCATTTATCAGGGGTTTTGCCCACGTTGGACCCGATTTCCTAATCAGATTGTCAGTACGTAGGTATCTAAATGACTTGTAAGGGTAAGTAGCCCTTTTATCGTCCACTACTGGACATGGGGACATTATGGTCTTAAAACGGCACGCTGGCCTAGCGGGTAGGCGATGGAGATCGTACAACACACGCACTTGAAAAATATATAAGTGATTATAGTTCAATTTAGTTAGTAAGTAATTTTTAGTTAAAATTAGTAAAGTATTTAACAGACTTTCAAATAAATGTTGATTTTTAATATATTTTTTTATAGAAAATCCCCTACGTGCTTCTGTATTCAACCCGAAGGTTGGTTGGTAAAGAATTCGTTCAGGCCTTAATTAAGCTTGCCTTTTGTAAGATTACCTAAGTTTTTTTTTCAAATTGGCGAGTGTTCCCCAAACCGAATACGAATACAAATATTCGGAACAGCCCTAATATTTAATCTAATATACACGATATACACAAAATACACATATCAGTTATACATTACCGAAAATAATTGACCAAGCGCGATTATCTTTTTCTCATATACGATGCACCATATTATACGTAACATAGTTAGAGAGATATGCCAGAGCCCATTCCCATCCCACCTTATCCTTCCCATTTCCGCAACCCTTTCTCCAAAAACATACCTAAATCTTCAAAACGTAGGTGGCACATCCGCATGCCAACGTTTGTCATTCTGGACTGATGTTGGCATGTATCGCGGATCTCCATAGGGATAGTATCTGATTACAATCAGGTGGATTGTATCTGCTGCCTTCTTCCGTATAAAAACACCATTATTGTTGAAACTAGAACTTTAAACCATAAAATTGAAACCCAAATATAACCTAAGCCACATTAGGTGCCATAACCTTATAAAAGTAACCTGTAGCTGACATATAATAGCAAATGGGGTGCGGCCTCCATTAGGCTGATGGAGCGTTTAGACGGGAGAGTTTACTTGACTATTTATTAATTGATGGGCAATTTATTTATTTACACACTTCAGTAAATATGCTGTACTACATGAATAAATAAACACAATTTTTCATGTTTTTTTTTTAAATTGTATCAAAACAATTAAAAACACAGGAGCAAAGCCGCGGATAACATTTAAAAAAAAAGGAAATGAGCCTAAATCAAATTGAATTTTTCAAATATTGTAAAAAATCCTGACTGAACAATATCACCGAAAAGAAATCCAAATTCCTGTACCGAACAAAATTACAACCAGAAATGTAACTCAAAACAAACTATTGATTCCAAGAGCCAATAACTTCTACGGTAGACGTACCTAATACACAATTTATAATCGCTACAATGTTAAACGAACGTACGTATATTGGGAAAATACGATAAAGTACGTAATACACTACATTTTAAGGTAGTCAGAGTGAGTCTTCAGTGAGAGAGGTAATGTGGCCAGTGGCTTTGGGAATGTAGCGTGCACTCCCCTCCTACAAAATTTACTGCGGTCATTCAAAAATATGTTATTTCGTTAATCGTGATTTACTGCTAATTTGGTGTTTCTTGCGGCTCCTTTTAATACAAGCAGATCTATAATATTTTTTGCGTAGAGAGCTACGTCATGTGAATCCTGCGTGAGTCACAATATTTTGTATGACTCATATGAACTAAAATAGATACATTTTCTTATCTTTATTGTGGCCAATTTAGGTGCCTATAAACTTGGGCAGATTCTTTTTAGTACGATAGTAATCATTAAAAATAAGTTTAATTATTTATGCTATAAGTTGAAGATTTTTTGTTTTTATTTTGGGCATAATTTATCTGTATATTTGTTTAGATACCTGTTTAAATATTATACAATATACATATGTACTCCCCTACCACTTAATGTCTTTCATAAACCAAAGGTTGTAAGGCATTAAGTCCGCCTGTTAGAATTAAGTTACAAAAAAGAGTAAATGAATAAAAGTAACTGTGATTGTCATAATATGGATTAGTTTTAAGGCTTGTTCTGTATATAACAGATTCTGAAAAAGGCAGATTTTTGATGGCAGATTCGCTAAAGGATAGAAATTGTATAATCAACTAGATTATGAGTAACAGAAGTGTACTTACTGTTAACACTGTATGTGGTAGAGAAAATGAAAAAAGTAGGCCTCAACAAGATAGAAGTAGGGAACCTTATAACGCAACTATAAGTATATTGGCTTTGCTTACTTCAAAGATCCCTGAAGGTGTCTTAGCCATTCAAGGATTGGCAAATGATTCTGAAGTCTATTGCAATTTAATAATTATTTCTCGGCACAATAGACGAGACTAATTACACAGAATGTTGAAGGATGGCATGGGATGGGATGCTCAAAAACAGTTTTAACTGTTTATACAATTATTAATAAATAATTGTTGTTGTCGTTGCTCTTTATTGTACTTATAATGAATTGTTACAATAAGACATTACAGTATTACCATAAGTACAAAGAAAGACTTATTCCTTGAAGGATTCTCTTCCAGTCAACTAGTTCCAGTATGAAAGAGGTTAAATATCAAGACAGAAATTTACGAAGAACTGAAACGTACCGCAAACGGAGACGGCGGTGTGGTTTAAAATTACTTAAAAAGATATTTAAATCGACTACATAATTACAAGTGCACTGAAATACGAAATTTCAGTATTATAAAGAACGTTTAGAACGCTTATGCACAGTAAATTGTATTAAATTTCAAACTTCTCTTCGTTAGGGCATAAATAAACCTTTTTTAAAACTTGTCTTACTGCACTTCTGTCCTTTAGTACATCAGTCATACACCGAATAATTGAGTTTTAATACACATTTCTTAACCTTAACTGACCTTCAAATAAACAAAAGAATTAAAACACCTCAACAAGTAGGAAGCAGCAAAAAAACAGCTAAAAATAACAATCGCGCACGTACGAAGATTTTATCACAACAATGTTACGTTCGGAACCCTCATAAACTCCATGACATACTGCCTTTAAAAATAAAAAAAAGTAAAAACTAAAGATGGCGTCAGAGATAAGCACAATTAACATGGCCGCAGGCCGCCATACATTTCAATAAGTTCCTTTTAATTACAAGTAATAAAATAAATATATTTCCTTGCGAATTCCACGCGGCGTGATTAAAATACCAAAGTTTATTTTTATTAACAACGAAACTTCGCGGTGGATGTATTAAAAGTTAATTTTATATGTCGGTTTCTCTCACGAAATTAACGCGATACGTTTGCTTCCTGTGTGTAGAATTATAATTGTAAGTAGAATTATAATTGTAATTGTGTAAGTAATTGCAATCGTCAACAGCAAATCAAACAATGTTTGAATGTTTAAATAATTTCAAATGACTAAGGATGTCATTCACCAAGCCGACGAGGGGCCGCTATATTTTAATTGTCTTCAGAGAACGTAACACAGTATTGTCTGCTGCATATTCAATTATTTCTTATTATATTTATCAGATATTTAACATCGATTGTCGTCCACTCTTTGTAAATGTAAATATTATATACATATTATTTACATATTATTATTTACATTATTACATTTACATATTATTTACATCTAAATATTATTTACATTTTATAATTTGTTATATGTTTAACAGTAGAATTACTTAGATGTAGCCCTCTCCCAAAATATTCACCACCACAAGCATTTTTGGCTCGTCTCATCCAGCCACCACAGGTTGTCTTCAAGTCTTCAAATTCATCAAGTTGGCAGTCCACCTGGCCGTAGCACGTCCCTATACGTGTTCTCCATTCAAAAACTCGTCTACCTCATCGAATGAGTTGGTTTTTCTTTTGGAATTACCACTGACAATCCAAAACACTTGGAAGTTGTGAATATGTATCAAAGTTACCTGTAGGTATACTGTAGGTGATATATGGACTAACAAAGGTCAACGACCATTCTTGGGTAGCACAGAGGTCCATTACAAGCCGCTATAATATCTCGTTTATGATAATCATATCATTATTACTACATAATCCTATGTTTAAAATCCACGTAAAATAGAGCTGTAGTTGAAGAAATTAATAGGTAACTCAATATATATGAAAATATATTACAAATAAATCTTCGTTGATAATGTAACAGTTTTTACACTAACATAAATTTAGATGCGGCTATAATCTAAAAGGTCGTATCAAAAACATGCTCTCTGACAAAAATGTATATCTTAAAAAAAGACGGTCAAATCCTCAACTAAAAATTCAAATTTAAGAACGACAAACTGGCCAGTATTTTAGAGCGTCCAAACCTCAGAGATAAGAAAAAATAACCTTTATTCTTTTTTTTTTACGATCGCAGAATTTGTATAAACGAGCCGGCCGGACCTAATTAGAGTTCACGTTATTGGTTTTTTAATGCCTCCAATACGATAAATATTCAATAAAAGTATACGGTCCATATTCGGTTTTATTGTACGGTAGCGAACAGTTACTACGCCTATTAAAGCAAAATTATATTTAAGGAGGCTGAGAATTTCAATTACAAAATAAAATTTCGGTGGCTGCATATAAAGTAGAATGGTTTTAAAAATTGACAGATCGATCATAAAATTGTAAAAATTTGTATGTTTTATTGTACATTCAGCAATCGGACACAGCTTAACACACTAGAAATAAGGACCAGAATCGCATGATTTTGACGTGTTGCTGACTGTACATTGAATGGTTAAAGCATTTTACTTTACCATCGACATTCTCTTGACTGCTGGAAATACAAATAGGTCTTGAAGACTAGCCAGCGTACACGATTTTCTATGTATTCAAATACTACCAGAAAAATGTTCTGTGTATTCAGCTACTACTAGAAAAAGTATCTGTGTATTCAACTACTACCAGTTAAAATGTTGCAGTCGGTTGGTCCACGTGACCAGAGGGCACTCCATACTGCGCTTCCCGATACAAGCTTCCTTTTTCCCCGATTTTTTTGCTTTTTCCTACTGATCATATTACGTCAAATAAGATTTTTAAGGTTTGTCAAAAATACATAGTCTACATTTCGGTTTAGGCGATGGCCATGAACATGAATATAAATAGAATAAACAAAGAAAATTAAAATAATGAGTAATTCGTTTATATTTATCATACTATGTATTGTATGGGTTAAGTTCGTTATAATATCATTAATATTTGATACATTAATATATAAAATAATGTCGTAAAGTCTAATAAGACATTTATTGGTTCCTGGCTGTGCCCGGCATGCGTTGCGATGCGTTAGAATTTTTGTTGTCGTTGTCAGAAACCTTCGCAGGCGTACGCACAACAACTTAGCAAAGTTTCATCGAAATCGGACGAATGGTTTAGGAGCGCATAGAAGACGAACAAACAAACATTATTTTTTATATATTAGACTAGCTGTGCCCGGCACGCGCGCGTTAGATTTTTTTATCAGAAACCTTCGCGGGCGCGCGCACAACAACTCACCAAAGTTTCATCGAAATCGGATGAATGATTTAGGAACGTATAGAAGACGAACGAACGAACAAACAAACATTCATTTTTTTATATATTAGATTTATACAAACAATTGCGAATCAAACAACAGTTAAACCATCTTAAAGACCTCATTAAGAAAGATTACACAGCAATTACATTAAAAATATACCTAGAAACGACAAAATTAATTATAATAGTTACGACTAATTAATGTACCCCATTATGATTACAAATTAATTATGACCGTAAAAAACTAGTAGAGTAATATTTTTTTTACAATTTTGTTTAAAAGTAATTACATTAGATTAAACATTACGATTCATTGTTATTGTGCCATTTAATTGATTCAGATAATGTACAGTAATTGTCACGTGCCTACACCTCAATAATAGTTATGACCTTATATGAAATGTCTGTTGTTCAAGTAATCAAGCGACCGTAGTGGAGAGTGTGAACGCTCCAATGCAATGCGTTAGCGCCGCTTTTAGGGCGCCCACTCACTCGCCGCGCTGCCGGCAGCGTCGTTCAGGGCTGTCACTGGATTTTTAATAAACATTTTTTAACAGTTCACATTGTACTCGTGTACAAACTTAATCGAGATATGGAACTAAACTGTTTTTGTGCCAAATGTCTTTTCAGTCCGTTAAGAAAGGCGTTTTTTACGGTTGCCATCACGTAGCCACCTATTGAATAAATTGTGAACGAGTTGCAAACTCATTTGTAAACATCTGAATACTTGGTGGATCAATACTTTAAATGCACTTGATTAAGAATTAAGTATGATTTTATTTCTAACAACAATCCTCTCGAGAGAACGACGAGCTTTCGCTCGGAAGAATTTGATTGTGTTTAATTGTAATTCCACACACACATTTTACTCCCTGTATTTAAGACCCTGACACATTTTTGAAAAATACCTGTTTAATTATTCGTATTGTAGAATGTTTGTACCTACTAAGTTTTAGGTTAGAGCAAGCAAACATGTTTTCCCGACAAACTGTGACAGCCCGTTAGGAGTTGAGTTTCGAGAAAACTCAACTTAATTAGTCTTTATGTCATAAAAGGAAGCATGTTTCTAGCTTCAACAGTATCGGCTTGCCAGTATTGAGTTAATCAGAACATTTCTCTTTATATAAATATATATTCACAGAATACTAGCTTGAAATGTACTGCATTTCCCACTTTACCATATTCCCCAATGTATGTATTATACGTGTTTCGGTAGTGAGTGTGATATGCCAGAGCCCATTCCCATCCTATCCCATCCCACGTCCACAACTCTTTCTCCAAATCCACTCTTTCATCAACAAAGGTAGGCAGCGCATCCGGGAGCGTGCTAAAGTTTGTCATTTTGGACTAATGTTGGCATATATCGCGGATGTCTATGGGCGACAGTATCCACTTAGCACCAGATGGACTGTATGCTCGTCTGCCAGTTTCTTTCTATAAAAAAAAAATAATAATCTCGTTTTTGGCCGAGACTGTTCGCGTGGTTTAATTACTGTTGTTGGTGGTGTTAATCCGGATTACAATCTACTTACTTGTCAAGTTTCAACGAAATCGGTTCTGTCAATTATGTGATGTGATTGAGTGACAGACATCCAAACATTTAAACATACAAACGTTCACATTTATAATACGTGGAATTTTATAACGAAAAAAAAGTGACAACCCTATCTCGAAGGCGCGTCAGCGGTATAGTACAGTGAGACGTGCACTTGAAACGTCAAATATAGTCTGTGTGGCGGCGTGTTGGTGGTTCAACTTAGCTCCTGGGTATCATAGCGTTATGAAATATTTTAGATCGGGACTTGCCAACTCCAATTTGGCAACATTTGTTGCCAGGCAAACCCATACCGTAACCAGACCGTTTATATTCAACTGCTAGACCGTGTATCTCCTCATGTATATTGTCTTATGCATGAGGGATGTATGGCCTTAAAACCCCCACGCTGGTCAAACGGGTTGGCGAGTCCACTTTTAGTGATGGTGTAGTTCCCGGTGGTTTGTGGTAGCGTGTTATTCTTTAGTCGCCTTTTGCGATGTCCACGGGAAGAGGTGGACGTCGTAAATGGCGACAAAGCAAACTGTGTCAAAATTCAAGATATTTTTTGTTAGTTTGGGTGGTTTGTGTTTTGATCATTATGTTTTGATTGATTTGTTTGAAGTTCGTTTCTATGTGTCTATGGACCCACGAAACATGGTTAATTCGTAGGAGCCTTTGAGTATGATTTTATATATTATTATTATTATTTATATTTCTTCCATTATGTGAAAAAGTGTCATAAGAAAAGGAAAACGCTAGGGAAAAAATATTTATTTTTGTTTTGCGTTGTAAAAACAACTGTTCTGCAGTAGGTATAAATATTCTCAATTTACAATGGCACAAAATACAACTTTTGTCAAAACTTTCTACCCCTTCCTGTCAAAAACTAACAGAGGTCGTAAACCAGATCACGTCAGTAACGAGATTGCGTAACTTCGTGCAAAGGTTGGCGACGTGAGATTGAAGTGCGGACATCAAAATAAAATAGGCGGAAAAATGTTTGCTACCCCTTTTTGCTGATGAAAAAAGTTAAAAAGTACGCCAGTATAGGTTTGTTTTGGATAAACGTAGTATATTTTCGTATTCGTTGATTTATAGAGAACGTTTATAGTGAACTAGAGATTCGCTCTGGATTCGCTTATGTGGCACAGCCTATGTCCATCTACATTTTCTTAGAGAAATCGTTATAAAGAATCTACGCATTAGTTGTTATAAACTGCAATTGTACCTTCTGTTATGTTTTCATAAATACAAAAAAAACATAAATTTCCAAAATCGACTAATAATTTTTTTCAATAAAAAACATAAATGGCTATTGGCACGTATCGCGGATGTTCATGAGCGACAGTATCATCCAGACTCACCATCAGGTGGACTGTCAGCTCGTCTGTCGCCTTCTTTCCATAGATATTCAAAATTTCCTGAGGTGTTCCTCAGGTGTTTCTGAAGTTCCTGAAGAATTTGTCGATTTATATTTGGAACACATTTATTTATTTATTCTTTATTGCACAAAGTGACAAAAGGCTCACAGTCAACCCTTGGACTAAGCAGAGATGGCGCGATAGGTAAGATGCAATGATGGGTAAGATTAAGTAAAACTATAGTTAATAGTGACGCATGTTAATTAAATACCCTAACATAAACAACAGATAAATAATACACATTATTGTCTGTAGTATTTATTAGGTATTTATTTATTTATTATTTATATTTAAGGAAATTTTATTGTTGTCGTTTAAGTTATACTTCTCATCGCACCTCCCAATGCATCTAAGGCAGAGTGATTCCCAAAGTTACATAAACCGCGATTCACCTAAAAAAATGACAAAGTTCAGGACCCAATCTACGCCTTACCTACATGAAAATAGCATTGTGTCGCCGCTGCAGCACGTTCTCGTTTACGTGGCGTAGTTATGTGAAGGATTGTACAATTAAGAAAATTAGAAAAAAATCCAGTATCCATTGATAATCGAAATTTTTAATAAGTATAAATAAGAAAAATCAGAACACTATACCTATTATACTTAAAATTAGATTAAATTCCTTTGTTTCGTGGCCCACCCAATATTCGCTCGCGACCCACCAGTGGGTCGCGAGCCATACTTTGTGAAACACTGATCTAAGGCATTAAGCTCGCCTTTTGTATCATAATATGCAAGAAAGTGTGTTAAATAAGTAAACAAGTCCATGAAAAACGTTTTTAGATGGTATTCAATTCCGAAAAGATTACATCTAGTATAATGCAACCTGTAATTCCAAGGTCCGACGATAATTTTTATTATAACTTATGTAACGAGGTCATCGTATCACTATGTATTTTTGTAATATTTTTATGACACCCTATGGTGTCAGATGAGCACTCGATCCACCGGGTGGTAAGTGAATAATGTTGCCCTGCGACATCCGCGATACCATGGTACTTAACATGGGTCAAAAATGACAAACATTGGCATGCCCCCGGATAAGCTTTGGAGAATTAGGAGTGTATTTGAAAAAAAAAGCGAAGATCATTGCATTATTCTTCCTTATAGTGGGATGGGATGGTATGGCGAGTCGATAATATAACGGGATTATGCCATTCCACTTATTCCACTCGATGGAATGGAAATGGGATCTGGTAAATATGGCTCAATTCTGAATCTGTATTCTTTTGCAATACAAATACTTAATTATTACACTTTTACTGTAATTGATTTTTGTTCATAGTAGCGTCATCTACCACATAGCATGCTAAAATTTCCTATGTACCACACTATAAGCGTAGAGGGCGCCACTATTGCAAAAGCATTTTTACAATACTAGATGGCGCTCATATAATATGACTAATTTTGCATAGTATCGCAGTAATTCAGGGTAAAAATGAATATTCAAATAATACAGAAAACGGTACGAGTAAATATTAGGTCCTTACCTACGAAATTGTCGTTTCATATGGAGACATTCAAATAATTTCTTTTGTTACCTAATTATATATTACAATTAATCGAAGTATTGACCATTATTATCAATGCATTTTTGCCATTTTAATGTAACTTGATTGATGCCTCTGCTATAGAACCGGGGACGGGAATCGATGAATTCTCTGAAGGCGTTTTCCACTGCTTCATCGGAGTTGAATTTTTCCCCCTGTAAAATAATCCAATTTCCGAAAAAGTTGGAAAAATGGAAATCGGGAGGGGCAAGGTCTGGCGAGTACGGTGGGTTACGGAAAATCTCCAAAGGTAGGCAGCGCATCCGGGGATGTGCCAACGTTTATCATTTTGGACCGATGTTGGCATGTATCGCGATGTCTATGGGCGACAGTATACACTTACCATCGGGTGGACTGTATGCTCGTCTGCCGCCTTCATACATAAAAAAAAATGTGCAGATAAAACTACTCACCAGATGGTCTGCGAGCAGTTTGACGACGTGTACACTCGCGTTGGTGGTGATGAAGTGAGCGGCGCTCACTTGGCACGTGGCTATCACGCGAGATATTATCCGCACACACGTGTTCAACGACCTGACAAATACACACCATCATTATAGAAAGAAGGTCTTTTATTATATAAAACATTCCATAGGCCAACTTGTATCTTCGTCAAATATATTGGTTGATATCACCGGAGACAATAACCAAAAAAAAAAAAAAAACGTTTTTTTTTTTCTATTCAGAAGGTTTTTTCATTTTTATTATCTACGGTGATATCAACCTATTTCACGACCACACGGTGAGCCTGGTGAGAAGCACTCTTGGATTACAAAACCTTTCACATAGTTGCCAGACAATGGAATAACTTCCATCGGCATATTCCAATGAACCGACAAACTCCAAGACGCTATTTTTAAGCAACTTCCATACTAATATTATAAAGAGGTTAGGTTTGTAAGTTTGGATGTAGGAGTTAATCTCCGAAACTACTAATCCGATTTCAAAAATTCTTTCACCATTTGAAAGGTACATTATTCCAGATGGACATGGGATATATATTATGTGCAAAAAAATTGACGGGCACAGATAGTCTTAAATATTTGAATTGATTTTAAACTATGTACTTTGATCAACGAGTGCATCACAAACGCTTTGACAGTGAAGGAACGTGAAAATAGAAGAATGGTCAAGAATTTCAAAGGCAAGATAATCTGAAGATAAAAATATTTTTTATGTCTCTTTTTAATAATTAAATTCTATTGTATTATTAATTAATTATTAAATGACAAATTACAATAAAATGAATAATGATGTTATATACAAAATAGTAACTACATCCGAATTATACTTCAATGTAGTTATTATTACAAAATAACTATTTTGAATCGTAATTGCTGTGCCCTACTAGAGTCAATGATGATTTTATAGTTTTTAAGATCACCCATTTATAAAGTTTGATGAAATGCAATTTTTTTTTTTTTTTTTTATGTACGAAGGCGGCAGACGAGCATACAGTCCACCTGATGGTAAGTGGATACTGTCGCCCATAGACATCCGCGATACATGCCAACATTAGTCCAAAATGATAAATGTTGGCACGCCCCCGGATGCGCTGCCTACCTTTGGAGATATAGGAATGGATTTGGAGAAAGGGTTGGGAAAATGGGCCGAGATAGGATAGGATGGGAATGGGCTCTGGCACATCTCACTCACTACCGAAACACGTACGTACATTGGGGAAATAGGATAAAGTGGAAAATGCAGTACATTTCAAGGTAGTCTTCTGTGAGAGAGGGGTAAAATATTGATTATTGAGTAACATAAACTGAAAATGGGGTTCCTTTTCTGGTGTGAAGGTCACATATACTTACTTAGAAGTGAACTGTGAGGCGAGGTCTTCCCTCTCGGCAGCAACGGTCAGAAATTGTCCCAATATCTTTAATCCGTGCACCTTTTGAAAGGTCAACTTGTCCTGTGAGTTCTATTTTGAAAACAATTTCAAAATATATATTAGTCTATTTATACAGAGTGCAATAAAAAATACCTGCATCTTCCTAACAGTGATTTTTTTGTGAGTTTTCCTCTTGACATTTTTCCCTATTTTTTTTCTTTTCTTCCCAAATAGATCATAATTTTTTTTTCTTAAAATAGGAACTTTTACGCCTTGGCACATGTCAGTTCCATCGTGCCCTAAACATACATTCTACAACATTAACGTAAGTACCAATATATCAGCCCTGGTGAGGGCTCACGAATCTGTACAAACTAAATGCTGCTCGTGAATTAGGTTCCCCATCATTCCTGTTCAGATCGTGAGCCCTCACCAAGGCCTCCCGTTCCTGTTGATTCCGGGCACACTCCACCAACAAGTGTTGGACATCTTCAACAATTCCACATACATCGCAATTTGGAGCCAGTTTTTTTTTTTTTTATGTACTAGTGGGCGGACGAGCAAGCGGTCCCACATAATGGTAAGTGTTACCGCCGCCCATGGACACCTGCAACACCAGGGGGTATGCGGGCGCGCCGCCGACCTTGCAAAATCCTATTCACAGCTCTCTTGAAGAACCCCATATGGTAGCAGTTATAATAAAAATTGTTTATTGTGCGTTTTGTGATTTAAACAGATATTTTATTAAACTTCAAAGTGTTATTTGTGCGTAATGTTTTTGAAACATCAAATAAAAGTGTGAAATTGCGTTTTTTGTATGTATCCAAGGATTCCAACTATCCATATCTATCCTCTATCCTATCTCAGTAAATATACTAGTACTACCACTTCACTGTCTAGTTAATTTACCTAGACCTGGACTGCAAGTCGACGAGATGTGTTTTGAATTGTATTGACTTTAAAATTGTTAATTTCGAAGAAATATCAAAACGGGTAATTGCGTTCAATGCGCTAATTGCGTTATTATCTATACTAATATAATAAAGAGGTAAAATTGTGTGTTTGTAGGTATGTTGGGGGCAATCTCTGGAACTGCTGAACCGATTTCAAAAATTCTTTCACAAATAGGAAGCTACATTATCCGTGTCTAATATAGGCTATGTTTTATTTTGAAATTTTGAAAAAGAACAAACTCTTATAAACTGAAGCGAAGCGAGGGCGGGTCGCTAGGTATAAGAAGAGAAAAAGAAGTTAATTTTTTGAAATGTTATCTCGGACTTTCTTACTCTTGTATTAACATACCGTCCGCTTGCAATTTCTTTTACATATTTTGATACTCGGAAGTTTATTACTACGGAAATGGATATTTCCAGATATAAACTTATCGATAATTTGTCATTTTAGGAAGTGGACTTCACGCACCTAAAGAATAGTGAGTACAGAGTAACAAAGTCAGAGACTTCATTCAAACTATTTAAAATAAGCATAAATAACTAGAGTAATTTAAAAAAAATCTTTTACATATTTTGATACACGGAAGTTTATTACTACGGAAATGGATATTTCCAGATATAAACTTATCGATAATTTGTCATTTTAGGAAGTGGACTTCATGCACCTAAAGAATAGTGAGTACAGAGTAACAAAGTCAGAGACTTCATTCAAACAATTTAAAATAAGCATAAATAACTAAAGTAATTTAAAAAAAATCTTTTACATATTTTGATACAAGGCAGTTTATTACTATTTTTTTAACTTCACGGAGTAGATTTCATTTTAAGGTAACAATATGTTTTTATTTTTGTATGAACGGTGCTGAACTAAAAAAAAAGCAGAATAAAAGTAGGTGGCAATGTCAAAAATTGTATCTGTGAGTTCAATGTATACTCTTATTGATATCTTCACTTGAAACAAGATTCTGTAAGTCTAATGGTTTAATAAGTAAATAAATCAGTGTTAATAAATCGCCGGGTAGTGTACGTACCTTATCGGATTTCTCCAACATCCTGTGCAGTTCATTCAACTGTCTCTCCAAGGACATAATATCAATCATAATTTTGGTATTCCTCTCATTTCTACTACTATTTCTACTCATATCACTGAGCGAACTGCACACTGAACTAGTTTTGCTCAATTTCGGCTTATCATTTGAGTCTTTGTTTCTCTTTTTCCTCTTCTTACTTTCACTGCGAACTTCCTCTTTAACTTCAGCTTCTGTGTTATTATTAAATTCGCTCTTCTCTTCGGATTTTTTCTTTTTTGACTTATTGGAATCGACTGCGATATTTCCATTGACATTTTTCTTATTTTTACCTTTCTTGCCTTTGTCGTTCTCAAATTCGAGTCCGTTTATTTCGTTTTTGCAGTCTTTGTTCTCGGGATCGAGGAGTGGAGTGATTGTGTTTGATATTTGTTGTAACACTTTGCACATTTTTGATGTTTGCGGGTACATAATTGTTTCAATAGGGTCTAAGAATGTTGAGGTTTCTTCATATAATGTCTCATTACCGCTGAAAATGAAACAATGTGTCTATGTAATCCATACTAAGTATGTATATATTGATATTAACTTTTATATTTGGCTCCTATTTCTTATTATATGTTGCAACTTGAATGACATGGGACTCCTCTCGGTTATTCTAAGGTTGAACGGAAAAGATTTCTCCTAGGAATAAGTCCGCGTCTACAACAACTAATGTACGAGAAACTCTTGGATACATACATACACACATACAAACACACACATAATTTATATATTTTGTAAAGTAAAACATGTAGATTTTGTTGAAATGAATAAATAAAAAAATATATATACTTTTATATATCCTTGTATGTATTTGTATATGTTAAATAAATAAAATAAAGAATTCCCTGTTATAAGAAGAAACATAATAAATACCAGAAAATAATAATAACTTACGTAGAAAGTAGTTTCTGTTTAACTTTCCTAGCTTTCTTCTTGATAGATTTCTGTTTCTCTCTCTCTCTTCTCTCTTGTTCAAGCCTTTGCGTCTCTTCTTCTAACTCCCTCGTGCTTTGATCTTGACTCTCTGAAGTCGTCTAAAGTAAGAGAAAAGATTATTATTACATTTTATTATTAATTACAATAGGCTATTTTGTAAAGGTTGAAATAAAAAAAGAATCTCTTATCATTGAAAGTAACAATTTCTGTTTTATGACTCTTTTCTGAACTTCATATTTTCCCCAAAAAAAGGTTTTTATTTTAATTTTATTTTTTTATTTCTAATAATATCGAACCTTTTATATTTCACAAAACCGAATGTCAATTTGTCTGCGATGTAGTTAAAATATATTATTCTACATCAATTCTTAAATTACTTTAGTTATTTATGCTTATTTTAAATTGTTTGAATGAAGTCTCTGACTTTGTTACTCTGTACTCACTATTCTTTAGGTGCATGAAGTCCATTTTCTAAAATGACAATTATCGATAAGTTCATATCTGGAAATGTCCATTTCCTAGAACGACCACATCGGAAAATGAGCACATTCTAAAATGATCGTATCTCAAAGTAAATATAGCCACCAAATATAGAAGTTAAAAAAATTCAAAAGTAGCCATGTTGAAATAAAATGACATTCCGGGAACTAGTCGTTGCAAGATATTGGCGTAGTGGGAAATTAACATTTTGAAAGTGGTCATTTTGGGAAACGGATATTTTCACTACGATTAATTAGCCATCGGTTTTTTTCCAACTGTCAGCTGTCAGAGTTCATGTTGTAATAACCGGAGTATAGTCAGATGTAAGCCAATTATACTACATTGTTAATAGTGAGATAGACGCGGTTGTGTTTATGATTTATCAATAGAGTATCGATACCTTTTAAACTAGTACGAAATTATATTTTTAAAACATACATTTTTATACACTATATACCTCATTGGATATGATATACAATATACATATTTGGATTACTTATCTATGTATATTATAATGTATGGGATATATGAGTGATTATGATTAATTATGATTTGTCTTCCACTTCATCCACAGAGTAAATTTTTAATCAACATCAGCGAGCAAATATTATCTATCTATACTACTATCAATACTCACAGCTTGTCTAGGTCCAGTAGCTTTTTCTCTAATAGCTTGTAGGTGTGACTCGAGCCTTTGTTGACTTGCATCTTGTTTATCTCTTATTCTAGATCTTAATGCATCAGCCTCCAATTCTGCTGCAGCTGCTAAAGCTGATAGTCGGGATTTTACACCTTCCGCCTATTGAAATAAAGAACAGATTTGGTCATAATAGGTATTATCAGACCTTGAATAGAGAAGTTCGCTAGGTTTAAAACTAGCGAAAATATACGCTTAAGTATTACGTATAGAGAAAGAATTTTTGAAATCCGTTGGAAAATGATCCATATATAGCTATTCAAACTTTCAAACACGTTACTTGGTATGATGACGTCACAAGATATACAATTCTTTAAAAAAAAAACTTACATTACAACCTTTAGAAGAAATATTCAGATTTTTAAATATTGCATTTTCATAAATAAATACATGTGTATGTAATACATTTCATGTGTATATTTCATTTCATTTCATCATACATATCTTCTATATAAATAAAAATTAAAGGCTGTTCGTTGGTAAGCGCATCACTTGAGAACGGCTGCACCGATTTGGCTATTTTTTTTAAATGTTCGTTATATAGTCCGAATAAGGTTTTTAGGGAAAGAAAAATTGGAAAAGTTGCCCGGAAAATTCTAGAAAAACTGAAAGTGCCATTTTCTATGGGATTTTTGTATGAACTCAAGACCGTAACTTAAGATTCAAACGATGGATATGCGTAATTCTTCTTTTGTTTTGTTCATTATGGTCCTGGAAACCTGATTTTTTTTTATTGAAATTAATTTATTGAAATTTGGACAGGACAACGTCGGTCGGGTCTGCTGGTATAATAATAAATACAATTTTCGTATAACACAAAAATTGAGCCAACGGGTCAATTTCTCTTGTAAAATTGCATCCAAGTTACATTCGCGGTATCGGATGCCGAACGACGATATATGTATATCATAAATAAATAAACTCACCTTTTCCCTGGCAGCATCACCTCTCTCTTGCTTCTTCAACTCCTTCAACTCTTCTACTCTCGCGTCTCTCTCCTTTCTCTTCTCGAGAAGAGTTTCCACGTGTAGCTTTCTAGCCGCTTCTAAAGCTTGACGGCGGGCGCCTACTGCAGCTTCGCGGGCTGCTTTTTGTTCCTAAAAATAAAAAACAACTAAAAAACGAAATAAAAATGATCTTTATGGATTGGTCTTTTATGGATTGTAAATTTAAAAATGTAAAGAAATACAATTAAAAATTGTTTACGGACCGATTTTTTACAGATATATCGAGGAAATCTACAAATAAAAAAATAAATTGCGTACGTGTCGTTCCCTCCGCTTCTGACGAAGCCTAATGGTAAGTGACTTACCAGGTTAGTAAGTCGGTTCCCCGTCTTGTCAGTCGAGTTTATCTTCCTCATTCTGACTTTTACAAACTACCTATAAACTAGCGGTAGGATGTATTTTTAAATCACAATAAGTATGTAAGTGACGTACAGGTTTAGTAAGTCATTCCCCCCTGGTCGGATTCCTCGTCATCAGTCGCTAATTATATCCTACTGGTAGGAAGTATATATTGCCGTCTGCTAACTAAGCGGCTAAGTGATAACTGATACATAGCCACCTTTTAGTTAGCAGACGGCAATACTTAAACCACAATAAGTGTATAAACGACTTACCAACTTAGTAAGTTGTTCCCTTCTCATCTGACGTAGTCTGGTAGTGTGTGAACGACACTGGTCTAAGAAATCATGTCTTCTATTCTCTGCTTCTAATTGTTTTATAAATGCAATCTCTCGAAGTTTCTCTTCTTCGTCATGGGCTTTTCGGACTATATCCTAGAAAAAAAATAGGGAGTATTTTTTTTATTTATTGACCATGGTTAGAATTTTACAAAATTCATTTTTTTAATGTTTACATATAGATACTACCAAACCACCAGGGTTGTACATTATCTGCATAATAAACTTAAGCGAGCAAAGTCTGCAGTATTCTTTTTTATTAAAAAGAATAGCATTTATCGATATTTAGGTTAGTGAAAAAGAAGGCCTTGTTATTATTTATTATTCGTTGTTATTTGTTTTCATGTATAAGTGCCAGAGTTCAATAAGCAATTCAGTAAGCCAGTTACCCATTGTAAGCCAATTACTCATAGTAACTTTACCTATGTTAATATGAATAAGAGTCAAGACATACCTTCAAATGCTGATCGCGATTTTCTGCCGCTTTTTGCAGTCTTCTCTCCATTCGCAATCTCTTCTCTTCGATCAACTGATTCTTTGCTACCTGATAAAGTGAAATAGGAAATAATTATTAAAGCGTTTTTAAACTGGGCAGTTAATAATTATTATATGTGCGGTAAAATGATTGACGATGCAGTTAGATAAATAGTTCACCAGTTCTCGGCGTTCGGTAAAAATCGAAAGGATATGTATGAAACACGATAATAGGCGTAGCAAAAAATCGTAAATGCATACAAATTTGTCGTTATTGGTGTGAAATGAAAAGTTCTAATGTGCACATTCTAAAAATATATAATTTATATACATAAAAATGTGCATTTTTTTAAAATTTTCACTGGGTAATGGAAATTTTTAAAAAAAAGCTCGAGACGTGGGTAAAAATAGTTACATAGTTGCCACAAAATGGTTTAAAAAAAAAAATTAAAACTAAAACCGGACCGCAAAAATTTTAATTTTCTGATTATTAAACGCAAAAAGTCTATTTAGATGGGGGGCTTTTCATGTTTGTAAACGTGGGACTACGCCATATGTAAAAGGCCTCCTAAAGAACGTATGGGAGTATGGTGAGGTGTTTAGAAGGAAATCACTTCACAGTTGTTTTCTTCAGCAATGTATTTAATTGTAACATATTATGCCCTAGCACACTGTTATTGTCCTTCGGATTTACTTTGATATGTACTGACGAATCTAGTGAAACAATTGTACAAAGCGTATTTATCTGAGTATGTGGCACCGTTAGCTATGCGAGCTCTTGACTACTGCGGCGGCGCGGCGCATGCGCAGAACTCCTGCGCACCGAGCCGGCCGGCGCACGCGCGGCGGTTTAGCTATCAGCGCCGAGCGAATCTACCTTCTAAGGTGTATTATTTTATATGTACCTCCACCACAAACCTAAAACTTATTTAAAACTTTTGCGTGGAAGACTCTATATTAATACGATTTGCAGCTTATTCAAGAACTAAATAACAAAAGAAATACGACGTATTAAAAAAAATGTGAAAAACAAGCAAGTCAAACAAGCCAACGAACAAACAAGCCAAATTTCACATTAGTAATATTAATTAGTAGGGGAAAAAATGTAAGTAATGTAAAAAATGTAAATTAATGTAAATAAATTGACTTAGATTGATTATGATTTTATGAAAATATTGATTATGATTTTAAGATTAAAATTGGTGCAATGTTCATAAAAAATGAGTCAACATTCTTTGAAACGATGACAAGGATACTTACTCTCTGTGTATTGGAGGAAGAGGAATAGTCGTTTAACGTCATTCCATTAGATTGTTTTTATAAATTAGAATTTGGAACTTATTTAAACATTACATAAGCCACAATTTTAGCCACAAGGCAAACCCAAGCCGAAACACTAGGATTCCATGTCTTAAAGGACTAAGTTCCTTCCACTCTGACTAATTTTACATTATGTACTTATATTTATAAAATGAAAATAAAATAGATATTTTCACTCAAAAATGCACTTATGTTTTACGCAAGAGAATTACAGTAACACCCCGCTTTACGCGACCCCGTTAGGAGCGGTTTCGGTTTTACGCGAATTTCAAATTTCGCGCTAAAATGCCTCGCTTTACGCGGATTGGTTACATGTATGTATGTACATATATAGTACATAATTTAATTTCCTAACATGTCATTGATGCGGGAATTCCCACTTTCTCTGATCATTAAGATAAAAGAATGGGGAATCCCCTCAGAGCAGGACTTTTTGTCTTTGGGGATTCCCTCTTTTGTTTCATTCGTTTGTCTTACGTACATAGTTTAATCTTGGCTGGCAGTCATGTTCTAACCTTTGGTGAAAATAATTCAACGCTACGTTAAAAATGCCGTTCGAGAAGAAAAAAGAGCGTAAAAGCTTAACTTTTATTAAGGTGAAGTGAATTGAAGTTAAAGGTGTTAAGAAGAATGGAAATGGAGGAAATGGAAATGTTAAGCAACAATAGTTGGCAGAGATTTTGGACTCAGAATCGACTGTGAGAACGATTTTTAAAAATCGAGAAAAAATTAGTAACGCTGCACAATGTGTTTTTAGAATTAAAGTACATATTGATTTGCATTTTGTACTGACTTTTGACAATGTACTGAATTTCACTTAACGCGAGTTTTTGCGGAACGTATCCCTCGCGTAAAGCGGGGTATTACTGTATAGTGCATATATATATGGGTAGGTGGGCATGAGAGTCTCCGAGTGTGTGTGCATGTGTGTGTGTGTGTGTGTGTGTGAATATTGGGGTTATAATGTGATTTAAAAGGTTATCATATCACAGATACTTTAAATAGGAACAACCTTTAAAGTATACCGACCTTTAAATAGGATAAGAACAGGCTTAATCATTAAAATATCAAAGAAATAAAATATTACCTACTGGGAAAAAAGGAGGATGGTCAATATTGTACAGGTATTGACCTCAAAAACAGGGAATGTCATACACCAGTGCGGCGGCCATTTTGTTTGAGTTAGTTTTGTTTGTGGCTACCGCACAAGTGCAAGTCTCTGTTTAAAGTCAAATTATAGAAAGTACAGTATATTAAGTCTCTAGATAACTGCTAATAATTATGTCAACTTGAAATGAAGTGATAAAAACAGTCATCAAGAAAGCGAAAAAAGTTATGGGAATTCTATAACGGATTCCGATAAAATGTTAACCCGGTATATAAACTATAATTGTGTCATGAGTAGGGGGAGAGTGCATGCTGCATTTCCACAGCCGCTGGGCGCACTCTACTGACCACGTTACCCCTCTCTCACAGAAGACTACCTTGAAATGTACTGCATTTTCCATTTTATCGTATTTCCCCAATATACGTACGTATTTCAGTAGTGAGTGAGATGTGCCAGAGCCCATTCCCCTCCCATCCTTTCCCTCTCCAATTTCCCAATCTGCAAAAGTAGGCAGCACATTCGGGGGTGTGCCAACGTTTGTCATTTTGAACTGATGTTGTCATGTATCGCGGATATCTATGGACGACAGTATCCACTTACCATCAGGTGGACTGTATGCTCGTCTGCCAACTTTTTTCTATAAAAAAAAATGTTTCTTTAAAATTAATTAAGTGATTTTTACGTGATACGCGTTCTTATAGAACAAATAAAAATTCTAAAATAAATATTATGGAACAGACAATAGTTGGATTTCAGCGTGCACTCTCCCCCTCAAAAATGTCGCTATAAGCTATTGTCATTGCCTTTTAAATAAAAATGTCAATTTAGAAAAAAAAACACAAATTATAAAATGTTCGTTCCAATTTGCCATTTCTTTGAAGTGTATTAGAATTCATTTGCTGGCAATAATTTTATTTCGTACGATTTTATTATATGCCCTTGACTTACCTTGACTTCTTCGACTCTGGCCAGTAATTGGTGAATTTTCCTCGCCCTTTCAGTTTGATACTGTAACCTTTGTCTTTCAGCGCGAGCTTGTTTCGCTTGCAACCTGAAAATTTTGCAAAATATTAAAGGTCTTTCTCACCACCATTTGAGAATGTATCAGAAAGTCAGTTATACTTTATCATAAAAACAATATCAGCTAAATTCAATTGGGAGATCTACCAGATTGTTAACAGTTACTTTATCAGAATATTACCTTATGATAACAACTTTTTTACAAATCTCTACATTTTAAGTGAATCTATATTAAAATATTTGACAAAATCAGATTACAATTTTTCTTAATAAGTAGGTATTACCGGTGTCTTACTCAATCAAATTATTATAGTTAATAGTTATGTCAATTTATAGTATATATTATAGTATATACGCGTATCAATTATGGCATTTTAAAAATCTATCAGTTTAGAAGCCTTATCAACCAAAAAGGTGCTAATCTCTGTTCAACTTAAGGGAAAGTGATGTCGTCGCTATCAGTCACGTGATTTCATCTATTGACCAATTACGAGAGAGAGCGTTACTCGCTTGACCAAATAACTGCGTTATGGTACATTGGACGGATGACGTCACAATACATAAATAGAATTGAGTGATATATAAATGATATTTTTTACTTGTTTACCTTCTCAACGCATCCTGAAGACTGCCTCGTCTTTTGATGCCCTGCGATAATTTCGCGTGCAATTGCTGCGCGCGACCTGTAATTAATTTTCGCCAATTAAATCGAAGTTTAGATAAAAATATAAATATAGATAAATACTATAGTTATAGTATCCAAACTATAGCCGATACATAAATTATATTGCCTACTGTTAACGAATATATTATCCGAAGAGGGAGAAGAAGACGCGCGGGACGTCCGGTCAGACAACCCAATCATCTGCCTTTATTAACTGTACCTAATTTTTTTAAAAATATAAAATGAAATTAATTTTTAAAAACAACCCAGCTGTGTTGTCATTTTTTATCTCTATTGCACACCAAAACAAAAATATGGTCTTATCGCAAAAGCATTCACATCCTTCACAAAAGACGATGTTAAACCTACTAGTGGCTGCAATACTGTTTGCTGCAATGTATTTGGCCCGGTCATATATGTGGGTGGAACCAATCTGACTTACAATTAGGGAAGGGAACATTAGGCTTGTGAATTTTAGGCAAGCCAACACATTCGTTATTAAAAAAAATAAGCACTTTATAAAAAAGATGCTAAACTAAAAGTTCAAAAACCTATAAACGTATGGCAAATATTTTACCTGGATCCCTCGCAACCAAAGCTTCTAGCACCACTAAAGTGTCCACCCTCTCGGCCCAGGACATTCCGGCGAGAGCTGTCTCGTACTGGTCTTCAAGACTTGCAGCTAAAGCACCGAGGTTTTCCTGCTGACACGATGGACCAGCTATTGATGTGTCTTCGCAGAGGATTTCTGCGTCAGTCTGAGGAAAAACAGTCACTAAAGTTAGAGAGACATTATGTGGGAATATGTGAAATCAACTGAGGAAGGGATCTTAGATAGATAAAAGTCTTTATTGCACACCAAAACAAAACAATAACGGACATTGTAGACACAAAATTCGACCGATTAATTCGTAGGATAGATAGGTAAATAGATAAAACTATTGCACATAAAAACAAAAGTAAGATAGTCAACAGACATTGTAAACACATGGAATGCATAAAATGAGGTCTTATCGCTAAAAGCGATTTCTGCCAGACAACCTTTGGGTACAGGGGAAATAAATATTTTGATCACAAGTACATGTATACCTACATAATTATTTATCTTTAAAAGAATAACAATATTTAAACTACTTCTTATTTTAATCAGGGCATGATTCTTTAAAGCTGTTAAATAATAATTCTATTTAAAAAACAGAATGTTGAAAGGACAAAATTTTAGAAAATCTTAATTCCATAACAACAGTAAGATTCCTAAGCTCAATTAACATGGATATGGGATTTATATTTTAATTGACAAGTCATAAAGTTATTGAGACGGAAAATATATCAATGACAGAAGTGACATTGAATAAATGTTTCGGATTTTAAGAAAAATTAACCCCTTAAAAAATAATCATTCAATCAATGAAAAAGATAAAGAAAATAGCGTTTTGTGAATAAAAAATTAGCTTAGAATTAGAGATAAAGGCATATCCTACCTTATCCGATGGTGGCATATCCTACCTTTCCTATGTCTGTCCACTGCTGGATATAGAACTCTCCCAAGGGCCGACAGCATACACGATCGATTATCAGTCCATTACTACTTCAGCATGCTGATTTTATGAACTATGCCTCTGACTTTCGTTCTTTGACAAACTGCTATAAAAGACACTTCTCACCTCAGTATCATCAGTCTCCGTATCTAGATCATTGTCAGAAACTTGCTGCAGCTCCATAATTTGCCTATTTAGAAGATCTTCCTCCTCACACAGCTTCCTCTGATCTACTTCCGACTGGAAATCCAACACCCAACTGAGTTTCTTCTCATTTTCCTCAATCTGTGACGTCATTTCCGCTATCTCCGACATTTCCGACGGATCAGCAGTCTTTAAAATCTCATTGTGATTCGCCATTTGGTCATCCTCATCCAAATATTTAAAAGTAGATTTGAATTCAGCCTTCCATTTGTCGAAGTCAAAAGTCTCTTCAGTACTCTCTTGAGATCTTGCTAGGCCAGTAGTTAGACTTTCTAATGATGAATGTAGTCGATTCTTCGTCAATTCAGAAACTTCGTCATCTTTCGTTGCGCCTTTAAGTCTTTCCTTACGAAGTGCTTTACTTCTCGCCGGTCGAGTTCTAAGGCCAGTGACGTCAGATTTCTGACGAATGATCGCCGGATCTCGTGCTTTTGACTCGGACTTAGATTGAGACTTCTCCCTTGCTGTGACTTTAACTACTTTCTCTGGTTTGTGATCGACTTTCTGTGGTTGTTCAGACATCGCTCGGTTTGTTTTGTCATTTTTAGGAGAATGTACGATTGGATTGTTCTCTTGCTTGGGAGATTCCATCATATTAAGTGTTGGCAAACTAGTTGTTGCCGATGGTTGGTGGAATCTGTTCGCCCAGTGAGATTTTGATTGCTTCTTCGATTCTCGACTCAATCGTCTAGATTTCACCGTTAACCAGCCTTCGTTATCACTCTTATTATTATCCACGTTAAGTACTTCAATCGAATTCGCGACATCTTGAATCAATTGCAGTTCATCTGGTACTAAAGTTTTGAGACTCTCGCTAGATTCAATTCGTGACATATCGATTTGAGTCACAATAGTATCCGAACTGCTGTATTCTTCGTAATCTTTTATTTTCTCTAATGCTGCGTTCATTTTTTCCTTCTTACCACCTTCTTCATTTATTTTCAAAGACGTAGGTCGTGGAGGTCGCTTTTTAAGATCAACCCTATTTTGACTAGATTTAGCATCCCCTGAAGCCATCTGAACACTTTTGTTTAGAGGCTTTTTCGGTACAATCCCTTTATTTATGTTGGCAGAAGCAGCATCAAATAGGCTTGTACGGCCAGTGGTCAGATTAAATGGATAACTACATTTACTAGTTTGGTTCCTTTTCGGTTGATTTCTTTGTGTTTTCGGCGCAGTACTTGGCCTCATTTCGACCACAGTTTTGCTTCTTGTTAATGGTGTAGTTGACCTTGTTGGTGTTTTGCTCTCAGCTTTCGTTGCTGTTGCAGTTTTAGGCTTTGCGGCTGCTTGGGAATAAGCCGGCCTTGTGCTTGGCTTCGTTTCAGTTAATAATTTAAGTTCGGGTTTTTTGTCTTGCTCTTTCTTAGAATCATCTTTAACTTCATTTACTGCTTTGGAAGTTTGGTTCGTATCTTTGTCGCTCGTAGATTCTTTTAAGTCAGTGATTTCAGTATTAGAAGGTTCGGTGTTCGAAGTATTCATGTCATTTATATTATCACTTGTTTCATCTGCAGTATCAGTTGTTTCACCTTTCTTATTATCTACAGAACTTTCTGCATTGTTAGAATTAGAAGCATCTGTAGATTTAGACGAACTCTCGTTTGATATATCTGCAAAATTGTCTTCAGATTTCGTTGGAGATTCTGATGGAGTAAGTTCTTCATCTGCGTTTATCTCGTCAACGTTTTCTTGGTTATCGTCCTTTGCTTTTACGATTTTAAGTTCTTGGTCTTGATTCAATAAATTGTCATTTTTAACCTGATTTTCTGTCAATTGCTTACACAAAAATTCATTTTCCATCGCATCTAACTTCTCAATTGTTGCTTTTGCTTGAGTTGACAGGTCTTCGTTATTTGTCGTTTTATTGGATTTCTCAATCAATTTGAGATGTTTAGGCGACTTTATAACTACTGGTTTAGGAGAAACATTAGGACATTCTTTGGCTTTACCTATTTCAACTACAGGTAATTGTTTGAGCTCCTGTTTGTCATCTTTTACATTAATGTCTTGGGACTTTGGCAATTCTTTTGTAGCGTCATTTTCTTCAGGTGTCTCTTTAACGTCTTTTTCTTTAATATCTGACAGTCTCGGTTCCTTTACGGTCTTAGGGTCTGGTTTAGTAGTGATTTTGGAAGCAATTTTGTTGCTAAAGAACTCAATATTAGCTTTAGGACTAGTACTGGAATGTCCGGAAGGAACTCTAGGACTAATTTTACCACTACCAGGACTCGCTTTGCCTGTCAGGTTGGGACTATTTTTGCCACTCGGGGTGTTGTGTCCAGAGAGGCAGGGGCTGTTTTTCCCTGACACAGATGGAGAACTTTTCACCGAATACGTTCGTCTTGACTCTGGTCGGACAAAATCAGTCTTTCTGATCTCCCATGCTAAACTCTGAGGTCTTTGAGGTGGTGGGGTGTTGTCATACTCCCATTTCAGTCTAAACCATTCGCCTAAGGCTTTAAAATCACGAGTATAATTCTCTAAAACTAGTATAACTTCTTGGCACTCGTTTAAGTTTTCGTGAGCTTCGACTGTGTTGTAGATTTCACCGATCTGCGGAAAATCGATATATAAATTATTTTTAATTATGTTACAGAGAATCAAAAACTAAAGGTGAAACTCAGAACGCAACTTTATAAAGCACTCAAATATTAAAAGTGACAAGATTTTACAACTAGATAGTGCAGCTATAACGGAAATTGGAGGCGGTCTATAACGGGACATATTTCACTGCACTTTTGTTGAGCACACCCTCTGGGTCTGGTCTGGGTTGCTCCAGACGGCACAGTTATATAATTTTAGATACTCATGTACGTTATTTTCTACTTTCCAGAGCTTATAGTAACATATATTTCGTTCGAATGTAGGAACTTCAATATTTGACTGATAATTTATATGAAGAGGTGAAGCCACTTAAGGCAATTTAGTAGTTATAAAAGACAAAGGTTCAGGGACAGTCTTCACATTGGCAATAAATTTCAAGGTTAATTTATACTGAGGGGTGAAATGCTTTTATCACATCATAACAATTACTGGATTAGCTTTAGGAAATGTAATAAAATAACCCCGCCTGTTATATTCGGTGAGGCGTTTTAATTTTTTACTTTGAGAAGGTAGAAATCGCAACACGACGACTTCTGAAGCGTAATTAACTTCACAGCATAATATAACAATGTTAATGGTCAGATAAATTATTCCTAAAATAATACTTTAATTGACTACGTTCGCGCAGGAAAATGATTGCACAGAGCCTCCCTTATTTTTTAACATTTCTCAGACCAAATGGATAATCATAATGTGATGAACCATCACTATCAGATGTAGTCCTCTCCTAAGACTGTAGCCATTTCATAATTAACATCAACTTTTCTATTTTATCCACTGTAGGGTGTAAACCGCCTCTCTATCACACTTGCCAAATAATCAAGGCTGTATGTAATTTTACGAGAAGGAATTTAAAATTCATAGGTAGTTTCTATTAATTACTTTTGACATATTTGGATCGTATTCTGATTGAATGTATCAAAATGTAAGTCAGAAATGATAATAATTTCTATATTCTCTATATATAGTATATAAGATAATGTTCATACAAATCTTTGGATTTACTGCGTAGATTTCGTTGCGGTTTCCACTGTTGTATAGGGTACAAGCGACCCGCCCTCGCTTCGCTTCGGTTTATAAATTTTTATTTTTTCAATAGCTTTTTTTAAAATTTCAAAATAAAATATAGCCTATATTAGACACGGATAATGTAGCTTCCTGTTTGTGAATTGGTTCAGTAGTTCCAGAGATTAACCTCAACCTTTGTGGGTACAAACAAACACAATTTTACCTCTTTATTATATTAGTATAGATTTATCCCTTAAGATTATACTCCTAGGGTATTTTACGCAAATTGGTCAAGTAATTTAAATTACACAGCAGATTTTGTACAAGGTGATCAAATTTCATTCAGGCCAACTCCCGTGGTATTGCGTGTGCAAATACCATACCAGACTATCAGCCTGTCTCTCCACTGCTGGATATAGGCTTTTTCCAACCACACATGGTCTTCTGTTCCCCCCATCCACTACTTCAAACCAGCAAACTTCTTCTAGGCTCGCAACCACACATGGTCTTCTGTTCCCCTCATCCACTACTTCAAACCAGCAAACTTCTTCTAGGCTCGCAATCACACATGGTATTCTGTTCCCCTCATCCACTACTTCAAACCAGCAAACTTCTTCAAGTCATCGGTTCATCTGGCGGGAGAGCGTCACTAGCTGCGCTTTTCACTACGTGGAAGCTACTAAATATGTATCTGAAAGTGATTCGAACACAGTAGTACCACTGATTATGTATCACACAGTTAGTTCACTCCGCCACCGCGGCGGCAATAAGTGCCACTACGCATAAAGCGTCGGATGGCGCAAATCCATACTGACGGATTGATGTTGTTTCGCTATTTGCTATTTGTCATGCCGGCTGTACACACTCGGCGAGGCACCCCGAGACAGGCCGAGAGCGAGTGTGTACATGGTGCTCTCGTCTGGTCTCCCGTCTCTCGTCTCGCCTCGCCTCGCCACCTCTCGGTCGCGCGTCGGTTTTTTGCGCCCGAGTCAAAGAGTCTGATACAGTTCAACTGATACAATGAGTGTGTAGACGGTGTGCTCTCGCCGAGAGTGTACAGCCGGCATCAGATATGTGCGTTAGTACGGAATATATTAGCTTTAAGTTCCGGTGCTGATTTTAATTCTGGCATTTATTTTAATTTTTTCACATCAGTACTTACCGCTCTCTGCAAATCGCCAAACAACAACGCCCAGTATCTCGCTCGTAGCTCAGATCGTTTGTCGCGACCAGCGGATGCGGAGCGTCGGGAGGCGGCGCGAGGCGCCGAGCGGCGTATCGGCGGCGCGACCAATCGCGGCGGCTTGCGGGACACGCGGGCTGGACAGGCAACATAGGCATTTTAATATTTTCATCTATTTTTAAGGCTTATTAAGTACTAGTAGTGCCTTCGACTTCGTTTGCGTGGACTTTAGACTATGTGTGATTAGATTGATTCCCATAGGAACTTTGTAATTGATCTGGATAAAAAGTACCCTAAACGTACTTTTTCTGTGTAATTCCGTTTTTATGAATGGTTGTGCTGATAATTTGTCGTGTTTGGAAAAATCGTATTATAGCAATAAATACGATTTTTCAGTCTTCTCTTAATAAAAAAAATAGCTCAAAAGTGTCAACTAATGTGTAAAAAATACAGTGTTGTTACAGTATTTAAAGCAAATAAACTCAAGATTACTTTTGTTGCGATAACATTGTGAATAAACCACTACCCCGTCATGAATTTTCTTTAGTTTCTTTATAAGGACAATTTTTCTCTAAAACGAATACCACAAAGTGTTTTAAGTGTGTAACAGACATTAACTGTGATGATGCGGTGGCGTGTGATGGTTGCAAACGGCATTTATGTATCAAGTGCAGTGAACTAAAGCACTTGGGAAATAAGAGATTTGGGGCTAAAAATAAAACGTACAATGATCTTCCCGTGTCCGCCGTGCCGAGATTGAATCTTTGAGGCAGGATGTGCAGAAATCATGAAAAAAAAATTGAAAAAAAAATCTTATATACCGAAGCGAAGCGAGGGCTGGTCGCTAGTGTTATTATAAGTGGTGCTGATAGGTCACAATCCATAGATGGGTCAATGCGTAAGCAATTTGATGGAAATTAACGAACAAGATGTTAACAAGTGTAAATGAAAATCAAAACTCAAAAGACATTGTAAAAATGATTCCACTGGGCAAAAAGGGAGGACGTAAGCCACGCCCGACGAAGGTCATTAAAATCACGTAGCCTGGCTATCTAAGTCCTTAGAAATAAAGAGAAAAATTCTGGAGGCACAAAAATTTTTAGTGACCAGACCCCCAAACAAAGAGAAGAACTACAAGTACTACGCAATGAACTAAAAAGGAGACAGGAAAATGGTGAAACATTACATCAGAGAAAAAGTCCCATAAGAAAAAGTCGCAAGGTGTCAAGTCGGGCGACATGGGTGGCCACGGTATGGTGCCACTGCGGGATATGTTTTTCTCAGGAAATAACTGCTGCACCACATTCACGGGCACATTTGCCGTATGATCTGTTGCACCATCTTGCTGGAACCACGTGTTCCGGTTAAAGTATGAACTATTCTGTAGTTCCTGCTTTAAAAACGACCCTTTAATCTCGGAATATCTCTCCGAATTTACGGTCACATTTTGGCCACGCTGGTTTTCGAAGAAAAAAGGCCCTATAATGGCAGATGCAGACATTGCACACCACACTGTAATAACCTTAGGCTTGTGTAAAGGCTCTTGATGCATTTCTCTTGGTTATTACTGACATTCCAGTAATGGAAAATTTGCTTGTTTACATATCGTCCTATGTGAAAGTGGTCTTCGTCGCTAACTTACGAGGGCTTCGTCGTGCGTGTTACCCATACAAGTACGAAATCTCGACAACATTGTTTCTGCATAGGTTTTCCTTAATGCAAAGTCAGAATCGTGCAGTTCTTGAAAAGTTTGGATTTTATACGGGTGGAACTTAAGTTTTGGATTTTATACGGGTGGGACTTAAGTTTTGGATTTTATACGGGTGCAACTTAAGTTTTGGATTTTATATGGGTGCAACTTAAGTGGATTTATGCAAATTTTATATGGGTCCATCACGTAAACGACGAATACGGTATTGATTGTTAAATCGACGATGGGCAATGAAAATGAAAAACCACTAGAAATGTAAGTTTCACGTGGGACCGCTTGTTCGTCCGTCCACTAGTCTATAAAAAAAAGGGCGTTGCTCTCCGCTCCGCTGCTCCATAGCTGTAGCTAGTAAAAAATCCGCAACGCTTGCGCTTCGAACGACGCTTCCCCCGCCCCTCTCCCTTGCCGCGTACAGAAACTAGATGCATTCAAAGTTTTAAATCTGCCACTGGACACCCGTTATATAAACAGACAATATTAAGGTACATATAAGTAACCTTTATGGATAAAAATAAAAATAATTGTTGTCTTTTCCTTTGTCTCGTACATTGTGTAACTTTAAGATGGGGCAAATAATTGTCATAATGACGAATCTCGAGGAATCCTAAACCATATGTTTTAGTCATAGGCATTAGTCATGGAGATATTTTTATACACTAGTTTCAGATATAGATATAATTTTAGTATAAACATGTATTTAAGTACACGTAAGAGTTCAAAAAGCTAGATTTTAACTTCCAATTTTGGAAATTGATACTAAACAAATGGATGTCGGATCAAGATTAATGAATACACCAGCACAGGATACAGACACATAAGCTGCTAGCTGCGCGCCTATTATATAATAATAATAATAATAAAATTTCACTACATATCAACTGACCAGCTAAATACAAACACCATCAGTTCCAGTTTATATATATATATATATATATAATTATAGACATTTGGGATATAACAAAATTTGTGTAGGACTCATTCCTCTCAGGGCATATTTCTTAATAGATGAATGAAACTTGGGACAAAGGATTTATATCCATATCTCAGTTAACTTTATAGATGAAATCATTAGTTTCAAATTTTTTTTTATAGATAAGAGGGCAGACGAGGAAGCGGTCCCACGTGATGGTGTGTTACCGCCGCCCGTGGACACCTGCAACACCTGAGGGTATGCGGGCGCGCCGCCGAACTTGCAAGATCCTATTCACAGCTTTCTGTTGTAGCATGTCGTAGCATAATGGGAAGTAGCATAAATTATGAATGTACATTTGTCACAAAGTAAAAATTATTAAAAGCTACATGAAAACTATCATTTAAACATTTTATTCTAAAATGTATGGATATATCACTTTCCATGTGGCATAATAATATGCAATTGTTATGCTATTAAGTAATTGTTATTAAAAATAATTGTTATAGTAGATTTAGTAAAAGAGAGTAAACATAATATAGAATCAAAACTCTCTGTAGCGAATCTCCAGGGACCAAGCAACATTTTCTAGTTCTCTGCCTTCCATTTCAGCCTCCAGAATCTTTTTTTTTACAGTTCTACACACAGCGCCGGCTCTAGCCCAGTAGCGCCCGGATGCAATCAATACCCTGGCGCCCTCTAGTAGGCTCTTTGGAGGCGTCGCGAGCGGCGCTCGGCGCCTCCTAAGACCCTGCGCCCGTGTGCGCCGCACACCCTGTACCATAGGTAAAGCCGGCACTGTCCACACAATAGTAACCACAATAGATGTACCAAGGCCGAAGCATATTCAAAGCTACTTTTTGATTAACACTCAAAGACTTTCTTTTACAAGCCATTTTCACTTCACTCTTAGAATGCAGAGTTACGACTGATAATGTATTTAGAATCTAATCCTAAGTAAGCCTATTCATTCAGCTTCAGTACCTATTGGCTTGTTTTGGTGTAAAGTGCAATAAAACAATCTGTCTGTCCGCCTTTCTATCTGCCAGTATAAATTAAATCACACAATAGACAAAAGAAACAGAGATGCTCAGGAATGCATTGTCTGCTTTGGGCTGGGCGTGCCAAGACAAGTTTGAACTTACTGAAGGCAAATAATTTCTGATGTGTAATATCAGCAATTATTTAGGTGTGCATTCAATAATATGGTATTTTTTTAATATTATTATCCGTGACCAAGGTGACCAATGCGTTATAGCCTATAGTGAATAATCAATGTATGAAAAAAATAGTAAACCAAACAAATACATGTGATATTGATGTTAAAGTGAGTTTTTCGTAATATCGAGTTTCGCTATAGCGAGGTTTTGGCTGTAATTAACATTATTGATTGTCATGAACAAATTAACTGGTTACGCTCAATACAAATTATTTACACATTGGTCGCCGAACCAATTTGACCAGTATGTACCGACTGAGCCATTTCCGATGTAAATAGTACATGATTATATATGTATGTACTTAAAATATTTCTTTGATTAGTGGGTAGTTTTGAAAATAAAACAGTGGCTAGTATTATGTCCAGTAGTTAATTAAAACACATTGTAAGTCAAGATCTTGTATTCAGCTCGATAGCCATTGCAAAATCATACACCTGTCATTGTTTTATGAATCTACCCCTTAATCCACATTGTTTATTAACAAAGCAGAAAAGTGTACTAAACTACCCACATTAACATATATGACAGCTAGTATGGTCAACCTGGGCATTACACATTGGAAATCCATGCACAGCGCCATGCAGGACATAGTCTCGCTTGCACACTCCCTTCTTGCTCATATCATGAGGCATGCGACACAATCGAACAATAGAATTTATTTGCCCAACAACTTCTATCTAAATCATCAAGGAGTATCACACACTAACAAAAGTGAGATAAAAGTCTTTTTTGAGATTGTTTTATATATGGGTCTAGTAAAATTACCAAAAATCATTGACTATTAGTCAAATGACAAAATGTTTGGTCAAGAATATGTAAAAAATATAATAAATCGCAAATTGAATTGCTATTGCATGATACACTTTTCCAATAAACAAGCTCTAGCAAACTCCATTGTATAAAATGAGGGAGGGGCCTAATAGATGATCTCAATCTAAATTTCAAATTATTTTTTATACCTGATATATCATTGTCCATTGATGAAAGCATGATACATTTCTGTGGCCAAATCATCTTTAACCAATATTGAGATATATTGGCAATATCTCAAAAGGCATAAGTATGGCATAAAAGTTTTAAATTATGCACAGTTCCGGGATATATTTGCAAATTTGACTTACCGACTTACTGGGATTATGCTGGCAAAAGCTATGATACGACTAACACTATACTGACATATGTTGTTATGATGCTTTGTCAACACTTATTCAACAAAGGACATATGCTCTACACTGACAACTGGTACACAAGAGTTGATCTGGCTAATAAATTACTGTATATGTATGCTTGCATATGCATTTGGTCAGGACACTACAGAAAAATATGGAAACTTTTGCATTAGACATCATGAATGTGAAGTTGAATCCTGGACGATTTGTTGCTACTTTGTTTATTAGAACTTTTTTTTAAACTACAAGTCATTTATGGCATCAAGGGATTACAATTTTAATAAGATCTGATTGACGTGATTCTTTTCTGATAAGTTGTTTCATGCTATTGTAAATAAAGTGGCCAAATTCATTTATATATTTGCTACTTTGCTTCATAAGAAAGAGTTACTCTTCAATGATTCATTTTAGAAAAGAACAATGTACAGTTACAGTAATTGAATATTTACCAAAGAATACAGTTAAAAACCAATATATGCATCAAATTGAGTACAGAGGCACTCCTTAAAGTTTACATATTTGTCTAACAACGACGCCCACGAGTTTGAAATGTTTGATTACGGAACTAGTAAATATCGGTAAATGTGTTGTTTACCTGGCGTATCGACTGCCACATGGAAGGCCACAAGGTTCCTCGCCTCCCTTCCTTCCTCCTGCACCAGTTGCCGCACCTCCTCCATCTCAAATCAACCAAAAATGCAATTTTTGCGAATAAAACAAAAAGGATGATGCAAGTCCATCACTCCCGCAGAAAAGTTTCTTGGTGTCTTTCTATCTATTCACCACACGCTTCAAACGTATAAAGCGTAAAAAACAAAGCAGGTAACTAATGAAAAATAATAGTAACTGCCAAGAAGATTTTAAATGAAAAATAGGTATTGGGTATTTTCATAACAATTCTAGTTTGACGTGACATGACAGTTCAATCTTTTTAAGTTTTTTGGTCAGTATTAAGTTTTAAGGTTCTGAATTCAAGTCATTTTGAGCCAATCGATATAATTATGCAAAACAATAACAATAATATTACATTGATGATTTTCGATTATGGAAAGGATGGGACATGCAAATAATTGCAATTTTTATAATATTTTAATGGAGTGTATTTTAATGTAAAGTTACGAAGCCCTTCAATGTACCTGTAGGCCTGTGGTTATTCATTTTGCTCGATTTATATAACACAATTCTTATAACATTTTTTTTTATTTTTAGATATTTCTACGAGATTAGAAATAATAAAATTCACGAGTTTTGTTTTTATACCAAATTCTCCCAAATAAGATTGGTAGGGGTCTGTTTTTCAAAATTGGTAACATCTTTTTCCTTTTCATTGTCAAGCAAGATGGCGGATCAGGTTTGTGCCCATTTTCTTGATGAAATTTTCTTTTTCTACTTATTTTCCCAAAATTTTTTGTATCTAATTTCCTATCAAAATCAGTGTCTATGTGTTTATATTTATTTAATAAACCATAAAGACTTTCAAGTGAAAATGTGTACATTGCATTCATCCACGTGGGTATTGATTTTCGCTCATATTCTGAGTGTAAATACAGATAAAAACCAACAATATATCAAGAAAACTATATTGCAAAACTATTGGTCTTGGGGTTTATTAAAAAACTTACTGTTTATTACATGAATAAATTAATTGTTTCAAAAATGTTTCCCACATAGGTTAGTTTTCTATAGGTTTCAATCCATTATTCTACGAGAAGACATCAAAATCATTCTTCCAACTAACAAAAGATCACAAAATTATTCTTAAACTGTGTCATTATGCATATATTCACAAATGAATACACATTATAGGTTATGTTTATACTTTTTTTCTGTAGAATCCATTCACTACTATAATAAACCAGAATGATTTATCTAGTAATCGGAGTTTCCTAACGCTTTCATAAAATATAATACTTTTATATTCTTAAGTATGTTAAACATTGGTACTAACCAATAGGTTGGTAGGCAAGGCTGTAGTCAGCATTATATCCAGGGTAGGGGAAAGGAAACAATATTCTTACTACAATTTAAATAAAGGTAGTGTAATACAGAAAGTGCTACTTTTTCTTCCCTATGCGGAGGGCTGGGAGGGGGAGTGTCAAGCACCTCGACCTGCTCCACCATGGCTACTCCCATGTTGGTAGGTCAATATAAACACACCACATACTTGCCTTTAATCATAGTATAGCAAAAACTAATGCAGCTTGAAAATTGCAGACGGAACGTTCATTCCAAAAGCAACCAACAGTTTTCTTGAACCGTAAAAAGGGCATCGGCATCAAGCGGAGCCGTAAACCTTTGAGGTACCACAAAGATGTGGGACTGGGTTTCAAAACCCCCCGTGAGGTAAATGTGTGGCATGTCTAATGAGTGTGTTTTTTTCTTCTTGTAGACAGAGAAATCGTACCAAAAACAGTCTACGGTTTTCCTTAACCGTAAAGGGGGGCTGAAGAAAAAGGATATGCGGCATCATAAGAATGTTGGTCTTGGGTTCAAGACCCCGCGTGAGGTTTGATATTTTGAGTCTTTCAGGTGGAGGTCGCTTCAATGGTGTTAACAATGGGATATTATTATATGTGGGTATAATGCAAAATGGAGACATTAATTTTTAGTTGCATACTATTTAATTTAATTTTTTGTCATTTTTCTGGCAAAGAAATAATAAATAAAATTTTCTTTTATATGGATTCTGTATGAAGTTTTTGTCGCAACTAAAATTAATTCTCTGTTCTGCATTTTATTTATGCTTAAGCATGTACAATTATATTATAAATGGTTATGGTTAGTTTTTAAAAGAGAACTCTATTATAATATTATTATGAGAAAACCCTTTCTTTAATAGCTAATACATTATTATAATTTTCTATTAGACAACCAGCTTGCACCACCAATGTATAAAAAGGAAATATCTTTACAATACATTTATTTGTGGACAAATACAAATAAATGTATTCTAAAGATATTGGTCTATTTTTTTAAATCTACGAGCTTATTTAAAATGTAACATTTAAAAACAAAAGCTAATAAAGTTCTCTGAAAATATTATTCAAATATTTGTATTATTTGTTCACCCTGGGATTCATTTTCCATCATCTAACAGCTATTTTTCAACAAGGTAGGACTGCATGAAAGGCTAATATTGTTGTCACATGTCAATATCATCATTTGTTTCCATTTCTCATCAACCCAAGTTTCAAAATGTTCAATTATCATTCTTGGACATGGTGCATCCTTTTTATCTTCATAACACGAAAAGAATGCAGCATGATTTAAATGGTTAAAAAGCTACATTAACATTTTGAAATGTAGGCTTATTTATTATTTTATTGTTTATTAGTTCCTTAAGAGCTGGTTTACTATACAGCAATTTGGGTCACTGTCAATTCTCTAGCTAGCAACTTATTTTTTATACCTCTGGACATCCAGATTTACATTTGCTGTGAATTGTACATATGAAAGAATTAAATTATTGGTGAGTTGACCGTGACTCGAGTTACTGAAATGTGAACTTGTCATTACAGTGTAATGTACTGTACCTATCATGCATGAATATCATTGTTATTGCTCCAGAAAAGATAAGACCGTAGTCAGGATTTTACCCAGGGTGGGGCAAAACCAAACAATTTTCTTATACTTAATTCAAATAAGGTAGTGTAATGCAGAAAGTCTGTTACTTATTCTTCCCTATGCCAGGAGGGGGCAACTATCCCAACCTGTCCCACCGTGGCTATGCCAATGAGAAAAGACAAAATAATTGAAAAGTAACTGATATTTGTTTAATAAATCAATTAAAATTATGTTTATATGCATGTCAATAATTTGTGTGAAATGATGATATCCACACGACGGTCTTCCGAATACCAATTGACGACAAACGTGTTTTAACCCAAAATCTGATTGCACAATTATTGCAAATGTAATTTGAAAGTTCAAATAAATTCCTTCAATAACTGTATGAATTAAACCAAAATTTGATTTTAAACCAATTATTGTAATCAGTGCTTATTTCCAATCAACCACTGAAATCTTTTTTTATCATCCAGCTAAGTCTAGAAACCATTTTACTAAAAGCTATTTCCCATTACATTCTTTACACACCTCAAGGAGTTACTGGAAAGTGTAATGACATTAGAAAAATCATCCCTTCATACTTCCCATTCCTCACCTTCCAACCCTTTTTCCAAAACCACCCCTAAGTATGTGGGATTCGGGGACATGCTAACGTTTGTTGACTAATGTTGGCATGTATCACAAATGTTTATGACAATATCCACCTTTTAGATACATTTTACAATGTGAATCGACTATACGCCTACAAATTATTTTAACTCTACGTTTCTTCACCGGTCACGAGTTGACTTTTGACACTATTTAAAAGTCGAAATCATGACCCATGTCAAAACCTCTAGTAACGGATAAATAAAAGGTATACAAATGTTTTTAATTATACTCGTTTAGATGTGATGTATAATACAAAATATCCACTCCCCTTATCCAAATCCATTCCTAAATCACCAAATTTAAGCAATGCATCCCGGGCAGTGAACATTTATCATTTTGGACTAACAGGCATGCATCGCAGAATATATAAAAGGGCGACAGTATCCATTTATCACCAGGTGAATTGTTCACCCTTACCTTGCCATAAATAAGCATGGCAAAGTTAAAAATGGTGAATTGGTGATGGGTTAAACAAACAATACAACAATTAGATAATTCTATTATAACATTACAGGCAATTGAAGGCACATACATTGACAAGAAGTGCCCTTTCACCGGTAACGTGTCAATCCGCGGCCGTATTCTAACAGGCGTAGTTCAGAAGATGAAGATGCAGCGAACAATTGTCATCCGTCGCGATTATCTCCACTACGTGAGGAAATACAATAGATTTGAGAAGAGGCACAGGAATATGTCTGTACATTTGTCTCCCTGTTTTAGGTGAGAACATTTTATTTATATATATAATTAATTGTGCATACTTAATTATATAATACATATTAACATTATTGTTGTGCTGTGTAGTGTTGGCCGGCTTTAGAATAGCACCACTCACATTTCTTCCTGTGGGTGTCGTTAAAGGCCACTAAGCCACTACTACAAGCCCTGAGGAGCTAAAAGAGTGGACTCGCCAACAATGTGCAACGAGGAGGCCTGTCTCCAGCAGTGTGTATACTGAAAGGGCTGGTTGTATACTTACAGTTTTTACGCTCTATATTTAAAACTTTTTTCCAATGATGATACTCACACGACGGTCTTCTGAAGACCAATTGACGACAAACGTGTTTCTAACCCAAAATCTGATCAAAACCACCACATTGCAAATTGCCTGCCAAAAGGAACCTTTAAAAACAAAATATTTCTTTTATTTCAGGGACGTCGAATTGGGAGACATCGTCACTATTGGAGAATGCCGACCCCTATCAAAAACCGTGCGGTTCAATGTCTTGAAAGTGACTAAAGGGAAGGGATCTAAAAAATCCTTCAAAAAGTTCTAATAAATTTACTTTATAAGTACTTTCGTTTTATTCAATTATTCCATTTTTGTGGTTGTAAATGGATTCAGAAAAGGTGGTATTTGAATTGAAGCTCATTATTTACTAGAGAGTTTCTACTTTATTGCTACTAATTGTAGACTTTTTACCTATAAAATCATTTCAAATCCTTTCATTACTCCCTGTCAGAAATAGAGAGAGCGGTTATCGGTGGCGGTGGGTAACGATTATTTTAAACTACTATCGCCATCTATTGAAAATGTAAAGAATATTCTTAATCGCCACAGAAAAAGATTGATTTATATCACTAATCGCCAATTATTTCTTAATTATAATCAAATTAATATTCTCAGATTATATAATCCTCTGTTGGGTTTAAAACTCCATAAATAAGTCTGTTTTCACCATTAGAGGGTTTACTTTTAAAAAATAAGATCATCTAAAATGCAAGTAAAACTGATTTGGGTGGGCTTTATGTACTTCAGATGTAAATCTGTAGGTACGTAGGTGTAACTAATAATTACTTTAGGATTTTGTAAAACTTTGTCAATTTGTTATATATTTATTTACAATGGCAATATTATATAAAAAAGTACCGTGGGATCCAGGCCAAAATGCTTAATAAAAAAAGTACCAAGGGATTGCAAGGTAAGAAATATAATCGATTTTTTTATAGCTAAATATCATAAATCGACATCTCGATAAATTAGGAATGGTATTCATTAAGAAATTAATATTAATTAACACATACATTACACATAGACACATTTAATTTGTATTAATTATTTTTTCATAATATTAGTTCGTAATTGGCCCAAAACTTAGTAACATTGTTAAAATACTCGTACTTAAAATGTAATGGCGAACTTTGTGTGCACGACAGAATAAATGAGAGCGTAGCACAAGTGCAGTACGCTAATATATATAGCGTACTAATGTAAATAAAATCAAGTGCACATGATATGTGCGTACTGGCATCGCGCGGCTCGGAGAAGAAAGGGGGTTGTCTCACAAGGGTTGCGCAACTAGTGAGGTGAGGACGAAGGAATTCTCACATTTGCACCAATAGAAGCGTACGACGCAAATCCATACACCTTTCCTCCGAGACTGTGGGATGTTAGTGCGTACATTATATTATACACTTATTTTAAATGTCCTTTGTTTATAAATTGTATGTGTTTGTATTCGCTCTCCATAAATGTATAACCTAGGTTACGAGTCAGGGTATAGGAAAAATAAAAGCTACCGCGCTCAGTGTGTTTTAGTGAGCCTTAGTTTAAACATATAAAGTTGCGGGCTAGATGGCGAAGTTCCGGTATCGGCGCCACTGTCGGCCTTTTATCTTCAGTCCTCCCATTCCCCTTGATACTCATGGAAGGAGGGAGGGAAAAAAGGCTAAATTGCCCAAAGAACTGTAGATCCTCATGCTTCGTCATCGAAAATAGCCTTGTTCTCCGCATAAGAGGAGAACCGACCCTAGGATGTATGACTTGTAGCCTAGAAGTCATGTATGATGTTGGAAAGCGAATAGCACAATAAACTTCCCCAGGGAGCAGGGGGATCGCACGGGCAGCGAACTTGCTATAAAAGGCAGAGGCTCCGACCTCTCTGTGCCTCAAGTCCGGTGACTCCTGAAAGGCCAATAGGGCCACAAGAATTTAGTCCTTCCGAAAAAAAAACAAAAAGTAATAATAAAAAAACTGTGTTAGTTCGTCCTCAGCACTTCAAGCAGTAACCTGAACTGCCAGTTTTGCCCTCATCACTTCAAGCAGTAACTTGATCCATCAGACTCCTCATTGTGGAGATACCTAACAAGTTCATACAAGCAAGCTCGCTGCCGACTGCCGCTTCCTCTCTGCGCCCCTGTGGTTCAATGTGAATTAGAGCAGCGTTTTTATTTCCGTATTTCACTCCTACACCCCCCCCCCCCCCGTTGGAAGGCAACATTGGCCTTACGGTAAAACAAAAAACAAATAAAAAAAGTGCTATGAAATACTTAATTTTTTTACAATTATTTTGATTTTAATGAGTGTTTAAATGAAAAAGTATATAAAATTAACAGTTGAGAATAAATAAGAGTAATGATAAAATACACTGAAACATTGTTAAATGCTATTCACATTTAATCGATTTGTTTTAAAAATCGATTAAAAAACTGTCACATTCGTGATTGTATACAGCACTTTGTGTGACAAAAACAACAAATATGTCCGATTTGTACTGTAGAAAATTAAGGAGGAAGTATTTTTAATGATAATATGATATCTTTTTTCTCAAAATTATCCGTAAATAACACCCAAAAATCTGCGATAGAACTCGCTAAACCTGCTTATATGGAAAAATGTGCGACATTACAAGAGCTCGGATACAAAGACGAGAATGACTTAAGAGAGACGATTTATGGTTTGTTTATAAAATTTATGTGAAGTTTTGGACTTTTGGACTTTCAATTGCGCTTATTGCCTTTTTTGTGGTGTTATAGACTTTTTGCGGACTATACGGGATCCGGAAAAGCCGAGTACACTTGAGGATCTCAAGGTTGTTTACGAGGATGGCATTTTCGTAAAGGAGCCCACAGCTGATAAGGTTCCCGTGTTGAGAGTTGAATACAATCCAACCGTACCCCATTGTTCCCTGGCCACGTTAATCGGGCTTTGTATAAGGATAAAAATCCTGCGTTCCTTGCACCATCCAGTGAAACTTGATATTTATATCAAAAAAGGGGCTCACACAACAGAGGATGAAAGTAAGTTCTTTATCATATAAATTTCCGTACCTATTTTCTAAAGAAAGATGCCATATGCGTCTTTTTTTAATATAGGAAAAGGTGAAGGCTCTTTGTAGTGAACAGATATATTTTGTTTACACAATATGGCTGCCCCGATTTTTAGTTTTATATGATTTTTATGCCTCTGAGGAAACATTGTTTTTTATTAAAGGGAAGTTCTTTCGTGACTATTGTTTTTAAATGAAGAATCTACTTATTATAAACATTGTATGTTACTAAAATTAATAATTTGTTGAACTGTAGGTAGTATCTTTGTTTGATATTTTTAGCACACATTGTATTTACCCAATGGCATAGTTTGTAACCTTTAGTGTCGAAATGTCTACTTTCTCAAACATTTCCCAGAATGTCCACTTCCCAAAATGACAAATTTTCCATAAAGATTATTTATCGCCATAAGAGGCGAATTAAGTGGGAGCTTATGTCCAGTGGATGTGTTGCAACTAATATGAAATAAACATATCAGTTTTACTTCATATCAGTTGAAAAACCTGAAAAGAAAAACTTAATTTGTAACTATATAGACATTGCAATATTCTGGATACTCTTAGGGATTTCATTATTTATTCTGGAACAAACAGTCACATAGTAATGTCAACATAATACAGTTGAATAGATTTATATCCAGACCTACTGTTCCATAACCGCTGGACTGGTTGCAAGGGAAATTTCTTTTCTGTCGGGTTATCCGTACAATGCCAGGGGGGAGAAATCTCTCCAGGCGAGTACGGAGTTGATAAACAAGTCTGTCTCTATTTATTAAACACTCGAACCCATAGGAAATGGTGTCTATTTCATTCTAACATAAACATTACACAAGTTTGCCCGTTGAAGCGCTAGTTGTTTCGTGTCTGTCCTTTGAGCAAGACGAAAACAAAGTCGGTCTGTGGTTGTGACGTCACATAAGGGCGTTAAGTGTTTGTGTGTTTTTAGTGATTATGGTGATATTTACTATCTTCAGCAACACAAAAGTAAGTGCAAGCGATGATGATGATCCCAACTGATACTATACAAACACAAATAAAAAGAGAATTTTCGTTTAAAACTACATTTTGTTATGTTGCAAGCAAAGTTCCCATGTGTAATGTTTACATTCTAGTAGAATAAAAAAAGTAACACCACAAACTTGTCTTGATAGACAATCTAAAGCCCTTTTCAAACACTATACAAAAAGCACAACTAAACTGCACTTTAAAGGGTCTGTGTGTCCTAAAATAGATGTTTTATTGCCTTCCTCGTTGACGTGCATTTCAAGGTCAAGTGTCTTAGCATTGGAGCTCCTCTCAGGAAACTCCCTAACAGTCAAGCGGATAATAACAAGACAAAGTGTTGAATAGAAACATACAAAAAACCTATCAAAATAATGATTCTCCCAATACTTTGTTTATTTATTTATTTAATTATTTGAAAAGGAAATACAACAGGCTGAATAGCCCAAAAAATATATAGAATATAAATGAATATTGGTTGACATAGTAGTAGACTTAAAGTAGGAAATTATAATACAAAAGGATACCTTATTTAAATTCAAGTAAACAACTCAAAGCGGACTTGATTGCACCGATATTAAGATCCAACATTTCAATCGATAAATAACGATTTGCTAATCTAGTCAGTCTTGGTATCATAGAATCATATAAATATTTAGATCTACAGAAAAATTCTCGAAACAGATATACAAATCTCATACCTCGCTCGTTAACATAAGGTATAAATTTCGAATGTAATTCAACACATTTAATTTGACGAGATATAATTTTGTATACATATAGCAAGTCGTTGAATTCTCGAACAGAGGGAAGAGATGGTAATTCTGTGAATATAGCAATTTCATTATAAACATGACTAAAAAAAGGACTTGGAAGTTTGAATTTAAAGGCAATATAAGAGATAAAATTTGTGATGTACAGTTTCAATTCGACATAGTAGAGCTTGCGTTTCTGGAGACCAAATCGGCGTGCAATACATCAATTTCGATTTAACTAAAGAGTTGTACAACATAACAATTGTTTTCTCGGACTTAAATTGCGACGTTTGACATTTGACAAAACCTAACATTTTCATAGCTTCATTTATAATCTAATCAATATGGTTTGTAAAAGACATTTTTTCGTCTAAGATTATACCCAAATCTTTGATTAACGAAATTTTATCAATTGGTAAGTTCATTAACCGATAATCATAAACAAGGTCATTGTGACCTCTATTAAATCGCATTAATTTACATTTCTCAATATTAAGTAACAGTTTATTTGTCGTACACCAATCCAGTAACGCAGATAAGTCATTTTGTAATAATTGATTATCATTTTCGTTTTCAATTATTCTCCAAAATTTACAATCATCAGCATACAAAAGAAACGACGATTTAATAAAAACTGAGCTGATATCATTAATAAAAATATTGAACAAAACAGGCCCTAGGTGAGAACCTTGCGGAACTCCTGATGGAACGTTAATAATACGCGATTTATATTCTCTATATTTAACAACTTGTGATCTTCCCAGGAGGTAATCAGCAAACCATTTTATTGGTATACCACTAAGATTGATATTTGACAGTTTATACAGTAACAGGTTAATATCAACTCTATCGAAGGCTTTGGAAAAGTCGGTGTATATAGAATCTATTTGTTTACCTCTATCTAACGAGTTAATAATGCTATCGGTAAAAAGTGACAGATTACTGCATGTCGAGCGGCCACTAAAAAATCCATGTTGTTGTGATATTATAATAGTTTCAATTTGTGGATGCAAATAGTCGAGAATCAAACTTTCAAACGTCTTACTTATTCCGCAAAGTATACTTATTGGCCGATAATTTTTAACATTTGTTTGATCACCTGTTTTAAAAATCGGTGTAACAAAACTTGTTTTCCATTTGTTTGGGAATGTACCAGTTAACAAAGATTGATTAAAAATAATTGATAAGGGAACAGCTAAAATTTGAGCACAGTTTTTGAGGATGAAGTCAGGAATCCCGTCAGGACCCGGGTTGAATTTGTCGCTTAATTTTGAGCTTATTCTTTACAGAATCTTCAGTTACCACGAAAGTAACATCACGCGCTAAAATATCGTAAGCATCCGGTGTTATATCGACGGTAGGAGTGACATAGCATGACTCGAAATGATCGGCCAGCAAGTTGACAATATCCAAGTAGTTTGAAGCTGTTCTGTCATTCAAAGACATTATATTCGGAAGACCATAACTTGATTTTTTACTATCTACATATCTCCAGAAAGATTTAATATCTGCATAAATTGACTTCTCAAGATTATCGATCTTTTTGTTATTATTTTTACGCAATTGTTTTTTACATTCAGCACGTAATCTTGAGAATTCAATTCTATCAGCTATCAACCCTGTTGTTTTGAACCTGAAATGCGCTTGTTTCTTTAGACGGTGTAATTGTGTCAATTTTTTATCAAAAAAGCATGATTTTTAAATTATTTATTTCATAGGTAATTTTCGGTATATGCTTCTCGAATAAGTTGTAAATAATAGAATAAAAATGTTCAATAGCTGCATCTGTAGAGTGTATATAAAATTGACCAATCGGTATTATACAAGTCGTTATAAATCTTTTCCAAATCAGCGTGTTTAAAATCGAATGTTGGTTTCGGAAATATAAAATTCACTGGCTGTGTTTCAAACGTCAAATTAGTTGACGCCATTAGAGCTGGGTGATGTTTATCACATTTTACAAGAGGATCGTTATGTTTTGTAACTGAAGCATACAAATCAGAAGAAAGACACAAATCAAGTATTTGTTGGTTATCATTTTTTATATTATTTAGCTGATATAAGTTATATAAACTACATGTATTTGAAATAATTTGCGCATTATCAGAAATATCTTTCAAACAATCATCTAAAGGTAAGGCAGAAATTCCTATAGTATCGTTATGCCACGATATTTTTGGCAAATTGTAATCACCGAAAACAAAGGTTAGATCATTCGAATCAATATCTAATGTATCGATAGTGTTACAGTGTTCTATAAAGTTCTCTGATGGAGAGTGAGGGGGCAGATAAACACAGCCTATGTTTATCTTTTTATCATAGGCAAAAACCCGAATAAAAATATGTTCAGTTGAACAGAATTGTTGTGACAAAAGGATACTTTTATGACGCTTATGAACTGCTATCAGTACTCCTCCCCCGGTTGCTTTTTGTGTTTGTATCTTATCCCTGTCCCTCCTGAAGATGTGATAGTTATACAGGTTTAGTTCTTGGTCTTGAATCCCAGGATCCAGAAAAGTCTCGGTAAACAGTACGACATCAGGTTGGAGGGGTTGAACTTCAATGTCCAGGAGAGAGTTTAGCTTCGTTTTAAGACCTCTGACGTTTTGGTAGTAGAGGCAGAAAATTTCACAGCGTTTTTTGTCTGGAAAGTGTTGTTATGGTCACCCGCTTCCTTACCGGCAGAGGGTTTAGGAGCAGTGTCCACAAGTTTAGGAACGCCGTAGGAGAACTTGATCTGCTTTTTTCCTTGGTTTTCCGGTTTTTGTAACTCTCGCTTGATGTTTTTGTAGTGTTCGATCTGGGATTTGGTGAAATCGGCCTGGAACTTGACAAATCCAGGCCGATTTCACCAAATCCCAGATCGAACACTACAAAAACATCAAATAATAATAATTATTAATAAACTTTATTAATCATTATTAATAATAATAATTTATTATTATTATAATAATCAAGCAGCTAGCAGCTGATGTGCCTATATCTTATACCAGTATATGCATTAATCTTGCTCTGACATTTGTCTAGTCTTGATCTGAAAATCCCCACCATTGACGAAAGGGTAGACTAAAAACATCGATAGTATTTAATTGTTTATTGAAGTTTGATTGATGTCACATGTGGTACATCTGAGAAGACTATTTTTTAAACTATTTGTGGCAAAAAATTCAGTAAATGATAATACTGGAAAGAGTATTGTCACAACCTTGTAGGTATTATGAATATTATGATACACTCATTGGAATATGTTCATGAAAATAGTTACTCAAATGGCGATAATTTATGAATTAAATCACTTTTTACATACACGCAATGCCAGCACTCTGTTTTAGGCTAGCAATGCACTAGGCAGCAAAGATTTTCTCACCAGTCAGTAGCAGTCACTTTCCTTTCAACAGTGTAGGGGCACTATGTGTCCTAGCACAAGATTTGACAGACAGATTGACATTATGTTGAGCCATAATAATCTTATTAATCCTAATGGAAAATTTCAAGCAGACATTTTGGAAAGCCAAAAGTAAACTTCTTGTGAAACTGATAGTAGATGTTTTGGGAAATCGAAGCTTCCCCTAGTAAATCTCTAGGTTTTGATCCATAACCCACCATACAGGCCTAGTGCAGATTAATTGACATACATATTCCAGATTTTCTATTTTATTCTTATGCATGTGGGTCATGGTCATGGTCATGGTATGTCAATATGTTTTCTCTCACTGCTGAGCTAAGTAGTGATAATTTTAAAAAAATCTATATAAATAGAAACTTAGTAGTAGGACCCGAGGATTTAAACTCACAACATTCCAAATGAGAGTCAAGACTGCATAAGCCTGAGCCTAATTTTCTCAGCTAGACTAGGTCCAATTCTCCAAATGCCCTGTCGGTCTGTTAGGTCCGGTTCCCCGAGCTACCACCACTCTGGTCATAGAAAAGTTATTACATTTATTTTGACCTTATTATTTATTATTATTATCTTCCTTTGTTGATGTGATGATACACAATCAATGAAACTGTTTATTATAGCTATTCAGTACAGATAAGTCATATTATGTTGATAAGCGTCTCGAAAGCATTAATCGAAAATATTGATGAAAATAAATGTTTGTTTATGGTTTTAAATGACATTGGAATACTATTTAGGTCATCTGTGTGATAAATTTAAGTAATGCGGGTCATAATGGGAGTATGATTGTATTAATGTTTTTTTTTTTAAGTGGCGTTTACCATCAGATGGACTGTATGCTCGCCTGCCGCCATCGTAGCCCATAGCCATCCGTGATTCATGCCAACATTAGTCCAAAGTGACAAACATTGGCATGTTGTTCAAATAGCTGTGGATTAATTAAGTTTTATAAACATGGCAGCCTCGAAAATGTATATTATACCCAATTTTATAAATAATGGTTTACACTGTTCTAGTGGTCTGACTACAAATCTCACTAACATACTTTTTGAATTATAAATAATACTAGTTGAGTTTACCCAAAGCAGAAGACCATAGCTTAAGTTTGACGCTTCGCTTCGTATTCATGATAGGCTAGAAGGGCAGTGTGTTGGTCTGCCACAGTGAATAATCTATGCAGTGGATAAATAAAATTGTTATTTTTTTACATAAATGTATAATATGCGGTTGCCATGAACATTTTCAAAGATTTAGCTTCCACTATTTACTCATTTAGTTTTATTTACATTTATGGACAAATTATTATTTTTAGCCACTTAACTATCTTGGGTAATAGTGGAATTAATATCATTTTCATAATTCGAGTTAATATTGTCAATATTACTATTGAAATATTGTCAGCGGACAATATACACTGATGTTTAGTGATTTCAGGAATGTAATGAATATACAATAGGAACAGCAATGATCCCCAGACACTTCCTTGTGGCACTCCAAACATAATTATTTTATTTGACGACTAACTATAATAGTTAATTGTGACTTACTATTTATCTTTTTATCTCAACGCATTGCTCTCTGTCAGTTAGATAACTCTGTAATATTTTTTTAGCGCAGCCGCGAATCCCTTAATTTTCCAATTTATAAAGCAAAATATCATGGTGAACAAAGTCGAAGGCCTTGCTCATATCGAAAAAACTACAGAAACCATTCTACTATTATCGTCGACGTCTTCGGTCACTCTTCACTAATTGAAAAGTGATTGAGATTGCTGGAAAAGTGATCTATACACGACTTAAGCGTTAGGATTATCTTATATATCTATCTATATATTATTATATTATATAAAAAAAGGATGTTGGCATATCTGAGATTATAGACTTCGACACCGTTTGACCGATCACCATGAAAGATGTATTTTTCCATGGAGAAGGTTTTTATGCCATCCACTTTGTTGTTACTCGCCACTAGATGGCGCTGCAGCACATCAACTTTTATACCATTCAACCGATCGCCATGAAAATTGGTATACATAGGTACCTATTTGACCACGGAGAATATTTTCGAGCTATCGACTTAGTTGTAACTCGCCACTAGATGGCGCTGCAGCACATCAACTTCCATACCGTTCAATCAATCGCAAAAATCATATCGCCGTCAATCGAGGTAAATAAGCAGGACAACGCCTGCCGGGTTTTGTGAGTTAATATGTAATTTAAAATTATAATTTATAAGTAATGTTTTGTAATCGGTATATGTCTGTCTTAGTATGTTTTAATATATCTTTGTTTAGGTATAAATATATATAAATTGTTTCTTAGTATTTATATTCAGTTTAAATAGTAATAAATTCAATTTATCTAAAAACAACTGTGGATTTGATGCCCGAGTACAATATATGCAAATTATAGGATATTACAGATTTGGAATTTTAACGCCACATACTTCAAATATTGTTTCTGTAGAGAATATTGTATACGATTCTCGAATGCGACCAAACTTTATATAATTATACCCTCTATTGTTCACATGATGATAAAATATCGTTATCTTAAAAGGGATAACAGTGATCAGACTATGACATCTATTTGAGAATACAGTTCTCATACAGACTTATCTAGATATATGTTATACATACAGGCAGGCTTTCGAATTATTCAATTCATATGTGTTTTGAAAATGGAACATTCTTATTATGTAGTGCTAAGTTTCAAATTTCACTTTTTAATGAACCCCCCCACCCATCGCCCCCCCCCCCCCCTCCCCCCGCATGATACAAACGTATCATGCGTCATCTAGTCTATTCCCGTAGCGATGGATGATGATAGTTGTTGTTTATACAAGCTTTTGACGGATGTTCTAGAAACTCGTCAAAATCTCGTCAAAAACTCGCGTTTGAAAATCTCCTCGTGTACTGAGCTATTAGTAGCGTTTATAACTTATATAACCACTACCACATAATCTCAATGTAATTTCTATTATATTTACATAAAACCGTTACTATAATATGTGGGACAGCTACAGAATGCCAAGTATAGCCAGCCTGTGTTGGTTTGTTATGCACCCATATGGTGATTATCTTAGGCTTATGTATTTGCATATGTTTAGTGCAGCTAACATCATATAAACATGTTTTCAAATCCTCCTGCATAATTTTAGTTCTTTAATGTCATTCTTTTAAAAAAAAAAACGAGGGAACATCTTCTAAACTACTAAACTAATTCATGCCGTATTTTGTAATATTTGATAACCGATTTTTGCAAACGTGCCAAAATATTAAAAGGCCAGCTGTATTTTTCACGTTCAAGATATTTATTGCATAGGTACACATTCTAATCCAGAGATTGCACTTTAAAAACAATGCGTTATTAGCGTTTTTCTGTGCATGTTGATTGTCAATCCATTACAAGCAATTAACCTACTTACCTCACCCAGATTTGACTGTGCCAACATATCTACCAACCACACAGAGATGGACTGTGTGAACCACAGATTCCAAACATCTAAATTCCTGTAGCTAATTTTAAGTTTGTCTGGTTACAACTAATGTTTTTTGTTTGTTTCAGTCAACAAGCAGATCAATGACAAGGAGCGAATTGCAGCCGCCATGGAGAACCCTAATTTGAGGAACCTCGTTGAAAACTGCATCGCTGATGAAGATTAACGGACCACATAATTTGTGTTTCAAATAAACGAAAACTTACGAACTTTTCTTGTAGATATTTTCGGCACAGTGTAAAAAATGGCGCCCGACGTGGCATTCTCAAACATAAGTGACAAGAATGAATTCACAAAATTCACCAAGTTTTTGGCTTACAAAGGCGTTCAAGTCATTGTTGAATCGCGAAAAGGTGTCAAAATAGAAGCAGACAGCAAGCAACTGACTTCAGACTCGGATTGGTTTAACCTACAAATTCCTGATTCTCAAGAAGTTAATCAGGCTACAAAAAATGCTCTACCATCCGACAGAGTACTTGAAACAATAAGGTCACAGTTACACGTAGAAATATCAGTACAAACCGAAGATGGCGATGAAATGGTACTCGAATTATGGACTCTAGAACTTGACGAAACACAATTTGACACGACTTTAAAGGCAATGAACACAGTATACTTCAGAATGGGCATATTATTGAAGTCTCTCATAACTATCACGAGGATCACGCCAGCATATCACTTGTCTCGCAAACAGAGGATGGAATCTTTCACAATATTCTACAGAGTGTACAATGGTGAACCGAAATTGAAAGCTTTAGGAGATTCCGTTAAGAAACTCCAAGCGGGACTGCTTAAAACTCCACTAGGCGGTATATCTTTCTCAGTAGCGTATCGGACAAATTTTTCCATTTCACCAAATAGAATGGAAGAGAGCAAAACGTTGCTACTCAAAAGTGATCACTTTGAACTGAGCCCGAAACATGTGATCTTCGAATCGAACAAAAGAAAAGATAAAGAAACAAAACAAAAACCAGTCGACTTGAATAAACCATTACGTTTAGCAGCATTTGTCGACCAAGCAGTGGTACAACATGCATTTGACGAATTCCTCGAGAAAATTCCAATTCCCAAATTCGTATTTAAACTCAAAAGGAGTCCAGTTAAAGAGAAACCAATGGAATCTAAAAGTACACAAGACTTGGACACCACACCCGTCGTTATATCAAAAAGTCCAACAGCCTCCGAGATGCCTCCTAAGAAATTCTCTGGTTTTAGAAGTGAGAATGAGCCTCCTTTGAAGTTGCTTTATTTGCCTTTTGCAGACAATCATCCTATAATTGAATTGGCAGAATTTTACAAGGATTTCTTCAATGCTCCTCACTTGAAACTAAGCGATAGTCGAATATCATCAAATACTGATGAAGCGGATGAGGAAATGGGGATATTGACAAATGATTTAGGGAAACAATTGGAAATATATGAAAGTTCTATTCAGGAATTTGATGAATTGTTAGCGGATATGTGTCGCTCGGCGGAATGGGGCGGGAATTAGGGAACAAGGTTATGGGAAGACTGAAAGGTATAGGACTGATCTTGATTATTTGATGCATGTGTGACGATGAAGACTTATAATATGGACTTACGATGGGATTATATTTCGGACACGAACTTCCGGCAGTGCCCCATGCCGTGGCAACGTTTGTCATTGTTGTCTAGTGTTGGCATAAGTCGCAGATTTCCATGGGAGACAGTATTTACTTACCCTCAGATGAACTGTCTGCTCGTTTACCATTTTTGTATGAAAAATATAGAAACAATGTAGCAAATTAGTCTTTAAAATTATTTAAAATAATTGATTCAATCATCTATGAATCCATTGAATAGTTAAAGTGAAAATCCACACATCAAATTACAAAATGCACTGATATAGTACTGATATCCCATAAGGTTCGACCGTTAATAAACACGATTTTAAACTTTAATACCTTGTAGTAATGTATAAAATACTATAAGGTCTGCCTACAAATATGTGTTGTCCATCACCTTAAAATTATGTCTTGTCTAAATGTTGTCTGTTCTATTGTTAATGCCTACAAAAATGTCTATAGAAATTTGTCTCGACTAGATAGAATTCTGTTCACATTTCATTCACCCAAAGAGGCTACTTTGGGATTTGCAGCTTTTTACTGGGAAATTACTTTAATTCTTATAAATCTGATGATATTCTGTGCTGATTACTGTTGATACTTTTTATTGTTGTCGTGTAATCGGTAATCAGTGTAATCACACAAAGAAATGTGGCATAAAATAAATTAAATAATAAGTCTTGCTGACCATTCATTTATAATAATTGTTTCTTTTTGTGATGGACATTCCTATCGAGCTGTACCTATAAGCTCCATCCATATGTTCGACTATGAATAACAAAATATTATTGTATGTTGTACATATGTACATTTCGTAATTAAAATTATTTTAGGCATGACTTAATCTTGATAATTTCTTAGCATAGATTTGATTCTTAATTGTATTTTAACTATTGAGTAGTTAAACATTATCATGTTTTATTTTAATTCTTCTATTTGTCATACAAAGTGTATGTACCTATTTTACATATAAATAAGATGTTTTCGTTTATTTTACATGTATAAATAGCTGTATTGCTTATATGTCCTTTTAGTTTTATTTGTAGTACAGAACTGATGGTCTTAATAAATAATTCTTCAGGTTATATTCGCAATTTCATTTCTATAAACTATTTGTTTAACTTCAAAACAGTGTGGGACGCTTTCCGGCCACGTGGACCGACCGGGTTATTCCACACAACACCGACGGCGTTATGTTGTATGAGAAGAGTCGAAGATCGTGCGTGGTGGCGAGTCAAGGGAGAAGTCTATATCCAGATGTGGACAGACAGGCCGATGGTATAGTTTTTGTAACATTATCTGAGAAAAGAACTTTAGTTTTCAGACACTTTTATTGGATACTTTATCTTAGAAATCAGATATTCGAATATTTTCTAATTATAATACAGAGGTAAATACTAAAATAATTATAGTACTGAATCCGCTACTAGTGCTAGAGTACCTGTAAGAATAAACTTCTACTTCAACTCACTTAAATGCCATTTATTGTGACAGAACACTGCGAGGAGGCTAATTTCAAAATTATCTAATTTTGTATCAGACTTGCAGGAATGATCTAAAAAGAGAATACATCATTAAGAATTAGTATTGTTAGTAATTTATAATAGTAAATGTATATTTACTATTATAAAATACTAACATATACATATACATACTAACATATACATTTACATATACGATTATAAATATAAAGGATCATGGTTAAAGTTATTGTTCATTTATTCTTTGGTAGCCCTAGAGAATAAGTGTAAAGCGACAAATTTAAAAACTTGGCTGTTCGCACTCATTTTAATCTAGGGAACCTCTAAAAAGTTTTTAAATTTTCCGCCTGTTCTTTTGTCATGTTCCATTTGCAGAATATCACAGTAGGGTATAGTTTCAAGAAAATCACTTTACTGTTGTTCCAGTAAAATAATTTCCTTTTACTCGTGATTTAGAGTAAGAATCCATTCAAAATTTGATAACGATAACGCATCGATTGTAGGTCAAAAGAATAGTATATTTAATTAAGTAGAATATATCTTTATTCTTAGCTTTTCTCGAGGGAGAGAACTAGAGAAAAAAAAATTAAGTTTTTATAAAAAGAACTATAAATTAAATTGTTATTTATAATACATTACGATCTGTGTCCTGTGAAGTTTGAAGAATTTTATTCCAGGACTTTGGATACAGAACTTCAAAATAACAACAAATTTAATAAATTAGGTTTTAGTGAAAATAAGTGTAATTAGTAGGTTCAGACCGAGATGTATATAACACAAAAAAGAGAAATTATGTTTGTAAGTACAAAACATTTTTAACAGCCACCCGCGCGTCGAGCGAAAAAGTGAAGTCCTGTCACACGACATCACTTGATCACGCTTTGAATCAACCGGTGTAAATTAGTGTAAAGTTAGTATCCGACGCTAACGACATCTCCATCGCTGCGTTCTTAATACATAATCTTCATATACTACATAAAGGAATAATATACAGTGTAATAATAATAACACTTCTAATCAGTTAAAAATCACCGAGATGTAACTGTGCTTTCATCACAGTGATATTATTTATCACAATAGGCGAAACTAAACGATGTGACAATCCAGTGTCAAACATTGAACAAGTATTTTCCAAACAATTTAATGTTATATCGGTAATTTCAGATCGGAATTTTTATTATATCTTAAATTATATATATAAAACGTCTCTTAACTCTTAACAATGTGACTTAAAATAGCAATTTTAATAGGTTCATAACACTAACGAAAGTATTATTCGATAATAATATATTCTTAATTTCGCTTCATAACCTAAAAGAAAATGTTTTCTATTTGTCGACAAACGCACCCGGCTACTAGCATTGAGCACAGTGTTAGCTGCTGCTTCTTCAATAATGATGATATGTGCTTGGTTACCGCTGGGGCTAACATAATTAAAGTCTTTAGACTCTTACCTGATGGACATAGCAAGGAATTGAATGCCGGTAAGTTTTTCTTAGTGGTTCGCCGTTTTTGACTAGCTGTAGATGTCTGAACGGCCGTTATGTATCCAAATTCCCAAATCCTTAAAGGTAGTAAATCCGCGATGACGAAGATGAAGGCGGAAACTGATATTGGATTCAAAGACAATTGATACTGGACTCAGATAAAATTGATATTGAATATAAGGACAGAATGGATATTGAATGTAATGATTAAAATTAATATTGATAGCAAAGATAAAATTAATTATTAATTGTGTTTCCAAATCCTGATTTGTAATTGTAGATGCAACACAGTTGTGCCAGCATTTGTTGACTGACTAGATTTCCATGGCTGATGGTAATTATTTACCACCAAGCTTACAGTATTGCTGTAAAAAATGTAATAATTAAATAGCTTTATTGAAAACCTTTCTTAATCTTGATAAAGTATCAATTTTCATTCAGTGGTTCAAATTATTCTTTTTATTTTTTCCAGTCCTGATATTAACACATTTTAATTTCAACAAAGTGTGTTTATATTTCTATAATAAGCATTCATAATTTTCAGCCGGCCAGCCAGTACCCCCAAAGATGAAGTTAGAATGCCTCGCATCATACACTCTTTGGGGTAATGTGATGTCTATGGCATCTGTCGCATGCCCAAGTGCAGGCCGAGACCTGCTGCTGGTTTCCTTCAAGGAAGCGAAGATGTCTGTGCTTCAGTATGATCCACAGAGTAATAATCTTATTACTTTGAGCATGCATTATTTTGAGGAGGATGATATGAAGGTAAAAATTGAAACTGAAACCAATACATTAGTCATATCAATACTCTTACCAATAATTATTATTTAAATAGTTTATTTAACTCATGTTCAAAACAGAAACAAACTGTCACAAAGTCAACTTTGTGGGTTCCTATTTCTTTATTGTGCCCACCTAACCTAACTGCCCATTCAGTATTTTCTGATGCTTATTTATTTTTTTCTGTTTTCTATATTACTTTTCAATTCAAAATATTGTCTTGTTCAAAATTCAATTAGAAATATATTTTTTTTCACAGGGTGGTTGGACAACACACCCCCATATCCCTTGGATTCGCGTAGACCCAGAGTGCCGCTGTGCTGTGATGCTATTGTATGGCAAGAAGTTAGCAGTGTTACCATTTAGAAAGGATATTACCTCGGAAGAGGGAGACCCTTTAGAAGCCAAACCACTTGATAACAAGAAAATGAGTGTAAGCTGCATTTTTATTTTTTCTAATTTGTTTTGAATTAGCCTAGAATTAGAATTAATGATTTTGTTTTGAGTTAAAAGTGTGGGGGAGAGTGCATGCTGCAATCCAACAACCACTGGGTGCGCTCGGCCACATTATCCTTCTTTCATAGAAGACTACCTTGAAATTTATCTAATTTTCCACTATCTTATTTCCCTAATGTACATAGCGTTTCGGTAGTGAGTAAGATGTGCTAGAGCCCATTCCCATCCTATCCCTCCTCATTTTCCCAAACCTTTCTCCAAATCCATTCCTATATCCAAAGGTAGGCAGCGCATCCGGGTGTGTGCCATTTGTCATTTTGTCTAACTTTGAACCTATTGTTCTAGGTTCCCACTCAACCCATAGCCCGAGCGCCAACACTAGCCTCCTACATCATAGTACTAAAGGACTTAGATGAGAAGATAGACAATGTTCTAGATATACAATTCCTACACGGATATTATGAACCAACATTGTTATTGCTCTATGAGCCTGTTAGGACATTCGCTGGGTATGTTATTTTTTTTTATTAACACTTGCATTATTAAAATTGAGGCCATATGGATCTTTATTACATAAATAATGTTTAGTAGTGAAGTAATACAATGAAATTACATTAAACTATCGGATTAAATGTCCAACTATTCAGTTATAAATGTCAACTGACAACGAAATGGCTTTACAAACGATATCATGTGCCTGTCCCTATGATTTACTAATAGTGCGCTTCTGTATTAATAATAAATGGCCTACTTTATAGTAACTCATGTGTTTTAAAAGGTCATTAAGGGATTAGGCGCTACCAAAGGCTCCCTATGTATTATAAATTACATCACTTCTACAAGAGTGGACTCGCCGACCCATTTTATCGGCATGGTATTTTAAGGCCATACATCTTTGTGTACAAGACAATGTCCATGAGGAGGCCTATGTCCAGCAGTGAATAGAAAAGGGCTGGTTATGTTATAACTATTCAAACTTTATAACTATTCAAACTTTCGCGTTTTATACACATTTCATATTGTCTGAATGCGATCAGACCCGCTTTACAATATACCATAAAATGGTTACGGTACGCTTCTGTACTACCTTCTCCTAAAACACAAATGTTTTTATTTTCCTTAGTCGCACAGCGGTCCGAAATGATACATGTGCAATGGCTGGTGTCAGTTTGAACATGAGCGCGAGGGTCCATCCGGTTATTTGGGCCATTGGCGGACTGCCTTTCGATTGTCTGCAGGCTGTGCCTGTACAGAAACCTTTGGGTAAGATTTACGAATATAGCTTTCAGGATCATAGTGAAAATTTATAATGGATACTGCAATGAAGGCAAATTTCAGTATCCATGTTTAAAAGCTTGTCATAGAAAAACAAAATATTGTCAAATAGCTTTTATAATGTATGATTTATGTATATATTTACTTTGCAACCCAATTATATGTATACATAATATATACAAGCACATACATAATAGGGTTTCAGTCGGTTTTTTTTTTTTTATGGATGAAGGCGGCAGATGAGCATACAGTCCACCTGATGTCTTAAATGTATCAACTACTAGTCTGTTTTTTTTAATTCTGTTCAAAAATTATGTCACTGACATTTTACATATATGTTCTGGAATTGTAAATGTTATTGCCCGTTTCAGAACGAGTATGCCTTGATGGCCGCGATTGTGCGCTCCACTTTATTATTTATAATTAATTATTTTACAAGAAAAATAAAAAAGTGCCACCGAAGTCATAGTAACAGTAAATATACACCTTAATAGATAGTTAATCGAAAAACTCTTGAAATTAAGACTAAGAAAAACGAATTCGGACACTGTGATTGAACCCAGTTTATATACAAGTATGTAACGTAACAATAATAACCAATCCAGCAATCAATGATATTCTTTTTAATTAGTTAAAAACGAATGTGTATAGCCACCGCAAACCTCCTGGGTTTTAGGGCACAAAGTGTATAAAATATCATGTATTGTTTCTCCGGTATGAAAATAAATTAAAAAAAAAACATTTAATAAATTAATATTGCAATAGGGTCTGGCTAACAAAACATGGCACGGGTGTACTGTGATTATTTACATGGCAACATCACACTAAAGAGTTTAAAATAACAGACCATTAAATACAATTACCTAATTTGTTTCTGCATTCATTTATATTTAAGTTTCATATTACGTTTAGTTTTAGTTAGTAAAGGGTTTTCCAATAAGGACTTGACAACTTTTTTTCAAAATAAAATGCAAACCATTTGAGATATTTCAAAAACTTTATTATCGGGTTGAAGTACAATCAAAACATTTATGAATGGAACTCGACTTCGTTCATATGGCCACCGCGGGCACGTTTGCAGCGGTCGATTCGTTGGACCCAATTTTCGATGACTCGGCCACACATTTCGGCCGAAACGGCTGCTATTTCGCGTTCAATGTTGGCTCTGAGCTCTTCCAACGTCGTCGGCTTGTTGGCATAGACCAATGACTTGACGTAGCCCCAAAGAAAAAAGTCTAGAGGCATTAAATCGCACGAACGAGGCGGCCAATCGACTGGTCCATTTCTTGAGATAACACGCTCATCAAACTTACTCTTCAATAAATCGATTGTAACGTGTGCTGTGTGGCTTGTGGCACCGTCCTGTTGAAACCACATGTTGTCCAAGTCCATATCTTCCAATTCGGGCCAAAAATAATCGGTAATCATGGCGCGATAACGATTACCATTCACAGTAACGTGACGATCATTATCGTCGACGAAAAAATATGGCCCTATGACGCCGCCGGCATGCAAACCGCACCAAACAGTTATTTTTTGTGGATGAAGTGGTGTTTCATGAAGCACATGTGGATTTTCACCCGACCAATAACGCATATTTTGCTTATTGACGAACCCATTGAGCCAAAAATGAGCTTCGTCACTGAAGATGATTTTGCGATGAAATTGATCATCTTGGCGCATCTTTTCCAGAGCCCAATCGGAGAACGTACGTCGCTTCAAATGGTCCATCGGCTTCAATTCCTGAGTCAGCTTGACCTTGTATGGGTGTAAACCAAGATCCTTACGCAAAATTCGCCATAAAGTGGTCTGGGCGATGTCCAACTCTTGAGAACGCCGTGGAATTGACTGCTTTGGATCATTTGCTACGGACGATTCAACGGCAGCGATATTTTCGACACTTCGACCAACCCGTTGTCTCACTGGCACGGCAACATCACACAACGAATATGTAGACTCAAATTTTTGCACTAAACTTGTTACTGCCTGTCTACTAGGGCGAGAATTACGACCGAAAATCGGAGTTAACGCTCTTAAAGTAGCGGTCACCGACTCCGAATTTCTGTAGTAAATTTTTATAATTTGCAGACGTTGTTCGTTCGTGTACTTTACCATGATGAAAATGTTAAGTTTACTGAATAAATTGACAGTGACAGTTCGATGATTAGTGAAAGGGTGCGTTCACAAATTGAATTCAAAGTTGTCAAGTCCCTATTGGAAAACCCCTTATTTAGATATATTTTTTTAACATTTTTTTTATTTACTGTTCTTTTCTTTAGCCAGATTTCATTTACTTTTAACATTTTTTCAGGTGGTTGTCTAATAACAGCTGTAAATTCTCTCATATACCTCAACCAGTCTGTACCTCCATATGGAGTGTCCCTTAACAGTATAGCGACACACACCACCAACTTTCCATTGAGTAAGTGATTTAATTTTTAAATTTAATTTTTTTAGTGCCCACGACTGTGTGTAGACGTGTGGCTTGATTCCCGTGGGAACTCTATAACGTATCGGGATAAAATGTACACCAAATGTTCACCCAGGTCATATATAATAAAGAGGTAAAATTGTGTGTTTGTAGGTATGTTGGGGGTAATCTCTGGAACTACTGAACCAATTTCAAAAATTCTTTCACAAATAGGAAGCTACATTATCCGTCTCTAATATAGGCTATATTCTATTTTGAAATTTTCAAAAAAAAACATAATCCGAAGCAAAACGAGGGCGGGTCGCTAGTAAGCTATAATTATGTCAAGTAAATTCTGTCCAGTGGCTTTTGCGTGATGCACTTTTAGACAGACAGACAAAAATGCTAAAAATGACCTTTTTAGCTTTTGTGTCGTTCGTAGCGTTCACTGCAACGATTTTTTTAAATATTTCAAGTCCAGACACGACTTTTGTTACGATTTTATTATTATTGTGTAGAACACAACAGTTGCAAGCGACTTTGTTCGCGCTAACTTGTGATTCCCGTGGGAACTTCATAATTAGTTAGGATAAAAGCTACCCTAAATGTTAACACAGCATCTAAGTTATAACTGTGCCAAGTTTCATTAAAATCCTTCTAGCGGGTTTTGCACTATGCGCGATCTGATGGATAGACATTTTTTTTTGTTTTGGGCTCTGTGTCAAATGTACTTTACACTGCAATGTTATTTAAAAAAAATATTTTTACAGATATACTTATATATTATAGTTATTTAACTATGTATATAACATTTTTTATTTTTTCAGGAATCCAAGAAGGTGTCTGTATAACGTTAGACGGAGCTTGTGTCTGTTGGTTAGGAGACACACGTCTCGCTTTATCTCTTTCCGGAGGCCAATTATATGTTCTCACTCTCCTCTCTGACTCAGTGAGAAGTGTTAGGAGTTTCCATCTCGATAGGGCTGCCGCCTCAGTACTTACTACATGCGTGAGTATAAATTTTCCTTGAATCGGATTGTGTTCATACAGTTTTGTAAACTAGAATTTATGTATCTTAAATTTTACCTGTATTTTGTTCACACAATAAATTAAAATAATACCGAAACATGCTAAATTTTAACTATGTTAAACTCAAATTATGTCATACTGAAACTATCCCAAGGTTGCTTTGAACAGATCGCCTTAGCGATAAGGTCGCTCGCTATTGTATTCTGTCATTTAAAAATGTGTGCACATGAAGTAACCATTTGTATGCAATAAATGGTATTTGTTATTATTATGCTAAACTCAAACAACGTTATAATGCAACTGTGCTCAACTCGCGCTAACTATAGTATTTCCATTTCTTTATTTTCTCGATGACAGTTCTAATTTGATAGTTGTAGTGTTGTGTGACCAAATAAGTAATGATATCGATCGCATATATTTATTATATTTTGAACAAAGACAAATACAACAAAAACATTCAAATATATTTTTGCAAGGTGGGAACACTCAATGGCCCACCGCCATTTTGTGTTTGTTTTAATCTGTCACTCGCAACAAGACGGTCGTGCTAGTCACTACATTTCTGTTCGCTGAGTTTTTTCACATTATCCATACGTTACGTTGTGTATTTTGTGTTCCTCCGTGTTGATTGCTGCCCAGCTGTCAAATATCAAAATGCCGAAAGGATCTGTTCTGAAAAGGCAGGCGAGAGAACTGGTGATCAAGGTTCGTAATTACTTTGAAGCAGAGTATCAAAATGGTGGCCCGCTATTACCACTGTCGCAAGTGCGAAAGCGTGTTGCGGCCGCATTAGGAATTAGTGGACCTACTGTTTCAAAAATTACTACCGAAGCTTACGGTACAAGCGGCATGCAGGAAAATAAGCTTCGTACGCCGAAGAAAAAACGCCAACCACGTCGTGTGACATCGGTTGACAACTTCGACGCTGACGCTATTCGCCGTCATATATATGACTATTACTTGCGCAAAGAAATTCCAACACTTAAAAAACTTGTTGTTTCTTTACGTGAATGTGGTTTGTTCCATGGCCAAAAATCGTCATTAAGCTTGGTTTTGAAAGAAATTGGATTTTGTTATAAAAAATCGGACAAACGTAAAATATTGATGGAGCGTCACGACGTTGCTATGGCTCGCTGCGAATTTTTGAGTGAAGCCAAAAAGATATCAGATTGGTCAAATGTTATTTTCACTGACGAGACTTGGTTAAATGCAAACCACACAGTATCTAAGAACTGGACTGACGACACCGTCCCTTCCACTAGTTCAGTGCCAATGGGAAAAGGTGAACGCCTCATCATATGCCATGCAGGGTCTACGAAAGGATTCATGTCAGATGCTTTACTGGCCTTTAAATCCAAGAAAACAGTGGACTACCACGAAGAAATGAACGCGGAGATTTACGAAGGATGGTTTAAAGAAATGGTGCAATCTCTGGAAGAACCGTCGATAATTATTATGGACAACGCTACATATCACTCCAGACAAATTGATAAAATGCCGACGCAGGCCAATAAAAAACAAGAGATAATTGACTGGCTCCAACGTCATTACGAAAATGTCGATAATACTTTATTAAAAGTACAATTAGTGAATATTTTAAAATCGAATAAAAGCCACCCTAAAAGATATGTTATCGACGAAATAGCTGCCGAATGTGGTCATTGGGTTCTTCGACTTCCGCCGTATCATTGCCAGTACAATGCTATAGAACTAATATGGGCACAAATCAAAGGACACGCCGCTCGAAACAATACCCATCCCCCTTTTACGGCAAACAAGATGTTAGATTTATTAAAAAATGCATGTGCGGAAGTAACTGCCGAAAACTGGGAAAAAATTGTGAGAAGAACCCAAAACATTATAGCGTCGGATTGGGAAATTCATGTGGCATTCGATAAGAAGTACAGGAACTTATAATAAATGTTGGGGAGAGCTCATCGAGTGACAGTGACGATTCATCAGATTTTGATTAAAATAAATAAATAAAGATTACCTGTCATTATAATTATTTCGTTTCATTGTCGAGTACCTACCTATACCTACTTATTTTACAACAGCTTCGAAAATTTTAAAGAAGTTGGCATTATCAATCAAGAATTAACACGTGTAACGTTCTTGTAATGAAATATAATATTAGTTAATAAATTTGTACAAAAGTATCGGGCAGTAGTTTAGTTTCTTACATTTTGTAAAAAAATATCTGATCTGTTATCGTGTTACGTTTATCGATAACTACATCCCTAAAATTGCTTTCTGGCTGACGTGACCTTGTTAATGAAATATGACGTCTTGGTGCCTAATTTTTGTTCGGAGTTTTAGGCGTTGACGCTAGAACAAAGTTATATCGACCACTGTGTGTCAGCTGTCATCGAGAAAATAAAGCAATGGAACTTGTATAGTGATTCCCGTGCCAAATTCATAATTAATTTTGATAAAACCCATCCCAAATGTTAACACAGCATCTAAGTTATAATTAGAGATCGGATATTCGGGTGCATATTTACCTACAAGGTATAAAATATGGAAGGGGCTTCTTAAAATAATATATTTGAAAACCGAAATCCCGGGATCTCTAGTTATAACTATGCCAAATTTCATTAAAATCCGTCCATCAGTTTTTGCGTGACGCGCGTTCAAACAGATAGACAAAAATTGTTGTTTTGGGCTCTGTGTCATATCATACCGAAACTATGTCACATAATATCAAGTACAAAATACAATTTATTACATAATATAATATCAAGTCAAATTATGTCATATTCACACTATGTTAAACTCTGTCACAAAAAATGTAAATAAAAAATGTTGTCTCTTTTCAGATGTGTGTAATAGAAGAAGACTTTTTATTTCTGGGCTCACGTTTAGGCAATTCTCTTCTCTTGAGGGTGACAGAGAGGGAAAATCGCATGTTATTCACTCTTGACAAACCACTCGAAGCTACTGTCGATTTGACACAGCCTGAGAATGGTGAGACCTTTTAAAATTTATTGCTATTATGGTGTTGAGGGTAAATGGATTTTATTACATTACTATCGATTTTGACACTATGTTTAATAGGTACTGATTTTGTGTTTGTGTCCAGTATCAATTTTGTCTTTGTGTCCAATAACACTGTTCTCTTTGAGTCTAATATCAATGTTATTTTGTGTCCAATATCGGTGTTGTCTTTGTGTCCAATATCAATGTTGTCTTTATTGGACACAGAAACAATATTGATATTAATGTTTTTGCGTTCAATATCAATTTTGTCTTTCCGCCCAATATCAATTGCATCCTTGTGTGCAATATTAATTTTATCTTTCAGGGGATGGCTGCAACAATAAATTTGATAGTTTGCCGTCTCAAAATAATTTTATTACCGATGTGTAAAGTAATTTATGATAGAAAGTTTATTTCTTTTATTTTATGTCCAATAGCAATTTTAGTTTTGTGTCCAATATCAGAGTCAGGTTTGATGAATAGTGTTGAATTTAGCAACATTTTAATGAGCTAGGGATAAAGGCTTCTAATTCAATGGACATCAGTATATTGTGTTACTGAAACAAATATATTTTCTGTTGATAGCGGAAAAAGACAAAGAGCAGCAACAGAGAGAAGACCCGGCGACAAAGCGACGTCGCCTCGACACATTAAGCGACTGTATCGCGACTAACGTCATTGAAATCAGCGACAAGGACGAGCTGGAAGTGTATGGATCCGATATACGTACTTCTACACAACTCACTAGTTATGTGTTTGAGGTAAAATGTTTTTTTGTATGTTCTAATTTATATTTTCTTACAGCTATATCTATCTATACACACATATATATATATATATATATATATATATATATATATATATATATATATACAACAACGGTGCATCGGTCCACTGAAATAACGTATATGTCGTATATGAAATAACGTATATATATGTTGTTCAATTACTCATGTTAATATATTGAATAAAAATAAATTTGAGCAGATATATATATATATATATATATATATATACAGCAACTTTGCGGGAGAAAAGTGAACAAGTATCGTCTATAACTTTTTCTAGTCTGTTCTCAATTACACATAAATTATAACAATTTATTTTTTGAACAAAAATGATTACAGACATAATAATAAAATATTAGAATTAAAAATACACCAATTTTAGTACATTTTACAAAATAATAATTAAGTACATTGAAATAAATCGCATTAATAAGAGTGCTATGAAGCGCTTTTAGTTTTTTAGATAACTTATTGTTCATTTCTAGTCTCTTATTCAATGCAACTACCGGCCGCGGTGCCCGGTCATCACCCTGTACTAAGTAATGAGCGTTACGAACGTTTTAGATAGAAGAACAAAATTTAACATGTTTGTAACTTTTGACCTAAAATAAATTTATTTTTCTCTGCAACGAGTTTTACATATTTCAAATTAATTGACGTGTTTCTTTTGCGCTATTTCAGAGACACGTGTACATTTTCCCCTTAGTTGAAGTACATTGATTTTACGACAACAATCCTAAAAATGAGTTAATTGTACCAAAAGATCCAGCTTTCTGAGATCTCTCCACTGATGAAATCGATTCCCTGTTAGATATTGTTATGTTCCCTGTTAGATGAACCATTTCTTAGATATTGAGAGAAGAAAACATATTTTAATTCCTATTTGTTGAAAAGTGGGCAGCGCTTCTGGGTGCGTGCCGTTCTGTTTGTCATTCTGGACTGATTTTGGCATGTATCGTGGATGACGCAGGCCGGCTGTATCTACTTACCACCAGGTGGACTGTATGCTCGTCCCACAACTTTCTATAAAAAAAAAAACGTAAACTCATGTTACGCTTTTTTTTAATTTTCGATTTTTGTTAAAGGATCATCTAAATATTTGTGTTTACGTTGTGTAGGTATGCGACTCGCTGCTAAACATCTGCCCCATCGGCGACGTGTCGATGGGCGAGCCGCAGCTAGTCTCCGAGGAGGCGGGTCGGCACGCGGAGAGCGCCATCGAGCTGGTCGTGTGCAGCGGCCGCGGCAAGAACGGCGCCCTCACGGTGCTGCAGCGCGCCGTGCGCCCGCAGCTTGTCACCGCGTTCAACTTGCCCGGTGAGTGGGATGCGATATGACACGATACATGACACGACATGTCATGACACTACCTCATATGACACGGCACAACTAGAGATGACGTAAGATGTTAAACTGCTAGAGATGGTTCGTTCGTAAAAGGCACGTCTGCTGATTTTGTTATCAACAGCAACCATTTTAATTGTTAACAAATGGGATCAAAGCGGCCTCAATGACATATAAATGATTGTACAACTAAAGTTCGACATACAGTTGTGCGAAGGCTGTTTGATCGACATAACGTTTTTACCGACACGACGATTATTGAAAACCACGTTGGACCGACGAATGTTAGATCGACAGAACGTTCTTTCGTTCAACAATGCATTTAAATAATGTATGGTAATTGTTGGGCGATACAATGTAAATGTATGATGGTTTGCTGGTGAACCCAATAAATAAATAATAATATGCATTTCTTAGGTTGCATCGACATGTGGTCTGTGCGCGGGGAGGCCGGCGAGGGCGGCGACAATCGCCACGCTTACCTCATACTCACGCAGGAGGACAGCAGTATGGTGAGAGGAATTTATTTAAATACTACGTGTTTCTGAATTGAAAATAACGCAAGAGCTGAAAATGGATTGTTCACTACAATCAATTCACAGCTCAATTTCTGTGCACGCGTTTAATAATTTTAACTATAACTAGCGACCCGCCCTCACTTCGCTTCGGTTTACTAAATTTAAAACAATCGGAATAAGAGATTTTCCTGCGGTAAAATGGAGCCTACATTTTAAGTTGGACCTCTAGCAATACATCGGTGAAAACTGCATTCAATTCCATGCAGTAGTTTTTGCGTTATGCGTGTACAAACATACAGACAGACAGACAGACAGACGAAATTTCTAAAAACTGTTGTTTTGGCTTCTGTTGCTCTAATAAAGACCCCCCATATTAGTTTTTTTTTTCAATATCTATAATGTACAGACATCGGCCTGTTACAATTTTATTATATATATAGATTATAATTAGACCTTTCAATTACAATTTTACCACAAAGTAATTGACAGTGAGAGTCCGTGGGGCTTGTGAGGGAGAAAAATAAAGGAAACGCCACTGATTCCACACAACTCCGGTGTGCAGGGGCGGCGGCAACCGGCAACGAACTCGCGTTCGGCCAAAGGTTCCGCCCACTAAGTACTTTTGCATATTGATTTGACGAGAATTCAAGTCCGACTGTCGCGACAGGGTTCGACCTCCTAAATTTATACGAGTGTGTTGCCAAGTTATCTCCCCGTTCCCTGAGAACTTTATTACGATTTGCTTTTACATATTTTTACATGGGTTACAAGTTGTCAAACATGTACATATATGTTACTTATAGCCTTTGTTTAAGATTATTTAATTAATCAATTGAATTACAGATGGCGCTAAACCATTTCTACATCACGCTACCATTGTCTGCCGTAGAATTAAGGCTTTGAATTGTTTAAACATTATTTAGTTACTCAATTAGACTACAGATGGCGCTAAACCATTTCTACATCATACTAGCATTGTCGTAATCAATCATAAAAAGTATTGTGTGTTTATCAATGAAATGAAACAAGTATTACATAGTAAAGTTTCAATTGTTGCTTCCCTCGAGACCCACGAGTGCATTCTTGTACAGCCTTGCACACTAACTTCAACTATTCTCTTTACATAAAGACAGGAAATTATTGGTCTTTAATTAATCGTAAAATTCTATTATCTCACCCCCCCCCCTCTGCAAGTAGCAAGGGGGGGGGTGAAGGGGAGGGCCGAAGAGGTGCGAGTGTCGCGGCGGCGTCGCTCCGTCTCTTTCTATCTAGTTTGCTACTTTATGTTGTTATTCCTATCTCTTATTTTTAGAATTAAACACACAGCCAACGTTAGGGACATCTATACTAATATAATAAACGGGTAAAATTGTGTGTTTGTTTGTATGTTGGGGGTAATCTCTGGAAATACTGAACCGATTTCAAAAATTCATTCACAAATAGGAAGCTACATTATCCGTGTTTTTAATATAGGCTAAATTTTATTTTGAAATTTCGAAAAAAAAATTTGCAAAACTGAAAACTTATAAACTGAAACAGACGCTCGTTCGTGAATTGAATATTTTAATTATTGTATTTCGACAGATTCTCCAAACCGGTGAGGAAATCAACGAGGTGGATAACTCTGGGTTCATGACGGGAGCTCCCACAGTTTTCGCGGGAAATTTAGGAAATAATAAGTTCATGTTGCAAGTCACCACTCTCACCATTCGACTTATACGGAGTAAGTCGTTTTCTACTTATTCCTAGCTTTAAGGCTTGATTCTCTTTGTTTTAGGATTCGCAGGTTTTATTTCATCTAACTACTATGTATAATTACTGGCCACTTTGAGTTTCGATATCTTCTGATCTAATTCGAATATCAAAATAAAACAAAATGCATCTAATAGCTACCGATGTCCTTATTTCAAAATCAGTATTTCATTTGTTTGTCTGAACCTAAATTTAGTTCATGTGATTGTCCGGATTCTATCCATTTTATTTTCTAGACTAGAAAATAGAATTTTAGGTTCCACTACCCGTGAGGTGGCGAAAGTGTGTAGATATTAAGGGTCAATATTTCGACTAACATAAATATTTGTATAACAAAAAAAATCCGTTTCTTATACAAATCCGTCATTTCATAGGTAAGCATCTAATCTATATACATATAATAAAAATGTAACTGATCGCTGTCTGTACATGGAAGATATATGAGAAAAATATTATTGGGGGCCTTTATCAACGCAATAGAACCCAAAACAATGATTGTTAGAATGTTTGTCTGTTTGTCTGTGCGTTTGTGTGCGCTAATCTTGGAAACGGCTTAACCGATTTGGGTGCGGTTTTCACTAATGTATTGTGGTAAGCTTCACTTAAAATTTAGTGTTTGTTTTATTTCAATCAGTTCATAGATAAAAAAGTTATATCAATTTAAAGAATCACGTCGAACATTTGTTCGATAAAAAATAAGCTCTATAAGAAATAATGTGTGGTCGTTTTTGAAAATACCAAATACCCCTAAGAAGGTAAAGACGGTGTTTATAAACTAAAGTCCACGCGGACGAAGTCGCGGACAACAGCTAGTATATAATGAAATCGTTAACAGAGTGGCGTCTGTACATGAAATATTTTTCGAAAAAAGTGATTGCAATATAAAGTACGAATGATATCTCGTAGAGCCCATAACAGCAATCATTCGAATTTTTGTCCCGTCTATCTGTACACGCATGTCGCAAAAATCACTGGGCGGATTTTAATGAAACTTGGCACAGTTACAACAACTTATATGCTGAGTTAACATTTCGGGTATTTTTTATCCAGATCAATTGTGAAGTTCCCACGGGAATCACAAGTTCACGCGAACGAAGTCGCTGGCCCCGCTAGAATTGTAATAAATGTATTTTTTTTCCTAGATGGGGTTTTAATCCAGTCCATTCAGTTGGAATGGACTGCGGCATACGCATGTACGGCCGATCCTTACGTGTGTGTCGTGTCCACTTGCGGACGCGCTTTGGTACTGGCCTTGAGGGAGTTTAAGGGCAGGGATGGGATGGTGAGATCATTTATGATTTATTGATTTTCTTTACATAGTGTTTGCGCATAACAGATAATTTCCCTTAATTCTCTGTACCGTGGGTAATCAATCCCTTCTCCCAATGTATGTTACTTAACTATCAAACCAAGAGTAACAAATTAATATTAAGAGCCATTTCACGAAAATTTCACGTTTTAATTATGTACAAATTTGATATTATTCTAAGTAATAATTAAAAAAAATCTTTAATAAATGATAAAAAATTGCAGTTAAATGCCAGGTATTTTCTGTCGAAATTGACGCACATTATTTTATCTTTTCTCGTGATTTGTGTTAATTTACGGAAATATTAGTGTACTATGTGTCAATAGAATTATATACTACGTATAATTGTACCTTATCTTGTTGACTTAATGAATTTTAGTGGAAGAAGCGCGGCTCTGGAGTTCTTACTAGGCGCGTTTTTACGAAAACATGGTTGAGTACTACAGGATAAATAAAGTACGGGGAGTGTACCGAAGGTGTTTTTGTCGATTGAATTAGGTGTATTATAGGTCCCTAGATTTTCGCTACTTCGTGCCCGGACACACTGTATATAGATAAATAAAAGTGAGACTTTTCGGTTAAAAATTAACGTTACTATGTCTAATATATTTTTCTTTTTGTATCACTCTTAGAACTGATCAAAAAAGTATTGTGTGCAGTTCAAAGTATTTTAAGCCTTAAGAACAATATTTTGTTAATCATTTCAGTTTAGAGCAGTTCATAATAATATAACAGCTGTCCGTTGATCACACATCGCTGATCAATCAATTATTTACGTTAATCAATTTATAATTGTCGCCGATCGATACTCTATTAAAACACTGATCAGTTAAATCGTACCCTTTATATTTTCAGTCTGCTCGTTTAGCCCCAACGAGACAACCAGTTCCACATAGACCACCTTTAGTAAAAGCCACGCCATACAGAGATTTGAGTGGATTATTCACATCTGCCGACATGGAAAATGTGCAGGTAATGTCTTATTTATAAGATATTAATGCTTTTAAAGTATATGTTATGTAATGTAAATATGCATATGTCCATCTGGAATAATGTACCTTTCAAATGGTGAAAGAATTTTTCAAATAGGTGCAGTGGTTCCGGAGATTACCCTCCACATACAAGCAAATATAGACATCTTGTAAAAACTCAATAGATTTTTATAATAAAAGGGGAATGCCCATCTTCTATTGTTACTTTGACCTAATTGTATTAAAACTATTATCTATACCAGAGTTCCCCAAACTTTTTTGTGTCGTAGACCCCTTGCCATGTTTTCCGTGTTGGGTAGACCCCCAATTACCTGATATTGATTTCCTGTAAATTTCTAATTGTAGTGAAGTTTAGTGTTAAAAACTTAAAGTAAAAACACATGTTAATTTGTACATTTATTAATTGAATTTAAATTAAAACTACTCAAAATAAAATTTTGTATCTGTTATGTAAAATATAGGTAACATAAAATAAACTATAAATAAAATAACATAAGCAATAAGTCAATATTGTTAGTGAGAAGGATGAACCTGATGCTTTAATAATAAATTATCAACATTTGACGTCAATTTTGTAAGGGTTAATCTTAAATCTCCTCGGCTAATGATGTCCAGTCTGTTTCTTTTTTTCGTTAGGAGATTGGTAACAGCGCTGAACCCCCTTTCCACTAGGTATGACGATGGATGGTAGTATGATGTAAGTAAATAGGTACTATCAGTGTATGTGTTGAGATCCACTATCGTGGACCCCAATTTTCATTTCATGGACCCCCAAATTTTTTTTCGCTGACGTAGACCCCTTGCAGGTTGTCATAGACCCCTAGGGGTCGATATAGACCACTTTGGGAATCACTGATCTATACATATAATAAAAAAATCATAACAGAGACGTGTCTGTACATGAAATATCTTTCGAAAAAATCGTTTCAGTGTACGCTATGTACGATACAGAAGCCAAAACAACTACTTTTAGAATTTTTGTCTGTCTGTCTTATCGCGTATCATGCAAAACTACGTAATGAGTCATAAGCATCGCAGCTCTGTGACTGTCGAATTGTCCCAACGAAACATGACCTTTACATCTGTGTGAGTGTTGTCGAATCCGATTGTCAAAATGGTTCGCACTCTACACTATCGGTGTGCACTCACACAAACGCAGAGCTCATGTCTAGTTGATTTCACTGTACCTATTTGCTTTGATTCGTTGAACCGTTGCACGCGTGGATGTGTTATGCTGTATGGTTTGAACTAAAAATTATAAATTAATTTTAACACCATGTTTTTCCAGTCTTCGGCTGTTTTTGTTTTATAAGTATTATCACTATAACCCACTGAATGACGTACTGGGATATTTTACACAATTTTTATATGTGGTTTTAGGTGAAAGGTGAATTCACGGGCAAAATGAAAGGCAAAAATGTAAAAGCTGAAGGCTTTCAACCTGGAACCGTGTATGAGTTGAATGACGAAGACGAACTTTTGTATGGGGGAGACCAAACACCAGCGTCCATGGCTAGCGTGAGTATATACAGGATAATTTTTATAACGTGACTAAAAGGACATGGGACGGTACTATGCGACTTTGGCCATTCTAATTGCACCCTAATAAAAATAGTAGGTAGGTATTAAAATATGGAAAAATAAAATCATGGATTCTAAAAAAAACTATTCCATATGTTTCACTTCCGTCATTTATTCGAAAATAATCATTAAATATTATTGTAAATGGTAACCATTCCCAAGTACGCGGAAGCTAGTGACGTTTCATTTTACGCACGGTGTTTGATTTTTATCATTATTATTCGCCATGGCCGGTGTTGCTGGAATATAAAAATTCTGCGTTTTATTACTTATGCGTTTATCGTTTATATATAATACATTTGATTTATTAAATTGATTTCGTATTAAATACGTTTTTGTGATTAATTGTGATAAAACAATTATTTAGGACAAATATTTTTAATAAATCGAATCTATAAAAACGAATGCAAGCGACAATCGGTATGAAGTTATTCCGAAAATCACTAAACCGACCTGTCATTGAGAACTTACCATCAGGTGGTTGGTAAGTTTGATAAAAAAAGCAGTTTGATTTATCGACATAAAAAAAATCCAACCAAAAAATAAGAGATCTATCTAGTAACTAAATTAATTTTAATGTTTAATTGTATTACTTTTACTCCTTCTTATTAAGCGAATAAAAGCTATTTTCGCACAGATAATGTTAGCTGAACAATCTCGTAACCCCGGCGTTCCTCGTCGCATATCTCGTTGGTGGAAAAGGTACCTCATTGACCATAAACCCACATACTGGTTGTTTGTGGTTCGAGATAATGGCAACCTCGAGATATATTCCCTTCCGGAAATGAGGCTGAGTTTCCTTGTTAGGGATGTTTGTGCGGGAAATAAGGTGAGTGTTTATGTGTTTTTCTATTGTTTCTTTGACATTTTTAAGAAAATCTTAAGTTATTATAAGAAAAAGTGTATCCATAATCAATCTGCCAAAACAATGGCGTGCAAATTTTGTTCTTAAATAAATTTAATTTGAAATAAAAGTTCACAAATATTACTAAAATGATTATATTTAAAAAAATAAATAATGAATCCTCACTATATACATATATATTTGTTACAACATATAATCCCCACTGTACGGTTGTAGTGTGGCAATAAAAGTCCCACATTTGAAGATTTTTAGCAAACGGATGTGTTTCACCTAGGCCGCAAATTCGGAACTGGAGCGTGCAGCGTGCGCGCAACTAGTTTTGGCTGGAGCCGAGCGTCATCGCTAAAATATGAACAAAGTAACACTTGTATGTGCTCGTCAAAGGCTCTATCAAATACGCCTTCACGCATTTCAATACGTTAAGCGAACCAGCGTGCACGCTAACTACAACGCCCCGCCCTACAACTGGACGGTACGCTTAACTGCACGCTGTAAACGCTGCTACGAAAACACGTCAAGACGTCTGTGTGTTAATAAGTGCCGCAAAACTGCACGCTGCAGTTTGCGCGTGCGCGCTGCACGCCCTACCTCTCCGAATTTGCAGCCTTACAGTCCTCCATCGCCATGTGTCTGTTATATATTTCTTACCCAATTAAGCAAAGTAAAAAAACTGCACAATAACTATAGTACTTAAGACTGTTTACGTTCGTTATTAAATTTAATCAATTTTTAATTTATGTACCTTGTGTATCTTAATTTATGTACCTTGTGTATCTAAATTTATGTACCTTGTGTATCTAAATTTATGTACCTTGTGTATCTAAATTTATGTACCCTGTGTATCTAAATTTATGTACCTTGTGTATCTAAATTTATGTACCTTGTGTATCTAAATTTATGTACCTTGTGTATCTAAATTTATGTACCTTGTGTATCTAAATTTATTTACCTTGTGTATCTAAATTTATGTACCCTGTGTATCTAAATTTATGTATCTTGTGTATCTAAATTTATGTATCTTGTGTATCTAAATTTATGTACCTTGTGTATCTAAAATTATTAAGAATCTTTAAGGGGATATTTCTTTAAATTTAGTTGTTTTTTCATATTTTTTTTTATAATAATTTATTCTAAAACCACACCACACTGCCTTTTTACCAATTTATTCAAAATTCTTTTAGATTTTAGCAGATAGCTTAGAATCGGTATCTGAGATACCAAACCCAGACGATGAAGAGTTAAACCCATCGTCTCACAATACGGATGTGGACAGATTGAAGGAATTACTCGTGGTCGGAGTGGGAAATAAAGGCTCTAGGGTATTGCTACTGTTACGGACTGATGATGATCAGCTCATGATCTATCAGGTATGTATATATTACTCATGTTTCGAATATTTGCTAATTATAATGTACATTTACATATTTTATTTAGCATGTGATGGAATGCTATACTGCAATCCCAAAGCATCCCAATGCGCTGCCCACTTGTTTTTTTTTTTTATGTACGATGGCGGCAGACGAGCATACAGTCCATTTGCTGATGGTAAGTGGATACTGTCGCCCAAAGACATCCGCGATACATGCCAACATTAGTCCGAAATGAGAAACGTTGGCACGCCCCCGGATGCGCTGCCTACCTTTGGAGATATAGGAATGGATTTGGAGAAAGGGTTCGGAAAATGGGGAGGGATAGGATGGGAATGGGCTCTGGCACATCTCATTCACTACCGAAATACGTACGTACATTGGGGAAATACGATAAAATGGGAAATGCAGTACATTTCAAGGTAGTCTTCTGTGAGAGAGGGGTAACGTGGCCAGTCGAGCGCGCCCAGCGGCTGTTGGATTGCAGCATGCACTCTCCCCCTCCCCTTGTTTGATTGATATCTGGTTTATTGGCCCCCCGGGAGTGTATTTAAACTCGTTTGGATCCAAGGCGCGACTCAATAATATTGTGCAAAGGACATTATTGTATAACTAACGGTGCTAGCGACATCGTTCACGTGAACTTGTGATTCCCGTGGGCATCACGTGGGCATGATTTAGTTTTTCTCGTACCGTTACACTTTTCATTCTTTTTTGCATCTGACGGGATAGGGTGGGAGTCTAATGGAGTAAAAAGTTTCTTTTGTCCCATTGCACCCGACGTAACAAAACATTCCCTTTTTACAGGCATATAAATATCCTCGTGGTAATTTAAAAATGCGTTTCTCGCGTATACACGCCACGTTCCCGTTTGGATACTTGAGCGGCAAGTCTAACAGTACAGATGAGAACTACGAGATCGCCATATTGAAGGACAATGTCAGACAGATGAGGTATTTTGGTGAGTATACTATATGATAATTTGTAAAGTATACCGGAGACGGTTAAGTACGTAGACGATGTATGTTTATCTAATTGCTGGTAAATTGTGGTACATGGGTTGGGTTATACATGGGATTTGGAGTAAGCTTTCGGAAAATGGGGAGGGATAGGATGGGAATGGGCTGTGGCACATCTCACTCACTACCGCAACACGTACGTACATAAGGAAATAAGATAAAGTGGGAAATGCAGTACATTTCAAGGTAGCCAGTAGCCAGTCGAGTGCGCCCAGCGGCTGTTGTATTGCAGCGTGCACTCTACCCTCAAAAATGAAATGAATGAAATTAAATAAAATAAAAAAAATATTTTCAGCTAACGTGGGCGGTTATAGCGGCGTGTTTATTTGCGGCATAACACCATACTTCCTATTTTTAACCTCAAGGGGCGAATTGAGGGTTCACCCCCTGAGTTGTGAGGAAACACCAGTCAGTACATTTGCTTCCTTCAATAACACCAACTGTCCACAAGGCTTCCTGTACTTTAACGCCAAGGTAAGCAAAATGATGGATACGTTATGAAAGTATTTTGAATTGCGAAATTGAATGCGAAGAAAGATGTGTTTAAAATAGGGTATTTAACTGTTTTTATGAAAGCAAAAAGTGTGTTTCTGCGAAGAAAATGCATTTCAGAACAACTGCAAATAATTTTTAATGTTTCTAATTGATCGTAGTACGAAATCAAAACTGCATCATAAAATCATGCGCTCGCAGCAGAAGACGACAGTTTAAAGGCATTATTAGAAATTATGAGAAATGTGTTGATATTAATTTAGTTTTAAAATTTACAATCATTTTTTTCCAAACCTATCATAAATAACGCCTCACTACGACTCCGTGTTGTGGGTCCAGAGACACATATAGAGAAAAACACCGAATGAACAGTTGTTTTTAAACAAAGCAATGTCCGACCGGGATTCTAACTAGGGACCTTCTGTAGGCAAAGTCACTACCAACTGCGCCAATCGGTCGTTTTGAAATGTTATGATAATACTTTGAATTCGAAAATGGGAGCGAAAGAAAAAGTGTTAAAAAGTATTGTATTTGATTATTTTTAAATAATTGTTATACATAAAAAAATATTTCCTGTGAAGGAAACTAATTTTACACCAACTACTGTTTCGACAAATTTTAAGCGTGTTTTATTATAAGCGTTATTTTATTAGCTACTAGCGAACCGCCCTCGCTTCGCTTCGGTTTCGTTAAAACAATATTAAACTATACGTATAAACCTTCCTCTTGAATCAATCTATCTATTGATGAAAACCGCATTAAAATCCGTTGCGTAGTTTAAAAGATCTAAGCGTACATACAGAGGGACAGACGGCGGGAAGCGACTTTGTTTTATACTATGTAAAGATTTCTCATTTATACGAGTATGTTTCCGGACCAACGTGTTGCCCATCTAGTATCAACTTCACCGGAACCAACCCTTTTATCGTCCACTGGTGGACATGAGCCTTCCCATGCTCAGGTTTAGGGCCTTAAAACGCCACGCTAGCCAAGCGGGTTGGCGAGTCCACTCTTTAGAGTTGTAGTTCCTCAGGGCTGACGGTAGCAGCTTTATCTCGTAGTCGCCTTTTACTACACCCACGGGAAGAGATGCGATGGTATTTTAAAGCAGACCCACACCACACGTTCGATTGCGCGTTTAGTGTCACCTTATTTAAAAAAAAGTCTCATTACCCATAGATGTGCTTCAATATATGTATCTTTAGACCCACGACACACTTTACCCATCTAGTATAACGTTATTTAAAGAAAAATGTCTTATTACACTAGTTGATACTACGTAACGCCCCGAAGCCGGGGTGGTCACGGTGTTATTAAAGAGTGTTTTATTATAAGCGTTATTTTAATAGCTATTTACATTTATATATTTCTAGAGCCGCGACACACACGTTACATATATCGTGTCATCTTATTTAAACAAAAAATGTGTTGTCATTACATATTACACCAGTCAGAGCTGCGTATATGCGCACTCCCCACCCACCTGTCATACGACGCCCCGTGGCCGGTGCGCAAGGTGCCGCTGCGCATGACGCCCCACAGCGTCACGTACCACCTCGAGTCGCGCACATACTGCTTAGTGGCGTCCACAGCCGCTCCAACTACCACTTACTACAAGTTCAACGGGGAGGACAAGGAGAAGTCCGATGAGAATAAAGGCGATCGGTGAGTAGTTAACGTTTTAAGTTTTGTTACCGTGATTCCTCAGTTTATTGATGGTTCATGTTACTGGACCAGAAATATCGACTATTCGAAGTAAATAATAAATCATTAGCCGGTTTACACAACAGTTATTACTGTGAGTGTTTGTTTGTTTGTTATTCATATCGAACCTTCAGTTTTTAACCTCCTTTCTATTAAGCTACGATATGGGGTTCTTCAAGAGAGCTCTGAATAGGATTTTGCAAGGTCGGCGTCGCGCCGACCTTGCAAAAGTTGGTAGAAGAGTTTCGCTGCGAAGAGTTGGTAGAAATACTTAAAAAAATAATTAAAAAATTAATTCGGTCCAAAAATTACTTTATACCGCGAACCCGTAGGCTGTGGAACGAACTGCCTCAAGAGGTCTTTCCATTAAGCTACGATATGGGGTTCTACAAGAGAGCTGTGAATAGGATTTTGCAAGGTCGGCGGCGCGCCCTGCGTACTCCCTGGTGTTGCAGGTGTCCACGGGCGGCGGTAACACTTACCATCACGTGGGACCGCTTGCTCGGCCGCCCACTAGTCGTATTGTGTTTAGATTTAGATTTTGCTATTATTCAAAAGAGCATTTTAAACTACACATACCCATATTTTTTTCTTCATTTTATGACTAAATTTGAGAAAATTGTGACCGAAAATTCATTTTGGTCAATTACTTGTGACAAAACTTGTGATAAGTGATACCAGTGGTGTAAATATAAAAGTTTAAGGGTGATTTCTTTAATTATTTACTTAAAAAATCAATATTTCCCGCCAAATATTACATTATTAATATTATTTCGGTTTATATATATATTTTTTAAACATATTTTCTTATTATTTTTTTTACATTGACAACTGTAAAAAGGTAATCTATCAATAATACGTTCTTGGTGGTTTTTGCTGTCAAATATACTGAATTGACAGTAGGTAAATTTGGCCGACTTCTCTGTATCTATGGATCTATGGTGATCTATGGATGCAGGTTAATTTTATTATTGAAGAAGGCGGCAGACGAGCGTACAGTCCACCTGATAGTAAGTGAAAACTGTAGTCCATGGACATCCGCGATACATGGCAAAATTAGTCCAAAGTGACGAACGTTGGCAAGTCCCCGGATGCGCTGCCTACCTTTGGAGATATAGGAATGTATATGGGAAAATGGGGAGGGATAGGATAGGATGGGCTGGGGTGGGAATGGGCTCACATTTCACTGACTACCGAAACACTTACGTATATTGGGGAAATAGGATAAAGTGGTAAATGCAGTACGTCTCAAGGTAGTCTTCTGTGAGATATTATGTATATACTCTATATTTGAAAATGTATTTTGTGTATATTAGTTTCCCATACCCGATGCTGGAGCATTTCTCCGTGTGCTTATTCTCTCCTGTCTCCTGGGAGATAATTCCCAACACCCGCATTGAGCTCGACCAGTGGGAACATGTCACGTGTCTCAAGAACGTCTCCCTTAGCTACGAGGGGACAAGGTATGATCCTTTTTATTTATGTTCGTGTTGGTTTATTTCTTGTAACGCCCCACTGCAGGCCACAGGCCTCTCGACCCCTGTGCGGATTGATGGATCACATACTCCAGATTCATGTGGTTTTCTGGTTTTCCCTCACCGCCGAGCTACTGACAATGTACTTAAATCCGTACTTAAATAGCAACTCAGCAGTACGGGCCCTGGATTTGAACTCACGATCACACGACTGCGAGTTGAGTACAGATGCCCCTATGCTATCACCGCTCTTACATCATAACTTTAGTGTAACATTGTTTAATTTTTTGATGTCATGTATCCGTCCCAAAGAAGATTTTTTATTATGGTCGAAGGCGGTAGACGAGCATTCAGTCCACCTGATGGTAAGTAGATACTTCCGTATAGACATAAACATCCGCGATACATAACAACATTAGTCCTAAATGACAAACGTTGGCACGTCCCCGGATGCGCTGCCTATCTTTGGAGGAGATATAGGAATGGATTGGTAAAAGGGGTTGGGAAAATGGGGAGGGATAGGATGGGGATGGGCTCTGGCAAATCTCACTACCGAAACACGTACGTACATTAGGGAAATAAGATAAAGTGGGAAATGCAGTACATTTCAAGGTAGTCTTCTGTGAGAGAGGGGTAACGTGGCCAGTCGAGCACGCTCAGAGGCCGTTGGATTACAGCGTGCACTCTCCCCCTCAATGGAATTTCCATAGAATTGATGGATTTCCTTGAAAGAGAGAGAATTATCATAGAATTTATCGATGTACCATAAAAGAGAGATAGAATTGAATTTTCCATAGAAGAGAGAGAGAAAGAATTCCCATAGTTAATTATCTATTTTAAATTAATTAAATGAGATAATTAATTAAGAAATATAAATCTCTGAGAAAATATTTTTTCACGTCGATGGGTTTAAATAGAATGTGAATTAGAATAATACAACCGAATAAGATGGGAAGCAGGGAGTATAATGGATGAGAAACGTACTCGTTTTGTTGTATTATACTTCCCACTCGATGGCATACGATGGGATTATGGTCTTCAGCAAATCTCACTCATATTGAAATATGTAGTATATTTTCAGGTAGTCTGGGGCCGTTCAAGTTTTACGTAAGCACCAAGGGGGGGGGGGGGTCTTTACTTTGCTTATTTTTGATGACATGGGGACCGGGGGGGGGGGTCTTAATGGCGATTACGTCAGAAATATTTATTTATTTACTTTTCATATAAAAAGTACGGTTAAAAAAGGTTAAAAATACTTGAACGGCCCCTCTTCTGTAGGAAGTTGAATGACTGAAGTTGGAATAGACATATTAAAATAGTTTTTAGCTTAGTTTTAAATATATTTTAATTTTACTTTATTATTTCAGGTCTGGCTTGAGAGGGTACATAGCTATAGGAACAAATTATAACTACAGTGAAGACATCACGTCCAGAGGCAGGGTGAGGCTTATAAATTAACATTCTATTTAACATTATACTTTTTTTAATACTTTATTTTTCATTTTTCATTTTAAACCCCCTTTGGACAGATATTTAATGCAAATATTTTTGTTTCGCGACATTTTTACCGAAATTATGAAAAAAGAAAAACATATCGACGCCTAAAAATATTTGAAAAATACTTCGTTAATAGAAAAAGAACAGAATACATACTGGACATTTCGCCACGTTACACCAGCCGTGGTCACGAGTTGACTCGTTTTATAAACTACCCACATTTGATTTTCACACTTGGAATGGCTGCGACACAACACTAACAATGTCTGCGGACGTAATCGACGGTAAATCACAAAGTTATCATAATTAAAGTTATTCCACTTCAGTTATTCCACTTGTGGTAACTTTTTAAGGGAGAATATAAATTTAAAAAATCGTAGACCAAAATTTAGTGTTCACGAAAGAGATTCACATTAAAAGGCTGTTTCTAACTTTTAACCATATATATCTTCCAGATAATAATCTACGACATAATAGACGTGGTCCCTGAACCGGGACAGCCTCTTACAAAGAACAGATTCAAGGAGATATACGCCAAGGAGCAAAAAGGGCCCGTTACAGCCCTTACACAAGTACTGGGATATCTCATATCAGCTGTGGGCCAGAAGGTAATATAAAGATGTTTTTTTTTTGTAACGCTAGCCCCTCACATATGTCCATCTACCCGCGATTAGAATATTTATTTCCTCTCTACCCAAAAGATTCTCTGGCAGAGATCGCTTTTAGCTAGAAGACCACCTTTTGTGTATTTCATGCGTTGCAGTTATGTCTGTTACCGTCTTACTTTTTTTTATGTGAAATGGGGCCGTTCAAGTATTACGTAAGCACCAAAGGGTTCTTTGCTATGCTTTGCTTATTTTTGATGACATGGGGACGTCAGCAATATTTATTTATATACTTTTCGTATTTTTTGGGCAAAATTTAGTAGATTCTGATTAAATAAGAAACTTTAACAGATTTTCTAAAAATTATACCAATGTTTACGTAAGCATGGGGGGGGGAGTAAGAGCTTTGCATTCTTTCACTGACCGGGGCGGGGGGGGGGGGGGGGGGTAAAAATGACTAAAATTCTGCTTACGTAATACTTGAACGGCCCCTTTATTGTTACACGAATTTGAGTTTAATATAGACGGCTGTCCGTCTATATTAAACTCAAATTCGTGTCTACTAATTCAATTCGTGCGTTCTAATACTCGGTCCGTACCACAGAGTTTACACTTAAATACAGATTTTAAAAATTGTCTCTTTCTCGGAGGCGAGGGAAAACATCGTGAGCTCGAGAAATAAAAAAAATCTGGAATATGTGTATCCAGCAATCCGCACTGGGCCCGCGTCGTGGATTATGGCCCGAAACCCACCAGTGATTTACTAGGGGAGGCCTGTGCCCACCAATGGGACATAGGCTGGTACAAAATCACTCATCACTGTTAACCTCGCAGTTTTTATCATTTATCCTGTAGTATTAAATTTGATCACATACAAGAATCGTATACAATATTCTCGTCCGAATCGTTCGAGAATCACCCCTTGATTAACTAACAAGTCTTACGTTTACCTGGTACATGGGTTTTTGAGTGAAACGTTAATTTTTTAAGAAAATAAAAAATGATTCATTACATCTGATCTTTTGTCCACAGATCTACATCTGGCAGCTGAAAGACAACGACCTAGTGGGTGTAGCGTTCATAGACACGCAAATTTACGTGCACCGGATGCTGGCCGTCAAGAACCTGGTACTGGTGGCTGATGTATACAAGTCCATATCGCTGCTGCGATACCAGGCACAGCAAAGGACATTGTCTCTGGTCTCCAGGGACTTGAGGCAGGCGCAGGTGAGGGAGAACAGGGATATTTTATCATGTTCTATCCATATACTCTATCTTATAACATCCTATCCTATCACATACTTTCCTATCCCACTGTATCATATCCTATCACATCCCATCTTATCCAATCAACCGATTCTATCCTATAATATTCCATTCCATCTTATTCTATCCTGTTCCGTCCCATCATATCCTATTAAATCCCCTAATATCTTATTAAATCCTATTCCATTCTATCACATTCTTTCCCATCTGGATTTAGTGGCTGTAACGTTCAATAGACACGCAGATATACATCTGATATCGATGGCGTCATTACCCGACACCCGCCATCACACATTAATCGCAATATTTAGTAGAATAATGGCTGCTCAAATACTAATTATATTCCCAATATTATCCATGTACTCAGGCGGCAGACGAGCATACAGTCCACCTGATGGTAAGTGGATACTGTCGCCCATAGACAGCCGGGATACTTGCCAACATTATCCAAAATGAGAAATGTTGGCACGCCCCCGGATGCGCTGCCTACCTTTGGAGATATAGGAATGGAGAAAGGGTTGGGAAAATGGCTAGGGATAGGATGGGAATGGGCTCTGGCATATCTCACTCACTACCGAAACACGTACGTACATTGGGGAAATACGGTAAGTGGGAAATGCAGTACATTTCAATGTAGTCTTCTGTGAGAGAGGTGTAACGTGGCCACTCGACCGCGCCCAGTGGCTGTTGGATTGCAGCGTGCACACTCCCCCTCAAAAGCAAATACTCTTAAAAACATAATTATTGCTACTTGTGTATCGCGATAGTAACGTTATATTTATACCACGGGCATCACACATTGACACAGTTTTGTTACAAATAATTATCGATGCAAGTACTTGGGTTGATCGGTGTATGGATGTAACTCAGCCAGTTGGCTGTGGGTTTTGCAGCAACACTTGATCCTCACGTTTGTTGTATTTGTATTGTTAACTAGCGACCCGCCCTCGCTTTGGGGCCGTTCAAGTATTACGTAAGCAGAATTTTAGTCTTTTTTAACCCCCCCCCCCCCCCCCTCTGTCAGCGAAAATAAGCAAAGCAACGAACCCCCTACCCCCCTCCCTTTGGTGCTTACGTAATACTTGAACGGCCCCTTTGCTTCGGTTTACAAGATCTTTTTCTTAAAAATTGCAAAATAAAGTATAGCCTATATTAGACACAGATAATGTAGCTTCCTATTTGTGAAAGATTTTTTGTAATCTATTGTAATTTGTAATTTTGTAATTTGTAATTGTGTTTGTAATGTTTTACCTCTTTATTATATTATAGTTGTTAATTACTGTGTTGTTGCCAGATATACGAGATGGAATTCATGGTGGACAACGCGAACCTCGGTTTCCTGGTGAGCGAGGCTGACGCCAACTTCATACTGTTCATGTATCAGCCACAAGCCAGGGAAAGTTACGGAGGTAAGATATATGTTTTATTGTCTTTTTGGAGGGGGGGGGGGGCTTTCAAAACATTTACTTGTTATGGTGATATTTTTGAGGGGGGGAGTGCACGTTGCAATCCAACAGCCTGGCCACGTTACCCCTCTCTCACAGCAGACTACCTCGAAATGTACTGCATTTCCCACTTTATCTTATTTCCCTAATGTATGTACGTGTTTCGGTAGTGAGCGAGATGTGCCAGAGCCCATTCCCATCCTGTCCCTCCCCATTTTTCCAAACAATTAATAGATTATACGTTTCGAGACCTGTTTAAATAGATGAATATATGTGAAAAACTTGAACATCTCAAATTTTTATGTGGTTTGTTAAATGTGATCTATAAATGTATTGATTGTAAATCTGTTTAAATACTAAACGCCATTCATGTTTATCTTATCTTACTGTGTGTTTTAAAATGTTAATGTAAGAATAACTGTAGTCTTGTGTGAAATTAAATGTTATCATTAAATTTGCCAGGTCAGCGACTAATCCGCAGGGGCGACTATCACCTGGGCCAGCAGGTGAACGCCATGTTCCGCATCAACGCCAGGAATGTCTCCGGCGTCACTCACAAGCGACATGTCACTATGTTCGGTGAGCACTATCACATGTCACCATATCATAATTATTATGTCACCTAAAAGTTTTAACTCGTGATAAATCAGTACCTCGCCGATTAAGAGTTCTCTTACGCACAAATCTTATTCCTTTATCTTTTGTAGTTCCTTAGATCTTTTTATATGTATTATATATGTATATACATATGTATGTATATTTTGTTTTAAGGATGATGGCAGCAGACGAGCATACAGTCCGCCTGGTGGTAAGTGGATACTGCCGCCCATAGACATCCGCGATACATGCCAACATTAGTCCAGAACGACAAATGTTGGCACGCCCCCGGATGCGCTGCCTACCTTTGGAGATATAGGAATGGATTTGGAGAAAGGATTGGGAAAATGGGGAGGGATAGGATGGGAATGGGCCCTGGCACATCTCATTCACTACCCAAAACACGTACGTACATTAAGGAAATATGATAAAGTGTATAAGTAAATGATATAAATATGACAAAGAGAGCGCCGGATTAATATTAAAATATTAAAGGCCTTTCTCACTAACTCCTGATACTTTATCAGAAGGTATCAGAGAGTCAGTTATACTTTGTCAGAAAGTCAGTATGGGCTGTACTTAATTGGCAGATAATTTATCTATCAGATGTTAATAGTTACTTTATCAGGAGGCGGTGAGAAAGGCCTAAAAAATAGCATTTATTTATATAATTGCTATTCACGATTCATAGGCGTTATATTTGCGTTACGTCCTATGTTTCAACATCGATACTATTATAATATAATATAATAAAGAGGTAAAATTGTGTGTTTGTGTGTTGGAGGTAATCTCTGGAACTGCTGAACCGATTTCAAAAATTCTTTCACAAATAGGAAGCTACATTATCCGTGTTTAATATAGGCTATTTTTATTTTGAAATTTTGAAAAAAAATATATTTGAAAACGAAAAAAAAAATTATAAACCGAAGCGAAGCGAGGGCGGGTCGCTAGTATTTTATAGGACAAGATCATCATATCATTGCCACTACACATATATATATATATTACATGTTATTTTTACATAATTATATCACAAATAAAATAACCTTTTTTCTATTACAGCAACTCTAGACGGTTGTATGGGCTACATCCTGCCCGTAACGGAGAAAATGTACCGAAGACTGCTAATGTTGCAGAATGTGATGAATAACTACTGCTGCCATATTGCTGGACTCAATCCCAGGGCTTACAGGTGAGATCACTTTTGGATGAGAAGAATGAAAGGAACGGGCTCTGGTATAATCTCACTTATTACCGAAATACATATGTACATTGGGGTCTATGAGTGTGAGGTCACGTGTCCGATCGAGTGAAGTCCAGCGGCTGTGGGATTGTTGCATGCACTCACATTCTCAATAATATATTCATTTAGGTAATGTTCATTTGCTTCTGATCGTTTTTATTATAGCGTGATCGCACCAGAAAGTATAAGTTCTTCTTGGGAGCACATAATTTTTGTCAAAACTCGCAATCTTTCGTATATTTTTTTGGAATAAATGTTAAAATTAAAATTTGTACTGCAAATAAAACTTATTTTAAAATTGTGGTTCTGTCAGAAAGTATGACACGGTTTCCATTTCGAATATATTTATAATATATACTTATAATATTGTATTGTAAATATACTGAGGATTGTGCAACGACTCGTACATACCAGTAATGGTTCCCGAGAGATTAGAAAGTAAACTATGTACCATGTATGGTTTGCAAGTAAGCTATGTACACTTCCCGGCCGAAAGTAATACACATCGGCCTATAGAAAGAGACTATCCAGCTTCTGTTTTGTAGAGCGTCGTCAATAATCAATAATATATTATTGACATATTTTTAAAATAATATACATATTGTTTTTTTAAATATTTTTTTTAGTAAAAAAAATAATATATATATTTTTATTTTTATTTCTTTATACAAAATCATAAATACACACACCGGCCGAAAGTAATACACATCGACTATGATCGGCTACCTTCGGTTTTGTAGAGCGTCGTTTGTCGTAACGCACACGACAGAGACGACGCTCTACAAAACAGAAGCTGGATAGTCTCTTTCTAAAGGCCGATGTGTATTACTTTCGGCCGGTATGTGTATGTATGATTTTGTATAAAGAAAGAAAAATAAAAATATGTTTATTATTGTTTTTTTTTTATGAACGACGGCGGCAAACGAGCATACAGTCCACCTGATGGTAAGTGGATAGTGGATAGGTAAGTTCATAGACATCCACGATCAGTCCAAAATGATAAACGTCGGCACGTCCCCGAATGCGCTGCTTACCTTTGGAGATATAGGAATGAATTTAGAGAAAGGGTTGGGAAAATAGGGAGGCAGAGGATGGGAATGGGTTCTAGCACATCTCATTCACCACCGAAACACGTACGTGCATTCGAGAAATAAGATAAAGTGTGAAATACAGTACATTTCAAGGCAGTCTTCTGTGAGAGAGGGGTAACGTGGCCAGTCGAGCGCGCCCAGCGGCTGTTGGATTGCAGCGTGCACTCTCCCCCTCAATGAACAAATAAATTACAGGACATATAAATCAGCTCGTCGTCCAGTGGGTGGCGGTCCCGCTAGGAGCATTCTGGATGGAGATTTGGTCTCGTTATTTACTTCTATGCCCAATGCAGACAGACATGACGTGAGTATATCGTTTAATTACACTATGAGAAGCTTACAATATGCATTTTTATGCATGCGAGCGTTATAATACAGTTAGTCGCCATATATGAAAGGAATATCCCCCTTTGTATACTTAAAAGAAAATATTGTAATCGCTTTTCCACTGTTTCATGGTTTTCCTTATTCTTGTAATAACTGACACGATTTTAGCTCGTTTTAGACGATTAATTAATAATCGTGCAGTTGTTACGTGTGAAAACTTGCAATACCCTCAGTGTTCATGTAATCAAGAGGTCTTTCCATTAAGCTACGATATGGGGTTCTTCAAGAGAGCTGTGAATAGGATTTTGCGAGGTCGGCGGCGCGCCCGCATACCCCCTGGTGTTGCAGGTGTCCATGGGCGGCGGTAACACTTACCATCACGTGGGACCGCTTGAATGACAACATAAAAAAAATATATGAATGACAATGATAAAATAAACACGTCACGCACGACGACAGTGACAAAAAGAAGAACAGAAAACTTTTTCCCTTTTTTCCCTACTATTAGGCATATATTTCCACTTATCCCTACTATCTTGTGCAATTATTTATTCCATTTATCCAGATCGCAAGGAAAATCGGCACGAAAGTTGAGGAGATAATGGCGGATCTCTACGAGATAGACAGACTGACAGCCCATTTCTAGTACAATAAGTTTGTTATAATATAATAAGAATGACATACCTAAGTTTATTGATTATTATAAGATAAAGAATGAAATATATATTTTTCATTGTGTTGTTTCATTTCACATAGTTTTTAATACTTATTTATACGATGAAAGTAGCTGATGAGCAGTCAGTCCATCTGGTGGCAAGTGGATACTGTCGTCCTGCCACATGCGCGATGTATCAACATCTGTTAAACATTGACAAACATTGCCACGCTCGCAGATGTTTCTCCCATCCAATTGCAGTAACACTAAACAATGCCGGTCGGCCATCTTTGCTAGGTCATCTTCCGAAAACTAACCAGGGATGAGTAATTTAAATCAATTTTATTAAATCATGATCAAAAGCAAGTTCTTTTTAAATTTTATTTACAGTTATATTTCACGTTGAATAATTGAAAACATACTTAACATTCCCAAAAAACAAATTACCCCCTTTAAATCAGAAATGTTGCCAATGTAAAAAAATATTTTTTGATTTAGAATAAAATTGATTAAATAAATAAACATGATTTTTATCAACCCTGAAATAAACAAACGCTTTCAGAGTCATGTTACGTGGTTGCTTCCCCCTGGTATACAGGATGAAATAAACAATATACCAACATCCTCTTAACGTTGACTTGCTTTCCTGAAAACTATAATAACCATTTTTTTTCTACCATTTTTACTTTGGCCTTCTCTCGCATCCCCTTACAGGGGAACGGAGGAATCGGTGCCGGGATTTCTCCCTTTCTGAGGTAGCGCCTCTGTCCGTCAATACGGACAGGTCCTTGAGGTGACCCTATTAGGTCGTGGTCGTTCAGCTTTGGTGATGTGTGGCCTCGTTGCTAGCCTCCGCCCCGCGGTACTAGCACAGCGGGAGGAGAAACCCGGAGAGCGACCAGCTTGGGCGAAGGTGTCTTAGGAAGCCCCGACGTTTGACTCACCCTCGGGCGCGATCAGGTCGCCTTGCCATCGAGCGGCCGCGCGTGCACCATTTTTAAAACTCACTGTGTTTTTTACAAACCATTCATTCACTCGCGGCGCGTACGTATACTCTCACCGATTACTTGCATGTAGGTGTCTTATAGTAGCCGTTCCATTAGCGACTGTTTGTGAGTAGAGCGGCATGCAGTGAACAGAGTAACAAAGCCAGAGAATTCATTAAAAAAAAATAACTTTCTTGGAGAGGTATAGACTGGCATTCTTTATTGAACCCTTTATATATCTCCCAGCATTCGTTCATAGTCGAAAATGGCCGACCGGCATTATTGATTCGTGTACGCTTCGTTGTAACAACTCAATGTTACAGAATTTCAGCGGTCGATCACGAATACATGACGACTTCGGTCGAATTAGGGATGATTTTGGGAAAAGGGGAATAGGAAGTATAACGGGACGAGGATGCTCCTCCTTGGGTGGAGGCGAAGGATGGGATGGAGAATTAAGAGTATAAAGGAGTTTCTTTTATTCCATTATATTGTCCATTCGATGGTATAGGATGGAGTGGGGTGAGATGGGAATTGGCTCTGGTATAGATATTCGTACATATACGAACGGAACGGGATAAAGTGAGAAATGCAATAGGTATTAGATCCTTACCTATGAAATTGCATCTTTATATGAAAAAATTCAAATATTTTTTTGTATGATAATTATATATTTAATTTTATATATATAGAGATTAAACGAAGTATTGTCCATTATTATCAATGCACTTTTGCCATTTTAATGGAAATCGATTGATGCCTCTGCTTCAGAACTCCTCCAGACGGGAATTGATGTATTCTGTGAAGGCGTTTTCACTGCCTCATCCTAAGTTGAATTTTTTCCCCTGTAAAAAGTTATCCGAATTCCGAAAAAATGTAAATCAGTAGGGGCAATGTCTGACGAGGTCAGACGTGGTTTGAGGTGGATCCGCTTTCACTATTGCTTTCAATTCCTCATTATCGACTTCAGTCTCCGGTCGTCCACAGGACTTGTTCTTGAAGTCGAAATTTTCTGAACGGAAACAAACCAAAAACGCACCGTACGCTCTTTCACGTTATTTGATCCATATACATCGTTAATATTGAGTGTCGTCTATTGAGTATCTGCCACGACGACTCATTTTCGAAAATAACGCGAATTTTTAACGTTTCCATGGTCGCAAACAACCATTTTTATTTATTTATTTTTATTTATAACGTTCGATTTTTTTGCATATTATAGCTTTCAATATGTGTAGTAGCTTTAAATTTAAATTAATTTGAATTTGGATTTCCAAGCCAAACGCAAGATGACTAAGTTCAAAATGGCCACTATGAACAAACGGAAAGTTCATGGGTAAAGTCCTAATACATTTTACGACAGTTTTCTGTGAGAGAGATGTAACTTTGTCAGGCGGGCGCACGCAGCGGCTGTGGGATGGCAGCGTGCACCCTTTCTCCAAAACTCCTTCAAACGGAATATAAATAATATAATCTAACAGTACTAAATTAGCGGTAATTTTATATATCAAAGCCAGACTACCTTTCTAAATGCAGTGTTTCTGAGCTACGATAACGTCATCACAGTAGGCCCACCTGTGAAGCGGTGTATTTTAAAAAAATAAGGAAGATTTTTAGAAACTGAAAATAAAAGGTCACTAAAAATTATTTTACAAAAGGCACTAAAAACTAAAGAAGTTTTTATTTTAGTAAAATAACATTAGTTTAATTGTTTACGACTGTTTTTTAAATTTTAAATTAATCTTAAAAATAAGTAATATGTATTTGTACTCTCGTATGTAAAATCTATACTAATATAATAAAGAGAGAGCGCGAATTTTGTGAGTTTGTGTGTATGTGGAGGGTAAGCTCCGGAACCACTGCACCTATTTGAAAAATTCTTTCACCATTTAAAAGGTACATTACCCAGATGGACATAGGCTATATATTATATGCAAAAAAATTGCTGGGCATGCAACGCATGCCGGGCACAGCTAGTCTTTAATAATTCCTGGTTACCGAATTAGCTAAAAAACAGTCTTAAGTAACATAACAGGCATAATGTGTTCGCATGTTTTTTAAGTTTCAATTTATGTAAATTAATTTAATGTCCTTCCTGTGTCTTTCAGTGCTCTCTCAATTATTAGGGAGTTTCGGACCGTTATCTAGCAGAGGACCCTAGTACGAATTGGTGAATATGCTGCAATTGTTCAAATTCTAAGACACCATCGTTCCTTAACCACTGACCAAACAGGCTTTATTTTCGGTACAGAGTTATTAAAATTACCTCATTTCATAATTCTGTTTAAATGAAAACCGGTTCAGATACCTAGTTTTTAAGATCAAGCACAAAATGTTGTTATTTTTTTTAAAGATTTCCCCAGTTTCAATATCTGGGAAACTAAAACCTACAATAAGTTTCTTTTTCACAAATAGTCATTATAGTGGGCCCGCTGAGATGACGCAGTTAAACTGGATCTACTTTCTCAAGCACGCGTCTGTTACTTCAAACCACTTTGTCAACGCATACGTAGTTGTCTTGCTTGTTTAAATATATTTTTTATCGAAGCTCGGCTTTTATCTGAGTAATAGAGCGTGAAATCTATTGAATAAGAACGTCTCATGCTCCAGCTGTTTCACTGACGTCATAATACAAAGAACTTACTATACCAATTTAGTAAATAAGAAACGAGACTTACTCAGATCTCAGTCTCGAAATATACTCGATTCAATTAATTTTTACTCGTAAAGGCTTTTTATGCCTCGTCTATCGCGTTGGTTGCCAGTGCTCAAATACAATTTACCCATTAACACTTCAGCGTGCTGATTCTATAAGATATTTCGGTGACTTTCGTTCTTAGGCGAACTTGATTGTTTTTTTTTTCGGAATGGCTAAATCTTGTGGCCTTAATGGACTTTCAAGAGTCGCCGGACATGTATGGTTTAGGGCGAGCGCAGAAGGCGCTCAGCTTGGAGCAAAGAGTGTGTGCAGCAACGAGCCTAAGGGCTCCCCCGCCGGTAGACCGGCGGAAAGAACGGACCGTTCTTAGGACGTTGCTTTGAGAGGGTACTACGGGATCGCGAGTCGGTGAGAAGCGCCCAGGCACGTGCCGATACCTGGTAAAAGTGTTGGCTGAAGGCTGGTGTGTGTTCACGGTGTAGCGTGAACACACACCGTGAACGTTTCCGCCGGCGGGGACGGTGTATATGTGTAGCATGTGAGTGTAGTGAAAATACCGCATTGGCAGCACTAATTGGGTCGTCGGGGAACCTCATTGTTCCGGATCTTATCTCGCAAAGAAATCCGAGCATAGCTCTCGTCATAGCTCGCTGAGCGACTTTGAACTTGTTTATCTACCAGCGGTAAAACTTCGTCTGTAATAAACAATTTGTTAAAAACTGCAATATTATTCGGAACCTACCTATAACACAAATATTTCTATTAATCTCCATTTGCCCGACGGTAATTAGCGACTCAATCTTAGAATTTATCAATTATCATTAACATAAAACCGGACATACATAACATATATGCATAACTGCTGCAAACCCAGGCTTCACCCATTCAAAATAATCGTGGCATTGCAAAGAACAATAGACGTTATTAAAGCATTATACAAATATCTTCCGGTAAAAGTCGAATGTGAGCAATATAGTTATATAAACCTACATTGTTTAGTTTTTATCTTTTTTAGTAGATATCTAATAGTACCATCTGACGAATCTCACATTCACGTTATGCGTACATTTTGTAAGTTGCCAAGTACTATACGATACTTCCAATATCGATACTTCGATATTTTGGATCGGTGCAAACGTATTGGCATCGAATCAAATCGTATGGGCAACCAAGATAAATTATCAAAGTTATTTATTAAATAAAGTGTCAGATGTGTTTATATGTCTACCTTCATGTGGAAATTTAGAAAAGGAGAGGACGGTTATTTATAGGTGGATAAATTTGAATTAAGTTTAAACATCCTATATCTTCAAATAAGAATAACATTCGTTTGATTTGATTAACTCCATTTTTGTTTTTTTGCTATTTTCTACGGTGAAATTTATTTCTAATATTTATAATTATTTAATTTAATATAAATATAAAAGGCTTTGGATTCGATACGATATTTGTAGGACGCAACTATTCGCTAAGATCCTAATCTGACGTTATCACAGTAAAGGTATTATCGGGATGGACTTTGGTTATGATTTACTAACTTAAAATTTAATTGTGTCATTCTGTGTAATGTTTTTTTTATGGACGAAGGCGGCAGACGAGCATACAGTCCCCCTTATGGTAAGTGGATACTATATCCCATAGACATCCGTGATACATGCCAACATTAGTCCGAAATGACAAATGTTGGCACGCCCCCGGAAGCGCACCTTAGGCACCTTTGGAGACATAGGAATGGATTTGGAGAAAGAGTTGGGAAAATGGGGAGGGATGGGAATGGGCTCTGGCACATCTCACTCACTACTAAATGCAGGGAAATAAGATAAAGTAGGAAATGCAGTACATTTCAAGGTAATCTTCTGTGAGAGAGGGGAACGTGGCCAGTTGAGTGCGCCCAGCTGCTGTTGGATTGCAGCGTACACTCTCCCCTCCATAAACGTTTAAATAGGAACATGCTCTTTGATCTGATTTTTAAGATGAAGCAATAAAAAAATATCCAGAAGTGGAGAGACATAGGGTGATGGTATGGTATAAATATTCATAATATTAATATGTAATTATCATAATGTTACTTACAAATAAAGATTTCGAAACGAATCAAGTAAATTATAAAGAGAGATTTGTAACTTACTCCGGTGAGTTTACATTTAGAGTTAATAACATAAGTTTTGCTTCGTTTTTTTTAAATAATATGATCGTAAAAACGTATGTAAGTACTTTGTTTTTCTATACTAATATAATAAAGAGGTAAAATTGTGTGTTTGTATGTTGGGGGTAATCTCTGGAACTACTGAACCGATTTCAAAAATTCTTTCACAAATAGGAAGCTACATTATCCGTGTCTAATATAGGCTATATTTAGAAATTTTGAAAAAAAAAACTTATAAACCGAAGCGAAGCGAGGGCGGGTCGCTAGTCTTTAATAAAGTCGAACCCATTTTGTTTTTTATTTACATTCAACTGAAATAAGCTTCGACATAATGTAAATGTTAATAAATACCTATTCAAAATATACATGTTGGAAGATATACATATACAAAATACACATTTACATACATATGTAAAATATATATAAATATACATGCCGAATTAGCCCACTCTCATAGCCTACTACCGTGAAATACAGGATGTATCCAACTTTTTCCGGAACCTGGAATCGTGGATTCAATCCATGATTCAGAGTTCATTAGTAGGTATATAGGTACTCAATGTCAAATTAATGAATTTCTAAGAAAAATTTAATTTTTCCCAAAAACGAATTCTTAAAATCGTAACCCGAAATTGTTTGCTTCTCACCCTATAAGGTAGCAGGTTTGAAAAATTGATTTTTTTGCAAGCGATCGTAAAAAGTTTGACCAAAAATTCTTGTTATGAGCTCTGTATCATAATCATTCGTATCACACACAGAAACGACTTAAAACATATTTCATGTGCAAACGCGGCTTTGTTACGATTTCATTGTACCTATAGATTATGTCTAGATTTATATTTTTGATAGTGTCAATAACCTTTAGTTTATATCGTCACATTTTCAGTTTTATCGGATAAATTTATAGCCGACGGTATGAAACAGTGGCGTGCATTGGTTATGAAACTTGATAAGCGATAGTGGCCGTAAAAAACTTTATTGCACGTTAGACAAAAGGCGAGCTTAATGCCTTATGGCATTCTCTACCAGCTAACCTTTGGGTTAAACAGAAAGACAGGTCGAGAGGTGCGATGAGAGGTATAAATACACCTACCTACCTGTGACTATGGGCGACAGTATCCACTTACCATTAGGTGGACTGTATGCTCGTCTGCCGCCTTCGTTCATAAAAAAGGATCAATAATTTATCAATAAATGAATATACCTGATAAATACACACAACATCATATCATATAACCTGCGTACATAATTATACTATACATATATATAATAATATATATAGCTAGATAAACTCTTTCTATCCACCAATACATGTTGTAAAAATACAATTTAAGTAAGTACCCCGAAAAGTACAATAGGCGGCCTTATCGTCAAAGCAATCTCCTCCAGGCAACCTTTGGGCGGTAAGGGAAAATCAGATAACAATATCAAAAATAGTTACTTTTTTATGGAGAAAGGCGGCAGACGAGCATACAGTCCACCTGATGGTAAGTGGACACTGTCGCCCATACACGTCCGCGATACATGCCGACATTAGTTCAAAATGACTAACGTTGGCACGCCCCCGGATACGCTGCCTACCTTTGGAGATATAGGAATGGATTTGGGGAAAGGGTTGGGAAAATGGGGACGGATAGGATGAGAATGGGCTCTGGCACATCTCACGCACTACCGAAACACGTACATGCATTAGGGAAATAAGAGAAAGTGAGAAATGCAGTACATTTCAAGGTAGTCTTCTGTGAGAGAGGGGTAACGTGGCCAGTCGAGCGCACCCAGCGGCTGTTGGATTGCAGCGTGCACTCTCCTCCTCAAAAAACATGGTGCAATTTTACATAACATCAAATCAACATAATATAATTTAATAATAATAATATTTTACACATAAACAATTACTTAAGACAAATATAATACATACACACATCATATAATATACATATATATATATATATATATATATATATATATATATATATCTACATACAAAAGCACTAAGTCTGTTATGACGAAAGATAATGTGCCCGGAGCTTCCGTTTACAAATACTCTTGTTCGAAGCCGTTCTAATATGTAAGTATATAAAAAAAATATGTTTAATCGACACTAGTGATCGCCCGTGACTTTGCACACGCTAGATTAAATTTAGCGCAGACAAGTATTAGTTAAAGTTTAAATTGACTGTTAAATCATTAGCACTGTTTATTTGTTAATATGAAATGCACGCCCCTGATTTGAAGTCACGGTCTTACGCATGTAAATCGAGGTTATTTGCCACAGTCACTATCGGCGTTATGGCCTAGTGAGGATTATACATGTATTACAAAATACGGAAAAGAGTTTATACGTCATGTAACCGTTTCACCGGACGGTGAACGGTCGGGTTATTCTTAAGCACCCATCGTTGGATACAAAGAGCAGGATGTTGATTATAGCTTTAAAAGTAAGTGGCTCCCCCTAAAAAGATCCAGTTTTCTGGAATAAAGTGTGTTATGCCTTTTTGCAGATTTCAGGCAATCTCCCTGGTAAATTTCATTCAGATCAGTTTATTAGTCTAGTTTTGAAGACTTAACAAACAAAGAGACATACATTTTCTGATTCATAATAGTAGTAACTCTAATATGTAGTGTCGGCTGACTATAGAAAGGCACCAACCCATCGTTTCCTCGAGGATGTCGTAAGAGGCGACTAAGGAAGAACAAAGCCGCTGCCACAAGTGCTGAGGAACTACATCACCACTGAAAGAGTGGAGCCTCCAAACCGTTTAGCCAGCGTGGCGTTTTAAGACCATATATCCCTTATACCCAAGACAATGTGTATGATGAGCCCCATGTCCTACAGCGGATACAGAAAGGGCTGATTGCATTGCATATTTTTAGTAATACTTCTATTATTATTTTAATTTCTATTTGTTTTTCTCGATCTTTGATTGCACTGTCGCCCGTCATTATTAGTGGTAGGTAATCAAGACTTCTCGGAGTGGTTCAACTCACTTACTCCTGCTCCGCTTGCGATTCCGACTCCTCTTAGTTACTCCTGAACTCTTTTTATTCACCTAGTTAATCACCTTCCGAGAGCGTTTCATTCCCTTTCCCTAACGGTTGTTGCATAAGCAAAAAAAAAGGTCAAGCCATCATTGCAAGCCCCCGACAAGTGACGATGCGCGATTACATTCACGATCATGATTGGCGCCGGAATCGGAATGAATAACAATTCGATGGAACAATTAAGGGATTCTGTTCCGCTCGCGGTTTCAACTCTTAATTCATTAACTCCGGAGTTACCCGTCACTAGTCATTATATCTTTCCACTCCTGGAGGTTGGTTGGAAGACGATGCCTTGTAGCATTAAATCCGCCCATTGTACAGTAAATCATTTAAACAGATTATTTTATGTTATGTTTATATGGAGAACTAAGCGTTAATAAAACAATATGCAATCAAAGAGTTGAGATGGGCAGACAATTAAAGCCCATAAGTTGCCACAGATGGTCATCTAAGGTTGCAGATAAGAGTAAGTATAATAACGAGACAAACAGTTAGAGTGATTTTTGAAAATAATGCCAGCGAGGTGGAGAACCGAAAAATAGAATTAAAATAATTTCTTACCACAGTAGGCTTACAGTATGGAACAAATCAAGGTCTAGAGTTTGCTTACAGAGCGCATTGTATTCTGCAAAAGAATGCATTTTTCGATAGTTAATACTACCAGACTAGAAAATAATAACGAAGAATAACCCTATTAGCAATGTGGTCTGAATTGAATTATAATTATTTATAAATGTGATGTTCTTACGCAAAAGTAGCTTAAAATTAGTTGATGATATTTTTATGGCAATTATATTATTTTAATAGGAAGTTTTTGTAAGTTTTTCAAAAACAGGTAACACCCCATCAAAACAACTGGTACACTACACTTGGCCATAACGTTACCATAACCGTTACCAGCCCTTACGTCCACTGCTGGACGTGGGATTCCTCATGGCCAAGCGAATTGACGAGTGCTCTCTTGTAGAATTGGTGTGGTTCAGGGCTCATGGTAGCGGCTTTTATCCCTTGGTAGCCTTTTACGAAGCCCACGGGAGGAGATGGCCCGGTGCCATTCTAAAGCCGGTCATCACCACACCGCCAAATGTTACCATAAAAAGCTACAACATAATTTTATCAGTTATATAATTTATTCTGATTTTATATTTGTTCCATAACAAAAATAAGTGTAGGAGTTGTCGATTCGATTAGAAAGGTACCAGTTGGTGGTTTTTGAGGCAAATAGATTAACAGATCATTTAGGCAGATATTATTGACATGTATTGAACTAGTTTTATTAACTTTTACATTCGGTTCGGCAATCTATGAGTGCTTGATGCGGCATGGCTCTCGTGAACTATGTATATACATACAGGATGTATCTGGATTATTCCCAAAGTAATATCGGGACTATTTCCGGGAAACCATGTATTCTGATAATGATTTGAGTTCATTGACATATAATGTTACGTATTTTTTTTTGTAAAAAATACCAGTTTTTTTGGAAGTTTGTCTATAGATACTAATATAATAAAGAGGTAAAATTGTGTGTTTGTAGGTATGTTGGGGGTAACCTCTGGAACTACTGAACGGATTTTAATAATTCTCTCACAAATAGGAAGCTACATTATCCGTGTCTAATATAGGGTATATTTAATTTCGAAATTGAAAAAAAAAAACAATCGGGTTTATAATAAGTTTGAATGTCAACGGAAATGGAACAATGGAGCAATGGAAACGAGCTCCGGCAACTGTTATTGGCGAAACACATTGGTATATTTACGGTAATTTTGTGAGAGTGAAGTTACCCTCTCGACGCTTTCAGCGGTGTTGGATGCAGCATCATATTTCGCCATGACTGAGATGTAAACCTTAGCACGAGTGGAGGCAAACGATATGCGGTCCACATGGTAGTACCGCTTGTCAGTAAATACCTGCAAGACCAGAGAGGATGTGTGTACCTTGTAATGCGTGACCTTTCAAACCCTATTACTTCCCTAATGAAAATCATGACGCAAAGTAGCTGAAATGGTTCAGAATACAATTTGTTCTGCAACTTATCGTTTCTCGGTTTAGAGCATTTGCGAACTGCACAATGCGCGATGCCTCCTTGCCTAGTAAGATACATCGTACTTTGGGAGTGCGTTTGCAGAAAACTGAAGTTGGAATTAAGTAAATTCAGAGCACTCCTCGTCCTTCAGAGTAGGAGGGGTAGAGGAACGCAACGACTTTCCGGACCCTGAGAAGTTTTAAACTGTTTATGAGGATGGGATCGTCGACAATTCCAACAGCGCGTCGTTGGATGGAGCCAAATGGGTCTAAAATGATATTTCGGTGCACGAACCTCGAAGTGTAAGCAGTTTTTCACATAGTTATATCATTTATTCCTTCATGTGGTTACAATAGACTTACAATATATGTTGTAGGGGGAGAGTGCACGCTGCATTCTCACAGCCGCTGGGCGCACTCGACTGGCCACGCTACCCTCTCTCACAGAAGACTATCTGGAAATGTACTGCATTTCCCACTTTATCGTATTTCCCCAATGTGTTTCGGTAGTGAGTGAGATATGCCAGAGCCCCATTCCCATCCCATCCTATCCCTCCCCATTTTCCGAACCCTTTCTCCCAATCCATTCCTTAATCTGCGAAGGTTAGGTAAGGCCAACATTTGTCATTCCGGATTGATGTTGGTATGTATCGCGGATGTCTATGGACGATAGTATCCACTTACCATCAGGTGGACTGTAAGCGCTTCTGCCGCCTACGTCCATAAAAAAAAATATCAGGACTCGTATTTCGAAAAAGATAAAATTAAATTTGGTAGAAAAAATATTGGCTCTAGGTATATCTTGGTTTAGGTCTAAGATAGGCTAAATTGGTTTAATCGTTCCAAAATTATGCTGGTCTGGATTTTACAAATAATCCCAAACAGAAATGTTCGCGTGTATACAAACTATACATCGATAGATAGAACCCGTAAAGTTCTAAGATTTATGTTCAGGTACTTCTTACCTACTGACGTTGTCATCAGTATTTTTATTTACCATATCTTACCACCGGCCTCTATACCTATCTATGTCTAGGAATGAAAACAAGAACTGTAACGCAAATGTCTTCTTTATTGTTAAAAATGGTAAAAACAAGGTGACGCAAAAAGGTGGTAAGTTCACACTACGGATAAATCATTTGTTTATTAATGTTACTTCTTTCGGTTCAGTTTAGTTTTTTATAGAACTGATAAAAACTGGAAAAAAAAAATTGTGACACCTATAACAAAATTTTACAATAATGCCATTAATATGTATAATGTATTGTATAATGTACTCCCTAAATGATCAAAACATTGCGCAATCCATAAAAATGAACGCTGATTATTTAGCTAGGGGTATCTAAGATCGAAGTCTGGATTCCTAGACCCTCGCTTAAATACTTAAGTACCTCAAACATAGATATTTGAACATAACAAGACATTTAGCGTCAATTAAACCGTCTCTATATGAATGCTTTTGAAGTAAGTCAGTGAAGAATCTATATATAAAAAGAAATCAACTCGTGAGAATGCAACTTGAACAATAGAGATTTGTTAAAGTATCCAAAAAGGACAATTTATTTCGTCTAGAGAGTTTCTTCAATTACTACGGCTAATAAGCTAGTATCATACAAAAAATAGGCAAAAAAAGAAAAAGACCATGCCGATCATTTTAGGTGAATGAATCAATTTGCATCGACACATCCACATTACAGCATTTTCATTGCTTTATAACTAAGAGCTGTCAAAAATAAATGTGATAAAGAGCAAGCTATGTACATCGTGTATAGAAGCCCAAACAAAACCGTTCACTTTTTTAAACATTTTACTCGCTATGATATAATAACATTACCAATTTAGATAGAGCTGTTTAATAGTCGTACTTTGAAGAAAACGAGGGTCGGCGTATTTTGGGACGAAAATAGAGCAAAATAAAACATGGCGGATAGAACGAGTTCAAACATTTGAAAAATAATTCACGAACAGTCACTTTCGGAGTATAAAATGGCGCGCAAATTTATTGTGACATCACAAGTGTTAGTGCAACGCATCGGGCGACATCAAAATGTGCTCAGTTCAAACATATGTGAGTTTTTGTGTTAACTAAAATATAGTATAATAATAAATATTAATAAAAAGTGACATAAAACGTGCATGCGTAGTGTAAAATTTGGTGGATGAAGTGAGGGTAGTTGGACAGAGTAGTGAAAGTTTTCTATATGGCATTTGGAACTTTTTTAATTACATTAATATGTAACACTGATGGTTAAAATTAGCAAGATTCAAATTTTGCCCGAATACAAATTTCATGTATATCTGAAGCAAATATTTTAAAATTTTTGACCTTTGAAAATTCGACTTTTCAGTCATCCCTGCGCCGAAAAGATAGTGTCTTCTTGGAAATCTTTAAAAGAATAGACTAAATGCAGTGTCTTCTCTTATGTTAACTGGTAGTTAATATCTAATCTAATTCTCACGGGAGAATAATACATTTTATACGCTGTCTGTTTCAAAATTCGCTACGTTTTCATAATTACTAGACCAATAGTTCTGGATACTATAATAAATTCAGACTAGTAACTTAAATAATATTAGTCAAAGCAAATAGAAACGATTTAGTTTACTTACAAATAGCAGCTACAATACTTACAATACTTTAGCAAATAGACTGTATTTCGATTCAGTGCGAATTACACGCCAGGCGCGAATTACACGAATACGAGTAGATACGTCTTATGCGGTGACGCATGAGATGTGTGCCATTGTATTACTTCACATTAACAGAGTAAATAATTTGACAAAGTAAAACTTTGTTAAATGTTTCTGTATGAAATATATCAGTCATAACTTTCAGATTTTCGCTCTTTGTAATACCCTACATTTATATATTATACTTTTTGCAAATGAGTATGTTCGTGTACTTTTGTCAATTTTATTTTACACAAACGATCGGCCGGGTTGCACCAAACGTTAAAAATATGTTAAAACATATTAAAATATCATAAAAATCGGTTTTAATTATATTTTCTTATATTTGTTGAGATTATATTATGTTGAATCTTTATGAGAATAAGGGAAGGAAGAATTTCGTAATGGTATCTCTCTCAGTAAGTAAATAACTTACAAAATTTAAATTTTACTGCCACATACTAGTAATATGTATGTATGTCTTCAATCAAATTTGATAATTACAAATGTCTAATTCACAAAAAACCGCAAGTCAAATTCCTGTTTAAAAAGTAGCCTGTACAAACAGACACATTTCCGTTTATTCATATAGACATATTATGGAGTTGTGTGGTACTACAAAAGCTGTAGGAAATATCGTTATAATATTCAAAATGGCGTTTTAATATCACCTAATAGAGCCCCGATATATTACAATTTGAAATCAAAATTGACTAACTGCCGGAACTAACTGAATATATTGCTCATAAACTGAGGCATACGAGCAATGAATAAGGCTAGTGTACCACTGTACGAGTACATCAACAACGCTACAATGTCGGCTGGAAAAAGCTTTGCTGTGATATAAAGCGAGCTAGGGTGAAAACACACGGATGAATGTTTTGCGCGATATCGCTGCGTTATATTTTATAAAGGCAAACATTTATATAAAATATTGTATAAAAATACGTTTCTCAAAACTAACTTACTAATATTTCTACCAATCAAGGAATCTAGTGTATTACTAAAATTAATAGGACAGAGCATAACAAAAATTTGAAGCAAGCTGTGAATAGGATTTTGCAAGGTCGGCGGCGCGCCCACATACCCCCTGGTGTTGCAGGTGTCCACGGGCGGCGGTAACACTTACCATCACGTGGGACCGCTTGCTCGTCGGCCCACATGTCTATATAAAAAAAAATTAGATACCTCAGAATATATATGACAATATGTTAGTTACATTTTCAAATTTAAAATACAGTTACCCATCAAGAAGTTTTAAATACATATGGAATACAAAGCGGGCCAAGGCAATGCGTTTAAAAGGCAAAGATGCAATCAGTAGTTAGTGGCAACAGATTCATTAGAAATATCGTATATTTGCCGCCTTTTTCATATTTATTAATGCTTTATATAGGATTTTTTTTTTACAAAACATCTATTTTTTCGACATAACGTAAACTATTTTTATAATTATTTAATGAAAAATTAAAATGTTATATATTTTTATGCTAATTGGAACATAACTTTGGAACGAGCAAAAACAAAATGCATTACAAGTAATTGAAACCGCAGCAGGGCCGACCGCAATATATCCCTGTATGTTTTCAACAGTAATAATGTTTCTGAACCGGTAAAATAGGGAGTGCAACAAGCGGACTAAGCAGTATGTGTATTGATCTATCTATATATTGCGTGCTACTGATAACATACAATGATGACGTAATATGATTACGTAACCATTAATTAACACGGTAAAAGCTGTTTTAGACATTTAGGTGAACAGTTATTTGAATAAACTAATGTTTTCATTCATGTTCGCCCGCGTAGAAGCCAATTTTTGCCCGATGGATTGTTAAATTGGATTATCTCCCAAAACCCGCGATATTTTCATAACTGCTACATCATTTTTTATAAACAATACCGTACCGTCAGCATATCTCTCTCCACTAACTGTATATAGGGCTCTGCCAAGACTCGCGACCACACACGACCCTCGGCTCTTCTCATCCAGCCACCACTGGCGAAGTTCCTCTCTAAGTCGTCGATCCACTTCACCGGAGCGCATCCCACACTGCGCTAAAATATTTGGGAGTACCTACACTAGTGATTGGATAACAGTGGAAATCAAAATCAGTAAAGTAGTTTCTCAAATTAATTTAAATACATGTTATATCCGTAATTTTACCAGAAACCGTTAAAAGAAACTGAAAGAATCTTTATTCGAGCCAAAAGTGTTCCAACTGAGATGTTAGAGCATGCTTCTGCTTGAAATCATGAATTTTAATTTAGAAAAAATCTTTATTCAAATCTTATTGACTTATCAAAGTCCATTTATTATATTCGGTCCGCGAACTTATGAATCAAAGTAATCGATTCATTCCGATTATTTCTTAGATTCTTTTATGGGCATGAAATAGAGTTGTAATATTTAATATTCATTTAGATATTGAAGGTAATGTTTCCGAAAAATCAGTGATACCAACATAAACATAAAAAGTATTGGCTCATTTGGGTCCAAATCGATAATGAATTTGCTTACAGCTGCTTTATATGTAGGTATATATGTATGCTCTATATGCTGACCTATGCAAATTTCATTTCACTTCATTTCAATGAGATCTTTGTATCTATCTTCTGTAAAATGTCCCATCCATTTTTAATTCAATATCGTTTTATAAAAATGACAAGAGAATTGGAGTTCAGTCGGCTAGCTTTTCTTTTAGTTATGTGCTCAGTTCTTTGTTCACGAAACATAAACATGTGTCAAATGGCGTATACAGCGCAGTCAGATAGGACGCTATTACGGGCGTAGGGTGACCACGAGTTAAGACGGAATCGTGGTGTGTTGGCGCAAATCTGATATGGAGTGCCATAACACAGGGAATAAGAGTAAAGTAGAGTATCAGCCTATAACGTCCCTCTTCTAGTAAATCACGGTTTTCGGGCCGTAATCCACCACGCGTACTCAGTGCGGATTGCTGGATCACATTTTTTTTAGTGTCTGAAGAATGTGAGTTTCCTCATAATGTTTTCCTTCACCGCCGAGCAAGTACTGTAAAAAGTACAAAAAGCAAGTGTAAAAAGTACAATTTCTAAAAATCCATACTGTAGTATAAAACTTCGTAGTATGGGCCGAGGATTTGATCACACGAGTGTGAGTCGAGTATAAATACCCTAGGCTATCACCGCTCTATAAAAGTACGACATAAATTTATATTTATGTATAACATAACATGAATACATAAATATTGTACATAATTACATAAATTTAACGCACAGACAAAATGTACAAAAGGCATCCTTATTGCCTTATGGCATTACAAAGTTGGTACCTACTATTAGAATTTGAAAATCACACATATTGTCTTATTGAGTGTCCAGGGAGGTGTCATTTTACACCGATATAGGACTGATATGTCCATTAGAAAAAGTATTTGTATACTACCAGGCGGACTGTCTGCATATCAGCCACCTTTTTTTCATAGTCAAATATAGGCATACTCCAACACAAATGTGTGATGTAATGGTCTTCCGCTCTTCTAACAGACGGAAGAATCGTCCATTTTAGATCTTACAAGGGAACCGTAACCTTCATGCACATTGTTTTGTTCATGAGGGATGTATAACCTTAAAACGCCAAGTGGGTTGGCGAGTCCACTATTTTAGAGGTGGTGCAGTTCCTCAGAGCATATTGTAGAGACTTCGTTATATCTTAGTCGCCTTTTACGACAAGAGGTAGGAGATGTTGGTATTCTAAAGTCGGCTGACAGGATATGGCATCTTCATTACAAGGAAGACATCTATAAAATCCGCAATTTTTCTAATTCGTGGTCACTCTTAACCGCCGCAACTTGTCGCAATGAATTTCTCTGAGTTATAGTTCGTACATATGACCACACTGTGTGTGTAGATAGCGCCTTATGTCGCGCAACTTTTTACATTATGTGTGTTGTAAACTATTTTATGAAGCTTTGCCCATTTTAATGGGCTATTTATTGCTGATGTTTCCTTTGTAATTTAATAAAGCTTTTTCATTTATGCGAGGTTTTGTTTGTAGACTTTTTGCTGTCAAATTGTCTATTTTTTTTTTGATTTGATATTTGCATGTTTTATGTCACTGCTTATTATTTTGAATGTTGTCCAAATTAATGAGAACTGAGGGTTAATTAATGATACAAAATAGTGGCCAGAGAGTTTCTGTATATTTATAACGTGTCAGTGTCACCGAAATATCGCAAACTCTCAAGATGTTAACCAATTTAAAATAAAGTCGCATGAAACCGTTCTAGCGAGGAATAAAATCATTTTTAAGGGACATATCAAAAGTTACACACGTGTAAGGTTTTGTTGTCCTGTCTAAAACGTTCGTGGCGCTCATTACTCAGACAGGGCGTTTACGTGACGCGGCTCGGTCGACGCTCGTAGGAGAATAAATGTAGAATAATGTAAAAACTGTTAGAATGGAATCTACTCTCGACGCTTTTGCATTATTTCAGTGGCACGTATAAAAGATGACGTCATTTTTATAAAAGTTATCTGTAAGTGATTCCTTTAAAATATATATAGGAGGTGTAATACAACCAGACGGACTATGTTCTTCTGGTTGTATTCTCTTCTATAAACAGTGTTTTAAATTTTTGTCTTAGTGCAAAATTATATAGAAATTAATATATACAATTTATAAGACATTAATAGACTGTAAACATTTACAATTTTTATTTCAATTAAAAAAAAAGCACACAAGCTGATGGTTTTTAAATTCAATAATTATAAAACGATATCTTTCCATTTTGCAGCTGATAAGCGCGCTGCTAGTCGCGTCGACGCTCGCCGACCAGTCGGAGACACAATCACAATGGATGCCATATCCCATGGCCTTCCAGGACTACACCGGACAACAGGATCAACAGGTAACAATCCATAAATGTCCATGAATATACCATTACACGTAGCAGTGTGTGGGCAAACTTTGGAAGACTATCGAACAGTGGCAATATAACTGGTGGTGTCTTCAGTATCAACCTATACGAGGACACGGGCGCCCTCTAGTAAGTAAATAGAGAATTTCGAGTCATAAACTATCACGCGGTGCCGAGTGCGAATCTGTGGATACGCATGTTCCAGTTTATTTTAATTCTCGAGAATGTGAGTTCCCCTCACGATGTTTTCCTTCACCGCCGTAGTAATAATTCGTTGATTTGTTGCGGAGTTATTGTGTAAAGAAACTAGTGTATCCATTTATTTATTTATACCAATTTCATTGCAAAAGTAATTGTACAAATGGCGGATTTTATGCCATATAGCATTCTCTACCAGTCAAGCATCGGATCTAATAGAAATAAGAACGAGGATGCAAATTGGTTTAAGTGTTGTATACAGAAATAAAATATTATACACGAGTCGCTACCCGCTCTCGCTTCGCTTCGGTTTATAAGTTTTTTTTTCAAAATTTCAAAATAAAATATAGCCTATATTAGACACGGATAATGTAGCTTCCTATTTGTGAAATAATTTTTGAAATCGGTTCAGTAGTTCCAGAGATTACCCCCAACAACAAACAAACACACAATTTTACCTCTTTATTAGTATAGATTTATTACCCATTCATACGTGGTCTCTGACGGCAGGCCTGATTCACATATTCAAAGTCGCTCAGCAAGCGATGGAAATAGCTATGTTGGGACTGTCTTTGCCTGACAAAATCCGTAACGAAGAGCTAAAGTTGCCGACATAGCTCAAAGGGTCAGCAAGCTGAAGTAGCAGTGGGTAGGCCATATATGCCGCTGGACTGATAACCGATGGGAAATGTAGCGTGCGACGCCTTCCGGCCAGGTGGACCGTGTGCGGTGGCGGTCCTCGGGAGATCCAGCAGTGGAGAGACACAGGCTGATGTTAAAATATGGTATACATTTCTGTTAGAAAACATTAATAAATTGTTTTTTCTGTGAGCCATTTATTTATTGAAGGATTTATCTGCGTATTACGCGAAACAAAATTTACGACCTACAGAGGTTTTAGGTTCACAGGTTTTAAGAAAACCCAATTTTTTCGAATTAAATTATTTACGAAAGCGTAGAAAGGGACGAAATTATGGGTTTGATGTCAACCCGTAAAAACTGGATTTGTGTTTACATTAATAATGTATACAAAATCTATATCCCTTTGGCATATATAACGTACTACATCCTTACGGGGATAAAAATGAATTAACAAAATATTACTCGTGGTTCCGTATGATTTTTGCTCGGCGGCAAAGCCACGAAAGAGAGTTATGAATTTGCCAATGTATGTATGGATGCATCTTCCACACAACATATTGCACTTCATTGCACACCAAAGAATACAGTGAAAGTGATATAAATGTTTAAATAACAAAGATTTTTTTTTTTAAATATCCAAAATGCGTTGTAATTTAAAAAAATCGCGGTGTAATTTTATTTTCCACAACATTGACTATTAAGTGTTAAATTCAAAAAAAGTAATGAAGAGAAATTTATATATTTTTGGGGTTATAAGAAACGATATATTTAAAAAAACACATGAAATTCATGAAGGCTATTTTTGAAACCTTTACGTAGTTGGGTTTTAGTTTTGGCACTTATTTAGAATGGAAGAAAGGTAAAATAAAAAAAAAATACATTGGTGTAAAAAAGGTCAATATCTCTCTTAAATTCGAATATGAGTCAAATTGGTTGAGTCAATCTTTGAAAAAAAGCCAGTAAAGAAATCCGTCGTCTATACATACAAATGATATGTCGTTGGATAGGACTCATGACCCTCTACAAATTTTGTTCTACGCTGTTTCCAGTCAGTAGGGTAAATAGCAAAATCTCCCATCCGACTGGCATTGCCATTGGTTTTTTAATTTTCATGTCCCTTTTTTGGCAACATATTATTTATTTATTAAGTTGCATGGTAGGAAGTGCCATATAGCAATGACGTTTAAATGAATAAACCAAAATGTAGAACAACACGAACTACTTTTCTTACAAAATACAGGCAATTAAAGTCTCAAACTTTAACAAAACTACTTGAAAACTTAAGTCAAAACTCGAACTGGTGTAGGAGTAGCGTCCTAAAATAATAGTATGTTACAGATGTAAAACTAACTTAACTAAGCGCGAGTTAAGATAAAGTTGTTGGAACTTATATCTCGGGAGGCATGCAATATAGTGTCAGTCTAGACGTATGATTAAGTTATTAAAGTAGATATGTGTTTCAAGTTGGAGGTGTAATTCTAAGTTATGGCCTGTTTTAATGTATGTGGAATGAGACAAGATTTTACAGTTAAATTGTAGTCACATTTTTATCTCACAGACTTTTCTTCATAAAGGATGAATCGGAAAAAATGTATGGATATTGTCCCACCCCAAACATAAACTGTATGGATTGTGTCCCACCCCAAACATAAACTGTATGGATGGTGTCCCACCCCACTAACAAATATAAAATGTATCGATGTTGTCCCACCCCAAACATAAACTGTATGGATGGTGTCCCACCCCACTAACAAACATAAACTGTATGGATGTTGTCCCACCCCACTAACAAATATAAACTATATGGATGGTGTCCCACCCCACTAACAAACATAAACTGTATGGATGTTGTCCCACCCCAGTAACAAATATAAACTGTATGGATGGTGTCCCACCCCACTAACAAACATAAACTGTATGGATGTTGTCCCACCCCACAAACAAACATAAAATTAGTGACAATGATCTACCATAATCGTTATAAGAATTTGTAAGTGCTAAAACAATATTTTTTTTTACTAAAAGTATTAAAAAAGTAACAAAAAAACATTAGAATAAAAAAGCGGTTTATACCATGTTTTGATAGTTATATACTATGCCCACAGTTTTGATATTAACTGCCTTAATAACGTTTAAACAATAAGACAAAAGTTTTATTTGAGGTATACCTATCTCAAGTGTTTTGGGTAAATGTTGGTTTGTTATAAGACTTATTTGTTTTTCCTCTAAATATGTTGTTCAGTAGTCTTTAGTTTTATTGTACAATTTTATGCACCTTGTCTGCATATATAAACATATACCTCAAGTACCTAGTATTTTCAAGTACCTAGTACCTAGTAGCCTATCGAAGGAGTATACAAATCTTAGTGTTTCTTACAAGGAACTCTGATAACAAGTTGAAGTTGTTCGTTAACTGAAAATATACTATGTCGTAAAGCGCGGTTAGGGTCGCCACCTGTATATATCCTTGTTTTATTATGGGAACCCTGGCGCGGCTACAGCTGAAAATGAAGTACGGCCGAGCGATATTTATTTTTCCTTTAAATACGAAGATTGTGGTTTATGGAAATACTAGCGTTTGTTGGCGGTTTCCCTCGCATCTACCGCATCTATGCGTATATCAAAGTGACTATTTAATATTTACATCCCTAAAAAATAATACCAATATTAAACAGATTACCGACATGAGTTTTGTTCGTTATTTTTAACAATTCTAAATCGTGTTTGAAAAATAATAGCCTAAAACATTCTCGACATTAACGTGAACTAACAGACAGAAAATTGATCGTCAATTCATTCTTTATTTGTGGAACGTTTTTATTAAATTAAATTTTAAAGACAAAGGATCTTTCCCTGATTTGTTTCAAGTAATTGAAACATTTATTTTATTAATATTATAACAACTTCCATCTTTTTTATCAACACAATGTAACTAAATCCATTAACAATTAACTCTTTAAATTTATTAATTAAATATTTATATATTATTAGTATATTTTAAGTTTAATTGCAACTTATTCCAAAGCATATTAATATTTCCTTTAGCGTGTCGCGGTTATAAGTTATTTTTATTTCAATTGCATTTTTATAGAAGACCGTTAGAAAAAAGTTTCCTTTCAATGGACCGCATTCACAAGATTTTCACATCAATGGTATTTTAATGGGATAAATAAAATAACGTAACAAACTATAATGTTATTTAAAAAAAAACGTAACAAAAACTCAACGACATTGTAAGCACCGTAACACATAGAATCTTTCAACTAGTTCCAATAACGTAACCGCATTACACAACCGTTATTAAATAATGGTTGACGGCAAAAAATAATGAAAGGTAAAAGGAAAAAAAACTGTTGCTGTAGTCGAATACTTTCTTCGACGATGACGTCCGCCATGTTTTTTTTTTACTTTGACGACCTCCTTTTGCTTTTAATAAATGCGAACCCAGGCGAAAACATCTTTTTAAAACGCAACGTAAAATGCAGTATACTAATGTTATACTAATATAATAAAGAGGTAAAATTGTATGTTTGTAGGCATGTTGGGGGTAATCTCTGGAACTACTGAACCGATTTCAAAAATTCATTCACAAATAGGAAGCTACATTATCCGTGTCTAATATATTTTATTTTGAAAATAGAAATATGAAAAAAAAAAACATATAAACGGATATAGTTTCTAATAATTGACAATGAATATAAATGTCTCAATGGTTATAGTAGCCTTTTGAGATTTAGAAATCGGTTGTTTTTACTTTTAAGAGCACCGTGTTTCAATTTCATTTGTACAAAATATTTATCCTGTTCTTAACGTTCTATAAATAGTTTGAAAATTAAAAAAAAATATCTTTTATTTTTAATTATTTACTTTGCAAAAAGCCGAGAAGTTTATTAAAAATTAATTGCTTTTAAGTAATTTTAAATTATTTTTAAACCGTAGCTGTGAACATGTGTTTCTCAAGAGGCTAATAATATTTTATAACATACTCGTAGTTAAGTATAATTGTATCCCTAACGAAAATTAGACTGTAAAATAGGGAAAATTTTATAGCACTTTCTAGTTCCGGTCTCAGGGACTCCCGTTCTGTACGGGAAATATTGCTTAAGCCCCGAAGCTTTATTTATGTATGGGCCCTCGACCCCACTCAAGTGAGATATTTAACTGTAGTTTAATTATTTGTTTTAACTTAATTTCACAAGTAAACAATTACATAGCCTTCTGAGCTCGCCCTACATTAAACATGCCCGGTGACTCTTGAAAGGCCAATAGGGCCACAAGATTTAGCCATTCCAAAAAAAAAGTATAATACATATATACATAATACACAAGACAGCAGAAAATTTATTACTTTACAGAAAATATACTATAGATAGATATTCTTAACTCTGAATTATTAAATAATGCTCCTGAAGCATTTTTTTAAGATCTTTTACTGGGTGCCATTGTGAATTACAATTATAACGTCTATGAAAAGGTCTATAAAACCGATCTAGTGAAAAATAAAATCATTTTATGAAATAAATCAAAAGTTATAAACACGTAAAGTTTTGTTGTTCTATCTAAAACATTGGTAGCGCTCATTACTCAGCACAGGGTATATTGTTTTGCGTAACTGCACGCAGAATAAAAGATTTAGTAGAAATCTATATATATAATAAAACAGTAAGAGGGTTGTCGGTACATTGACTAAATAAAAATAAATAGGGGTTCTTTAGAAGCTATAGAACATAAAACAGTATTTTTAAATTTTTTGTCTGTATGTCTGTTTGTTTGAGCATCGCGTAAACACTACTGAACGGATTTTGATCGGGTTTTCACTAGTGTATACCTAAGATATACAGAAGGAAAACTGTTATATGTGTATTCATGACACAAGGATGTTCAGTTACAGAGGAAAATAAAAAAAATACTTTTAATAGAATTACTGATATTACACGATCGACTATCATCCGTGAAATCCATCATTTACATGCTTTTACATGACTGTGTTAAAAATCTTTTACAGTCGCTTAGTCCACGCGAGCGTCGCCGCGGGTAGAAGCTAGTGAACAATAAGTTCTATTGTATAAAATCTATTGTAAAAATGTTAGAATCGATTCTAATCTCGAACACAACTTACATCCCAATATCCATGTTTCATATCCCAATATTATTGTTTGTTACAGCTCCAAGCTAGCGACTACTCAGGAGGATACGACTTCGGTGGACACTCAAACTCCCTCGGCGGACATGATTTCGGCGGACATGATTTAGGCGGACACGACTTAGGTGGACACGATTATAAGCCCCAATCTTTCGCTGTCCACCAACACGTTGAAGAAGAAAACCCAGAGCCCATCAAGCATTATAAGGAAGTCGTCGTGCCTGTGCCGAAGAACGTTGAATTTAAAGTCCACCAGCCAATATTAATTGCTGTGCCTCATCCAGTACCTATCCAAATACCTGTTCCTAAAGCTGTGGTTATTCCCATCATAAAAGAGGTTTCTATCCCCGTTGAAAAATCAGTACCTTATCCAGTTGAAAAACACGTCCATGTCCCAAGAATCAAAGAAGTACCTTTCGAAGTTATTAAACACGTGATTGTTCCAGTAGAGAAACCATTCCCTTTCAAAGTACCTGTATATGAAACGATCCTTCACACAAAGAAGGGATCGCACAAGATATAAGTTGTTGTTATCTGTTGTTAAGCTTACAAAGTCTGTTGTTGTGTTTTTGACTGTTGTGTTGTGTGTTGCGTGACTGCGCGTGTAAAGTAGTACCTGTTGTGTTTGCTAATTTTAATTGTTATTTAGTGTTTAAGGCTATTAAAGACTTCTATTTTCTTAGTTTATGGTTTTATTTGTCATTTATCTTGATATTTCACATTTTAAGGCGTTGTGTATTGAGAATATTCGAAAATAATAATAATATTAAAAAAAACCTGACTACGTCCAATTCCTATACGAACAAACATTATGAAATAAACTAAAATAAAAAAGAAAAACAAGTACGTTTCCGTATTTACTGCATATAGGTACTAACTGGTTTATTTTTTTTTGGTTTATGAATTACTATTCTATCTTTTAACAATTCAGTATAGGTACTCAAAACGATCGGAAACTACTTTATACCGCGAACCCGTAGGCTGTGGAACGAACTGCCTCAAGAGGTCTTTCCATTAAGCAACGATATGGGGTTCTTCAAGAGAGCTGTGAATAGGATTTTGCAAGGTCGGCGGCGCGCCCTGCGTACCCCCTGGTGTTGCAGGTGTCCATGGGCGGCGGTAACACTTACCATTACGTGGGACCGCTTGCTCGTCCGCCCACTAGTATATATAAAAAAAACTAAATAGATTAATATTATATGATTTATATGTATCTATTAATATTGTAATCCAGACTGCTTTGATTTTCTTTGGCGGCAGCTCGAGAAGTGAAGTTGAGTTTTTGTATGATTACTATAAAAATTGTGTATTGTCCATTTTGTAATTTAACACTGACAGTTTATTACTTTTCAAAGTATTTTATGTGCATGTTTATGATACTCAAATAAATGCATAGGACTGCGTTTTTCGTCCTCTTCCGTTCACAGTAAACCTACTATAATTTTACTGAGCGACTCCTGACTCAAAGTGTTCGCCACCAAAGCAGTCCCGCGGAATTTAAGGGAACTAAATATGGACAGGTCAACCATTCTGCAAAATAATAGTACATTACTGTCCAGGCCCGAAATAAAGCAATTGGAAGGCCGAGTAATATTGGAAGGACGTAAATTCTTCGTAATAAACGCAGTCCCAAGCTTTTATTTGATTATCACAAACACCACGCGGGAAAAACACTTTGAAGTTTAATAAACTATCACTATTAAACCACAAAACGCCTAATATACAACTTTTACAATAAAATCAAACAAAAACATAATTTCACATTTCAACTCAAAAAAAGTCACTTTTATAGCTCCCACTAAAAAGTCGAAAAAAGTAACATCTGTGGAATGTCATTTCTATAAATCGTGTTTAATTTTTTTTAAACTGCGGTGATTCTATGATGAGGTCTATATAGAAGCACAGTTACTTTTAAAAAAATCTGAAAAACTAAGATATTATGTACAAATACAAATTATGTATAATTATGTACGCTTCAATCCAACAGCCACTGGGCCCGCTCGACTGGCCACGTTACCCCTCTCTCATAGAAGACTACCTTGAAATGTACTGCATTTCCCACTTTACCTTATTTCCCTAATGTACGTACGTGTTTCGGTACTGAGTGAGATGTGCTAGAGCCCATTTCCATCCTATCCCTCCCAATTTTCCGAACCTTCTCTCCAAATCCATATACATATCTCTCAAAGGTAGGCAGCACATCCGGAGGCGTGCCAATGTTTGTCATTTTGGATTAATGTTGGCATGTATCACGTATGTCTATGGGCTACAGTATCCACAGACCATCAGGTGGACTGTATGCTAGTCAGCCATCAACCATAAAAAAAAACGTGTACTTTCAGAGGACCCCGTCAGGAACGAAAATCCTCACGCATTGTTTTAAACTCCGAATGTAATTCATGCATCCGTATACTTTCATTTTCGGGCATGTTATAACCATAATCTTAGTAAACTCTAAAAACAATCGATGTATTGCAAATATCAATGTATTTTTCAATATATCATTCTAACATCGATGTCACTATGCGATATATTACATCGAAAAACAACGATACGATTCAGCGAATCAGCGATCGCGATGTAGTCGAATCGGATATTTTCGTTTCGGATCGAGCGAGGCATGAGAGAGAGAGAACTAGCGATCGGCCCGCTACCGAAATTTACCGAATACCGACGAACTTACACGATCGAGAGAATCGCGACCATACCGTGTCCGAGCGAGAGAAAGGCGTATGGAGGGGGTAAATATCTTACGTGACGTTACATTTTCTCTCGAATCACACCTACCGCAAGCCGCGTAAAGGAACTTCGCTCCAAAAAAATTGGTAGGTATATACATTCACCGAATGAAAACAATTATTAAAGATTAAGTAACGTTTATTTCCAACTAATACCAGTAATATAATAACACAATAATTAATATTTTACGCTACTAAGTATTATATAATAAATTAATTTGGGATAATATTTTATATCCCGTAACTAATTATATTCTTACAAGGTTTCTCATCGTATAACTTGAGAAGATATTAAGAAAATTACATCATGAAATTAAAGCGTTGCCAAGCTCTCATCGCGAAGTGTTGTTACTTATCGATATTTATAAGTATGTTTGTATACTAAACAGGCCTTAAACGTAATACCGAAAAATATGTAACTATCGACTTCCCGCGACTTCATTCGCTTAAAACTGAATATCATTTAGAGATTCAATCGTCTTGTTTTACAAAACATTTTTTTTATTTATGGAAAAAGGCGACAGACATACAGTTCACCTGATGGCAAGTGGATAGGTACTGTCGTCCATAGGAATCCGCGACATCCCAACATCAATACAGAATGACAAACATTGGCACACCCCGGATGCGTCTACCACCGGAGATATTGGAATGGATTTGGAGACAGCGTTGGGAAAATAGGTAGGGATAGGATAGGATGGAATGGGAATGGGCTCTGGAATATCGCACTCACTATCGAAACACGCACTTACATTGGAGAAGTAGGATAAAGTGGGAAGTGCAGGTCAACAGTGGAGAATTTTAAGGTAGTCTTCTGTGAGGAAGCGGTTATGCGGCCAGGGTTATGAAGGATTAGAATTATTAGTCCGATTTCAATTAAAGATCTTCTGGACATACTCTACATCAGGGGTGGCCAACAAGTCGATCGCGATCGACCGGTTGATCGCCAAATACAGACCGGTCGATCGCGTAACGAAATTTTCTGTTATCTATTGATATTAATTGTACTATCATATTATTGATATTCATGGCTATCTAATTATTGTTTTATTCGTCCCAATAAAGCACAATTAAGAGGTCAGAATTTTTTTAAGTAGAACACTGTTCTAAACAAGTTGGCCACCCCTGTTCTACATAGTGTCCAAAATTTTGCATGCGTTTTCTACCGAAGGTCCGATTGCCCTCCATTGTTTTGGCATCCAAGAAGCAGCAGCAGAAACCAGATATTTTTATTTTATTATAACTATTTTTTATAATAACTAATTATTACAGTGCAATAATATAAAGTTGATTTTCTTACTCTTAATAAAGAATTTGTAAGTAAGTTTGATTGATTACTTTCCTCGCTTGTTAGCACGTCATGATCACATAAATATGTTTTTAAAACATTTGGCACCCGAATGTTAAAAGTTACCGAATGTTACCTTGGCCTATGCTATCAAAGTTATAGAAAAATAATTGCGCAGTTATCGATCAGAGGCAGATCGCTGAGTCAGTGACATGGTAAAACCTCATCCTTGATGATTGTCTTAAAAAGGTAATCAAGATTATAGCCCATTGTCTTTATATAATTTCGCGCATTATTCTCAATAAGGAAACCATAATGTTCTCATTCAATTTCAATTTTCAATGTGACAATATCCTTATGATTTAGTTTTAAATCATTATTCTTAATAACAACACCTACCGTATAAACTGCAAAATGAAGATGAATTTGACATTATTGAAGTTAATCATCAAATTGATAATTTCGTTGATTCTTATTGTGATGTTATTCATTATTGCTGCATTTTTGTACAGTGCTAAATATTGGCCAAATGTGTACAACTACATAAACGCAAATATAACTATAGAAACAATACCAAAATTGTCGGAATTGAATATAACAGTGTACGAAGTTGAATATACAACAGAATATTTCAATACAACTGACAATTATGATTATACAGACATGACTACAGTTGAAGCTGATTTTGATGACGATGATTTCACCCACTTCTTTGAAGAGAAGAGAGCTAAGAGAAACGTAGTGATAGAATCTAATAGAGATTATAGTGAATTACCTTCGAAAAATGTGATAGTCGATTATTTCTTTGAAGAAACCAGTACAGAGGTATTAAAAGATTTGATAGATGAAAGGAAGCTGACGACAAGAGATTTGAAGGATGTAGAATTTGTTGCAGCTAATGAAGTGAAATTTGGAAATTGTGAGGTGAGTTGTTACAAGTAACTTAAATTCTTCTTAAAATAAAAATCAATAATAGCGAACGGGTCAACCTCAATCAGTTTCATGAGCGTCGTTTCTCAATTTTTTTTTTTTTTTTTTATGTACTCAGGCGGCAGACGAGCATACAGTCCACCTGATGGTAAGTGGATACTGTCGCCCATAGACATCCGCGATACATGCCAACATTAGTCCAAGATGACAAATGTTGGAACGCCCCCGGATACGCTGCCTACCTTTGGAGATATAGGAATGGATTTGAGATTCAATCATTTTAGTGTAGCCACCCTCTGACCAACCCCTAATAATTAGGTCCTAATTATGTTTTTTACCGTTGAACATGTTTTCAAATAAATCATTAGCATTCGTACAATTGGCCTTGGATTTTTTTTTTGTTTAATTTTTCACCGATAGCTACAAAAAGATGGACGGATTCATTAATATTATTTTTATTATATATTATATATTTTTTTTGTGTGATTTATTAAGAATTGAACGGGCTAAAGGACTGAAATAAATGTATTTATTATTGATTTATTTATTTCATTTATATACATTATTGCACACACAAACGATTATAATAATTGTAATAATGATAGTATGTAATAATTGTATTATAAAAGTAGTGTTTAGGTATAGTAAGTGGCACTATCTCTGCCCACTTCATTGCTCACCTATCGCTCTTCCAGGTTTGCTGGTAAACCTCCCAATGGAATAGAAAACGCCTTTGGTGTGTAGGTATACAATTGTACAATAGAGTATCTAAATGAATAAATACCTGGGTGAGCGATAGGTGAGCAACGAAATGGGCAGAGATAGTGCCACTTACTATACCTAAACACTACTTTTATAATACAATTATTATTATTACATACTCATAATATATTATTATACGAATACACACAAACATATACATTCTTATACATAAACATATATAAATGAATTTATTATTATTATTACTAAAAGGTATTTTAGTACATAAGTGTTTGATTTTTCTATTTTATATTCTTATAATGTAAATAATTATTTCGGTAGTGAGTGAGATATGCCAGCGCCCATTCCTATGCCATCCTATACTATCCTCCATTTTCCCAATCCTTTCTCTATCCATTCCTAAATATCTAAAGGTAGGCAGCGCATTAAGAAGCGTGCCAATCTTTGTGATTCTGGACTGATCGCGGAACTCTCTGATTCTGGAATATATCGCGGATGTCGCACGGCTACACTATCTACGTGGAGGTTCTTAGTTTTAAGTATGGTGTGTAAAATAAACTGTAATCATCCTTCATATTGTTATAATAAATTATCACAAGAATTAAATAAAGTATACTCGTATAAAACGCGGCTATATAAAGCGCCAATCTAGCTCCATCTAGCGCCGCCGCACGCCGCACTAGTGAATGTCAACAGCGCTACACAGCGCCGTGAGCGGCTATAATCTGCCCGCGCCTTTTCGTTAAGTTGGTCAAAGTTTGTTGTAATATGGCGGCAGTACTTGAGCATTACTAACTTAGCTACTTGTACCTACAATTTTGTAATCTTGTTAAAAATATTAATTTTCAATAGAGAGCATCCGACTCATTATTTGTTGTACAATTTAATCATTCCTACTAAAATTTCATCCGAGCTAGTCTGGCACGCTACAACTATACATATTACGAAGCTTGCGGGAGACGACTGGCGAGAACCAGTGTCGCTAACATCGAAAATCTTTCCCCCTACGAGTGATTCAAATCATTAAAAAATCCCCTAAATTCAAATCAAAGCCCCTAAGCTTAATAATATTATAACATTTTGTAGAATAGTAGGTATGTAGGTATTTTTTTTCAACTACAGGGAATAGGCCTCCTCTAGTAAATCACTAAGGGGTTTCAGGGGCACAATCCACCTAGCGGGCCCAATGCGGATTTTTGGATACACATGCTTCAGATTTTTTAAATTCTCGAACATGGATGAATGTATACCTAATTTTTCTATTGACTTAATAACTACGCTAATACAAACACATACTTGATAGATGTGATAATACTTGATAATACAAACACACAAAACTACTTGATAGAATCAAGAATACGAATTACAAGTCATTGCTAGTACGCCAAAAGGTCATAACTCAACATTGCCACAACAAAAGATTTTCGGTTGCGGTCGCATTGATGATTCATGGACATCCCGCGCTGGGCCGCAGTATGTCTGCCGGCCCTCAGAACACCTGCCACACGCGCCACTTTTAAAACCTATGTAAGATGGGAAATAATTTCGTAAAGAAAATTATGTTTACTTCTGTATATATGTATAATGTTAATATTATGTACCTACATGTCGCTGCCACATACGCTAGGCTTTCTTTTCGTCTGGTAAGTACTTTTTCAGCTTCATTCAAAAGTGAGGTGATTTCAGGTGACGAACAGGAGGCGGGATGTCATTCCAGCATTTGGTGGCAGCGAATTTAAAGCTACTTCCAAAAGCAGATGTATTATTTTTAGGTGTAATAAGGTGCTTCACTCTTATATTATGTTTGGTCTGGGATGTCGGGATTTTGCGGGTTTTTTCGCGATGTTTTCCTTCGCCAATATATAAAACAATTAAAAATCCACGATAATTAAAATTAATTATAATACTTACTTACTCCGTTGTCTCAGCGAACCGAAGTGCATCTTCTCTCTATTTCGGTTCCAAAATTCTTCTGCAGATTTTTCTTTCTGTTACTAGAAGTCACAATTAAAATGCAATTTAAAAATCCGAGGATTTGAAATCACGACTACCCGAATATCAGTCGAGGATAGATGCTTCTTAGGCTATCTAATAGTGAGGCCTGTGCTCATTGTTTTTTTTAGTAGGACGTTATAGGTTGATATCGATAGATAACTTAGTAAAAAACAGATCAAGCTTGGGACCTTAAAACGCTTGTAATATGGACTAGAATAGTGTCACACAAATAACGCAAAACCTAGAACACGTTAACTAATTTGAAATATAAGCGTTTAAATACGCCGTATTTATATTATTGAGGGGGAGAGTGCACGCTACAATCCAACAGCTGCTGGGCGCGCTCAACTGGCTACGTCTCACAGAAGACTACCTTGAAATGTACTGCATTTGCCACTTTATCTTATTTCCCTAATGTACGTACGTGTTTCGTTAGTGAGTGAGATGTGCCAGAGCCCATTCCCATCCTATCCCTCCCCATTTTCCCCACACTTTCTCCAAATCCATTCCTATATCTCCAAAGGTAGCCAACGCATCCGGGGGCGTGCCAACGTTTGTCATTTTGGACTACTGTTGGCTTGTATCGCGGATGTCTATAGGCGACAGTATCCACTTACCATCAGGTGGACTGTATGCTCGTCTACCGCCTTCGTCCATAAAAAAAAATATCTTTAGTTGTGAAATTAATGTGAAAATTCAAACTAAATTAACTAGTGCAATGTTAAAATGACATGTAATTTTGTGATCGTGACACCAAAAGGCTAAAACCCATTCTTTAATTTCCAAAGACCAGAAAAGTGTACAATTACGTAATGCGGTTTATTATTTTGGATTGAACAATAACACAATAAAGATTACAGATGATGATAACATGTAGTTATGTCATGCGGTTGCCGAAACGCCTCGTCTATTATTATATATGGTAAAGATGATCAGTCTGTCTGTACGTAGTATTAAAAAAAATCAGTATTTATAAAACCATAAATAACAACCAAGTTATCGTTATTTCTTACTGTTTATGTTTTACCTGTTATTATCATTTTTATAAAACAGATTTCCAAAGCGAATTTCACAACACTAATCTCAATCTATATTTCATTGTATCATTCCCATGATATCATACCACAATCGACGTAGACCACCATGATAATCCCTTCCTATCACTTTAAAAACTACTGGACAAAGTATGTTGGAAAATACCCTATACTTATATAACTTACAGGGATAAATACAAAATCGGCTCAGTAAATCCAGAGACAAGCACGAACAGGCAGGCAACACGAACATATGGAAATTTACACAGATAGACAGATAGAAGCTGTTCTTTATGTATATCGAGAGATACATTGCCGTGCCATTTTTAACTAAGTATACCTGTTTTAATATTCCAGGTATAAATAATTTCGTTTTGTTCACATATTCCGTATTTTGAGCTGCATTCTATTGAAAAGTTCAAGTTAAATTTGACTTTCATTCAGACAAAGCCTCGGGTAAAAGTTAGCAAATATAATTACACGAAATAATGTAATCTTTGATTGACACAGATCTTATTGTTACAAAAGCTTTGATGGTACAAGCTTTCATCAAATCGCCTATTATTTATAATAATTGTTCGCAGACATCCATCAAAGTCGCCTTTGCCAAGGTGAGATCATTATGTAATACAACAATCATTCAAACCAAGAAAACCAAATTTCATTCTTATGTACATTGAGATAAGATTCAATAAAATACAATTATATATTGGTATTGTAAAGAATAACTCTTCTTACGAGCGTCTTACACAATTATTTTAAACCTAAAACATAGCAATTTAATTTCTACGACTTTGTAATAAGATATAAAAGGAACGCAAATATCATTTGTTATGTTTGGACCATCATGTATCATCATTGCTGCATTTGTTTACGGACATACAGACGGCGATCACGTATTAGTAAACAAGTTATAATCCAAAAATGCATTTAAAATGCTTACTGGTTTGTTTAGTTGTCGTGCAAGTGAAAAGTGACAGTGTTTATAATAATCTTAAAGGTTATGTATCAGATTTGCCAATAAATCGCCCTAATAACGTAAATAACGAAACGGAAAATGTACAATCAAGTGTATCAACTGCTTATTACGAATCAAACGATCCTAAAGAAAATTATTCGTCTGATTTTATAACTCAAGCAGTAGATTCGTTTAAAAAACAACTTGAAGGAATATATGACATCCATAAAGAAGCAACTTTTGAAACTGACACGAATGGGACTCAAATCGTTGTCAAAATATTTGATGTGAATGATGATTTTCAAAAAAAATCTTTAAGTAGCGACAATAAAGATTTAATAAAATTAACAAATAATACAGAGACTACGTCGGAGGTGAAAATCGAAAGTTCGAATGAAATAAAAGAAATGCCGATCAATTTAACATTTAACGAAAACGAGGATAACTCAAAATTGATTTTAAATAGTGCAACAAGGAATCCTTTGGAGAATGAAATAAATAATATGGATGATATAGCTTCGTTTGATATCATATATGATACCACAAATGATACCACAGATGATGATAATTCAACAGATTATCCCATAATAGATTATGTAGAAATATATAAAGATACAACAAATGAAGATGATAAATATATACCCACAGAAATCCCTACTATTACAGAAACAGATCTAAACGAAGATATTAATAGAGTAGAGGAAGAATTAAATCAATTAGTTGAAGATTCTGTGCTTGGTGTCAAAACTTGCGATGGAAACGCAGTTTCTTCCGTAAGTTCTTTTACCACTTTGTCTTATAGATGTTGAAAATTCTGTCCCAGTAAATGTTTTATTGAGAAGAAGAGCCGTATGCAGTGCCGACTTTACCTATGGTGCAGGGTGTGCGGCGCACACGGGCGCTACATGGGCTAGAGCCGGCGCTGGCCGTATGCTTATTTGATTACCCATGTTGCTTTAATTAGTGATGTAAAAATGAGCACTGAGCGCTCGAGCTCTGAGTCAGTGTTAATGAACAGTCAGTAATAATTAGGTATATATCTTCAGTATATCTACCATCTACTAATAACTAATATCTACTACTGAGTCGCGGGTAAATTTGTTACACATTAGTTATTTTTTTTTATAATAAATCACCCAAGACTGCCAGTGGAACTGTCTTTTTTAGATAAAAATTTAATGTTCGATTTTCTTGCTGCTCTTTGAAAAAAAAAAACACCTTTAAGCTGTAGTTTTCTTTACGTGTGACATCTTTTCTAATTTTAAAATATGCCCATAACTCCAATACCGCATATCTGTACCTTTTTGCTTGGACACCCACACGTAACAATCATTATTTCAGATTATTTTTTATTCCGTTGAATGATTTGTTTTCAACCAAAATGTTCAAAAATTCTCAATAAATTCAACGTTCCGAATCATTTTAGATCATGGCTTAAATGAATGTCTGGATTATTTTATCCATCCATGTGAAGTGGTAAACAAAAGGGAATAATACGACCGAGCCTATTATTTTGCTGGTAGGACACACTGTATGCAGGGTTGACGAATTAAATTTCAAAACGTTTACAATTTGAGAGACTTTTTTAAAGTCGGCTAACCCTACTGTGTCAGCCTTGAGAGACATTTGACATCTAAATAATTATCAGTTTTCTAGGTACATTAATAATTAATGAAAATAAAATGTACCGAGAAAAAAGATAACTACTTAGATGTCAAATGTCTCTCAAGGCTGACATAGTAGGGTTAGCCAACTTAAAAAAGAATTACTTAGAAAATACCTCTTCATTTTATAATTTATCGAATCAGACATGCCTCACGAAATGGTATCAAACTGCGAAATGTATTACTAGAATGCACAAAACGAAATGATCTTTATCTAGTGCGGCGCGTCCTGGCGGGTCTAGTTACTAGTTTATGATTATAAAATAACTGGTAGAATGTCAACAAAGAGAAGAAAATAGGTGAGAATAAACTAAGTTAGAGGAAGTTTAACAGTCAAACTCTGCGGTAAGAGTGCGTTTCAGATTGTTCTTGGAGATCAGCAAATCGTTAAACAAGATCCCATAATGGTTGTATTGTATGCTTGTTGTATAAGAGGGGGAGAGTGCACGCTGCAATCCAACAGCCGCTGGGCGCGCTCGACTGGCCACGTTACCCCTCTCTCACAGAAGACTACCTTGAAATGTACTGCATTTCCCACTTTATCGTATTTCCCCAATGTACGTACGTGTTTCGGTAGTGAGTGAGATGTGCCAGAGCCCATTTCCATACTGTCCCTCCTCATTTTCCCACCCTTTCTCTAAATCCATTACTATATCTCCAAAGGTAGGCAGCGCATCCGGGGGCGTGCTAACGTTTGTCATTTTGGACTAATGTTGGCATGCATCGCGGATGTCTATGAGCGACAGTATCCACTTACTTCTGCCGCCTTCGTACATAAAAAAAAAAAAAATCCAATATACGATGTGCTAACCGTAATCAGCTCTTTTATTATTTACTGCTGGAGTTTCCTCATGCGGATTGTCTTGTGTATGGTCTTAAAACGGTCCGCTGGCCAAGGGGGTTGGCGAGACCACTCTTTTAGAGTTGATGACCTGAGCACTTACGGTAGCCGTATTATTATTATAGTCGTCTTATGGTAGCTTCAGGGTTTTGGTAGCGATTTTGTTTTCCCTTAGTCGCTTTTTATGACGGAAGAGATGGGGTGATGTTGACCCTACATGTACTACATATATTAGTAACAAGTTCTTTTCTCTAAACATATTAAACAAAATAATTGTTCAATACCATTGAGATATATATTTTATTATTGGAGTTGTTAACGTAAGCTTGTGCTTTTATAAATGCCATTTTTCTCACAAAATTTGAGGTCTGTTAACATGTGCCGACTTGTCAGTCTAGACGACCGTATGTCACTTTATGTCAGTCGGACACTCCCACACAAACATTTCCTTCGAATACGCTTCCAATCAATCATTTTTGGACGGAAATAACGGAAAGCTATTTAGGATTGCGCGGCAAAATCTCATTCAATATCGCGAATGGGATCGACTGAACAATCTATATTTAACTTCGACTGTTAAATGGTACGGAATTTTGTAACATTATATCCAACAATTTTGTATAGAAAATAAAAAAAAATCTATAATCTAGTTATTAGAGAAGGAACGGGATGGGTAAAAGTGGAATGGGGGGATTGGATGTGATGGAGATGAGAGACTTACATTTTCTACTCGATGGTATTGAAAGAGATGACATAGGGACTATAGGGATGGACTTAGTTTATTTTATTATAATCTTTACTGGATTAGATTAGATATGGGATTAGAACTTTTGGGATGGGAAATAACGAATATAATAGGATGAGAGAATTCCTTAATCTCATTATACTCCATTTGATGGGACGAGAAATAAGAATGAGAGAAGTAGAGACAACCAAATATGTTCGTCTTTGTGGAGTACCTTCTGCGAGTACATCGTTTACTGTTGTCAATACCCGTCAGCCCTGTGAAAAAATGCAATGTCAATGCTCAACCCTGGTGCCGGCTATCAATGGTATTTCACGGTACGATCTAGATTTAATGAGGATAATTGGTGAAAAAGTGCGACTGTTAATTATATTCCCGGTAAAGACTTAAAAACTGAAATTGAATATTCATCAATTACATTAATTGCCGGCGTTTAATTAAATCCCTAGCGTTTAATTAAAAAACTAATTTTATGATTTCGATTAACCTACGACAGATAGAACAATCCGCATAGAGCCTGCACGGTGGCGAGTCTTGGGCTCTCCCAAGGCTCCCGTATCTTGTACCCGTGACTGTGTCCCGCCGTAGAGACACTCTGGAGGTTGGTGTAGTACACCTTGGTTTTATTATAAAGTTCATTTGTTATTACAATAAAAGTGGGTAATTGAAGCGTTACCGACCCTTACGACGTATCCTTTATTTTTTCAGGATACCTCTCGGATGTATCGGTTTTTCCGGCATTATAGGAAAAATATAACAAATAAATTGTTGGTCCGGATAGGCCGATAGCAGCTATCACGCGAGCCTGAGCCATCAATCACTTGCCAACAAAAGACGGTCGTTGATCAATGCACTATTAGCGGTGCCTGGATAAGGCATTTTGACTTTTTCAGGCTGGTGGCGGTCAGACTAAGAGAAACGATGAGCGATGATCAATTTTCTTGCCTAAGATACTTACAATGACTTAAGACAATTGAACGGTCTCATCCTTGTCTAGTACAAGACCGACCGGCGATAATAGACCCAAGAGAGCTCGCTCAGAGTAACACTTGACTGCACTGTGACTGTCAACTTCAATAAGTGTGCGGGGAAGGAGGGGTCGAACTAAACTCGCTGTCGCTCGCTTTACTCGTTCCTCACCCAGCGACATAACTGTCAACTTCTATAAGTGTGCGGGGTAGGAGGGGTCGAACAAAATTAGCTGTAGCTCGCTTTACTCATTCCTCGCCCAGCGACATAACCGTCAACTTCAATAAGTGTGCGGGGTAGGAGGGGTCGAATTAAACTCGCTGTCGCTCGCTTTACTCGTTCCTCGCCCAGCTACATAACCGTCAACTTTTTTTTTTTTTTATTTTTTTTTATGTACTAAGGCGGCAGACGAGCATACAGTCCACCTGATGGTAAGTGGATACTGTCGCCCATAGACATCCGCGATACATGCCAACATTAGTCCAAAATGACAAATGTTGGCACGCCCCCGGATGCGCTGCCTACCTTTGGAGATATAGGAATGGATTTGGAGAAAGGGTTGTGAAAATGGGCAGGGATAGGATGGGATGGGAATGGGCTCTGGCACATCTCACTCACTACCGAAACACGTACGTACATTGGGGAAATACGATAAAGTGGGAAATGCAGTACATTTCAAGGTAGTCTTCTGTGAGAGAGGGGTAACGTGGCCAGTCGAGCGCGCCCAGCGGCTGTTGGATTGCAGCGTGCACTCTCCCCCTCCTAAAAGTGTGCGGGGTAGGAGGGGTCGAACTAAACTCGCTGTCGCTCACTTTACTCTTTCCTCGCCCAGCCACATAACCGTCAACTTCAATAAGTGTGCGGGGAAGGAGGGGTCGAACTAAACTCGCTGTCGCTCGCTTTACTCGTTCCTCGCCCAGCTACATAACCGTCAACTTCAATAAGTGTGCGGAGAAGGAGGGGTCGAACTAACTCGCTGTTGCTCGCTTCACTCGTTCCTCGCCCAGTAACAGTGTACAAACTAAATGGTAACACAAAGTTATAAATATACAATACATGAACAATTGAAAGTTTGTACATTGATAACAATTGTGCACATCATTCGTGTACAATAAAAACAGTGACCACAAACAATTAATTATGTGTTTAATAAGGACTATTATTATAATTAACTATTGAACTTTTCGTAATATTTTCCGCCATACAAACTAGAATTTTTATTTGACAACTTGAAAATTACAATCATAGATATCTTTAAAAAAACTAGAAGTTCAAGTCTCAGGTTTCCAGGCCAACAGTCCGGGCTAAAAATCTTTGAAATGGGGAGATTTCGGAAAAATCTCCCCATTTGACACGTTTTTTTTTCTTAAAATCTTCAAAAAATAAATGGAAACAAAAAAAAAAGTTTATGGTGTGGCCAGTTACCGCATCGCACTGACTCTGACATGAATGTAACAAATAATGGCCTACTCACGAACACTCAAGGTTGGGTAATTATTAGAAAAAAACTTTTTGTTCTTACCTCACGCGTTTAACGTGTAACTAGTTAGCGATTTGCGTGTTTACCATTGTTTATCTTACCGATATTGCCTGTGTAATACGAGTATATGAGAATAAGATCTTATACATACGGATACATAATACTGAAACCATTTTATACCGCGAACTAAAAGTCACACTTAAAAAGGGGGCTAGATTGGTACAAAAATCTCAAAATAGGGCTAAAGTGCTAAATAATATTATTGTTTTTAATTAAAATCGGTTACCTATCGTATAGACTAATATTAAAATACAGGACTAGAATTATTTTATTGAAAATTGAAAGAACAAAGAAAGAGTTTGGGACACGTTTGAATGGAGTCTGGCATACCTACTTTGCGCCATTTTGAAAAATTCTTGATTCTGCGACCAAACCTAAGTAGTTATGCCACTTAGGTCACATGCTTTTAAATTATGATCAGTCTTCATCAGATGAATCGTCTTCTAGGAGGGTGGGTGCTTGGGGTGTACCGCTTCCGTTTTGTGTTGACGTGTATTGTTTCATTTGGCGCGGGGCTTGCTTATTTTAAATTGATATTTTTCTTTGGCACCAATTTTATTCAGAATGTCTTTCGGAACGTCATATGTGTAGCACGTTTTATTGAATCCTGAAAGGCCTGCTCGGATGTATTGCAGGGAATTCGGGGCATCGATGTTCATTTTATTTCTTATTTTTTTATAATTTTCATCAGAAGATCGTTTTATGCTAAATTTCGGGCTAGAGACTAAATCATTATATTCGGGACTGAGCGAGCGGAAAGTTGGTAACACTGGTTCTTCAAGAAAGCTGTGAATAGGATTTTTCAAGGTCGGCGTACCCGGTGTTACAGTTGTCCATGTACGGCGGTAACGATTTACCATCACGTGGGCCGCTTGCTTTTCTATAAAAAAAGATCTCTTACTTAGGGTTTAACGGTCTTTTGCCATCTCTTCAGAATATTAAAAATCTCACAAAATTAAATTGAATTTCATTAAAATTTCTTTAGTTTAAAACCCAGCTGGAAACTTGGAGTTGTTGATAAAACAAGGAGAATAACCATTGTTTGTTCACTTTGTGTATTTTTAATTTATGATTTCGTCAAAAATGTTACTAATGCCTTTTCTTCTTAGGAGGGCAGTATTTTTATTGTATACTAGCTGTGCCCGCGTCCTCGTACGCATGGAATTTTAGTTTTTAAAATCTAAATTGGGATATATTTTCTTCCCGTCCGCCAATTTAAATAAAACAAAGCGTATTCGAAGCGCTCAGCTAAGCTTAATTAACCCGTGGAAACCCCATGCAAATTCGTTCAGTAGTTTTGGAGATTAGCGTGTTCAAACAGACAGACAAACAAAAATTTTCAAAATCGTCTTTTTGTATTCTGATACTCTTCCTTCATCGCCCCCAATCCGTTTTTGGTAAATATATTCAATGTACAGACACGCTGGTTCTACAGTTTTATTATATTGTAGATATGTGTTTGTTCCTTATTATTTAATTATATTAATAAGGTCCACACTAGGATTCCCTGTGTGTATTTCCCTATACCCAAAAGACACGTCACATACGCCATTGTTAATTAAATAAAGTCTAAAATTAAAATGATTAAAAACGTATATAAGACAGACTATTAAGAATAATTCGGTAAGAAATATGTTTGCGAGTATATCACTTGGCAGTGATATACTCGCAAACATATTTTTTACCTGTACTTAGGTGTTACCTGTATTTAGGTAGCCCTAGCCCTCAGCTTTTAGTTCGTCTAGTAAGTTTCGTCAGTTTAAAACGGACTGAACCAAAAAAAAAATAAGGTAATTGTGACAAAAATATACAGCACCGTGTAAATAAAACAGCCATGTAATTTGTCGAAAAACGATTAGCGTGGATCACTTCTTCATGAATTGATTATTAACATTTTGACGTTAAGATTGTGCAATCCCATCAAAGCGAACATTTCATTTCAATTAAGTATTTTGAGTTCATTTCCTTGTCAATCATTTATCTTTTGATTCTCGTTTACTAATAAAAGATGAAAGAGATGACGGAGTATTTAATTCATTTCAAAGTAAAATTAATTACAAAGTTTTGACGCAGGCCTTTAAGCGAGCCGACTTGTCTGTTGTAGTCGTGTGTGGCTGTAGGCGTTCTTTTTTTTTAATAGATAATATCATACGGGAGTGCACGATGCATTACCACAGGCGTTGAGCGCACTCGACTGGCCACTTTACCCCTCTCTCATAGAAAACCACCTTGGTATGTACTGCATTTCCCACTTTATCTTATTTCCCTAATGTACGTACATGTTTCTTATCCTATCCCTTCCCATTTCCCCAACCCTTTCTCCAAATCCATTCCTATATTTCCAAAGATAGGCAGCTCATCCGGGTTTCGTGCCAACGTTTGTCCTTTTGGACTAATGTTGGCATGTATCGCGGATGTCTATGTATCCACTTACCATCAGGTGGACTGTACGCTCGTCTGCCGCCTTCGTCCATAAAAAAAGGTAGTTAAGTTATATATTACAGTTATAAAATATAGTTAAGACCTGAAATTCTAGGACGGGAACTAAATCCGTTTGGGGTGGGCTTTGCCTACCCTGTTTCCCCTATAAGCTAAATTTAAGCCTAGTCAAGTTACGTAGTAACTATTACCGAAACTGTGCCACGAGGTTCTAGAACATAATTCACGACCGGGGTTAGTGTAGATAGATGGATATTACACAATCAATACATGTTAGTTTTACAGCATCGGACCCATTGAACCCCCTTACGTTGGTTATAAAGTAAAGACTTGCCAAAATTACTAAGGATAAGGGACGCTCGACTCTAAAACGCCACGCTGGTCAAGCTGGTTAGCGAGTCCACTTTTCTAGAGGTGGTGTAGTTCCTCAAGGTTTGTGATAGCGGCTTTGTGATCCCCTTTTACAACACTCACGGGAAGAGATGGGGCCGTGCTGAAGCCGGCTCACACCACATGACACAAAACTAAAGAACTTTCAGGAGATTGCATCTCAATATACCGAAGAAATAATTAAAGATATCAGGCATGTTGACTTTTCTTGAAAACGCGACACATTCTAATGACATCTCTTTGTAAAAACTAGCGGCCCATTGGACCTTCCTTGCACGTCCATTAATTTGATATTTTAGTTAGTGTGGTTAAAATATGTATCCACTAGCCGTTATTCGTGGCAACACTCTCATGCACTTAATTGAGTTTATTTGTCACATGGTATTTATTTAGCACAGGAAAAAAGAGTTTATTTGTTCTATATCACGTCTCTTCGGAGGCAGACAGAATAAAAATATGTGGATTCACTTGGCTGGCCAACTACCGAGATAGTGGCGATTTAAGTGATCCTATACGAGACCCCCTGTATTTGAGCACCCTGACACAATTTTGGGGAACAGTAAACAAGTGTTTAATTTATTTATATTTATTGAATTTCAAATTAAGAGGACCATTAAATTGTAACAATACTCGTTCGAGTATTGTTCCTTAACAAAACATCTTGCTGCTAAAGAATTGACCGCTAACGCTATTCTAAATTCAAATTTGATTCAAACGTCATATGCTTGCCCTCTGACGTGGCTTCGACTTATTCTACTATGTATTGTTTTGATCCGCACCTGCAATTTTGGAGTTAAATATGTGCATACTGCACTCCAATAAAGACTTCAGTATGTTCGTGATTATCTCATAAATCACTTGTATGCACATGGAACGCAACTTCTGCCATAAACCTATATATATATATATATATATATATATATATATATATATATATATTTAAAAGTACCTTATTAGGCTAAGTAGTTTATTAATAGACCGGCTTAACGAACAATTTTTAGGGATTTGGTAACAAAATCGATATGGGAGTAGACTAGATGATACATCATACGTTCTTATCATGGCGCCATTGAATGTGGCGTTATTTATTTATCAAGGAAACCAGGATAGCAACATCTAGGGGTTGAAGCAGATGAGAAGGGGTTTATTAAAAAAGTAAATTACGTAGTGCATAATCAGAATGTTCCATTTTATAAACACATATATGAATTAAATAATTCGAGAGCTACTGAACATTAGAGTGCTTGTATAACTATCTAGATTGTATTCTCAAATCGATGGGTAACAAGAGGTTCGGTGAAGGAGGAGAGTTTTTACAAAATTAACATTAAAAGTGCATTCACAGCTCCTACGTTCAAAATTGGAACCATCCTCGGTATTTCTTAATTCTGTGCCCTCTCATGCATCTGAAACGAGACACTGCAGCAATTAAAGTCTATTTTTCCTCGATGTGATTTATCCAGTCACTAATAAAGGAGCGTGCTTTTTATCGCCATAATTAGAACGTTATAACAGCAGCTATTATCGTTATTTATGGCCATAAACAGCTATTTTGGAATAACGGACGGTATTATTTAAATTTTTAATTTTAATTCTGAGCCTTACAGTTGAGTTATGGGTGAAAATGTCAAAACGGGGGAAGAAAACTGTCGTAATGCAATAGACTATAGGGATCGCCTTTACAAAAATAAGATGCCCTAAAAGGAGTGCATACATTTTGTTTTGTCAACTATCCAGTTTCGGTCAAATACAAGCCCAGTATCCGGTCCGGTTACAGATAGTTACAGATAGTTACCGGTAATAGTTACAGAATATCCTCTGTATCGGTAGTTACGATACGATAGAATAAAATAGAATGAAATGGAGTGGATGGAATATAGATGGAATGGAAGAAGTGGAATGGTATTTCATTGAATTGAATGGGATGCAATGGGATGGAATTGTACAAAATGGAATGGATTGATACAGAATAGAGTAGTATGAAGTGGAGTAGACTTGAGTAAAATAGAGTAGAATAAAGGCATTAGAGTGGAGTAGTGTGGAAAGGAATAGAGTGGAATAGACTAGAATAAAATGGAATGGAATAGAATATAAATATAGAATATAAATGGAAAGGCAGACTACCATAGGCAGTATATAGCAATCGTGAGGGGGTTTCAAGGCATAATCAAGTAATAATTAGTGACAAGCATAGGTAGTTAGTACTTACTAAATAATTCCTCTATATCCTTCCAGACCAATATCAGCTGCCACTGCGGACACAATGTTGGGGACGTATCCACTGTTTTCCCGTGGGTAGCAGCCATCTTCATCAAGAATAGCAACAACGACCAGTTCGACTACTACTGTGATGGAGCCTTGCTTTCACATACCGTTATACTCACTGGTAAGTGGCTGCTTGCGCAAAGTTTTGGAGGGGGAGGGTGCACGCTGCAATCCAACAGCCGCTGGACGCACTCTACTGGGCACGTTACCTCTCTCTCACAGAAGACTACCTTCAAATGTATGATTTTTCCCACTATATCCTATTCTCCAATGTACGTGCGTGTTTCGGTAGTGAGTGAGATATGCCAGAGCCCATTCCCATCCCATCCTATCCTATCCCTGCTCATTTTTCCAACCCTTTCTCTAAATCACTTCCTATATCTCAAAACGTAGGCAGCGCATTTGGGGGCGTGCCAGCGTTTCTCGATGATGTTAATGTTAGCATGTATCGCGGATGTATATGGACGACACTATCCACTTACCATCAGGTGGTCAAGATGAGAAAGGATGGAAGAAATATGAATTGTAGGTACAAATAGTTAAAATGATTTAATTTTTTGTAGAAATGTTTTTCCTTTTTAATACAAGAAAATTTATAAAAAGAATATAAATAATAAAAAAAATAATCTCTAGAGGGGGACAACTGCCCTCCCCTGCCCACCTTTGGCGACGCCCGTGTTTGGGGTAATATATAAATTATGATTTTACATTTTAGAGCTGACATATCAACATTGAACATGAACACAAATCGTTGCTAAGAACTTTCTGTAGGCACTAAACACTTGCGATCGGAACGTACAGAATCTTGAAAAAAAAAAATATACGTATAACGCGTCTATATAGATAAAAAACGTAGAAATACAAAGTAGCAATTCCTACGTTCCATTACGCGCAGAAACAGAAAAATATTATTATAAAGATTTCCGTTTCATTTCACCATCAACATAACATCAAAGTGAAAAATTATCGTTAATTTAATACCGCGAAACCTTTCACGAAATTAACCCGGATAAGGGCGAAAATGATATTATAATGTAACATTAGCGATCCATTATGGTAATGATAACCCATTTTCGCCCTTATTTCGTCTTATATTAACGGTGGAATACAAAAATAGTTTTTTTAAGGATTATGTAGCTGTTAAGCTTACATTGTAACAAAAGTGTTTACTAATATCTAAAACCAGTTTAAAAATAGCCGTAAAAATCGGTTTATAAATAACTGCCAGAGCCCATTCCCATCCCATCCTATCCCTCCCCATTTTCCCAACCCTTTCTCGAAATCCAATCCTATATCTCCGAAGGTAGGCAGCGCATCCGGGGGCGTGCCAACATTTGTCATTTTGGACTAATGTTGGCATGTGTCCCGGATGTCTATGGGCGACAGTATCCACTTACCATCAGGTGGACTGTATGCTCGTATGCCGCCTTCGTACATAAAAAAAAAACCTGTTCGTGATAATACGAACTAAAATTTAAGAAATACCCAAAGGGTAGAGGTTCCATACAATATTACAAGTTTTGTTTTCTGAACGATGTATAATAGCATTTTAATTTATTCGTTTTGCAATTTTTTTCCATTCCATTTTAACACCTCAGGCAATGTCTTCAAGAGACGACAATGTGTAAAAAATGGAAGGAATTGGATGCGAGGTCTAATAAAATTGTAGGAAGTGGAAAAAACTTTGTCCATTGAATTGAACTTCCAGTTCACTACTGAAGGAAGTTTATTGGATATTCAAATTCGTAACTCGCGGTGTCTAAGAAAATATGCTCAATAATTGAGTTTTTTAAATGTAATGTGTATAGTAATATTGTCGTTGTCCTTGAGGCAATCGTATTTCATAATCGAGTAATTAGAACTAAATGGAGAACTGCTCACGTATATATTTTCGTGACACAACGTGCGAAGCGATATGGTTGCTTCCCGTCGCCCGGGTAGGACACAGGGTAAAGGATTTTTGAGCGCTTGAGCGGGAAATAAAATTGAATCAGCTATCTGTACAAATTTGTTACAAAATAAAAAAAAAACACACACCTATAATCGTAACCTAGTTTTGTCCGCTTTGTTGATTTGAGTAGTCTTCAATTTGCAACATGTCGCTAAAACATGTATAAGTAGCAATTATCCTCTCTCTCAAACGTAACCCCGGCTTATGAGAAAATTTTCTTTTTGTGTTCCCGCATGATATACTCACCTTATTTTGCGTAAAAGGAAAATACGCATTTTATTTCTCAAATACCATGATATTCTTCATTTTACGAGAACATGTATGGTAAAATAACAAGTATGTCGTTTGTAATCAAATTAGGCTCCACTCAACTGTTCCTTTGCCTCATCGCGTCAAAGTTAAAAGCCGTTTATGTGTGCTTGGATGCTAGCAGTTTTAATCCATATTATAGTTTCAAAATAAAATAATTGTTTACCCAAGCTTAAAATATAAAATGAGTTTTATCTGTGGGTTTTTATTTTACAAATATATTATTAAAACAAAAAACTTGGTTGCATTTATGAATTTTAAAACTCACTTTAATTTTAGAATATTTAATAGGTATTCATAGATAACAGCGTGGCTTCGCTATACAATTGCGTAATTATTTAAATAGGAATACCGATATTGGCAATTTTAATCAAACTGTGAAATCAAACAATCTAATATTTAGAATTTAGACAATACTCGTAGCATACTATCAGCCTGTTTCCTCACTGCTGGATATTGGCCTATATCAAGGTTTGCCACCACACATGACCTTCCGATCCTCTCATTTACCTATTTATCGGTAAACGTCTTCGAGTCTTTGGCTCACGTGACCGGAGGGCATCCCACATTGCACTGCCCGGTACGCAGTCTGCTTTCAAGGATTTATTTACTTAATCGGTTGTCGGTCCTGTGCCCATTACCTCGTACCGGGAAACGTAAGCGTGGGACCACCAGGCCAGGTGGACCGTTGACTTGAAGAAGGTGGTCAGATTGTATATACAGCAGTAGAGAGACATAGGCTGATGGTATGATATGGAATGGTAAGTATTTTAGTATAGGGGTGATAGCCTAGAGGTATTTATTCTTTATTCTTAAGGTATTTATTCGTGAGGTCGTGGGTTCAAATCATCGGCCCCTGCCAATGAGTTTATATGATACGGGTTAAAAAAAAATATAATATCACTAATTCGCATGGTCGCCTGCGTGTATCTTGCGGCTGGATGAGAAGAGCCGAAGACCGTGTGTGGTGACGATCCTTAGGAGAGGCCTATATCCAGCAGTGGAGAGACACAGGCTGATGGTAGTAGTATTGCCACTTTTTTATAGAAAGAAGGTGGCAGACAAACATACAGGCCACCTTGTGTTAGGTGGATACTGTCGCCCGATCAGTCCAGAATGACAAACGTTGACATGCCCCCGGATGCGCTGCCTATCTTTAGAGACGTAGGAATGGATTTGGAGAAATTTGGATTTGGATGTGCTCTGACATATCTCACTCACTACCGAAACGAGTACGTACATTGGGGAATAGGATAAACTGGGAGATATAGTACCTCAGAGTGCCAATTGTTAATTAATTTCTTATGATCTTTGTCTCAGCGGCGCGCTGCGTCCTGTCACCAGACGCACCAGTCAACTCTGATAACGTGATAGCAATTGTGGGAAAGCGGTCGTTGCAGTCCACGGGCGGCAATGAGCGCGCTGTTCGGGTGAGGACTTCTTGTTATCTTGTTATAAAATACGTGTCACTGAAATAGCGCAGAAGTTGAAGATAGGTTGTTTACTATCGAGAGTGGAATAGATTTTATAATAGGTTGTTTTTCATAATTAATTGTTCATTTCTAGTATTTATATCTTTTAATCTACGCGCAGTTACGCAAAACAAATACACTCATTGCAACTACCGGGCAAGCGGTAGGCGCCCGGTCACTCCTGTACTGAGTAATTTTATGTTAAATAAAAATAAAAAAACCCCTAAATTTATCCAATAAAATAATTTTATTTTAAATGTTTTGTATATTTTAAATTAGTTGCCGTGTTTTACTTTATTTTAGTGACACAGTTTACTTAATTTCAGTGACAGTTCATGTTGTTTCAATGTATGACGTCAAATGTATTTCAGTCGTCCGCATGTGTAAATTCACGATGAAATTAAATCTGAAAGACTTCTTTTTATTGAAAGATCTGTGTTGAATTCTTATGTTTCATGTATCGTTAATTTTACTCTCGATAGCTGTATCGCAACGTATCGTATAATAGTTATAATATAACGCCGTATTATATTATATTTATTACATGATACATTTATATATTTTATTTATTAGAACAATATTATATCTTACTAGCTGCACCCGGCAGACGTTATCCTGTCTATGTATATTTTTATTTACCTCTGTATATAAAACCACAAATTATTCTGTTTTACCGTCGATATGATTTTTGAGAACGTTTGAACGGTATAGAAGTTGACGTGCTGCAGCGCCATCTAGTGGCGAGTCACAACAAATCGATAGCTCAAATACCTATTTATACTAATTTTCATGGCGATCGGTTGAACGGTATAGAAGTTGATGTGCTGCAGCGCCATCTAGTGGCGAGTTACAACAAAGTGGATGGCATAAAAACCTTCTCCATGACAAAATACATGTATGTGCTAACTTTCATGGTGATCGGTCAAACGGTGTCGAAGTCTATTAATTTCACATATACCAACATCCATTTTTTTATAAATATATATTGAAACGACTTTTCTATGGATCACCATCTTTACATATAATATATGTTTAACGAAATGGTGCAGAGATTGTCACTTGATATTAATTTCATTATTTTTCATTTTTGAAGCTACAATAAATAAGTAAAATAATTTTATGTTACAGATAAAACAAATAATACTGCACGAGAACTTTACCATGAGAGATGAAGTGGACAATGATTTAGCGATCCTCGTTCTGGAAGAAACGATAAATTACAATAGTGGTGTGCGACCCGCATGTTTGAATAATGAAGAAGATGCCAAAACAGCTGCTGTAAGTTCTTATTAGTATAAAGATTGGCAATGGTAACGGGCTTATCCAAAGTCCAAATGGTAGGTACTCTTAAATGCTCTTTTAATGCTATAATCTAAAGCTCTGAGTGATAACAAAAACGTTTAATATAAAAAATAAATTATATATAAGCCATTTGTAGGGATATTGATAAAAAACACTTGGGCTAGGATAAACGTTCCTTAATTCCAAACAATATATCTGTGTAGTTTTTATGCCTTATATTATATGAAGTATACGATTACAGCATATCCACAAGCCGGTAAGGTTACAAATTGATGATTTTTGTACCTTCAACACTTTGTACCCTCGTAGCGGAGGGCGATTGAACATTGGGACCTTATGTACAATATTTTAAAAGGCTTAAAAAATGTAAAAGGCATTGGTTAGAAACGTTAATGATAATGTGACTTTTGGTGGACTGGAATATTGGGCTTCAAATTTTTATTGAGCCTTGTTGAACACTGGGACCTAGTTACCGCTTCCGAAAAAATGGTATTTTTTGATTTGCCAAGAATGTTATCTCACAATATGACTTTTAGTCGTATGATTTCAGTCCCCTTAACGCGGGGGGTGGATGATATCTTACTTCCTAGGAAGATTCTTTACACCTACAAGTTCTATACTATGCCAGTGTTTTTTTGTCTCGATAGCTCTGTCTAATCCTCTACACAGCCCTCTTGAAGAGCCCCTTGTCTGAGCTCAATCGATGAACTTGAGCTGGTAGTTCATTTCACAACTTTCTGGTTCGCGGTATAAAGTGTCTTATGACGACGAGAGGAGTGACGGAGACATCTCGTTTTACTACCGCCATCTATCGTGACCAACTAATATTATCGACATTAGTGGTTGTTTATACAGCAATCAGTCCACATACCAATATGTCAACATGCCTATCAATATACAAGTATATCCTAACTATTATATAATTTGTGCTGATAATCGATTTGAGAATGCATACTATACTCGTATATGTATGTTATACAAGCACTCTAGGGCAGGCACGTTATAGTCTATCTGTTTTCTCCTTACCACCCAAAGGTTGCCTGGACGAGATCGCTTTGGCTATAGGGCCGCCTATTGTATTGTACCCACTTTTAAATTGTTACTTACTTACCTAAATTGTCTTTTTGCAACATGTATTGGTGTGCAATAAAGAGTTTATCTATCTATCTATTATATTATATTTCGATACACTAATTTAAGGTCCAGCAGAATCGGCGGTAGGTATATAGCTAGATAGAAACATTACAGCTAAACGTACTCGTTTAGAAAACTTAGAAAATGTTAGATAATAATTACAAAATACAACATACAGTTTGTTGTATTAAAACTTAAGAAAATCGTAATAAGTTGTAATTATTTACAGACGACATCGTGGAAAGTCACGGGACAACTGAAACCAATTTATTTTGATCAAGAACAAAGTAAATCTTGCAAGAAAAATACGATAACGGAAAATGCGTTTTGCGCGACGTACGGAAACGGTAAGGAATATATTAGGTTGTTAATTAAGAAGGTAAGAAGTAGGTGTATCTCCTGTTCCTGTGGATCTCCTGTGGAAATGGGTATGTTGGTATTGTAGTTTTCTCATGCACAGTCAAGCAGACTCACAAGACTGTTCACGGATAAAGGTGTGTTGTCCGCTTGAGAGGACTCACATAGTAGGTAATTTGGGTGGTTATTAGTTGATAGGAGTATTTTCAGAGAGTCACTCTTAACGAGTACATGGGATTAGATGGTGGTGGGGTAAATCAGGCAACAATATATTTGCGTCTGATTTATTTTAACGAAAATATTCGATTATATACAAAATTACTAACTAAAACCGGATTTTTTATTCGATTCAGGGATATGACATGTAGAACTGTCAAACAGAGTGAAATTTGTACGGAGATGGATGCAACTCGAATAAAAAAATCCGACTTTAACACGTATGTGAAACTTAGTGTCTGTACACTCGCGTCTGTGTGCGTTTCCAAGCTTTGCAGTTTAGTTTTCAGGTCACTGCTGACTGTGGCGATGATTGCTTCGCTGACTTGTATTTGGGTAACCCGTTAATGTTCAATAGGCTTGCTAGGGTTTACAATAAATCACTTTACAATAAAGCTTAAATAATCAAAATGCCTTTAACTTTTACAGATATAGACTTCTGTCCAAGTTACGGAGGTTTATACGTGGTAAAACAAATGAACAACCTGTGGTATCTTCACGGCATTAGAACTGGAGACCCGACGGAGAGAGGAATTTGTTTTAACAAAGATGTAACATATACCAGTTTGAGTAATTATACTGATTGGATTCGTAAAAATATTGATGTTAATAAAAATTAAAATTGCATAAGGTTTTTTTTTTAAATCTTATCTCCTGCCTTCTTCTTTTCTTATTTGGCAATAGCGCAATTAGCGCATTCTGCCGGTGTCAAGTTTTCTTCGTAATTAATTGTGTCCAGCTTGTCGAAGTAAGTCAGGAGTCGCTCAGTAAATTGATAGTAGGTTTACTGAGGACAATGTTGGACTCCCGGGAAGTACACAAAAAACGCAGTCCCACGCTTTTATTTGATTATCACAAACACCACGCACGAAAGACACTCTGAAGTTCAATAAACTATCGCTATTAAACCACAAAACGCCTAATATACAATAAAATCTTAATTTGACTTGACTTCTCGAGTTCCCGCCAACAAGTCGTCACAAATTCCTTTAATTTTTTTCCGTGAAACATATAGTCTATAGATAAGAGGTTTCCCAAAAACATTTGCCAAGTTTTATTTACAACGTATATTGACAAACGAAAGCAAATACCATATCTGTGTCCTCATACAAACACTACGACAAATATTACGTGCTTGTGTATGATTTGTATTTTTTTTCTACTCTTTTTTTCTTACTATATGGCGATGGTGCAATTAGCACATTCTGCCAGTGTCAAGTTTTCGTCAGTGCTATGCTGTATATCGAATGTTATGACTAGCGTTGCTTATCGCCGAGCGGTGTCTAATTTCACGGTAACTGTGCGGCATAATGTGGCAAACATAACGATATGTCTTCTTACCACTAGGTGTATATATATTTACCAACTATGAGTCCATCTTCTACATATATAAGATCTACATATATTAAACTAAACCCTGTAAAGCTATCAAAGACACCCCGTGGTAGAAAATAATATCAAAATAATAACAATATTAAAAATCCAGAAACAACTCCCCCCCCCTTTTATATTACAGATGAGAACAAAATACGTCTATAATTAGTAACTAACGATTAATCTTATACTTACAATGAAAACTTTGAAGTTCTTCACAACCAATTTGATATAAAAATGTAGTATGGAACTAAAAAAAACAATAGTTCAAATAAATAAAACAATTTGTGTCAATTATTGATTGTGGAACAATTAACATTGTGGAAAGTATGTAAATGTCAAAAAAAATCATTATTATTACAATTTATTAATACATCCGACGCCATTACATAACCACACTACTGGTGTTGTCACATGCGAAAAATAAGGTGCTACATGGGTTCCGTTTCATAAAAAAAATGTGTTTTATCGCGTGTGTAAGTTTTTAATGTGTTTACATATAAACGGATTTGATTTGATTTTATTAAAATATAAATAATTATGAGTTTGACTTCTACGTTACTTATTCATCATTGCGACACAATCTGGGTATATAGGTAGCTATTTAAAGAGTCACCACATCTAACTGGATGTCTGAATATAAATGAAAAATCACATGACTTTATTGTACAAGAACAGAGAAACAATTTGCATGCTAATATCTAGGTGAACGCGACGTAAAATATAAACTGAACGGCAGATGCATGCGTATTGCATAATCGTGCATCCATTAACATGTAAGGTTTATTACGTCATGGATAAAGTGTATGTAAAGTGCATTTATTTATTTATACACTGCATTGAATAATATCTTACAAAAGGCGAGCTTAATGCCTTAAGGTGGTCTCTACTAGCCAACCTTTGTCACCCCGGACACATACCAAACTAACTTTTAATTCTTAAACTTTAATTGTGATGAGGGTGAGAGTGCACGCTGCAATTCAACAGTCGCTGGGCACACTCGACTGGCCACGTTACCCCTCTCTCACAGAATACACTCACTACCGAAATACGTACTTACATTATAGAAATAGGATAAAGTGGGAAATTCAGTACATTTCAAGGTAGTCTTCTGTGAGAGAGGGGTAGCGTGCACTCTCCCCTTCAACAATTTATAATATAATATCTGTTATTTATAATATAAAAAATCATTTCCGATTTTGGCCTTTCTACATTAAAAATTGTTAAGTTGTAAGGCGATCAAGACATCGTGTTGCAAAAAGTAACATATATTTGTTATTTTATATGGGATTGCTGTTATTTAAAGCTTGTTAAAAAGTGAAGTAATGTGGCAACAATTTATTTGTAAATATTATTATTTGCAATAAAGAGAGCAGTTTGTTAGTTCAATAAAATTAAATTAGGTAACGAGTGAAAAAAAAATATTTTCCTTAATATTTCTATTTCTATAATACCTAATCTATTTGGTAACCAAAAATGTTTATTGAAAATAGGTTTGGGATGTTCTCGAGATATTTAAAGGTAAATAACAGCATCCGGGATCATTTTGATGATATTTCGTCTATAAAAATGAAGTCACCGCGTTACAAAAAATAAGATATCACTGTTATTTTATATGGTATTGATATGACTTAAAGTTTATTATAATGCGAAATAACGTAGCAATAATTTATTAGTAAATACTTATTATTTACCATAAAGTGAGTTTGTTTGTAATATAAAATAAAAAATGAGGCATGGACAATAATGAAACTTTTTAATAATATTTTTGTTTCTATAATATCTATGCTATTAAAACACAAAAACATTTTTATTAATAATTCAAATCGCATTCATATGATACCTCACACGCGAAAATCGCTTACGTAGTTCTCGAGATATTCCAAAATTAATAAAGCGTCGCAGGCCATCTTCATGACGTCATAACTCCCCTCTCCACATTCTAGGAGAACGACATCCGGTGTTTTCCAATTCTACACGATTATGTTAGGTGTCGGTATATCTCTGGTGAGATCGACCAAAATCGTTACTTGACAACTTTTTGCTATTTGGCCGTCCTACTATACTACCGAAACACGCGGTACCTACGTAGTTACACTGTATTGGGGGAATAGGATAGGGGGGGGGGGGGATATAAAACATCTTAACGTAGTCTTCTGTGAGAATATAATAAGTACCTACTGCGTTTTATTTGCCCGAATTTGTCTATAAAATTGAGTGGCGGTTTCACCCGAACATTTTGTTTAACGACTTTAAACATTGTAAATTTTAAAACGTGCTGTCATATAAATAATGATAGCGATTATCAAAAATATAGTTTAAATTATGGTAATCTAACACCAAACTATGGTCTTAAAACTATTACGAAGCTCTGTTACAATTACGTTACAGTTGTCAGCTCGCCTCTGGCATCAAAAATGGTGACGTCACCATATGTTTTCATTATCAGAAAAATGTGAATATCTCAGAAACTGGAAGCCGAGATTTGAACGCTACATAAAATACAGACTACTAAATACTTATTAATATTTACTTCAAATACACAGTTTAATGAATTTCAATTTTTATGTGGGTGTATTTGTAAACAACAGAGAGTATCCGATCTTGTTTTTAACTCCCGACGTAGGTATTAATATGCTGTGTGGTAGAAGCATTTAGGATAAATATCGTCGGAGGGCCCATCTGCATACAAATACGGTTTACAGAGACTATGCTTCATTTGTTCCACGTCGATCGTCTGTTGACAATGGGTTGGGGAGGCAGACGAGCGACTCGATCGAGAGTTTGCTACTAGTCGCAATTGGACTCAGGGTGATACAATCATATATTTACCTTACATAGAAAATATATTCTTAATTTACTTCTTAAGTGAGTCGTAAAAAACATCGTTACAGTCGTAAAGCAAAATTTAGACAATTAAAAATTTACGTTTTTTACTAAAATTTAAAATATTAATACCTCTACTCGTACTTTAAGCTTGAAATATAAAACTTATGGCTAACCACAACCATTGGCTTTCATTAATCAAAATCTGTGTATAATTAGAATAGTCAAAGTATATAATTATAACTTCCGAAAACTGAAAACTTTTGAAATAACAGCTGATTATAATTAGTCAAAAACTATTAATTTTATTTTTAATACATATTAATATAATATTTGGCCACGCGTACCTAAATGTTATCTACAGGTGTCGATATTATTATGTGTTTACCTAGCTATTTTACTCGCGTTGAATTATTATAAATATATCTGACATGTTCTGACATATTTATATCTGATCCGTCCCTTATCTGACACGTGTGATAAATGCAGTGTTAACTTTAAAGTTGCGAAGTCATAAACAAATCAACTTTCCCATTTATAATATTAGTAAGGATAAGAATAAGAAATAGTATCTATATCTTGCGACACGCAAAAGATGGCGACAGAAAACAAAATGCTACATAGTTATTGACTTGCGACAAAAAAGTCGCCCGTCCGACGGCAACTACAAAAACAATCAGCCCCTGATTGTGGAGTCAGCGATGCCGGTTTTTAAATATTAATCGTCATTTTCCTCAGTACACAATCACCGTTAACCGTCGCCACCTGTGTTGAAACAAAAGAGCGATGAACGGCGGAACAAATCTAAAACAATAATGTGGAACAAATCCAAAACATGTGGTGGAGATTCCTTACATTCTGCGTATTAGTTTCCTTTATTCTCTTCGTACTTTTGAGCTGCATTCATGGAAGACCAGTCATCCATATGCTGTTCCACCGCTGCTGTGAGGAGGACATCGAAAATGAACAGGTGATTTTTGAAAATTTTGGAAATAACTACTTGAGAGAACGCTTGGTTGGAGCTGATATTGTTGAGGTGCTCAATGAGACTGATTACAGTGATTACGCGAATGAGGAGATTGATGAGATTATAAAAAATATGAGGGAGATCATGAACGTTCACGATCCAAGTTTTAGAGTCAATTTGAGTATTGCAGTGGACTCTTCTGAAAGTAGAGAAGTGACGACGGACGGACAAAGTACGGACAAAGTCGGGAGAAAACTCTTGTGATTCTTGTGACTTTATATTTCAGTGCCAGTGAATATGTGATTTTGTATTAATAATATTAAATAATGTTATTACAAGGAAAGTATTAAAGAAAGTTATAAAACATTGTTGTTTCGAAGTTACTTTGTATTAAGTTGTAGCATAAGATGTTTTTAATTTCCTGGTGGAAATTTCTCAAAAATTCTGAAATGATGGAAGGAATGCTTGTGTTTCCATTAGGGTAATGCTTTAATCGAGGTTTGATTGATTCATGTCTGATTCCATTTTTTGAATGGAATCGAATGTAGACTAACTATGTAGAATGCTGGATTTCACAGAGCGGCGTATATTTATTGGCTGATTTACCCAATTTTCATAGAAGACTGCCGTGAAAAGTACCGTGTGTCGGGAGTGAGCGACAGTTGCTTGATACGGTTCTTCTTCTCATCGAATGCCATGGATGACCATAAAGAAAGAAAAATATTTTTATTAAGTTGTAATTACAAGGTTTTTTTATATGAAAGGAGGCGGACGAGCAAGTGGTCCAAGTGGTGTAAGCGATTCACAGAATACTACCTTGAAATGTACTGAATTATTAACTTTATCTTATTTATCCCATTTTATCAATGTACGTACGTACGTGTTTCGATAGTGAGCGAGATATATCAGATCCCATTCCCATCCTCTCCTATCCTATGTCTCCCCATTTTCCCAACCCTTCCTCTAAATCCATTCCGACACCCTCAAAGGTAGGCAGTTAATCCGGTGGCGTGCCAACATTTGTGATTGTGGACTGAAGTTGCCATGTACCGTGAATGTCCATGGGTGGAATGTTACCACCAGGTGGAATGCATGCGCGTCTGTTGCCTTCTAAAAAAAACCGGAATGCGGGTACGCCGACGACCAAACAAAATCCTATTCACAGTCTTCTTAAAGAAGTCCATATCGAAGCATAATTGAAAGACCTCTTGAGGCAGTTTCTTCAACAGCTTACGGGTTCCACTAATCTTAGCTACTTTTAGATCTCACGACTACTATCGGCCAAACAATCTCGAGGATTAGCAACGTTTTTTCAAAAATATCTTTGTTGGTGAAAACAATATACCCACTTGACTCGCCACGGGTAGCCCTTGTTTTCGTGCATTTAGTGGAAATCGGGCTTTATTCGTTTAAGAAGTAATACTAACTAATAATATTTTTATTTTAGTGATAAAGAAGATTAGGCATATTTAATTAATACACAAGAAGTGAGCTTAATGCTGGTATTCTCTATCAACTAACCTTTGTGTAAAGCAGAGAGATGGTTACATTCTCTGCCAATTAACCTTTGTGTAAAGCAGAGAGATGGTTACATTCTCTGCCAATTAACCTTTGTGTAAAGCAGAGAGATGGTTACATTCTCTGCCAATTAACCTTTGTGTAAAGCAGAGAGATGGTTATATTCTCTGCCAACTAACCTTTGTGTAAAGCAGAGAGATGGATTACATTGAGAGGCGCGATGAGAGTTATAAATAGACAACTTAAAACGATATAAACAATTTTACGTAATGGACCCAATACCCAATGGACACAAAATGTGGTACACCATTGTCTAAATTAGTTAGAAAGAAAGAAAACAAACCCACTTCCCAATATTTTACAATAAAAAAACACGTCAAATTGATAAGTTGATACCACAGAAATTATACTGTTATTGTTTAAATTAGCCTTATCACTTTGACGACATGTTTGCTCAAGTGTTACATTACAGTAAGTGTTACGGTTTCGGATTTAATTCTCGGTAATGGTATTAAAATAACACATTCTTTTCTCACTGTTGATATTTTGATGGAATTTGGACCATGCTTTTTTTCATATAAGTACCTACATATATTTTTTTAAGCCATAAAACGTTTAAGCCGTGTAGCGGCGACAATTAATTTTCTTTGAGACGATTAACTTTATACAACACTGAATCGTATAGTTTCATTCGCATCGACCGCTGGTGCGATGGGAAAACGATGGGTGTTGCGTCTCTCTGTGTGTTCTACCGCCTGTACAACGGGGAATGCTCTGAAGAACTGTTTAATATAATTCTCACCTCGGGTTTCTACAATCGCACCTCCCGCCACAGAAGTGCCGTCCATTCGCATTTCCTCGATACGGAGGTGTCGGTCAAACATTTCGGTCTGTTCGGCACTGTTCGGTCCAAAAATTATTTTATACCGCGAACCCGTAGGCTGCGGAACGAACTGCCTCAAGAGGTCTTTCCATTAACCTACGATATGGGGTTCTTCAAGAGAGCTGTGAATAGGATTTTGCAAGGTCGGCGGCGCGCCCTGCGTACTCCCTGGTGTTGCAGGTGTCCATAGGCGGCGGTAACACTTACCATCACGTGGGACCGTTTGCTCGTCCGCCCACTAGTCTATAAAAAAAAACCATCACTGGTGGTCGTTAGGGCGGAATCATGGTTTTATTCCCATCGGTCGCCAATGATGGTTATAATAATGTTACTCACTAAAATCGCAACTGCTGGATAGTGTTAAAAAATAAAATAACGTCTTATTTGAGGGGGAGAGTGCACGCTGCAATCCAACAGTCGCTGGGCGCGCTCGACTGCTCACGTTACCCCTCTCTCACAGAAGACTACCTTGAAATGTACAGTATTTCCCACTTTATTTTATTTCCCCAATCTACGCACGTGTTTCGGTAGTGAGTGAGATGTGCCAGAGCCCATTTACATCCTATTCCTCCCCATTTTCCCAACCCTTTCTCCAAATCCATTCCTATATCTCCAAAGGTAGGCAGCGCATTCGGGGCCGTGCCAACGTTTGACATTTTGGACTAATGTTGGCATGTACCGCGGATGTCTATGGGCGACAGTATCCACTTACCATCAGGTGGACTGTATGCTCGTCTGCCGCCTTCGTAAATAAAAAATAAACATATTCCTTAAAAGGAAATGAAGTGATTTACAATTATTGTATTAAGTTTAATGAGCTGCTGAGGTATGACATATGACACTGATATGATTTAATTTAGACTTAAGAACAGAACTAAATAATTGACATATAAAAAAATATTTACACGAAGTTGTTTTAATCTGAAATGTTAATTTATAAAGACAGGTTTAATATTTGTTTCAAATACACAAGGAAGGAAGGATATATTTTATTGAAGGAAAGTAGGTTTGAATTAATAATTATGCATGGATGAATTATAATTCCGTTATAAAGGCCACCAGTGATGGCGGTATTGCTGGTGGATCACTATTACTATAATATAATATAATAAAGAGGTAAAATTGTGTGTTTGTTTGTGGGTATGTTGGGGGTAATCTCTGGAACTACTGAACCGTTTTCAAAAATTATTTCACAAATAGGAAGCTACATTATCCGTGTCTAATATAGGCTATATTTTATTTTGAAAAAAAAAAAATATAAACCGAAGCGAAGCGAGGGCGGGTCGCTAGTATCAAATAAAGGCAGATGGTGCAATGTGTAATTTTCTCGTTTGGAGCCTTGGGAGAGGTCTATATCCAACAGTGACGAGACATAGGCTGATGGTATGATATGGTGGTATATACCATGAACTAACGTAGCCAATAGTTTCGCCTTTGCAACAATTTTCAACATCAATTTCTGATCAAAACCGCAAGAGAACCGCTAATCAACAATTGATTAAACTCTCCTTTATAAACCCGTCGGTCTCCCTATAATCAAGTAACAAAAACATTAACAGAGGGCTGGGGGGGAGCAATTCCCGGGAATCTTCCGAGGATATTGAAGATTTATATCTTGAGGGGCTCGCCCATTAGTTCTGAATGGCAGATTTACTCTGCCCCCTTGGGTGGTACGAGGTACAACCGGGTATCGGCGTTTTAGTTCAAAAAATCTGTTACTAGAAAATTATTATCGCGGTTATTTCTTCATTATATAGCGTTAAAATTTTGCTGAAACATAATTAAAAACATAAACGAAATCATTATAATTGTGTTATGGTATAATTAAAAATACCATACATCATAAAAATACGTTCATCTTTGAACAAAAGTTTGCAACAAGCAACATTAGCGATGCGCGTATCTAGAGTGGTATATTTATGAGTGAATGAAATTAATTGTTGTTAAAATATTGTATTTATTTCATGAAAAGAAAGTATATCATATATAACTTAACTACCTTTTTTTATGGACTAAGGCGACAGACGAGCATACAGTCCAGCTGATGGTAAGTGGATACTGTAGCCCATAGACATCCGTGATCCATGCCAACATTAGTCCAAAATGACAAACGTTGGCACGCTCCCGGATGCGCTGCCTACCTTTGAAGATATAGGAATGGATTTGGAGAAAGGGTTGGGAAAATGGGGAGGGATAGGATGGGAATGGGCTCTGGCACACCTCATTCACTATCGAAACGCGTACGTACTTTGGGGAAATAAGATAAAGTGGGAAATGCAGTACATTTCAAGGTAGTCTTCTGTTAGAGAAGGGTAACGTGGCCAGTCGAGTGCGCCCAGCGGCTGTTGGATTGCAGCGTGCACTCTCCTCCTCAGTGAAGTCAACACAATGTCAAGGAGGTTGTGAAGAAATAGGTAATCCAACACCTTGAATAAGCGGCCATTTTGAAAAAAACACATAACTGAGTATACTAGATTTTATTGTCACCAACCCCAAAGAGTGTGCAAAAATTTAGCTCAATCGGTTATGTGGAACTGGTTTAAAATTCAGTTGCAAAATTTTATCTACACATACTAACAAGTCGAGTTGAATAAAAGCTTGTAATAATTACACATAGTGATGGCGTGTTATATGTATTATATATCCATAGGAAACCACTAAATGTATCCTATGGACTAGCGGGTTAAGGACATGCGGGCTGCGAAATAAAAAATAAAAAGAAACCGATGAACTCAAGTCACTAAATGGCAATGAAGTTGACGATCTTACATAAATAGTAAAAGCAATGCAACCAATAGGTACTTATTTTTATTGCTTGCTCTTGGCTTTCTATTTTTTTTATACATACATCGCCTGTTATTATTTTGTTATAGGTTAGAGGAACAGCGCCATCTATTGGCTAAATAGAGAATTAATGAATATATAAAAGAACAACGAACTTAATATTTCATATTTGTCAATGAACCGTATACTTATAATGCGCATACCCAGTTTTCTTCTTTCGCAAACGATCCACTACGCCTCCACTTTCGATCTTGATAAGCCGTATTACAATTGCGTCTTAAATAGGACTGCCCCATTAAATTTATTGTAGGTATAACAGTAAATTTTCTTCCACTCTTGTTCTGTGTCCTTTCGCCAAGCTCACTTTTTGTCCTGTCGCTCTTTTCGTTTATCTTTGAATGTATCTTTTTAATTCCCTTTGTTATTTTCTCAAAACCAATTATTCCAATAGAATCTCTTTCCAGATCGTTTGAGTATTTTGGAGTTTTTCGTCGAAATGCGTGTGATTTTTAGACGAATTCACTGGCCTTGTGGTGTCGGATATTCATTTATTTTACTAGAGATTGAATACCGTATATTTAATGTTTTATTAAGGGACGGTTAAAGGTCATAAAATGCCATATTTGGTCATTACGAGTTGGCGAGTATAGTCTTTTTAGGGGTTATTGACAAAAGCCGAAGGTCATGTGTGATGGCGAGTCTTGGGAGAGGCCTACATCCAGCAGTGGAGATACATAAGCTGATGGTATGGTATGATTTACAAAGTCACCGACTGTGTGTGTACTTCCTGCGTACTTTGGGAGGGGAAAAGTGCATGCTGCAATCTAACAGACGCTGCGCGCACTCGGCTGACTAATTTCCCCCCTCTCTCCCAGAAGACTCCTAAGAGTGTATGTAAGAGTGTGTTCCTATTCTATATTTCCCTATTATCTTAAGCATTTATCCAATTTCATTCCTAAATCTCCAAAGGTAAGCGGCGCATCCGGGAACGTGGCAACTTTTGTCATTCTGGACTGATGTCGGCATGTAACGCGAGAATGTCGCAGGACGACAGTATGCGTTATTGAAAAAGTATATCAAATTAGCTTTCGATTCCGTTGCGCAAACGACCCTTGGCCCTTCAAAGGACGAAAGACAAAGAGCAATTTTCAAGAGGCCAGCACCAAAACAAGCCAGCTCATATTTTATTCTGGACCCGTGGTATCGATTCATTGAATGCAAAACTATTTCATTGGACCAGTACATGCAGTAAACAGTAGAACAAATATATTTTTTCTTTCTATATGACAATTGTGCAATTAGCACATTCTGCCAGTGTCAAGTTTTCTTCGGAATAAACAATTTCAAAGTCTAAAACGCAGTCAATGTCCAGTCACGTCGTACTCAATTTTTACAATTATCAAACATAACTTCACTTCTCGAGTTCCCGCCAATAAGTCCAACAAATCTATTCTTATTTAATTAAAAGTGGCGGTTGTGGCATGTGTGCTGGGGGGGCAGGGGGACATACTGCGGCCCAGCGCTGGCTGTCCGTGAATCATTGATGAGGCTGCAACTGAAAATCAGCGCCGCGACTTTTTATGCTACACATATATGCTCAGTTACGAGTACGACCATTGTGCATAATAGCAACTATTTGTAATTCACATTACACCACGGTCAGCTGGTGTTAGTCCATCGCCTTATTTTCAGCTTTGAGTTATTTCAAGGACATTTTGTATACACCAGAAAAAGAAATAATAAAAAAAATGGAACAAGTTGGCTTGTGCCAATTTCCATTTAGTACGATAAAGTACGGAATAAGTATTATAGAATAATCACTGTCACTATATGCCATTTGCTACACTATTTTTGTATGCCACGAGTATAACCTCATTGTATAACGTTTGTATAGCCTCATGCACGAGACAATATTCATGAGGCGGCTCATATGCAGCAGTGGAGACTGAAAGGGCTGGTTGCATGGCATTGCATTTATTTATTAAGTGACTAGACTTTACAGTGTTGCCGACCAATTCGCTCACTCCCTTACAATTGTAAAAAAGACAAAGAAATAATCTTTAACTGTAAATCACTAACGAGTATCTACTGCCACCTATTTGTATTAGCACAGTTCATAACAGGCACGAAATTCCTCAATTCGCGGTTGTGTGCGTGAAACGTATTTTCAGTTCTTGCATTTAGATTATCCACTGTTCATTTACTATACTGTAACCGATGTCCATCCATTGTTATTCCATAGACGCGTTTCCGGCATAACATCCAATAGATCAATATGGAAGTTCGATGTGTGGGAGCAAGTTCGAATCCGTTTCCAACATAAACAGCTAACGAAACTCACACGGATCTGCTCTGTTTGAAGAAGGATTTACATAAATGTATTTGTTTTGAATTTTCGTATTAGATTTGGAGCAAAAGCGGTTTATGGTTATTGCATTTCAGCACACGTGAGAAAGTGAACTTTATTTTCATATGTAAGTGATCGGCATCAGCCCTTTAATCAATCCCTGTTGGACGTGGGCACACTGTCTCGTGCGCGAGGGATGTATGACTCGAAAACGCCACGCTGATCAAGGGAGTTTACAAGTTCACTCTTCTCGCGGTGGTGTAGTACCTCAAGGCTTTTGGTAGCGGTTTAGTTACCCCGTTTTTTTGTATACAAGTGGGCGTACGAGCAAGCTGTTCCACGTGATGGTAAGGGTTACCGCCGCCCATAAACACCTTCAACACTAGGGGGTATGCGGATGCGCCGCCGACCTTGCAAAATCCTATTCGCAGCTTTCTTAAAGAACCCCATATCGTAGCTCAATGGAAAGACCTCTTGAGGCAGTTCATTCCACAGCCTACGGGTTCGCAGTATAAAATGATTTTTGGACGGAACTGTCTCTTACGACACCCACAGGAAGAGACGGGGTGGGGTGGTGCTAGTCCAAAGCCGACGGACACCACATGGCTAATTAAATAGGTGCGCTTTATTTCTATACTATTCTAAAATTATTCATCACTATGAAACTGTTTACTTCAACAGATAAACAAAAGGTAGTCAGTCTTATCGCTCTGTCTATTTGAGGCAACTTTTGGACGCATGCGAGTCTTTTTAGGTCACTTTAGGTCTTTGAAGGCCACTTTCTGTGAACATTCTAATTTTTTGAGTGGGAACTTAAAATTTAGTTGTTTCAAAATTCTTCTGTTCAAATATAAGTAGGTAAAGTATAATCAACGAGACATGAGCTTTGTATCTGTGTGAGTGGCTCCAATTGTGTGTCGGATTGTCCATTCCGGTTGTCGGAATAGTCTTCGCAACGAGACATGAGCTATGAATCTGTAGGAGTGGCTCTAATTGTGTGTCGAATTGTCCAATCCGATTGTCGAAATGGCTCGCACAGTACACTGTCGGTGTGCACTCACACAAACGCAAAGCTCACGTCTCTTTGATTTCTTCTGTACATACTCGTACATATTCTAACATTTGATTATTTTTTTAAAGATTTCACTAAAGTTTTAATATGTGGAAAACAGAACCGACAATACGGTCCCTTTTCTCAAATAATGCGGCAATTTTCTTTTTTTGTAACAGCTGTTAATCCTTGAGCCAACGTAATTGAGCGCGGTTCTCCACAGTAATTAATTCAATTAAACAAATCCATCGTTATCGTTTGGAACCATGAATCGGTAATTTATTCTTCATCTACATTTGTTAATTGCTGTCGCAGACTGATCTTACATATCTATAATGATATTATACCTAATAGAGAGATTGTGAGTTTATTTTACGGATATTTCGATAAAATCTATCCATTTTGGAGATTATGATTAACGAATTTTAGAAAAAAATCTCTACAATTATCTAATAGACCAGTGAAAAAAAAGGCGACTCCATGCAGACGGGCGGGAAGATTTGAAAGGCGGGAGTGAAACTCCAGTAAACTCTATAAAAGAAATCCTTTGTCCTGTACTCTTAGTTCAGAAAATTTATTCCTCTTTAGAGTCCTTTCTGACCATTTTTGCCGTGAAACCAACCATTTAGAAGTTATTTTGTAAAAACAAACCCCAAATGAAAATAAATCGTATTTTGGGAACTATATAATCTACGGAAAACACACTCTAGGTACCCTCTTTATAGCAAATTTACTCAAGTTTAATTTATAAATGTACGATATTTTCCACTAAATACACTGTTATATGCGGAAGTCAAAATTTGGATTTTTAAATAGGCCCTCGGCACGTACAACATTTCAAAAAACATAACTATCCGACTGTGTAACTGTGTAATTGTGTAAAAAAAAATCTTCTCTTATACACGCAAAATCGTAACGTCGTTGGAAAAGGCTCGTAAGGTTCTACAACAGCGAAATCCACCTTTCCAACTGATGATGCTATTCGCCTTTTTGATGTATGAAGTTATCTAGTGCATACATCTTTGGGCTGGGTGCATCGCAATAATGGTAACCCCATCCAATAGCATGCTATCTGAACTGTAGATGATCCAACTCTCATTCTGTTTAGAATACTTCACTATTCAAAGTGATATTTTACATCTTTCTGCGTTTATACTGCCATTATGTTTAGCCTTCAAGTTTTTATCATGCAACAGTATACAGATTGACAGTTTATTGCAATTAGAAAATATCAGGCGACAAAATGTTTGTTATAAATTATTATTATATTATATTAGTTCCTTAAATAATTATATTGGTAATACATGATCGCATGTAAAAATGTATTCTAAACCTGATCTGTTATGGTTGCTAAGCAACGGTTTGTCATTAAACATTCTCTATTTGTTTTGAGTCAAATATACAATAATAAATAATAATCATGAAGATAAATAAAACATTAAGGATTTTCGTACAATGAATAATAAATATTCGTCCTAGATGTGAAATGCGCAACTTCATAATCTATTTATCTCCAAACACATTTATAACTGTGCCATGTCCGCAACTCGGAAACCAAACCAAGTTGTGGTTTGGAAATTTCTATCTCGTGTATAAATAATTCTCAAACTAGATGAGCTAGAATCTAGCTTCTAGTCTATTTAGCTCAAATTACTAATTGAGTGACAATATAAGAAAATAAATAAGGATATAATAAAGACATAGTGATGAATAATAATAAATATCTATACATATAATAAAATTGTAACAGGCCGATGTCTGTACATTATGGATATTGCAAAAAAACTAATATTAGAGCAACAGAAGCCAAAACAACAGCTTTTATAAATTTTGTCTGTCTGTCTGTATGTTTGTACACGCATCACGCAAAAACTACTGCATGGAATTGAATGCTGTTTTCACCGATGTATTGCTAGAGGTCTAACTTAAAATATAGGCTCCATTTTACCGCAGGAAAATATCTTATTCCGTTTGTTTTAAATTTATTAAACCGAAGCGAAGTGAGGGCGGGTCGCTAGTTATATAATAAACACAAGTAGATATAAAACTTAGAAGATATTAATTGTTGACATTTTTGTAAAACTTTAGATGTAAAACATTTGCGTATGTTATTTTGTAAATATTTTGCTGATTTGAATTTTGAAATAAATAAGATATTTATTGTTTATATAATGTAATAAATGTCCAGATAATAATCCAATAAAGGGTCCATTTTGGCTGTGACCAGTTTTAATCCAAATTAAAACGGTTCCAGCACTTCGGAAAATATAGTGTCCGTAATTTGTGTGGCACATTAGGTATAACTGGAAGTGTTTCTCTTTAATCTTTAATTTACAAATATATACTTATACGGTCACATTTTTCTTATTATTAAATGGGTGCTTATCAAATCTTCGGATCCTACCACCTAGTTTGTACTTGTCTTAAATTGTCACTACCTCGACGGTGAGAAAAAACATAGGGGAAAACCCGCATGCTCGAAAAATAAAAATAAATCTGTAGTATGTGTATCCAACAATCAGCACTGGGCTCGCGTGGTCTATTATAGCCCGAAAACCCCCCAGTGATTTACTAGGGGACCGGTACCCTGCAGGGGGACGTTATAGGCTGATAAAATATGTATAAAAAGTTCACATCATTGTTTTGCTGTGGATTTTTTGTTCTTAAATAGTAAATAAATTAATGTGAATAGTGTGTCGTGTGGTGTCACCTCTTCACGCGGGTGTCGTAAAAACTAAGCCGCCACACGCGTTGAAGAACTACACCATCTCTAAAAGAGTGGTCATGAGCATCTAGACATGGCCCTCCCCATGTACAAGATAATGTACATGAGCAGTGGGCACTGAAAGGGTTGATTGAATAAAACGAGTGGATACGAGTGGAGTCGAGTGGAGTCGAGTGGAGTCGAGTGGAGTCGAGTGGAGTGGAGTCGAGTCGAGTCGAGTGGAGTGGAGTGGAGTGGAGTGGAGTGGAGTCGAGTGGAGTCGAGTGGAGTGGAGTCGAGTGGAGTCGAGTGGAGTCTAGTGGAGTCGAGTGGAGTCGAGTGGAGTCGAGTGGAGTCGAGTGGAGTCGAGTGGAGTCGAGTGGAGTCGAGTGGAGTCGAGTGGAGTCGAGTGGAGTCGAGTCGAGTCGAGTCGAGTCGAGTCGAGTAGAATCGAATTGAATAGAGTTTAGTATGTCATATTCAGCAAAGCTTTGTATCAACGTTCTACGCCGCTCGTTCACGAATCAAAGTGCCCGCGAAAGCGTGAAGCGTAAAATGGAATTTTTAAAATGCAAAGAATGAAATGAAAACCGGAAGTGCCGTTTGAATCAGGTGGCGTTAGTTCCGGGGACGTTTATTCGTATTAAAATACCAGGTGTTCTTAAAGGTGGTTTCCATGAGGTGGTCTTGTTTGTTATTAAATTTTGTTTCAAAATAAACCGTATTATGCGAGTAAATTATCATTTATTATGAACCACGTTTATTTATTTATCATTTATTTATTTATTATGACCTTTTATTATGAATCTTTTGGCCACAGATTCGCCCACGTGGATTTTGTTTTCAATGTAATTCGTTCCTTCTGGAAAGAACTAATCAAGCATAAAATGTATTATTTGTCATCATTTGTAGATTGTCTAGTTATAAGTAGAAAATGAAATAAACTTGTATGTCGGGTCTGGACGCGTACATGTGAATATAATTTTGTGTAAGGCTTCTTTTAAACAAAACGTTTATCACAAGCCCATAAACCTCCAAAACAGTAGTTGAAGTTAGTGTATTGCGTTTTGCGTAAATTGCGCGTAGATTAAAAGATATACTAGAAATGAACAATAAGTTGTAAAAACAAACAAATAAAAATAAACTGTATTTCAAGCTCTGATCAGATCAATTTTGTTGAAATCGGTTCAGTAGTTTAGTCGTTAAGATGCTACAAACACACAGACAAACACACTTTAGTATTTGTAATATTAATCTCATCCCATTCTATCCTATCACCCCCATTTTCTCAGTCATTTCTTCAAATCCGTTCCTAAATCTCCGGCGGGCGTGCCCCAACGTTGGTCATTCTGAACCGATGTTGGCATGTAACGCGGATGTCGCAGGGCAACAGTATCCACTTACCACCGGTCCAGTTATTGACAGTCCGCTCGCCTGTCGCCTATAAAAAAAACACATTCAGAATAATATTCAATTCATTTATTAAATTGAAAAGTAAAGGCTTTTTATTCAATGAATTAAAATATGAAAATGTACAGTCACCAACAGCTCAACGTATACCCATACGTAATAAGAAGTAATAAAGGTTAGAATTGAATGGTTTTGGGTACATTAGCGTGTAGCTGACTGTACATCAAAAAAGAGAAAATATCAAACCTTATCATCTTCGGCAATATTAACTTTGTTTAATCTGTTTTTTCGTCCATTTCAGCTGAAATTAACATTAATTCAGCTCCAATTTTACGGGTCGTGGCGACGGTGGCAATTTGAAGAATAAAAAGGCGTCCATTTTTTGTCATTACACATATAAATTTTTATTTTTATATAAATAGAAGAGTGATATAAAATAAAGAAATTAGGTATTAGAATAATAGTAAAAATCTGACATTTATTTTATAGACGTTGAGGAAACTTAAGTGTGAAACGTTGTCTTATTAGAATTTGTATTTAATGGATATTCACGATAAGATTGAATCCTGTCTTATGACAGAGGATGCTTGAGAATTCCTGTCTCAATATCCGCAGGACATGCGAGTTCCAACAGGAAATCGACAGTCAACAAGGATATGAATATACGAAGACGTTTGTGGATGTCACACAGCGGACTAAGAACTTTATGCATCGCAATAAGGAGTACTGAACAAGATAAGGAATAAAAAAAGGAGGAAGTAAGATTTATGGCAGATTCACATTATTAAATAATGCTACTTATACTAAAGCATATATGTTGTGTATATGATTTGAATTTATCTATACACTATATCTATCTATCTATATCTATTGAATCTATACACACACCCATACACACCCTTCCACACACACACAGACACACCTATACACACATATTTCGACTACAATTAAATTATAATATAGTAAATGTATTTGACTAATAGCCCTGAGGAACTACGTCGCTTTTAAAAGAGCGGCCTTCCCAATCTGCTTAGTCAGCATGGCCCTCTGTTTACATGGATCCACAATCAGGCTGCACCGGTGGATCCGTGTATAATTTTTCCTTGATCCACAGGTGGATCGTGATGTTTCGTGGTAAAATGTTACTGTATTTACCTCAAACCGCCTCGACAAATGTGTGTATTGAATTGGCCTAGAAATATATTTGGAATTATATTTGGATCCACAAATTGCTGCATGTGGTATAAAGAGATGTTATTATATTTGAATTCCTAAATCGGTGGATTAGGAAAAATCGGAGGAAAAATTAGTTATTCATGGATTCACCCGTATAGCTTGATTGTGGATGCATGTGAAAGGTCTCCTTTATGAAAGCGTGGCGTTGTAAGGTCATATACTCCTCATGCACAATACAATGTGCATGTCGAAGCCCGTGTTCAGGGATGGTTACGGTTATGTATCTTCCTAAAGGTTTGGTTATTGCATGCAGTCTATGTGTACAAAATAATGTGACAACCTGTCAGATAATCGTATACTTAGATAGATAGATTTTACATAATCGCCATCTACAGACATTGCAAAGGGGGCATTGTTACATAGTCATAGTCATAGAGGAGAAAGTGTCAAGAGACTGCGATGCTGCATGTGTTATGTAATTTCTATTTTTCAATTATAACTTGATCTTTTTTTCCTACCTTGGTTCGTATTTATCTGTAATGAAATGTGTATACTGATCGTATTTTGGCGGATCGATAATACTAATGTCAAGTTCTTGGAAAATGGCGGGGAATTTCCTGGGATTTGTCAATTATGACAAACATGATTAGGTCTTTTTGACGTCATTCGTAACTAACTAAATGTGAAATGCGTTCATGTGTAAAACTTAAATAAATACTTAAATAATCACTAGCTCTATTTTTAAGTATTTCTTAAGTAAACCTTCAGTTAAAGCTTTTATTTTTTGTAATTCTTTATTACAGCAACAGAAGCCAAAACAACAGTTTTTAGAAATTTTGTCTGTCTGTCTACCTGTCTGTATGTTTGTACACGCATCACGCAAAAACTACTGCATGGAATTGAATGCAGTTTTCACCGATGTATTGCTAGAGGTCTAACTTCGAATATAGGCTCCATTTTACCGCAGGAAAATATCTTATTTCGATTGTTTTAAATTTAATAAACCGAAGCGAAGTGAGGGCGGGTCGCTAGTAATAAATAAAATATGTCTCCGTTCATAGAATACCAAATACAAACTTTTGTTGGAATCTTTATAAATGTAAACACGCTATTAATGTCATTTAGTGGATAGCTGTCACCTGTCAAAATGTAGCACTCTGTCTGTGATAACTGGTGTAGTACCGACATTACGTTTAGTATTATAATCCTACACTAGGTTTCGGCGGCGCCCCGCGGGCGCCGGCCTCCCCCTGAGCGGGGGGACGCTCCGGGCTTCGCCCTGCGCGGAGCTCGGCCTGCGGCCTCGCGCCGTGGAGCTCGGCCTTCGGCCTCGCGTAGATTACTCACTGGGAGGGGTCGCTGTAGTTTCGTCGGGCGGCTCCTGCGTGGCGGCCATCTTCAAAAATGGCGGAATCTAAATAAAAATTCCAAATCCTCAATCGCGCTTCCCAGAACTCGCCAGATATCAATTTTCATTCGGTTTGGGTGAAATTGAAAAATGGCAGCCATCTTGAATTCGCCATCTTTAAGTTTATCCTACCTCAGTATAAAGACATCGTCAAGATGAACAATATTAGTTTGAACACCAATCCGATATGTCTAACCGTTTCGGAGTTGTCATCCGAAAAATTTTGTGGGGCCGCCATCTTGGAAATAACCATAAATCCTTAATCAGGGTCCCCTCAGCCCCCCAGATATCAATTTTCATTCGGCTTGGATGAATTTGAAAAATCCCCGCCATCTTGGATTCACCATTTAAAAAAATATATATCTCAATATGAAGACATCGTCATGATAAATCATATTAGTTTGAGCACCAATCCGATATGTCTAACCGTATCGGAGATGTCACCCGAAGAATTTTGTGGGGCGGCCATCTTGGAAATAACCATATATCCTTAATCAGAATCCCCTGAGCCCCCCAGATCTCAATTTTCATTCGGCTCGGATGAATTTGAAAAGTGGTCGCCATCTTGGATTCGCCATTTTAAAAAAAAAATATCTCAATATGAAGACATCGTCATTATAAACAATATTAGTTTGAGCACCAATCTCATATGTCTAACCGTTTCGGAGATATCATCCAAAGAATTTTGTGGGGCGGCCATCTTGGAAATAACCATAAATCTTTAATCATGGTCCTCTGAGCCCCCCAGATATCAATTTTCATCCGGATTGGACAACTTGAAAAATTGCTGTAAAATGTAGTCCGGTCGCTCCGGGCTTCGCCCTACGCGGAGCTCGGCCTGCGGCCTCGTTAGACGCAGCTCGGCCTGCGGCCTCGCGTAAGTTACACAGCGTGCACGGCTGGTGGTACCGTAGTCCGGTCGCTCCGGGCTTCGCCCTACGCGGAGCTCGGCCTGCGGCCTCGTTAGACGCAGCTCGGCCTGCGGCCTCGCGTAAGTTACACAGCGTGCACGGCTGGTGGTACCGTAGTCCGGTCGCTCCGGGCTTCGCCCTACGCGGAGCTCGGCCTGCGGCCTCGTTAGACGCAGCTCGGCCTTCGGCCTCGCGTAAGTTACACGGTGGTAAAGTTCGGACGCTCCGGGCTTCGCCCTACGCGGAGCTCGGCCTGCGGCCTCGCCGTATAGCCGCCATCTTCAAAAAGGGTGAAATACAAATAATAATTCCAAATCCTTAGTCAGGATCCCCTAAGCCCCTCAGATATCAATTTTTATCCGAATCGGATGAATTCTGAAAATGGCCGCCATCTTGGATTCGCCATTTTGAAAATAAATTTTCCCCCCAGTAGAAAGAGATCGTCATGATAAATGATATTAGTTTAAGCACCAATCCGATATCTCTAACCGTTCCGGAGCTGTCGACGTAAGAATTTTGTATGGCGGCCATCTTGGAAAATCTCGGCACCTATCCTAAATCCTTAATCGGAAACCCTGGATGCAAATTTCCTCCCCAATTTTCCACCTTGAAACACGTTCGTCCAGGAATATTTAAATTTCCAAAAGTTTATTTTTTAAATTTCTGCCATTTTGTGTCCGCCATCTTGGATTTTTTTTTCTACCCGGTTTTCCCAAAGGCCGGAGTTTCTAACGAGGGGGAAATCCGTCCCGCACCCCCCGTCTGATTCGGCCTACCGCCTCTCAAATGCCCTCGGACCCCAAAATCGAATTTTCCACTTTGTATGGCAGCCATCTTGAAAAATGGCAGAATAAAAAAAAAGTTTCCAAATCCCGAATCAGCATCCCCTGAACCCCCCAGGTATTAATTTTCATCCCGATCGGAAGAATTTGAAAAATGGCCGCCATCTTGGATTCCCTATTTTGGAAAAATTTTTTCATCCAGTGGAAGGACATCAACTTGCCCCCTCATATTAGTTTGAGCCCCGATCCGATATCTCTACCCGTTTGGGAGATACGGTCAAAATAAATTTGTATGGCGGCCATCTTGAATCCGCCATTTTGAATTTTTATTGCAGTCTCGTCAAAGTGCCGGCGGTTCTCTATGACATTCGGTCGAGCACCATATGACTATCTCTCACCGTTTGGGCAGGCCGTCGACCGTCAAGCTGAAGGTCTACTGGTTGCAGACGGGCCCGCTCCCGATGCAGCTCCTGAGCGAGCTCGGCCTGCGACCTCGCTCGCTGGGCTCGGCCTTCGGCCTCGCGGGAGTTATGGCCGATTTAAATTTAAAATTTCAATTGACGGCCGCCATCTTGGAAATGGCGGGATCGAAAAACCGACCCGAAATTCTCAATCAGGGCCCCCACTACCCCCAGGACACCGATTTCCACCCCCCTAGGACAAACTTGAAAAACGGCCGCCATCTTGAATCCGCCATTTTGAAAAAATTTTTTGCCCACGAGAAGACCCACCCCGGCCCGAATGACATTTGGTCGAGCACCTCCCCCCCACCTCTTTCCGTTTTCAAACTACGAGTGATTGAAATTTGTATGGCGGCCATTTTTTTTTTCGAATTTGGAATTTTCGCGGCGCCCTCTGGCGTCTACCGGCAGTTCCCTATGACATTCGGTCGAGCACCTTACGACTACCTCTCACCGTTTGGGCAGGCCGGCGACCGTCGAGCTGAAGGTCCACTGGATGCGGACGGGCCCGCTCTCGGTGCAGCTCCTGGGCGAGCTCGGCCTGCGGCCTCGCCCGCGCCGCTCGGCCTCCGGCCTCGCGGGAGTTATGGCCGATCGAAGTTTAAAATTTCAATTGACGGCCGCCATCTTGGAAATGGCGGGATCGAAAAACCGACCCGAAATTCTCAATCAGGGGCCCCCCGACCCCCCGGATGCCGATTTCCACCCCCCTGGGACAAACTTGAAAAACGGCCGCCATCTTGTTTCCGCCATTTTGAAAAAAAATTTTGCCCACGAGAAGACCCACCCCAACCCGAATGACATTTGGTCGAGCACTTCCCACTTACCTCTTACCGTTTTAGAAATACGAGCGATTTACACTTTGTATGGAGGCGATTTAGGACGTTCGAAATTCAAATTTTCGCGACGCCCGCTGGCATCTGCCGGCGGTTCCCTACGACATTTGGTCGAGCACCCCCCGCGCACCTCCTACCGTTTGGTCGGGCCGTTGTCATTTTTCGTCTCAGGTCACCAACTTGCAGAAGTCGGATTTTTCTGGTGGTCACGGAACCCATCCGCGTACTTTCTCATTCAAAGTTTCCCTCTGCCGGTATGGGAACCCGGAGATCAATTATGTCAGTCAGTGAGTCAGTGAGTGGTAATCGAGCTTTATATATTATAATTATAACTAGGTTTCGGCGGCGCCCCGCGGGCGCCGGCCTCCCCCTGAGCGGGGGGACGCTCCGGGCTTCGCCCTGCGCGGAGCTCGGCCTGCGGCCTCGCGCCGTGGAGCTCGGCCTTCGGCCTCGCGTAGATTACTCACTGGGAGGGGTCGCTGTAGTTTCGTCGTGCGGCTCCTGCGTGGCGGCCATCTTCAAAAATGGCGGAATCTAAATAAAAATTCCAAATCCTCAATCGGGCTCCCCAGAACTCGCCAGATTTCAATTTTCATTCGGTTTGGGTGAAATTGAAAAATGGCTGCCATCTTGAATTCGCCATCTTTAAATTTATCCTACCTCAGTATAAAGACATCGTCAAGATAAACAATATTAGTTTGAACACCAATCCGATATGTCTAACCGTTTCGGAGATGTCATCCGAAGAATTTTGTGGGGCGGCCATCTTGGAAATAACCATTAATCCTTAATTAGGGTCCCCTCAGCCCTATAGATATCAATTTTCATTCAAATCGGATGAACTTGAAAAATCCCCGCCATCTTGGATTCGCCATCTTTAAATTTTTCGTACCTTAGTGCAAAGACATTTTCAAGATGAACAATATTAGTTTGAGCACCAATCCTATATGTCTAACCGTTTCGGAGATGTCATCCGAAGAATTTTGTGGGACGGCCATCTTGAAAATAACCATAAATCTTTAATCAGAATCCCCTGAACCCCCCAGATATCAATTTTCATCCACATTGGATGAATTCAAAAAATGTCCGCCATCTTGGATTCGCCATTTAAAAAAATTTTTACCTTAATATAAAGAAATCGTCAAGGCAAACAATATTAGTTTGAGCTCCAATCCGATATGTCTAACCGTTTCGGAGATGTCATCCGAAGAATTTTGTGAAGCGGCCATCTTGGAAATAACCATAAATCCTTAATTAGGGTCCCCTGAGCCCTCCAGATATCAATTTTCATTCAAATCGGATGAATTTGAAAAATCTCCGCCATCTTGGATTCACCATCTTAAAAAAAAAATATCCCAATATGAAGATATCGTCATGATAAATAATATTAGTTTGAGCACCAATCCGATATGTTCAACCGTTCCGGAGCTGTCAACGAAAGAATTTGGTAGGGCGGCCATCTTGAAAATAACCATATATCCTTAATCAGGGTCCCCTGAGCCTCCCGGATATCAATTTTCATCCGGATCGGACATCTTGAAAAATTGCTGAAAAATGTATTCCGGTCGCTCCGGGCTTCGCCCTACGCGGAGCTCGGCCTGCGGCCTCGTTAGACGCAGCTCGGCCTTCGGCCTCGCCTAAGTTACACAACTTGCGCGGCTGGTGGTAGCGTAGTGCGGTCGCTCCGGGCTTCGCCCTACGCGGATCTCGGCCTGCGGCCTCGTGAAACGCAGCTCGGCCTTCGGCCTCGCGTAAGTTACACGGTGGTAAAGTTCGGACGCTCCGGGCTTCGCCCTACGCGGAGCTCGGCCTGCGGCCTCGCCGTATAGCCGCCATCTTCAAAAAGGGTGAAATACAAATAATAATTCCAAATCCTTAGTCAGGATCCCCTAAGCCCCCCAGATATCAATTTTTATCCGGATCGGATGAATTCAGAAAATGGCCGCCATCTTGGTTTCGCCATTTTGAAAATAAATTTTCCCCTCAGTAGAAAGACATCGTCATGATAAACAATATTAGTTTGAGCACCAATCCGATATCTCTAACCGTTCCGGATCTGTCGTCGAAAGAATTTTGTATGGCGGCCATCTTGGGAAATATCGGCACCTACCCTAAATCCCTAATGGAAACTCTCCGGAAGCCAATTTCCTCCCCAATTTTCCACCTTGAAACATATTCGTCCAGGAATATTTAAATTTCCAATTTTTTTTTAAATTTCCGCCATTTTGTGTCCGCCATCTTGGATTTTTTTTTCTACCCAGTTTGCCCAACGACCAGAGTTTCTAACGAGGGGGAATTCCGCCCCGCTCCCCCCGTCTAATTCGGCCTACCGCCTCGTGAATGCCCTCGGACGCCAAAATCGAAATTTCCACTTTGTATGGCAGCCATCTTGAAAAATGGCGGAATAAAAAAAAAGTTCCTAAATCCTGAATCAGGGTCCCCTGAACCCCCCAGGTATTAATTTTCATCCCGATCGGAAGAATTTGAAAAATGGCCGCCATCTTGGATTCGCCATTTTGGAAAAAAAAAATTGTCCAGTGGAAGGACATCAACTTGCCCCCTCATATTAGTTTGAGCACCGATCCGATATCCCCACCCGTTTAGGAGATACGGTCAAAATAAATTTGTATGGCGGCCATCTTGAATCCGCCATTTTGAATTTTTATGGCGCTCTCGTCAAAGTGCCGGCGGTTCTCTATGACATTCGGTCGAGCACCATACGACTACCTCTCACCGTGTGGGCAGGCCGTCGACCGTCGAGCTGAAGGTCTACTGGATGGTGACGGGCCCGCTCTCGGTGCAGCTCCTGGGCGAGCTCGGCCTGCGGCCTCGCTCGCTGGTCTCGGCCTTCGGCCTCGCGGGAATTATGGCCGATCAAAATTAGAAATTTCAATTGACGGCCGCCATCTTGGAAATGACGGGATCGAAAAACCGACCCGAAATTCTCAGTCAGGGCCCCCCCGACCCCCCGGATGCCAAATTCCACCCCCCTCGGACAAACTTTAAAAACGGCCGCCATCTTGAATCCGCCATTTTGAAAAAATTTTTTGCTCACGAGACGACCCACCCCGGCCCGAATGACATTTGGTCGAGCACCTCCCCCCTACCTCTTACCGTTCCCGAGTTATCGGCGATTTCATTTTGTATGGAGGCGATGCTGGACGTTCGAAATTCAAATTTTCGCGACGCCCCCTGGCATCTGCCGGCGGTTCCCTACGACATTTGGTCGAGCACCCCCCGCGCAGGTGTTACCGTTGGGCCTGGCCGTTGACAATTTTCGTGAGGTTTGGACAAGTTGCAGAAGTCGGATTTTTCTGGTGGTCACGGAACCCATCCGCGTATTTCCACATTCAAAGTTCCTCACCCACCAGGCGGCAACTGGGAGAACAATTATGTCAGTGAGTCAGTCAGTCAGTCAGTGAGTCAGTGGTAATCGAGCTTTATATAGTATTATTATTATTATTATATAGTATAATAATAATAATAATTATTATAACTAGGTTTCGGCGGCGCCCCGCGGGCGCCGGCCTCCCCCTGAGGGGGGGGACGCTCCGGGCTTCGCCCTGCGCGGAGCTCGGCCTGCGGCCTCGCGCCGTGGAGCTCGGCCTTCGGCCTCGCGTAGATTACTCACTGGGAGGGGTCGCTGTAGTTTCGTTGTGCTGTTCCTGCGTGGCGGCCATCTTCAAAAATGGTGGAATCTAAATAAAAATTCCAAATCCTCAATCAGGCTCCCCAGAACTCGCCAGATTTCAATTTTCATTCGGTTTGGGTGAAATTGAAAAATGGCTGCCATCTTGAATTCGCCATCTTTAAATTTATCCTACCTCAGTATAAAGACATTGTCAAGATGAACAATATTAGTTTGAGCACCAATCCGATATGTCTAACCGTTTCGGAGTTGTCATCCGAAGAATTTTGTAGGGCCGCCATCTTGGAAATAACCATTAATCCTTAATCAAGGTCCCCTCAGCCCCCCAAATATCAATTTTCATTCGGCTTGGATGAATTTGAAAAATCCCCGCCATCTTGGATTCACCATCTTAAAAAAAAATTATCTCAATATGAAGACATCGTCATGATAAACCATATTAGTTTGAGCACCAATCCGATATGTCTAACCGTTTTGGAGATGTCATCCGAAGAATTTGTTACGGCGGCCATCTTGAAAATAACCACAAATCCTTAATCAGGGTCCCTTGAGCCCCCCAGATTTAAATTTTCATTCGGTTTGGGTGAAATTGAAAAGTGGCTGCCATCTTGAATTCGCCATCTTTAAATTTATCATACCTCAGTATAAAGACATCGTCAAGATAAACAATATTAGTTTGAGCACCAATCCAATATGTCTAACCGTTTCGGAGATGTCATCCGAAGAATTTTGTGGGGCGGCCATCTTGGACACAACCATTAATCCTTAATTAGGGTCCCCTGAGCCCTCCAGATATCAATTTTCATTCAAATCGGATGAATTTGAAAAATCTCCGCAATCTTGGATACACCATCTTAAAAAAAAAATATCCCAATATGAAGACATCGTCATGATAAATAATATTAGTTTGAGCACCAATGCGATATGTTCAACCGTTCCGGAGCTGTCAACGAAAGAATTTGGTAGGGCGGCCATCTTGAAAATAACCATATATCCTTAATCAGGGTCCCCTGAGCCTCCCGGATATCAATTTTCATCAAGATCGGACATCTTGAAAAATTGCTGAAAAATGTATTCCGGTCGCTCCGGGCTTCGCCCTACGCGGAGCTCGGCCTGCGGCCTCGTTAGACGCAGCTCGGCCTGCGGCCTCGCATAAATTACACAGTTTGCGCTGCTGGTGGTGCGGTAGTACAGTCGCTCCGGGCTTCGCCCTACGCGGAGCTCGGCCTGCGGCCTCGTTAGACGCAGCTCGGCCTTCGGCCTCGCCTAAGTTACACAACGTGCGCGGCTGGTGGTACCGTAGTGCGGTCGCTCCGGGCTTCGCCCTACGCGGATCTCGGCCTACGGCCTCGTGAAACGCAGCTCGGCCTTCGGCCTCGCGTAAGTTACACGGTGGTAAAGTTCGGACGCTCCGGGCTTCGCCCTACGCGGAGCTCGGCCTGCGGCCTCGCTGTATAGCCGCCATCTTCAAAAAGGGTGAAATACAAATAATAATTCCAAATCCTTAGTCAGGAACCCCTAAGCCCCCCAGATATCAATTTTTATCCGAATCGGATGAATTCGGAAAATGGCCGCCATCTTGGATTCGCCATTTTGAAAATAAATTTTCCCCTCAGTAGAAAGACATCGTCATGATAAACAATATTAGTTTGAGCACCAATCCGATATCTCTAACCGTTCCGGATCTGTCGTCGAAAGAATTTTGTATGGCGGCCATCTTGGGAAATCTCGGCACCTACCCTAAATCCCTAATGGAAACTCGCCGGAAGCCAATTTCCTCCCCAATTTTCCACCTTGAAACACGTTCGTCCAGGAATATTTAAATTTCCGTTTATTTTTAAATTTCCGCCATTTTGTATCCGCCATCTTGGATTTTTTTTTCTACCCAGTTTGCCCAACGACCAGAGTTTCTAACGAGGGGGAATTCCGCCCCGCTCCCCCCGTCTAATTCGGCCTACCGCCTCGCGAATGCCCTCGGACGCCAAAATCGAAATTTCCACTTTGTATGGCAGCCATCTTGAAAAATGGCGGAATAAAAAAAAAGTTCCGAAATCCTGAATCGGGGTTGCCTGAACCCCCCAGGTATTAATTTTCATCCCGATCGGAAGAATTTTAAAAATGGCCGCCATCTTGGATTCGCCATTTTGGAAAAAATTGTTCATCCAGTGGAACGACATCGACTTGCCCCCTCATATTAGTTTGAGCCCCGATCTGATATCTCCACCCGTTTGGGAGATACGGTCAAAATAAATTTAGTTTGAACAGCAATCCGATATGTTCAACCGTTCCGGAGTTGTCATCCGAAGAATTTTGTGGGGTGCCATCTTGGAAATAATCATAAATCCTTAATCAGAGTCCCCTGAGCCCCTCAGATATCAATTTTCATCCGGATCGGACAACTTGAAAAATTGCTGTAAAATGTAGTCCGGTCGCTCCGGGCTTCGCCCTACGCGGAGCTCGGCCTGCGGCCTCGTTAGACGCACCTCGGCCTGCGGCCTCGCGTAAGTTACACAACGTGCACGGCTGGTGGTACCGTAGTCCGGTCGCTCCGGGCTTCGCCCTACGCGGAGCTCGGCCTGCGGCCTCGTTAGACGCAGCTCGGCCTTCGGCCTCGCCTAAGTTACACAACGTGCGCGGCTGGTGGTACCGTAGTGCGGTCGCTCCGGGCTTCGCCCTACGCGGATCTCGGCCTACGGCCTCGTGAAACGCAGCTCGGCCTTCGGCCTCGCGTAAGTTACACGGTGGTAAAGTTCGGACGCTCCGGGCTTCGCCCTACGCGGAGCTCGGCCTGCGGCCTCGCCGTATAGCCGCCATCTTCAAAAAGGGTGAAATACAAATAATAATTCCAAATAGTCAGGATCCCCTAAGCCCCCCAGATATCAATTTTTATCCGAATCGGATGAATTCGGAAAATGGCCGCCATCTTGGATTCGCCATTTTGAAAATAAATTTTCCCCTCAGTAGAAAGACATCGTCATGATAAACAATATTAGTTTGAGCACCAATCCAATATCTCTAACCGTTCCGGATCTGTCGTCGAAAGAATTTTGTATGGCGGCCATCTTGGGAAATCTCGGCACCTACCCTAAATCCCTAATGGAAACTCTCCGGAAGCCAATTTCCTCCCCAATTTTCCACCTTGAAACACGTTCGTCCAGGAATATTTAAATTTCCAAAAGTATTTTTTAAATTTCCGCCATTTTGTGTCCGCCATCTTGGATTTTTTTTTCTACCCAGTTTGCCCAACGACCAGAGTTTCTAACGAGGGGGAATTCCGCCCCGCTCCCCCCGTCTAATTCGGCCTACCGCCTCGCGAATGCCCTCGGACGCCAAAATCGAAATTTCCACTTTGTATGGCAGCCATCTTGAAAAATGGCGGAATAAAAAAAAAGTTCCGAAATCCTGAATCGGGGTTGCCTGAACCCCCCAGGTATTATCGACCGTCGAGCTGAAGGTCCACCGGATGGAGACGAGCCCGCCCCCGGTGCAGCTCCTGGGCGAACTCGGCCTGCGGCCTCGCTCGCTAGGCTCGGCCTTCGGCCTCGCGGGAATTATGGCCGATCCAAATTTGAAATTTCAATTGACGGCCGCCATCTTGGAAATGACGGGATCGAAAAACCGACCCGAAATTCTCAGTCAGGTACCCCCCGACCCTCCCGATGCCAAATTCCACCCCCCTCGGACAAACATGAAAAACGGCCGCCATCTTGAATCCGCCATTTTGAAAAAAAAATTCCACCACGAGACGACCCACCCCGACCCGAATGACATTTGGTCGAGCACCTCCCCCCTACCTCTTACCGTTTGAAAACTACGAACGATTTCATTTTGTATGGAGGCGATGCTGGACGTTCGAAATTCAAATTTTCGCGACGCCCCCTGGCATCTGCCGGCGGTTCCCTACGACATTTGGTCGAGCACCCCCCGCGCAGGTGTTACCGTTTGGTCGGGCCGTTGTCATTTTTCGTCTCAGGTCACCAACTTGCAGAAGTCGGATTTTTCCTGAGGTCACGGGACCCATCCGCGTATTTCCCCATTCAAAGTTTCCCTCTGCCGGTATGGGAACCTGGAGATCAATCATGTCAGTGAGTCAGTCAGTGAGTGAGTCAGTGGTAATCGAGCTTTATATATTATAATAATAATTATAATAACTAGGTTTCGGCGGCGCCCCGCGGGCGCCGGCCTCTCCCTGAGAGGGGGGACGCTCCGGGCTTCGCCCTGCGCGGAGCTCGGCCTGCGGCCTCGCGCCGTGGAGCTCGGCCTTCGGCCTCGCGTAGATTACTCACTGGGAGGGGTCGCTGTAGTTTCGTTGTGCTGTTCCTGCGTGGCGGCCATCTTCAAAAATTGTGGAATCTAAATAAAAATTCCAAATCCTCAATCGGGCTCCCCAGAACTCGCCAGATTTAAATTTTCATTCGGTTTGGGTGAAATTGAAAAATGGCTGCCATCTTGAATTCGCCATTTAAATTTATCCTACCTCAGTATAAAGACATTGTCAAGATGAACAATATTAGTTTGAGCACCAATCCGATATGTCTAACCGTTTCGGAGTTGTCATCCGAAGAATTTTGTAGGGCCGCCATCTTGGAAATAACCATTAATCCTTAATCAAGGTCCCCTCAGCCCCCCAAATATCAATTTTCATTCGGCTTGGATGAATTTGAAAAATCCCCGCCATCTTGGATTCACCATCTTAAAAAAAAATTATCTCAATATGAAGACATCGTCATGATAAACCATATTAGTTTGAGCACCAATCCGATATGTCTAACCGTTTCGGAGTTGTCATCCGAAGAATTTTGTAGGGCCGCCATCTTGGAAATAACCATTAATCCTTAATCAAGGTCCCCTCAGCCCCCCAAATATCAATTTTCATTCGGCTTGGATGAATTTGAAAAATCCCCGCCATCTTGGATTCACCATCTTAAAAAAAAATTATCTCAATATGAAGACATCGTCATGATAAACCATATTAGTTTGAGCACCAAACCGATATGTCTAACCGTTTTGGGGATGTCATCCGAAGAATTTTGTGGGGCGGCCATCTTGAAAATAACCATAAATATTTAATCAGAATCCCCTGAACCCCCAAGATATCAATTTTCATCCACATTGGGTGAATTCGAAAAATGTCCGCCATCTTGGATTCGCCATTTAAAAAAAAATTTACCTCATTATAAAGACATCGTCAAGGCTCCAATCCGATATGTCTAACCGTTTCGGAGATGTCATCCGAAGAATTTGTTACGGCGGCCATCTTGAAAATAACCACAAATCCTTAATCAGGGTCCCTTGAGCCCCCCAGATTTCAATTTTCATTCGGTTTGGGTGAAATTGAAAAATGGCTGCCATCTTGGATTCGCCATCTTTAAATTTTTTCTGCTTCAGTATAAAGACATTTTCAAGATGAACAATATTAGTTTGAGCACCAATCCGATATGTCTAACCGTTTTGGAGTTGTCATCCGAAGAATTTTGTGGGGCCGCCATCTTGGAAATAACCATTAATCCTTAATCAAGGTCCCCTCAGCCCCCTAAATGTCAATTTTCATTCGGCTCGGATGAATTTGAAAAATCCCCGCCATCTTGGATTCACCATTTAAAAAAAAAATTGTCCCAATATGAAGACATCATCATGATAAACCATATTAGTTTGAGCACCAATCCGATATGTCTAACCGTTTCCGAGTTGTCATCCGAAGAATTTTGTGGGGCGGCCATCTTGGAAATAACCATTAATTTTTAATCAGGGTCCCCTCAGCCCCCCAGATATCAATTTTCATTCGGCTCGGATGAATTTGAAAAATCACCGCCATCTTGTTCACCATCTTAAAAAAAAATTATCCCAATATGAAGACATCATCATGATAAACCATATTAGTTTGAGCACCAATCCGATATGTCTAACCGTTTCGAAGATGTCATCCGAAGAATTTTTTAAAGCGGCCATCTTGGAAATAACCATATATCCTTAATCAGGGTCCCCTCAGCCCCCCAGATATCAATTTTCATTCGGCTCGGATGAATTTCAAAAATCACCGCCATCTTGTTCACCATCTTAAAAAAAAATTATCCACATATGAAGACATCGTCATGATAAACCATATTAGTTTGAGCACCAATCCGATATGTTCAACCGTTCAGAAGCTGTCAACGAAAGAATTTGTTAGGGCGGCCATCTTGGAAATAACTATAAATCCTTAATCAGGGTCCCCTGAGCTCCCCAGATATCAATTTTCATTCGGCTCGGATGAATTTGAAAAATCACCGCCATCTTGGATTCACGACCTTAAAAAAAAAATTATCCTAATATGAAGACATCGTCATGATAAACCATATTAGTTTGAGCACCAATCCGATATGTTCAACCGTTCCGAAGCTGTCAACGAAAGAATTTGTTAGGGCGGCCATCTTAAAAATAATCATAAATCCTTAATCAGGGTCCCTTGAGCCCCCCAGATATCAATTTTCATCCGGATCGGACAACTTGAAAAATTGCTGTATAATGTAGTCCGGTCGCTCCGGGCTTCGCCCTACGCGGAGCTCGGCCTGCGGCCTCGTTAGACGCAGCTCGGCCTGCGGCCTCGCGTAAGTTACACAACGTGCACGGCTGGTGGTACCGTAGTCCGGTCGCTCCGGGCTTCGCCCTACGCGGAGCTCGGCCTGCGGCCTCGTTAGACGCAGCTCGGCCTTCGGCCTCGCCTAAGTTACACAACGTGCGCGGCTGGTGGTACCGTAGTGCGGTCGCTCCGGGCTTCGCCCTACGCGGAGCTCGGCCTGCGGCCTCGCTGTATAGCCGCCATCTTCAAAAAGGGTGAAATACAAATAATAATTCCAAATCCTTAGTCAGGAACCCTTAAGCCCCCCAGATATCAATTTTTATCCGAATCGGATGAATTCTGAAAATGGCCGCCATCTTGGATTCGCCATTTTGAAAATAAATTTTCCCCTCATTAGAAAGACATCGCCATGATAAACAATATTAGTTTGAGCACCAATCCGATATCTCTAACCGTTCCGGATCTGTCGTCGAAAGAATTTTGTATGGCGGCCATCTTGGGAAATCTCGGCACCTACCCTAAATCCCTAATGGGAACTCTCCGGAAGCCAATTTCCTCCCCAATTTTCCACCTTGAAACACGTTCGTCCAGTAATATTTAAATATCCAAGTTTTTTTTTAAATTTCCGCCATTTTGTGTCCGCCATCTTGAATTTTTTTTTCTACCCAGTTTTCCCAATGACCAGAGTTCCTAACGAGGGGGAATTCCGCCCCGCACCTCCCGTCTGATTCGGCCTACCGCCTCTCAAATGCCCTCGGACCCCATAATTAAAATTTTCACTTTGTATGGCAGCCATCTTGAAAAATGGCGGAATAAAAAAAAAGTTCCGAAATCCCGAATCAGGATCCCCTGAACCCCCCAGGTATTAATTTTCATCCCGATCAGATGAATTTGAAAAATAGCCGCCATCTTGAATTCGCCATTTTGGAAATAATTTTTCGTCCAGTGGAAGGACATGGACTTGCCCCCTCATATTAGTTTGAGCACCGATCCGATATCTCCACCGGTTTGGGAGATACGGTCAAAATAAATTTGTATGGCGGCCATCTTGAATCCGCCATTTTGAATTTTTATCACGCTCTCGTCAAAGTGCCGGCGGTTCTCTATGACATTCGGTCCAGCACCATATGACTATCTCTCACCGTTTGGGCAGGCCGTCGACCGTCGAGCTGAAAGTCCACCGGATGCAAACGGGCCCACTCCCTGTGCAGCTCCTGGGTGAGCTCGGCCTGCGGCCTCGCTCGCTGGCGTCGGCCTCCGGCCTCGTGGGAGTTATGGCCGATTTAAATTTAAAATTTCAATTGACGGCCGCCATCTTGGAAATGGCGGGATCGAAAAACCGACACGAAATTCTCAATCAGGGCCCCCACTACCCCCCGGACACCGATTTCCACCCCCCTAGGACAAACTTGAAAAACGGCCGCCATCTTGAATCCGCCATTTTGAAAAAAATTTTTGCCCACGAAAAGAACCACCCCGGCCCGAATGACATTTGGTCGAGCACCTCCCCCCTACCTCTTTCCGTTTTAAAACTACGAGCGATTGAAATTTGTATGGCGGCCATTTTTTTTTTCGAATTTGGAATTTTCGCGGCGCCCTCTGGCGTCTACCGGCAGTTCCCTATGACATTCGGTCGAGCACCTTACGACTACCTCTCACCGTTTGGGCAGGCCGCCGACGGTCGAGCTGAAAGTCCATTGGATGCAGACGGGCCCACCCCCAGTGCAGCTCCTGGGCGAGCTCGGCCTGCGGCCTCGCCCGCGCCCCTCGGCCTCCGGCCTCGCGGGAGTTATGGCCGATCGAAGTTTAAAATTTCAATTGACGGCCGCCATCTTGGAAATGGCGGGATCGAAAAACCGACCCGAAATTCTCAATCAAGGGCCCCCCGACCCCCCGGATGCCGATTTCCACCCTCCTGGGACAAACTTTAAAAACGGCCGCCATCTTGAATCCGCCATTTTGAAAAAAATTTTTCACCACGAGAAAGCCGACGCCGCCCCGAATGACATTTGGTCGAGCACCTCCCCCCTACCTCTTACCGTTCCCGAGTTATCAGCGATTTACACTTTGTATGGAGGCGATTTAGGACGTTCGAAATTCAAATTTTCGCGACGCTCGCTGGAATCTGCCGGCAGTTCCCTACGACATTTGGTCGAGCACCCCCCGCGCAGCTGTTACCGTTGGCGCTGGCCGTTTTAATTTTTCGTCTCAGGTCACCAACTTGCAGAAGTCGTATTTTTCCGGAGGTCAGCGACCCCGAGGGTGTACTTTCTCATTCAAAGTTTCCCACTGCCAGTGTGGGAAGTGGGAGAAAAGCATGTCAGTGAGTCAGTGGTAATCGAGCTTTATATAGTATAAAAATAAATAATAATAATAATAATAACGAGCTTTATATATTATAATTATAATAATAATTACTCCCTAAATCTTGAGTCTTATTACAAATATTCCAATAGGTTATGGGCCCAGAATTGTTTCTGCGTACGGCTATATAAATATTTTTCCGGAATATCGTTGTTTTACGTACAAATAATATTAACCTAAAAATCCACATGGCCGGTTCTATGACTAATGTTGGAATTCCAATTGAGAAGCTAAAAGGCATGGAAGACTATAACAATTGGAAGTTCATGATGCGGATGCTGTTATTACATGAAGATATGTACGACTGTGTCGAATCCGAAGATGGTTGTAAGGACGAGAAGAAGAAACAAAAGGCGCTAGCGAAAATTTGTCTCTCGGTTAGTTCTTCAGCATTAAATCACGTTCGGAATGCAGATTCACCATACAAAGCATGGACTAATTTACAGCGGGCATATGAAGACAAAGGTTTGAGTAGAAGGCTGGGTTTGTTAAGGTCATTGTTTGGTATCAAGTTAAAGGAGGTTGAGGGCATGGAATGTTACATTTCGAGAATAACAGAACTTGCACAGCAGCTAAAAGATATTGATTCACCATTAGATGATGAATTTATAGCTATAATTATGTTAAGTGGTTTGACAAACGACTACGATCCACTCATAATGGCTCTTGAAAATTCAAATGTTAAATTAACAAGTGAGATAGTGAAGTCAAAATTACTTCAAGAAAACCAGAGACGAGACGAAAAAACAGAACGATGTGAAGCAACCGCTTTATCTGTTAAGAAAAATGTGAAATGTTTTAAATGTGGACAGCCTGGACACTACAAAAAGAACTGTCCAAAGAATACCACGAGAAAACCTTCAAAGTATACTAATTGTAAGCCGACTAACAAAGATAATGCATTGTTGACTGCATTATCAGTTAAAGTGGAAAATGATTCGTGGTATATTGACTCTGGTGCTACAAATCACATGTGTAATAATAAACAACTAATGTGTGAGTTTAAATCAGACAAGTGTCTTGAAGTAAACGTTGCGAATGGTGAAAAGTTATCAACTGCTGGCCGGGGTATAGTACGTGTGAATTTAAAAAACTGTATAAAAACAATAAGTAATGTGTTTTATGTACCAAATCTATCTGCCAATTTATTATCAGTTAGTGAATTAGTACATAAAGGTTATATAGTTATTTTTGACTCGAAAAGTTGTAACATTTATAATAGTACTACAGTGATAGCTACTGCATCACTTGTAAACGGTGTGTATCGGTTAGATAGCACAGGTATGGAAAAGAATTGTAATGCAGAGTCGGAGATTGCCATGTACTCATCTAGTAAGGTATCAAGCACTTGTGTGGGAGAATCTTCTCAGGTATGTAAGGAAACAACTGATATATCTGCAGGTAAGATTACACAAGAGGTATGGCATAAGCGACTCGGTCACCTCAATTCGAGAAGTATGAACCTCATGAAGAACGGAATGATTACAGGTATGAATTATTCAAATACCAGTTATAGTAATTGTGTTGCATGTGTTAAGGGTAAGCAGGCAAGATTACCTTTCCCTAAGAAAAGTATGAGTAGGTGCAAAGAATTACTAGGCCTAATACATACAGATGTGTGTGGACCAATGGAGGTACCTTCCTTCAATGGGTCGCGATATTTTGTTACATTCATAGATGACTTTTCTAGGAAGACGTTTATATATTTTCTTAGAACAAAAGATGATGTTTTGGACAAATTCAAGTATTTCAAAGCATTAGTAGAGAATGAAACAGGTAGAAAAATAAAGGTTTTAAGGAGTGATAATGGTGGTGAATTTATTAACCGTGCATTTCAGGAATTCCTGTCTAGTTGTGGTATTAGACATCAAACTACAATACCATACTGCAGTGAACAAAATGGAGTCGCTGAACGAGCTAATCGAACAATAATGGAGAAGGCACGTTGTATGTTAACTGATGCTAGTCTCAGCAAGAAGTACTGGGCAGAAGCAGTTAACACAGCAGTATTCCTCAAGATTCGCTCGCCTACAAAGGCTGTCATGGGTGTTGTTCCTGAGGAGAAATGGTCATCGAAAAAGGTAGATATAAAACACCTTCGTATTTTTCGGCTGTGTAGCATATGCTATGGTAGCAAATCGTAAGAAATTAGATGCTAAAAGCAGAAGATATGTTTTTGTCGGATATTGCGAGGATAGTAAGGGCTATAGGCTTATAGATCCATTGCGTCCTCAGCAATGTAAAAAGGCAAAACATGTAACGTTCCTAGAGAATATGTTCATAAGAGAAGGCATGTCAAATGATGATAATAATAATAACAATAAAGGTCATTTAATTATACCTTCTGATAGTCATTTGAATAAGTCTAATGATGTTTCCAAAGAGTCTGAAGACATAAGCCACGTTGATTTACCGGTATCTCCTATAATAAGTCAACCTCTTAACCGCCGTAGACAAACTATATTTAGTCTAGACGAATCAAATAATTATCAAACAGAGGATTCCGGCGATGAAACCTATGTTCCGGGTTCTTCTGAAGATTCTGTGGATCCAGACTTTGAAGACACTCACTCACCTGAGTTTGCTCAACTGGCTGGAGTCATAAGTAGAGGAGATGTTCCGGAGACAGTGCAAGAGGCTTTGGATAGTACTGAACAGGAACAGTGGAGGACAGCAATGACAGAGGAGTATAACTCTTTTCTATCTAATAAATGCTGGACCCTGATGGACCTACCTAAAGGGAAGAAGTCTGTAAAATGTAAAATGTAAAAATGGGTGTTTACCAAGAAGAGAGGGCTTAATGGAGAGATATTAAAATATAAAGCTCGTCTTGTTGCAAAAGGGTACACTCAGAAGTATGGTATAGATTATAAAGAAACTTTTTCCCCGGTAGTACGATATTCAACAATTAGAATATTGTTGGCATTGGCAACTCAGTTTGACATGAATATAGAACATATAGATGTCAAAACTGCATTTTTAAACGGAAATTTAGAAGAAACAGTGTTCATGGAACAGCCTCAATGCTTTATTAAGAAGGGAAGTGAAAACAAAGTTTGTAAATTAAATAAAGCTGTATATGGTTTAAAGCAGGCAGCAAAATCATGGTATGAAAAAATAAATAAGGTCTTGACAGAAAAATTAAAGTTCAAAAAATTGTCATCAGAGCCTTGTGTTTTTGTTCATAAGGATAAAGAGGAACTTATAATAATAGCTCTGTATGTCGATGATATTATATTGTTTTCATCAATTTCTTCAGAAGTAAAGAAAAATCATATTAAAAACCAACTAATGAATGAATTTGAGATGAAAGATTTGGGACAGGCTAGTTATATCTTGGGTATGAAAATAACAAGAAGTAATGGAAAAATTACACTGGATCAAACAAATTACATAAAAAGAATTTTGGAAAGATTTAATATGTCGGACTGTAAGACAGCACAAACACCTATGGAGAATAGGTTAAAGTTACAAAAGGAAGCTAATTCTGATTGTAAACACGATTATAGGAATCTCATAGGATGTTTAATGTATCTAGTGGTTTGTTCCAGGCCTGACATTGCATACACCGTTAGTTATTTGAGCCAATTTAATAATTATTATTCTGAGGTACACTGGAAAGCAGCCAAAAGGGTACTTAGATATTTAAAAGGTACGTCTGACTATTGCCTCTCTTTTGAGAAAAGTGACTTGAAGATAGTTGGGTACACTGATGCTGACTGGGCTGGAAACGAAGTAGACCGTCGCTCTTATACAGGGTATGTATTCAATCTTGGCAAATCAATTGTATCGTGGGATAGTCATAAACAAAGGACAGTAGCCCTGTCAAGTGCTGAGGCTGAGTACATGGCAATCTCTGATGCATGTAAAGAGGGTCTATTTTTGCGTACTTTTATATATGAATGTTTGGGTAAACATTGTAACATTCAATTGTATAATGATAGTCAGTCTGCTCAAAAACTTTGTAGAAATATTATTTGTCATGCTAGAACAAAACATATTGATATTAGACATCACTTTATTCGTCAACTAGTGACCACAAAAGATGTCAATTTAGACTATATTTCGAGTAGCAATATGTTGGCTGATATCTTAACTAAGTCTTTGCCTAAGGAAAAACATGTATACTTAAATTCTTTGTTTTTCAAATGTAATAATATTAGAGTTTGAATATTATTGGCATTTCAATGTATATATCATATTAGTTATCAATTCAAGGTATATCAATTGTATGTTTGTATGATTTAGTGTATAATAGCTTTAATTTAAGGGATGGTGTTGGAATCTTTATAAATGTAAACACGCTATTAATGTCATTTAGTGGATAGCTGTCACCTGTCAAAATGAAGCACTCTGTCTGTGATAACTGGTGTAGTACCGACATTACGTTTAGTATTATAATCCTACATTACTCCCTAAATCTTGAGTCTTATTACAAATATTCCAATAACTTTAACCTTTAATCCAGTAATCAAAACCAAAGCCACTAATATTTTAGCAAACTATCAATTCCAATAAATACAAAACAATTCTATTTCCAATTAAAACTTTTCCAATCGGATTATAGATCAAATATTTCACGCAGTTCAAATAGATTTCGATAATGCCGTTTTATTAGTGCACAATGATTCGGAGCAATGGAATCAGAGGCCAAAATAATAAATACAGATAAATCCTCGGATTTGCAACTGCGCATAATTTTAGTGGAGGGTAACATGTCAGATTCAATTACAGCGACAATTAAATTAAAGTTACGTAGTAGTTCGTGAATTAATAAAATTGAAATATTAAAATATAACGTTTCTTAATGAAGGTTTTGTTAAGGATTAATGTAAATTTTGGAGAATCTACGTCCTCCAAAATTTATTTTAAACCTTTACAACCATTTTCTAAGAACCTACCACCATAGAAGGGAGTAGGTTCTTAGATTGGGGAGGTGAGGGTGCACCCTGCAATCCGCTGGGCGCACTCTACTGATCACGTTACCCCTCACAGACGACTACCGTAAAATGAACTGCATTTCCCACTTTATCAAGTCCCCCCAATGTACGTCTCCGGTAGTTGATTAGATATGCCAGAACCTATTCCTATCCTATCCCTCCTCATTTTCCAACTCAGAGTATCCATGTAGTACAGATGCAGAGTATCCATGCGCGTGCCAATGTTTGTCATTCTGGACTGATGTAGGCATGTATCGCTGATATCCATGGACTACAGTATCCACTTACCACCAGTGGACTGTCTGTACGTGTGGCACCTTCTTTGTTTAAAAAAAATATTAAAAGTTCAGTATATTTTAAAATCTGTTATAAATATATTGAAAACCAATATTTTAATATAATTAGTTAATTAATAAATAATCTATTTAAGTTGAAGTTAGTTAAGTATTACAGTCTTTTGTCTATGTATTCAATTCAAATGTATTATACAGTTCAAAGCTTTAAATTAAGAAATCGTTAAATTATAATTACTTTAACAGATAAAATTAAATATTTAGAGGTTCAATACATAGCAGTTTACTATACTAGCAACTACACCGTATAGCAGACATAATTGAGTTTTGAATTCCAGCGATAGCAGACAAAATATAGCACACTTAGCTTTAGAAGCCGTTAAGCGTAGGTAACGTAGCCTTTCTTAGTCCCAATTTTTGACCAGTCCCAATTAGACAAGTCAAATTTTGTTACGTCAGTTCTTACTTTAAAAGTAATAAAGGTGTTTTAGTGCTCCCGGCAGAGTAACTTTATTCTGGCAGGGCCACCGCTAAGTCTCGAGAACTACTTTACGTAGGCACGACCAGATTGTTTTTAGAATAAGTCGCTAATTAGTTCTTACAAATCAGAACTAATCGATTCGCCGTTTAAAGTTATAATGACCCATTGGTGCGAGAATAAACTTATTTTACATAGCCTACCTTTTCCTCTTAGTCATTTCACTACATTTGGTTGCCTGAAAAAGATCGTTTTACTACTGTATGATATGTCATTATATTTAATGTATTTATCCAGTTACAACAGGAATGCAATAATGAATTTTCATTCATCTATTCATTCATTCATTCCGTGTGGGTAGATTAAGGCCTTTCCTATGAGCTTCCAATATTTCAATCATTGCGTAACATACCAGAACAGATTTACCTACAGGTGGAACTCACCCGTAATTCCTGTATACACCTATTTCATAAAAAAAAAACCTTTACCCAAACTGTTTTTTTCCACAAAACAACCCCGTTTGATCAAATTTATGGACACCGTAATTCAGCCAGCAAATAACTCGAAGGAAATTCGCAAACAAAATGTGTAACGGTGGGTCGGATGTAATGGGTATTAATCACCACATTTTGTCCGGCGACCGGTTATATTGGCACACTGGCCAATTGTTTTAGGTTACGCGATTGTCGTTTTAGCGCTTGATTAATGGTTCTATCTTTGGATTTTTGGTAAAGCCAAATAAATTCTATTTAATTTTGATTGTAGATTTTATCCGCTGAAAACGAAGATTTGCGAAATTAGGCTTGGGAAACAATTACCTACGTTTTAATTTTTTAATTTAATTTTAACTTCTTCTTTTTTCCTCATAAGTCTTTTTTATTTATAGTCAAGTGGGTGGACGGACAAGCGGTTCTACGTGATGGTAAGTGTTACCGCCGCCCATGGACACCTGCAACATCAAGGGGTATGCTGGTGCGTCGCCGACCTTGCAAAATCCTATTCACAGCTTTCTTGAAGAACTCCATATCGTAGCTCAATGGAAAGATCTCTTGAGGCAGTTCGTTCCACAGCCTACGGGTTCGCTTTGCTGGATACAGTCCTCTTCCCAAGCTCGCCACCACACACGATCTTCCTCATAATAAGGTAGGTAATAATGGATAGTAATGGTTGACCATTCACTATCGACGAACTTCTGCCAATCGTTGATCCATCTGACCGTAGGTCATCCCGCACTGTTCTTCTTGGTACTTCTGGGTCCTGCGACAAATGTGACCTGCCAATTGCCACATCAGCATATTGAATTTGTGGCTACCGACAGGTGATTTTAATTCGTCATTCGGATTTTATCCCGTAAAGAGACTCCCGGCATAGCACTCTCCCTAGTTCGTAGAGCGACATTGACCTTATGAATCAGACCCACCGGCAGAGGCCACGTTTCGTCACCACAACTTGCAGGTCGTACTGATTGAACACTCGTTTCCTTGCATGAAACGGTATATCTGTTTTGTTTTTATATTTTACTACTTTCTGTACATTTTAATATATCTTCGTAAGCATTTCAATTGAAAGCAGTTCCATTTTTAAAGGTCTTAAACGTCAAAGTGCGTGCAATAAGTCTTCGACGGTACATTGCCATCTAAGTCGGTGGGTAATAAACGGTCAGGCGTATAGGTAGGTTTGGGGAATCTAATGGACTGCGATAAAACGGTACACGAGTGGAGCAGGTACCGATCGCCCGCAGTATAGAACGTGACACAGAAATAAGACAAAAGCGGAAAAAATTGGTTATTGTCGGGAGTAGAAACGATTTCTAGTACCTATATATTTTATAGTTTTGTATAGTTAAATAAACATATCTATAAAAGCTTTATATACTACTAGCAAAACCCGGCAGACGTAGTCCTGCCCTAAAACTTGACGTACTGCAGCGCCATCTAGTGCGAGCTACAACAAAGTCGATAGCTCGAAAATATTCTCCGTGCTCAAATATCAACGAGTATGTATACCAATTTTCATGGCGATGGGTTGAACGGTATAGAAGTTGATGTGCTTCAGCGCCATCTAGTGGCGAGTTACAACAAAGTCGATAGCATTAAAAACCTTCTCCATGAAAAGATACATATATAAGCCAACTTTCATCGTAGTCGGTCAAACGGTGTCGAAGTCTATTAATCACCAATATACCAACATCCTCTTTTATATACATATATAGATAATACGGATACCAAATGTAGCGATTAATAAATATGTCGCCATTTACATTTACATACACATTGGCTCAATCCTTATTGCATACACAATACTTATTTTATACCAATTTCATTTTTTTCACGCATACACTTACACTCACCTATACACAAACAAATGCATACACACAGACATTTACCCGAGACTTACTCGATAGTTCATATATAAGCCCATCGCCCATATTGTCTCTATACATAGTTAAATCCGTTTTTGGCAATAAGCTTTATGCAGAGTTTAGGAGTGAAGTTAAGTTTTTGTTCGACTATTTTATAAATTGTGTATACCTAATGCGTTTCGTGGTTTAATAATAATAGTTTATTAAACTTCATAGTGTTTTTTGTGCGTAACGATTGTGATAATGTAAAGCATAGTACTGCGTTTCTCGTGCGCTGCCATGGAGTCCTCCTCTGTACTCAGTAAACCTACTGGCGCCTTACTGGACGACTCCTGATTTACTTAGATGGGACTGCACCTTGATAGCATACATTTTAGACTTATTATTATTTATTATGAAGAAAACTTGACACTGGCACTCTCTCACAGAAGCCTACCTTGAAATGTACTGCATTTCCCACTTTATCTTTTCTCCCTAATGTACGTACGTGTTTCGGTAGTGAGTGAAATGTGCCAGAGCCCATTTTCCCAACCCTTTCACCAAATCCATTCCTATATCTCAAACGCTACCGGGGTCGTGCCAACGTTTGTCATTTTGGACTAATGTATCGGGGATGCCTATGGGCGACAGTATCCACTTACAATCGGGTGGACTGTATGCTCATCTGCCGCCTTCGTCCATCAAAAAACCTGGCAGAATGTGCTAATTGCACCGTTGCCATATATGAAAAGAAAAAGTTATTTTTTCTTCATAAATGAAACAAAATGAAATTCAGTGTTAAGAGAACGTAGGTATTTTTTTATCATTCATCATTCTCAGCTTTTTTATTTAGCTTACTGCGGCGTAGAAGCCTACTTCTACTCTATTACCTTTGTCTTGTGCTAACCACATCCAGGTATTGTTCCTTGTTTTGTGTGGTATATACTCGTATATAGCAAACCTATGTCACAAATTCGTGTGCCTCATATACGCACGATTTACAGAGCCTAGTCATTGAGATAAGGAATGCCCGTTCCGAGTATATTACATTCCTATGTCGCGCCTATCCGCTGAACTATAGGGGTCGTGTTCTAGCACTGTGATTTTATTTCATTCTTCAAAGAGTCTCCTTGAAATAAGAGACAGGTTGTGTGCAGGAAAGGATACCTCATTAAGCCGGCTCTAGATTCACGCCGTAATCTCTGGTGTAACCACTTAAATCTATTAAACATTTATGGTCGGGGAGGAAGTTTCTTCGAATTTTCTATAGATATTCATGACAAATTATTTTTAATGTTTTTTAAAGTAAGAAGCATAACATCCGTAGGTTTGCGTAAATTTTCCGCTAGTTTGGAGGATGGAGTATATACTTAATGGAGTATTTTCTCAATACTGTTCAAACTTTGTCGGTTATTCGTTTCACGTATGGCATAAATGCTGGCTGATGTTTCTCCCTCCGATTTACGCCTTGGTTACCTGCCACCCGCTTTGTACCCATTCCATTTGAGTATCTCCCGAACATGTGATAATTCGTCTTTCATATGTTCAGGGTCACAGAGATCACACGCTCTGTTGTTTAATGTAGCAACGACGGATTGCAGGTGTCGTGGATGATTATGTGAGGAGGCATGTAGGCATCTGCAAGTCTTTGTTGACTTTCTATAAATAGTGTGGGGCATAGAACCGTCTTCCCTAACCATTATTTTGACATCTAAGAAAGACAAAGTGTACCAAAGTGAACCTCATTTTCCTATGAATGGAATTGAGGTGTTTAATATATTGCTCCTCTTGATATAGAACGTAATTGCCTTCCAGACAGTAAAGCAATATAATCATTTGACAAGTTATTACAAGCAAGCCTATCTTTTATGATATCTAGACCCTAATTAAGAAGAAAATTGGTAAACAACGCCTCAACGTCAATACTCACCATGATTTCGTGTGGTTCCAGATTTATTTCGTGTGCCGAAACGCCGAGTAGGAATAAAAGGTAAACAAATACCTTTATTATACGCGTTCAGACCCGATTTAGAATTTAAAACGTCATATAGATGTTACAGTATCGCAAACCAAGACGGGTTAAATATTACGTGAATATTACGTGAATATTACGGGTTATATATAATGTTCATAGTAAACAATATTACGTGACAGCGAGGTCGGAACGCACTCTGGTTATATTGCATTCTTGTGTCACTCCTACACAATATTGTGTTGGAAGCTACGTATATTAGAATGAATATTCTTATATTTAAAACTAGCAAAAGATCACAAAAGATATTTTGTAATTCCCAGAAAACTCCAACAGAACAAAACTTCAGTCTAATCATGTAAATCCGAAACTGTGTTTGTCTGCCTGCCGGCTTGTTTGATTCGTTTTCCGACTAAACTACTCAACCGATTTCAATGAAATTTGGCAAAAAAGTAGCCCCAGATCTGGAAAAGAACCAAGGATACTTTTTATTCCGAAAAATTGATTAGATTTTTCTCTAGGGAGAGTCGTACTATCACAGGTTGCATTATACATACTACATATGCTTTCAAGAATAACACAGGCAGATTAATTCTTTCAAGAAAAGTAACTACACGACACAGGGGCTATATTAGCACCCAATATGTGGCTAATAGGCCGATAGGCCATTAATAATAGTCATTCCATACCACAGTAGATGATATAGTATTCTATGAGCTACGTCTGTATATTCACATTTTGTGTACCTACTTGTGTATCTACAATATGCTTTGAATGTGTCAGAATTGTTAAGATTGTTAAACAAATTATTAAATAAAATAATAATAATAAGCGAAGCCGCAGACAAAAGCTACTAATATTTATTAGATTACAGAGAAACGTTACTGAAGTCAGTGAATATTAATTTATTTTTCCATGCCATGGTATTAAATCCCAATACGGGGTGTATTGGAGAACAGAACAGAGAATGGAACGATGAGAAGCATATTTTTTTTTCATTGATTTAAATATGAAAGCACCAGGTACCATTATGAAGGTAACGAGGTAATTAAGCTAGTGAATTCTTAAACGATGTCTGTGTACTCAGATAGCCAATTAAAACTTAATGCAGTGCCGGGAGCTTGAGAAATGATGTAATTCCATAGAATAATGAGCGTCTTTGTACATCTTTAGAATTTAGCAAGGCTTCTATTTGACACGCCACTTTAGTCTTCATTTATTTATTTAAACAGAACAGAAGGTTATATAATAAAATTCATAAGATTCTCTAAGAATTCCTCAGCATACTTGCTTAAACAAATCAATAACTGCACTCAAAGGTGATATTTATTTCATACTAGCTGTGCCTGGCCACGCCTTGCTGTGGCTGCCCAACAGATGGCGCTTACCCTGTTTTTACCTGTTTTTGGGTAAAATGCATGTTTTTACCCTGTGATAGGTATATAAAAACGCCCGTATTCGAATGGAACGTTGTGTCAAAATTTCAAAGCAATCGGTGAAGAACTTTCGGTGATTTAAGATTTTAAACAAACGAACGTTTACATTTTTATTTATATAAATAGATGAAGGTACCCGGGTGTTCGTCGCACCGATGAAAGTGTTTTTTGTCGCTCACATAAAATTCGAATTCAAATTGTTTGTAAGGATTAAAACCTGTTCATTCGTGAAGAAGATATCAGTGTATGTATGCCTCGCTATCATTTTGTTAACATTAAACTTAACGTATACCATAAGCCACTACATGCACCGGTGCATTATGCTGGAAGTTAGTACGAGATGGAATCACCTCCAGCATTATACCGCTGACATACCGGTCCGGGACGAACAGCGACACACCACTCAACAACGACGGTAATGACAGCTTTCCACGCACCAAAGGGACCAATTAGGGCCAAAGAGGATTTTATTTCGCATGTACAGTCAGCAACACTCTATTGTAATCAAAACCGTTCGATTCTAGTCCTTATTACAACCGCATTGTGGTACCGATGGGTATACATTACCGTGTTGCAAACTATACACTCGGGTTTTATATACCCGCGACATATGAAACTAAATTAAACATGCATTTACATGTAGAACGTTGATACCATACCATATCATCAGCCTATGTCTATCCACTGCTGGATATAGGCCTCTACCAGAGGCCACGTATTGGGAAGCGCAATGTGGGACGCCCATAGCTCAGGTGGGCCGAACGACTTGAAAAAGTTAGCCGGTGGTGGTTGGATGAGAAGAGCCAAGAATTGTGTGTGGTGGCGAGCCTTGGGACAGACCTAACACATAGAACTTTAATTTTAAAGAAGAACCACTTAACAATTCCAACTTGTCGCGGAGAAAATTTCTTTAATTGCAGCAATTGCTATGGCTATGATACGTAACAGCGACTAAAGCGCTTTAAAAGTGGGTAAATGCGCTTTTAGCTTCACAGTACACGGGCTGTTTAGAAATGAATTATTGTCGAGATAAATAGTTTGTAGTGAAACTACAATAGTTTTGGATAAGGTATATTTTAAAGCAGTTTCTTTCAGAAGATGTATTATCTCGTCAAGCGATACGAGGGTTAGAATACCTAGATTATCTACCACCGACTTGTACTCGTTAATATATTTTGAGGGATGAGTGACCTTAAGACGGCATGTTGGCCAAGCGGGTTGGAAAGTCCACTTTTTTACATGTGGTGTAGTTCTTCAGAACTTATGGTAGGGGTTTTGTTATCTCTTAGACACCCACAGGAAGAGATGGAGTGTTGCAAGCCGGACTCCCCCAATGGACAAAAGGCAATCTATACTAATATAATAAAGAGGTAAAATTGTGTGTTTGTTTGTAGATATGTTGGGGGTAATCTCTGGAACTACTGAACCGATTTCAAAAATTATTTCACAAATAGGAAGCTACATTATCCGTGTCTAATATAGGCTATATTTTAATTTTAAATTTTGAAAAAAAAAACTTATAAACCGAAGCGAAGCGAGGGCGGGTCGCTAGTTTGTAATATCAGAAGTCAATTATCAAATCGATTCAACGTAATTAAGTTAAAACAAATCAAGTTAAATTGAATCGAACTTAATCGAAACCCATTTGAAATTTTAAACTGTGGAATTGGAAAACTGTGTGATTTTGATTTCTCAACTTATTCAAGATTACATAGATACTATATTTTGTTGGATAGCGCTTATGGAGCTCTACAATTGTTATTTAAACGTTTATTTTCTACTAGCGACGCGCCCTCACTTCGCTTCGGTTTATTAAATTTAAAACAATCGGAATAAGATATTTTCCTGCGGTAAAATGGAGCCTATATTTTAAGTTAGACCTCTAGCAATACATCGGTGAAAACTGCATTCAATTCCATGCAGTAGTTTTTGCGTGATGCGTGTACAAACATACACAGACAGACAGACAAAATTTCTAAAAACTGTTGTTTTGGCTTCTGTTGCTCTAATAAAGACCCCCCCCCCCATATTAGTTTTTTTTCAATATCTATAATGTACAGACATCGGCCTGTTACAATTTTATTATACGTATCTACCTACAGAAAACAGTGAAATCTTCGTAGACATAGTTAGATGCTCAAGTTTATGAAATTGTGTGGTAACCAAGCGTGTCACGTCACCAGTAAATTTTAGTGATGGAAAACCGATGAAATGAAACGATTGATTCGGTTTGACTATTAACGAATTTTGCAATTGATTATAGCGCAATTAGGCTTCATTGTGTCTTGTGACAACGACTTGTCCGAGACTTTTCCGCAACACGGATCGGAAAAACCTTTTTAGGAGCATAGCGCCAACTTCGGGTAAGAAGCGACGGATAGCTTGGGTAATCTATCTCTCTGCTGGGTGCCATCGATGTTGTTTTAGTAACAATTCTCTTCTCACATCTTTGTTATATCCATTTAGCTTTTAAAAAAGAGGATACAGTTTAACATCGTGAAGCCAATCCAGACGAATCAGCCATTTTGCCGCAATGTAATGTACGCAACCAGATTCTTTAGCATTTAGATTGGAGAGGCGTCTGCGAAGTGTAAGTTGGATATTGGAAGCGGGTTCCGTCGATTCGATTAATTTAAAATATTTTGTCCATGTATGATTAAAATTTTCAAAATACTGGGCAGCAATAAGTCCATTAAATGGGTAGCAATAATACTGAACGAGCAGCAATACTACCGAATGAGCAGCAATACTACTGAATGAGCACCAATACTACCGAATAAGCAGCGATACTACTGAATGAGCAGCAATATTACTGAATGAACAGCAATACTACTGAATGAGCAGCAATAATACTGAATGAGCAGCGACACCTCTGAATGAGCAGCGACACTGCTGAATGAGCAGCGACACCGCTGAATGAGCAGCAATAATACTGAATGAGCAGCAAATTTAAGTTGCCTCTTATTCGTCACACTTCTTTTATTATTAGGATTTTCGGCGACCGCTTAGCATAGTTGATAATGACCTTGCCTGTTGTATAGAAGGTCTCGGGTTCAATTCCCGGTCAAACAATAATTATTGTTTGACCGGGAATTGAATTTGTTCAAAGACAAATGTTTGGTGGGGTGTGGGTGTTATGTTCGTCTCTGGACCCACGTTTATTTTATTTATTCTACTTCCACAGAACCCTAAATAGTTAATATTTAGAGGCTTTGGCCGGCGGCCATCTTGAAAATACTTTATTCATGCGAGCTTTACGGCAATCATCGAGATTTTTCTCTCCTTATTTAACTACAATTTTAGCCAGAAAATGCTATTTTTCTGGATGTCTAGATTTTTATGAAAAATAATTAATTTATCTACAACAAATGGCGGCGGCTTCTCTCTTGGAATCACGATATTGTTTAACTTACAAAAGCGGTTTTACTGAACCACCTACGAGTATATTATTCAACAGGTCATTCCTTGGTCTCCCTGGTGGTAAGTGGATACTGTCTCTCATGGACATCCGCGGTACATGCAAACTTCAGCCCAGATTAAGAAACGTTTTCATGCCTTGAAATTGTAGTAATGTATTTGGGGAAAGGGTTGAGAAAATGGAGAGGGATAGGATAGGATGTGATGGGAATGGGCCCTGGAATATTTCATTCACTACCGAAACACTTACGTACATTGGGGAATAGGATAAAATAGGAAATGCGGTACATTTCGAGGTCTTCTGTGAGAGAGGGGTAACGAGATCAGTCGAGTACGCCCAGTGGCTGTTGGATTACAGCGTACAGCCCCCACCCCAAATGATTTTATATAATTAATTATATTATATTGTAGTAATTTGTTTATTATATATCATAGAATAGATAATAATTACAGTTTTCGAGAGTTAAACAGCGTCTAATTAATATCAGTTAAAATTCTATTGAAACTTGAGCGCTTCATGTTCAGTTTGATGAGAAACGTCGTTTCACAAAGATGTAGAGAAGATGGAACCGCCGCGACACCCTTGAGGTATTTGATTTTAAACAGTACAAAAAGGAAGTGCAACAAACAGTTAAACTTATTTGACAAAATTGCTATTTGACCCCCTTAAATATGTAGCTATATCGAGTCCAGATAACAATTTATCTAGTAATAGAGGAAACTAGATGTAATCTAAAGAATCCTGCTTAAAATTAGAATCTTAGTAACCCAGAATTTGTATAGAACTACTAACTCGATTGTCTAAGCTTCTTTGTTGAAAGAGCAGACAGTCCCACTGTTGGTAAGGGGATACCGTCGCCCTGCGACATCCGCGATACATGCCAACATCAGTCGAGAATGACAAACGTTGGCACGCCCTCGGTTCTGTCTACCTTTGCACATTTAGGAACGGATTTGGAGAAAGGGTTAGGTGAAATCGTAACAAAGCAGTATCTGAAACATAAAATACGATATAGTATCTAAAACAACCATTTTTAGAGTTTTTGTATGTCTGTTTGTCTTTACGTCTGTCTATCTGTCTGAAGGCGCATTACGCAAAAACCGTTGGACTGATTTCAATGAAACTTGGCACAGTTATAACTTATATGCTGAGTTAACATTTAGGACACATTTTATCCAGATTAACTGCTAGATCCAATTTGTGATTACTGGTATTAACTTGTCCAATTAATACCAGACTTGTCATTCCCGCGGGAATGACAAGTTCGGGCGAACGAAGTCGCTAACATATTACGATAAACTAATCTAAGATAATATGTTAGACTAGCTGTTGAGCGCGACTTCGTCCGCGTGGACTTTAGTTTATAAACACCGTCTTTACCTTCTTAGGTATTTGGTATTTTCAAAAACGATCACACACATTATTTCTTATAGCTTATTTTTTATCGAACAAATGTTCGACGTGATTCTTTAAATTGATATAACTTTTTAATTAATGAACTGATTGAAATAAAACAAACACTCAATTTTAAATGAAGCTTACCACAATACATTGGTTATGCCGTTTCTAAGATTAGCGCGCACAAACGCACAGACAAACAGATAAATAGACATACAGACAAAAAATTTAACAATCATTGTTTAGGGTTCTACTGCGTTGATAATGGCCCCCAATAATATTTTTCTCATATATCTTCCATGTGCAGATAGCGATCAGTTATATTTTTATTATATGTATGTATAGATGAGGCTCCAGTAACATTGCGCATGATTTGAATTATAATTATCCTTGCATACAGTATTTATAGGTATATTCAGTTAAAATAACAATGATTTTTATTTAGGTAATAATAAATTGAACTGTTGCATTGGTGCAGGAATAGTTTTTTTTTCTTTTTATAGACAAGTGGGCGGACGAGCAAGCGGTCCCACGTGATGGTAAGTGTTACCCGCCGCCCATGCACGCACTTTAAAACAAAAATATTTAAATCACTATTTGATTTAGTAGAGGCTTAACACAGTCCACCTGATGGTAAGTGGATACTGTAGCCCATAGACATTCGCGATACATGCCAACATTAGTCCAAAATGGCAAACGTTGGCACGCCCCCGGATGCGCTGCCTACCTTTGGAGATATAGGAATGGATTTGGAGAAAGGGTCGGGAAAATGGGGAGGGATAGGATGGGAGTGGGCTCTGGCACATGTCACTCACTATCTGGAATCTTTCTTCCAAAAATATTGAAGCGATACCCCTTGCAGAAATCACTACAATCAACATCTTTGTACAACAACACGAAGCCACAGATATATGAAAATCTGGCTCAAGAATTAATTACTTCAAGTTGGAATTGTCAGGCTCGCTGTCGGTACAGACAGATAAACAGTTGACGCGGTTGTCTGTGACGGGGATTATTTGTTCTTCTGAAGATTTAAATTAATATTTATGATTACTGTTCCCCTATGTGCCAAGCAGCTCGACTGTGCCATATAGTAATTTTTAACAAATTTTTCACGTTTTATAGGTATCCTAGTGATCAATGAGCACTTACTAAGATTCGAGGTATTCGTTTTTTCATAAATACGAAAGATTCAAATATTCAAAATTTTCTCTAAATACTCTTTTTCTAAATTTATTCCTTTCGGGGTTTTGATATGAAGTAGCCGAGCGTGTAAGGTTCTAAACTATAATCTAATTTCTCGTTGAGTTATGTTGGCTGTTAAGAGAGGGAAGTTTTTTTATAATTTATAGATAACCTGAGTAGGCTTTACAGTAATGCATTGCAACCAGCTCTTTCAGTATTCACTGTTTGACATGGGCCGCCTTATGAACACTGTCTTGTGTTAGTGTATTAAAACGCCTTAAAACTTAAAGGCCTTAAAACGCCAAACTGGCCAAACGGGTTTGCTAGTCCACTCTTTTAGAAGCGGTGTAGAGATCTTCAGGACTTGTGGTAGACGCTTTATTATCCCTTAGTCGTATTTTACGACACCCATGGGAAGAGATGGAGTGGAGCCGGTCTACACCATACGGCAGGCTTTACAGTGCACTCAACAATTGATGGACTCAGGATTGATTACAACAATTGATTACAGTTCTGATAGAAAATAAAAAAATTATGTAAACGCCTTCCGGGTAAAGCGTGGGACGCCCTCCGGCCAGGTGGACTGACGACTTGAAGAAAGTTGCCGGTAGTGGCTGGACGAGAAGAGCGGAATACCGCGTGTGGTGGAGTTCCTTTTCTCACCGACTCGTGATCCTGCGGTACCCTCCCAAAGCAACACCCTAAGCCGAGGTCCGTTCCTGCCGCCGGTCTACCGGCGGGGGAACCCTTAGACTCGTTGCTGCACGCACTTTTTGCTTCTGCACTAAACTATACATGTCCGGTGACTCTTAAAAGGCCATTAGGGCCACAAGAATTTAAGCATTCCGAAATACAAAAAGGTCGCGTTCCTTAGGAGAGGCTTATATCCAGCAGTGGAGAGACACAGGCTGGTGGTATGGTATGGTAGATATAAAATATTGTTACACTCACAAATTCACAAACAGATAAGATAAGGATAACAGTATAAACAAAAGAAAAAAGAACTTGAATACATCAAGGTCAAGAATTGAACTTGAATTTCAAGGTCGGCGGCGCGCCCGCATACCCCCTGGTGTTGCAGGTGTCCATGGGCGACGGTAACACTTACCATCACGTGGGACCGCCTGCTCGTCCGCCCACTAGTCTATAAAAAAAAAAAAATCAAAAGCGAACGTTCCTTCCCACTGTGCGAAACGCTTCCACAGAACACTGAAACTTTTTCTTGATAGCCTCATCTTAATTCATAGTCTAAAAATTCTGATTGGAGTTCGATTGTCTGCTTATCTACCATTTTATGTCAAAAAAAAGCATACCAATAGTCTATGAGTAAAACTATTCTCATGCATTTTCGTAATGCACTCAGAACTTTCTCAACCAATATAAATTCTAGCTGTGTTCTGAATAAAACCTCTTGCGAGCATTTCTGTGGTAACGTAGATACAGTACAGTCAACTAAGTAATAATTACAATTACAGTAATACCACAATATTAAAATTGATTCCATAATTGACAATGAAATAATTATTCAAGTAACTGATAGCGATGACGATAGATGTGATTCTGTTTCAGAATGTTTAAAATACTCAATAAAACATATTTTAATTGCAATGGCATTTTCTTTATTTCCGTATTCCCTATTCTATCACATCATCGAGAGTATTATCATTATCTGTTAATAAAAATGTTTAATGCTGCTGCTACGATTGTCGATAGTCGTCACATCACTAGTTACATTAATCTGACGTATGTCAAATCGGTAATCTGTCGACGGCCTAACTATAGCAGAATTGTTATCTCCCAGTCGCCTTTTACGACACCCATTCTTTATATTTGCTTTATAAGTGTCCGAGTGTACAGCTATTTGTAAGCTGTTTACCCTGTTTTAGCTTGAAGGATGTTCGCATACATCAACAGACTTTTTGTTCGCTCGCTCTGCTCTAATATAAAGTTATACTTGTCTTGTTTTTAAACCTCAGACATAGAGTAAGTGACGCGCTTAATTTCGTCTAGTGTAAATGCAGGTATATATATTTCTTTTGACGAAAGCAGGTTACGCTTAGTAGTGGTTGTGCTCGTATATGTACATTGTTTCAGTGTGCGTAAACTTGAGAACGCTCGGTCGGGTTCCCGACGCCGCAGTACATGTACATGTACAAATGCAAACACTTCGTAACCCGCTATCGTGATATGAAAGAGCTATAGCAGATAATTAGACAGTACAATATTCGATTAAATTCAATTCTCCTATGCACTTATGTTATGTTGTTAATATACAGATTCGGTTTAAGATTATCTCCCATAAAAATTACATTCTTAATTATAATAAAAATATTACAGAACGTTTTTTGGGTGTGTCATCTAAATTACTATCTACCTCATGTGAAATGCTTGATTGTGAAATTCCAAACGAAGTGGCGGGCAACAGCTAGTTATAAAACAAAAGTTCCCAAAGGTTTTTTCATCATCGTTTCCAATCCCTGAGGCAGTTTATAATCTTAATCTATCGAGTTAATATACCAAATGTCAAATGAATTTTAACATTTGAAATGTCAATATCAATCTATCCGAAAATAAAACAACGAAATAAAAATACACACCCTTTCAATTTATTGGAGTAATAACGAGAAAAACTCGAGTGTGTTACTACGGAAACTAGTGTTTAAATCACGTGGTGCCCGGAAGCGGATGTGGCTGGCAAATAAATATGGCGGCCACTCATCCGAGAATACACACTTGATGACGTAGTGGAGAGGGTTTGCGGCTATGCTCGTTTACCGTCTTAACACGGGAGCAATGAATTTGTTTTATATAAATTGACTGCTTTAAAAAAAGTTTAAATCGTTTAAAAAGCTTAGAAAAATGACGAGAAACACGCGAAAGTATATTTTTGTGGTATTTGTTTTTTCTAAAAAAAAAAATTCAACAAATAAATATGAAGATTAATCTCCTGTTAAGACATAATGAATAATCGAATATTTATACTATTTTTAATTATATAATATAATAAAATTTTATTTTAAAGCGTACTATTGTTTTTTTTATTGTTTTTTTTATTAATATTTCTAAAGTTTTTTTACATGTCTTATAGGCAGACTCAGTTTTTCATTTTTGAAGGAAGAAATTAAATTAAATTTTCAAATTCAATCGTGACTTCATTTTCAAAAAACTTAAATCAAGTGAATTACCATTAGTACCACTGCGATACAATTTTCAATGAGGCGAGCCCTAAATCTGCAGTACTTAATCCACGTGAAGTTTGGAATACAGAGTAACTATTGGAGCAATATGAAATTAATGGACGGGACCTTTCAGACCTTTTCAGGCTTTAAGGCTCGTTTACACAAGGGGAGTTTCTCGAATGGTGCGGGTCGAGGATATTGTACACGATTCTCGTATGCCGTCAAACTACATACAATTCTCGCCGAAAATTGTTCACATGATGATAATCACAGTGATCTGCCGATGATAACAGTTGTTCATACTAGCGATGTGAGAGAAACTCGCGTTAGAGAAACTCTTCTTGTGTATATGAGCCATTAGGCCTCATTGGAAGACTAGCGCTTTTCTTCGTCAGGTGAAGTATTATGCTAATTTGAAGAGCTTAAATCTCCTCAGGGGATAAGAACGCCCTCTGTGTGTATTTTATTTTGTAACTATTTCTGTAATTTGTATGTGAGAAATACATAAATTTAAATGAAAATTACCGGCATTCTCTTAACACTGGATGTCTTTTGTAAAAACTAACAATTTTATGTCTCACGACTTTTTTAAATTCAACACTTACACATACTACCGACTCGCACCGTGTAGGTACACTTGCACTGATTTACATAGATGTAGGTATCTAATAGTAGCAGTTCGATTACCAGCTGTATAATATAAAAAATAAACAGGTAAAGTGACCGTAAACCGTAGCCAGCTCCACACTGCTGGTCATGGGTTCTCATGTCGTCTGCATGAAGTAAATATGGCTTACAATATATTGTAGATTAATATGTATGTGTGTCTATTCATAATAAGAATAAATAATACCATATAGAAAGGAATCTCGTTTGTGCGTGTCTTAAAAGCCGCGAAATAAACACCTACATAAACACCCCCTCGGCTCATAACGTCCCTCTGTCATCCACGGATGCCGCGAGGGCCGTTACTTATTTATTATATCCGTATACTTATTATGTTAGTTAAGTAAATTATATAGTTACGAAAACGTTTAATCTATACTAATAAATATAATAAAGAGAGAGTGCGAATTTTGTGAGTTTGTGTGTATATGGAGGGTAATCTCCGGAACGACTGCATCTATTTGAAAAATTCTTTCACCATTTGAAAGGTACATTATTCCAGATGGACATAGGCTATATATTATGTGCAAAAAAATTGCCGGGCATGCAATTAATTATAAAACACATGAAATTTATAGTTTTATACAAAAGCAAGGTACCGAAAATCCACGCTGGCCAATAGGGTTGGCGAGGTCTATAGTTCCATAGGGTTTTATGGTAGTCGCTTTGTTATCCTTTAATCGCCATATTCTACGCCCATGGGAACAGATGTGTGGTGCTATTCTCAATTCGGCCAAATATACATTTTTATCCGCCATATACAATTTCAACAACGATTAGACATGTCATACAAAAGCGAAGTCAGTCGCGCCGTGATACTCACTTGTACACAAAAACTTCACACTTAATTATTGTATCAATAGCCCCTCCTCTCATTTTATAAGGTCTTCAAATTAAGCTGGGTTTAGTGGTAACTGTAACTTGGTAAAATTACGTTACCACTCTTATGCCCTTGAGGTCAGGTTGAAGATTCAGGTTAATTTTATCGTCTACCTAATTATTGTATCAATAGCCCCTCCTCTCATTTTTTAAGGTCTTCAAATTAAGCTGGGTTTAGTGGTAACTGTAACTTGGTAAAATTACGTTACCACTCTTATGCCCTTGAGGTCAGGTTGAAGATTCAGGTTAATTTTATCGTCTACCTATTGAAGAGTAGGAGGGATCACGAAATAGATTTGTTAATTTTTTATTTTTTGGGTCTTAAATTAAAAGTCTTTTTTTGGCACTTTAAGACAGGGTAAATCTTAATGTTGATTCAATGGATATCACAAATAGATACCATTCTGCATAACTGATTTATTTATTTAAACATATCAGAAGGTAAATTACAGTTATAAAAAACCAATGCGTATATTCTTTATACAGTGCATTCTTTATAACGATTTCTCTAAGAATTCCACAGCGTACCTGCTCAAAACTTGTTTATTTGAGAAGAGAACATGAAAAAAATATCTAAGCAGTAAAATGAATGTTTACCTATAGAAAAGAAGTCATATTGTGTTTGTGTTTTTAGTAGATTATTTTATAAGGCGCTTGGATTACTACTGAAATATCGTGTAAAATATAAATAAAAATTCAGAAATCATTGTAAGGTACAAATTAAATTGCGACTCAACATGACGCAAAAAACAAAAATAACAAATCAATGATGTGCTGTTCGAATTATATCAGTAACAAATATGGCATAATACATACTTCTTAGATAGGGTTCAAGAGCTGATGACACGGTCGCTATATAGAACTATCCTAGTGTTGTGATCTTCATTCCCAAACTTACTATTGCATGTCTAAACGTTTTCTAATCTGAAGATCTACACGAAATCCACATAAATAGTTAAACCCTACAGAAACATATTTTTATTGTATCTCATTTTAAAACTTGAACTAAAGGCTTCACGAGGATAGCAATAACAATAAATAATGGTGCTGAGGCGATTCTCGTGTCCAAAGTTATGGCTAAACAATAAAATAGTCGGTATTTTGTTGGCGAGGAAATTTATGGGGAAATGATACAGAGAAGTTTCACTGGCTGTTTCACATGGGTTAAATAAAAGTATATATAATAGGTTGCACTCGTAGCTCAGTGCCTTGTGGTGTGGGTCGGCTATAGCACAACCCCACCTCTTCCCGTGGGTGCTATAAAAGGGGGGGGGGGGGTGCTAAGCACCCACGGTTATCTACCCACCACAGACCCTGTGGGTCTAAGGGATAACAAAGCGGCCCTAAGGCCATCAGCCCTGAGGAACTACATCACCTCTAAAAGAGTGGATTCACCAACCCGTTTGACTGGACATCGGCTTCATCGTGCATATTGTGTCGTCCATGAAGGATGCCTTAAAATGCCACGATAGCCAAGTGGGTCGGCGAGTCCACTTTTTTAGAGGTGGTGAAAAGCCGGGACACTCCATGGCCATTTGTGTCATATTTGTGTGAAATAAGGGTCATAATCCATTGAATTGTCACCCTGACAACCTATTAAAAGTTATCGCCCCATTTTGCTCTAAAACTGGAGAAGTTTAAATAACTTGTTATCTGAAAGGGTATTTTTCTTCAACTTCTGAACACTCCCTCAATATGTCTTTAAAATCCTTCGCCATGAATCATAACTGGTTAGATAAATTTGGAAGCATCTGCCGATTTTAGGGCCTCTCTCGACTGGTAATGCTATGATATGCACTGAAATATTTCGTACTATGTCTCGTCATTACTAGATGTAATGACTTCAGTACCTAATCTCTCAAAGCTTGTCACCAAACACGGTTTTCCGCCATTAACATCCAGTCGAACTTCTTCAACTCCATACAGAGTGTTCCCGATACGTGGTCTCCCATCATGGACTCCTCTACTCCATTGGTTGTTAGTCCTGACTCAAATATGTTAGAGTTGTATACAGATTTAATGGTGAAATTGAAGAGAAGTGTAAGTCGTATAAATTTTCTATGGACATGATATTCTATTTTTATTGAAGGTGTCAGACAAGCAAATGGACGAACTGGTGGTAAGTGGTGGTACTGTTACCTTGTGACGGGCGCGAAAAATGACAACAATACTTAAGAATGACAAAAGTTGTAAGCGCAGCCTCCAGATGCGCTGCCTGCTTTTGGATATTTAGGAACGGATAAGGAGGGTTCGGAATATGGGAGGGATAAGATAGGACGGGATGGGAATTGGCTCTGGCATTTCTCACTCACTATCAAAACATGTACATACATTGGGGAATAGCATAAAGTGGGAAAGGCAGTACATTTCTCGGTAGTGTCCCGTGAATGTGGGGTAAGGTAGCCAGTGGCGTGCGCCCAGCGGTTATGATATTGAAGCGTTATACCCTACCTACCCCACCCTTATTAGCTATAGCTATATTTGTTTATTTTACTTATTTTTAAGGAACTTTTATGCCTTGGCACATGTCAGTTCCATCGTACCCTAAACTTACATTCTACAACATTAACGTAGGTACCAGTATATCAGCCCTGGTGAGGGCTCACGAATCTGTACAAACTAAATGCTGCTCGTGAATTCGGTTTTCATAGTATCCTATGGAACATACAAACATCATTCTTGTTCAGATCGAGGGCCCTCACTAAGGCCTCTTGTAAGCGATATCGTTTAATTACTTTATTTTTAATTATATTATACATATCCTTCACTTCCGTCCGAACGTCACTCTGGGCTTTAAATCAGTCTTGGAAATCATTTATTGGTTTCCGAACATAGTGGTGAGCTGAATGCGACACGCGGAATTCTCTTTCCTTATCCTGTCGACTAATTCGTGTACTGCGCCGTACTGAAATAAATGTTCCTTCTTTCCATACCTGCGTTGTTCGTGTTATCGTTGTTAGATAACAACGAACATAGATAACAATAGTTGTCGCACGCAGATGCGTGCGTTGCGTTTCTACCTACATCTGTGCCTGTCAAATAAAGGTCCATTAATGGTCTCTATGTAAGACGATTATAGCTCATCTTTAGTAGACAAGAAGGTTTACGAGGAATGTTTCAGCCGTTTGACTGTGAAAAGAGCTTGGAGCGTCGTATGGGACGCGCCGGTGCGATGTTACGTCCGAATGGTAGGGGCGCAAAAAACGGATCAGGGTTGGGGCGAAGTTGCAGCGGGAAAGAGATAAATTAAGTTATAATAAGCTTATTTACTGTTTATGCAGTTAATATTAATTTTATCTTTTGTTCTTATTTTATTACTAGCTGGTGCCCGAGACTTCATGCGCGTAGACTTATAGCTAGTTTGATTCCCTTAACCCAGCACATTTTTTATAGAATAGATGGCAGACGAGCGGGCGGGCCACATGATGGTAAGTGGTCACTCGCCGCGCATGGACATAATACCAGGGGGCTTGCGGGTGCGCTGCCGACCTTGCAGACACCTGTTTACAGCTCTCTTGAAAAGCCGCAAATTGTAGCGTAATGGAAATACCTCAGCTGTAGCTATTAAATTGCCAAGTTTTATTAAAATTCATCTAGTGGTTTCTGAGTGTTGTATTCATAGTGTAGTATTCGGATGTTTTCTTTTTCAAAACGGTTTTTTCGAAATGTTTTGCAATGATTTATTTTTAAAATGGTGTTCTAAAAATGTTCACCAGTTTTATAATACATTCTTTTCTGACATCGTGCGCAATATCACCGTACTTATTACCTTTTAGCACGTAAGAAACCGCAATAGCATTGCAAAAGATTATCTACGAGTTTTTGGCGTCACAAACTATTTTAATAATTTAAAAACTATTCTTTTCTCTTTATTGCTATTTTGTTATGTGACGTTTGTCATATTTGTCAATTTAAGGTATAAAATTATTTCTAAATACTAAAATACTGGCGAATTTACTACTGCAGCAAAGGGCACACTACTGTAGCAAAGGGCACACTACTGTAGCAAAGGGCACACTACTGCAGCAAAGGGCACACTACTGTAGCAAAGGGCACACTACTGTAGCAAAGGGCACACTACTGTAGCAAAGGGCACACTACTGTAGCAAAGGGCACACTACTGCAGCAAAGGGCACACTACTGTAGCTAAGGGCACACTACTGCAGCAAAGGGCACACTACTGTAGCAAAGGGCACACTACTGTAGCAAAGGGCACACTACTGTAGCAAAGGGCACACTACTGCAGCAAAGGGCACACTACTGTAGCAAAGGGCACACTACTGTAGCAAAGGGCACACTACTGTAGCAAAGGGCACACTACTGCAGCAAAGGGCACACTACTGTAGCAAAGGGCACACTACTGTAGCAAAGGGTACACTACTGCAGCTTAGGGACAGATAATATTTTTGCATGATGGAAGAGGGATTAAATATTAGTGTTTTATCACAGGAGTTAAATACACTGGATGGCAAAAATTCCGGGTCGCTAATAAAAACCGTGATATCTCCATAAATTATATACCTAGATCGCTCGAATAAATAATATGTAGTAAGGAGGTTACTAATGCTTGTTCTAAATCTCTAAAGAGGTTTCATTTGTACAAGTTACAGATTTAAAAAAAAAAATTCTGCATTTTGAAAAATTTAAAATTAGGAAAAGAATATTTTTTCTGCTTTTGCTTCAAACGGAGCTGCCATTATAAATGGTTCCTTGGATTGATCAGAGTATTCAATGCAATATCATGTCGTTATCACCTGAAGAATGTATACGGATTATTACCATGGTACAAGAAGGAAGAAGTCAGCGTAGCACTGCTAGAACAGTGGGAGTATCTTTATCAACGGTCCAAAGAGTACTCCAGCGATTTCAAGAGACCGGCATAAACATCAGGAGACCAGGAAATGGCAGGCCAAGGTGCACAACTACACGAGAAGACCGATTCATCGTGAGCACTATGTTAAGAAATCGACATCTCACGGCTGTTCAGGTCCGAAACAGTCTTCAAGAAATTCACCACAACAATGTGAGCTCTAATACGATTCTGCGACGTCTTCGTGAAGCTGATATAAAGCCTTATAGACCAGCAAACGGCCCCAAACTGCTCAGAGAACATCGAGTTGCCAGGTTACGGTTTGCTCGAGAACACATCCGATGGACAGATGAAGATTGGTCCAAGGTTATGTTTTCCGATGAGTCCAGATTTTGTTTATTTACGCACGACGGGAGACGAAGAGTATTTAGACGGCCCGGAGAACGGTATCATCAAGCGTGTTTTGAAGAAAAGGTGCCATTCGGTGGAGGATCAATAATTGTTTGGGCTGGGATATCTTCAGAGGATCGCACGGAGTTAGTGATCATAGAAAACGGTTCTCTGACTGCTGTCAGATACGTAGGAGAGATTTTAAATGAGCATGCTGGTCCATTCTTAGTGAATATGAGTGCAATTTCCATTCTTATGCACGATAATGCGCGACCACATACTGCTCATTTGGTCAATATGTATATTCAAGACGTCGGTATTACCTGCATGGAGTGGCCAGCTCGCAGCCCAGACTTAAATCCCATAGAACATGCATGGGACGAGCTCGGGAGATGCGTGAGACAACGCTTTCCTGCTCCCGTTACCTTACACGAGTTAAAGAATGCGCTAGTGGAAGAATGGGCAAACATAGACCAAAATCGTATTAAACATTTGGTTTACAGCATGCCACATCGTCTTATTGAAGTGATACGGGCTCGTGGAGGAAATACAAAATATTAAATTGACAAAAAAACTTTTATTTTTTAAGATTTACTGCGAAGTGTATTTTTGTTGTCATAAGTTAGAAGCGAAATTTTCTTATTTTTTATTATTTAATTAAAGTTATATAGTGTACAGAACGTGTTACACATTTTTTTATATATATTAATTGTCATCTACAATATACTATAGTTTCGCAAATTAGTCTATCTAATTTACTATCACGCAAGAAACTATCACGCCATTTATTAGCGACCCGGAATTTTTGCCATCCAGTTTATATCTATCTGAATTCACCGTAAGATTTTGGATCCGCCCACTTGGAGACGGAGGGCAGTTAATTGATCATCGACACAATTCAGGACGACGACAGCAGATATTAAGCACGACGCAAATTACTGCTATAATTCGTCAATACGAGGTGAACGGCTTCACACCCTCTAGTCATATTCATCCTCAAACACGCTCCAAGGTACAATTAAATGTTTACAAAAACTGCTTCAGAATCGTTCCCGCCGTTTCAGAGAAAAGTGGTACACAAAGGTGGTGAAAAGGGGTACACAAACATACATTTGTACATTCTCTTAATACCACCATTCTTAGTACCTTAATATACCATGTCCGTTCCGTCGTGGGTAAAAAACAATAATCATTATTGGCTCATAAATTCCCGCTGCTATTCGGGCCACACGTACAAGTGGGACAAAGAGCGTAGAATCCACGTTCGTTATTCAGGCGCGGCTCGGGCACCTGATTACGCGCTCCGGTGGCCACTAGTGATGTAGCTGTGATCACATCTTTGAATTATCGATATTTAATTTATGCAAGAATGTTTCGAAGGCGAGGTACGTCTGACTCGATTGATCTGTCGTTTTAAAAATGAATACATATTAAATGTCGCTAATTGCTAGTGTCTTTATATTGTGTAATTACAGTGTAGTATTATAAGTGAAGTAATAATTACAATAAATGTTTGAGTATTGAGTAGTTTGAAATACGTATTGTGTCCAATATGTATTAAGCTTTATATTTATTTATTTAGATTAATTTAAAGCAGACAGATGTTTGGTGGAACAAAATAGGTAAACATAAATATTAATAAATAGGAAAACCAAAAAAACAACTAGGCCTCGACTGTTTTGGCATATTTAAGAGTTTAGTTAGACAAATAATACTCCATAATAATTATATTAATAAATAAAAATTGAGAAGCAACTATAATATTTTTTTGTACTTCATATTCATCAGTTTATAATACTTAATAAATACTTAGTTTATTGCAAAGTGTTTTATCCGCGATACGCGGAGTCAAAAGTTGAAAAAGAAACTAAAAGTTCTGACCTTGTAACCTCCTGCTCACCTACTCTCGATATTCCTGGGGGCCCCCGGAACTGCTGAACAGGGATGCGCTTAATAGCGCTCTTGCAAGGTCGTCGTTACACTGCACTGGTTACTGTTTGTTATATACTATATACACTCGCGATCGCCAAGGTCTCCCAAAAATGTGCAGCCTACTTGCACAACAATAGATTGCGATCTTACCGCATAAGGATCAATGGCCGACTGGGAAGGGTCAAGTGCCCGCGCAGCACTTGAATTCACCCCACACCTCGCAGCCCCCGAACAATACCGAACACAAAGCATATTCATACATGTAAAGAAAATCTATTTCTTTAATTTGAATGTGCCGCGCATTCCGGGCGCGGTCGATATACAAGGTTATCGATCTTGTATATCGATGTGAGGTAATCTATGGTCTGTAATCTAAGGTGACATGATGATGGCGTTCTTGATTAGAACACTTAATATAGTTAATATTGTGAATTTGTGTGTCGTTGAAAGGGATTGACATTAATAGAAGAATAGACTTTAATGACGTTTCTTTTGTTACAGGTAGGATTTTTATTATATAATACTATGTTAAACCCACTATTGTAAATAATTCAATATGAAAAAACAATAAACCTCCACTTTTGTTACAGAGAAACTCAATATTGTTTATTTTATCGTGTCAATTCCCTGAAACACTGTTATATACATTTGAAATTAATTTCGATTAGAACTGGTATCACATAAGGATCCATTATTTATATCTCTTTTCTATCTCACTTTAATTTTTAATAATATTTTGTTTTTTGTTGTAGTATCCTATTTCATGACAAAAACATCCCTTTTCATAAATGTATTTTTAAGGGATTAAAAACCTTCAAATTAAAAAAAAAGTACGTTTCGACTGTTTCCAAAACACTAATTAGATAAAAAATAATTGGTAGGTAAGTTTTATTACCTATAGTTATTATAAAATGTCATCAGAGCAGTTGGAAAGTCAAAGAAACCATTAAAAGAATGAAGAAATAGATCTAATTTTCATTTTAATCGACAAGTAAATTGGACATCACTAAAAGTATTCCGGCCGCTTGAGGTGAGCGTTTGCTCTGGCAACCTCCTTGCAGGACATCTATTGAACCTCCACTTACTACTGCCACTTTGAAATCGTTATGCATTATAAATGCATTTAATAAAAAATACAACGTATCACTGAAATAACGTAAAGCTGAAAATAGATTGTTATTACGATGTTTTGTTCCCATAACTTATTGTTAATTTCTAGTATATCTTTTATTCTCCGCGCAGTTGCACCGCACGCGTGTCGTGGGGTCACTTTACTTTTTTATTTTATCTTTCTCGGTTTTAATTAGGTATTTTAAATTAGTTGACGTGCTTTAGACTGCATTATTTTCGTATTTTACATTACGTTATAGTAACACGTTGTATACGTCATATAACCAAATTGTAACAAACCCGTGGCTGTACATGAAATATTTTTTTAAAAGTAGTGTATGTACATTTTCGAAAGCCTAAAGCAAAAATTTTTGGAATTTTTGATTGTCTGCCTGAACATGCATCATGCAGAATATATCAGATGGATATTAATGAAACTTGGCATAATAATTACTATATCTTCTCTTCGGCCTGGTTCAATGACGACTTGAAGAAAGTCGCCGGTAGTGCGTGGATGAGAAGAGCGGAAGACGGTGTGCGTTGGCGGTCCTTGGGAGAGACCTATATCCAGCAGTGGAGAGATAGAGACCGATGGTATGCTATAGTATATATGTATATCCCAGGTTAACATTTATGGTACTTTTTAATAACACTTTTTTTTTCTAAACGCACGGAAAATATTTATTTATTTTTAACACAATAAAAATCGAACTAATATTCAAATGTCTCCAAACAGTAAAGCTATGATTTTACTCATAAAACTTTTCACTAATGCTAAAGTTTCAAGCGAAAGTACAAGTAACTCATTGATTTAAGAATACGTACTCGTACCTACTTACTTGATATGTTCAACAAGTAGGTACTTGTGTTATTAGACGTCGTGATACATCTGCAATATAAACTCACAGAAGACTACCTTGAAATGTACTGCATTTCCAACTTTTATCATATTTCCCTAATGTATGTACGTGTTTCGGTAGTGAGTGAAATGTGCCAGAGCCCATTCCCATCCTATTCCTCCCCATTTTTTAACCTTTTCTCCAAATCCATTCCTATATCTCCAAAGGTAGGCAGCGCATCCGGGGGCGTGCCAACGTTTGTCATTTTGGACTGATGTTGGCATGTATCGCGGATGTCTATGGGCGACGGTATCCACTTACCATCAGGTGGACTGTATGCTCGTCTGCCGCCTTCGTACATAAAAAAAATCTGCAATAAAGTCATTGTTTTAATTGTGTTGGCTGCAAGAAATTATTGAATTATTCTATTTATTTTTGATAAAATAATACTTGTGTATTATAATCCCAAAAAGAGTATACACATACGAATAGTATTTCACTGGTTAGAGCTTGTAAAACATAACGACCTTTGTCAAAATATGTTTTTCAAAATGCACGGGAAAAACATGATCGTGTGGTGTCGGCCAGCACCACCCCATCGACCCATAAAGGGCGACTAAGGGCTACCACAAGCGCTGAGGAATTACACCACTTCTAAAAGAGTGGACTCGCCAACCCGCTTGGCCAGCGTAATGTTTTCAGGCCAAATATCTCTTGTGCATAAGAGAGATAGCCCATGTCCAACAATGGATATTAAAAGGGCTAGTTCCGTTTACACAAGTGCTAGTGATGGGTAACTCCGGAGTTAATGAATCAAAAGAGTTGAATCCGCGCGCGGAGCAGAATACCTTAAATGTTCCATCGACTTGTTATTCATTTCGATTCCGACGCCAATCATGATTGTGAGTGTAATCGCGCATCGGCACTTGTCGGGGGCTCAAAATAGAGATGCGATGATGGCCTTTTTTTTGCTTCTGCAACAACTGTTAGAAAAAGAGAATGAAACTCTCTCGGAAGGTGATTAAGTGTAGGTGAATCAAAAGAGTTAAGGAGTAACTATGAGGAGTCGGATCCGCAAGCGGAGCAGGATTAAATGAGTTAAAACACTCTAAGAAGTCTTGATTACCCAACAGTAACAAGTGCCATAGCTCGTTAATAATTTGTATCGATAAAAAATGAATCGGTCTATAGTTAGTGTTTTTTTATGACTGCTTTAATCATGCTACATTTTAATTAAGAATAATCCTTCTTAAAGCTACCTTTTGAATCTAAGTTGAATATTCTTTTTCTCTTTACCACACTTAAAGCCTAATGTATCCTGCTATATACCCTTTGCATGTAGAGTGACATGAATAATATCCTCAATTTAACCCTCAGGTGGGTGTATCAGGTTGACGGCTCAAAAAGTGGGTCCCGTGTCGACCCTGTCACAAAAACCATTAATAATGGCGCGAGGAAACTATAAGATGTTTTCGGAGCTACGAAAGTGTTCATTGGAGTTAATGTTTGTTACACATTAGTTCTTTTTTACATACAATATTATGACGGAAAGAGATAGCTGATCTCCGCCACTGGGGGTCTACTCTGCTCTCGACCGCAGTTCGCTCTGACTTTCCTTCTATTCGATCGTTGTCTCGTGTGATAGGAGTAGTTTCAAATTTCAAATTAACTTCGTTTGATCCGATATAGCGTCTTGAACGTTTTCGTGGTTGGAATCTACCGAAATATCGGCTGAAACTTCGTTTTTCGGAGTAGACCCCAGAACATGCGAAGATTGAGCGATCGCTATATCTGTGTACTTGTGGGAATACACTATTTATACACCCTTACACTAAATATTGATTTGCTGATACTTAATTTGATAGCTTTGTGTGTTTGTATATAATGTGTACAGATTAGCTCATGGCCAATGTTTTCGTAATGTATCTGTACTTGTATGTGTAATATGTAAATATTTACCTGTGATTACGATATTTTTTTCCTCTCTACCCAAAGTTTGTCTCCCAGAAACCACTATTAGCGATAAGACCAGACCGCTTTTTGTTCATGTGTTTACAATATTTGTTACTGTCTTATTTTGTTTCGGTGTGCAATAATAAATTGTTTCTGTCTATAAAATACGTAATACAGTGCATTTGGGATTATTAAAATTTACATTATAAGTTTTATACAGAGTGGAAATGGCAAATCACTCAGAGTATTGAGGAAAATATCAGCAAACTATTATTGAGTGCAGTTTGGTAGACTGAAAACGTCACGCTAGCCAAGCGGGTTGGCGAGTCCACTCTTTTCGAAGTAGTGTAATTCCTCAGCGCTTGTGGTAGCTTTTCGGAACACGTAGATTTTCTCACTGTTTTCCTTCCACACTTTTCGTTCGCCACCAAGTTATGGATATAAACATTTAATGGTATCGACAGAAACTCGAATTTGTCTCAAATTTGTAAACGCCACCCATACTAAGGATACACTATCAGCCTCTCCCACGGACCGCCACCACACACGGTCTTTAGCTCTTCTCATCCACCAACTACCGGTAAATTTCTTCAAGGTCGTCAGTCCACCTGGTCGGAGGACGTCCCACATGTAGGTATAATGTAATAATCGAATATAATTCGAAAACACCAAACTACCAAAATATCATAATCACCGCTGACATTTGATCTAAGAAGATTACTTTTTCTAATTGTCGAAATTTGTAAATAAATAAATATTTTTTATTTTATTTACACAACTAGTTACTCCATTTCTATTAGTGGCTCCAAGTCATTCCTAAATATTGTCGCCAGAGTACCAAAAGGCTTGGGATAAGCTCACTTGACTTTGGCCCATGACGAGGCATACCGATAACGCAGACCGACACTGATTTTGGTGGCCTTCCACTGGAAGTACCGTGCCGGAATTACCAGAAATAAAAAGCATATAAAATAACAGGTATTTAGTATCGAGAATAGAATCAATTTTTTTAATAGGTTTTTTTTTCATAATTTATAAAACGCTTTAAACGGGTCAATAAAACCTTGCATGTTTGTAACTTTTGATTCGGGATTTTATTTATCGTTACACCGGTTTTATATACTACTAGCGGCCCGCCCTCGTTTCGCTTGTTTATAAGTTTTTTTTTCAAAACTTTTTTTTCAAAATAAAATATAGCCTAAGTATATTAGACACGGATAATGTAGCTTCCTTTTTTTATTGAAAAAAATTTTGATATCGATACAGTAGTTCCAGAGATTACCCCCAACATACCCACAAACACACAATTTTACCTCTTTACTATATTAGTATAGATTTATGTTATGGAGCTCTTTAACCGTAACCGAAACTATCGGATATCCGACGTGAAGTTTCGGATGTTATTACAATTATTACATGTTGTTACAAGTTATCGTATTTCCCCAATGTACGTACGTGTTTCGGTAGTGAGTGAGATGTGCCAGAGCCCATTTCAATCCTATCCTATCCCTCCCCATTTTCCCAACCCTTTCTCCAAATCCATTCCTACATCTCCAAAGGTAGGCAGCGCATCCGCGATACATGCCAACATTTGTCATTTTGGACTAATGTTGGCATATATCCCGGATGTCTATGGGCGACAGTATCCACTTACCATCAGGTGGACTGTATGCTCGTCCGCCGCCTTCGTACATAAAAAAAAAAGAAAATTAATTTTGTTTCATTGCCTTTAGACACTGAGTTTAAACAAAACATTTTGACGAGTTGTTGCCGCTTGCAATTGTTTTGATAGATTTTTCGTTCATTCTTTATGTTCTAGTTTGAATAAGTCGTTTGTGCTTAATCATTTTACTAATTATTACAATTTCTTGTAAAAAGTACGTATCAACAGTTAGTGAGGTATTGTTGGCGAATGTTAGTGGAATATCTTAGTGAATCAATAAATGTTATACCTACTTTTGTTATACTTAATCCTTAATATTTTCTTCTGGTGGTTTTTTCAATATAATTCATTTGATGATAACATTGACTGTAATTGCCTATTTGGTTTTATTTTCCTTTGTTTCCAACCAATAATACATTATCAACCAATAAATGTTCATTAAAAAACCGATTCGTAACCAAAACCGTATCCGAAATAATATCCGTATTCGGATCCGAAAAATCTTATCCTTAACAACCCTATCATATACTTATTTTAAATTGATTGACACGTTTCAGATTCTGCATTGTTTCGGCTACTCGTTGTATATACACCAATCTCACTGTAGTCTTGGATTCGGCCGATTTGCCCCCTGATCAGTCCACCTTAAGAGTTGTAAGCAGTTTCTTCAAACATAATTCGAATTCTCCTACGAAAGAGTTAATTCTTTTGTTTATATATGGCAATGGTGCAATTAACACATTCTGCCAATGTCAAGTTTCCTTCGTAATTAACCATTTTTAAGCCCAAAACGTATCCTGTCAATGTCCAGTCCCGTCGAAGTAAATCAGGAGTCGCTCAGTAAAGTGACAGTAGGATTACTGAGAAAGGAAGAGGACCCCTTGGAAACACCAGAAAAATGCAGTCCTGTACTTTTATTTGATTAACAGAAACGTTACAGACAAAAAACACATCGAAGTTTATTAAAGCCACAAACGCAAAATGTCGAAAGAGTTAATACAGTAATTCTACTCACAGAAAAAGTCCAACAACTGGCTGATATCCTGCGATATCTGTTCACAGGTTAAGCCCCGTGTCGTAGTGTAATGGAAAAACCTCGGCTGTTAGCTCATTGCACAACATTCTTTATACCGCGGTCGGTATACTTATATCACTTATTATTAATTATAGTATATTATAAAATATACTGGCGTGTGGAATTAGCCGGCCATAGAATAGCACAACCCCATCTCTCCCGTGGGTGTCATAAAAGGCGACTAAGGGAAAACCAAGCGGCTACCACAACCCGTGAGGAACTACAGCATCTCTAAAAGAGTGGACTCGTCAACTAGCTTGCCAGCGTGGCGTTTTGAGTCCATTCATCCCTCATGTACACGACAATGTGCTTGAGGAAGCCCATTTCTAACAGCGGATAGTGAAAGGGCTGGTTCTATTGCATATATTATACTTATATCATACTAGCCCAAACCGGTTCAAAAATTAAATTGTATTTTAATGTCATGTTTCAGCAGTCACCTCCATATTCTACTGTTCGTTGTCCGTTGCCATGACAACGGGGTCTATTTCAGTGACTCGGCACTACGACTGTTCGCCAATTGTTCCCTTGCCTATTGTTATGTATATTTTCATTTCCTTTCTAATACACAATAAAGTTGCTTTTAATTCGAACCCATCACTCCTCCTGGACACGGAGACTTTAGGAGAACAGTTCTGAGGTAGCATGGCGTGAATTATTATTATTATTTTATAGAAAAAAAGTATCAGACGTGCAGACAGTCCACGTGGTGGTAAGTGGATACTGTCCCCCGTGGACACCCGCGATACATGCCAACATCAATCGAGAATAACACATGTCGGCATACTCCCTAAAGATTAAATACCTACTTCAACATAAAAAAAAGTAAATGAGATTATTTTCGAGAAATTAACTTTATAGGTCGTCATCCATTATTCATATATGAACGAACGACAGCATCATGAAAATTATTTTCGTCCTAGATTTATCAAAATAATAATCTATGCTGGAAATATAAATAAACACATTAAGGCGGATGCTGACTAACGAATACGTGAATAATCTAATATTTGCACACTTGCTTTTACTTTTCTCTATATTTAACATACACCGATATACTCGTATCGTTAAAAATAAACATCTTGCTATTTCTACCTGAATATATATATTTATAGACAAGTGGGCGGGCGGACGAGCAAGCGGTCCCGAGTGATGGTAAGTGTTACCACCTCCCATGGACACCTGCAACACCAGGTGGTATGCGGGCGCGCCGCCGACCTTCCAAAATCCTATTCACAGCTTTCTTGAAGAACCTAGCTTAATGGAAATACCTCTTTATCTATTTATCTTTATAGATATTCCGATTGTTAAAAAAGGGCCGGTAAAATGCAATCAGTCCTACCTGCTCATGGGTTACAATTCCATAATTCATATTACCTATGCTACTATATCTTTTACTGACATAACTTCTCTCGGTTATTCTAAGGTTGTCTGAAAGATATTCCTTCTGGATCCTTAAGTCCACTTTTATAGGCACTTACTGGTATGGTAATACTTTAATGTCTTATTGTAACATTTTAAGTACAATAACTATATCTTATATTGTACTAGCAAAACACCGCAGACGTTATCCTGCTATAGAAGTTGATATGCTGTAGCGCCATCTAGTGGCGAGTTATAACAAAGTCGATGGCTCGAAAATATTCTCCGTGCTCAAATACCTATGTATACCAATTTTTATGGCGATCGGTTGAACGGTATAGAAGTTGATGTGCTGCAGCGCCATCTAGTAGCGAGTTACAACAAAGTCGATAGCATAGAAACCTTCTCCATGAAAAAATACACATATGTGCCAACATTCATGGTGATCGATCAAACGGTGTCGAAGTCTATTAACATCAGATATACCATCATCCATTTTTATATATACGAGTAGATATAGATATACGTATGTATGTATATTTGCGTGTGTATATGTAGGTAATAACGTAATTTATGAACAAACATCACGACAAATTTCATTCATGTTTATAGTTGAGCCAAATCGGTTCGTAGTACGACTTCGACATTTTACTTTCAAATAAAATTAAAAAAAATCAACTGTACTTATAATAATATGTCACTGGCTAGGGTTCATAAAGCTCTGCATCGTCACTATCCAAAAAAGTCACAATATATGTGGTATAATGTGCATTGCAGGGAGAGAGTGCATCCCCTAGCCGCTGGGCGCACTCTGCTGCCCACGTTACCCCTTTCTCACAAAAGACTAAGTTGAAATGTACTGCATTTCCTACTTTATCGTATTTCCCCAACGTACGTACGTGTTTCGGTAGAGAGTGAGATATATGCCAGAGCTCAATCCCATCTCATCCTATCCCCCCCATTTTCCCAACGCTCTCTTCCAATCCATTTCTTAATCTGTAAACATGAGCAGCGCAACGTTTGTCATTCTGGACCGATGTTGCCATGTATCGCGGATGTCTGTAGGCGACAGTATTCATTTACCACCAGGTGGACTGTATACTCATTTTTTCATTTAACACACACACAATTTTTCATTGTGATACTCTAGGTACTTTACACAGAAGACCACCTTGAAATGTACTGCATTTCCCACTTTATTTCCCCAATATACGTACGTGTTTCGATAGTAAGTGAGAGGTGCTAGAGCCCATTCCCATCCTATCCCTCCCCATTTTCCCAACCCTTTTTCCAAATCCCTTCCCATATCTCCTAAAGTAGGCAGCGCGTCCGGGAGCCAACGTTTGTCATTTTGGACTAATGTTGGCATGTATCGCGGATGTCTATGGGCGACATTATCCACTTACCTTAGGTGGACTGTATGCTTGACTGCCGCCTTCGTCCATAAAAAAAAGACATTACATTACACGCGTATGCACCGGTCAGTACGCACCTTTTGTTTTCGATAGGTAGGCTGTTATGGCAATAACTCAACTAAATGGGTCATCCTTGTACTAAGTTTTCAGACCGCATCAGGTCGGCGTGTAAGCTTTAATGGCCTATGAAAATCGCTCTACTTTAACTAAACCTGGCGTGTAGTGTAGGCCTGGTTTGGAATACCGCCACCAAATCGCCCTTTACGACCCCCGTGGGAACATCGGCGATATAAATTATTAACTTAAAAGGCGATCAAGGGATAACAAAGTGGACTCGCCTGCCCGCTTGGCCAGCGTGGCGTTTTACAGCTACTTGAGGCTACACATCCCTCATGCACAAGCCAAGACCGAACAGTGGATGCTAATAAGGCTGGGATACGGTTACTATATCGGTACCGCAATGGACATAAAACACCATACGATCTTATCGAAGAAACCTGGTTGGCGGTTTGTAGGGAGTGTGAAGCAGATGAGGAGGTGTTCTCCATTTTCAAAACACATATGAAACTACTCAACATAGAACACTATTTGACTCTAACGCGCCGGCTCAAAAGTACCTAATTGAAAATCAAACGAACTCATAAATGTAGTTTGATGGAAATTGTATGAACTTTCTAGTACTTGGGAGATATTAATGTACTTTAGTACTGATGAACACTACAAAATTATTAAAGTGCTTATTATCAAACTATTATTAAATTATTAATAATAATTATTAGGTTATTAAACAATTAATAATTCTCTGGTTCTGAAAGCCACTGAACGATATTTAAACAAACCCAACAGTACTGATAACCACTTATCTGGCAATTAGTAGAAATCTTGAAACTTCAGTTCACGTTTCGGATTCAAACTGCAGACGCTGCTGGATATGTATTATAATAATATGAAGAATTGGAATTTGTACGTCTTTTTGTTCATAACATTGATGTTATCAATAGATAATCATTTTACACCGCGAATCCCTAGGCTGTAGAACTAATGTCTTTCCAATAAACTACGATATGGGGTTCTTCAAGAAAGCTGTAAATAGAATTTTGCAAGGTCGGCGGCGCAACCGCATACCCCCTGGTGTTGCAGGTGTCCATGGGCGGCGGTAACACTTACTATCACATGGGACCGCTTGCTCGTCTGCCACTTATCTATAAAAAAAACTGTCAAAATTAGCAAAAATAATGAACGATATTTAAAGCACATTTTGAATCTTATTTTGTCTGACTAGTCCTGTAATTAACTATTTATGATTTTTTTTTCGAAATGACACATTTCCTGATGTCCTAGTGGTTTTTCTAGTCACCAGATATGGTATAGCTTCGGATGAGCCCTGAAGGTGCTTGGTTAGTCGGTCCTATTCAGTTTTTAATTAATATTGACGAGCATACAGTCCACATAGTGGTAAGTGGATACTGTAGTAAATAGACATTCGCGATACATGCCAACATCAGTCCAGAATGATAAACGTTGGCATGCTTATCACTACGCTTACCGAATGTGCTGCCTAACTTTGGAGATATAGGAAAGGATTTGTAGAAAGGGATGGCAAAATGAGGCTTTGATTATATCTCTCACTACCGAAATACGTACGTACATTGTTGAAATAGGATAAAGTGGGAAACGTAATAAATTTCAAGGTAGTCTTTTGGGAGAGAGGGGTAAGGTGGACAGTGGAGTGCGCCAGCCGTTGTGGGATTGCAGCGTCTATCCTTCCCCTTGAATAAAATAAAATTATAGCAATCAAAATTACCCTGTAATATCATGCTATTATTATCCTTAAAACTTGATAAGTAAATCTATATTAAGTAACTAGTGTAAGATAATGCAACTGTAACAATTCAAGCGAGCAGAATCCATTAGACTCTAAAATGGTGAGTACAAACTCATCGATGAGTTGCATACCTCGAAACTTGTCAGTTCCTATATAAATTATTGTTAGTTCTAGACACAGTACAGTATGTATATTAATGTAAAATAACACATCATATAGGTGAGGGTAAAGCCCACAAAAAATCGCACAGAAACAGCAAATTAATTAATTCGTTCCAATTTTTAGATTCGCGTTTGTTTTTCTGCTTCATGTTTTGCTGCATACGAATCTGAAGTTTTTTGTATATCAAAAATGACGGTACATTTTGTACATGGGCGTCCAGGTGAAAAAAAAAAACAAAATAAAAATTTATTACATTTCATTTTAAACTCGCTGCATCGCTGGCAATTATACATATTTCCTTTTGAAATTTTAACAGAACAAACTTCAAACTATTGTAAAGAAAATAAAGCCTATCCAGACTTACTAAACGCTTTTTTGTCTGACACACGAATTGAAAAAAAAGAAATCAATACCATATGTTGAGTTATTACATAGCATCGTATAAGTTGAGTAACGAAGTTCCGAATTTCGATTTATCACCTATACGGTATTAAAAGGAGGCCGTATCGTATGGTGTAGGCCGGCTGTAGAGTGGCATCACCCCATCTCTTCCCGTGGATGACATAAAAGGGGACTAAGGTATAACAAAGCCGCTACCACAAGCCACAAGCCCTACACCACCTTCAAACAGTGGGCTCGTCAACCCGCTTGGCCAGCTCAGCGAGGCATTTAAGGCGATATATTCCAAATGCGCGAGACAACGTGTTTGAAGAGCCCACTGTTAGGTATAATTGGATTATAAAAGGGCTGGTGACTGCTGGAATCTGCAATCTGCTGGAAAGGTTATATAAGTGACAATAAATAAAGGAAACTTCAGAGGACGTTTTACTAAATAGCACCTTCAGCTATTGCCAGTCCCTTGACATAAATTACGTAAGAGTAACACAACGTAATTTGAGGTATTTCTCCTAAGAGAGCCACATTCGGTGTTTTGCGCGCCCTACCTTACGTAAGACCTACATGCTTGCGCCATAGTACAGCAAGATAACAGTAGGTAATCTAGTAGTGTGGCAAAAATGAATGTTGAGCATTCGTAGCTGTCTCACACCCCCTCGTGAGGAGTTCCTTGCCTGGTCTGAGCGCCCCAACTTTAATTGTAAAAACTGTAAACTGTGTGTTGTTATTTAAAATGTTTTATTTCTTCAGGATGATCGATAATTCTTGTGTGTTCCATGTCGTACTGAAATAAATGTTATTTCTTTCTTTATATTCGCCATACTTCACACATATATTCAAACGACTGCAATCAATACCTCTGTGTGCGTAAGTCACATTTCAAGCATTTCTAAGGAGATTGACTTCTGTTTAATCTTCATACTGTTATCTTTACTACTCCCCAAAGTAATATGACAGTAGCACTATATAATATGCGTGCTTGTTCTAATCGGAGTCATTTTATGTAACGTTTTAAGATTAAGATGAAAATACAGGCAGAATCGATGGCCTCTAAGGGTAAATATTTGAGCTAAGAAGGGACATATTTACATTGTCGTATAACAACCCTTTAGGGTAGACACACGATTTAAAAAACTAGCATTTGTGCGTGACTTCGTCTACTTCTTGATAGATTTCTAAATTACCTTGTTAGAGTGACAATATGTGAGAAAAGAGACCTTATTATCGATTCTAGTTAAGCAGATTTGAGACTGTACAATATTAATTTTATCTTTGCAAAAATCGAACCAACAATAATAATAATAATTTCTTTATTTCGAACAATGTCTATAGATATTGTTAGTAAGCTACAATTTAAACTAATGTTAGTATTATACTTAATGTTAACTTATACCTAAAACCAGCTTCATCCACTGAGCCTGGAAGGGACAGTCTGCCTTGGCCACAATCGTCCTCAGGATGTCATTGCCGCCCCCTATCACCATGCTTATCAAGCCGGGGAGTCGCAGCAACACTCTGAAGGCGTTGTTATATTGAATGCTAAGGGCCGTTGAGTTTACTTAACCCATTGGCTACTCGAAAAAAAAATTGGTATAAAATAAATAAAAAATAGGCTTTAAAAAGTGTTATTTTTACCTCTTTGCAACAACGAGCAAACCCACGAGTCGACATATGCCCTTCACTGACATACTGACTGACTGACTCACTGACAATGCCCTTCGCTCCCCTTCATCGTCAAAGTCGTCCCAGAGGTCACCAGTTATTGTATGACCCAAGTATTTGAAGCTGGTCACTCTTCTCAGAGGTGTGCCATTTAATACGATGGAACGTACACAATTAGGTAGCTTAGTTCCTTCCTTAAATACCACCACCTGACTTTTTTGAGGGTCTTATTAAGGCCATGGACTTTAGCATACCTCTCACAACAGGCTAACAGCTTTCTAAGAGCACTGATCGCTGGGCTCAGCAGCACCATGTCATCAGCATAACTAATATATTGTTTATACACTTGTTCTCAATATAGCAACCTAGATGGGTGCCGCTGAGTTCAACGTTCAGCTCATTCATAGATAAATTAAACAAGCTGGGTGACGAGCCATAATACCGCAAGCTGTAAGCAAGACTAATAGCCGTAAGTTTTACATTTGATTCACGTGGTGCTCACTAGATGGCGCTGTATCGGTAGTATTATATTGCGCTATCTTACATAATGAATGGTAAGTGGTCACCGCCGCCCATGGATAGCTACAATACTAGGAGGTATGCAGGTGAGCTGTTGACCTTGAATCCAGTTCACAGCTCTCTTGAAGAGCCCTAAACGAAAAACCTCAGCTAGCAGTTCATTCTACAACTTTGGAGTACGGTATAGTGTCTTGAAGGCCGCACTGTAGCGACTCTTTGTGAAGGAAGTGCAGATGAATAGCAGGACGATGATGGGATGAGTGATTGTAAAAACGCGAAATTGGTATCACACTGAACAAATTAATTTGTTGTTCACTGTACAATCGCTAATAAATTACACCAAACAATATATTTTGAGGTTAATAAAGAAGCCGTAAATAATCACCTGGGGCGGTAATATTAACAGCTATTAGAATCAATATTGCTTATGAGGCTTTTGTGAGTCGCTTTACCTCATTGAGTCGCCTCACCTCATAGAAATAAGACGATTGCGCTGAAGCACGAATTGGCGCTGGTTTAATTTATTATCAAATTAAAACTCCCGGTTGATATTTTAGTGGATTGTATTTAAAATATTTAGTTTGGCAACGCACAAAATTCTAGCTTATCATAGAGAAGAAAAAGAATTTTAATGTTGATTAGCACAAAATCAAATTTAGGCAGACGCTCTGTATTTACAAGTACAATTTTTAGATTTGATTCGGAAGTAGATTTCGCTATTTTTGGTAAGGTTTAGAAAAATGTGCTTATACGAAAGTTATAGAGCTTTATGAGCTGTATCTAGCAACATATAGATTGTATGTACAAACATTGAAATTATCTATGGGATTTTTGAAATGTTTACACTATCGTAACTTCAAACTCATCTTCAAACTTAATAGACATAATAATATAAATCCGTGGTATTTTTTGTCAAATATCATTTCAAAATCCCGAAACTGATTGGTGTTTTGACTTCAGCTGGTCACCCTTAGTCGAGATGTAGTGAAATTTATACGAAATTGGAAAGTCATAATCTCTGGCCTAGTGGTGTCGGCCGGCCTAAGATTAGCACCACCCCATCTCTTGGGGTGTGTATCATAAAGGGATAATAAAGCCATGACAGTCATAAGCCTTGAGCAACTACACCACTCATAAAAGAGTGGACTCGTCAACTCGATGGCCAGCGTTTTAATGGCACATCCCCCATGCATGAGACAATGTGGAGTAGGTTCATGTCCAGCAGTGGACGACAAAGGAGCTGGTTCCTGATATAGTGTTTTCGAATACTCAACGACTCAAACGAGGGAGTCATTTTGACTAACTCATGAGTTACTGGTGCTTCAAAAGTTTATTAAATACTGCTCTTTTATACCTCAAAAGAACTGAAGTAGGTACTTTATTAAATAACTGCGGGGTATAATAATAGTTTGTTGACATAGTAACTTACAAAATTCTATTCAATAATTCCTTAATCATGTTTAAAAGTAAAGTAGGTACTTGATTTACTCCCAAGTAACACCTATTTATAAGATTGTTATAGGATTTATAAGTTATACGACACGATACATGTCAACATTAGTCCAAAATGACAAACGTTGGCACGCCCCCGAATACGCTGCCTACCTTTGGAGATATAGATTTACGGAAAAAATCCTATTGTAAAAACTGATAGAATCGATTTTATTCTTTTTCTATTTTCAACTTCGAAGCTATTTCACTGACGTGTTCTTTAATGACAATTAGGTAATCTATGGCTATTCTAAGATTGTATAATATATGTTAAACAATTACCATAATTAATTACGTACAGTACCATAATTAATATAACCCATAACAAATGCAATGTTTCCCCTAAAAGTTTTCCCCAGACAAAGCCGCGATTTTCACTCTGTTAATTAATAAAGCCGTTGTCATCGCGGACAAGAAGTGAGAGTTTCATTACACTGCTCTTTGTAACGAAACAAACTTATCACTGCGGCTCTTATACAACCTATTGTAACGCCTTAACATCGATTTTAGTATTACCCAACAGCAAAAAGTCGCTTGTTTATCTCTGTCAAGGCGTACAAAGTTTTCTTTGCGGTTAAGGAAATGATAAACCTACAGATGTAAAGATGGGAGTGATGTTTCATAATGGAGAATGAAAGTTGTGAGAAATCTTTTGTAGATTTCACGAGACAGACTCTGATTGCAAGTTGTTTATACATGTCGCAATATTTTTCTATAATCCGTCCCTATATAAATCAAACTTATATTCCACTAATAGTTCAGAGGAAGACTTCTGGTAAGCCCTTTTACAGTAGTCCACTGCTGAAGATAGGACATAGGTGCATGACCTTGTCTTGTGCATGAGGGATGCATGGCTTCAAAACGCCACGCTGGCCGAGCGGGCTGGGCGAGTCCGCTCTTTTAGAGGTGGTGTAGAGATCCACCACTTTTAGAGATCCTGAGGGGTTTTTTGTAGCGGTTTTGTTAGCCCTTAATCTCAATCACAGGAAGAGACACCAAACGATCGAATTATTATAGTAAGTTTTGGAAGCCCTAGTGAATAAATAGTATTAGCTGTGTTTTTTTTAGCTTTCCAAATATTGTCATATACATATCGAGTCCTTTTAACGACCATACCATCATTGAATTATTGAAACATTAATGTACCGCCTCACCCTTACTCGTGGAGGAAACTAACCTTTCATTTTATCCACAAATGGAAATAAAATCGAAGTCATTTCAGAATATTACAAAGGGCCATTGTTAGAACAACAAAAAATGATTGATAACTTCGTAAACACAACGCTATTGATATTTTTATGTCGCAGGATTATTTCGAAATTCGTAAGATTAAAGGAATTTCTCACCATCTACTGATACTTTATTTCCTGATAAAGTAACGGTCTGATAGATAAATTATCTGTTAATAAATTGTCTGGCAAAGGCAATCTAAAGAGGTTAAGGACTAGGCCGTATAATATCGCTTTTATCAAAATACCACCACCTGTCTCTTCCCACGGGTGTCGTAAAAGGTGACTGAGGGATAACATGGCTACCACAAACCCTAAGGATCTACACTGCCTCTAAAAGAGTGGACTCGCCAACCCACTTGGCCAGCGTGGCATTTTAAGACCATACATCTCATGCACAAGACGTTCTGCCCGAGGAACATTGTATCTGCCCAATAGATCTATTAATACAAAATATAACAATTAAAAGTCAAAGGCTGAATACATAACTAGTTAGGTTAACTTCTTCAATTAGGATTATCAAATTAATTCTATCTTCCTAACATTCCCGCGACATATACACCGGTATATTTCTATAATTTTCCACTTCAGTTATTGGCGTCGAACATGTCGGAGCCTGTTTCACGATGCCATCAATCTTTTGAGCGTGAAAAAATAATTTGACAAGCTTTACGTTCGGGTCAAAGGAATGGAGAAACGAATACTTTATTTGACTGAAGCATATTTTTTTGAATGTTCATTGTTTCGGTGTATTTTTTACCAATTAGATGTGGTAGGTATATGGTAATAATACAATGGACACGTGCAGCGTGCAGAGCAGGCCGGAGGGATTTCGAAACAAATTTCAAGTTCCGTTTGAGATAGCTGGATGGAGTAGAGTGTAAGATGAGGGCTGTTAGAGCTGCAGATTGGAGGACAAAAGTCAAGGACAGGACGATCTGGAGGAATTTTCTGGGTCAAGTCACGGCGCACTACGGGCTGTAGAGTCAATGATGATGTAGAGATTATGGTAAATCGCTCAGTAAGCTATGAAGATAGTTATGTTCCGAGTTTCTTTGCTGGATAACATCCAAAACTAAGATATACCTACATCAAAGAACAAAATATGGGTGATCATATAGCTCACAAAACAAATAAGTTGAAGTGGCAATGGATAATATGCCATAGGACCTAAAACCAATGCGGTAGACGAGTTATTGAATGAAAACTACATACCGGAAAGTTCAGTGTGGGACACCTTTCAGCTAGGTGGAACGACGATTTGATTAATTTCGCATGTAGCAGCTGGTAAAGAAAAGCGGAAGATCATGTGTGGTAGCGACACTTGGGAGAGGCCTATAACCAGCAGTGGAGAGGTGTGGTGTCTTAATTTGATCCAAACTATTTTCTCAACTCTGGGTCAAGGAAGAGACATTGTCTAGACAAACTCTTTGTTAAAGGCTGTATTAATAACCGCCACACAAAGAACATCCATTAAATTCGTTTGTTTAACTTGAAAACCAAACAAGAGGTTGCCATCAATCATACCCCTAACGACCAGTTAAAGAACTGTGGAGAATACAAGACGATCAATCTAAAAATATGCATTGTTTCTTATTGTATTGTTTACTAACGATCCAACTTGACTTTGCTCAGGTGCGTGGTGAAAAATACCTTTGGGTGGCAGGTGATTATAGTAAACGGAGCAGTGCTCCATAGTCCTGAATTACTGAGTGAGAGAGGTCACGTTCACATTACTGACAAGTTCTGTACACGTTGCAATCCCACAGCTGTCTGGCGCGATCGACTGGCCCTTCTCTCACAGAAGACTACCGGGAAATGTACTGCATGTTCCATTTATCTTATTCTCTCTATGTACCTACGTATTTTTTAGTGAATGAGATATGCTAGAGCCCATTCCCACCCAATGCTATCCGAAGCCCTCCATATTTCCCAAATTGATTCCTCAAATCCATCTTAAATCTCCAAAAGTTGACAGTGCATCCCGGCGTATGCCAATGATTATATCCTTCTGAACTAACGCTGCCATGTATCGCGAATGTCTATGGAATGTCTACTTACCACCAGGTGGACTGTCTGCTCATCTGCCGCTTTTTTCCCCCATAAAATAAAAAGTCCGTAACGGCCTCATGACAATAACAGTCCAGTGATAGTACTTAATCGTCCGTAACACTTTTTCACTAAAATATTTTCATTTCCCACCAGGTAATGCAGAAGCAATAAATACAAGCCTTTACGCGTTTTCAGGTAATTGTTTTTATTGGTGGTATAAATTTTTAATAATCTATAGACTTGTAAATTCAACTCGATTCAAATTTATACAAACGTGTTGTTGTGTATTTGCTCAACAAATGCTTAACACTAGAAGTGCGGGCGTCCCAAATTTGACCTATTTCAATGTTCTTCCTGCTTTAGTGAATGTTTTATTGTGCGTAGAGTCCTATTTTTTTTACGACTTTTTATGAAATTGTTTATTGTTTAAATGAATTCATTATTGTTTATACGAGACTTCAACTACGTAATTGCAATTTATATATATATTTTTAATCGAATTTACCCCAAAGCGCGGTTGGGTCAATTTTGACCCAGTCATGGATGTCAGAGTTTAACTTCATCTTTCATCTTTCTGGCTACTACGGGATAACAAAGCCGCTAAGAAAACTCCTGAGGATCTCCACCACCTCTAAAAGAGTGGAATCACCAACCTGCTTGGCCGGGCGTGCCATTTTAATACCCTGTCTATAAGGAGGCCAGTCTCCAGTAGTGGATGTTTAAAGGGCTGGTTGCTTATCGTATATTTATTATAGATAGGTCACACTGAAAATTTCCGGAACTGGCCACTTGCATAAACAATATTTAAAAAGTAGTTACAATATTTGAAAATGGAATTCTTTGGCTGTAGCATAAAGTTTGTTCCATCTAACAGTCATTTGCTCTTTCATTGCGGCGTCATTTTAAATATTGTGTGTCTGCGTTACGATGGACTTAACTCGTGAAAATTTTCGCTGTAAGATTTTCTACGATTTTAAGTGTAATTTAACAGTTCAGCAGAGCCTTGCTCGGCTTCAAACTGTATTTGGCGATGGAGCACCAAGCAAAACGACAATTTATAGCTGATTTGCAGAATTCAAGCGCGGTCGGTGTCAATTTCAGTTACTAATTTCGTGAAGGTCGCTCGTCCACCGCTGTCAACAACAAAAACGTCGATGCTCTGCGTCATGTGATTGAAACAGACAGGCATGTGACCTACCATGAGATTCGGGCATCCTTAGACATAGGCTCATGCCTCAGTCAGATATAATCAATCTTACACAAACATTTGGCTGTGCGAAAGCTGTGCTCGCGGTGGATCTCACACAATTTGGAGAAGTTGTACAAGTTGCTTTGGAGAATCATCGTACCGTGAATGCTGACTGGTACACGACCATTTGCTTACCGGAAGTTATTGACGAACTGCGTAAAAACAACCGTAAATGCCGCATAATCTTGCACCATGACAATGCCAGCTCCAGCCAAACAGACAAACGACTTTTTGAAGGCGAAATACGTAGCATTCTTGAGTCATCCTCCATACAGTCTCGACTCTTGTTCCTTCTTGTTTCCAAAAATTAAAAACCAATTACGCGATCAACGATTTTCAACGTCAGAAGAGGTTGTCGAAGAGTATGATAAACATGTTTCCGAGGTCATCACGGAGGAATGGAAATTGGTTTATTCGTATGAAAAAGTGTATTGACGCTCACGAGAATATTTTGAGAAACAATAAATTGATTTTTGGCCGTTCATTGTATTTTTTTCTTATTCATTCTGGAATCTTTCAGTGCAGGCCTCCTATGTATAGATTTACTGTATCACTATGAATAGCGCTTCATGACATAAATTCCTAGTTTCGAAATTCCAAGTGGCACAATATACATAACTCGGAAAGTGTTTGTTTTTCATACTTGATTTATGTCCACCGCTAATGGTGGAACTTGGCTTGTCTGCAACCGTAAAAAGTATACTACTGTATCCAAAATGCTTGTTTTAAAACTAGTGGCCAAATGGAAATTCAGTTCAAATGGTAATTTAATTCAGGAAGCCTCGCTAGAAACTTTTAGACTTTAAAGAAATTCCTTGGCAGAGATCGCAACTTTAGAATTGGGGAATGATTTCGACTTTTTAATAAAATATAATGAAATTATTTAAAATGAAATCTATTTTCAGTTTTAGATTGAAACTAAAAAAGTTCCTACTCGATGAACAAAAAGCTGAGGGTTAGGTGGCAGCGACATTATTCTTGTATATATTTGTACCAGATTATTTCTTATGTATTTTACTTCTCCTATTCAAAAACAGGTTGTTCGAAAACATACAACTACTTATTAAACTTACAATACTCATTAAACGTAAACTTACAACTATTTATTAACCTTAAGCTTACAACTGTAAGATATTTATTTTAAAAAAAGTTTCCATAAAAATGTTTTATTATAATACCTGTGGAATAAGAATAGTTGAATATATTTTTGTTATGTCAACACAAAAAGGTGGGTTTCCGATGTTTTGGCTGTCACGAAAAAAGGAGGCATGTCATGGTGGGAAACAAGATTATAAAATAAGAAATTATATGATCTGGGGGACAGACCGTTTTATACCTAATTTGTATTAGAAGCTAGAATATACGAATTTAAAAGCGGAGTTGTCCATGGATTCCTACGTTCAACAACCACTACTTATTAAACGTAAACTTATAACTACTCATTAAACTAAAGCTTATAACTACTCATTAAACGTAAACATATAACTACTCATTAAACTAAAGCTTATAACTACTCATTAAACGTAAACTTATAACTACTCATTAAACTAAAACTTATAACTACTCATTAAACGTAAACATATAACTACTCATTAAACTAAAGCTTATAACTACTCATTAAACGTAAATTTATAACTACTCATTAAACTAAAGCTTATAACTACTCATTAAACGTAAACATATAACTACTCATTAAACTAAAGCTTATAACTACTCATTAAACGTAAACATAACTACTCATTAAACTAAAGCTTATAACTACTCATTAAACGTAAACATATAACTACTCATTAAACTAAAGCTTATAACTACTCATTAAACGTAAACATATAACTACTCATTAAACTAAAGCTTATTACTACTCATTAAAAGTAAACATATAACTACTCATTAAACTAAAGCTTATTACTACTCATTAAACGTAAACATATAACTACTCATTAAACTAAAGCTTATAACTACTCATTAAACGTAAACATATAACTACTCATTAAACTAAAGCTTATAACTACTCATTAAACGTAAACATATAACTACTCATTAAACTAAAGCTTATTACTACTCATTAAACGTAAACATATAACTACTCATTAAACTAAAGCTTATAACTACTCATTAAACGTAAACATATAACTACTCATTAAACTAAAGCTTATAACTACTCATTAAACGTAAACTTATAACTACTCATTAAACTAAAGCTTATAACTACTCATTAAACGTAAACATATAACTACTCATTAAACTAAAGCTTATAACTACTCATTAAACGTAAACTTATAACTACTCATTAAACTAAAACTTATAACTATTTATTAAACGTAAACTTATAACTAACTAACCTACAAAGCTGCTCGTTTATATACAAGCCCATAATTTAGTATAATATTAAACATCCTGGAACAAAATTTAAAAATAAATGAATAAAATAGATATTAAATATAAATAAATATTACACATTTAATCATAATTATGAAATTACGAAGAACTTTTTTATTTAATTGAAAAGGAAGAAAACAATAAACAACAAATGGTGTAAAGTTCTGCCAAAATGGTCTAATTAAATAATCTTGCACACATCCGTAACGTTGGTAATAAATCTGAAGCTCAGTCACACCAGCCGCAGCTTACCGCGGCCGCTAGAACTAGGATTACGCGGGTACATATCACACCGAAGAGCGGCGATAGCCCAGGGGTATCCATACTCGACTCACATTAGTGTCATCGTGAGTTCAAATCCTCTGCCTGTACCACTGAGTTTATATTTAAGTACGGATTTTTAAAATGCGTCACTAGCTTGACCGTGAGAGGAAAGCATCGTGAGAAAACCCCGCATGTTCGAGGAAAAAAAAAACGTCTGAAGTATGTGTATCCACCAATGCGACTTACTAAGAGAGGCTTGTGCTCTGCAGTGGAACATTCAAGGCTGATACAAGTACAATAATAAATTCGTTCGTCATTAGTCACTAAATTACAGTTATTACAATTACATATCACCGGACACCTTCAGGGTTCGTCCGAAGCTATACCATATCTGGTGACTAGAAAAATGTGACATCAGGAAATGTCATTTCGAAAAAAAAAATTCTTGGATAGTAAATTACAGGACTAGTCAGACAAAGTAACATTCAAAATGTGCTTTAAATATCTTTCATTATTTTTGCTAATTTTGACAGTTTTTTTTTATAGACAAGTGGGCGGACCAGCAAGCGGTCCCACATGATGGTAAGTGTTACCGCCGCCCATGGACACACCTGCAACACCAGGGGGTATGCGGGCGCGCCGCCGACCTTGCAAAATCCTATTCACAGCTCTCTTGAAGAACCCCATATCGTAGCTTAATGGAAAGACCTCTTGAGGCAGTTCGTTTCACAGCCTACGGGTAATAATATAAATAATTATTAAATAAATAGTATAATATAATTAAATATAATATAAATTAATAAAGTGAAGTAAAGTAAACGAAAAGTGTTAAACACGGGAAAAATCTCATGCAAAGATTTCTTCCAGTAGACTCGGGCAAGTGAAATATAGACTAAGACAGTCGGCTTTCTGTCAAGACAGCAGACGTAATGCGTACGGAAAATTTGTATGTATATGCAGTACAATTGTGGTGTGTCATAAATAAGTGTGCAATATAAAGTACTTGCCTTGCAAGGTAGAATCGCTTGGCGTTTATGGTTAAACCGCTGCGCGTGCGCCGGCCGTCTCGATGCGCAGGAGTTCTGCGCACGCGCCCCGCCGCCGCCGCAGTCGGAAAGAGTTTCCTACCTAACGGTTGTGCATAATTATGTTCTGCGACATTATTGATATTGTAATTCAGTTTCCTCCCCTTTTTCAGAACATATTAAATATATAACAAACCGTCCGTGGATTGTAGAATGTGTAATGAGTGATAATTAAACGTTTAACTATAAACTCTGTGAAGTGATTTTCTTCAAAACACTTCGACACACACACCCATACAGGAATTGTATTGTAACAATATATGTAAATATATATTTATATACATATATAACATACTAGCGACCCGCCGCCCTCGCTTCACTTCGGTTTATAAGTTTTTTTTTTTTCAAAATTTCAAATTAAAATATAGCCTATATTAGACACGAATAATGTAGCTTCCTATTTGTAAAAGAATTATTGAAATCGATTCAGTAGTTCCAGAGATAACCCCTAACATACAAACACATAAGTTATTATTAAGTTTACAAAAACTCTTTATTATATTAGTATAGATATATATAAATAGATAGTTCATTTTAGATAGTTTATATATATATATATATATATATATAATTAGTTTCATTTTACCTATTCTGCGTGTTAAGAGTGAAAGTTGTGTATAGCTGTAAGTGAATTTACGAACGTACAGATGTTTTATAAAATGTGTCTGTAACTAGATATGTTTGTAGATTTGTTGTTATACCTAATAAATAAAAATAAAAAATAAAAATAATATAAATATATACATATGGTCACGTGTTTTTTTTGTATGGCGCCGAAAATCTATGACATAATAAAATACGCTCAAAATATAGCCACATTTAAGATAAAACTTGGTGATATTCTTATTGTTAAATGCTACTACAATATAAATGGTTTTTTCCTGACAGAATACTGACTTTAAAAAAATGTATACTTTAAACAATCAAGTACGCTTATTTTATATTATTTTTATATGTAACTGTATTTCATTTAATTATAAGAGTTTGTATGCCAAAAGGGCACACACATTTGTAATTAGAATGACATCTTTGCACCTACAATCCACAAATAAACATTTTGATTTGAACAAAAACGTATACAATACAATCTATCTTAGAGCCATAACAATCACGACAAAATGACACAGCAAATGTTCAACAGAATCAAGCGAGCTGTTATTTTAATACCACTCTTTAAGAACCTCAGCTGGCAGTTCATTCGACAACTTTTATTTTCATGACATAAAGTGGTTTGAAGACCGCATTGAACGCATCAACCCTTTCTCAAGTAAGTGAGAATGCACCGTGATGAAAGGTGCGATGCTTAAAATCCGAAGTTTGCATCAAATTGAACAATTTTTCAGGACATACCCCATTATACTGACAGTAGATTTTACAAAATTTTACGGTGTGATAGCAGGTCTAATTTGAGCTGAAACTGCGTTAACTCAGACTGAGTTATTGAAGGTTTAACCCGGTACCAGGTGATGTAATGTTCCCTGTTTTGTCTCCATTTTACCGGGATTTCATTTTTATACATAAGCCGTAACTTTGATGCAGGACGCATATTGTTGTCTTTACTGCATTGTACTAGATTGAATATAATCCAAGCTTTTGGAATTGCTTGCTGATTCTGTCATCTGTTACTGTCATAGATGATCTGAGTGATGACATAGGCTTTGTACTAGCTGGGCAGCGTGTTGCGATGCGTTGTGACTTGTGTCAAGCATTGCTGTGTCAATGTGTGATCAAGTTGTCTTACGTTAGAGTCGTGGACGCAATCACCCACCTCATCGTCAATGGATAATATTTGTAGGTTATTATTGAGTGAAAACATTAATTTAAAATATCTATATTTAAAAAGACTTCTGTGCAGTGTATTTATTATATTATAATAGACATAATAATAAAAATAGCACGACGTGACGCATTGAAAATAAAACAGACGTCCGCGACGCTCCGCAACGCTAGACGCACTGCTCACGCAGGATGAAATAATCCTGTTCAGATATAAGCGATAGTGTTGGGTAATCAAGACTTCTCGGAGTGTTTCAACTCACTTAATCCTGCTCCGCTTGCGGATCCGACTTCTCTTAGTTACTCCTTAACACTTTTGATTCACCTGCTTAATCACCTTCCTAGTTCGTTTAATTCCCTTCACTAATGGTTGTTGCATAAGCAAAAAAATGCATAAACCATTATTACATCTCGATTTTGTGCCCCCGACAATTCACGATCATGATTGGCGCTGCCGGAATCAGAATCGGAATGAATAACATTTCGATGGAACAATTAAGGGATTCTGCTCCGCTCGTGGATTCAACTCTTTTGATTCATTAACTCCGGGGTTACCCATCACTACTAAGCGATATTCGGTGCCGCCTGCGGTAACGATGTCTACGCGATATCCCACTACGTATTTTGTACGAGTACGGCAAGTCGCGCGAATTCGCCTAGGCACGTATTTTAGAGCTTGTGTAAGCGGTGTTAAGCCTAGGCTGCTATACGCTATATATCGCTACCCGAAGCGGTTAGCGAATAACTGAACGAAGTGATTATCGCGTACCTACGTGAATATCGATACCGCAGGCCGTAGCGAATATCGTTCATATCTAAACAGGCCTTATTGTTTGATATTTTCACGATGCAAGGTGCTTTTATTTGATTATGACATAAATAGTGTCTTCGAGTTCTTTCTGCACGTCGGGGTCAGAATGATGCAGACTCGGGTAAAGTCGGATTAGAATCTCAGTTGCTTTCTGGCCACGGCTGCTTCCGGGGTCGTCTTAACGGTACGGGAATTTGCTTTTGCGAAGCGGCCGATGAGCCTATGGCATTGTGAGCTATACAAGCAAGAGCGAGGTAGAATGTTGGATGGTGTAGTGTGGGCAGAAGCGGGGCCGATTTACTGAGCGACCCTGGAAACATCGGAGGCGAACTTCGCATGGCTACTAGATTTTGGGAACTCCTGGCATCGAAAGATACAGCTATTAGAACTGCCCGGCGACGAAGCTTTGTGTGTCGTGCCACAAAGCCAAAAAACATGCCCAAAAAAGCGGAGAAGTGTTAAATGGAAGATGAAAGTTATTTGTAGGGAGTCAAGAAAGTGCGTGGCGGAAAGAGCCCACGCAAGTACGGCGATGTATCTCTCACGATTCGGTCCTTATAACAACAAGGTTGGCAGGGCCAGGGGTGGTGGTAGCACATTTAGACAAGGACAGTTTCTCGTACGCGACTTTCGAGAACATCGGTCAAAAACTAATATAAACAACTGTTATTATCATCTGATCACTGTTACACCTGTTATCATAATTTTTTTATCGTCATATGAAGAGTTGTAATCGAGAATTGTATGTAGTTTGTATGTACGAGAGTTTTATACAATACTCTCGCCCGAACCGTTCGAAAAACTGTCCTTGTATAAATGTGTCTTTACACACACGTAACCTTACCGATGTCGATTCAGTAACTATAAAAATGTGACATTTTTCATGTCACGAATCACGATTCATTCACGTAGGTAACTTTTATTTGTAATTATGGTTGTGGTAATATTTTTTTTTTTTTTGTAATACTTTATTATTATTATTTTTTCAAAGGTTGCCTGGAAGAGATCTCTTCGGCGATAAGGCCGCCTATTGTACTTTTCGCTTTACTTAATTGAATTGTCTTTTTGCAACATGTATTGGGTGTACAATAACGAGTTCATCGATCTATATATCTATCTTTTCAGGCATATCTGTACGTACAATTAGAAACGTAAGTCGTGACTCATGAGGGACCAAGTAGCTTCGCAGTACTTCCACGAAAATTTCTTCACCAGGAAAAGTAAGGATTTGTAAAAGAAATTGTTGTGGATGATTTTTATGTTTTTTGATTCGTAGAAATATTATTGAAATATTTCTAGGTATCGAATAGAAATATTATTTAATAGAAACTTGTAATCATACGGTAACCAATCCTTTTATAGCCCACTGCTGGACATACGCCCTATTATGTAACTTAATTTAAGGCCGTAAAACGCCACGCTGGTCAAGCGGGGAGGCGCGTCCATTTTTTTTTTAGAAAGATGGTGGTCTTTATAGAGTTGGTGTAGCTTCTCAACGCTCAACGGTATCTTCTAGTCGCCTTTTGCGAATGCTTTTGCTTTAACAGAAACATGTTTACAAATATTCCCACGTTTTATTTTTGAAAATCAAATAAAAATATTCTAAAAATTGTACGAGACATCTTACGTTCGATTGTAAAAGAATTATTTGGTCGATTTAATTTCTTTTAGGTTTCGTCTGGGGTGATTCATTTGGAAATTCTTTCTTAAAGCGTGTTCCACCCTTTCAACCTCATTCGTGCAAAGCTCAAGCCTCTTGACAGGCTTCGGTACCAGTGAAATGAATTGACGGACACTGGGATTTATCAAGCCACGTTTTAGCTGTTGGAAAGTCGGTCCAGAGGGTTGAGGTTTTCAGTAAGGAATACTAGCAAGTCTTATTTTTAGAAAACAAGAAATGAGTACTTATATATATAAACATAAACTAAATGTATATATATATGTACAAACCAGTTCAGGGCCGTCTTTACCAGGGGGTGCAAGGGGTGCGGTGCACCCCGGGCGCCCCGCGCCCGGGGGCGCCTGTCGAGCGCTGAATTCAGTGCAGGCTTTACCTATGGTGCAGGGGGTGCGGTGCACACGGGCGCAGGGTCTTAGGCGGCGCCGAGCGCCGCTCGCGACACCTCCAAAGAGTTCAAAACGCCTACTAGAGGGCGCCCTGCACCCGGGCGCTACATGAGCTAGAGCCGGCGCTGAACCAGTTTATTATTTTAAACTACTTACATTTTCAAAGTTTTTCTTCTATATTTAACAACTAGCGACCCGCCCTCGCTTCGCTTCGGTTTATAAGTTTTTCTTTCAAAATTTATTTTCCAAAATTTCGAAATTAAATGTAGCCTATATTAGACACGGATAATGTAGCTTCCTATTTGTGAAAGAATTTTTGAAATCGGTTCAATAGTTCCAGAGATTACCCCCAACATACAAACAAACACACAATTTTACCTCTTTATTATATTAGTATAGATATAGATATAGAACCTGTACAGCATCTCACGTATACAGAAGTAATTCACCAGCTCCCGTGGAACAAATATAGATACGCAATTATTTTATACGACGAGCCGTGTGATGTCGATCGGCTATAGAATACCACCAACGCATATCCTCCCGTGGATGTCGTAAAAGGCGACTAAGAGATAACAAGCGGCTATCATAATCCACTAAACCACCATCCCAGAGGAACTAAACCACCGCTACAAGAGTTTAGGAGGGGGAGAGTGCACGCTGAAATCCAACAGCCGCTGGGCGCGCTCGACTGGCCACGTTACCCCTCTCTCACAGAAGACTACCTTGAAATGTACTGCATTTTCCACTTTATCGTATTTCCCCAATGTACGTACGTGTTTCGGTAGTGAGTGAGATGTGCCAGAGCCCATTCCCATCCTATCCTATCCCTGCCCATTTTCCCAACCCTTTCTCCAAATCCATTCCTATATCTCCAAAGGTAGGCAGCGCATCCGGGGGCGTGCCAACATTTATCATTTTGGACTAATGTTGGCATGTTAATACCTGTGTGTGAGTTAACATGTGTGTAATATGTGTGATTAATAGGTTAAGAAATATGTGTTAATATATCCAGAAGTGAATAGTGAAAGGGCTGTTTGATGTTGATTATGATTTCAGGCTTCTCAATGTCCCATTTTTTTTTTTTTTTTTTTTTTTTATATACTAGTGGGCGGACGAGCAAGCGGTCCCACGTGATGGTAAGTGTTACCATCACCTCTTACCATAAGTGTTACCATGGAAAGACCTCTTGAGGCACTTCGTTCCACAGCCTACGGGTTCGCGGTATAAAGTAATTTTCCCATTGCAGAACACCGGCCTCTTTTAGTAAAATAAAATCTACAGCTTTCAGTGTCATGAGACAGTTGTGCATGAGACAGTTGTGCATGAGACAGTTGTGCATGAGACAGTTGTGCATGAGACAGTTGTGCATGAGACATTGCACTGTAGTGATTTTATATTATTGTTATAACATTGGGACAGGCGTGTCCATTCATTTGATATGAGTGAACTTGTCAAGTGAATTGTCGAATTTAATGTGGAAGCGTCAAAGTGTTCGCACAAAGGAGCTTAATTGAGTACTGATTTATTCATTCTCTGAATCTACCCGTATTTCCCTCTGAACGCATTGGATTGTGTATTGCCAATTCTGTGCAGAGAAGTTTGTATGGTTGTTCGGTGGTGACTGATATTCCGATTAGACTTGATCAGAGAGATAGATAGATAGATAAAACTCTTTATTGCACACCGAAACAAAACGAGACAGTAAAGGCATTGTAACGTATGAAATCCACAAAAGGGGTCTTATCGCTTTAGCAATCTCTGCCAGACAGCCTTATTAAACTAATTATTAAAGAGATATATTCGTAATTAGCTGACCCGGCATTCGTTGTTCTCTCCAAATTTCAATAATACAATAAGTTCAAACAAAAATCCTATAGAAAAAAGCACTTTCAGTTTTTCCCGTATTTTTTCAATTTTCCTTGCAATTTTTCCAATTTTTCTTTCCCTAAAAACCTTATTCGGACTATTAAGAACATTTTTAAATGTAAATTAGCCAAATCGGTGGCGCCGTTCTCAAGTGATGCGCTTACCAACGAACAGCAGTTAATTTTTATTTATATATATATAGATTTATTAAACTGGATTTGTATCCGATGAGATTTGTTAATTAATTTATGGAGGGTTTGACATGATAGTCATAAGGGTTATCGGTTAAACCATATTTCTATAGGGTTATATAAAAAATACCTGCATACTGAATTGCAGGTGTCCATGGGCGGCGGTAGTCACTTACACTCAAGTGATCCGTATGACCGGTAGTGAGTGAGATATGCCAGAGCCCATTCCCATCCCATCCTATCCCTTCCCATGTTCCCAACCCTTCCTCTAAATCCATTCCTACATCTTTAAAGACAGATAGTGCATCCGGGTTTGTGCCAACGATCGGTATTCTGGACTGAAGTTGGTATTATATATATCGCGGATGTCCTTGGATGACAGTATCGTATAATTCTGTCTGTATCTATGTATTAATGTGTGTATCAATGTATTTACATATATACACACATCAAGACATAATTTATTTATTGCGCTATCTACCTTTATTCGCCTACAGATTTCTCCATACCACCTAAAGGTTGCATGGAAATAATCGCTTTAGCGATAAGGCCGCCGCGTTCCGGTTGTATTTCTATTTACCTGTACTTTGTATTTCTCTGTATGTTTTTGGTGTACAATAAAGTGCATCTATCTATTTACACTCTAAGTACTAGTTTGGAAATTTCATTGTACAATTTTGACATTCTATTCTGACCTTTTAAAAAAATCCTTCAAACTTTGTATAAATATGTCATCTTCTGTGAGTGATGAGCGGTTAATTTTCCCGCGTAAATTTCTTAACAATGGATCTAAGGCTTAGCTTTCAAACTATTTCTTGACACAAAGTACGAGAATTCCTTCTAACTGGGTGGGAAGTTTGAAAGTTAGTCAAAGAGACTAAGGATACGGTGACAGGCGAAGCGGGGAGCGATATTTCGAAAGTTTAATTTGGTAAAGGTCAAGATGAATAATACCTTTATAATATAATGAATAATATAATGAATAAACCATCACTATACCTAGTTAGCATACCATCAGCCTATGTCTCTTCATAAGTGGGCAGAGGTCTCTCCCACTACACACGACCTAAGGTTTTTCTCAACCAGCCACTATTGAAAAACAATCTTCAAATAGTTGCGGTCCAATTTGTAATCGAACCCCGGACCTGCGAATTGTATGTGCATTTTTCTTACTAAACTTTAATACTACATACAGTGTTTTTTTTTTTTTACATACTAGAGGGCGGACGAGCAAGCGGTCCCACGTGATGGTAAGTGTTACCGCCGCCCATGGACACCTGCAACACCAGGGGATATGCGGGCGCGCCGCCGACCTTGCAAAATCCTATTCACAGCTCTCTTGAAGAACCCCATATCGTAGCTTAATGGAAAGACCTCTTGAGGCAGTTCGTTCCACAGCCTACGGGTTCGCGGTATAAAGTAATTTTTGGACCGAAAATATTTTTAATTATTTTTTTAAGTATTTCTACCAACTCTTCGCAGAACCGACGTGTAAAGCTATGTATTCAGAAAATAATACTTTAGAATTTATAGAATCTGGTCTGTCGGTGTCTTACACTGCGCTTCCCAATACGTGAACTTCATAGAGTTGTCTACCCCACCGGTTGTAGATACTGGGGCAGATATGATCTACCCATCGTAACTTCAGCATGCCAATTCTATGACCTCATATATTTGGGAGGAGGAGGGTGCACGCTGTGATTCTGCAGTCGCTGAGAGCATCCGACTGGCCAAGTTACCCTTCCCTTACAGAGGACTACTGTGAAATGTACTGTATTTTCCACTAATTTATCCTTTTCCCCTAATTAACGTACGTGTTTCAGTAGTGAGTAAGACATGCCAGAGTCCATTTCCATCCTATCTTATGTCTTTCCATTTCGCCAACCCTTTCTACAGAAGCCAAAACAACAATTTTTAGAAATTTTGTCTGTCTGTCTGTCTGTATGTTTGTACACGCATCACGCAAAAACTACTGCATGGAATTGAATGCAGTTTTCACCGATGTATTGCTAGAGGTCTAACTTAAAATATAGGCTCCATTTTACCGCAGGAAAATATCTTATTCCGATTGTTTTAAATTTAATAAACCGAAGCGAAGTGAGGGCGGGTCGCTAGTCTTATATAAATATCTTATTAGTTGAATAATTTACATCAATGTTCACACATGTTTATCTATAAAAAAATCATAATGATGACAAAATATTCACATTTTATATGGTGCTTACAATTTTTTTTTATAAAAAATAAAATCTTTACCACTTCCGCTTCACTACCATGCACACCACCTCAGACCTCCCTCGTTAGCTACAGTCCAACAATCGAGGCAGGCCGCATTCAGTTGTATCGTAACTTCATTTGAGAGTCTATTGTTAGGCTCCTTGAGGATTATTAATTTGATTTTTTGTGGCTCTAATTCGAAAACTCATTTGCGTGTCATTATTTCGTATTTTTCCGTCGTCCATCATGGAATTTTCTCTAGAGGTTTATTTATGTGCTTTATGTCATATTATTTTTTCTAGTGTTTATTTGAGGGTCTCATGTCATATTATTTTCTCCGGTGACACTGCTTTGTGTCGATTTGAGTGTATTGTAGTTTATTTGACTGCTTTTACGTCATATTAATGCACTTTAGTAGTTTATTCGACGGCATTTTCGTCGGATTAATTTTCTCTAGTGGTTCACTCTGCTACCTTACGTCGAAGTAATTTTCTCTGATGGTTTATTCGACTGACTTATGTCGTAATAATTTTTTCTAGTGGTTTATTTGGCTGCTTTACGTCGTATTAATTATTTCTAGTGGTTTGTGTGAGTACTTTATGTGATTTTAATTTCCTTTAGTAATTTCCGTAAGGGTGCAATGTTGTTTCTAGTACTTTATTCGTGTGTGGAATTCATTAAAACAATAATATACATCTTTTGTTTTTCTCTCTTTCTATAAAGGAGAACATAAAATAGGCGTTGAGCAAATAAAATGCCTTTGAATGGAACAATACTCAAGTTTCAGAGTAATTTGCACAGTACAAACACGTTTGTGGTAGTAAAACTCAACATAGACGGATGACGGCACATTGGGAAGGATAGGGATCAATGAGTATAATCAATGAGTGGGGAAAATAGATGGTCAATTAAAAAACTAAATATTGATCAGTAAATCATTTGATTTTTTTCTATTCCACGCATTCTATTCTATTCACTCCAGTCCGCTCCACTCAGCCCGCTTCACTTTTTTCCTTCCACTCTGCTCCACCCCGTTCCGCTCTACTCTGCACTACTTTACTTCGTGCCATTTCACTTCACTTCCCTCCATATTAATGAGTAAAGAGTCTCCTCTTATTCTATTACCTAATCAACTGTGGAATGCAGTATTAAAAGTAAGAAAGAAAAAATATAGCCGGGGTAGCTGGAATACCTTCCAACTTTCATCTGTATGTTTGCTACCCACTTTAAACACATCACGCCAATTACCTACTGTTTTATGTCATATTGTGTACTCAGCAAAGTTACCAAGTTTGATCGACGACAATAACTGAGACGTCCCGGGAGTAATGTAGTCGACAACTTGCAGATGGGTGATGAGAGAATAAAGACGTCGTTCCAACATTTTAGATCTGGAGTCTGAACGTTTTTAGGCGATAAGATGGAGACAGGATGGATGAGTCATTTAATACAAGTGGGGTACTTTTTGATGACAGTGGTACTAAAACTGTATAATCTTAACGAAAATCTGATGATATGGTCATATTTGACCGTGTGATATCGCCCGGCTTTATAAAAGCACCATGGCATCTCTTCCAGTCGGTGTCGTAAAAGACGACTGAAGGATAACAAAGCCGCTACCACAAGCCCCGAGGACAAGAGTGGACTCGCCAACCCGCTTGACAAACGTGGGGTTTAAGACCATACATTCTTCAGAAAGAGCCAATGTGCATGAGGCAGACCATATTCAGCAATGGACGTTTATAATTCAGCAAGTCACATTTATAATAATTTGAAATTTTATTAAATTTGGAACGTTTATTTTTAAATTTTTATAATTTTTATTATAATTTTTAAAACCAATAACATTTATTTTTATAATAATATGGATAAATTCGCATAACTTAAAATATTAGTAGATGAATTTAGATTTAGGTACATTCTACCGATGGATTAGGCAGGTTCTTGAATGGAGACCGTGTACAAGGAAGCGCAGCGTGGGACACGCTCCATGCATATGGACCTTGAAGAAGTTCGCCGGTGTTGGCTGGATGAGAAGAGCCGAATATCGTTTGTGGTGGCGAGCCTAAGGAGAAGCTGTGGTGATTGTAGGCTAATTGTATGGTATGGTAACAAGTAGAATTATTTTTACATAAAATGTAACTGAAAACAACCGTTTAACATTTACAAACCGAAAATTAATTCGAGTTGCACCTGAAAAATCCCGAAACGGCGGGAGAGCGGCATGTGTTTCCGGTCCGCTTTAATTAATCGCAGAGAAGCGGAGAATTCTGCGGAATAGAGGAAATAGAGTTAAAAAGACGTAGAGTTGGCAATAATTTATTTAATTATATTTATTTTTTAATATTTAAAGCCATACATCCCGCTTGCCCAGAACAATGTGCACGATGAGGTCAATATCGAGCAGTTGACGACAAGTCCTGGTTATGGTATGTATTTATTCTTTATTGCATAGAGTGACAGAAGGCGAACTTAATGCTTTGAAACAATATCCACAGTCAATCTTTAGGCTGTGCAGAGATGGTGAGGTAGGTGTAATGACAGTTAAAATTATGTTACTATTAAATTATGCTCCGAACATATTAAATTGAAGAAATAAATACATATACCTAGTCTAGCCATAAACATTGTTACAAAGAAAATATTGATATTTTTTTACATTATATAATTTTATTTGTAGAATTTGTATTTATTTGTTGGTAGAATAAATAGCTTTCTTAAGTTTTCTTATTAATTTTATATTAATTTATTATTCGTTGCAATTTTAAAATATTGATCTTTTCCAATTAATTGAAAATTAATGGATTGACATGTCATTTCTAGTCATACACAGCTCTATCTACTTTTAAATAACGTGAGGTGGGCGTATCCGGAGCACGGTTAGGAGCATAAATTTGTGCATACCGGATGCGACTCTACTGTCTCTACACCAACTACTTGAGTTGTGTGAAAAGCTGAAACTTAATTAGGTTCCCGATCAGGACATGCATTTTATTGTAATGTGATGGTATTGAACGAAGCGATCCCAAAAATTAAAAGCAACATAATGGTAATCTATCGTATATTGCCACGAGGATGATTTTTGAGGAAATAACACTGAATCCATAACTAAATGCAAAATAATTCCAATACAGTGTTGTAGCGAGTTGTAAAACGCCATCTAGTGACAATATTTTGGAACTAACAAATATCATGCGGTTTTATAGTATATGTTGTTAAAATTGATTTTGCGTAAACCGTTACGCTTAGATTTATTTTAAGTTATTGAGAATTTTTACCAAAGTATTTTGATTTTTTCCCGGATGTCATCAAAATCCACTTGTGCCTCTTTTTCTAAGGAGAGCGGAGTAATATTTTGATGGTGAAACTTTTGAGAAATTTTAATGCCATTGTTATAGATTTAATTAATAACTATCAATAAATAGCAGAGACATAAAAATACAAAAAACACAAAACACATTTCAGAATGCAATTTCTTCCCTATCACACATCCTCTCTCTCACTTTCTATCTATAACGGCACGCGTTTGAATCAACATCTAAGCCGTCGGCTCTTCTATAGAAACCATAGTGTAAATTATTAAAATAGAATGTCTATAAAGTGTCAAAAGGGTGGACTATGCACTTTTGGTGGACTATGGTGGACTATTGAGGATTATGCAAGAATAATGTAAAAACAAGTGCTTGATCAAATCACAAACAGCCGTTAAACCGTAACCGTTACCGCCAATCCTTTTGTCGTTATCCTTTAGTCACTTTTTAAAAAACCCACGGGATTCCACGGGAAAAGATCTAAAGCCCACCCATACTACACCGTCAGATGCACTATAATTATTATGTTATTATAACCAAATGCTTGCCGAAATTGAACCTAGGAACCTTCGTATTTGTCATCAATATTGAAAAAGACTAGAAAAATTGAAAAATCATACGTGGTTAACATCATCACATCAAAGAAACCTTGTTAACAACTTCTAGAGGGGCTGAAGAAGATGTCGAGGGGTTCACTAGAAAGTCAAATTTGAAACTTAAGTACTTATTAAGTTTTTTTTAAGGATGAGGGCGGCAGACGAGCATACAGTCCACCTGATGGTAAGTGCATACTGTCGCCCATAGACATCCGCGATACATGCCAATATCAGTCCGAAATGACAAACGTTGGCACGCCCTCAGATGCGCTGTCTACCTTTGGAGATAAAGGAAAGGATTTGGAGAAGGGGTCGGGAAAATGGGGAGGGATAGAAATGGAGCACATCTCACTCACTACCGAAACACGTACGTACATTAGGGAAATAAAGTGAAGTGGGAAATGCAGTACATTTCAAGGTAGTCTAATAAGTTAGTTCAACGTAATAAGTTTGTTTCATTTTCAAAACACATATAAAATAAATAATACAAGAGCTGTGAACATTGAACACTATTAGACTGTAACGTGCCCGCCATAGAGTGCTTGTATAACATATCTAGTATTTATTCTCAAATCGATGGTCTTTGTGGAATGAACTGCCTCAAGAGGTCTTTCCATTAAGCTACGATATGGGGTTCTTCAAGAGAGCTGTGAATAGGACTCGCCCGCATACCCCCTGGTGTTGCAGGTGTCCATGGGCGGCGGTAACACTTACCATCACGTGGGACCGCTTGCTCGTCCGCCCACTAGTATATATATATTAAAAAAAAATCCGTAACGATTGAACTCTTAATGTCACCTTTGTTACATAAACCTTTCCCATATCCCTCCTCCATTCTAATATTTTCTTCAAACTTCCGGAAATTGGGTTACCATCGTTAATCACCGGACGTGACACGGGGCTCCAACTTCCGGTTCCGAAGGCTTTCAGGGGGCGAGATTACTGAAACCCGTAAAGTTTTCTTTAGAAACTTTCATGTGAGGCTACAGGATGCGTTGAGATACCGCAAGTTTCTTTTAAGTTGAAAAAGATACAGTTATGTATCTCGCGGGCGGTATTATTTTGCCTTCTTTATTTTATTCTTATAGAGGCTGCGATGCTTAAAGATTTTAGAAATTTAGATTTAGAAAATATAATTATTGGGAATACTGTCCTCCGTAGAAACAAGTCCACATACAGTCCACCGCGATACATGCCAACATTAGTCCGAAATGACAAACGGTGGCACGCCCCCGGATGCGCTGTCTACCTTTGGAGATATAGGAATGGATTTGAAGAAAGGATTGGAAAAATGGGGAGGGATAGGATGGGATGAGAATAGGCTCTGGCACAACTCAATCATTGGGCACAACTCAACTCACAACTGAAACGTACATTGGGGAAATACGATAAATTGAGAAATGCAGTACATTTCAAGGTATTCTTCTGTGAGAGAGGGGTAACGTGCCCAGTCGAGCGCGCCCAGCGGCTGTTGGATTGCAGCGTGCACTCCCCCCCCTTATTTATAAATAAAAACTTACTGTACAGTACTAATATAATAAACTTATTAATATCAAAGATCATATTAATATAATGCTGCAGATATTATAGGCGATGGTACGTTAATCATTGAGGAGTGAATTTCGGACCATAATCCACCACGCAGCCCAATCAAGATTGGTGGATACACATATTGCAGATTTTTTATCTCTAGCATGCGGGTTTCACAATGATTTTCATCATCTTAAGTAGAAACTCAGCGGTACGGGCCGTGATTCGAACTCGCGATCACACGAATGTGAGTCGAGTATAGATACCCCTAGGTTTGATGGCGGTGATCCGCTCGGTACGTCATATATAAGCTTCAAATAGCCTAGGCCTCTGTCATTTATCATTAATAAAATCTTTGTATTACCGTCCCTTTATACAGAACCCGAGTATTGTGCGCGACGTGCCCTTTACCGACTTTCACAAAAGCTATATTCTCTATTTTTATTCGCCCTTTACCAAAAATAGAAAACAAACAATACATTATATTCACGACCTTTTGGAAAATCAATTTAATCATTTCAACAAATGGAATTACGAGTATACGTGTCACTGAAATATTGCAAAAACTGAAAATGTTCTGTTCAACATTGAGAGCGAAATCGATTCTATCAGTTCTAAAAATGGGATATTTTTTCGTAAATTATTGTTCATTTCTTGTATTTTTAGTCACTACCAACCGTGCCAATGGCTCGTCAAATAATAAGTAAATAATTCGTGTTGAAACTTCACCAGTAAATAGTAACGTTTTAATCCGAAGCATTTAAATACTGCGCAGTATAATGAAAGAAAATTCCTTTCTGAAAACTACATAAAGTAAACCGATAATAAATTTTCATATCCCGCGTGCCCTTGGTGAAAAAATCCGACCCCTCGCAAATTTGTGGCGACGAATGGTAACCATGCTCTGTCCGTATAAAACAAATAGACGGGTATGTTAGCCATGTTAGTCATGATAACAATATTAGCCGTTTTTATATATTGTTATTATTTCAAGCTATTTTTTTTTGGAAACTACGATCTAAAGAAGTTAGTAGAATAGGGATTAGTGACGATGAGATAATAGGACGGTTAAGAAAAAATAAAACGCTTTAATCATTTTAAATTTTATTGAAATTTTATGAAAGTAAAAAACGAATCAAATTTGAAAAATGCTGTAACTGAATATTGACATATTATTATTAAAAGGAAAATACTGAAAGTGGCAGCAAATTTATAAGGTGAGCTAGTTTTTGCTTCTCTGGTGACAGGAGGGGGAGAGTGCACGCTGCAATCCAACAGCCGCTGGGCGCGCTCGACTGGCCACGTTACCCCTCTCTCACAGAAGACTACCTTGAAATGTACTGCATTTCCCACTTTATCGTATTTCCCCAATGTACGTACGTGTTTCGGTAGTGAGTGAGATGTGCCAGAGCCCATTCCCATCCCATCCTATCCCTGCCCATTTTCCCAACCCTTTCTCCAAATCCATTCCTATATCTCCAAAGGTAGGTAGCGCATCCGGGGGCGTGCTAACATTTGTCATTTTGGACTAATGTCGGCATGTATCGCGGATGTCTATGGGCGACAGTAGCCACATACCATCAGGTGGACTGTATGCTCGTCTGCCGCCTTCGTACATAAAAAAAATAAAATTCGCGGCCCTCCATGGACTTTGTATTTACATTCTTAGTAATTTAAATTTATTTGGTTATTTAAAAATAGTTTGTTTCGTTGATCATGGTTTGCTGCCCATTTAGTATTATTGCTGCCCGGTTTAATACAAGCCTTATTATGTCAGGGATAAAAAAAAAAATCAAAAATGAAAAACGTTGAGACAGAATATTAAAACGATGTTATTACAGAAGTTCACGTCAAGCATTTTAGTCATTTTAGGAAACATTTACTTGTCAATTTAAAAGTTACATTTTTAAAATGAATGCATAAAATATATGTCCCGTGAACTTGGCCTTAACTGTATTATAAACTAGCTGTTGCCCGCGACTTCGTCCGCGTGGACTTTAGTTTTTGGGTTTCCCCAGAATTTCTAAAGTTTCAGCCAATTCGACTGAACAGTTATTTTATAGCATTTTTATCGAACACAAATGTTCGACGTGATTCTTTAAATTGATATATATTTTTTATTTATGCACTGATTGAAATAAAACAAACACTAAATTTTAAGTGAAGCTAACCACAATACATTAGTGAAAACCGCACCCAAATCGGTTAAGCCGTTTCTAAGATTAGCGCGCACAAACGCACAGACAAAGACACAAAAATTCTAACAATCATTGTTTTGGGTTCTATTGCGTTGATAAAGGCCCACAATAATATTATTCTATTACAGTTACATTTTTATTATATGTAATATATTTATTTCTATCAGAAGAATGGTTAAATTATAATAGTCCAGGGTATCCATTCATTTCATACGAAACGAACTCCAGAGGGGTGAATACAAGAAAAATCTAATGAATAACTGTCCATCACAGCGGCATTTACCCTAACTCAACTGTTTTCACCACTCCAAATGAATTCTCCGTGTTTATTCCTGGAAAGTTTTTCATTCTGATTTTATATGATGAATAACTGGAGAATGTATTGCAGAAATATTGTGGTTGCAATATATTTTATGCATTTGTTTCTATAATGTCAATAGATATTATAGGTATTGTAGGTGTTGTTATAGCCATAGCATATCTATTCTATAACGCGGTATCGTGGTCACCGGAGGGTATCTATTCTATATTGTGGTATCGTGGTCACCGGAGGGTATCTATTCTATATCGTGGTATCGTGGTCACCGGAGGGTATCTATTCTATATCGTGGTATCGTGGTCACCGGAGGGTATCTATTCTATATCGTGGTATCGTGGTCACCGGAGGCACAACAATAAATATTCACTTTATTTTGTTTTTTAATTATTATCATTTCATTTCATATGTTGTTGCCAATAAAATATTAAACTGTTTTCTCTCTATTCTTGAGTCTCATTCGTGAGTTTAAATTCTCGGCTCTTATAACTGAATTTCAACTTAAGTACGGATTTGGAAATTCACGCTAATACCTATGTCTTCGTCACCATCCACAAACCTTTTGTCGTTCGCTGCTGGACATGGGCCTTCCTCATGCACATTGCCTTGGCACAAGACTTGACGCTTGACCAGCGTGGCGTTTTAAGGCGTTAAATTGCCACCTTGGCCATGCGGGTTGGCGAGTGTACTCTTTTAGAGGTGATGTAGTTGCTCGGGACTAATGGTAGCAGCTTTGTTATCCCTTTCACAACACCCACAGGAGAAGATGGGTTCTATTCTAGGCTATAGAGCAGCATCACCCCATCCCTTCCCGTTTAAAAGTCATACATCCCACATGCACAAGACAATGTGCCACGAGGAAGCCCGTGTCCACCATTCAACGATAAAGAGGCTGTTAACGGTTTACAGTATTATTTTGCCAATGTAATTTACTGTATGTCTTTTTCAACGAATTTTTGTTTCCTTGTATATTTAAGACAAAAATTACTACCAAAAAAGTAAATTTACTAATCCCATAAACCCTAAATAAACACACAGTTTCCCCTTTCTGAAATATAACAAAAAAAAAAAACTTTATCTTCCCGCCCTTAATAAAAATAATACTCCTATAACAAATGACCACAATCTCGGAAGGGTACGGTGCCCTTATTTTGAGATATTAAATTGTACGAGCGGCTTCATAACTTGAGATCAACTTGAAAAAGTACCCACTTTTGTTGGATAGCCTTTATATGTTAACTGAAGGAATGACATCTTCCTTTAGTTGCGTTTTGCCTTCAATGGCGGGAAAAGATTGGATATCGAAATGGGATTTTTATAAAATAGGCGGACAGATGGTACGCCTGACCGAAAATGGGCCATCTTCTTTATTTATTTATAACTGTATTTATTTATACAGAGATTTTTATAACTTGTCTCAAGAGTTATACCAATATTGGATGTGCAATGTTCATGGGCTTATTACTAAGTATATAATGTATACATGAACTAATACATTTTTTGAAATAAGTTATTGCACTGTAAGGTACGAATGATACAGAGCCCCAAACAAGACATTATAGAATTCTTGTCTGTCTGTTTGTCTGAACGTGAAACACACAAAAACTACTGAACGGAGTTGGAGGAAACTGGGCACAATTATAGTACAATTAATAATTGTGCCGCGGGGCTATACGCGGGCGCACAGACGGCCATAAGATGACGGCGTGACGTAAGCGAGAGGCAAATGAAGGCAAGCGTGTTGTCAATGCGCATGCGGCACGGAGTCAACTAAGCGAAGACGATTCATACCGAGAGGACGGCGTGCCGTCCACTATTTTCACTTCTAAATCTTTAAAATATACTGTCAACCACACAACTTTAAATTCTTTTTTTAATACTCTATTTCGAGGTGGTGCTGATCTGGTGATAAGGTGTTAAATGGACCTGCATTAAGCGGCATGAGAGCGGCGTGTGCTCCGACCGACGCGGCGCGGCGTGCGCGACTGATTGCTATCGCACCCCACTTTAGTATCCATATCTTACTTTACTATCTACTGTAGTACTTTCAGTTTAGTATCTTTAGTATCCACGGCAGCAGGCCGCAGCGCATAACATCGCAAAAATCCTCTTGAATCATTTGCATACATTTTATGTAAACCATCGGACAATAGAGGCGGGCCGCCTCGCGACGCAGCTCAGTGCACTGGCGGATCACTCGTCACCTCTATTTATGCGTTGACGAGATGCACTACGACGCAGACCGTCTCAATGTGCCTCGAATGGACGCAGTTGACGGATGTAATTTGACAGTTATTCGCTGTGCGCTGACGTAATGAATTAAACGTCAACAGCTAACTGACTTAAATTATCCTAAATTATGACTTAAATACTTATGCAACAGCCTCTGGGCGCGCTCGACTGGCCACGGTATCCCTCTCTCACAGAAGACTACCTTGAAATGTACTGCATTTCCCATTTTATCGTATTTACCCAATGTACGTACGTGTTTCGGTAGTGAGTGAGATGTGTTAGAGCCCATTCCAATCCCATCCTATCCCTCCCCATTTTCTCAACCCTTTCTCCAAATCCATTCCTATATCTGCAAAGGTAGGCAGCGCATCCGGGGGCGTGCCAACGTTTCTCATTTTGGACTAATGTCGGCATGTATCGCGGATGTCTATGGGCGACAGTATCCACTTACCATCAGGTGGACTGTATGCTCGTCTGCTGCCTTCGTATTTAAAAAAAAATATATTGTGTTGAACTGCTGCCTGCTGAGTCTGTAATGTGCGTTGTCGCAGTTTTGCAGTGCCAGCTCAAAGAGGGCTGGATACGGTACCTTTAATCAGGTAGATTGTATTTTACCTCTTTCTACAAAAAATTAAAATGTTAAGATCGTATCTCCCCCACCAAACTTCAGAAATTACGTTATATTCAAATTTCAGAACCCCTTTTTTATTGTTCATCGTCTCAACTTATTGTTTATTCGCGGAGTTGTCGTGGAGTCCTTTAATAATTTATATGCTTCATTAGGAAGTTTTAATGTATTTGAACCTCTGCGGAACGCGAATATGTTGAAACAAAAACATTTGGGATTCAATGAGATTGTTTGCTGGTGTTTAGGCGTTTCGAGGTGGTGTTTATTTTTGTACAAGTGTTCACATGTGTTAAGCGCCTTTTTAGATAACACAAAATAAAATAGGTACCGTAATGGTATATGCTATTATTCGTTCAACAATCCTGTTCCTGTTTTTCTAATTTATAACCCTGATTTATAAATATTTTATGCCTATTAGTTGTGGCCCGCGACTTTGTCTGATAGGTCCACAGTAAATAGATAGATATTTAGAATGGTTATAAAATATCTTTGTGGCCTTTAATCGTTTTCACGTATTATAACATGGTGCGCTGGATCTGTCAATTGGTTGTCACTATCGATTATTCATTACGATTATCGATTTTCGTTGTAAACTGTTTGTAATCGATTGGCTATACGCTAGTTTATTAAAAAAAATAAGTTGTGATATTATTTATTATTATCAATAAAGTCTAAATATTCGGCTGTATGTTTATTTTCTTCAATATATATGACGTCGCGGGTTACACCTGCCGTGGTCCTGAGTAGGCGTGGTCACGAGTTGACTAACCGCGGGTTATAAAAAGGTAGTTATAAATAAAAGGTAAACGAAAGCTTTTAATTTTACACGTTTAGACTCGATTTAGAATATAAAACGTGTACAAAATGCGAAGGTTTAAAGAGCTTTTCATTAGGGAAAAAAAGTGGCAGACGAGCATAGACGTCCATAGACATCGGCGACACATGTCAACATCAATCCAGAATAGCAAACGTTGGCACGCCCCCGGATGCGCTACCTGTCTTTGGAGATATAGGAATGGATTTGGAGGATAGGTTAGGAAACCTATCCTCCAATAGGATCTAAGGGGGAGGGATAGGATAGAATGCGATATAAATGGGCTCTGGTATATCTCACTCACTACCGAAACACGTACAAATATTGGGAAAATAGGATAAGTCTTCTATTTCAAGGTTCAACCTACGTAAGGTATGCCTAAAAATATGTCAAAGAATGAAAAACGTATGGATTGCTTCGGTACGTTATTTAGTTAGAATGAGTGATTTAGTGGAAATGCCATGAGGTAAGTGCTTCTCTCATATTACGATCAAAGGGTGAGAATGTTTCAAACATTTTCTTCTGCATCAATTTTGTCAACGGATTGCAGGTTATACAATTCATACTTGACCAATTTCATATTTGTACATGTTGGCCGATTCTTTAAAGTATAATATTGGATAGTTTCAACGAAATCCATCTAGTTATTTTTGCGAAATGCGTGAGAATAAATAAACATTCAAAAATCTATCTAGATATATTCTATCTGATCACGGCGCAAGTTTGCGGTCCTATTGCACGATTTGATAGTACCGCCAAAATAAATTAAACATTTTCCTATTGGATTACGTTACAGTTTTTAACATTTCTCAGTTTAGTGTTTCACGTTTATCTATAGAAGGAATGGAAGTATGCTAGGTAATCAAATAGGAGTATACTTCCTATGTATTAAAAAAAAAATATAACATGTATTAAAAAATTAAAAGTAATTTAATATAAAAAAAACAGTCGCATAATTTATCAAAATGACAGGGAAGGCTTTGAAGTATTCACAGGAAATACTCGGGAGTATTTCCTGTGAATACTTCAAAGTGAATACTTCAAGGGTGTTATGGTCGCTTGCACGAAATCTAGTGTAAATTTTGACAGACTGAATCACAATTCAGTGCAATTGAAGTGGACTGAATTGCAATTGCATCTGCAATCCGTGGTGTCGCAACATCACGTATTTGATAACTTCAAAGATAATTTTATACATAGAACGTTAAGCTTGGAATGTTAAAAACTGAAACTTGATCAGATGGGAAAATATTTAATTTTTTTTGGCGGTGATCAGATAGAACAAGAAATCGCACGATCAGAGCGGAATAATCCCTTTCTTCAGTAATGTATGAGAACCAATTTATACAGATAAAAATGTAAACGTTCGTTTGTTCTAAATCTTAAATCTCCGAAAGTTCTTCACTGATTGCTTTGAAATTTTGACACAACGTTATCATAGGGTAACAACATGCTTTTTACCCAAAAACCGGTAAAAACAGGGTAAGTGCCATCTGTTGGGCAGCCACAGCAACGCTTGGCCGGCTACAGCTAGAATTAATATATTAATCTTATCTTCTATTCTAATAAAATAAAGAGGTAAAATTATGTGTTTGTATGTTGGGGTTTATATCTGGAACTACTGAACCGATTTCAAAAATTCTTTCACAAATAGAAAGCTACATTATCCGTTTCTAGTATAGGCTATATTTTATTTTGAAATTAAAAAAAAAAGACGTATAAACCGAAGAGAAGCGAGGGCGGGTCGCTAGTTTAATATATTAATGTCACTACACTAGTGTTTTTTGCGTAATGCGTGAATAAACAAACATAAAAAAAATCTTTATTCCACCGAGGGTGCGATATTATGGTATTTAACAATCAGAAACAAAGTAATTATGTATTATATACTGTTAAATCGTCATATTTATACTGTAGCGTACGCCTTTCTGTTAGGACGCCACCTCAAGGTTACATTGCGCAGAAGGCTTAAGCAAATGGCATATTAATGAAGTGGAATTAAGCTAGCTTCCGTACGCGCTCGGGTAACTTAACGGCGACTTAAATAACCGTATGTATGTTTAACTCAAGTTTAGTTTACATACGAGGTTTCTTTGCCATGCGTATAGAGTATAGAGGAAGATAAACGCAAAGACAAACGAAGTATTCAGAGTCGAACAAATATGTTTTTAAACAAATGCTGGTCCGACTAGGACTGGGTGCTTTTGCACAGTAGCTAATGACAGTAACAACATGGTTAAATGAACATTATCTTTTAAGTAAAACACTTGATTATGTCAACCTTATGTATGTATGTATTATGTATGTATGTATAAATGTATATATGCATGTATGTGTGTGTAAATTTATATTTAAGTTATATTTATGTACTTAGTGTAATAGTATCAAAACGCTATTATATTTAGCGGCACTACCCTTAGCCTGCTCTCAACCACTAAAGGTTAGCTGAAAGAAAATGCTATATAGCATTAAGTTCGCCTTTGTACACACATTTTGGTGCAATCAAGAATTTATCTATCTATTTATCTTACCTATCTAACACAGAGCACCCCTTGGAAATCATTAAGGGGTTTCGGGCCATAATCCAAAGTGTGGGCGCAGTGTGGAATGGTGGATACACATGCTAATTTTTTTTAATATTCTGGCACATGCTGGTTTCCTCGCGATGTTTATCTCCACCGACGAGCTAGTGATAATTTTTAGAAATCCGTACTTAGCTGTGTTTCTGTGATGCCTAATGACACACAGCGCTGAATCCGTATCCTTCCTAAAATCAACCTACTACCCTCAAATAACCATACTCGGCGGGACGTGTATGTTACCGGGCAGTTTCGCACGAACGTATAATAGAACATAAGAAATTCCTTATTCCAGTGTACTCTTGACTCTCTCCCAGGTCGATTAGTGTTGGGTTAATTTCTATCTTTCATCTTCATAACCATTTCTCTCCAAATAGATCGGTAGGGGAGAGAGCATGCTTCATTCCCAGAGCCGCTGGGCGCACTCGACTGACCACGTTACCGCTCTCTCACAGAAGACTACCTTGAAATGTACTGCATTTCCCACTTTATCTTATTTCCCTAATGCACGTAAATGATTCGGTAGTGAGCGAGATGTCCCAGAGCCCATTCCCATCCTATCCCTCCCCATTTTCGCAACCCTTTCTCCAAATCCATTCTTATATCTCCAAAGGTACCCTAGGTAGCGCATCTGGAGGCGTGCCGACGTTTGTCATTGTGGACTAATGTTGGCATGTATCGCGAATCTCTATGGCCGACAGTATCCACTTACCATCAGGCGGAGTGTATGCCGCCTCCGTCCATAAAAAAAAATTAAGGTTATTTTAAAAAGATTGCTTTATTATTTTATATTAGGAATCAAATGAGAATGAAATTATTGTTAAGATATTTTTTCTGTAAAAGAAATTTTGTCTGTAATGAAAGCATGAAAATAACTAGGTAGGTTCAAACCTTGAGGTAAATGCTAATTACCTTAAGATTGTCTATTCTCGATTCACATTCTAATCGTCTTGATTTCGAATTCCGGCTTGTTCCACTAAGTTTCCACTTAAGTACGTATTTTTCAAATTGGCTATCGTTTCACCATAAAATAATTTTATGTAAAACGTGTGTAGCAGAAACGTACGTGTAAATACGGCTTTACGTCGCCTTCTTTCCACCCATTTGTCATTAGCAAATGCCTATAGATTAGAGGAGATTTATACGAGACCTAATTACCCAATATACGTTAAGGGTACTAGGGTTAAAATAGAAAAATAATATATACGAGTACATAATGTATTGGCCTACAAGGAGATTGAGTGATTTTCTTTTTGTGATTTTCGAGGAAATACACATATAGTCATGTGTCCTATCGGCTTTGTGGTGTCAGCCGAGTTTAGAATGCCACCACCCTCATCTCCTCCCGTGGGTGTCGTAAAAAGCGACTAAGGGATAACAAAGAAGCTACCACAAGCACAAGCCTTCAACCACGTCAATATTGGAGTCGCCAACGTGGCATTTTAAGACCATAAATCCCTCATGTGCAAGGCAATGTGCACGAGGAGGCCCATGTGCAGCAATGAACGGTCTATTCCGAATATTAAGTTATGAATGCTCATCAAATGCCTCACGAGTCACTTGCGAGTCTAACCTCGATTTTCCTCATGTCTCCTCACTTCTTTGATTATTTCTTCCGTAGGTACTGCACAAAGTGACAAAAGACTGGCTTAATGTTAGAAAGCATTTCTCCCAATTAATCCTTGTGCCATGCAGAGACGGTGCGATAGGTACAATGAACGTAATTTAAGTAAAACTATATTTAATAGTGACACGTATTAATTAAATACATATTGTAAATAAATATACGCATATACATACTTGCATACGTATATATATATATATTATCTTATCTATATATATAAAAGAGGATGATGGTATATTTGATGTTAATAGACTTCGACACCGTTTGACCAATCACCATGGAAGTCAGATATATATATTTTTTCATGGAGAAGGTTTTTATGCTATCGACTTTGTTGTAACTCGCCACTAGATGGCGCTGCAGCACATCAACTTTTATGGCAGGACAACGTCTGCGGGGTTTTGCTAGTATATGTAAATAAATACATACCACACATAGGTACATATAAACATACATACGATTCAAACATAATGTAATATACGATTAATAATACCTGCTTAAAATACGCGACTGTCTTTCTAATACTGACGGGCAGATCATTCACTTCTATTATTATCAAATGAGGCTTCTTTATTATTATTGCATTATTGTCTTCATTCATTGAGTTCAGGAACGAAATCCTAAAAGCTATGTCCTTATCTGGAGACCGGTTTCAATACACTTGACAGTTCTGTTCAGCAGAATGTCTTTTATCTACATTGTTCATAGGGCCTCCTATCACACATATACGTCCGTTGTGATCTAGATATTTGATAGCTGATAAATTGGTGTCCAATAATATACTCGTTTGAGGACATTAAAAGTTACGTCAAGGAGATAGGAATACGTCACTGAAGGTGGAGCTGCTCCAGATGGAGTCGGACTAAAAGTCTAACAATTTTAAGACAAACTTGCTGGTTTAGTTTTCGAAGTCTATTCATTTTGTGCCACGATGTGAGACCTAGATTATGACCTTAAGAGATTATGAGACTAATACACAGATTTCGATTTAGAGATTGGATAGACGTCTGACGTAAAAATCCTTACATAACCAAAAGTTCAAAGTTTAAAGTCGAGAACGGTGTATATCGAGAAATGCGAACTTTTAAGTTTGATCTAATCAACATTTTCCACTTGACATACATATGAAACATTTTATTATGAGAATTTTAACACATTTTTTACAAATTTAATTCTTTTCATTATATTAGTCAAATAAAAAAAATATATAAATGCACAAGTATAAATGTTCTTTCTAAGTTTAGTGAACTAAGTTTCTAAGTTTAACATTTCGCTGTTTAGAACAGATTACATAAATGATTATAAAATTTAGCAACCGTCTGAAATAAGTGAGTTAAAAAACGTCGTGTAAAGACGTATGACGAGATAAAGATGTATGCCCTACGCACGCCCGTTCTGTTCCGACTACAGACCACCCATCCCAATAGAAGTGCAATGGGTAAAATTTCTAAAGAAATCAAACTGGCATTCACCTGAAGAGAAACACTAAATTAGGGAAGTGACTACTATTCCGATTATGGTTTCCACACCAGTTTACAAGCTCAGATAGGCATCGTAATGAACGAAAACTATGTTTTATTTTTTTATTGGACGAAGGCGGCATACAGTCCACCTGATGGTAAGTGGATACTGTCGTCCATAGAAATCCGTGATACATGCCAACATTAGTCTAAAATGACAGACGTTGGCACACCTCTAGATGCGCCTAGGATACCTTTGGAGATATAGGAATTGATTTGGAGAAAGGGTTGTGAAAATGGGGAGGGATAGGATGGGAATGGGCTCTGCCACATCTCACTTACTATCGAAACGTACATGTATTAGGGAAATAAGATAAAATGGCAAATGCTTTGGCATTTCAAATGGTATAAAGTGGCATTTCAAGGTAGTCTTCTGTGAGAGAGGGGTAACGTGGCCAGTCGAGCGCGCCCAGCAGCTATTGGATTGCAGCGTGCACTCTCCCCCTCAACAAACTAAAGTGAGCTCAAACCAATGTCTCCATTCCGACCAATGTCTCTATTTCACGAGATAAGCTTAGCTTTTGTAAATCTTCTCTTATTCTTATTACACAGATTTACAAATAAAAATATTACAATAAAGTTTGGGACGTGAATTAGTACTATACTCATCAGACTATTTCTCTCCACTGTTGAATATAGGCTTCTCCCAAAGCTCGCCACAGCACACGATCCTCGGGTCTTCTCATCCAACCACCACCGGTGAACATCTTCGGTCCACGTGGCCGGAGGGTCCCACACTGCGCTTCCCGGAACATAGCTTCCATTCGAGGACTCGTATACTCCATCGGTTATCCGTCCTGGGGCTAGTATGACCTACCCATTGAATCGGCAAGTTGAAGTGGCAACTTGCCGATTCTTCGAGTCTTACCCCCAAAAAAATTCTGAGCTCCATCTCCATAGCTCACTGATTGACCTTGAACTTATGGATCAGGCCTACCGTTACTCACGTTTCGGCACAATACGTCACAACCGGCAGGACGCACTGATTTAAGACCGTGTATAAATCAATTCAAATAATAATAAAAAATCTTGAATTCAAATGTCACTTTTTTTCTGAAGTGTTTCATTTCATTCATTCATTTCATTTCTGCAACTAATATTTGACTATTTGAAGTACTTGCAGCATATATGCTTGCATGCTTACATGCTTGCTATTTGACTATATTGCAGCATAAAAGTTAATATATTTGTCCATATTTATATATTATGTATATCTATAGTATAGGTTTTTGTCTTCTCTATTTTAAATATTGTAATGTACATATTTGACCAGTCACTCATAATTATAATTTACTTTTACATTTATCTACACACCCTATAGGCCCAAGAATTATATTCAACGGCGCACACCACTGTTACACCCGCTTCACGCGTCTTGGTTCCGTCTGAAAATCAGTGCTGTATGCTGTTTTTACGGTATACAGCGTGTACTGAGACGGATACCCCTTCGACACACAGTTTTTATCACCTTGTTTTAATTTCATTTTTTTGTTTGCATAACTATGTTTAATTAATTTTTAGAATAAGACATTGTCACGTTATTGCGATCTCTTGTGTGTATAAAATAAAAAAATCTATCTATCTATCATTTCAGAAAAAAAAAAGTGAATATCTCGGAAACTATTCGTATAGATCTGGACCCCTTTCGCTTGCCACACGCATCTCTAGATAGATTTTCCACACATTTGTTTCGTAACGGTGTAAACGCATCCCACATTTATAAATGGAGTCAGTTAATTTACATTTGAATGTCCGCCCGGGCCATTGTTTATTCGACTGTACTCTGTGTATAGAAAGCTAACCTGGCCATCTGTACTTACTGACTTTGTACTTCCTTGAATATAAGTATTTTTATAACATTTAAATTCCGTTTACCTAAGTAAAACTAGGAGAAATATATTAGAGTAAAATATCTAATATATAGGAGAAATATATTAGAGGTCTTGACTGTGTTTTTACCCAATTATAAAAGTAATGGTAATTGTTGTAAATGTAATTGTATGATAAATATTTTTATATTTGTAACCAGCTGTTGCTAGCGGGTTAGCGTGGATATAATTGCGTTTATTTTACAATTATTTATCATACAGCGCAAATTAAAAAAATCACACACCATCAACTATATGCTTATTAAAATTTATATACGGTTATTTTATATACCTAAAATAAACGTATATTTATATGTAGGTATATATTTTTAATTTTTTTAAATATGCAGTGGTAGCACAAGTTAGTTGATATGAGATATTTTTGAAATAAATATTTCATTTAGTTTTAATTAAATTTTCATGGATGCTTTGCTAAATACTACTCGTAAACACAATAAAATACAACAAAAACCCCTTTTTTATGTGAATTAAGTCAGAATCATGAACAGAATCCATGGTTTTAGGCTTTGGGAATTATTCGATTGCATCCTGTAAATTTTAGGGGTGGGGGGGGGGGGGTGAAGAATACTGTAATCCAAGAGGCGCTGGGCGCGGCCGATTGGCGAGTTACCCGGACCTCAAATAAGACTGCTGCAGAATGGCCGTAAATATTAGTGTTTCGTGGGTGAATGAAATATACCAAAGTCCGTTTCCTATCAGGCAGATTGTCAGCTTGCTAGGGCATATAATATACACTATATTTTTCTGAATCTCTGAAGACTAACCAGATAATTACATAAACAAGTTGACAAATAAAGCCACAGTATAAGTAGAAAAGCAGTAAGCTATCTACAATCTCAATAATATGTCGCACGCACGCAAGCATAAAATTCACGCGATTATAACGCTAGCAGCAAATATCATTGAGGCCAAATCTCATTGATATTTCCGAATATTAGGTAAAACACTGTTTGTTTGTTCTTTTACACGTGATTTTCCATTAAACATAAACATATTAGTCTAGAAGTCTAGGTAGACACAAATACACCAGAGGCGATTCCCTATTATATCCCTTCCCATATTTCAAAACCTTTCCATTCCGAAAGGTGTCCATGGGCGGCGGTGACACTTACCATCACGTGGGACCGCTTGCTCGTCCGCCCACTAGTATTAAAAAAAAAAGAAAAAAGGTAATCAGCAGCACATCCGGAGGCGTGTCAACGTTTGTCATTCTGGACTGATATTGGCACATACTACGGTTTCCATACATACTACGCAGGGCGACAATATCCACTTAACACCAGTTTTGTCACCTAAAAAAACACCCGTTTAATACTTGAAAAATATTACGATTTTATTTATAGTTTAAAAAATATATACCTACATCTTATCTTCCTTACTGCTAATTGCTAAACTGTGGTAAAACTTTACTATTTGTTTCTGACTAATATGCGGGAACCAATCAGTAGAGTGCCTTAGTTTGTGAGTAATATGTTGACTAATATCTAAAAGTTGGCTTTCAGTACTAGAACTGTTACGGTTTGTACTTCGCTTTTTACTTAATTGTAGCATCAGAAAGAGGAGAAGGGAAGGGACTTTATTGTATCGAATATTCTAGATGTTAAGACTAGTAAAATATTCTCATCCCATCTCCTCCCGTGGGTATCGTAAAAGGCGACTAAGGGATAACAAAGCCTCTACCACAAGCGCTCAGGAATTACACCACTTTTACAAGAGTGGACTCGTCAACCCGCTTGCTTAGTCAGCGTGCCATTTGACGTAACCACCATGCACAAGACAATATGCTGAGGAGGCTCGTGTCCAACAGTGGATTGTAACAGGCCGTGAGATAGGGATAATGTGGCCAGTCGAATGCGCCCTGCGGCTGTGGGAATGCAGCTTAAATTGTATAAAAGAAATATCTTTTGAATTCATATTTTTATTTATTCTCACTAATATTTACCCAAATTGCTTGTAAAAAGTCACTTTCGAAAATGCAGTCAATCATTAAAAATATGAAAATCGTTTGCACAGAGCCAACAGTGTAGCTATCTCAATTATCAGCCAGCACCCAGAGGGCATACCTTGATTGTGTACACTTTAGATTAATTGGCAACATGTTTGCGGTTAGATTAAGATCCGGGCGCATATTTGCAGTTTTGATTGCTAACTCTTACTATATTTATTTTGAAAGATGAAGTAAATTTCACACGAAAAAATATCGCCTTTATCATATATTTACATCTATACTAATATAATAAAAATGTAAAACTGTGTTTGTGTGTAGTTATGTTGGGGGTAATCTCTGGAACTACTGAACCGATTTCAAAAATTCTTTCACAAATAGGAAGTTACATTATCCGTGTCTAATATAGGCTATATTTTATTTTGAAATTTGATAAAAAAATAAATTGAAAAAAAAAAACTTATAAATCGAAGTGAAGCGAGGGCGGGTCGCTAGTTTGAAATAAAGAAAGACATATTTATTCAATAAGGCACATAAAAATCATTTATTAGACAGGAACACAAAAAAAAAACGGTAATAAGAAAAATATATTTCTTATTACCATATTCATTCATATGAATATATAACATAAAACATAAGAAACATATTTTATAAACGAACATGTAACATAAAACATAATAACATAAAAAACATATTTTGTAAATGAATATGTAACATAAAACATGAAAAACATATTTTATAAATGAATATATAACATAAAACATAAGAAACATATTTTATAAACGAACATGTAACATAAAACATAATAACATAAAAAACATATTTTGTAAATGAATATGTAACATAAAACATGAAAAACATATTTTATAAATGAATATATAACATAAAACATAAGAAACATATTTTATAAACGAACATGTAACATAAAACATAATAACATAAAAAACATATTTTGTAAATGAATATGTAACATAAAACATGAAAAACATATTTTATAAATGAATATATAACATAAAACATAAGAAACATATTTTATAAACGAACATGTAACATAAAACATAAAAAACATATTTTGTAAATGAATATGTAACATAAAACATGAAAAACATATTTTATAAATGAATATATAACATAAAACATAAGAAACATATTTTATAAACGAACATGTAACATAAAACATAAAAAACATATTTTGTAAATGAATATGTAACATAAAATATGAAAAACATATTTTATAAATGAATATATAACATAAAACATAAGAAACATATTTTATAAACGAACATGTAACATAAAACATAAAAAACATATTTTGTAAATGAATATGTAACATAAAATATGAAAAACATATTTTATAAATGAATATATAACATAAAACATAAGAAACATATTTTATAAACGAACATGTAACATAAAACATAAAAAACATATTTTGTAAATGAATATGTAACATAAAACATGAAAAACATATTTTATAAATGAATATATAACATAAAACATAAGAAACATATTTTATAAACGAACATGTAACATAAAACATAAAAAACATATTTTGTAAATGAATATGTAACATAAAATATGAAAAACATATTTTATAAATGAATATATAACATAAAACATAAGAAACATATTTTATAAACGAACATGTAACATAAAACATAAAAAACATATTTTGTAAATGAATATGTAACATAAAATATGAAAAACATATTTTATAAATGAATATATAACATAAAACATAAGAAACATATTTTATAAACGAACATGTAACATAAAACATAATAACTTAAAAAACATATTTTGTAAATGAATATGTAACATAAAACATAATAACATAAAAAACATATTTTATAAATGAATATGTAACATAAAACATAAAAAACATATTTTATAAATGAATAGGTATGTAACATAAAACATCATAACGGCACTTTAAAATAAAAAAAGAATCTGCATGGGGATTAAAATATGTAATAGATTACCAAAGGCATTACGTAATATTAACAACTAAGCAATTTATACATAATTTAAAATAAATCCTAGTTGACAGTATTTATTACATTTTAAACGAATTTCCAACTGACAAGAGCTTTTAAGTGCTGTTTCTTGTACTCTCTTGATTTATTGGTCCACTAATGATGGGTAACTGTTTTGTTATTCGTTGAATTGTTCTGTAAAGTGACTGTTATTCAAATGAATTGACAGGTATTTATAAATTATAATTAGAATTAGAAATTGAATTAATATTGAGCTTAAATTGACATTTAATACTTAATATATAGTTAATTATTATCAATTGAATGCAAAATTGTCATCTTATTACTTTTAATGGAAATCATTTGAAATGTATTGACTAAAATTAATTGACTAATTTTCCATAATGATTTTATATTTATTTTTGCACGCCAATTCTGGCAAATGTGAGGAGTGTTGTATGTAATTACCATCTATTACTTCTCACATTGTTAATAAATGATTTGTATTGAATTGTTATCTTGTGGAGGCAGATGAGCAGACAGTCCACCGGGTGGTAAGTGGATACTGTCACCCATGGACATCCGCGATACAAGCCAACATAAATCCAGAATGGCAAATGCCGACACACCCTCGGATGCGCTGTTTACTTTTGGAGATTTAGGGATGGATTTGGAGATGGATGAGAAAGTGCTTCGGCATGTCTTATTTTTAATCACATTGTAGACAAATGGGCATTCGGTTTTGTGATGTGTTTATCCAAATATAAAACATCAAATAATAATATTAGAAATAAATAAAAAAAAATATATTCACCGCCGAAACAAGAATAAATTCAAGAACGCAGATCAATGACGGCTCACAGTACGATAGAATGACGACTGAAGGAGTCGACTCTCACTGACTCGCGATCCCGCGGTAACCTCCCAAAACAATGCTCTAAGCCGAGGTTAATTCCTTATTCGGGGAGTTCTTAGCCTCGTTGCTGCACACACTTTTTGCTCCTGGCAAAGCGCCTTGAAAGGCTCTTGACTCTTGAAAGGCCATTAAGGCCACAATAATTTGGCATTCCGAAAAATAAGAAATAAGTGAAGGAATCGACGAGTCGTTGAATGGAGACCAGGACGCGCATCGTGGGACGCTCTCCCACGGCGTTTCCTTGTAAATAATACAGATATGCGATTAATAGTCGCGTGTATGCGCAAGATTTGTACGTTTTGGACAAATATTGTGCCATATCCGGCATATTAATAGGCAGAGGATTAAACATTGGTCAAACATGATCGAAATATAGGTGAATTATTATGTAAAGAAAGGTTTGATTGATGATATAATTTGTATGAATTAGAAAAAAATACATAAGCACAATGTGATTATTAACTTAGATGTACTTTGTTTTTATTTTTACAGAAATCGGTTTGTTCTCTTTTTTTTGATACAATAAAAGTAGCAGATGAGCATATAGTCCACTTGGTGGTAAGTGGATACTGTCGTCCATAGACATCCGCGATAGATGTCAACATCAATCCAGAATGATGGCACGCCTCCGGATACGCTGCCTACCTTTGCAAATTAACGAATAGATTGGGAAAAAGGGTTGGCAAAATGAGGAAGGATAGGATAGGACGGGAATGGGCTATCGATACACGTGCGTAATGTCGGGCAGTTCGTCTTCAAGTCTTCAAGTATAGGTTAAGTGTTTACATAGTAGAGTTCAGTATAATTCAGTATTTCACTGTTACAAGTGACTTTTCAAGTGACGTTTCAAGTTTCAAGTTAGTAGCTATCGAAGAGATAGCAGAGAAATCCGACCTTTAGACCGTATTTAGGTCGTTTCAGAACATTACCGGGAACTCACTCGTAGCATATGTTTTATCATTAACGTAAATGTTATTATTTACGACACATGTATAGACTCCTAAGTGTTGTATGTTTGTTTTGATTTTAAATGTTTTTTTGTTCTCTGTGTACTCCCGAATATATAAAATAAAACAAAATATAAAATAAAGTATTCGTTCGGATACATGGCGATGGCGTATCCACCCACTGGCCAACCCTAAATTCAATTTGAAAAAGCCACGTTTATTTATTCCATTCAATATGAGTATACTATATTTATACAACCCAGCAATAGCGGATCAATGTATGTTGATGCGCTAACCAATGATTTGCATACAACTTGCACAGTATTGGTACATACAGTAAACTATCTCCACACTTATGCCTCCAAATATCTCGGTATTGTGACACTTTATACAGATTTTGTCCTGTGTTATATATTGTTTACCTATACAGGTAAACTACCTAATATGACTACCCTGTTATATAACAGGGTAGTCATATTTAAAATCAATAAACTGATTTTAAAAAAGTGACTTATTCTGTCAGAGTGATTATCACTCATAGCAAAATTAAAATCACGAATTTCACAATAGTAAATCACAAATCAGTAATACTTAGCTTCTATATTCCATTCGGGGTAACACATCGATGTTATAATCCTAACGATGTGTCCGAAAACTTAACAAGAGTCGAAGTCAAGTATTGAAGCACACCTTAACACTCGTTCTGACAAGACCACGTGGTCACGTGGTACGCTGTGTACTGATTGACTATTTAATTAGGAAATACTTGAAAATTAAACGTAATGAAATCTAGAACAAAATATTTATTTAACTTTATTATTATCTTTTTTGGTCTTACGTATTGGTAGTACTTCTTTAATAGAGTAATTACGTCACGATTCTGACACCAAAAAAAGTTCAGCGTGTATACGTGTCCCCATAACGACATGGATTTCAGCGACGACCACCGTTACAAATATGACAACGTCACGAACAAAAATTTCGAACCTTCTTTTTTTTGATGAGTTGCATTAAGTTTGCCTACTGGTGCTTGCCTATCCCGTGCATCCTGTTTGCATAAATTGATGCAAGTTACAACATAATTGCTCATGCAGACACTGATTGTGTTATAATAGGATGACTGTGAAAATATAAACTAACCAATGTAATTATAGCTTTATGAGTAGTTTCTAATGATAGTGGTGATTAAATAGAAATGGATGATTCTTATAATCGGATGATAGAAATTGATGATGGAGGCTATAGAATAATAGCACTCCAAACTCCTCCCGGGGATGTCGTGCAAAGGGATAACTATGCGGCTACCACAAGCCCAGAAGAAATACATCACCTCTAAAAGAGTAAACTCGCCAACCTGCTTAGCCAGTGTGGATTCTTAAGGCCATACATCCCTCAAGTGTTTGAGGAGGCCCATGGCCAGCAGTGGATACTGAAAGAGCTGATTCCATACGTGTTTGATGTACAAAAGATACGTGTATTTTAAACCACCCATGGCCCACCCAACCTTACGGTTATAAGGACTAAATCATAGGAGAGGTGAGCGCTATATTTGTGTGGGCACTCTTCGACACTAACTTTCTTGACTCCCTACAGATTTCTTTCATCTCACTACATTTAACACTTTTCTGCCTTCTGGGGCGTGTACGCATTATATAGCCGCTCATCTGCTAAAGTCGGAAGAGGTCCAATAAGAAAGATGGCGATCAGAATAGCTCGTGAATAGAAATTGTCTCGGTGATTACGAGGTTATTGGACCTGTTACCCATGGTACAGCAGCTATGTTCAACTAGTTGCACTCTGGAGATTTATTTCCCGGTGGAATAACTTTCCAGTTGTACTATGGGGAAGTCCATATCTATCCTATTAGTACAAATAGTCGTCTATTTGCATAATAATAGCTTGGCTGAGAGGTTTAGTTCGTCAAAAAAGACATCAGATTTTCAAGGAGAAGTTCAATTGTAAGATTAATTTTAATTTTAAGGATATATATATGCTTGTGTTTAAGTAAATAATCTATATTAGTACTTACCTTGTAGAAATTCATTCAGTTGTACCATGGGGAACACATTAAAACTATCCTTGGTTGTTGTTTAGATGAATTGTTCCACCAGGAAAAAAAATCCATGGTACACCCTAGTTATACATAGCAGTTGTTCAAAGCGGAACGGGTCGATTTTTGACTGGAAGAGCCTCCAATCGTCAATAATAATACCTCCCACACCTAATTCCTTCCTTGAACCAGTGTAACTCTATCTTAAAAGTTGGATAAAACCCTGCGATCACAGTTTCAATTTACATATAAATGGAAAAACTTTCCTCCTTCCACTTAACTCCAACATTTTACATACAGAATGTGGTAGCCAACATATGAATGTAGTTTTCGAGTTAAAGGTATTGGATACCTTTTGAATTTACTCTATTTAAACAAATACGCTACTTTTTTTATTGAAATAAGGTGTAGAGACTAGTATAAACTCCACTTTGTTCACTAGTAGACTTCACATGAACACGTGATGGTAAGTGGTTACTGCGCCCTATGCTTAACCGACACACCTGGAGGTATGCCAGGGTGCACCTGGGGTGCGCTGCCGAACTAACAAAATCATATACACAACTTTCTTGAAGAACCCCATGTCATAGAATCTCTTGAAAGTGGAGCTGCGGCAGCCTCAGTCCAATTATAGGTCAAGCAACTTTAAGACTTATAAGCGTCGGGTTGCTGCAGTGCATCAGAAGCTGTTCCTAAGTCCTGACTTTGGGCCAGAAGGGTTAGTGTTCTGACGCTTTAGGGAGACGAGATCGAGCAAGAATAAAATCCCTATTAGGAGTTAAGTTTATTACATCATTGTATGTATTTCTAGGTTAAGGTATAAATTGAATGGGCCTTAGTTACCTGAAATAAATAAATATACCGTGCCTTATGGTGTGGGCCGGCTATAAAATAAATAAACATACCACCACCTATAAAGGAGTGGACTCGCCCATACGCTTGGCCAGCGTGGCGTTTTGGGGTCATCCCAATAAAATCATCAGCGGACAATAATAGGGCTGGCTACTGTTAATTTTACAAGTATTCTTCTACATTGGCATAATGCATACATTACACTGACCCTCGATCGTGTTATATGTAAAGCGTAGTTATATGTAAAGCATTTTTTTTTTTTTTAAATGCGTTATTTGATTTAATAAAATTGATATTTCGGTGAGCCGGTCCATAGATGTGAGCAATACTCCACATGGGGTATAAACAGAGCTTTATAAACAACAGGAAGTTAAATAAAAAAAAAAAAGTAAATAATTTAAATTTAAACGCAATAAAATTAGATGCAGCGGGGCGGCAATTGTCACGACCTATTTACTTTATGGGGAATAAATTCGAAACAAATCCCCGGTGAAATCCCCAGCTCCATTTCCCCGGGACTGTATTCCGAATGCGGAACGGTCTTAGCAGATATTACATTTCTATAAATAAGAAAGCTTTTTGCCTGCGACTACGTCTGACTTAATTTTGGCCCAAACTGTTTTATTTGGACAGTTCATACAAAGGATTATGGCTTTTATTATCAAATTATGATTATACAAGTAATCTTCTACTTGATACATGTAAAAATAAATGTCCTGACTTACTGACTATCTGAAAGATTCAATGACTGAAACAGCTGAAACGCTAAAGCTAGAAACACGATATATCCACAGTAAATAGATTTTATGACGTAAGTGGCCATGAAAGGATTGATTAGATATTATGTTTGGAATGGGGGGGGGGACAAACTGTCGTTCCCCCGCCCCCTTAACTAGTTTATGAACTTACAAAACCAACTAGTTTTTAAGTTCGTTTGTATGTTAGATAAGAAGTTATAAAATTGAAAATAAGCAGTCCAAAACTTATTCGGACTCATTTTAAAACACAATGATCGCGAAATATTTATTTTATTTATTTGTCAGCAAATAATCTACAGCAAAGAAGTTACGTGAATTTATTATACATATAATCATTTAATCATTGCGATCTTCTTCATATAACCGTTGTTGTATGTTAACTGACTGAAAAACAATGTTAATACAATTTCGATACAATTACGTTGAAAAAGCGATTAAGTAAAATTTGCAGATCGCGAACTAATACGCCTAGTTTGATCTATTTCGAAATCCCAAAAAAATATTCCCAATTTTTTTTACTCTGTATTTTTTACAGAAGGAAGGGCGGGATTAAATGGCCTATCTATGACAAGGCACGTTTACCATCCAATGGACTGTCAAAAGGCCATTTTTGACGAATGTATTTTTGCGAGCCGTGTGCAGTTTTTCTGGTCGTTTAAAGCGAGTCGCTTCGGCACGGATGATTTGACTATTCTGTGAACGCTTCATTTGATGCTAGTATCCAAGTCATAGATACAGGCGTATATTGTAATAGCAGCAGGGACTACAAGTTACAAGCAGTAACAGTTAGAAGGCACATATAGTTAAAGGAAAATAAAAGTCAAAATACGAGATAAAATGAAAGAGATAGTACGAATAAGAAACAGTACCAGATATGGAGAAAAAGCAAAGAGAATTCGGACAGATAAAAGTGCTAGACAAATCGAGACAGTTAGATCCGGAGATATAACAAGAGCCAGAAAAAAGAATACAGACGAATAATATTGCAATATCTAAAACCAGAGGACCAAAAAATGCTATAATTCTCTCCTAGAGAGGCAATGTGAAATACAGTAGAAGAAACACACACAGAACGACAGCCAGAGAAATAGAAACAAGGACAGGGTCAAAGCAATGGTGATAGCCAGAGGTGGAAACAAGGACAGGGACTAACAATGATGATAGCCAGAGATAGAAACAAAGATAAAGACAAAATAATTGAGAATCGGTGTGAAATTTACAGTAACAAGGCTAAAATATCTGAACCCAGAAGCAGAGTCAGACATACTGAGACAAATTGAGACTAAGCGATAACCAAAAACGTAGAAACAGGAATAAAATCATAGCGATAGCCAGAGTCAGAACAGGTTAGCAGAAGCAGAGCCAGACATACTGAGACAAATTGAGACTAAGCGATAACCAAAAACGAAGAAACAGGAATAAAATCATAGCGATAGCCAGAGTCAGAACAGGTTAGCAACAAGATAAAAGACAGACAAAGATAAAGACAGGATAAAGACCAGTTAGACAAGATAAAGACAGGAGTACTTTGGAGGTAATATTTTTTGGTGTAAGATGTATCAGAAGGTTGTGTAAAATAAACTAATCGTCATCCATACTGTTATATTAAATGATCATAATAATTGATTAAGCATACATCTTGTTGGCGTGTGGGAGACGACTCGCGAGAACAGTGTGGAGAGTGACGCTGTACCGCAAATTTCTGACAACGTAAAACACCGTGCGCGTTCTGCGTGCACAGTGTCAACACTGTGTCCGTACACAGTCAAAGGCAAGCCTGTCTTAAGAACAGAGGGATAGAGTCAAAGTGACAGGGAGAGACAAAGACAGAGATAATTAATTACTTATTCTGAATATACTTATAGCGCTGTCTCCTCGTACCTAATTGTCTATAATTTAAAATTTTGCAATCCGCTTCTATTTCGTAGCATGAGCCACGCCATTTACGTCATCATCCCCAGCCCTGGTTCCGCTGAAATTGTCAATTTAGTGATGTTGCTCACCACACTGTGGGGGGGGGGGGGGGGAGCTATTTACTGTCACGTTCGCCTTACGTTTATTGTGATATAGTGGAACGTGGAGATGGTTAAATGACACTTTACTGCGTCTGTGTAAATCGTCACTAAATCGCAGGAGGATGTACAGGAAGACGGAAAAGAAAGAAAGGTAATTAGTCGATTCGATATGTTACTGACGTCCGGATTACTGGATAATTCTGTTACCGTTACTAATGACTAAATGAGCATGCAAGCACACACACACACACACACTTTGATTTATAATATTACATACTTTTATTAAGATACCATATTGTACTTACATTAAGAATCAGTATGATAATTGTACTTACATTAAGAATCAGTATGATATGTTAATAAATAATTAGTAAATATAGTGGAGTGTAGGCTTTCTCGGCCGGAGTCCACTTCTCTTCTCTTTCTTCCAAGAAACCAGAAGAAACCGCGGTTCTTTCTTGGAAGAAAGAGAAGAGATTCTAGAAGACCTTGGCCAAGTAGCCCGGAAGATTCAATTAATAATTAATAAGTATATTTCTTTTATTATGTTAACGGTGAGTTTGAATGTTCTAATTAAGACGTTAACGATTTAAATTTTAAGATTTCTGAAAACATAACTTTGTTACAAATTAAGTTAATTGGTTTATTAAGTTAATTGGAAATGTGGATGAATCGCGAGAAAACAACGGGAGGTGTTATGTTCTATTAACGATCTAACACTATTGACGCTAGCGTGAACTAAGTTAGGAAACAAACAGTTATGGAACAAACACGATAGAGATACACGATTTATCTTAAATCCATTATCAACAACAGTAAAGACTAATACTGGAACTAAAGCGAGCCAAAATGATCTTTAATTCTATATATTGCATATAGGGATATACCATTCAAACATTGTGCGGTTTTCAAAAGATCTGTATAAAACAAACATAACCTTCACAGTGGCATTCAAAGATGAAACTTAGTCGGTTGTAACAAAGTTCAAATAATCAGCAAACTTAAATTTGCAGCTCGGATAGTTCGACCGTCAACAATTCTATTTGTGGTGTCGAATGGATTTGGATGGTATTTCAAGGGCTATAAAGTCCGGAATGGATTGGTAGTAGAATCGAGATGGTTGGCGGTTCCAATTTAATAAAATGCAGTTTCGCCTTTAGTTATATTGCTGATCGCCTTGATATACACGCTCTTGAGATTTGGGAATATCTAGTGTATAGGGAGTTCTACCGCTTTGATATTTAGTTCTAGGGTCAAATATCAAAGGACAACAGTTTATATGACATAGAAGTGCTGGGCGTATGTGTTGTGTGTGTGCACAATGCAGATGCGGGGTGAGATTATAAGTAGGTCTAACCTAGTTATAAACAACTGCGAACAGTTCTAGCCGCATTCAGTTCTAGGTAGACCTGGGTGTAGCACCACATCGGAGTCTACTCTTAACTTATCTATAGCAAATATTTCACACCAAAATAATAGAATACATGTTGCAGAGAAAGTTTGTAGGTACAGAAAAGTTTCATAGAAGACGGAAAGGTAGTAGGTATACTACCTTTTCGTTCAATAGCTATTGACTCTATAATTGCGTCAACAATAAGTTATCCCAATTTAATTGTCCATTAAGGATGTGTCCTGGGAATAAAACATTTCCCAAAGTCTCTCCAATCGCAGTCGGGTAAACAAGCAAACAGCAATTTGGCCGTATTGAATAATTTTGTTTTTTGTTCCCGTCCCTGGAGGGTAATTTAAAATTTGACCACATTATCGTGCCCGGCTGTATAATAAAAGCCTTATTTACAACTTCGGGTACATTTATTAATATTAAAGTTTTACATATTTTGGGTACCTAATGAATGTTAACGAGGAGAAACTAAAAATTAAAATCTGCCTCAAAACTACTAGGACAGAGCTGGAAACCAGTTTCGAATTTAAAATTAAACATTAAAACGGTTTTAGGGAAATTCAAAGAAATCTAAATTTGAACTTTGAGATCTCGAGTAGTAACGCAATGTAACAATTTTTTTAAGTTAATTAGATTACAAATTCAGACAACAAGGGTTTCAAAAAAGGGACTCAAAAGGAAATACATTATTATTATTATTTATAGAAAAACCGGCAGATGAGCATACACCTGATGGTAAGTGGATACTTAGCATCCGCGATACATGCCAACATTAGACCAAGAATGACAAACGTTGGCACGCCCCGGATGCGCTGCTTACCTTTGCAGATAAGGAATGGATTCGGAGAAATGTTTGGGAAAATGGGGAAGGATAGGACAGGACTCATTACCGAAACACGTACGTACATTTGGGGAAACACGATAAAGTAGGAAATGCAGTATATTTCAAGGTAAGTCTTCTGTGATAGAGTTGTAACGTGGCCAGTCGAGTGCGCCCAGCGGCTGTGAGAATACAGCATGCACTCTCCCCCTACCAACATTTTAAGTTAAACATAAATATTAACATAATTCGTTCGCGTGAAATTTTAGTTTCCGTGGGAAGTCCATAATTGATCATATCAAGTTTAATTAAAAACCGTCCAATGGTTTCTTGACCACTGGACAGTGGTTTCTGCCTGATTCACGTTCAGACAGTCGGACATACAGATTGACAAAATATTAAAAAAAAAAATGTTTTGAAGATGTTCGTAGAGTACACTGCATTGATTTTAAAAGAAAATATTTCATGTACGTCTGTACATACGGGTCTGTAGGATTTTATATATGTATATATTGCATTGACCCTCGTACAATACTTACGTACAACAGTTACAAATCCATGTCCAACTATTAACTACTTCTGTTTAACTATTAAACGATATGCAGAACAAGGCTTTAGCTTACCATTTCCGAGTTAATAAGCTTCTAATCTCTTCCAAACTCCGATTACAGATCAGAGATAAGCCCGAAGCAAACAGATTGCAACAATGCGAAGCCTCCGTTCAGGGACCAACTTTCCAGGGAGTTAAAAACATTGTAGGAAACAAGAAGAAGGGCATCTTTACTTATTAAACGGGTCTTATGTTTATATAGTCAGCTTATGAGCAATTGGTGTAACCTAGTCGATACGACCTCGAGTAAAATAAAAAAGTATCAGAACCGTTTAACAGACACTCACAATATTAACTTGATTTAATATTATAATTGCACCTTCTTTCTTATTTAACATCCTTATTAATCCATCTTCTCCTACATATCTTCGCGAGAGATTTTCCTTCCTCTTTCCTAGAAAGAAACCAGTTAGGACTAACACTCTTTCCGTCTTGGAAATTATCTCCCACCACTCCAAAAAGTATGGGAATTCGTTCACGGTTAAAGATTCTCATCTCTGGAATTCTCTTCCCCGCCCTGATACGATGCAGTCTATCGATTGCTGTCTTCAAGTCTCGCCGATAGATGCACTACATCTCGCTCTCGTGTGAATGAACACACGTTATCTCTGTTATATTTAAAATACGTTTTTTTTTTTATAGAGAAGTGGGCGGACGAGCTAGCGGCCCCACGTAATGGTAAATGTTACCACCTGCAACACCTGGGATATGCGGGTATGTATATATGTATAAGTAAATTTATGTTTGTGTGTATTCGTATAATAATATATTAATAGTATGTAATAATCGTATCATAAAACTAGATTTTATAGCAGTGTATTTATGTACGCACTATGTTTGCCCATTTCATTGCTCACTTACCCATTTCACGAGTTTTCATGTAGATATATCCGCTTGGTTGCGCGCTGGGTACTATAGTACCCAAGCGCAACTAAATCCGTTGCTTGCGGTCTGGGTAATATACTACCCAGCGAGACGGAGTTGAAAAACACCCTAAACACCTTTATTAAACGCTCTACTCATACGAAACGTTGTCTATTTTGTTCTAACATAAATATAATAATACATATATTTCAGTTTTGGGTGATGTAGTTCAATTACAATTAGTGTTTGTTTGAACGCATGAAAAGTTCATGGTTGACGGCCGGAAGTGTGTCATGCGTCTCCGATTACAACCAACCGCGCAATAAGTATCTTACTTTCTCTTTCATAAATATACTAGCGGATACGATAACTCCTAAAAAAAAATAAAAAAGTATGTAACTGTTCACCGTTTTTTGCCGAAAATGACTGCTGTGTGTTCCACTGAGGGTACGATATCTGATTATCCAGCACTGTTTAGTTTTGGATTGTAATGTTATCATACTGTTTTTATATGTGATTGCGAGGCTTCATAAAGCTGCATGGTAAACATATAGCCGGACAAAAGATAGAATCCAGTATGCGGCCGGGAAGCAGTCAATATTGACCGGGATCTCTGGCAAAGAATATAATGCGTAGTTATAAGAATGGTCACCGGGAAATGTTTTTATGTTTATTAATAAGTGGGCCGGTTATAGAACAGCACCTCCTCATCCCTTCCCCTGGGTATCGTAAAAGGCGACTAAGGGATAAAAAAGCGGCTATCGTAAGCCCTGAGGTACTACACCACCTCCAAAAGATTTTACTTGCCAACCCGCTGGGGAAGCGTGGCTTTTTCAGGGCACACATTTCGGGCGCACAGGACAATGTGAATAGGTTTATACATTATGTTGATCTTTGCCTCCACTATTGTCCGACGTCCGTAATGATTGTGGTGGCTCTACTGAAATCCAGGGCTGTGGTTCACTGCAGCTTAAATACAGCTGTAGCTGCATTGCAGCTGCTCGTCTGACACTTTCTTTTCACAGAAAAATAATCTACCGTTGCAGATAGGTTGTTGGCAAATTCTTTTTTTCTTTTGACAGGACTCTGGAACGAACTTCGAATCAGAAAAGCTCAATCTCGATATAGTTTTAAGAGGAGATTGAAAGATCACCTCCTCCAAACAAACACCGCTAAGTCATTTTATCTGAAAGTGTGTGTGATCATATATCTATGTATTGTTTATATGTATATATAGTATAATATTTAATTTTATTTGATATGTCTGTAAGTATATTTTAAGTGATTATTAAATGTGTATATTTCATAAATAATAATTTAATAAATGGAATAAATAAAATTATTTTATCCAATTCTTTTTTTATATAATGTGAAATATGGTCGAGATCTTCGCAGTAGTATTCCTTGGAACTCTACTAAAGATCAAGTCAATAAAAAACAAAATTGTAATTATATCTACCTGTAAACTTTAAAGTACACCAATAGGAATATGGAACTTCGTTCAAATAGCAAGTAGAGTTGCAAAACAAAATTAAAACTTCCTCTCATGCCTTTTTGTTGATTCCCGCCAAGTTTCCTCCGTCAGCAGGGAAGTCACACAAGTGTAGTTTGTTAAATACACGTTGGGTTGGGGAATTGGATTTTAATTTTTTATTGTAGTGCTCTTGTGAGAAAAGTTAAAGCTAATTTAATAGTTTTCCCTTCGTGTGCCCCTAACATATCAAAAGCATATTTCAAGTAGATTTTAAAGGAATTTACCTATTGAGGAGACACGGTTTTCTATTACAACTGCACAGATATAGATGGAAAGATAATGCAAGTTCTACGTCGCTGCGTGCCCGAAGTTGCCGCAAAGCTCCTCCTTCTCGCGCAGCTCGTTCAGTGTGTTCAGGCCGGTGTAGCTAGCAAGTCGTTGCACACACACAAAAATGCCTATTGGCGCTATAATCAATTGTGAAAAATCGTCAAAAGTGGTGAACCGAATTAAGGAAGATGTTTCGTTTCATCGATGAATGGTGTCCCATCACTATGTACTCATGACGTGGCACGATTTTTTTCCATGCGTTGTCTAAATTTGAAGCTCTAATGGATTTGGAGAAAGGGTTGGAAAAAGGGGATAAGACAGAATGGAATGGAGAATAGGATAGCTTTTTTTAATAGAAAAAAAGCGGCAGACGAGTGTACAGTCCATCTGATGGTAAGTGGGCGATACATATTATACCAATATCAGTACAGAAGAATGACAGAATGAATGTACAGAAGTACTCCGGATTACCTGCCTACCATTGTAGATTAAGGAATGTATTGGGAGAAAGGGTTGGGAAAATAGAGAGGGATAGGATGAGATAGAATGGGAATGGGCTCTGGCATATTTCACTCACTATCGAAATACGTACGTACATTGGGGAAATAGGATAAAGTGGGAAATACAGTACATTTCAAGGTCTTCTGTGAGAGAGGGGTAACATGCCCAGTCGAGTGCGCCCAGCGACTGTGGGAATGCAGCAATACATTTTACTGTAGATAATGATCATAATGTTCATAAGGTGTCAGTGGTTTCAGTAAACGTCAATCCATTTGAAATCAACTAACCAATTGCTAATTAAACCACATGCTGGATCGAAAGGTAATTAGCGTGCTAGATGACTCGACAGAACTAAACCACATTTCACACAATGAGAGACAGGCTTGATAGTCTTGATAGGTACGATTATTCCAGACAAAAGACTGATTTTATATTCGTAAATATTTGATAATTAAAAAATTTTTCATTCCCAGATAATTATAAAATTTTAGTGATAATTATAAATTATTTTAGTGAGGTTTCGGCTCGGTTGCATCAACTGTGGTCACAAGCTGCCTATTGCCTATTGTGCTGACTTTTATTATCGTTGATGCAAATAATTACTGTTAATGTTAATAAAGCCGTAATTCAGTAGATGATTTTTTTGTAATAGCGTAAGAGTCGTATTCACTTGCACCTATTGAAAACCGACGCAGATGTGTGATTTTGATTCTGATTCTCATTATTATATAGTCCAGGAGACGACACTTTATAATTTTAAGGTTAAAAATATACTTCTATTTTTAAATAGTTCTATTTTGCAACTAAATATATTTGTAGAAACTTATCAAAGTAATCAAGTAACCTTTTGTTTCTGTATCTTTCAGCTAAATACACAGAAGTTTCCATTCCCGAACTTTCCAAATTAAATGAAACTTCGTGATAACATTGGTAGCTCATTGTGAGTCAAACCATTTAATCAAATTTTAGTCTAAGATGGTTAAATCAACTTTTAAGAAACTGTAGGTGATATTATTGTTGTTTTGTATTGTTGTTTTTAAATTTGTATTTTGATAAATATAGGAATTTAAAGGAGGTAAAGACGAAACAGCAAAAGTTTCGAAGCCATATATATCCATATATACATATGTAACAATAAATTAAAAACAAATGTTTGTGAAATTAAAATCTGAAATAAAACAATAAATATGATGGTGTTTAAAATGTTCTACCGTGTATACCGATTGGAAAATAAAATAATCTGGTTCCGACTGTTTTGAGTCTAATATTGAATTGTCAAAATAGTAGATTAAGTCATAGAAATCTAAACGAGCAAATCATTTACTGTGTCCAGCAAATATGCAAACTTACTTTGTTCGTGAATTTTAGTTTATTTCAAAACATGTGTTCATAATTATAGGAGCTGGAGATACTGGCGGGTATGCTTTTTTTAATAATTAACTCTACTGCTGGCCTCCTCATAAACATTGTATTGTGCATCAGTGATTGTATAGCCTTAAAAAGAGACGCTGGTCAAGCGGATTAGAGAGTCCAAAGTTTTAGAGATGGTGTAGGGCCTCCTTAATTTCCTAGTAGCCTTTTACGATGTACGCTCTTTTATGCTGATGCATAGAATGCATGATCGGGTGATGCTCTTCTAAAGTCAGCCGACACCACACGGCTCAAAAGATACTCACTTATGTGTATTTATTATCATAAATATTAGCCATAATTTTATATTCAACTAGCTGTGCCCGGCCACGCGTTGATGTGGCTGCCTAACAGATGGCGCTTACCTTGTTTTTACTTGTTCTTGGGTAAAAAATATGTTTTTACCCTGTGATAGGTATATAAACGCACATATAAAAACACGCGCGTATTTGAATGCAACGTTGTGTCAAAATTTCAAGAAGAATTATCGGGGATTTAAGATTTTGAACAAACGAACGTTTACATTTTTTTTTTATAGATAATGTTTTCCTTGTACTCTTCCATAATCTCTATATATTTAGTTTTGTAAAACCTTAAAAGATACACACCCAATAGCCAATTGTAAAATACACAAAATAAAATAAATAAAAATATTATTATATAATCTTAGGTTTTATATATATTTTATTACGAATTGAGAAAACTAGCAAACTAGCTACTTTTGACCATTTCATTTGTTTACCAATCAATTAAGCTTGTCGCCCAACGCCTTAACTATAGAAGCAAGATCACGAACGCGTCTCACGTATGGCTACCAGAATACAATGTATTGAATTTTGGTCACGTACAATCTTTGTATTTTCTCCTTTAGCTTGTCTCCTGTTGGGGTTCCTTAAACAATCTATAATTTGTAATCAGGCGTGCTGAATTATCGTTTCCTGTAATATCCCACTGCAGGGCAAAAGCCTCATTTGTGCAGATAATTTTTGGGAAATAATTAAATGAGCATCAAAAATATGGATGGCAGCAAATTAAAGATGGGTTAGGTTTAGTTTCTCTGGTGACAGTATAAAAATAGGAATACCGTGTTTGTTAGGGCGTTGGTAGTCGCTGGGCGCACTCGACTGGCCACATTACCCCTTTCTCACAGAAGACTACCTTTAAATGTACTTCATTTCCTATTTTAGCCTATTTCTTCAATGTACGTACGTGTTTCGGTAGTGAGTGAGATATGCCAGAGCACATTCCCATCCCATCCTCTCCCTCCCCATTTTACCAATCCATTCTTTAATCTGCAAAGGTAGGCAGCCTATCCGGGGGCGTGCCAACGTTTGTCATTCTGGACTGATGATGTTGGCATGTATCGCGGATGTCTATGGACGACAGTATCCACTTACCATCAGGTGGACTGTATGCTCGTCTGCCGCCCCTTTTCTATATAAAAAAAGGGATACTCTGTCGACTTGGTCATGATATTCTTAATAATATGGGTTTGCCATAATTTTTATACAATTCACAGAATTGTATATTTCCGATTTGTTACACGAAATTTTCCATTTTGTTATAAAACCTACACAATGGTAAGAGCTACGCAAATGGACCTAAAATTATTTTTAGTCTTTATTCACGTCACATACATCCACGTTTTTGCGACAGAACCCCCAATAACGAGGGCCGTATCTGTGTTTACTCATCAGCTTTAGTTGGGGTCAGCGGATTCCAATAAATAATAACTAAGTGGGTCAAGTGTCGAGGGTAAACTGTTGGATCTAAGTAATTAGATACGTGATTATGTTGCCAATAATATGTAGAGTTTTGTCTTATCGGAGAGCAGTGTTCTTCGAAGATTTCGGTGTTGACACGGAACTAATAGAAAGGTTTTCATAATTTTTACAAGTAGAGAGGTCTATGGGTTATCAATCCTGCGACAAATATAGCCCGCCCATTGATGCTTTAGCATGCTGATTCTACGAGCTATGTCAATGACTTTAGTTCCTTGGCGAATTTCTTCGTTTCGGCTCCAATCCCCCAAAGAAACTCTGAGCATATAAAAAAGGGTAAACAAAATGAATCCGAAACTCTTCGCATAATGACACCATCCCCCTGTTTCAGCAAGACATATTTTAAAATTCCAAATAGATATGTCAATTTCACATCTGTATAAACATTCTATCCACACACAGCTCCATTCAATGCGCAGTTCTCGTCGGAAGCGTTTGTGCAATCAAGACTACGATGCATTCAATTGTAAGCACTTTACTTCATAGAATCGACTCGGGTTCCGTATTTTAGGAAAATGGTGCAAGCAGGATGTATTTTGCGAAAGCTGTTTGAGGTTTTTTGCCAGGTTCAATTCGAACATCAGATTCGAATATTAGATTCAATTCGAAAACCTTAACCCATAGTTAATAAGTCCATAATAACAAAACGACAATAAGGTCCCTTTGCTCAGATACGCTTCACAAATAAGTAACTATTGATTTGTTTTAAAGAAGAGGTTTTATTTTAGATATGATGCAGATGAGATAAACCAATCATATACCAATCGTCTTAAAAATGGAAAATCAGAAAGGTTTCCCGCAAGAGTTAACTTTAACGATAAGGAATTCCTTTTTTTATATCATTTTTCTAATGCAGATAATCCAGATTTTTTTATTTCTCGAGTATGCGGGTTGGATTACAATATAAAAAAAACGTACCTAAGTTGAAACTCAGTGGTACGGCCCGAAGGCTTGAACTCACGATTACACGAATGTGAGTCGAGTGTAGATACCCCTTGGCTTTCACCGCCTTTATTACATCATTTCGAATACAGATTATCTTCATCATTTTCGAAATGCTAATTTTAACTCTGATTGGGCTCTTCAGATTAACAGCGGTTTTATCAGCTCTATACACTTCCACTCAACATAAAATTATCATCAAAGTGAAAATGGTTATAGTACAGTCCACTGATAGTATAATACGTAACTTATTAATGACACTAAAAATGTCAAAATGGCTTGAATATATCCAGGAACTAGATCTAATTTCGAAGGTTCGAAGGCCGATTTCGTGAATTACGATTTTGTCTCCGACGTGGCGTCAATTCATCGCTCCTGATCCTTTTATGGTCTTATAAGGTTTTTTATGGATTTATGGACCATATGTCTTATGGTCTTATCCTTATAAGTCTTATGCAAAACCTTATAAGGCTGAGTTTACTTAAGGTTTATTCCCAATTTGAAACTTTTGATTTAATAATTTCGCAAAAAAATGACACCATGAAATCAGACTAAGTTAAGTTCCACCGTAGCGTACAGTCCTCCCTCCCCCCTACTTACAAGACGATTAAAGGCTCGTGCACATTACAGCTGCGTCGCACCGCACTGCAAAACTGCGACAATGCACATTACAGCCGCGTTGCGCCGCACTGCAAAACTGCGACAACGCACATTACAGCCGCGTCGCGCCGCACTGCAAAACTGCGACAACGCACATTACAGCCGCGTCGCACCGCACTGCAAAACTGCGACAACGCACATTACAGCCGCGTCGCGCCGCACTGCAAAACTGCGACAACGCACATTACAGCCGCGTTGCACCGCACTGCAAAACTGCGACAACGCACATTACAGCCGCGTCGCGCCGCACTGCAAAACTGCGACAACGCACATTACAGCCGCGTCGCGCCGCACTGCAAAACTGCGACATCGCACATTACAGCCGCGTCGCGCCGCACTGCAAAACTGCGACATCGCACATTACAGCCGCGTCGCGCCGCACTGCAAAACTGCGACAACGCACATTACAGCCGCGTCGCGCCGCACTGCAAAACTGCGACATCGCACATTACAGCCGCGTCGCGCCGCACTGCAAAACTGCGACATCGCACATTACAGCCGCGTCGCGCCGCACTGCAAAACTGCGACAACGCACATTACAGCCGCGTCGCGCCGCACTGCAAAACTGCGACATCGCACATTACAGCCGCGTCGCGCCGCACTGCAAAACTGCGACATCGCACATTACAGCCGCGTCGCGCCGCAGCTCAATACTATAATTTAAGTCAGTTAGTTCTTGATATTCAAATCTCCACGTCGTCGCATAACGAACAACTCCTGAATTGCGTTCGTAACTGCGCCCGTTCAACGCACATTGAGGCGAGCGCATCGCAGCGCATAAGTCCACTCTTTATGAAGTTATTTAGGCTCCACGCGCACGCCTTGCGGTAATCGCTGTGTAAAGACGTGGGGGTTAGATCGCCGCGTTGTATTGTTGCCATATAGTACTCGGGGTATACGTTTAGGGTGTTGAGAGTTGCTGAAACTCTTACGAATGCGAACAACATTTGCTTACCAGAAGCAATTTTATTTTTATTTTATTTGGAACAATAACTAATTGTACAATAATTAATTAATTAATTAAATAAACCTACAAATAAACACGAAAGTGTTAATTATACAATCCACTACATTATTCACCTATTACCATAAGTGTTGTGCCTATTATTCATTACCATGGCACACAATGCAATGTACTAAGATTATCCAGTATTACAATATATATTTTTATATGAATGCAGGCTGACGGACAAGCTATCCGTGTGATGATATGTTGCTACCGCTGCCAATGGGCACCTGAAACACCAGGAGGTATGCCGACGTAGCATTGTAGAACTAGAACCAAACACCAAAGATTGCCTGGAAGAAATCGCTTCTAATAACTTGTACTTTGTATTTATCTGTATCTTTTTGGTGTACAATATAACACTGCAGTGGTTATAACAGAAAATACAATAAATACATGTCAGGAAATTAGATGAAACCTCTCACAATAAAATTAAATTGCATAACTTTGTAAATGACAATCAATTTGAAACTGATTTTAATGGACTTTCCTGTACCATAATCGTCCCCGTGGCATACGGATAATATAAAATTTATCGTATACGAGCGCATTATCAGGTGATTTACTGAAAGCCTTTTAATATTAACGATTGGCTGCATACGAGTAAATAGCTTATATCTGTTACAATAGCCGTTTGGTGTAGACCAATTTTACAATAACAATAACCCCATCTCTCCCCGCGGGTGTCGTTGCGACTCAGGGATATCACAAGCGCTGAAGAACTTCACCAGCAATAAAAGAGCGGACTCGCCAACACGCTTGGCCAGCGTGGCGTTTTCGGGTCATCCCAATAAAATCATCAGCGGACAATAAAATGGCTGGTTACTGTTACTTTTATAAGTATTTTTCAACATAGGCATAACGCATACTTTACCATAACCCTTGATCGTGTTATATATATGTTTAAATATAAAAAAAAAAAATGCAAGAATAACGTTAGAAGCGAATTCGTAGCAGCCCGTGAATTGACCGCCGATTATATGCTCGAGCGAGCTGTTTTGCACGGACTGGTTTTAATAGGAATGTGCTTGACTTCAAATATATTGAGATCGACATCGATAAAAACATTTTAATTTCATTATTTTTATTTATCAATTTAAAGAAGACATATAGATTTGTTTGTACAAAAAAAATTATAATTTACATCTAGTAAATCATAAAAAATGTACCACGTGGTGTACGACGACTATAGAACAGCACCACTTGGAATACGTGTTTTATCTTATTATCTGAAGTAGCCATAGTTTATACACACTTTTGTTCTCTCTTCGTATTTGTCAACACCTCAATATGTATTCGTATATATTTATATTACTTTTATTTGTTTATTTATTTTATTAGTTTTAATTCGACTGTATATTATACATTTAATATGATATAGTTACTAATTTATTAAATAATGTACTTTAGTGCGTGCGTCATCGATGACTTCACAGCCACACTCAGCCACAGCATATGCTGAGTTGGAGAAAATTTCCGGCATCGCAACCACACACGCATGAAATATGAAAGTTAATTATTAATTTATTTTTCTTATTTCTTGTATTCTTTTTTAATGTATGCGATTTCTTTATTTTTTCTTATTGCCTAGGTTGATTTTTTTTTTCTTTTGGTTATTGTTAATTTATATTGTATTTGTGTTAGTTTATGTTGGAATAAAGTGTTGTCTATTGTCTGTAAAAGCTACTGCATTTTTGGTGTTCTTCCAAGGACTCCTCTCTTGTCCTCAGTAAACTTTCGCTTTACTGAGCAACTCCTGACTTACTTTCTCGGGACTGGATATCGACAGGATGCGTTTTAGACTTTGAAATTGTTTATTACGAAGAAAACTTGACACTAGCAGAATGTCCATTATCCACACAGCTCTTATTTTAAGACTTATCAAGAACAAGCGCAGCTCTCCAAACAACAGTGAATTCAAATTAAAACTGTAATTAATAGATTATTAATGGAATTATCGAGTCGATGAAACCGTTTCTCCCACTATCAATGCACCGACCGCAGCCATTACTCCGCAATAATCAGCCCGATTACGTCGATAACTATTTATATTGTCGCATCAGTAGTCAAGCGAGTGCCACTGTATTCGAAAAATGGATAGAAAAAGATCGGTTATTTTCTAAAGGAAATCCAGCTTTGGCTTTTATGGTTCAGTATTTTGAAATATTTTATTGTCTAGATTTTCTGGATTGGTGTCCAAAACTGTAGAGGTGTTGCTGCATCTTATAGTCGACCAGTCAACTATGAGATGGCTGTGGGACAAGCCCAGAGTCCATACCTATCCCATCATGAGCGACAGCGTCCTCTTATATATAGGCCAAACTAAAAATATAGTTGCAGAAAGGATCAAAGAGCACACATTACAGCTGTAAAAAACGAGTAAATTAGCACTAGATCTTGCAAGGTCGGCGGCGCGCCCGCATACCCCCGGTGTTGCAGGCGTCCATGGGCGGCGGTAACACTTACCATCACGTGGGACCGCTCTCTCGTCCGCCCACTAGTATATAAATACCGCTTGCTCGTCAGCCCTCTATAAAAAATAAATATCTATAAATTATCTATAAAAAAAAAACTAGCATAATATGTTCACAATGCTGGAATAGAATTTTGCATTCCAAAAATCCTCTCCAACGAACGTCACTATTATCCCCGGATTGTATGTGAAGCTATTGATATCAAGAAATTTGAAAATTCCAATCAGGAAGATGGATATAAATAAACTGTTGTAAACATGAAAATTCAGTGATTAATAGATTTGAATCTTGCGATTTATCGTTTAATATGTAATTGTGTGAGAAAACTTAACTGCAACAAATGGATTATGGCAGCGTTCAAAGATGAAACTAGTTTTATTAACTTAATACAAATACGGTATTACAAAAGCAATCGGTCAATCTTACGGAAGAGACTAGAATGTCCCTGTCTACATGTTTTAGTTTTTTTATTAAATTTATTACGACCGCTAGTGTAGTGTGTCGCAGCCTTTCCGAATGTAAAGATCAAAATATGTGGAGGAATGGACTACCCGCCTCTTCAGTCAATTCGTGACCACGGCCGTTATAACCCGTGCCGAAACGTCGTCGAGTAGAAATAAAAGGTTAATAAGTGCCTTTAATAATTATATGCGTTGAGACCCTATTTACAATATAAAAGGGAACTCAGCTCGTCTGTCACTTACAGTCTATAAGAAAAGTCATATATCCCCAGCCAATTGTAGGATAGAGCATCGCCTCACGCCAAAGTAATGCTTTAAGACAAAGCAATATTTATATGGAGCAATTTTCAAAATAATAATAATTGATTACAATTGTTTACAATTAATAAATAATGTTCAACTATAATAATAATAATGATTTTGACATTTAAATACTTTTATACTACCTTTTTTTTTCTTTTGACATTCATTTATAAATTCGGGTAAATATCTATTAGTTTTACCCATAACATTTGACTTTACTTAATTTTATATATTGACATTAATTGAGTATTATTTGACATGTTATTATCAATTATTATCAAATTTCCATTGATTTGATAATAATTGATAATGTTACTCATGACGATATTTGACATCGTAAATTTCATTAATCCTTTGTGATGTATTGTATGCGGTTGACAATTTGAGGAGTCATTAATTGTGACAAGTTTCACACCTTTTCACACATGTAGGTATGTGAAAGGAAACGACATTCAATATTTGAAACATTTATTAAGGTTACTTTATCATGTTTAATTTACAACACATAAGAGAACTCCGCTGGAATTACAGTATACATGCACTAATAAGTATTAATATGGGAGGGGGAGAGTGCATGCTGCAATCCAACAACCGCTGAACGCGTTCGACTGGCCACGTTACCTCCTCTCTCACAGAAGACTACCTTGATATGTACTGCATTTCCCACTTTACAATATTTCCCTTCTCATTTTCCCAACACTTTCTCCAAATCCATTCCTATATCTCCAAAGGTAAGCAGCGCATCTGGGGTGGTGCCAACATTTGTTATTCTGGACTAATGTTGGCATGTATCGCGGACGTCTATGGGCGACAGTATCCACTTACCATCAGGTGGACTGTATACTCGTCTGCCGCTTTCGTCCATAAAAAAAAACATGCTTTTAAGCAACGATTACTTTGACTCACTTCGGCTGAATTGTTAGGCAATTCTCAGTTTATCTGACTTGATTTAATCACTCTCTTTCACTCTGACTTTCCCCTCTTCTCGATGTCCGAACAACGACTGCCTTCCTCCGCTACCGTCACTCAGCCGTGCGAATCATAAAAAAAAGTAGACGCGACGGGCGGGGAGCGCGTCAAGTCGTACCGATAGATGTCGCTAGTAATCAGTTACTTTTGAAGTGGTACCACGATTGATAATTTAGATATTCAATACGATTATTATGCTTAAATATCTATAAATTTATACAGTAACCTAACAGTATTAGTATATGCACGCCGATGAGGCAGAGTATGCATGGACTCGATTAATTAATATATGACAACTTTAGTAACCCGTACTTTAAATAAACAATCTGAATCTAATTAAATTACAAACCGAACGCAAGTCTACCGCGTGGGTATTCTCCCACGACGTGTGTGTAGCAAAGATCAAAGGCGGTTAGTTACGGGTTAAGAAATAATCGAATTAAATCGTATCTAACTGAACGCTCCTCAGTTTTCAAAGAGTTCTTGTACCGGGTGTTCGGAGAACAGGTGGGGGCTACAATGGGAAAGGGAATTCCCTTAACTTGATTAAGTTCTTTGAAAAAGGGATTTCTTTCTATTTATGATTTTAAAAAGTCTTGGTACATAGGACCTCGAAATGGAAAAAAAATCGTGTAATGAGCGCAATGGTGTTGTCATATGAGAAAATCCTGGACTGGCGTTTTTAAAACTAGGTTCATTGATAGTTAGTTATCTTAATAAAATTGCCATCGTAACCACATTTGTTTTAGTTTAAAAGACAAGTTATCAAAATATAATAAAGTAAATGAAAAATAATAATAATAAATTAATAAAACAAACCAAATTAATATTATTTAAATTAATTTTTGCAATATCGTTTTTTTTGTTATCAACCACACTTCAAACAGTAATTTGAGTAAATTACTTTCATGTTTGTTTTAGCCAAGATTTCATCAATTTTGACTGTGAAGTAATTATGACTCATTTTTTCGATTTTATAAAACTCAAGTGTAATTTTCTTATAGGGTACGTTGTTCCAATGCTGGACATCACTTTCCTCTCTCAAACGTAGGTACTTATCTCTTAAAATGAGGTTAATGTACTTAGAAGTTTTTTTATAGAAAAAAGGCGGCATATCAGCATACCTTACCACTTAACACTTACCATCAGGTAAGAGACCCGGTACGTAGAATAGAAAAGGTACTATTTGCCTCTCTAAAAAGGTCAAATATCTACTCTTTTAAGTAGTACTACTTCAGTATACATTAGCGGCCATTATTTTTTCTCCACCGAATAAAAGTCTCAATAAATCATGAAGTATTTTCAGAGGTGACATAAAGAACTGGACCCAGCGGTGCAGAAAACAGGCTTCCGCCAACTTCTCCATTTATTTCAGACTTCTCATTGCGAATTATAACGAAAGTTAAAATCATCGAAAGTTACTTTCTGAACGTGTGATCGATGACGTTTGTTTGTATGGCCGTCTGCCGTCTGTTTCTTTATCTTTCTGTCCGTTTCTAATAGAACGTTATTATTACAGTTTTTGCTTCTGTGTTTGCCTATTCCGTCAATTTCTATTTCTACTGATATGCATAACGTATATGGAGGAAATCCCATTGATATAAAGAAACTAAATGATTTGGCTTGTCACTCGTAAAATTCTCGACCTAATGTAAGAACTATTTTTATTATGATCTCATTTATGATTCAATAATTACATTTGTGACGATTTAGAGTTATAATATGTTACAAATTTATGTCATATTTTTTTGTAGGTATTCTTATAAGTTACTATTAAACATATTACCTATATTTGGATGTCATGTATACTGTGGCGAATTATTATCGCTTTGGCGATAAGGCCGCCTGTTGTACTTTTCGTCTTACTTACTATGTCTTTTTGCAACAATATGGTGTACAATAAAGTGTTTATGTATCTGTCTATCTATATTTTAGTTTGCTCTGTGTTAAGTAAGTATTCTTTTTCTACGGTTTGATGGCAGTATCAGTTGTCGACTTAAGTGCGACAACTATTTTGGTAATGTCAGGTGAAAATTAATTTAAAGTAAGTTAGGAGTCGCTAAGCAAAGTGATAGTAGGTTTACTGAGAACAATTAGACTCCTTGGAAGAACACAGAATAGGTCCCGCAGCAGATATGGTCTGGTCATTACCACACAGTTAATCTTTAAGGTCATATTTAAAATGGTTTCATACCTTGTTCTAAGCTGTGTTTCTCGGCACGTGGTCTCCATTCGACGAATCGTATATAATAACGAACCGTATAATGTGAGGGGGAGAGTGCACGCTGCAATGCAACAGCCGCTGGGCGCACTCGACTGGCCACGTTACCCCCCTCTCACAGAAAACTACCTTGAAATGTACTGCATTTCCCACTTTATCTTATTTCCCTAACGTACGTACGTGTTTCGGTAGTGAGTGAGATGTGCCAGAGCCCATTCCCACCCTATCCCTCCCCATTTTCCCAACCCTTTCTCCAAATCCATTCCTATATCTCCAAAGGTAGGCAGAGCATCCGGGGGCGTGCCAACGTTTGTCATTTTGGACTAATGTTGGCATGTATCACGGATGTCTATGGGCGACAGTATCCACTTACCATCAAGTTGGCTGTGTGCTCGTCTGCCGCCTTCTTATATATATAATAAAAATCTATATAAAAGTAAGATAATGGGAAGCAGTAAAATTAATTAGCCGTACTCAGTGTGCCTCATCTTTACACCCCTAAGGGCAACTGAACGGAACATTTTCCAAGTAAAAACGTGCCCCGCATTTAGTGCCCAATCGTTAAGTTTACAGTGTATAAAACCTTAAAGGTAAACATTTCAATCAAATTAACGAAACGAATCACTTGATTTTCAAGGGATTTTTGTGCTTGGCAGCTCATATCATTTTAGAATTAACTACTACTTAATACTACTTTTTTTTTTTATATAGACGAGTGGGCGGACGAGCAAGCGGTCCCACGTGATGGTAAGTGTCACCGCCGCTCATGGACGCCTGCAACACCAGGGGGGCGACCTTGCAAAATTACTGTTAATACATTCAAAGCATCATTTTTAATTAAATTACAGATATGCCAATATTCTCATACAGACGTAGTTATATACAAATGAAGGATATCTTAAGAATTAAACATGATATCTTGACTAAATAAATGTTAGATCATATATGGCTGCCATGTAATCTAATGAAAAAAGAAAAAAGTTACAACAAAGGAGATCAACTTCCGGGATATATATATATGTATTAATTGAAAATGTATCTTTTCTTATTAAATTAATTTCTTACTTATTACTCATAGAATCAGTCCGCCTAAGTGACAATGGCCAGGTCATATTTGCCTCTGGACCTATAATTATTAGAGTGGACGAATCTTTGAATAGAGTCCGCGCACGGGGAAGAGTAGTATGGAGAGCGTTCCGATCATGTGGAATGACGAGTTAAAGAACTTCACCGATAGTGTCTGGATGAGACGAGCCGAAGATAATGTGTGGTGACCAGACGCCGGAGAGGCCTATATCCAGCAACGGAGAGACACAGGCTGTGGTTTGGTATTGTTATCGTTGACTTCAAACAAAAATACAAATATAAAGAATGTACATTGTACACATTGGTTTTTATAACTGTAATGTACATTGTACATATTGGTTTTTATAACTGTAATGTACATTGTACACATTGGTTTTTATAACTGTAATGTACATTGTACACATTGGTTTGTATAACTGTAATGTACATTGTACACATTGTTTTTTATAACTGTAATGTACATTGTACACATTGGTTTTTATAACTGTAATGTACATTGTACACATTGGTTTTTATAACTGTAATGTATATTGTACACATTGGTGTTTATAACTGTAATGTACATTGTACACATTGGTTTTTATAACTGTAATGTACATTGTACACATTGGTTTTTATAACTGTAATGTACATTGTACACTGGTTTTTATAACTGTAATGTACATTGTACAGATTGGTTTGTATAACTGTAATGTACATTGTACACATTGGTTTTTATAACTGTAATGTACATTGTACACATTGGTTTTTATAACTGTAATGTACATTGTACACATTGGTTTTTATAACTGTAATGTATATTGTACACATTGGTGTTTATAACTGTAATGTACATTGTACACATTGGTTTTTATAACTGTAATGTACATTGTACACATTGGTGTTTATAACTGTAATGTACATTGTACACATTGGTTTTTATAACTGTAATGTACATTGTACACATTGGTGTTTATAACTGTAATGTACATTGTACACATTGGTTTTTATAACTGTAATGTACATTGTACACATTGGTGTTTATAACTGTAATGTACATTGTACACTGGTGTTTATTACTGTAATGTACATTGTACACTGGTGTTTATTACTGTAATGTACATTGTACACATTGGTGTTTATAACTGTAATGTACATTGTACACATTGGTGTTTATAACTGTAATGTACATTGTACACATTGGTTTTTATAACTGTAATGTACATTGTACACATTGGTGTTTATAACTGTAATGTACATTGTACACATTGGTTTTTATAACTGTAATGTACATTGTACACATTGGTGTTTATAACTGCAATGTACATTGTACACATTGGTGTTTATAACTGTAATGTACATTGTACACATTGGTTTTTATAACTGTAATGTACTTTGTACACATTGGTTTTTATAACTGTAATGTACATTGTACACTGGTTTTTATAACTGTAATGTACATTGTACACATTGGTTTTTATAACTGTAATGTACATTGTACACATTGGTTTTTATAACTGTAATGCACATTCTATTATATTTAAATATATAAATAAATTATTAAAATTGTGGACCGAGTTTGTAACAAATAATGTTAGTGTTCCCCGAGTTACAATAAGATACAATAACACGTAATAATACGTCCTTCAACAGTCTTTCACGTCTGTCCCCGTCGTTATTACATTTGTTACACGAATAATATATCCGGCACTTTCCTGCTAGCGTTTCGAACCGAGTGATTATTACGAGAAACGATATTAATACGATAATTTATTGTCGAGAAGTATTATTATCGCATGAATAGCTGTGGTAATGCTAAAGTATTTACTAATCAAGCTTTTTTTCATAAATTGGCAGAATAGCAAACAATTCACTTTGTGGTAAGTCGATATTGTCCCTTATGTACAAAAGATATCCGCGATACGTGCCAACATCAGTTCGGAATGGTAAACGTTGGTTAGGTAAAAAATCAGGAGTTAGGTGGAGTTATACATTTTTACAAATGAAGGGCATTTGTAAATGTTAAATAAATAAATGTAGTTATTTCTCATAGAAGAGCTGAAAGACCGGCGGGAGACCCACCAGATGGCAAGTAGCCACCACCGCCACTTATGGACACCTGCAACACCAATTTAAAATCTTTAGAACGGAGAATTATTAAATGTGGCATTTTGAAATTTGGTCTTTAAACAAATCATTTCATTCTCGTTTATAAGAATAATCCCGCATCACAAGAAAACAAAATCTCGAAGCTCTCAACGATACGTAACATAAAATATTAGATTATTATTTTTCTTTTCCCAATTATTGTTATTAGGTATGTACTAATTGATAGGTAATAAATTAATTTTTTTTAATTATATTTTTACTATCAACACTAACGCTTTCAGTCTGTAGTTCTTCGTATGATAGTATTATACCTACCTATATGCTCCTTGGTATGTGTCAAAAACGCTTTAGCATACGGATCTACAAACCTCATCAGTTGTACTGGGTGATGAGCACTATGAACGTTTTAGATAGAACAACAAAATCTTACATGTTTGTAACTTTTGATTTATTCCCTAAACAATTTAATTTAATTTTCTAAACCGGTTTTATGTATTGTAATATTTTAAATTAGTTGACGTGAGGTTTTGCGTTATTTCAGATAAAAATGATGTTGGTATATCTGAAATTAATACATGAAAGTTATGAAATGCATGAAAATAATAGGTATGAAAGTTGACACATGTATGTATTTTTTCACGGAGGTTTTTATGCTATTCACTTTGTTGTAACTTGCCACTAGATGGCGCTGCAGCACATTAACTTCTATACCGTTCAATCGATCGCCATGAAGATTAGTATATATAGGTATTTGAGCACCGAGAATATTTTCAAGCTATTGACTTTTTTGTAACTCGCCACTAGATGGCGCTGCAGCACATCAACTTCTATACCATTCAACCGATCGCAAAAATCATATCGATGGCAAAACAGACTAACTTGTGATTTTATATACAGAGGTAAATAAATATACACAGGCAGGACAACGTCTGCCGGGTACAGCTAGTATTATATATGAGTGATCGATAAAGTTAATAGCTTAAACAAAGCTGCCACAATTGGAAAATAAATAACAATTTGCACAACACTACCAGATCACAATTTAGTATTCTCTATATTTAGCAGTACAAGTAGGCTTAATTGAATTTATATAATAACATTAAACCACAACTCGATGCGTTCATTTTCGCCACGAAAATCATTGAATGCAGAACAGGCCTTTAATAAAAAGCTAATTTGACGATAGTACTTCCCAAATACATAAATAAAGAAAAATAACAATGAGAGACGGGATATCTTGACTGTGTCCACGGAAAGTACATAGTTTTATTACTCTGCGAAAAGGGGAAGGCTAACTTTTGAAGCACAGATTATACTTAGTTTGAGTCACCTTCCAAAAAATTAAAAATACTCGTATATGCTATCATTTATATTAATGCTCACGTTATGTGACAATAAATATTTTTATTTTTTTAATGCTATCCGCTGTGTTCCGAAAAGAATTAATAAAAATACTTATTCGAATTTTCCAAAAAAAAAACGTGTGCGGTCTCAGAGGACTCCCCCCCCCCCCGTCAGGAACGAAGATCCTCACGCATTTTTTTAAACTCCGAATGTATATCGAAATAAAATCTGTATGTGTATACCGAAATTTACCGAATACCGACGAACTGACACGATCGCGAGTGTCAGTACTTATAATCACAAAAATACATCTTGTAAATACGTCACTTATTAATTTTTACCGGAAAACAGGCAACAATGCATTTTGAACTCCCGTTTGGGGAAATTTTATTGTCTAAGCGGTTGCCCGGATGAAAAATGCTTGCGCCCACTTACTAAAATTCCAGGCGTGACTTAGAGAACAGTATTCATAGACCCTACCTGATCTCATTTCAAATTTAAATTATTTATTTGTCCGAACGCAGATAAATAATAATAATAATAATTCATTTATTTCAGAGAAGCTCCATATTTCATTTTTAGTGTTTAATTTTAATTTATAGACTGTTAGTGTTGGCTGACGATATATATATTATATATAAGGCGGTGCTCGCGATCGATCTTATACCGCAGGGCCAATGTTGCAGGCCGCACGTTGCCTTCCAACGGGGGGGTGTAGGGGTGAAATACGGAAATAAAAACGCTGCTCTAATTCACATTGAACCACAGGGGGGCAGAGAGGAAGCGGCAGTCGGCAGCGAGCTTGCTTGTATGAACTTGTTAGGTATCTCCACAATGAGGAGTCTGTTGGATCAAGTTACTGCTTGAAGTGATAAATGTAAAACTAGCAGTTCAAGTTACTACTTGAAGTGCTGAGGACGAACTGGCCAAGAGAGGTCGGAACCTATGCCTTTTATAGCAAGTTCGCTGCCCGTGCGATCCCCCTGCTCCCTGGGGAAGTTTATTGTGCTATTCGCTCTCCAACGTCATACATAACTTCTGAGCTACAAGTCACTTATCCTAGGGTTTGTCCTCCTCTTATGCGGAGGACAAGGCTATTTTCGATGACGAAGTATGAAGATTTACATTTTTCTGGGCAATTTAGCCCTTTTTTCCCTCCCGCCTTCCTTGAGTAGCAAGGGGAATGGGAGGACTGAAGGTAAGGGGAAGACAGTGGCGCCGATACCGGATTTTCGTCATCTAGCCCGCAACTTTATATGTTTAATTCAATGCTTAATAAAACACACTGCGGGCGGTAGCCTTTATTTTTCCTATACCCTGACCTGCAACCCAGTTTCCTAATACATTTATGGAGAGCGAATACAAAACACATACAGTTTATAAACAAGGACACAACAATAAAAACATAATATAAATGTACGTACTAACATCCCATAGTCTCGTAGGAAAGGTGTATGGATTTGTCTCGTACGCTTCTATTAGTGTAATGTGAGAATTCATTCGTCCTCACCTCGCTAGTTGCGTAACCCTTGTGAGACAACCCCCTTTCTTCCCCGAGCCGTGCGATGCCAGTACGTACATATCACGTACATTTGATTCTATTTACATATTAATATACTGCACTTGTGCTACGCTTTCATTCTGTCGTGCACATTCTCCCGCCGTCGCAACACTGCGAACCGACTGGTAGCACGACGATCTTCTTCGTAGGTCTGCGTAGCACGGTGCCGTTGCCCATGGTGATGTCGACGACTCGTACCTCGTTGTCTTTACCCGGGTAGACGTTGGTGACACGGCCTCGTGGCCAGGTGTTCCGGGGTAAGTTGGAGTCGCACACGATGACGATGTCGTCGATCTTCGGTGGTTCACCGGTGCTGTGGGGCTCCCGCCGGTACTGGAGTAAGGGCATGTACTCCCGTACCCAGCGGTGCCAGAATACGTCTGCGTGTATTCCCTCGGCCGCAGTTATACGACCCTTTATTCTTATTATGTCGTCACTGTCGATGATAAGACTAAGTGACGACAATAAATCTCCGGTAGGTGGCGCCCTGTTCTCTTTTATGCGCAGCTTTTCTAGGTAATAGCTGTCTTGTTGTGCCGCTAGAATCCACAATTTTTGAGCCTTTTCAATATGACGCACTTCTAGGTCAATGGCGCGGCGGGTCGATGAACTCGTGGGAACCATCGTATCGGTTGATTGGGGTCGAGTTTGTTTATCTTTTTTCTTCCAGTCGGGGTCACGTGACTTGTTTGTCCGCGTTTTTTTGTAACGCGTAGCGGTGATTTGGAATTTATTTCCCCGACATAATTCGACAAATTGCAGCACTCTAGCTGTCGCTCTTATCAGTCTGATCCATTTTGAGAATCGTTGGACATCTGGCAGATGGTCATGAGTTGGCTTGTCAGTTATTGCGAGACATTTTTCTCTCTCTTCCCCAGAGTTGTTGACCTTGACCTCGACTTCTCTAGGCCACTCATTCTTAGATAGTAGTAGATAGGAGGGGCCATTGAACCATCGATGTTTCACGTTGAAGTCGTGAGGTGTCGCTCTTGTCGCGTCGTCTGCTACGTTATCTGCCGTAGGCACCCATCGCCACTCATTTTTCTTAGTGAGTGTCTCTAATTCTGCGAGTCGGTGTGCTACGAAGGTTTTGTAGGTGCGTGGTTCGGATCTTATCCACGCCAGGGCCGTACGCGAGTCGCTCCAATACGTTTTTTGCGCGACTTCAAACTCGTGCTCTCGTAGCACTGTATCGGCTAGGCGGGCCCCTAGTAGGGCGGCCTGCAGTTCTAACCTGGGGATTGAGACGGGCTTCAGTGGTGTCACGCGACTCTTTGCGGCTGCCAGCGTGACGTGTACACTTCCGTCGTTACGCACGATTCGCCAGTAAACGCTTGCGGCGTAGGCCTCCTCGCTGGCATCGACAAACGTATGTAGTTCGTAAGTGGTTGCCGATTCATAGTCGTAACATCGAGGGATGCGTAGGTCTTCTACCTTTCTTAGCAATGACAGCCATGCGTCCCATCTTTGCCTTAACTGTTCTGGAATGGGCTCGTCCCATTTGGTACCGTAGCGCCAGGTGTCCTGCATGATTCTTTTCGCGGGCGTTGTCATCGGCGATAGTAAGCCCAATGGATCGAACAAGGACATTATGACACTTAAGGCCTCCCTCTTGGTTGGTGGGCGCGTGTTTTCAAGCATTTCTGGCGCTATTCTTGTTTTGTTCAAGCGGAAACTTATGCAGTCATCCCTTGTGCTCCATAGGAGGCCGAGCGTTCTTTCTGTCTCGCTCGCACCTATTGGTATTGCGTTGGTTTCCGTTCTTTCCTTGAAATCTTTTATAACACTCATGTTGTTAGATGTCCACGCCGTCAACTCGAACCCTGCTTGTCGGTGTATAAAGTCGACTTCTTTGATCATTCTGATCGCCTTCTCAGGTGTGGGGAAGCTTTGTAAGTAGTCGTCCATGTAGTGGTTTCTTTCTATTGCGCACGCCGCCTCTGGATAGATGTCGACGAACTCGCTTGCGTTTTTGTTCTTTATGTGTATGGCGGTGCATGGTGATGAGCACGCACCGAATATCACCGAGGTCATTCTGTATTCTTCTGGCGGACCCTCCCGCCGGTGATCTCTCCATAAAAAACGCAAGGCATCTCTGTCCTCTTCTCTTATGCTGATTTGCATAAACATTTCTTTTATATCTGCGGATACGGCGTATGGGTGTTGTCGAAATCGCATAATAACGCCTGGGAGGGACTGTAATAGGTCAGGTCCTGCCAACAACATGTCGTTGAGGCACAATCCATGCGATTGAGCCGCCGCATCGTGTACCATTCTTATCTTTGGCTTTGCGGGATTGATGACCGCGAAGTGTGGGAGGTACCATATTCTGCCGCTAGTTGGCGCTGCGGGGGCTCGCTCGGCGTATCCGCGTTTGAAGAGGTTGTCGACCCGTTCTTGGTATTGAACTTTCAGCTGTTCGTCGCGATCTAACTTCCTTTCTAAGTTGTAGAGGCGCTTTAGTGTGTTTTGGTAGTTGTTGGGTATTTTTAGTTCGTCTTTTCGCCACAATAACCCGGTTTCGAATCTGCCATTGGGAAGTCGTCGAGTCGTGTTTTCGAGTATTTCCAACGCCCGTTGTTCGGGATCGTTCTTGGGTTTTCTGGGTTCGATTCCCAATGACTCCAGTTCGAAATATTTCCTCATTGTTTCTTCCATTGTGTCACCCTGTGTTGTGGATAGGTGACCACAAAAGGTTACGGGCTTACTTTTCGACGTGTGGCATCCGTGGAGTACCCACCCCAGTTTCGTTAGTGATGCCACTGGTTGGTCGCGCCGACCCTCTAGAAGATCACGTGACACTATTAGGTCCCAGTTGTCCTGACCGATCAGTATCTTTGGGGACGCGTAGTCGTACGTGAGCTCTTTTCTTATGTTTTGTAGATGAGTGCAGCCCTTCATGTTTTCCTCTGTTATGGATTGCGACGTGAAATTCAGCCTTTCTACTGTTCTGGCATTTTGAATTTGGAGTTCTTTGCCGCTGAATTTCCCTTTAATGCCCAGGTTGACACTCCGACTTTGTTCGTGTTTTATCTCTGTCCCACTCACCCCTTGCACCCACATTGGTTGTTTGGGCCCATCTATCCCTAATATATCGGCCAGAGATGCGTCGATAATGGTTACTGTACTCCCCTCGTCCAACAACGCGTACGTCTCTATTTTATTCTGGGGACCGGATAGCACGACAGGTGCTATTTTTAGGTACGCCCGACGTCGCGTATTCGAGTTGGTAGCTACTGTTGAAGTCAGTACCTCTTCTGTTCTTTCTGGGATGTCTGATGGTTGATCGGTTTTCTGGTGGTGGAGTAGGACATGGTGTCTCATGGTACATCCGTCGCGGCCGCATGGTTTGACGCGACACGTGTTTCTTTGGTGCGTACCTTTTAAGCACCGGAAACAAGTATGGCTCTTTTTTGCCATCTCCCAACGCTCGTGTATGTTAGCGTTGAGAAACTGTGGGCAATGCACTAACTGATGTGATTGTTTGCACTGCCAACATTTTTCTTGCCACTTTTCTTGCGGCTTGCGCTTTTCTTTTATTGTGTAAGCGCGTTCGACCTTTTTTCGCATAGGTCGCTCTCTCCCTGCTGACTCGTCGGCGATGTATTCTGGAAGGGCGTAAGCGCCAAACTTATCCGCTTCTTCGTTCAAGTATATTGACATCTTTTTGAAGTCGGATACTTCTGAAAGCTCTCTCGCCGCGTAGTCTACCCATTTACTTCTCAGGGTTGGAGTGAGCTTCTCCACCACGTTGTACAACATCTCAGGGTGGTGGAGGTAGTGTGGTTTCTTTAATGCTTCTATAGCAGCCACGATGTTCGCTAATTTACTGGCGAATATGCAAAGGTCACGTGGGTTTTCGCTGACCTTAGGTAAACGCTTCACTTTTTCTAGCTCTAAGCGGATGAGTGCCTCTGGCCGCCCGAATCTTCTTTCCAGCGTTTGTAATATGACTGGCGGGTCAGGCTCACTAATTAGTAGGCAACTCACGGCTTCCATGGCGGGTCCCTTTAGACATTTTCGTAGTCGGGCCACATTCTCAGTTTTAGTGAAGCGTTCCTTTGTCTCGTTGTACGCTGCTCGGAAGGCGAGCCAGCTATGGGCGTGTCCACTGTACACGGGTAACTCTTGTACGTACCGAGGTGAGTCCCTATTCTGGCGCATAGCTTGTGAGAAGGCCGTGGCTAATGTAGTCACGTCAATCGCCGGTGGAGAATGGTCTGAAGACGGGACTTCTTTCGTGGGGGTTCCCGCAACACCCGGGTCTCTTTCATACCCGGCCGATTTTCTAATACTGCCTTTTTCCGACACAGCTGCTTCCTTGGGTTTGGGACTTTTCTCTTTCTCGGCGTCTTTGATGGCTAATATCTGCTTTTGATTGTGTAGCCACCGGTGGACACGCTGAGGATCTGAATCCTGTTCGTCCAGTTCGTCCTCCTCACTCGACGATGAGTCTAGTTTCAGCCGTTCGAGTTTCGCCTTTTCAAGTTCAGCTGCGGCCTGGATTTCTTTCGTTTTCCACTCGGCCTCTCTTAGGTACAGCTCGGCGAGCCGCTCTTTCGCCTCTAACTCCGCGAGGAGTCTCTTGCGTGAGGGTACGGAGCGACGTGACCGAGCGTGGCTCGAGTGTGGGCGCACTGTGTGGTCGGAGCACTCAGGTACAGGCGATGGTGGCCTGGAGCAGACGGCGATAGCGACACTGTCCTTGGCTTGTTTTTTATGGTTTGAGGACTTACTTGTGGTAGTGTCGGTCGTGGTTGCGGTCTGGGTAGTCGTTGTGTACGACTCTGTGCTCGCCGTTGCGCCCGTGGTGGCCGTAGTTTCGGTTTGCGAGCTCGAGGATGCTTCTACTCCCTCCTTGTCGCTTTTGCTTCTTGTGGTCGGCATTTTCTAATTTTCTCCGTATCTCGATAGGCGATCTTCTGGATGACGATGGTTCAGGAGATCCGGCTCGAAGGACCAGATGTTGGTCACGATATGCGATCTTCTGGATGATGATGGTTCAGGAGATCCGGCTCGAAGGACCAGATGTTGGTTACGATATGCGATCTTCTGGATGACGATGGTTCAGGAGATCCGGCTCGAAGGACCAGATGTTGGCTGACGATATATATATTATATATAAGGCGGTGCTCGCGATCGATCTTATACCGCAGGGCCAATGTTGCAGGCCGCACGTTGCCTTCCAACGGGGGGGTGTAGGGGTGAAATACGGAAATAAAAACGCTGCTCTAATTCACATTGAACCACAGGGGGGCAGAGAGGAAGCGGCAGTCGGCAGCGAGCTTGCTTGTATGAACTTGTTAGGTATCTCCACAATGAGGAGTCTGTTGGATCAAGTTACTGCTTGAAGTGATAAATGTAAAACTAGCAGTTCAAGTTACTACTTGAAGTGCTGAGGACGAACTGGCCAAGAGAGGTCGGAACCTATGCCTTTTATAGCAAGTTCGCTGCCCGTGCGATCCCCCTGCTCCCTGGGGAAGTTTATTGTGCTATTCGCTCTCCAACGTCATACATAACTTCTGAGCTACAAGTCACTTATCCTAGGGTTTGTCCTCCTCTTATGCGGAGGACAAGGCTATTTTCGATGACGAAGTATGAAGATTTACATTTTTCTGGGCAATTTAGCCCTTTTTTCCCTCCCGCCTTCCTTGAGTAGCAAGGGGAATGGGAGGACTGAAGGTAAGGGGAAGACAGTGGCGCCGATACCGGATTTTCGTCATCTAGCCCGCAACTTTATATGTTTAATTCAATGCTTAATAAAACACACTGCGGGCGGTAGCCTTTATTTTTCCTATACCCTGACCTGCAACCCAGTTTCCTAATACATTTATGGAGAGCGAATACAAAACACATACAGTTTATAAACAAGGACACAACAATAAAAACATAATATAAATGTACGTACTAACATCCCATAGTCTCGTAGGAAAGGTGTATGGATTTGTCTCGTACGCTTCTATTAGTGTAATGTGAGAATTCATTCGTCCTCACCTCGCTAGTTGCGTAACCCTTGTGAGACAACCCCCTTTCTTCCCCGAGCCGTGCGATGCCAGTACGTACATATCACGTACATTTGATTCTATTTACATATTAATATACTGCACTTGTGCTACGCTTTCATTCTGTCGTGCACAGTTAGTACTTATTATTAAAATTTTGTTATTACTAATTATATATACACACACACACACACACACACATATATATATAAACATAATGCATACATATAAACATGCACACCAATCACATATACATACATGTATACACACATATTTTACATCAGACATTGGCTGTCGCCGCTCGTCACCTCTTGTAGGATGCAAGTGCGCTACCAACCAATGTCTCAATATCGATGTAAAGGTAAAATAAAGATGTAAAGTCAAATACATTGCCTAATAGAGAGATTTATAAAATAATCCCATATGCATATGCGCCCGCGTCGCGATTTGTATATAAATTAAACTAAGTGAAAGTGTAAATGATTCAGTGACTGTGGAAAATAAGTGCAGTGATGAGATGCTCTCAGGAGCAGCATGAGCGCTTTTCCATAATTCCATTTGTCACACCTTTATACCAGCAATCCTACACAATTACAGTCCACACCGCTGGTGGACACCTTCGTGCGTCATAGACATGTTATTGCAGTTTCTTAGCAAACCGCGAATATTTCGTCATAAGTATTTCTATACTATTATTCAATCCGCCGTGAGACCAAATAATTTTCAAATTCCTAAGTTCGTTTACCGATGTTATACTTAAAAAATCAAGTCTCCCTAAAATATAAGTTGTTCCTACGAATACGGCGCGCACAAAATACATGAATGCCGAGCTCTCATTGGAGCTCGGCATCTAATAACTGCACCCATCTCGGTGTCACCCGACATACACACAACCGTATTATCACATCATACACGATATTGGATAACCCCTTCTACGACCCACCCCTTTACTCGAGATTCTGCTTCGAAGGACAAAGGAGATATTTTTAATTATAAATGGCAAGACGACAACCAATTATAAGAAGTTACCGTCATATGTTACCACCTGTAGCAGCAAGCATATTGCTCTTTGATGTAAATCACAAATATATAACATTTAACAGGCTTATAAAAATAACTGCTTCTTTTTAACACTTCTTTAGTGAAAGTTAAAAATAATAGTTCTTCTACTCTTTAAAATTGAACTAGCGCCCCGCCCTCGCTTCGCTTCGGTTTATAAAAGTTTTTTTTTTTAAATTAAAAATAAAATATAGCCTATATTAGACACGGATAATGTAGCTTCCTATTTGTGAAAGTTTTTTGAAATCGGTTCAGTAGTTCCAGAGATTACCCCCATCATACCTACAAACACACAATTTTACCTCTTTATTATATTAGTATAGATATAGATAATATAATAATGTTAAGTTATATATTATTAGTTAGTTAGGTATTGTTATTAATATCAGTACATATTATTTTTCGGAAACAGTTTCGTATTATTCTCCAAAGAATTGCAGGAATGCTCGTTCTTATTTCGTCCCGGACGGGATAAGAAGGGATTTGGTGAAATTGACGCTCGGAAGCTAAATAGCTTTAATTTAGGAATTTATGTGTAATCGTGATATTTTTTTTCTAAAAGAACTCGCATTTAATTGTTTTTCTTTTAACGTGGCTACCACAAGCCCTGAGGAAGTACACCACTTCGAAAAAGGTGGACTCGCCAACCCGCTTGGCCAGCATGGAATTTTAAGACCATACATCCGTCATGTCCAAGAGTGGATACTAAAACGGTTGGTTGCAAATCTTAATGGTAATAATTCTAAAAAAATGATTAAGTATACAAAAGTTGAAGAGCTCGATGAGCCCTATCTATCGATATAATTATAGTTTGTATGTGCTGGTGGATTATTTTTGAGAAGTTAGTATTGGAAAGGAAATATTTTTTTTGGAATTTATGATGTAAAAAACGAGTTTACCACCGTCCGAATTTTGGTGCAACTGAACCGATTTGGTTTAGAATCTTCGAACGTAACCGAGATATCGACGTAAACTATTAAATAATGTTTATATCTAAACCTCGAAAATGATTGTTATTTTGGACTCAGCTGGGTGGACCTTTGTATATTTTCTAAACACACACACACACACATTTTTATGTTTACTTTTTCATTCATAGACATTCGTACTTGGCTTCATTCCCTCCCTTTCATACACACGCATACTGCAACACCTGGAAATTGGAAACTTGGAATTGCGGGGGTAGATGTAGCAAAGTAAAAATCAATTTTTTGCACTGTTGTATTTTTCTTTTAAAATAAAATAATTAACTTGCATTTAGTGGACATTTTTGGCTGTTGAATGTTAGTCTAAAGCCTGCTGCTCACCACCGGCTATTATCTCACTTCACACTTGACTGTTAAGTAGTATTATCACCTTTATCATTATTGTTCACCTGTTGCAATGGTTCTTCCTTGCAACTTCGTTCTTCAGGAAAACTTGGAACTCGGTGATTGAGACGTTCAATGTACGGATGGCGGGCTTCGAACGGGAGCTGGGGGCACTTCGTCGGCAAAATCTCCTCTGGCAAAACTTTACTACGTTTAGAATATTTATTGTGTCAGCGGTAAATAATCTGCAGCAACAACTTAAACTTCTTGCCCGACAGGTTGATCAGCAAGAAATAAAGTGCAGACGTATGTTCTTACTAGTACACGGGGTTCCCGAAACAAATAAATATGATTAACTGTTGACGACTCCTTTGTCATAATGCTTCCCTGCTGGCGCGAATCCGAGCCAGCTCTAATAGCATCCTGAGCGCCATTGTAGCCAGGTGGGTCAGTCCGCTGCTGGACTGGTGGACACGACTGCACGCTAGCTGGTAGCCGGTACATGGATGCAGGGTTAGGTTGATGCATCGCAATTTTAAGTTTAATTTCAATTTGTTCCCCGTTGCTAGGTTAAGATTTATGGTTACTAACACATATGTTATTATGGACATTTTGTCTGAAATTAAATGAAATGAACTGAAATGAAACCGAAAGGACACCGAAACGAAACCGAAATGAAACTGACATAGGCTACAAAACTAAGCTCCCGTTGGATATATAGTGAGAAGGGGCGGAAACCGCGAACCGAAGCTGGTAAATAAAAACCATTTTAACAGTGAAATACGAAAAACAAATAATCAAATCAAGTTTTTCAATTTAATTTAATTTCTAAAAGCCAAATAATATTGTTTAAAATTTAATTAATTTACTAAAACAAATGTTTGTTAAAAACAATGGCTATAATTGATACAATGGTTTTAAAACAAAGATCGTTTACACAAAGTGTTGTTAGACGTCTGCACTTCAATCAAGGGATTGTAAATTGAGACGTGGTCTCAGTGAAAGCGAGTATGTAACGTTGCGAAATAATATAAAATGTTATTGCTGCATATTGGTCTATTTCCCGCCAGCAGTTGGACGCCCTCGTGGCCACGTTACCCGTCTCTCACAGAATACTACCGTAAAATACACTGCATTTCCCAATTTATCCTATTCCCCCAATGTATATGTTTTTTTTTATGGACGAAGGCGACAGGCAAGCATACGGACTGTATGCTTGCCTGTCGCCTACGTACCTGGTGGTAAATGGAAGTAAAATGGAACCAAAATTGACGGGGAAAATGATTGACTGTAACGCTAACACTGACGCCACACCCCAAGCTAAAACTTTCATTTTAAATATTTGCGCGATGAAACTAGTAAGGTTCTAGTGAAAACACGTGAAGGTGAATTTTTAATACAGTGTTGTTAAAACTCTAAGCTGTTATTTATTTATTCATTCAGACAACACAGATCCATACAAATGTTAGTAAGTAACTTAAAAACTATATTAGTACTCTATAACTAAAGTGGATATAGTAAGGTTTGTTTGCTGATTAAAAAAAAGTTTTTCTAAAAATATTTATAATTCTCTTTTGACGTATATTTGTTTCAATGGAAAATTTTAGAAAGATTTACATTATACATCGTTCTGTTTTATCAGGAATGAAAAAAATATTTTTTCATACAATCCAATGCAACGCAACCAGCCGTTTCAGTACCTATCCCACTGCTGGACATGTGCCAATTCATACACATTGACTCATGCATGGCTTTGAAATGCCACACCACCCCAAGCGGGTTGGCGAGTCCACTCTCGGGGCTTGTGGCAGCGGCTTTATTCCTTAGTTATCCCTTAGTCGCCTTTTACGACACCCACGGGACGGGGTGGGGGTGGTGATACTCTATAGCAGCCAGCAGCCACACGGCATATCTTTCTTAATTTTTGATAAATTTCTAATACCGTAACCAGTCTTTTTATCGTCCACTGCTAAAGATGAGTCTGGACACTATTAACACTTCAAAGGTAGAAAGTGTATCCAAGGGCATGCCAACATTTGCGATTTTATTTATGGTGGCTTGTATCGCAGATGTCGTGGGGCGATAGTACCCGCTTACACAGTTGAAACAAACAGTTGAGCTGTTTGCTAGTATACCATTTTCTTTTCATTAAAAAAACTGTATATTTTACACCTACAAATAAATTAATCAAAATTTGAGTTTTTCTCGTTTTTACCACGCATTCATCTATTTAAACGTAACCTTATAGTAGTATGTTAACGTTATTTATTTTACTCGATGTTTCGGTTGGGCTGCACCAACCATGGTCACAAGCTCGCTGAAGAGGCGGGTAGTCCACGGCGGTTTCATCAACTACCCGCATAGAGGCGGGTAGTCCACGTCGAGAGTTGCGAGCAGTTTCATCAACTACCCGCATTTGGTCTTCATAGTCTGGAAAGCTGGGGCACACAACAATCACAATATCAGAAGTAGCGTCAGTCCAAAAATCGGGGGGTTTAATTTTATTAATCACTGGATTCCATGTCGAGGACAATAAATAAGGTAAACATACACATCTGAGATTTAAAAAAAAAAGTTTTATTGAGAAAATTCTGAAGTATCTAACACGTTTACAAAGTGAAACAAATTAATTCCAATGGAAAAGTTGATTTCAAATGCATTTTGCGTTTGCTACAGTGAAAAGTTTAACAGCTCTCCAGCGGTTAAGTGTTAATTCTGTAGAAACGGTGCATATGTTTGAGTTCACTTGAGTTTAAATTATTCCGTGGTTTCAATTCGAGTTTCAAATTTTCCTTAAAATTTGTATTTAATAGTTATACACGTATTCCTCGGGCAATGGGTATGTATTAAGCTTAATGTATAGATAAATTAATGTTTATTTTTATATATATCACTGTCCTTTTATTCGCTGCACTGACGTTGGCCCACGACAAGGAGCTGATGCAGCGTATGCTGTAGCATCATGCTGAGTCAGGTACCCATTTCCTGTTAGTGATAAATTTTTCTTGCAGGTTTTTTAAACATTTTTTTCTTGGACTTGTCACTGTAGACAGAAAATAAACCATTTTTCTTTATCTCTTAATAACTCAAATGAATTAAAAAAACTTTCTAATGAATTAAACTTAAATAAATCGCCGGAGAATCTCGCGGAGAACGTCACTTCTCCATTTATTTTTTTTAACTTCTTATCTCCCTCATTAATCATTCGGACAAATGCTTTTGAGCGCTGAGACGTGAAAATTCAAAGTTTTTCCCGGGAAACGGTTTGTTTGAATACGGCTGTGATTAGCGTACTGTACACACGGACGGGTGGATGAAAGATGGGGAAATATTGGGATTAGCCGTGGATTAACCGTGTGGTGTCAGCCAGCTATACAATACCCTCAACCCATATCTTCTCGTGGGTGTTGTAAAAGGCGACTAAGCCGCTATCGCAAGCCCTGAGGATCTGCACCACTTCTAAAAGAGTGGACTCGCCTATCCACTTGGGCAGCGTGGCTAGGGTTGTTACTTTTTATTTGAGCAAATAATGAATATTGATTGTTAAAGATAAAAATCCTAGAAAAATCAAACTATGTGAAAATAAATTATTTTCACATAGTTTCACGCCCTAAGCGTGGCGTATTATGGCCCTACATTATGGCGTATTCTGGTGTATTATGCACGAGACAATATGCATGAGGAGGCCCATGTCCAGCCGTGGACATTGAAAGGGCTGGTTGCATTGCATTGCATAAAAGGCTGACTGAATTTTGAATTCTTTGTTGGTGTTCTGTGAGTTTTCCTGTAAGCATTTGTATTTCTATTTTTTATGTTAATTCAATAAATTGAAACAATACAAAGGAAACTGTAATTTCAAAAGTAGCTCAGCAAACTATTTTGTTTGCAGTTTCTCTGTCGGATAAGATTCGTTAAAAAACGTAGGTAAGTCACTGATACAGCTCATAGAATCAGCATGCGTCAGTGAGCTGGTTTTATTTGCCCAACAATCGATAGAATAGACGAGTCCTTGAATGGAAGCCACTGCGACAAACGGTGTGGGACGCGCTCCAGCTACGTGCACAGACGATTTGAAGTAGTTCACCAGTTGTGGCTTGATGAAAACAGCTTGTAGATCGTGTGTAAGAGAACTATGGGAGAGACCTTTATCCAGCAGTAGAGAAACAAATTTAGATTTTAATCGGAGGAAGCCGCTTTAAAAATTGAATAGTCTCAGAAATCTTAAAATCAAGTACTTAGGGCGGCTTTAGAAAAAGCATCATCCATCTCTTCCCGTTGTTGTCGTAAAAGACGACTAAACGTGACATTTTAAGTACAGCAGTCCAGTCCATGTCCAGCATTGAATGTTAAAAGAGCTAGTTACGGTATTTGGTACACTAAACGTTACGTCCGTGTGTCGTGCTCAAGGCAAATCCATAGTAATAAATCATTCGTGTTAATCTATTCCATAAACAGTTGATCGTCTTCTGTTTGTTCGCACGTTTGCGGGGATGACCGTAAATGGTTTACGGTAATCACTTTCTTTTAATCAAAATGACGTATTTATGATATGAATTGAATTTTTGATAAGAACATTATGGAGTTATAGGCTTAGTTCACTAAATTCACAGGTTCAAATTTATAAAAAAGCCGTGATAACCTACTTGTACTTGTATCAGCTTATAACGTCCCACTGCACGGCACAGGCGTCCCCTACTAATTTACTGCAGGGTTTCGGGCCATAATCCATCACGGGGGCCCAGTGCGGATTGGTGGATACATGTACTCCAGATTTGTTTTTTTTAATTTCTAGAGCGTGCGAGTTTCCTCACGATGTATCCTTTCACCGCAGAGCTAGTAATCTTTTTTTTCCAGCATTTAAGGAGTAACTCGGAGGTACGAGCTGAGGATTTCAACTCACGACCACACGAATGTGAGTCGAGTATAATATCGTGTATAAATACTCTATAATAATCTATAATCGAATCGAGTATCTCTATAATCTGGGAGTACTTATACCTTATTATTTATATAGAAGCTTATTATAGAAATATTGTTTTTTTTTTATAGAAAGAAGAAACGAGCAGATTAGTTACCCTGGTAATTAGTGGATACTGTCCATGAACATCCCCCGTACATGACGACATCAGAATGACAAACGATGGGAAGCACCCGGATGCGCTACTAAAGCGCTACAGCTTTAGTAAAGGATGCGGATGCAAAAGAGGAATTACAGAGGGGAAAGAAGTTCATATACCTCCTTACTATTCTGAAGTCCTCAACGTTTATAAAAATAAATGTTATAAGGCGTGGAAAGAATATTTTGATGAACGGTCTTGAGAGAAAGGTATGGTATACAAGTATTCAGTCCGAGCCGCCTCATATACCGTGGTTTTTGGAGTCTAAATTGAATAGGAACCTAGTTGTCATAGCTTTCAGGTTGCGGTCTGGGCATATGCCTCTAAACAGGTTTGGTTTTCTTATGAAAAAAATAAATTCTCCTAATTGTCAAAGTTGTGGTACAGTTGAAGATGTCCAACACTTGTTGTTGGAGTGTTCCCGGAACGAACCTGAGCGGAAGGCTCTGATAGAGACTCTAAATTTGAACAGGTACGATGTAGGGATGTTCCATAGAATTCTGTCCGAGCCAACATCGAAAGCTGCAAACATTCTGTGCGAATTTGCGAGTCGCTATCAGTCATAGATAAATTAAGATAGTGAAATTATAACTTTTAGGGTACGATGGGGCTGACATACACAATAGTGTAAAAGCCCCCAAATAAAATAGACGAAAAAAAAAAAGGATGCGGATGCGATGTGGATAAAGGTTTGGGAAAATGGGGAGGGATCTGATAGGATGGTATGAGGATGACATCTGGACACGTTCGTAGATATATTTGACGAATAAGATAAAGTGGCAAATGCCGTACGTTTTACGGTGATTAATCTGTGAGAGAGGGGATTTTACGATGTCTATCACTGTCTTATTTTGGTGGGCAATAAAGAGTTATATTTATCTATCAGTTTCAATACAGTATTTTTTTTAATACTGTTCCTATAATGGTACATTACAGCCCAAAATTCTCGTTGTGACCCAACAGGTGGGCAACAATGGCAAATGGCAACAATAAGCGGGTGTGGATGTTTCATCTCGCCGGTTTTTCCATCGGCTCAGGCATTCATTTTCTTTAACAAGGAATACACACGTCGCGAATGTCGCGAATGTCGAATACACAAAAGCACATCTGGCAACATGTCGGTACAGATACATTACGAAAACATTGGCCATCGGCTAATCCGAAAACATCCGAACGCGTCATCCATGTCTATGACTTACCGTACCTCTAATTGCATACTTTATCACGATTATTACACTTTATTACAGTTGAAGTTGGTACGGGCATGGATCGGAACTCAGGACATTACGAATTGATAATAAACACCACAAAGTTATCATTGTCCTTATGACTTATGGAATTCCGTTTAGAATTCCACATTTAGGTTGTTCAAAGAGGCACTACGCTGGTACTATGGTATAGTATAGTGTGGCATGGTGTGGCGTGGTGCGGGGTGGCATGGTATTATATGAATTTAAAAAAACTCTTTTTTTTCGAATTTATCTCACCTGTCTTTGGGAAGAGGAATGGTGCACGGTGCAATCCCACAGCCGCTGAGCACACTCGACTGGCCACCTTACCCCTCTCGCAGAACGCTACTGTAAAATATACTGCATTTTGCACGTTATTCTATTCCCCCAACGTATTTACATACGTATTTTTATATTGCGAAAGATATGTAATTTCCATTCCATCCTATACTATCTCTCCCCATTTTCCCAATCTTCTAAAAGTGGGGGAGCATCCGGCATGCCAACGTTTGTCATTCTGAACTGATATTGGCATGTATCGTAGATGTTCATAGGCGGCGGTAACTTACCATCACGTGGGACAGCTTGCTCATGCGCCTACTTCCCCTATATATAGGTATATATATTAGTACACGTAAATTGTGTTCCAGTGTCACGACCAGATTTTATATTTTTTCTTTACACAAAAATATATCCGAACGGCACAAAAGTGTGCCCTCGTTACATTCGTTTTAAAAAAAATAAAACAATATGGCGGCCTGAGAAGCGGGTGTAACGTTGTTTATGGCAGAATTAAAAAAGGACTCGTTATTAAATTCTGATTTAAGGGGATGTATAATATTGGGTAGAGAGAGAGAGAGAGCTATGATCGGAATTTCTTCGCGGGATAGTATCAGAAACAAAGAGATTTGCCGCCGAAGACTTAAGTCAACGTAGCTCATATAATCAGCATGATATTGTGGCATTGTCCTCCAACGGAGTCCATCTACCGGGCGTGTAATTCTTCCGGGACAGCAAAAAATCATCACCAACCCAGAATTAGACAGTTTCTATCTCATAAGCACAGGCACACGCAGGATATCAATGCTATCAAGTATCCACTGCTGGACATGGACTACCTCACGCACATTGTCCAAGTGGATCGCTTACCATGCATTACCTTTAACTATAAAGCGCGCTCAATTTCTGGTTAGTTTTAAAAGACTCGTGAAAGAACACTACCTCGCAGATTAAGAGCTCTCCCCCAAATTATTTTCCTTCATCTTTCTGTATGTATATATGTATATCTATGTATGTATGTATATGTATGTATGTATATGTATTAATGCCTGTAGGTACCTCTATTTCATCTACTGACTTCTCTTCACCACGCAAAGGTTGCCTGGAAGAAATCGCTGTAGCCATAAGGCCGTAGGTAATAGGTAGTTAGATATTTAGGTATAGGAAAAATATAGGTAGGTACGTGTCACTATAATCTTTTTTCTGTGAGTTACAACCAGAATACTTTTTGAAGAATCTCACCCTTAAATACTGTAAAAGGTCACTGTTTCTATAATAATGGGACAAAGGCTTAAGGGCTCGGGGAAAATTTTAATAACTAAGTATTAAAACGTTTTGGACAATGTTGCCCTTAATGTTCCGAAGTCTGAAGAAGGCATTTAAGTATCTAGGGACTTATTTTGAGGAAACTATTATACCTTCAAATTTGATAAGGGTTTTCTTTTAATAATAAAAGGGCGCGTTTCCTAGTAACTAAACCTATCTATCAGTGAAAAACTCAGAATTTCTTTGAGAAAAAATTATATATGATGTCATGATATCATGATGTCATGTCCCTTTGGCATGGGTCCAGAGACCCATACCGATTTGTAGAGTCGGACCACTAGAAACGTTTAAGCCATTATTTAAAAAATTGGGTTTCCTGTCGCTACTCGAGGCTGACATGTTTATAAAACTTAAACCGCAGTTTTTTTTTAAAAAACAAAGCGAGTCTTGTAGGTTTATGTTTCTAAAAAGGTCTCATTTCGATTATTCGTTACAAAAACTACGCACATTTCAGGGATGTATGGCCTGAAAACGGGTTGGGGGAGGGGCCGGTTGGCGAGTCCACTCTTTTAGAGTCCACGTGGTGTAGTACCTCAGGGCTTGTGGTAGCCGTATTGTTATCCCCTAATCGCCTCTTACGACACGCACGGGAGGAGATGGGGTGGTGCTATAGCCGGCCAACACCATACGGCATTATTAACACAGAGACGGCAGTAACATTATAACAAAAAAAAATTTAAATAAATGTTCCCACTGTCCACCACTGGTGGTTACCAAATACCATTTGTGGCCAATGAGAATAATCCGAATTTTTACGCTTTTTGTCCAGCAAAGAGACTACGAGCTCAACGAGCGATTTGTATTTGTGAATCAGGTCTATCGTCAAAGACCACGTTTTGGCACGTTTCGGATTGAAGATTTTTCTATAAATAAATCGAAATTATGTTAAACCTACGTGGAAGACGACGCCCAAAATAAAGTTATATCGAAAATATTTTTTCAATATCAATTTTATCGCGATTTAACCGGACTAATTTTGGGAGCTGTTGCGGTGTCGAAATTTGTATCTTGTACGGGTATTTTATTACACGGCCGGGTTTTCTGTAAATTGGGCGAAATGGGAGGGCCGACGCTATAAATCATGTTGGTGGAGAGATAAGGAAGAGTTACAAGTTAGAAGCGATAGCGGGGTATCGAAAAAAAAAAGAAACAATATCTGTAGTTGAACGGTATGAAAATAATTATCGGGATTTTTGAAAAAATAATGCCCGCGTAAAATGCCTGCGTAAAAATATAATGGCTGTTAGGTTGGCACTATTGTAGCTAATTTTCACGTAAAGTTTTGGCGCGATGTGTCAAATAGTTGTTTGAAAATTTTCATCGACCTCGACGACCTCGAGTGTACTTTGCTAATTTTACACTTTCCTAATTGTACTTTGCTAATTTTACTTTCTTCGATATATGAAAATATCGAAGAAAGAATTTGTCTCAATTTTTTTGTTGCTTGTGCGGAATTTTTCAAGTGTTGTAAGCGTGGTGCGGGGATAAACGATTTTGGGGGAAAATAGTTGAAATAAAAATGATTATAGTATTAATTTATATATATTTGTTATTGTATATTGTATACTACGTAGTATTTATTTTAATATTAATTACTTATTTTATTTTGTTTTATTATGTTTGGGTGGTCTTCAATGTTGACCGGCAATTGGAATTTCACAATCAACACCACTTGTTATGTCAAAAGCGAACTGAAATGTCGCTGCTTATATTTGATTAAATTCAATTCTGTCAAGCGTGCGCACACACTCATACACCGAAAACACACGAACTGCCGCTAAACTATATGAAATACACTCCTTTGTTGAAACGACTCGCGTGCCACTTATTGTAAAATGGTTGTACTAATTCAGAAAAATTCGCGGGCTCGCGCGCAACAACTCACCAAAGTTTCATCGCAATCGAATGAATGGTATAGGAACGCATACGGGACAAACACAGAAGTGTTATTGTTTTTTTTTATTCCCACACTATTCTCATTTTTGTGCATGGTATTCACAATTTTCATATTTGAAATTATTTTACATTTCATACAATGTCGCAAAAAAATACTTAAAATCAACTGCAAAACAAATAAAAATAAAATTTCCCGCTACCGCTATTGACTTATACTATAACCTAACCAAGTAGGCAGACCTTGGGGACTATGTTAGACGATATGATGCCGACAAGCGAGGTTTAGATTTCTCCGAGCCCGGCTTAAGATATTCCACAAGTTATATCTTTTTTTTTTCTTATCTTAAAAGTTACGTTGGATCTTGTCATTGTATATCATGGGCGATTAACTAACTTTGGAAAATATGTAAAAAACGTGATCGGTGGTTAAAAGTTTTGTATATTATTATATAGAGATTTCACTGAAGTATATGTTTATGATATACTAGCAAAACCCCGCAGACGTTGTCCTGCCATAGAAGTTGATGTGCTGCAGCGCTATCTAGTGGCGAGTTATAACAAAGTCGATAACTCCATAATATTCCCCGCCCTCAAATAACTATGTATACAAATTTTCATGGCGATCGGTTGAACGTTATAGAAGTTGATGTGTTCCAGCGCCATCTAGTGGCGAGTTACAACAAAGTATATAGCATAGAAACCTTCTCCATGAAAAAATACATATATGTGATAACTTTCATGGTGATCGGTCAAACTGTGTCGAAGTCTATTAACATCAAATATGCCAACATCCTCTTTTATATAATATATATATATATATAGGTAATTAAATTAAATGGCCAGGCAAAACTGAAATATAAAATGTAAAATAACTGTTAATGTCTCTCATATGTATAAATATTTGTACATACACAAATACAACATACATTTATTTAACTCAGGGTTAACTGATATCTATCAGCGGGTATATATCACGATATTTCTCGTCCAAACTAGAATTTTGGCAGATCCCACGCTTTTAAATTGTTATATGTGCCGACATAAATAAAAATTATGGTCACTGCCACTGCCGATGATCCAACACTAAAGATTATAATTATAATTTAGTTGAATGTTGATTAAGTGGACTAATTATTAATCTCAAAGACTCTAATTTTCTGTTACTCTAATTTTACTCTTATTTTGAGTTCTGTTTTATAATAAATCGAACTCAAAGTTTCATTTAACTATTTTGACACATTAAAACCACTTACAGTATGAAATTCGCGTCTTTTTTATATACTTGATATACTATATATTGGAAATATATCAAATGTCGGGTATTTTGATATTTATTATAAATATACACTACATTTTAACGAATTTTTAACGAATCCTGATTTAACTACATACTAAAGCATAGATAATATTAGCAAATTGCTCAACATACACACTATTACACACAGTTCAATATTATTTACTTACACGTTGATACACATGTTTCCCTTTTTTTAAATTCTGGAACAAGCGAGTATATGACTCGAAACCCCCGAACGATTTACTAGGGGAGTTCTCAGTAGAAAAGCTGAAAAAAAATTGTAAACGTAGCCTTCTTATATTTCATACATTTGGTTTACTAGCCAGTTTCTATTTAAATACGAATAACCTTTGCCGATAAATATACCCACAAAGTTTTTTTTGTTTTTTGATACAATTCAGTCTTGTATCGGCCTTAAATGTATGTATGTCTTGTCTTGTATCGTAAATGTCTTGTATCGGCCTGCGGGGCACAGGCTTCCTCGAGTAAATCACTGCGGGGTTTCGTTAATAAAGATCGGTCTATTAATATCTATACTTCTATACTAATATTATAAAGAGGTAAAGTTTGTAAGTTTGGATGTAGGAGGTAATCTCCGAAACTACTAATCCGATTTCAAAAATTCTTTCACCATTTGAAAGGTACTTTATTCCAGATGAACATAGTCTATATATTATGTGCAAAAAAATTGACGGGCATGCAGCGCCCTAATATATAGAAGATTTTGTAATATTAGATGACCAATGATTTCCAGGGGCCCTACCACCATCTTTTACAAAACAATATTGTTGCAGGAACGTTTTGTTTCAGGCTTCAAACAACATTACTCATATTCGTACCATGACCTCCACCAAAATATTAATGCTTAGTGCTGCGATAGAACGAATTATTTTAATTATTTGTCTTATCCCTGCTAAAAACAAAAAGAGGTAACGCTATATGAACTGTATAACGCCATTTCTTTCATCCAACGTTCCGATTTGCACTACAGTATCTAAGCTATCGAATTTTGTTGACGTCACCATAACTTCCTATTGAAACATTATTAAAATAAGCTTACATTAAGGACGCCGTGGTGCGGAATTGAGAAGTAAGGTTAAAATAATACTGCTATAAGGAATGGTGGTAAGGCCCCTGGTCTAAATTAAGTTAACCCAATAAGGGTCTGTTTAGTATAGAAACATCAAATTTTATCTAAATAAACTACGAGTATGAGAAGGGTCTAAGTTTGCTTATACTTCAGATACTAGCGTGGGTGTCGGCTTTAACCGTAATAATAGAAACTATTTAAAACCATAGTAATCTTATTTCAGTTCACTGACACTAGAATATGCTTTATTAAGTATGTACACTGTACACTAAAGAATACAGTGACAGCGTTCAGGCGGTTAGAATCATTTTTATACAACCAGAAGTAATTTTGTAAAATACTGTTTAAAAGTGTATATTTTATCTCATTTTGTAGTTTTTATATTTTTCAGTAGTTACTTAACGCTAAATGAAAAAGATTTCATGTTAAGTGAATTAAAAGTAAGAATAAATTATTTTTCGAACATAGCAAATTGACGGTGTTTAATTTTTTTTTGTACCGTATGATGTCGGCGGTTATAACAGCACCAGCGGTTATAATATTTCCTCCCCTGGGTGTCGTAAACGGCGACTAAGGGACTACAAAGCGCTACCACAAATCCTGAGGAACTACACCACCTCTAAAAAAGTGGACTCGCCAACCCGCTTGCCCAGAGAGTGGTGTTTTGTGACTATACATCCCTCATACAGAAGACAATGTGTATGAGGAGGCCCGTGTCCAACAGGGGATGATAAGAGGGTTGATTGCGGAAATTTGAAATATTTTATAAAAGTTGGATGTATTTCACAAAAAGTAACCTCACCTGTTGTTTCAAGGTATTACTAAAAAAGTTGTATAGACATTCGTAACAAACAGCGCCACTAAGTTGCTAATTTTTCCGACTTGCAGTAAAACATTTCGGCTGTAAAACGCGTTTGCTAAAAGTTTTAATTGCTCTTCAAATGAATGCCCAACGGTAAAGTAAAGGTCGAAACACACGGGGTTTTTATTACGATCGCGCCCGCAGCGTTACAATGTACGTGACTTATCTATTTATGTTGGAAGGTGGACTATTCTTTATAGAAAAAATATTGTGTATGAGACAATATCAAAGTTGTTTTTTTGATTTTTTTGCAACACAATAAAACGCAATGTTTAATTTGTGTCATTTAAAAGCCAGGTCGTGTTTGTAACCTATTTGTGAACAAATAACATTTTTGTATTATATAGTTATTAGAATGTGGACATGCCGATGTTTCATTCGTTCAGTTTTGTAAAAACTTTCAAGTTTTAGTTGATTTGCGTGAAAATATCCGCTATGCTACGTCATAAGGAAAAGAATACGGTCTGTATTAAACATGTGACATTTTGAAAAGATACAAGTAGTGCCTATAAGAAAACAAATATTTCTGTTTTGCTTATTATGTGTTTAATGTATAATATAAATGTGTCTGATGATCACATAACTTGCATTTTGCTCTGTTTGCATTGCGATTAACTAACTTTGGAATTTTTTTTTAAGGAAAACCTTATTGCAGTATTTTTTTTTTGTGGTTACTAAAACAGCGGCTATTAATACAAAAGTCTGGTATTAAAGACCAGGTCACTACATCGCTTTTTTTGCTCACGTCTGTAGGCGTTACCTCACAGCACTCTGATCGTGTCCTTCGGATGATGCTAAATGGACAGTAGCACAGTGCCAAATATCGGGCGGCGTAATCCTATACTTTCGCTTGCCAGAGTGGCCATCGTAAGCCATGGAGTGTTAAGAACCCCAGAGAAGAGCGGAATCTCCAGATCAAAATTACCAGCGTGGTGATTCGGGCGTATTATGCCCACAGGCGCGGTGGAAAATCAAAGCAAAACAATCAAAGCTCAAAGTCCGTTTGACGACCGATTGGCGTTTGGTAGTGCTGTGTAGAAGGTCAAGACCTTCTATTCCCGGTCAAATATTCATTTGTTTAAAGACAAATGTTTGTTCGGGTCTGGGTGTGTGTCTCTGGACCCATCATACAGGGAATCCTAGTGTGAGCTATTGAGTGAAGCCGTTGTTTAATTTATATAATATTTGCTAGTCCAATATTTTGAAAGGTCACAATTTCTAATAAGCATATTATTTTTTATTTAAATATTTTCAATGCCATTTTTATTGGGATAGTGGTATGTTGCCGTTATGTTGCCGTGTGCGATTGCGTCTACAATAATCAGGCGTATTTTCCACAACAACAGACTTTGTAGCATTTGTAGCTGTGAAGCAGGCTTTTTATTTATTACTACCTTCAGTTTGGCCGAGGTTTTTTAGATTAGAGCAATAACTTCGCGAAAGCTGTCGGTTAATTTATTTTGTGAAGTTAACTGGGGATTTGTGGGGTATAACCAGGTTAAATTGATGTACCTCAAGGTAAGGTTAGGGATATTGAAAGTTAATTTGGATTAGGGAGGGAAGTCTAGTTTATTTTATTTAGCTTTCACTTTAAGACGTGGGCAATAAAGATGTTTTTGTGGACTAAGAATGGTCCTTGCTATTTCACTGCCGTTTGGTTTAGCTTTGATTGTATAACAAAGGCAAAGTATACAAAAGTAAAAAAAAATGTAACTTGTTGTGGGGAAAATATCAAGGTAAGAAAGAAGTCATAGAACAACAGTTGTTATTTTGAATTACAGAAGATAGAAGATACATATATATATATATATATGATATATATATATATATATATATATATATATATATATATATATATATATATATATATATATATATATATATATATGTATATATGTGATATGTATATATAGATATGTATATATCTAAATATATATATACTTATATATGTATTATGTGCGTGTACTATGTAAGTACTATGTACTATGTGTATTATGTAAAGGGCTTTGCCCCTTTAGGCGCAGTAGGTCAGATTCGGAGTACGTCAATTTCTTATTAGGTCTGATTCCAAATACCATACCGTACAATCAGCCTATAGAATAGAATATTACTATTTGTTCTAAGTACTTACGGTACATCACCACAAATTATTAATTATTGTTATATACAGATTACAAATTTGATTAAAATTATCAATTATTGTTATTTACAGCAAACTTAATTCAAATTATCAATTATTGTTATATATAGATTACAAAATTGATTAAAATTATCAATTATTGTTATTTACAGATTACAAAATTGATTAAAATTATCAATTATTATTATAAATGTCAGATTATTCATCTGCATTAAGTTATTTGTGCATCATGAATTCATTATAATGGCAATGGTCAAGTAGAAATTGATACAATTTTGTTTTAAATGATCTTGTCTCTCCCAAATTTCTCTACTACAAGCGATCCTCGTCTTTCACCGGCGATCTTCTTTAAGTTGACGGTCCACCTGGCCGGGGGGCGTTCCACATTAGGCTTCCCGATACTTGGCCCCCACTCGAGGACTCATCCATCCCGAAGGCTATCGGCCCTGCGTCAAATATAACCTGCCCACTGCCGCTTCAGCGTGCTGGTTCTGTGAGTTATGTGACTTTACTTTTTTGGCGAATTCACTTCGTTATGAATTTTGTACAGCAAAGAAACTCCAAGCGTAGCCCTTTCCGGCGTTTTTTTTAATTTGTAAATCAGGCCTGCCAAACAACCTTCAAATCAATATCAAAACATTCATCTTCATATAGGAGACGAGAAGATGTGACGCATTTTTCCACATGCCCGTTGGGTTATACCTACATATAATATATATAATACATATAATACGACAAAGAATATACAATAATAAACAACGATTAACTCCACACACCCAAATGAAAAGGGTCTTCATTATAATTTATGTCAAAAGTTTGGAAAAAGTGTAAACTGTTTAGTTAGGGAACTCGGGTTAATTTATAAAAGTGTACAAATTAATGTTTGTTCGTAAATTGTTCACACGGACCCGGGTAATGAAGCGTGTACTCGTGGGTTAAGAGGAAGTTGTTTACATGTTAAGAGTAATTTATAAGCCAATTTGTCCAAATGTAACCAAAGCCGCCCGAAGTAACTGACATGGCCTTAATTAAATAGTGCTGGGATACTCAATTGTTTACATATTTGAATTGTTTATTGAACATATTGAACGATTCAAAATGATTTCTTTAGGAATGGCTAAATTCTTGTGGTCTTAATGGCTTTTCAAAAGTCACCGAACATGACTCCGTAAATGGCTTAAAAAATCACAGAATACGTTGTATTTTATACGTTAATAGATGTGAATTTTTCGACAAAAAAAAATGAAACGCGAATAAAATATTGCTGACATTACCTACCTAATGAATATAACAAATGGGTCTATTGATTCACCTTCGCTTTTAGGTAATATCTGCGTAAATGTGCCTAAACGATTATTAAGAAGTCAATTTTTTTCGCGTCTTGCACGGTATTTATTTATTTAAACGGGTCTTAACATGAATGTTTAACATGAACATGAACCAACCAACCAACTGATGTGGACTATTCGCCTCTCCAGTCAACTCGTGACCATGGTTGATGCAACCCAATCGAAACGTCGAGTAAAATAAATAGGATAAACATGCTTGTTAAGACTAGTTTAAATAGATAAATATGTATGAAATACGCAAAAATCTCAAACGTCTTGCACGATTTATGAATCAATGCCTAAGTACACTTCTCGACCGAAAGTAATACACTTCGACCTTTTGAAAGAGACTATCGGCTGTCTTTGGTTTGGTAGAGCGTCGTCTCTGTCGTGTGCCGTCACGACAGAGACGACGCTCTACAAAACCGAAGTTAGCCGATCATAGTCGACGTGTATTACTTTCGGCCGGGATGTGTATTTCCATTTAATTGACATATTATCATATATCATATTATATTGCTGCGCAATTTTTGAAAAAAAATATATCTAATTTTGGGGTTTGTATTTGCAAATTAGTATGAGACATTGTAAAAATTTAAAATTAATTAATTCTTTAATAAAAACATGAAACTTAAAATTTTCATGTATTGTAAATGAATTCAGAATTATGAAAGGAATCCCATGGTTTTGGATTTTGGAAAAGTTCGGTTCGATTACAGGAAAGGTTCGGTAATGAGCGTTGATCCCACCCAACCACAGACATCTACCATTTACCAGACATTTACCTGAGTTTTACGTGATAGTTCATGTATAAGTCCATCGCTCATATTATCTACTAGCGGTGTCAGTGACTTCGTCCGCGTGAACTTAAGAGTCATTCCCGCGGGAACTCTATAACGGATGGTGATGAAATGTATCCTAAATATTAATCCAGGTCATGAGCAATAACTATGCCAAATTTAATTAAAATCTGTCTAGTAGTTTGTGAGTAATGCGTGATCAGACAGACAGACACAAAATATAAAAATGGTGATTTTGGGCTCTGTATCGTACGAAGACTACATTGTTACGATTTTATTATATATACAGATTTTGCATTTTACGCAGTAAAATCAGTTTTTGGCAATAATCTTTATTTATGTATATGCATAAGCAGTTCATATAAAATAAATCAATCAATAGATATATTTGACATTTTTCAAAACGAGCCAACGTCGCCTTAACACAACTCGAAAACTGCAAAACGCCGGTTTGCGCGCGACGTGTTTACCCATTTACGATGATGGATTGATGTGAAGCACATAACTCATTATGTTCAGATTAAAATCACTTATGTTTAGCTAATACTTACGGTGTTTCACGGCAATGTAGCCAGACGCAAGGCACCCATATGTCACATGTTATTTTAAAGTAAATTATTTACTTACTTTAAAAGGTAAATATCGATCTTAACGTCAATTATTGAAGCAAATGGACATTATTGTTGAATCGTTATGGATTCATTGATTCTGCTCTAAGATTTTTAAATATGTGTACGACGACGCGGGACTCATTTTTCTTTTATTGGTTGGATGCGGAGTGGAGAGAATCACTTTTTATCATCTTAGAGATTAGCTTCTACCCGCGGCTTCGCTCGCGAGGACTAAGCAGCTGCTTAGTACTCACAGCTAGTCTTAGTGCTTAGTCCTTTACAGCTGTAAAATCACCAACATGGTGAATTGCACGGATGAAAATTCATCCAGTGGTTTTTGAGTAATTCCATTAAAAGTATTTTGTTTTATTTTCCTCTATAACTCAACTTCCTTGTGACTTATAGTATTATGTTGTGACAAATATTTTCATGTTTTATAGTATAATTTTGATTAACAATTTGTTCTACACGCGTCACCCGAGCCGGGGCACACCGCCTGCGCCCGGTCTGAGTAATGAGCGCTACGAACGTTTTAGACAGTACAACAAAACCTTACATGTTTAAAACTTTTGATTTATTCCTTTTAACAATTTCAGTTTTCGTTAGATCGGTAATATTTTTTTTCTTCATATATGGCATTGGTGCAATTAGCACATCCTGCCAGTGAGAAGTTTTTCTTCGTAATAAATAATTTCAAAGTCTAAAACGTACCTGTCAATGTCCAGTCCCGTCGAAGTAAGTCAGGAGTTGCTCAGTAAAGCAATTGTAAGTTTACAGGGGATAAAAGAGGATTCCTTGGAAGTACACGAAAACTCAATTCCAAGTTTTTATTTCATTATCACAAACACCACGCACAAAAAGAACTTTGAAGTTCAATCCAATCCAAGTTCAATCACTATTAAACCACAAAACGCCTAATACACAATTTTCACAATAATCAAACAAAAAATCATTCTCATTCTCGGTTTTTCCGCCAAAAAATCTTTTTATATGTATAATGTCGATTATTTTCACTCTTTAAGGATTGTCAAATGAAACTAACTATATTGTGTTGCTTCGGTATACAAAGAGACGACATATAATGTTTATTCTTCAATCCTTTCTACAATCTATTATTTACAATAGTCTTACTGATCTTGACCTACAATTTTGACAGTTCGCACGATTGTCTTCACCTCACGCCATCCCATATCCTACCCTCTTTTACCGACACTATGATAGTTCTACCGACAGCGCGGAGCGCGGCAAAACTCAAATGAAAGAAATATATTTTCTTTACATATGTATATATTAAATTGGTTGACATGTTTCAAGTTTCGCGTATCTCGGTGACACATTGTAAAGTTTCTACCTTAAAATATCAAACTACGCTGGACTATACTCCCAATATTACAAAACGTCAAGTACAATGTACACACAACCAAATCAAAAAACATTTTCCTCCAACATTCATCCCCCGTCTACATCCATTCATCAACTTTTTTTATCAGAATCCCATTCGCGACACGACAAGAGAGAAAAACGCGGGAAACAACTCTTTTCCGTATTATCGGTGTCTTGAAAGATTAATCCCGTTTTTGTGAGAGAAACAAAGACGGTGGAACGATACGGACACATGTGGCAGGCTGGCAGGTGAGGCCGGGGACGGTCGTGCGGGGATATAGCCGATGAAATTTGTCGATAAATATTTGTATTATTGTTGGAGGAACAAACGTGTAAAAGTCACGGTCAGTGATATATGTGGCAAGTTACCGCGAGAGATAGGGGTACGTTACGGAAAATATTATGTTAATATTTAATATTAATCTCATTTAATATTAGGTATTTAATATTAATCTCATTTTCATTACGTATGTAAATTAGTTCATAAAAAATATAATGAATATAAAAGTTACTGGCCTTTTTATAGCCTGTTAAAAATGATGAAATTGAAATGTAACTGTAATTTGTGTTGATTAAAAATGTACATAATGCGAATGAATTGAATGAATAAAATTTTTATTTGACGTACACACAATAAAACATTTATATTCTAAATCGGGTCAACTCAATTCGTGACCACGGCTGGTGTAACCCGTGCTGAAACGTCGAATAGGAATAAAAGGTAATAAATAAGCGTTCGGACGCGATTTGGAATATAAAGCGTGTACAAAACGCGAAATGTGAAATAAAAACTCAGTTACGCGGAGTATATGATTTAGAATTTGCACATTGTTTTATTAATGTATTTATTTATTCTTTATTGCAAACAATCTTTATGAGTGACAACAGGCGGACTTAATGCTTTCAAGCATTATCTCCCAGTTACACATGTCGGGCTATGCGGAGATGGTGCGATAGATAAAATAACAGTAAAAATAAATAAAAAATACAATACAAAATGATAAGAATATATATTGTTTTGCCATTAAAAAGTGTTAAAATAATGATAGTTTTTACCAGATGAATGTGGTCTACATCAGGATTTCCAGGTTGGTGGTAAGTAGGTACTGTCGTCCATTGACATCCTAGATACACGTCAACAACGTGTGCCATTTTTAGTATTTTTCAGTTTTAGTGAGTCCGTAGTCCGCTTGCATTTGTAGATTTACATTCCCCAAGGAAGTGTGGGAAATGCAATCGAATGTTTCAATGCAAAGAATTTTATAGTAAACTTTAACCCCTTAAACTAGTCACTCAGTGGGGCCCAAATTAGGACCAACGTACGAAAAATATTTTTTTCGATACTTACACATTAGCACATCTCTAACCGCATAGGCGCTTAAGTATGCGGGCTCAGGTGCCCCGGCTCATTTGTAACACGTCAGGAACAACGTATGGAGATAAGATTTTTTCGCCCCTGCATCCCTCACGACTTTGCTAAAATTGAATAATACTCAGTTATTTTTTAAATGTGCCTATTTCGGTATTGTGACGTAACGCTGAATGAGCACATCTTTATTACTTACGTATTTTTTATTGGAAAACTAAATGTGCCTGTCACTTCGTGCGTGTAAACGTTACAGTATGACAATGTGTGGTTAGCTTGATTCCCGCGGGGACTTTATAATTGATCTGGATAAAAAGTATTCTAAATGTTAACACGGCACATAAGCTATAGCTATGTCAAGTTTGTGTTAATGGTTATGTTTCTGTTAATATTCTGTTTAATGGTTTTTGCGTGATGCGCGTTCTGACAGACACGAAAATTCCAAAAAATAAATGGTAATCATAAAATCAAAAAACCATAAAATATACAGACACGGCTTTGCTGCGATTTTATAATATGTATATATGTATGTATAGATAATTACCATTTCCAACGTTAGCTCAGGTGGAAGTGGTTCTTCAAAAAAGAATATCAACCAGTTCTCAATTCAGCAATACTTGACCGTAAATAAAATTTTAAGAAACTGACACAATATAGCACTCATGAAACTAATTAATAAAAGGTAAACGGTATGTATATAAAACCAGTCTATTACTGGTTGGAGTCTATGCGCAAACAAGCAGCGCCGGCTCTAGCCCATGTAGCGCTCTAGCCCATTATTTGTATTGTAAATAAGTTAGTTATATAATAATTAATAAATACAAAATACAACGTATAATAAACAAGTAGACAAAATTAAAAATGGAAAAATTATGTAGATATATAATACATCGCGGATCGCGCCCTCGCTTCGCTTCGGTTTATAAGTTTTTATTTTCAATTTTTTTTAAAGTTTCAAAATAAAGTATAGCCTATATTACACACGGATAATGTAGCTTCCTATTTGTGAAAGAATTTTTGAAATCGGTTCAGCAGTTCCAGTGATTACCCCCAACATACAAACACACAATTTTACCTCTTTATTACATTAGTATAGATTAAGTATTCTAAACCGAGATGCCGCAGCTTCTTTTGGCTGCTACGAGTACCTCGATGTGGTTCATTACGAAACCCCGAAAATAATACATGTAAATACTTATTTTTCCAAAAAAAAAACATTAAATTCCCGGAACTAAGCAATCAAAACCGCAGGCGGTGTATAGTCTAACAGACATTTCAATCCAATTGACTGAGTAATTTTTCTCAAGTGACTAAATATATTTGATCCAACTGAGTTCTCCCTATCCGATCCAATCAATCAAATTACCAAAAAAATGTTCGACAAATAAAAGAAAATGTTTTAGCTTGATAATCCAACATGGCCTCTTCTTTAGTAATTGACAGACATTTTAATTTTATTGGTGTTTATGTGTACCTACTAGTATTTGGTATTTTCGTCTCCAGGGGGTTAAAGGAAAGATATTTTGATTCCTGTTCAATAAATAAACTGTAAATGTCCTCCATACTGTTATATAATAATAATAATTCATTTATTTCAGACCACAAGATCTATATTTCATTCTTTGGTGTTAGTAACAATTTTAACTTATAAACTATGTTAATGGCGACGCATTGATAAACAATAAAATCAAGAAGAGAACGAATGCGCCCCGCCGCCACCTACACACCCCGCAATACTTTTACGCGGCTCGCGGCGACTACTCGCGCTTGACCACGTGGGCTAGAACATAGACGTCTTGAGAGTTGCCTTTACATTTATTTTTGTTTCGGTTACTTATTTTGATTTTAATTATTCATTTTACATATTACTATTACAATCTTACATCAATCTTTTTACATGATTATTTAAAAAATACATTATAACATAAGTAGGTACTCGTTACATTTTTTATTATTTTTGCAATATCTATATTTAAATTTTTTTATATTTATATAATTATATTTTTTCCTTTTTCTTTTAATAAACGAAACGAGACATACAGGTATGTGCGGAATTTGCTGTCAATATTCGGAAAATGGAATAACGACATTTGAATTGTCAATGATAGCAACTTCACCAACACCATGCCCTTTCATAACGTCAGCAATGTCATCGTCTTTATTGATATCAGCAATAGTAATATCACGACAAATCGATTTGTTTGATGTTTTTTTCTGAAACGGTCATAATATTTGGTACAGTATTTTCCTTGCTACTTTTTACAATCACGTATTCCAGATCACGGATTGGTTTGTTCCTAATATGTCTTGGATCGACTAGCTCAGGAAGAAGACAGTCGTAGTAGAATTTTAACAATTTCGGTTCCATTACCTCTGCCCAAAACTTGTCATCTTTTTCAATTGTTTCTGTTTTTATTTTTTGTCGCCATACCAAATTCCCAACAAACAATGTTTTTTTTTTGCAGATATGCAATTGCCCCTGAATTTGAAAATACCAATCTGATTTTACAATATATTAGTAATTACTTCGCCATTTTTGTTTTTTCTTTTATAAAAATGCATCTTGTTCTTTTCCATTGCCTCTTCAATACCAATTTTAAATGGTGCTATAGGGCATTTAATTTTTATTAGCGTATTGTTTGTGATGCCACCTGGTGAAGCATCCAAAAAAGGATATTTTTCATCTATAAATAAGCCGCAATTTTCAATTTTGACTTTTTTCATTATAGATAGTTGCTCTAGTGCTATTTTTTCATACTTTTTTCCATGGCATATAGATTGTACGTAGTCAATGTTGGGTTTATACAGTAATTTTTTTACAATGTTCTTGCAAGAATTTGTTTGCTTTCTTTTGACTATTGATTTGATCTTTATGTTTGACTATTTCATGCAGATTGAAAGCATGACAAATAGATGCATTAATTGTACAGATGGTCTTTGTACAGACCATCTTCATTTTTTGTTTCTTTATGAAGATGTATAGCATCGCAAATATATTTTCTTGATCGTAGTATCTTTTCTTGGTTAGATTTGTTCTGTCCGCTGCAATATAATGTGTATTAGAAGCAAGTTGTTGCAACTTATTACAGTGATTTCTTAATAAATGATTGCGACAGTAAATTTTTGCAACTGTTATGTCTGGATATGGGTGAGCATCTATAATTTTAGGATATGTGCTACTGTCACCATCAGCAATAAATCGTTAATAAATCAATCCATGCACACCAATAGATTGCTTGAATCCTTCCGCTATTATTGTGGCCTCCATAGCTGTAGAAGCTCCATTGAAGTTGTTATAACATTCGTGTTTTTTGGGGGTTTCTTTTTTCTTTTCAGATCTGGCGCAAATACAACAATATTTGTTTTTTACACACATGTACAATACTTGGCCAAAACGTCTGCCAATAATGGCTGCAGCCCCCGATAACGCTGCGTAATTTGTTCGATACGACCGCTTACACCAACATCCATCTACAATGACATCTATTTCCGGCGTACCATCTTTGTTGACTTTGCCTTCCTTAATTGCTGCTTCCCTTTCTCTCTCACTGGCCTTTTTCATCTCATCCCATGCAGTCTCTTCCCAGTCGTTACATATTTCGTCGTGTTTTATTGTACATGTAGTCAGACATAATAGGCAAACCTACTGCTGCTGAAAATTGTTTTAACTGAGCATGGCCACATCCTGCCGCCATAACCCCCGCAACAGCGTCTTTATTTATATCGGCCAATGAAGTCTTTATTTTATTTTTATAATTACACATAGAACAAACATATGTAAATTCGGATTGTAGGCCTACTTGATTTTCAGAAACTAACTTCATTGTATCTATTCCGCAATCGAACAAAGACATATGCTGAGAAATTCTTGCAAGTTGTGTTGTAAAATGATTGACATCTATTATTCGGTGCCCCAAATCTTGTACTTGCGTCTCAATCTGAAACAAACGAAAATGAGTGGAATACGTATTTAATTTTATTTAAGAAAAAAAAAATGCCACGGTGTGTACCTAGGTATAAGCATCTCTAAAAAAAAGAGCTCTTATTATAAACAAATTAGGTACTTACTGGTGCCTCAGAAGTGCATTCTAATTTTGTTCACATTATTTTTGTTTCTGAAACATGAATAATACATTATTCATAATACATAATTCTCTTATAACGCAAATCCTCTTAGGTAAAGATTCAGGTAACTCTTAGGTAACTCCATGGATTTATTCTCCGAAATCTGTTCTGACATTTTTAATTTTTACTATACAAAATGTATAGATAACTTACCTTTTCACGGTCATTTTCTTACATTGCTCTAATAAGTGAGCTTTTCTTTTCCTTTTGGAAAATGTGATGCTCTTTTTGCCCATTTTTAATCATAAAATATCGCAAGATAATATTTTACATTTATCGATGGCGGGCGTCTGACAGGCATACATCCGTCGTTGACACTAGTCAGGAGCGCACTGGAGGCGGGCACCCCGCCATACAAAAACGCAAATGCGCTAGGTTATGTCGTAAGGTCGTAACCGACAAAAAGGTTTTTTTCCTTTTAAATAAAAACTACAATATATTTTAAAAAATCCAACTGGTATTTTAAAGTGTGTGTTTCGATTAATTTACAGAAATAAATAGGAGGTTTAAATCGGTACCGCTTGCTTATAAAATGTAAATCTCTGTCAAAAAGAAGGTATTTTTGATATTTTTTTGGCTGATATAAAAGTTAATCAATCGTGTATTTGTAACTGACAAAATGAAGTCAACGAAATGAAGAATCGAGTTACTGAATACCACTCTACTATTTTCCGGAATTGCTGAGAAAAATCGAAATCCCCCGACATTAAAATTTCCAATTCATCTTAAGATTTTGTTACTAATTATATACATGTATGTATACATGTCCAAACACACACATTATATATACACACATATTTTACATCAGACACTGGCTGTCGCCGCCCGCCACCTCTTGTAGGATACAACGTGCGACTCCACCCAATTTTTCAACATCGGGCCATCCACCCTCTCCGCAAAGATCCCCAGTAGCGTGTTGGCGCTGCCCCGCATCTTCTTTTTCGCAATATGGCAAAAGAAATCGGCCACAAGATATTAAATGATTATATTAAGATATTTTAATAAACTAGCGACCCGCCCTCGCTTCGCTTCGGTTTATAAGTTTTGTTTTTCAATTTTTTTTTTAATGTTTCAAAATAAAATATAGCCTATATTAGACACGGGTAATGTAGCTTCCTATTTGTGAAAGAATTTTTGAAATCGATTCCGTAGTTCCAGAGATTACCCCCAACATACAAACACACAATTTTACCTCTTTATTATATTAGTATAGATGATCCCAGGATTTAACTAGAAGTACACATTTTGTTGGAGTGCGGGAGGCGACTGGCGAGAACAGTGTGGACATTAACGTTAAACCACAAATTGCTGACAACGTGTAACACCGGGCGCGTTCTGCGTGCACTGTGTCAACATTGTGTTGCTACATTGTGTAAAATGAAAATTGTTAAAAATGCCTGTAAAAAAACTGGTATTTAGAAGTAGGTTCCAGGTTTTATACACTTTAATGGCGGATATATATTAAATATAAAAAAAAACATAAAAAACATAAACAAAAAAAAAAAACAAAAAAAACTTTAATGGCGGATATATATTTAATCTTTAATCAAACCAACACCGACAAAACTTCTTTAAGTGGTCGGTCCACTTGGCCCGAGAGCGTACCACACTGCGCTTTATTGTAGTAATAAAGTATAATAAAGTTAGTGGGCATCGTGAAGCCAAAATTAAACGACTGACTAAAATTACAGATATCAGATTTTTTTTTAGAAACCAGTTCGTGATTTAGTTAATAATTAGTTTAGTTTATTTTGAGTAGCGCTGTGTGAGAAATGCTTTAATAGTGATGCAGCGAATTTTTCCCGAAATTGAATGTCATAATCTCTCTAAAAATAGAATATATATTCTTATAATAAAGAGAGGAGGAGAGTGCACGCTGCAATCCAACAGCCACTGGGCCCGCTCGACTGGCCACGTTACCCCTCTCTCACAGAAGACTATCTTGAAATGCACTGCAGGCCATTCCCATCCTATTTTCCCCATTTTCCGTCCCCATTTTCCCAATCCGTTCTCCAAATCCATTTAGTAATGGATGTAGGTATATAGGTATCTTCAAAGGTAGGCAGCGCATCCGGAGGCGTGCCTACGTTTGTCATTTTGGACTAATGTTGGCATGTATCGCGGATGTCTATGGGCGACAGTATCCATTTACCAACAGGTGGACTGTATGCGCGTTTGCCACCTTCGTCCATAAAAAAATAAATTAATTAATTAAACAATAAATTTGTGGGCTGTAACTGGATTGTTTATTTTAACAGATATAAACGACTAAAAACTAAATGTAAAAAAAGAGTCCACGGAATCTGATTGACAATAAAGCATTTTCTCGTTTACGGAAGAGGTTTAAGTTGTGTACATATTAGCGATGAAGCAGCGAATGTAGCAGTTGAATGTAGCAGTTGAATGTAGCAGTTGAATGTAGCAGTTGAATGTAGCAGTTGAATGTAGCAGTTGAATGTAGCAGTTGAATGTAGCAGTTGAATGTAGCAGTTGAATGTAGCAGTTGAATGTAGCAGTTGAATGTAGCAGTTGAATGTAGCAGTTGAATGTAGCAGTTGAATGTAGCAGTTGAATGTACAGTTGAATGATTTCAAATTTAAACCATTTAAATTTAAGTTTTACCGCGCTGTCGGTAAAACTATCATAGTGTCGGTAAAACAATGTAGGATATGGATATGGCGTCAGGTGAAGAGAATCGTGCTGACTGTCAAATTGTGGGTAAAGATAAATAAGAGTATTGTAAGGAAAAATAATAGATTGTAGAAAGGATTGAAGAATAAACTTTATATGTCGTTTCTTTGTATACCGAAGCAACACAATATAGTTTCATTTGACAATCCTTAACAAGAGAAAATAATCTACCTTATATATATATATATATATATATATATATATATATATATATATATATATATATATAAGTATGTAATTAGTATGTAATAACAATAGTAGTGTATTTCGGTACGTACTATGTCATTCATTGCTCATTACAATGACCATTCATTGCTCACCTATCGCTCTACCAGGTTTGCTGGTAGAAATATTCTAAGGGGATAAGCACGTTTTGCTATCCTTGTCATCAAGTACATTAGATTTTATGAAAGTAAAGGCAAATTTCACATGAAAAACGTCGTGATAACCTCAGTAGCTTATTAAAGTGGTAAATGCCCCACAGACGTTAAAAAGATTTAGGACTTGAAGAATGTTTAATGTCACATTCCACGGACTCTTATAATAGTATCGTAGTGACAAGTTCTGTAGATATACTATTATTTGTGAATACATTTATTAAATATACGATATGACATGATTTTATTAGTTTGTGTTATAATTTTATCATATATTCTCATTATGTTTAGTGTATACAGAGACTAATTCCCGAAATCGTTATAGCCAATATTTTTATTCTCCTAGAGTTCAACGTAACTGTAAACACTTGAGCATATTAAGTAATATTCAACGATGATTTTCAAATAATTAAATTTAGCATTTCAGTACAATATTTTCACAGTGCACAGTATTACTTTCTCCTGAAAAGTTTTAGTCAATGGACTTATACCCTTTGTAAAATAAAGGTTTCAATTGATTGATGATTACAAATCGATTAACAATTAATTTAATGAGTACGCCAGAAAATTTTATACGACGCACTTTCTTTGTCCACACTTAGGTATGTGTGCATTTTCTAAACTGTGTTGTGTTATCAGCGGTTTCTTTCCGCTGTTGCTACTCTAATATGAACGCACCGTTAATCGATAACCGATGTAATTAAGCCGATGGACGGACAAATAAATCTGTCACTCCGACGTGGTTCGCCGCTTCGATGAGTTGAGTGGGACATTTGGGTAATGCATCGATTTGTTTTGTACGATTGACCAAATTTTAATTACCATACTACAAGCAGCTTGTGTTTCATGAAATAAATAAAATATAACTATTTTTATTAGCACGCAAAAGCCTATTCCTGCAAATTCAGTCTTTATCAACTGTACAGACCAAAAACTTTTTTATATCGCCAAACCGTAAGCTGTGGAACGGACTGTCTCAAGAGGTCTTTCCATTACGCTACTGTATGGGGATCTTCAAGAAGGTTGTGGATAGGGTTTAGTTTAGTACTAAGTATCCCATTGAATGGAGAGCAGAATTAAATAAAAAAAAAACTCGTTATCCCATTATACTCATCACTTCTCATTTCTCTTCATCCTCCTAACGAGGGTTGGAAGGTGTAATGGGATGAAGAAAATTCCTCATCCTATACCCATTTTACTTATTTAACCCTCCTTACCCACCGCTTTTTAAATTCATTACTAAATCTCCAAAGGCCTAATTTCCAAGCGCATTCGGCTCGCCCTAACATTTGTCATTCCGATCTGATGTTATTGGCATGTAGGTTCCGCGCATGTCTATGGGCGACAGTATCCAATTACCACCAGATGGGCTGTCTGTTCATCTGTCGCCTTTGTATAAAAAAAACATATATAATTTTTATTTATTTTATATAAATATCGACGATTACGCATTGAGACCTACTTACTATAAGGTTGATCATTTTTACACGAGATGAAAAAACGTTTAAAAATATGTTGCAAAAACAAACTTTAAAATGTTGTTTAAGAAATGCTAAAGAAATGTTTAAGAAAGGTGTACTAATTTTTTAAGCTGACACGTAAATAACCGTAGCATACGAATAAATATATGGATAAATTAAAAAAAAAACACATATTTTGTTAGATAGGCGGTCTCAATACTTATCCGTCGATATTATTATTTTATATACCTATATACCCTCGTTAAAATAATCATTTACCCAATGTTATCTATCTAAACGAAAGGATCCCTTTCCTTATTACAGAAATCACATAAAACCAATAAACGCAGGAAGTGATTAAGGGCGATGTGTATCCACAAAAGGCAGTAGGTAAACAGGATAGTCACCCATCTATATAGATAAGTTACTGGCCACGTATTTTTTCTTTCTTTGAGATTTCCTTAACGATTTCTGGTTGTTTGTTACATGTTTTTATAGTGATTTAACGTTTTAAAGATCACAAGTGGCATGAAAAAAGGCAAAAACAAATATTTTGCTCAAAGAAGGCGGCAGGTGTGCATACAGTCCATCTTCTTTGATATTCCAGTCCGGTAAGTGGATATCGTCGCCCTGCGACATCGGTGACATGTCAACATCAGGCGAGAGCGACAAACGTCGGCACGCTCTCGGATGCGTTAATGAAATTGTATATACCTAGTCTGGCCATAAATACCGTTAGAATAAAGAAAAATATATAAATTACATTTTAATTTAGAATCTGTCATTCTCACGTGATATATAAATGTTTTTTCTCATTTTGACGCCAACAATCTATACTAATATAATACAGAGGTAAAATTGTGTGTTTTTGTATGTTGGGGGTAATATCTCTAACTACTGAACCGATTTCAAAAAATATTTCACAAATAGGAAGCTACATTATCTATGTCTAATATGTCTATGTCTTACATTAACATTATCGTGTCTAATATAGGCTATAAATATTTTATTTTGAAATTTTGAAACAAAAAAAATTTGTAGAAAAAAAACTTATAAAACGAAGCGAAGGCGGGTCGCTAGTATTTAATAAAATATATTGTACTAATATTAAAATAGACTAGGGTAATCATGAAAACCGTGTTGCTGTAATTGCATTACACAAAGTAAGCATGGAGAGAAATGAAAGTTTTAAAACTCTCCATTCGATTAGAATTAGCCGAATGTTTGTGGTTCCTACTATTGGTAGGTACATTGAAACGTAATTTATTTGTGACAGAAAAACATCTGGTCGCACTATACGTAGTAAACAGATGATGAAAGCTGTGAAGGAGAGAACCCGAAGAAATCCCGACCGGAAGCAGAAGATTTTATTCAGAGAGATGTATATAGCACCCAGAACCATGTCACGTATTTCAGAAGATGATTTAGGAGTGCTGCTTACAAATGACTTACTGGTCATTTCTTAACTGATAATTTAAAGGAAAATAGGGTTGACAAAGCAAAAGAACTTCTTTGGCGGTACGCAAGAGGGAGTACACAAACAATATTGATATTATTGAATCAATAAAATAATCTATATGGGTGGCAGATGCCAATTATCCCACGGAAATGGTGCCTTTCAATCGGTAAAACTGACCACAACGTTTGAAGGATTGAATAAAAGCAAATGGTGACCAATTCAAATAAGCGTTATAATTTTAAAATGCTTTCATATTTATTTCTAAAATAACATGAATTCTTCTAAGAAAATGATAATTATAAAAAAAAATCAGTGTTTTCTTTGCAACAATATTTACGGCTAGATTAGGTAAGTATACATTTAATGATATATTAATAAATATGTGCGAAAAACGCGAAAATCTCAAATGTAATTTATACAATAGTTATTTGTTATGTGTTACTGAAATTACAAAAAGACCTGAAACCTAGTGAAAAATAAAATTATTTTAGGGATTAAATCAAAAGTTAAAAACGTGTAGTGATGTTGTTCTATCTAAAATGTTCGTAGCGCTCATTACTTAGTACAGGGCAATATCCGAACACGCAGAGTGCAACTAGGCGTGGAATAAAAAATATATAATATATCAGATAATCGGACAATAGTCATGAAGAAAAATCTATTGTAAAAACTGTTAGAATCGACTTTTAACTTATTTCTACCGCAAATTTCACCTAACTGTAAATTGATGTGCCGACTGCACTATACCACCAACCAATAAACCAGGTACAACCAATAAAATTCTCAATAATAAAAATACTTCGCCATCATCACTAATGCCATTAAAATAATTTATTTCTGAACTTCTCTAATACTTTTGCACTTTAATACTTTAATACTTACTTTTGCATCAATTCCGTTACCGGAGAAGTTCGCTTAGATTCAATTTATGTCTCCACCGAGATATATGAGATAAGTGATTTATAGTTATTATATAAAATATATATTTATTATGACTATGAAAAGTAACACAACGACATATTCGGATTTTTTTCCAATTTTTTTACATTTTGTTTTAAATAATTGGAATTTTTAATTGTTTGCAACATGAAAAACATATTATGTTGTGTAATATCATAACACGAATATGTATAATTATTTATCTCGTGTTTGTTACGTGAAGATTGGTGTTAGGTTGGCAACACCATTCTATGTATTGGTCCCTTTCAGTAATGGCTACTACAAGAATCGGCCAATCGAGCGTTCTCACAAATACAAAACAAATCAGTTTTAAAATCATAGCAAAAAGACGTTTACGAACGCAAATAAAGTTTGTAACTGTGCGAACGTTCGATTGGGCAATGCTAAATCAGGGGTCTCGAAACTGCGGCCCGCCAGCTAAGACCAGCCCGCGGCAGCGAGCCGGCCTAGCATCCGGCCAGTCACACTTAATTTTATTTTAAAATAAAACAAAATAATAATCAGATGTCTTGTCTTATTCACTAAAGAACACAATCACCGTCATACATAATCTAGTACTTACTACCTTACAATGTACTGCATTTCCCACTATATCTTATTTCCCCAATGTACGTATGTGTTTCGGTAGTGAGTGAGATATGCCAAAGCCCATTCCCATACCATTCTATCCCTCCCCATTTTCCCAATCAGTTCCTTAATTTGCAAAGGTAGGCAGCGCATCCGGGGGCGTGCCAACGTTTGCCATTCTGGACTGATGTTGACATGTATCACGGATGTCTATGGACGACAGTATCTATTTACCATCAGGTGGACTATACGCTCGTCTGCCGCCTTTTTTTCTATAAAAAAAAATTCGAGTGTAACATTAAATAATAATTAATGAGATTTATTTAGCTGTGATATTCACAGGCAATTGTTTGCAGTTGTGGTTCAAATTTACCAGCGCCAATTATCCAATTATTTAGAAGTGCGGTCCATCCGCATTTCCTCGATACGGAGGTGTCGTGCACTGTTCGGTCCAAAAATTACTTTATACCGCGAACCCGTAGGCTGTGGAACGAACTGCCTCAAGAGGTCATTCCATTAAGCTACTATATGGGGTTCTTCAAGAGAGCTGTGAATAGGATTTTGCAAGGTCGGCGGCGCACCCGCATACCCCCTGGTGTTGCGGGTGTCTATGGGCGGCGGTAACACTTACCATCACGTGGGACCGCTTGCTCGTCCGCCCACTAGTATATATATAAAAAAAATCCAAAAGCGATTTCAGATGGTCACCAGTTAACTTGGATCTGTAGATTTTTTTTTGTGTTTTTCATTTGGGGAATGTTTTTTCGTATAGGACGTTCCGGCAGAAAAAAGCCACCAACAGATTTATGCATCTGACCAAATTATGTGAGTAGAAGCCTCACACAGTTATAAAACTCCAGCAAAGATGAGTATAGATATTTTTCTTTAAAAATATCGCTGCAATGCAAATCAATCACTTTCATTTGATGTTCTGGAAAGAGGGCTTCTGGGCCATGGCCGTTGGGACACTTTGTGGAACAATTAGTGTGGCCCTCAGGCCGAAAAGTTTGGAGACCCTGCTTTAAATGATAAACGCGTGGGCCTCATTAAGTTCATTGGTTCATTCTCAAAGTTCAATACAAAACAGTGCAAATATATTATGTTTTCATACATAAAAAGTGTTTCTCTCCACTTCAAACCCTGCATCGTACAATACTGCCCTCCCGAGGAGAAAAGGTGTTAATAACATTGTTAACGAAAGCATAAGTAACATTGTATTAGGAAATTAAAAATAAACAACGATAAAAATAGTGTTAATTCTTTTTGTTTTATTCAAAGTACCAAAGTTTTTAGCTGGTTAAATTAATGAAAATTTTACCAATTTTTTACCGACCTTTCATTATCCACTGCTGGATATGGATCATCTCATGCACAACGTCTTGTGTCTTGAATGTTTACCCTTAAACGTCACTCTAGACTCTTTTAGAGGTGGTGTGGAACTACACTTAGCAGGGCTTGCGGTAGCGGCTTTATTATCCTAGTCACTTTTTACTACACGCGCGGGAGGAGTTCAGGTGGTGCTATTTAAAAGCCGGACCACATCATACGGCCGGTGGTGAAACAATTAAAAATATCTTTAAACAAAGTCCACAGAGGCTAAAATATATACCTCGTTTTCAGTCAACTTAGGCTCCGTGTAGTTCTTACAGTCTCAAAGGACCTAGTGGGTTCAAACTCAAACAGTTATTAACTCGACAAGTCAAAGTTTCTCCTGCAAACATTCAGTAGTAAGTTTTACATATAGCTTAACAATATTCCAAAGAATATGCTGAGGTTGTGTAGAGGTTTACTGGCCTCTCCCACAGGAGACTACCATGAAATGTACTGCATTTCCTACTTTATCGCATTTCCCCAATCTACGTACGTGTTTCGGTAGTGAGTGAGATTTCCCCCCTACCCTTTCTCCCAATCTGTAAAGTTTTACCATCAGGTGTCCACTTACCATCACGTGGACTGTATGCTGGTCTGCTACGTTTTTTCTATAGAAAGAAAAAAAAAGATGGGATGCTGTGTGTTTGGGCGATAAATATTTCTGTGTGCAGTAGTTTCCTTTGATGGTAAGTAGGTTATCATACACGATTGGCAATGCAACCAGTCGTTTCAGTGTCCAATATGTATGAATGAGGATGCCCATACTGGACATTTCATGCAAATTGTCTTGACATGAACGATGTATGGCCTTAAAACGCCACGTCTAACGGGTTGGCGAGTCCAGTCTTTCAGAGGTGCTATAGTTCCTCAGGGTTTGTGGTGGCCGCTCTGTAATCCCTTACTTGCTTTTTACAACATCCACAGTAATATATGGCAATATGTCCAAGGGAATATAGGTGCTTTTTTAACCATTAGTAAAATAGATTGTCTAATTGACCGTTACTAATTTGTATTATACTGTCGGTATTAATATTATTTTTTTAGCTCAGAGGATCAGCAAGCTGAAACGGCAGTATGCAGGCCAAATCTGTCCCAGGGCTGACAACCTATGGAGATGAGTCCACGAATGGAGACCAACGAATGATTCGCAGCGTGAGACTAGGTGGACTAGCGTATCCGACTAGGTGGACTGATGACTTGTCAGTAGTGGCTGAATGGGAAGAACGGAAGATCGTGTATGGTAATGGTCTTTGGGTGAGACCTATAAATATAGAGCAATGAAGAGACACTTGCTAATGTTATAGTAACAATGCTACTATGTTACTTTGGTCCTGTTGCGGGTAGATCATAAAATGCTATTCAATACTACCCTCTTCCTTTTATAAGTAAAGTTTGCATGTCATCTCAACTTCATTGCTAAAGTAACAGGTTTGTTATCTTCAAAGACGTATTCGAAATTTAAATGGAAGCATAGTAAAGTCGCCTTCAGATTTTTACTTCCTATTAACTCAGTGTCGCTTCTACAATACGCAGCTCTCTCGGGACACCATTGACTGTCGCGTCACATTAATTTCGCGCGACACCTTCGGTTGATTGATTTATATTGTAGCTTGTAATTGCGTTCGAGTGTATTGCATTGGTTCGGGATTTTCATTAATCAGTTCTATGGTGTTTTAATGACGTATCAGCCACTTGTTTTTCAAAATAAAACAATTTATTGAATGTATAAATTAATTTATTTGCGTAAAACATGGTTGATCGTTAATTGTAACTGTACATATTTACATTTTTAATCAGCTCAATTCAAACTTTAAATTACGTTCCTTTGTATTATAGAAGTAACGTTTCACAAAGTCAAACTACTAAGAAACGTAATAACAAGTACCTAGCTGTTTGTGTAAAGCTAAATTGTAAGCATTTGTACTTTCCCCACCTCATTATTATAACCTTCCATAATTAAATCCAGGCAAAGGGAGAAATAGGAGGAAAGCTAGTTAAAATTCTTGAGACGAATTGAAGTTTTAACAGTGTAAAATTGAAGTTTTAACAGTGTAAAATTGAAGTTTTAACAGTGTAAAATTGAAGTTTTGAAAGTGTAAAATTGAAGTTTTAACAGTGTAAAATTGAAGTTTTGACAGTGTAAAATTGAAGTTTTAACAGTGTAAAATTGAAGTTTTAACAGTTTAAAATTGAAGTTTTGACAGTGTAAAATTGAAGTTTTAACAGTGTAAAATTGAAGTTTTGAAAGTGTAAAATTGAAGTTTTAACAGTGTAAAATTGAAGTTTTGAAAGTGTAAAATTGAAGTTTTAACAGTGTAAAATTGAAGTTTTGACAGTGTAAAATTGAAGTTTTAACAGTTTAAAATTGAAGTTTTGACAGTGTAAAATTGAAGTTTTAACAGTTTAAAATTGAAGTTTTGACAGTGTAAAATTGAAGTTTTAACAGTGTAAAATTGAAGTTTTAACAGTTTAAAATTGAAGTTTTGACAGTGTAAAATTGAAGTTTTAACAGTGTAAAATTGAAGTTTTGAAAGTGTAAAATTGAAGTTTTAACAGTGTAAAATTGAAGTTTTGAAAGTGTAAAATTGAAGTTTTAACAGTGTAAAATTGAAGTTTTGACAGTGTAAAATTGAAGTTTTAACAGTGTAAAATTGAAGTTTTAACAGTTTAAAATTGAAGTTTTGACAGTGTAAAATTGAAGTTTTAACAGTGTAAAATTGAAGTTTTGAAAGTGTAAAATTGAAGTTTTAACAGTGTAAAATTGAAGTTTTGACAGTATAAAATTGAAGTTTTAACAGTGTAAAATTGAAGTTTTAACAGTGTAAAATTGAAGTTTTGAAAGTGTAAAATTGAAGTTTTAACAGTGTAAAATTGAAGTTTTGACAGTATAAAATTGAAGTTTTAACAGTGTAAAATTGAAGTTTTAACAGTGTAAAATTGAAGTTTTAACAGTGTAAAATTGAAGTTTTAACAGTGTAAAATTGAAGTTTTAACAGTGTAAAATTGAAGTTTTAACAGTTTAAAATTGAAGTTTTGACAGTGTAAAATTGAAGTTTTAACAGTGTAAAATTGAAGTTTTAACAGTTTAAAATTGAAGTTTTGACAGTGTAAAATTGAAGTTTTAACAGTGTAAAATTGAAGTTTTGAAAGTGTAAAATTGAAGTTTTAACAGTGTAAAATTGAAGTTTTGACAGTGTAAAATTGAAGTTTTAACAGTTTAAAATTGAAGTTTTAACAGTGTAAAATTGAAGTTTTAACAGTTTAAAATTGAAGTTTTGACAGTGTAAAATTGAAGTTTTAACAGTGTAAAATTGAAGTTTTAACAGTTTAAAATTGAAGTTTTGACAGTGTAAAATTGAAGTTTTAACAGTGTAAAATTGAAGTTTTGAAAGTGTAAAATTGAAGTTTTACCAGTGTAAAATTGAAGTTTTGACAGTATAAAATTGAAGTTTTAACAGTTTAAAATTGAAGTTTTAACAGTGTAAAATTGAAGTTTTAACAGTGTAAAATTGAAGTTTTGACAGTGTAAAATTGAAGTTTTAACAGTGTAAAATTGAAGTTTTGAAAGTGTAAAATTGAAGTTTTAACAGTGTAAAATTGAAGTTTTGACAGTGTAAAATTGAAGTTTTAACAGTGTAAAATTGAAGTTTTAACAGTGTAAAATTGAAGTTTTAACAGTTTAAAATTGAAGTTTTGACAGTGTAAAATTGAAGTTTTAACAGTGTAAAATTGAAGTTTTAACAGTTTAAAATTGAAGTTTTGACAGTGTAAAATTGAAGTTTTAACAGTGTAAAATTGAAGTTTTGAAAGTGTAAAATTGAAGTTTTAACAGTGTAAAATTGAAGTTTTGACAGTGTAAAATTGAAGTTTTAACAGTGTAAAATTGAAGTTTTAACAGTTTAAAATTGAAGTTTTGACAGTGTAAAATTGAAGTTTTAACAGTGTAAAATTGAAGTTTTGAAAGTGTAAAATTGAAGTTTTAACAGTGTAAAATTGAAGTTTTGACAGTGTAAAATTGAAGTTTTAACAGTGTAAAATTGAAGTTTTAACAGTTTAAAATTGAAGTTTTGACAGTGTAAAATTGAAGTTTTAACAGTGTAAAATTGAAGTTTTGACAGTGTAAAATTGAAGTTTTAACAGTGTAAAATTGAAGTTTTAACAGTTTAAAATTGAAGTTTTAACAGTGTAAAATTGAAGTTTTAACAGTTTAAAATTGAAGTTTTAACAGTGTAAAATTGAAGTTTTAACAGTTTAAAATTGAAGTTTTGACAGTGTAAAATTGAAGTTTTGACAGTGTAAAATTGAAGTTTTAACAGTGTAAAATTGAAGATTTGAAAGTGTAAAATTGAAGTTTTACCAGTGTAAAATTGAAGTTTTGACAGTATAAAATTGAAGTTTTAACAGTTTAAAATTGAAGTTTTAACAGTGTAAAATTGAAGTTTTAACAGTGTAAAATTGAAGTTTTGACAGTGTAAAATTGAAGTTTTAACAGTGTAAAATTGAAGTTTTGAAAGTGTAAAATTGAAGTTTTAACAGTGTAAAATTGAAGTTTTGACAGTGTAAAATTGAAGTTTTAACAGTGTAAAATTGAAGTTTTAACAGTGTAAAATTGAAGTTTTAACAGTTTAAAATTGAAGTTTTGACAGTGTAAAATTGAAGTTTTAACAGTGTAAAATTGAAGTTTTAACAGTTTAAAATTGAAGTTTTGACAGTGTAAAATTGAAGTTTTAACAGTGTAAAATTGAAGTTTTGAAAGTGTAAAATTGAAGTTTTAACAGTGTAAAATTGAAGTTTTGACAGTGTAAAATTGAAGTTTTAACAGTGTAAAATTGAAGTTTTAACAGTTTAAAATTGAAGTTTTGACAGTGTAAAATTGAAGTTTTAACAGTGTAAAATTGAAGTTTTGAAAGTGTAAAATTGAAGTTTTAACAGTGTAAAATTGAAGTTTTGACAGTGTAAAATTGAAGTTTTAACAGTGTAAAATTGAAGTTTTAACAGTTTAAAATTGAAGTTTTGACAGTGTAAAATTGAAGTTTTAACAGTGTAAAATTGAAGTTTTGAAAGTGTAAAATTGAAGTTTTAACAGTGTAAAATTGAAGTTTTGACAGTGTAAAATTGAAGTTTTAACAGTTTAAAATTGAAGTTTTAACAGTTTAAAATTGAAGTTTTGACAGTGTAAAATTGAAGTTTTAACAGTGTAAAATTGAAGTTTTGAAAGTGTAAAATTGAAGTTTTAACAGTGTAAAATTGAAGTTTTGACAGTGTAAAATTGAAGTTTTAACAGTTTAAAATTGAAGTTTTGACAGTGTAAAATTGAAGTTTTAACAGTGTAAAATTGAAGTTTTAACAGTGTAAAATTGAAGTTTTAACAGTGTAAAATTGAAGTTTTAACAGTTTAAAATTGAAGTTTTAACAGTTTAAAATTGAAGTTTTGACAGTGTAAAATTGAAGTTTTAACAGTGTAAAATTGAAGTTTTGACAGTGTAAAATTGAAGTTTTGAAAGTGTAAAATTGAAGTTTTAACAGTGTAAAATTGAAGTTTTAACAGTTTAAAATTGAAGTTTTGACAGTTTAAAATTGAAGTTTTAACAGTGTAAAATTGAAGTTTTAACAGTTTAAAATTGAAGTTTTAACAGTTTAAAATTGAAGTTTTAACAGTGTAAAATTGAAGTTTTAACAGTGTAAAATTGAAGTTTTGAAAGTGTAAAATTGAAGTTTTGAAAGTGTAAAATTGAAGTTTTGACAGTGTAAAATTGAAGTTTTAACAGTGTAAAATTGAAGTTTTAACAGTTTAAAATTGAAGTTTTAACAGTTTAAAATTGAAGTTTTAACAGTGTAAAATTGAAGTTTTAACAGTGTAAAATTGAAGTTTTAACAGTTTAAAATTGAAGTTTTGACAGTGTAAAATTGAAGTTTTAACAGTTTAAAATTGAAGTTTTGACAGTGTAAAATTGAAGTTTTAACAGTGTAAAATTGAAGTTTTAACAGTTTAAAATTGAAGTTTTGACAGTGTAAAATTGAAGTTTTAACAGTGTAAAATTGAAGTTTTAACAGTGTAAAATTGAAGTTTTGACAGTGTAAAATTGAAGTTTTAACAGTGTAAAATTGAAGTTTTAACAGTTTAAAATTGAAGTTTTAACAGTTTAAAATTGAAGTTTTGACAGTGTAAAATTGAAGTTTTAACAGTTTAAAATTGAAGTTTTAACAGTTTAAAATTGAAGTTTTAACAGTTTAAAATTGAAGTTTTAACCGTGTAAAATTGAAGTTTTGACAGTGTAAAATTGAAGTTTTGACAGTTTAAAATTGAAGTTTTAACAGTGTAAAATTGAAGTTTTAACAGTTTAAAATTGAAGTTTTAACAGTTTAAAATTGAAGTTTTGACAGTGTAAAATTGAAGTTTTAACAGTGTAAAATTGAAGTTTTGAAAGTGTAAAATTGAAGTTTTGAAAGTGTAAAATTGAAGTTTTGACAGTGTAAAATTGAAGTTTTAACAGTGTAAAATTGAAGTTTTGACAGTGTAAAATTGAAGTTTTAACAGTGTAAAATTGAAGTTTTAACAGTGTAAAATTGAAGTTTTGACAGTGTAAAATTGAAGTTTTAACAGTGTAAAATTGAAGTTTTAACAGTTTAAAATTGAAGTTTTAACAGTTTAAAATTGAAGTTTTGACAGTGTAAAATTGAAGTTTTAACAGTTTAAAATTGAAGTTTTAACAGTTTAAAATTGAAGTTTTAACCGTGTAAAATTGAAGTTTTGACAGTGTAAAATTGAAGTTTTGACAGTTTAAAATTGAAGTTTTAACAGTGTAAAATTGAAGTTTTAACAGTTTAAAATTGAAGTTTTAACAGTTTAAAATTGAAGTTTTGACAGTGTAAAATTGAAGTTTTAACAGTGTAAAATTGAAGTTTTAACAGTGTAAAATTGAAGTTTTGACAGTGTAAAATTGAAGTTTTAACAGTGTAAAATTGAAGTTTTAACAGTTTAAAATTGAAGTTTTAACAGTTTAAAATTGAAGTTTTGACAGTGTAAAATTGAAGTTTTAACAGTTTAAAATTGAAGTTTTAACAGTGTAAAATTGAAGTTTTAACAGTTTAAAATTGAAGTTTTAACAGTTTAAAATTGAAGTTTTGACAGTGTAAAATTGAAGTTTTAACAGTGTAAAATTGAAGTTTTGAAAGTGTAAAATTGAAGTTTTGAAAGTGTAAAATTGAAGTTTTGACAGTGTAAAATTGAAGTTTTAACAGTGTAAAATTGAAGTTTTAACAGTTTAAAATTGAAGTTTTAACAGTTTAAAATTGAAGTTTTAACAGTTTAAAATTGAAGTTTTAACCGTGTAAAATTGAAGTTTTGACAGTGTAAAATTGAAGTTTTGAAAGTGTAAAATTGAAGTTTTAACAGTTTAAAATTGAAGTTTTAACAGTGTAAAATTGAAGTTTTGACAGTATAAAATTGAAGTTTTAACAGTGTAAAATTGAAGTTTTAACCGTGTAAAATTGAAGTTTTGACAGTGTAAAATTGAAGTTTTAACAGTGTAAAATTGAAGTTTTGACAGTGTAAAATTGAAGTTTTAACCGTGTAAAATTGAAGTTTTGACAGTGTAAAATTGAAGTTTTAACAGTGTAAAATTGAAGTTTTGACAGTGTAAAATTGAAGTTTTAACAGTTTAAAATTGAAGTTTTAACAGTGTAAAATTGAAGTTTTGACAGTATAAAATTGAAGTTTTAACAGTGTAAAATTGAAGTTTTAACAGTGTAAAATTGAAGTTTTGACAGTATAAAATTGAAGTTTTAACAGTGTAAAATTGAAGTTTTGACAGTGTAAAATTGAAGTTTTAACAGTTTAAAATTGAAGTTTTAACAGTTTAAAATTGAAGTTTTAACAGTTTAAAATTGAAGTTTTGACAGTGTAAAATTGAAGTTTTGACAGTTTAAAATTGAAGTTTTAACAGTGTAAAATTGAAGTTTTAACAGTTTAAAATTGAAGTTTTAACAGTTTAAAATTGAAGTTTTGACAGTGTAAAATTGAAGTTTTAACAGTGTAAAATTGAAGTTTTGAAAGTGTAAAATTGAAGTTTTGAAAGTGTAAAATTGAAGTTTTGACAGTGTAAAATTGAAGTTTTAACAGTGTAAAATTGAAGTTTTAACAGTTTAAAATTGAAGTTTTAACAGTTTAAAATTGAAGTTTTAACCGTGTAAAATTGAAGTTTTGACAGTGTAAAATTGAAGTTTTGAAAGTGTAAAATTGAAGTTTTAACAGTTTAAAATTGAAGTTTTAACAGTGTAAAATTGAAGTTTTGACAGTATAAAATTGAAGTTTTAACAGTGTAAAATTGAAGTTTTAACCGTGTAAAATTGAAGTTTTGACAGTGTAAAATTGAAGTTTTAACAGTGTAAAATTGAAGTTTTGACAGTGTAAAATTGAAGTTTTAACAGTTTAAAATTGAAGTTTTAACAGTTTAAAATTGAAGTTTTGACAGTGTAAAATTGAAGTTTTAACAGTGTAAAATTGAAGTTTTGAAAGTGTAAAATTGAAGTTTTGAAAGTGTAAAATTGAAGTTTTAACCGTGTAAAATTGAAGTTTTGACAGTGTAAAATTGAAGTTTTAACAGTGTAAAATTGAAGTTTTGACAGTGTAAAATTGAAGTTTTAACAGTTTAAAATTGAAGTTTTAACAGTTTAAAATTGAAGTTTTGACAGTGTAAAATTGAAGTTTTAACAGTGTAAAATTGAAGTTTTAACCGTGTAAAATTGAAGTTTTGACAGTGTAAAATTGAAGTTTTAACAGTGTAAAATTGAAGTTTTGACAGTGTAAAATTGAAGTTTTAACAGTTTAAAATTGAAGTTTTAACAGTTTAAAATTGAAGTTTTGACAGTGTAAAATTGAAGTTTTAACAGTGTAAAATTGAAGTTTTGAAAGTGTAAAATTGAAGTTTTAACAGTGTAAAATTGAAGTTTTGAAAGTGTAAAATTGAAGTTTTGAAAGTGTAAAATTGAAGTTTTAACAGTGTAAAATTGAAGTTTTAACAGTTTAAAATTGAAGTTTTAACAGTTTAAAATTGAAGTTTTGACAGTGTAAAATTGAAGTTTTAACAGTGTAAAATTGAAGTTTTGAAAGTGTAAAATTGAAGTTTTGAAAGTGTAAAATTGAAGTTTTGACAGTGTAAAATTGAAGTTTTAACAGTGTAAAATTGAAGTTTTAACAGTTTAAAATTGAAGTTTTAACAGTTTAAAATTGAAGTTTTAACCGTGTAAAATTGAAGTTTTGACAGTGTAAAATTGAAGTTTTGAAAGTGTAAAATTGAAGTTTTAACAGTTTAAAATTGAAGTTTTAACAGTGTAAAATTGAAGTTTTGACAGTATAAAATTGAAGTTTTAACAGTGTAAAATTGAAGTTTTAACCGTGTAAAATTGAAGTTTTGACAGTGTAAAATTGAAGTTTTAACAGTGTAAAATTGAAGTTTTGACAGTGTAAAATTGAAGTTTTAACCGTGTAAAATTGAAGTTTTGACAGTGTAAAATTGAAGTTTTAACAGTGTAAAATTGAAGTTTTGACAGTGTAAAATTGAAGTTTTAACAGTGTAAAATTGAAGTTTTGACAGTATAAAATTGAAGTTTTAACAGTGTAAAATTGAAGTTTTAACAGTGTAAAATTGAAGTTTTGACAGTATAAAATTGAAGTTTTAACAGTGTAAAATTGAAGTTTTGACAGTGTAAAATTGAAGTTTTAACAGTTTAAAATTGAAGTTTTAACAGTTTAAAATTGAAGTTTTAACAGTTTAAAATTGAAGTTTTAACAGTTTAAAATTGAAGTTTTGACAGTGTAAAATTGAAGTTTTAACAGTTTAAAATTGAAGTTTTGACAGTGTAAAATTGAAGTTTTAACAGTGTAAAATTGAAGTTTTAACAGTTTAAAATTGAAGTTTTGACAGTGTAAAATTGAAGTTTTAACAGTGTAAAATTGAAGTTTTGAAAGTGTAAAATTGAAGTTTTGAAAGTGTAAAATTGAAGTTTTAACAGTTTAAAATTGAAGTTTTAACAGTGTAAAATTGAAGTTTTAACAGTTTAAAATTGAAGTTTTAACAGTTTAAAATTGAAGTTTTGACAGTGTAAAATTGAAGTTTTAACAGTTTAAAATTGAAGTTTTAACAGTTTAAAATTGAAGTTTTGACAGTGTAAAATTGAAGTTTTAACAGTGTAAAATTGAAGTTTTAACAGTGTAAAATTGAAGTTTTGACAGTGTAAAATTGAAGTTTTAACAGTTTAAAATTGAAGTTTTAACAGTGTAAAATTGAAGTTTTAACAGTTTAAAATTGAAGTTTTAACAGTGTAAAATTGAAGTTTTAACAGTTTAAAATTGAAGTTTTAACAGTGTAAAATTGAAGTTTTAACAGTTTAAAATTGAAGTTTTAACAGTTTAAAATTGAAGTTTTAACAGTTTAAAATTGAAGTTTTGACAGTGTAAAATTGAAGTTTTAACAGTTTAAAATTGAAGTTTTAACAGTTTAAAATTGAAGTTTTGACAGTGTAAAATTGAAGTTTTAACAGTGTAAAATTGAAGTTTTAACAGTGTAAAATTGAAGTTTTGACAGTGTAAAATTGAAGTTTTAACAGTTTAAAATTGAAGTTTTAACAGTGTAAAATTGAAGTTTTAACAGTTTAAAATTGAAGTTTTAACAGTGTAAAATTGAAGTTTTAACAGTTTAAAATTGAAGTTTTAACAGTGTAAAATTGAAGTTTTAACAGTTTAAAATTGAAGTTTTGACAGTGTAAAATTGAAGTTTTAACAGTGTAAAATTGAAGTTTTAACAGTTTAAAATTGAAGTTTTAACAGTGTAAAATTGAAGTTTTAACAGTGTAAAATTGAAGTTTTGAAAGTGTAAAATTGAAGTTTTGAAAGTGTAAAATTGAAGTTTTGACAGTGTAAAATTGAAGTTTTAACAGTGTAAAATTGAAGTTTTAACAGTTTAAAATTGAAGTTTTAACAGTTTAAAATTGAAGTTTTAACAGTGTAAAATTGAAGTTTTAACAGTGTAAAATTGAAGTTTTGAAAGTGTAAAATTGAAGTTTTAACAGTGTAAAATTGAAGTTTTAACAGTTTAAAATTGAAGTTTTAACAGTTTAAAATTGAAGTTTTAACAGTGTAAAATTGAAGTTTTAACAGTTTAAAATTGAAGTTTTGACAGTGTAAAATTGAAGTTTTAACAGTGTAAAATTGAAGTTTTGAAAGTGTAAAATTGAAGTTTTGAAAGTGTAAAATTGAAGTTTTGACAGTGTAAAATTGAAGTTTTAACAGTGTAAAATTGAAGTTTTAACAGTTTAAAATTGAAGTTTTAACAGTTTAAAATTGAAGTTTTAACAGTGTAAAATTGAAGTTTTGAAAGTGTAAAATTGAAGTTTTAACAGTGTAAAATTGAAGTTTTGACAGTATAAAATTGAAGTTTTAACAGTGTAAAATTGAAGTTTTAACAGTGTAAAATTGAAGTTTTGACAGTATAAAATTGAAGTTTTAACAGTGTAAAATTGAAGTTTTGACAGTGTAAAATTGAAGTTTTAACAGTGTAAAATTGAAGTTTCAACAGTTTAAAATTGAAGTTATGACAGTGTAAAATTGAAGTTTTGACAGTATAAAATTGAAGTTTTAACAGTGTAAAATTGAAGTTTTAACAGTGTAAAATTGAAGTTTTAACAGTGTAAAATTGAAGTTTTAACAGTTTAAAATTGAAGTTTTAACAGTGTAAAATTGAAGTTTTAACAGTGTAAAATTGAAGTTTTAACAGTGTAAAATTGAAGTTTTAACAGTGTAAAATTGAAGTTTTAACAGTTTAAAATTGAAGTTTTAACAGTGTAAAATTGAAGTTTTAACAGTGTAAAATTGAAGTTTTAACAGTGTAAAATTGAAGTTTTAACAGTGTAAAATTGAAGTTTTAACAGTGTAAAATTGAAGTTTTAACAGTGTAAAATTGAAGTTTTAACAGTTTAAAATTGAAGTTTTAACAGTGTAAAATTGAAGTTTTAACAGTTTAAAATTGAAGTTTTGACAGTGTAAAATTGAAGTTTTAACAGTGTAAAATTGAAGTTTTAACAGTTTAAAATTGAAGTTTTGACAGTGTAAAATTGAAGTTTTAACAGTGTAAAATTGAAGTTTTGAAAGTGTAAAATTGAAGTTTTAACAGTGTAAAATTGAAGTTTTGACAGTATAAAATTGAAGTTTTAACAGTGTAAAATTGAAGTTTTAACAGTGTAAAATTGAAGTTTTGAAAGTGTAAAATTGAAGTTTTAACAGTGTAAAATTGAAGTTTTGACAGTATAAAATTGAAGTTTTAACAGTGTAAAATTGAAGTTTTAACAGTGTAAAATTAGTCATATTTTTCTTTGGTTTGAGTAATTTGCATATTTTTTCTTTTATAGAAAGACTGCAGCAGACGAGCATACAGTCCAGCCAGTGGTAAGTGGATACTGCCCCTCCGCCATGACACTGGACACCCGCGATACTGACCAACATCAGTCTAGACCTGGGATGACAAAGTTGGCACGCTCCCGGATACGCTTTAGATATTTAAAGGAATGAATTTGGCCTTGCATCCGGGGACGTCCCGACGATCGATATACACTCAAACACACACAGGCATACACATAAATACATATATACAGACTTACATACTAATCCTTACACATAAAACGTACGGGCATTGTTGAATTAAAAAATCTGTTTAATTTATATATATAATTATATATCTATTTCTAATTTAATTCTAATTTATTCTATAAATTAGAATTAAATTAATAATTATAGCCTTAATATAAGTATATATAATGTCAGAATGGTATGAACCGGTCCTCACGACACAGGGAATCCTAATGTAAGGGCTAGGGTTTACTTTATTTTTGTAGAACTGTGACTTATATAAAGTATCTAACTATCCATCAATACTTAGTTCTAATCCAATTTGTCCAAAATATAATATAAACATACATGGTGGCCTAAAGTAACTGACACGGCCTTGAAGAAAATACTAAAGAAGAGAACTAACTAAAGAAATACTAGAAATACTAACTAAAGAAGCCTAAAGAACAGAGCGAAGCGGTACTTCACCCCCGGGCAACTCCTAATGCTTTACAAAACTCAAGTCAGGCCCCATATGGAGTATTGCTCTCATCTCTGGGCCGGCGCACCGAAATACCAACTGGACCCATTTGACTCCATCCAACGACGTGCTGTTCGTATTGTCGACGATCCCACTCTCACGGGCGGTTTAGAACCCCTCAGCATTCGGAGAGACGTTGCGTCTCTGTGTGTTCTACCGCCTGTACAATGGGGAATGCTCTGAAGAACTGTTTAATATAATTTCCACCACGGGTTTCTACAACCGCACCTCCCGTCACAGAAGTGCGGTCCATCCGCATTTCCTGGATACGGAGTTGTCGCGCACTGTTCGGTCCAAAAATTACTTTATACCGCGAACCCGTAGGCTGTGGAACGAACTGCCTCAAGAGGTCTTTCCATTAAGCTACGATATGGGGTTCTTCAAGAGAGCTGTGAATAGGATTTTGCAAGGTCGGCGGCGCGCCCGCATACCCTTTGGTGTTGCAGGTGTCCATGGGCGGCGGTAACACTTACCATCACGTGGGACCGCTTGCTCATCCGCCCACTAGTCTATAACACACACACACATATATATATCACCTATCACAGGTTTTCTAACTCCCTGATTTTATATAAATTTAATATTTTTATATAGATTTATATAGAGTATTTTTATATAAAGTAATATAATTAGAACCACGAAGTGGCAGCGTTAGAAAGATAATCCCAGAGTTACGAGTATAACAATTTAAACTTCATTTATTAAAAGTAGTGTGACGTCACAGTAACGGTAGACGTGTCCACTTGTCGTCATGTACTTTACAAGTATACATGTATCAATTTTAGGCACATTAGTGGAATTTGCCCGTGCAAATGGAGCAGCAACATTTATTGTGCAGTTTAAAATGCAATATTGTCGCAAATAATCAGAAATTCAATCTCAGAAAGAAATAAAACAAACCACAGACACTTCGCAACAAAGAGTTTATTGCCACAAATAGAGGTTATGTTTTTGTTTCTTTAGCTCGATGACAGGTGACAGTGAAGTTTACTCTGATCTGTGGTGACATTACTTTTTTTATACTTTATGACAAAAGTAGCAATCCATGCAGCCGTAACTGTGACGTTAACGTCTGTATTTCACATATATCGCTATAATTTCTTAGTCCTTCGTCCAATAAAAAAATGCTCTTACGAGATTTTGTACATGTCTAATTCTTTCGGTAAATTAATAAATAATGAATCATTAAAAAAATTGGCGCATTCCCATTGTTTAAATATTCATAACTTGATTCATTGAGATTGCAAGTTTGCCTTAGATTTTAAGCTAAATGTTGAGATATTTTATTGATTTGGTTTTCGGTAATTCTTGACTGATGTTGGTTTGTATAGCGGATGTCATAGCGCGACAGTATGCATCCATCTAGGTGGTCTCTCTGCTCTGGAGTCCGTTTTGTTAACAATATATGATTCTGCAAGCAAAACCGCCACAAATTATTGTATGCGTCTACAAAATCCCACAATATAATTAACTCCACCTCCCACAGGACCTCTCAAATTGTAAGTAGTAAACCTCTTAGAAGCCTCTAAGCCTCTTTGAGGTTGCCGGTGTGTGAGCAAATATTGAGATTAATTGCATAAATTAATTGTTGCTTTCGAGGCATTAAAGTAGTATGTCTAGGTTTTTAGGTTAGCAATGTTAAGTTCAAAGTCGATCAGAGAGGATAGAGACCAGAGTTTCTTTGCGGGATAAGACCCGAAACGAAGAGATTCGCCAAAGAATGACTCACCGACATATATCGTAGAACATTTGAGATTTTCGCGTTTTTCACACATATACTATATATCTATTTGAACGGGTCTTAACGCGTATTTTTACCTTATTTATTTTACCCGACAGAAACGTAAAATCAATGAGGTTGAGCGATGAAACCCGTTTAAATAAATAAATTTTATAGGTCAGAGAATCAGCTTGTACACCGGTAACCGGAATAACCGATGGGATAGATGAGCTCCGAATTGAGGCCAGGTACCATGAAGCTCAGCGTGGGACGCGCTCCGGCCAGGTGGAGCGATGACTTGAAGAAGTTCGCCGTTAGTGGCTGGATAAGAAGAATCGAAGATTGTGAGTGGTGGCGAGCTGTGGGAGGACACCGATCGTCCACTGTTAAACATGAGCCTCCTATGGACATAGTCTTGTGCATGAGGGATATATGGCCTTAAAGCCACGCTGGCCAAGTGGGATGGTGAGTCCTAGTCTATGGGTGGTGTAGTTTCTCAGATTTTATTGTAGCGGCTTCTGATTGCTTGTTACGACCCGCGGGACGAAATGGGGTGGTACTAATTTAAATGCGGCCGACACCATGGTATAGCATAGTCATGATATAGCGTAGCATTGGCATGTGTTAATAAAAATTAATAATAGTTTTTTTAATCTATGTTAAAACTAAAGCCTACTCCACAGTTTCCTGTTCTATTCATGGCACTCATAATTACTGTTGTACAAAGCGTCATTTCCGTTGTGTATTAAGACTGAAAACTTTGTTTTCATGTTAAACTTTAAATTTTAGTTTTATTTGTTTTTATGTTAAGTATCATAAAAATATAGGTATAGTTTAAGGAAACTGAAGAAATATTCTGCAAAGATTTTTAAGAAGAGTTTTCAGACTTGAAAAAAGAATCGGAAAAAAATCTCATCTTGATTTAAGAGTGACAAGATGAAACAAGAATACAGTAACGAAATTTATGAACAGTTTTTTTTTATATTCAGCAGGCTCATACGTATATTCCATGAGCTATAAGTCGTAGAGTCATTGGCATACCGTATGGTACCATGGCGTGATAGGCTAGAGCGGTGATAGGCTAGAGCGGTGATAGGCTAGAGCGGTGATAGGCTAGAGCGGTGATAGGCTCGAGCGGTGATTGCCTGGAGGTATCTACACTCGACTCACATCGCGTGATCGTGAGTGCACACCCAACTTAGATTTTTAAAAAGCTCGGCGGCGAGATGAATACCTACCTTGTGAGGAAACAGCATGCTCGAGAAATAAAAAAACAATCTGGAATTCACCAATCACCAATCCGCACCGGACCCGCGTTGTGATTGGTGGATGTACCTACATATTCCAGAAATTAAGGCTACCAGATACAAAACTATGACTTACTTCTCAACTGGCAACTCATTACAAGTCAAAATAATTGACGGAACTAATAAAGGTCTAGCAAATAATTTACGGAATATCACTTGTATAAAAGGTTTTTTACGTAGCCGTGAGACACAAGGAAAGAAATACTGTTATTAAATAATAGCATAAATACGACACACAAGATGGCCTTTTCAGTTTTTTTTTTACAGACTCCACCTCCTTCGCTGTTCTTGTCGTTTGCTCGAAGTTGTTAGCGTCGGGTGCCTCGATCATTTCTGCTGTTCCTCATGTAACAGTATGGATAAAACAGATAGTAAGGAATCTCAGTTCCATTTTTTTTATAGGAAGCAGGCGGCAGACGAGCATACAGTCCGCCTGGTGGTAGTGGATACTGTCGCCCATGGACATTCACGGTACATGCCAACTTCAGTCCACAATGGCAAACCTTGGCGCGAAACCGGATGCGCTGCCTGCCTTTGAAGATGTAGGAATGGATTTATAGGAAGTGTTGGAAAATCTATTATCACAATAATCACTAGAATTACTAGGATTATTCCATATTCAAACGCAAAAAGAAAGTCAAAAGAGACAAACGCCTTACTCTAAAATGTAAACATTTTTTTTTATTATCGCATCTCTTGTCATCGAAAGTTCCTACTTTCCTGTCAAGGATAATAAGAAATGTTAGTTTATTACTAACATTTAAGATTTTCGCGCCTTTCACACATATTTATGTATTTAAAAGCATCATAACGCGTATGTTTACCTTATTTATTACACTTGATGTTTCGGTTGGGTTGCACCAACCATGGTCACGAGCTGATTGAAGAGGCGACACGTCGAGTAAAATTAATAAGGTAAACATATGCGTTGAGACCAGTTTAAATAAATAATAATTACGCAAATAAATCAACGTTTCTGAATTTTGCATTCATTTTGTGGAAAGATGCAGTTTGCTACTTTAGCGATACACCTATGTTAGTTAAATGAAAAATTGTAATATAATAAAGAGGTAAAATTATGTGTTTGTAGATATGTTGGGGGTAATCTCTGGAACTGTTGAACCGATTTAAAAAATTATTTCAGAAATAGGAAGCTACATTATCCGTGTCTAATATAGGTTATAATTTATTTTGAAACATTAAAAAAAATAGAATGAAACGAAACTCTTATAAGCCGAAGCGAAGCGAGGGCGAGTCGCTAGTGCTTTGTAAAGTTGCGGTTACTGACGACCGGTGCTTGCATGAATTACGTCTATGTAAGGCAGATTTTAATCGTTTGTGTAAAGATTATCTTCCGTTATTTAATTGTACGGTGTCTTTGCGAACACCCTTTCATTTATTTACGTTTTGTGCTTCTATTATATGCATTTTCCTTGAACGTTTGCGGTCTATGATATGTTTTTATTTGAAGTCGTTTTCTTCAATGTTCCGTCGTACGATATCGTAATGTTGCACTCGCATTTATTTTTATTTTTCTTACTAAACATAAGTAGTAACTGTAAGCATGTCCCAGTTTCCTGCTTCAAATGTGAATAAAAAGAGGCAGATTTTTTTAAAGGATTTTTTATCTTAACTAATGATTAAGATTATTTGTTTATTCATTTAAAAAACTTAATTGTACTTAATCGTACAAATGGGCAGCCTGGAGACAATGTCTACCAGCCAACCTTTGGGTTGAACAGAGAGACACCTAGGGAGGTGCGAATGTATAATTGTGGATCAATGGTAATCTCCTGAATCGATTATTTGGAGTTTAGTAATGATAGTTTAAACTTCAAAGAGCCTAAGTGTATAAAAAAAACACAAGACGTGTTTTTCGTGTGCTTCTAAGGAGTCCAACTCTTGTCCTCAGTAAATCTACTATCACTTCACTAAGTGACTCGCTTACTTATTTAGACTGGACTGAACATTGAAGAGGTGTGTTTTTGATTGTTAATTGACTTTATAATTGTTAATTATGAAGAAAACTCGATACTGGCATAATGTGCTAGGTGCGTTTTTTTATTTCATAAATGGCAATGGTACAATTAGCACATTCTGCCAGTGTCAAGATTTCTTCGTCATTAAAGTCGAACTAATTTAAAGCACTTTTTGTCAATGTCCAGTCCCGTCGAACAAAGTCAGGAGTCGCTCAGTAAAGCGATAGTAGGTTTACTGAGGACAGAAGAGGACTCCGTAGAGGTACACGAACAATGCAGTTTCGTGCTTTCATTTGATTATGACAAGCATTATGTACGAACCCTACTCCTTTTATCCGGCGACAGCGATGTTTCCTTGTTTCTTTTCTTATACAAGGGTTTCTTATACAATAAAATTAATGGACAGTTGCGGATTCATCATCTGACTAGATATAAAAGCAAAATCAAGAACTGGCTCTTAAACCGTGATTATAATGACACCGAACCCTTACTTATACCAATGCCCTAATTTATTCTTAACAACCTGTACCTAATGTTTTTAGCATCTGTAACTTTTATTCACACACACACCTATACATCAACTCACACTCTATTATTGACTCTACGCTATTTTTTTCTAAAATCGGATATCTAAAACCATAATATTTATGAGGGTGAGAGTGCACGCTGCAATCCAACAACCGCCGGGCGCACTCGACTGGCCACGTTACCCCTCTCTCACAGAAGACTACCTCGAAATGTACTGCATTTCCCACTTTATCTTATTTCCTCAATGTACGTACGTACGTGTTTCGGTAGAGAGTGAGATGTGCCAGAGCCCACTCCCATCCTATCCCCCCCATTTTCCCAACTCTTTCTCCAAATCCATTCCTACATCTCCAAAAATAGGCAGCGCATCCGGGGGCGTGCCAACGTTTGTCATTTTGGACTAATGTTGGCATGTATCGCGGATGTCTATGTCTATGGGCGACAGTACCCACTTACCATCAGGTGGACTGTATGCTCGTCTGCCGCCTTTGTCGATAAAAAAGAAACTCGCTATTAAACCCCAAAACTCATAATTAACATTTTTTACACTAATCAAACAACGATCAACCATCATCTTTCGAATTGCTGCCAATTAGTCCAATTGCCATATAAAAAAAGAAAGAAAAGCCCTTCCCGAACACGTGTAATGTTTATTTTTAAATTAATAACTGCGGCTAATCAATGTTTTCAAATTAATTATACCCAATAATGTCTAAAGTTTGACTACCGATACTGATTAAGCATCAGCGACCCAACCTTCTGGGGCGGACACTTCATCCCATCGTGGAACCACTACTCAATAACACCACAAAGGACAAATATCTATTATTCTCTCATTTCACGTATCTTTTGGGATATTCTGCAATATAAATGCTGGGAATGAATTTGCAGTGCAATAGTAGATCTTATATTTAAATACTAGCTGATCCGACAGACGTTGTCCTGTCCAAATTTCAATAAAAAAAAATCCATAATTTCAAATTTCAATAAATATCTATTTTTTCTGAAAACTTTTCCAGGACCATAACTAACAAACCAAAAAAAGAATTACGAAGTTCGAATCGTGAGTTATGGTTTTGAGTTCATAGAAAAAAACACTCAGTTTTTCCCGAATTTTCTAATTTTCCGGCAACGTTTCCAATTTTTATTTTCCTAAAAACCTTATTCGGACTACTACGAACATTTTAAAAAAAAATTGCGAAATCGGTCCCGTCATTCTCAAGTGATGCGCTTACCAACGAACAGCATTTAATATATTTATTTATATAGATAAAAACTACGACGTCGGTATCGTATGGAACCACTGATATTTGAAACTGCGATTTCGAATTAACCACATGCGACTAAACAAAAAAATATTTCATTTTCAGTGTGTGTTATGGGGCCAGTAAATTTTTAAAAGAAAATGCTGTTGACGTCAAGGATAGCAGCGTGCACACTCCCGTCCCAAATATTTATATATTAAATTGTATTATTATTTATTTGAACTTCATTACACTATTAAGGCTAGCGCATACTATGGCGGGCCATAATGTTGAAAACACCTTCCTGAATAATTTTCATACATTTTCTATAAACCATCACACACCACAGGCGAGCCGCATCGCGCCGCAGCGCAGCACACTGACCGAGCTCTTGCCATCTGTATTTATGCGCTGATCTTATGGGTTGCGACACGGCCTACCTCAACGTATGATGTTGTTGCTTATTTATGAAAAGCTGGATGCACAAATTAAATCACTTCACAAAATTTTCATGTCATCCCTTTCATCCTCAACTCTTGATGAAACATAAGTTAAAGCAAATACAGTTCATCGTCAACAGTCAACTGATTTGAATTATTGCGTTGAGGTGCGACCCGCCGCGTGTCATAATGTGCGTTGTCGCAGTTTTGCAGTGTGACACGGTACTAAGCGGCTGTATTGTGTGAGAGCTTTTATTCGACGTGTAGGTACCAAGGATAAACCGCCTTACGGCATTCACGACCAGTCAACTTTTAGATCGAACAGAAAATTAAAGAACGCCGGTGCAATTTAGTTCAAATATATATATACATAATTAATAATACATATTATATAAAAATAATAACATTTTTCAATATTGCAAAACATAGTTTTCTAAAAATTGTTTTGGCAAAATAGGTAACTTCGTTGCAGAATAAATCTGCTGTCAAAGTGTTTTGGAATTTCATTATGGCGAGCCCCTAAATTGTGAGGGCATTGAACCGAATGCTTCCGTATGAATTTTGATTAAAGCCACTATACTGTTTATATACATATCCATTGTGCATTGATTATGTGAAGAAAATAGAAGTCTACAAAAGATCTATGGATATTCATCAACAGATCAATGCAGTATTGTAAAAACGGCAAACGAGCATACAGTCCACCTGATGGTAAGTGGATACTGTCGCCCATCACCGGACGATACATGCCAACATTAGTCCAAAATGGCAAACGTTGGCAGGTCCCCGGATGCGCTGCCTACCTTTGGAGATATAGGAATGGATTTGGAGAAAGGGTTGGGCAAATGGGGAGGGATAGGATAAGAATGGGCTCTGGTACATCTCACTCACTACCGAAACACGTACGTACATTAGGGAAATAAGTTAAAGTGGGAAATGCAGTACATTTCAAGGTAGTCTTCTGTGAGAGAGGGGTAACGTGGCCAGTCGAGCGCGCCCAGCGGCTGTTGGATTGTAGCGTGCACTCTCCCCCTCGATAAAATTATAAAGTATAAAAAAACATAAAACACATAGTATCCCAATTATAAAGCATGTATGATGGCATTTATGAAATTAGTCGCCCATGGACATCATCATACATGCCTACCATGCAGCATGTATGATGATGTCCATGGGCGACAGTATCCACTTACCATCAGGTAGGTATGCTCGTCTGCCGCCTTCGTACATAAAAAAAAATTAACAGTTCCGCAACAGGACAGTTAAATTTCTTTGAAATCATCTCCAGGACGCTGTTACAGCTGCCCCTCGTGCTGCTTAATAGTGAGGCCGTCTTCCTGCAGGCGTTATTGTACTGGATCCGCAGAGCGTTGTACGACTTTTAGTATAGCGAACCCATAGGCTTCCCAAGTAAATTGCAGTGCAGTAAGCTTTGAAAAGTGTTAGTTTTACTGGTCTAGAACACCAGGTAAACCTACGGGCCAACATATTCGCTCTCACAGACAATGCTCTGCTTTCCCTTTGTATATTAGAGTTGTCTCCAAGGTCTTCCGTAATAACATGTCGTAGATATTTAAATTTGCTCACTCTGCTTCCCTTTAACTTAGTGGGTACTAGGGACGGATACTTGTTACCGACCCTGAAGACCATAAACTCTTTTTTGTATTATATAGCGAGCCACGCGATTTATCGTTGGTTTCACATACGGCTAGAAGCTGTTTCAGCGCTAGCCGATCGTTGTACCAGCAGTACCATGTCATCCACGTAGCATATAACGCACACATTATCGACATAACAACCAACGTGCATGCTGCTGAGCTCAACGATCAGGGCATTTACCTACAAGCTGAAGAGCCATGGCGATGTTAATCCTCCCCACCTAACTAGATAATTATTTTTATCTAGATTCTTGTAATTTGATATTTTTATTGATAAGTGATAACTTGATAAGGCATAATTGCTTTGGACCACAATTTGCTTTCCAAGTTTAGCTTCGCATCAAAGAGATATTCTTTATCTTTTAAATAAGATATTTATTATCAATATAATTAAATCAGTGACGTCAGTGACTCTTACTGGTGTCACTATTCTTTCGTGTGCAATGAAGTGTACTTACTTACCGTGAACTGGAAACAATCTATTGGCAAAGAACCGGACTTGATTTGTTATAGTCTGGTCGCTATGCGCTAAGATGGCGTCCGTCTAGTTACAATATTACTATTCTCATGGCGGAGATCATGAGTGTATATTAAAATTAGAAAATAAATACTAAAATCATTTCTTCTATTTAATTTACGTGTAATTTGCTGAAGATGGAATAGAGTAAAACTGTTTGTAAATAGGTAGGAATATAGATTATTTTAGAAAATTGGAAGACCTTGTAATACCTACCTTTCTTAACTCTTCTATGCCAAAAAAACTTTTTTTTTAATGTACGAAGGCGGCAGACTAGCATAAAGTCCACCTGATGGTAAGTGGAGACTGTAGCCCATAGACATCCTTGATACATGCCAACATTAGTCCAAAATGACAAATGTTGTTACGCCCCCAGATGCGCTGCCTACCTTTGGAGCTATGGAATGGATTTGGAGAAAGGGTTGGGAAAATGGGGAGGGATACGGTGGGAATGGGCTCTGGCACATCTCATTCACTACCGAAACTCGTACGTACATTAAGGAAATAAGATAAAATGGGAAATGCAGTACATTTCAAGGTAGTCTTCTCTGAGATAAAACGATGAAAAGAAACTGTTTGGAAACTAATTGGAACTAGATTTGAAGTCCTAGATTTGGTGCGGGAATGTTAAAATGGAATTAGAATTAATTAGAATGGAAAAAGAGAATGTCGACATCGATCTTTCTTACCGCAAGTACCAAAATCAGACTGGCTAACGCCGACCTCTGGTGATAACAAAATAAATTATACCTATATTTATCGTAGATAAATATAGATTATGATAATGACGTAAATAATCCCATAACCGGAAAAAATAAAGAGTCCACTACATGAGAACTGGATATACAGGTGCCTCAAAATTCAACGTCAAGCGGGAACCAGAGAGTGGACCACCTTATGACTACCCCGAGAAAAAAAAAACGGCGTAATATTTTTTTTGTGATATAAGCATTTTGTTGAAAAACATTATAAAAATACCTCCTGTGCAACATTTTTAGGTGCTACGATTACAAATTTGCAGATATGACTCTGAATTTTTTTTGTATTAATAGCCTAGATAACTCTGCTATCAACTACAGTCCAAAATAAAACCAGAACGATTGCAGTTTTTTTTTTAAAAAACATTGAATTGTATATTTTTCTTAAAATTTTGAGGTTATTATTTTCAGTTAATTTTGACACTTCACGGTGTAAACGCCGATTTTTTTTTGGGAAAGTTATAAGGTGGTCCACTCCCTGGTTCCCGCTTGACGTTGAATTTTGGGACACCCTGTATATTCAGTTCTCATGTAGTGGAATCTTTATTTTTTCCGGTTATGGGGATTATTTACGTCATTATCATAATATCTTTATTAGATATCTACGATAAATACCAATAACATTGTAAAAATTTATATACATTTTTGTATGAAAATTTATATACAATAAATTTTTATCAAAATATTTTGTTTATCATGATATGTTTGTTAAATGCTTATAATAAACATTATCGTTAGGAAACTTCCGCGGATACGCTAGCCACGGGCCGCTGGCAAAAATTATCGAGTCCTTATCTATAATCTTGACTTTGGATCGGTCGATTGACCCAAATGGTAGTACCGTTCTATTTCCAATAAACACTTATTTGTTTAAAATAGATGTTTGAATGTAAGTGGATTATTTTTGTCTGTGCGCGTTTCTGGACCCACGACGCACTAGTGTTGTCCACCGCACTAGATCTAAGCCTAGTGTGGGTCATTGAATATAGTGTTATTCATGTTGATGTACTTTTAATAATAACTAGCCGTTACTCGCGACTTCGTCCGCGTGGACTTTAGTTTATAAACACCGTGTTTACCTTCTTAGGGGTATTTGGTATTTTCAAAAACGATCACACACATTATTTCTTATAGCTTATTTTTTATCGAACAAATGTTCGACGTGATTCTTTAAATTGATATAACTTTTTTATTTATGAACTGATTGAAAAAAAACAAACACTAAATTTTAAGTGAAGCTTACCACAATACATTAGTGAAAACCGCACCCAAATCGGTTAAGCCGTTTCTAAGATTAGCACGCACAAACGCACAGACAAACAAACAAAAATTCTAACAATCATTGTTTTGGGTTCTATTGCGTTGATAAAGGCCTCCAATAATATTTTTCTCATATATCTTCCATGTACAGACAGCGATCAGTTACATTTTTATTATATGTAGGTATAGATATAGATAATAAGTACTCTTTATTGCTTATAAATGTGCAAAACGATTGCCGTTTTATATGGAAAGATTTAAATATATTTTTTGTATGAAAATTATATATTTAATTAAATGAAGTACTGTCTATTGTTATCAATGCACTTTTGGCATTTTAATGGGAGGGAGTTCATTGATGCCACTGATATAGAACTCTTAGAAAATTATAATATTAGAAAAATATATTATAATTATATTAAAAAAACTATCCTCCTATAGCATGCTCTGAAGCCGTTTTTCACTGGCCTCATCGGAGTTGAAATTTTTCCTGTGTAAAAAGTTATCCGTATTCCGAAAAAAATTGAAATCAGTAAGGGCAAGGTCCTGGCTAGTACGGTGGGTGACGGAGAGTTTCCAGTCGAAGCTTCTGTTACTTTGAGACTGTCTTTTGTGCAGTGTGTGGGCGAGCGTTATCATGGCGTAGCAGTGGACTAGAGCCATTGACCAGACTCGGTTGTTTGATAGCGAACTTGTCCATCATCGATTGCAATTCTTCATAAACCATAATACCTAACCTACATATAAATGATACATACACATGCTTTTGCGAGCTCGGCAGCGCACACGCATTCCCCTCGGGTGATGCAGGTGTCCATGGGCGGCGATGACCACTTGCCATCATGTGGCCCGCCCGCTCGTCAGCCATTATTTATGTATAAAAAATACCTATGTCCTTGAATAGCCATGAAATTATTACTAAAACTAAAACTTCTTTTCTCTGTAAAACTTTTTTTTTCTAAAACGCACGGAGAATGCGGCGAAATATAAAAGGAACTAACACTGCTATTGAAACTTAACAGATATAGGTAGGTTTAAATAATATGGAAAATGTCAATGGCACGTGCCATCGTCTTTTTCCTTTTCAAAATAACTAAACTGTACCTATAGTTATCGGGCAGTAGGTAAACATGACTAGGTATAATAAAATATCGTTATCATTGATTATAATACACGATAACACTTAGGAAATTTTTGCTTATCTGCTAAGTCTACTGAAGATCTATGTTTTTAAAAATACTAGGTCGAATTTGAAAACAATATCTTATAATTTAGTGCACATTTCGATTTCGATTAAATTTTTATTTAATGGTTTTCCTTACATTGAATCTGTTATTAGCTAGAAAATATTCATTAATTGTAATTGGCTTGTATTTAAATTATTAATTTAGTGTTTAATGGTTTACAACGCCTTACAAAACCGAAGCTAGCCGATCATGGCCGATGTGTATTACTTTCGGCCGGGATGTGTACATTCATACATATCTACATCTGCACTGCACCCAATATTAATTCGCAAATAAGAATCAAATGAGGGGGAGAGAGATAAGAGATAAGAGAAATAAGATCAAATGAGCACGCTGCAATCCAACAGCCGCTAGGCGCACTCGACTGGCCACGATACTCCTCTCTCACAGAAGACTACCTTGAAATGTACTTCATTTCCCACTTTATCTTATTTCCCTAATGTACGTACGTGTTTCGGTAGTGAATGAAATGTGCCAGCGCCCATTTCCATCCTATCCCTCCCCATTTTCCCAACCCTTTCTCCAAATCCATTCCTATATCTCTAAAGATAAGTATCAATAAAAGTATAATCCGGCGTCGTATCAACGTTTGTCATTTTGGACTAATGTTGGCATGTATCACGGATGTCTATGGGCTACAGTATCCACTTACTAAAAAAAAAACAAAGTTTGTATGGATAGAAAAATAAGAGGGAATTGAAGTCTCCAAGGGACGAAATAGAACAGGTTAGAAACAAAATGGCAGCGGGAGTAAATCATTTGGTAAAGAAAGAAAATAGAAATCTAAAGTAACTAACTAATAGAATAATGATTTCTAACTTGCCTTTTAAAACTAGACAGCGCCTGAGCACGTCTAATGACAACAGGTAAGGAGTTCCAAAGCCTAGCAGCCTGCATAGTGAAAGACTTAGTAAAGAAATTTGAAGAATGGGTAGGAAATTTAATTAATAAATTTTAAGAGGAACTTGGATTGTGAAGCAAATAATCCAATAATAATAATAATAATAAATACTCTTTATTGCACGCAAACAGTTATTACATGTGCAGATATTTTTAAATGACACAATTTAATAGGCGAACTTATCGCTATTGCAATGATTGAGAGATCCCAGGCAATCTTGGGATAGAGGAAAATAAAAGGGATATAGGTAGTGCAAAACGATTGACATTTACACAAAGAATGTTGTTCAATACATACCTACCGACCATATCAATAATTAGTATAATCTCTATATATATAAAATTCTCGTGTCACAATGTTCGTTCCAGTACTCCTCCGAAACGGCTTGACCGATTCTCATGAAATTTTGTGAGCATATTGAGTAGGTCTGAGAATCGGCCAACATCTATTTTTCATACCCCTTAGTGATAAGGGTTGTCCACCCTTAGCGCCATCTGTTGGGCAGCCACAGCAACGCGTGGCCGGGCACAGCTAGTATAATATATAATAATAATAACTTAAACTATACATAGGTATAATAAAACAGTAAAAAGGTTGTATACGGACTTAATTTAAAGAGAAAAAAATTGGCGGTCTTTTTAGAAGCTACAGAACAGTAGTTTTTAAAAATTTTGTCCGTATGCTTGTCTGTTTGTTTAAGCATAACGTAAGAAACTACTGAACGGATTTGGTTAAGGTTTTCATTAACGAATAGCTAAGAATCCAGAAGGAAAATTGGTATATGTGTCATCTGTTGTTTTAAAATTGTTTAATTTGTTTTAAAAAAATGTTCACAATAGTCCGATTAAAGTTTTTATGGAAAAAAAATTGGAAAAGTTGCCGGGAAAATTGGAAAATTCGGGAAAAACTGAAAGTGCTTTTTTCTATGGGATTTTTGTACGAACTTATTGAAATTATTGAAATTTGGACAGGACAACGTCTTTCGGCTCAGCTAGTAAATAATATTATAATTACAATATGAAAATTATAAGATAAATTATTATAATAAGAAATAAAAAAAAAATACTGAGAATAGCATCACAATGCCGAAGGAGTCCCGCATCGCGAGATTAAACAATTCGCAATTGTACGCTCACACACTCATAATGGTGCGAGCCAACGATATGCGAATAGACTAGATAACACATCATAAGTTCTTATTAAAGAAATCTGGTTGGCTACTTCTAGGAGCGGGGGAGGGGTTTGGGGGGTTGAAGCAAATGAGGAGGGGCTCATTAAATCAAATTTGAAACTTCGTACTACGAATGTTCGGTTTTCAAAACACATATGAATTAAGAATCCGAGAGTTACTCAACATAGAACACTATTAATCTCTAACGTGCCTGCGCTCGTATATCCAGTAAGTATTCTCAAATCGTTGGTGCGAGCGTACTCACACAGGTACATATCCACACTACATGGACACACGCAAATGAACACGCGAGCGCTCACTCATGCATACTTACAAATACCAAATACACATACACACACATATATATATAAGTACATTGGTTTCAATGCATATTGATACGGGTACTAAGGCTAAGTTGAAGGAAGGTCTGGGCTTCACGTCACAGGGAATCCTAGTGTGGGCGCTAGAGCACTCAGTAAATTGTGTCGTAAATTGATAATGTTAATATTATATTATAATCGTCATTGTCATCGTCATATATATTGTCCATATTATAATCGTAGGCGGAGAGTGCACGTGGGAATGCACCACAGCCGCTGGGCGCGCTCGACTGGCCACGTTACCCCTCTCTCACAGAAGACTACCTTGAAAGCACTGCCCACTTTATCGTATTTCTTCAATGTACGTATGTGTCTCGGTAGTGAGTGAGATATGCCAGAGAACATTCCCATCCCATCCTATCCCTCCCCATTTTCCCAATCCGTTCCTTAATTTGTAAAGGTAGGCAGCGCATCAGGGAGCGTGCCAACGTTTGTCATTCTAGACTGACGTTGGTATGTATCACGGATGTCTAAGGACGATAGTATCCACTTTCCATCAGGTACACTGTATGCTCCGCTCCACCATCGTCCTTCGTCGATAAAAAAAAAAACAAGATCAAAAACGCAACTATTTACCTTGACATAACTGTTTATTGGAATATTAGAAAAAAAAAATGTGAAAATTAATTATAATTATCACTAAGTTAGATATGTTTATTTATTTCAATAAAATCCAGAGCTTTTACTTTACAAAATATCTCAAGACTCACTCACTACCGAAACACGTACGTACATTAGGGAAATATAGTATAGTGGGAAATGCAGTATATTTCAAGGTAGTCTTCTGTAGTTTTGTGTATTGATATTTATAACAGTATAACGAAAAATAATCGGTATGAACAAACAAACAAATGAATTTGCTTTATTACTAGATTTTAATACAGACGTATTTCTTAAAATATCGTCGAACCAAAACAATTTATTATATGCACGAATAATTAGTAATTAAATTATATAATTACTTGATGATTATCTGATAATAATCGAAATATTATTATAAAAAGCGAATTGCACTTGATTTTCTCATTAGTTTGAGAGATCATTTGGTAAGTACTGATTGCTTGAAATACTTAACATTAATTGGTATTATTTTAAAACTCTTAATTGTCACGTTTCGACGGGCTAATTTAAAACAACACCACCTCATCTCTTCCCGTGGGTGTTGCAAAAGGCGACTAAGTCACTACCACAAGTCCTGAGGAATTACACCACTTCTAAAAAAGTGGACTCGCCTGTTTGGTCAGCGAGACATTTTAAAGCTATACATCCCTCATGCATGATGCAATGTGCAGGGGCCCCCGTTTCCACCAGTGAACGACAAAAGGGCCGATTACGGTTACAGTATTATGGGTACGGTAGTCTTAAATGTAGAAATGTTTTTTACATATTACTCGTATTAAGGCAGAACATAATGAGAGATTTTGTTATTTATCAATCGATTTGAGCTTGTAAAATCTTACCTGTAAGGTACAGCACATCCTTGTATATAAGTATCCCTTGTATCCCTTGCATATAGTTATAAGGAGTTACATATGGCTACTATATTTTGATTTGTATAAATATTAAGATTTTTTTTGTTATTATACGTTACTTTTTTGAAACGAATGGTTCATGGCATTGACTAACCGAGGTTGGCTCTTTACTTTTTTGACTATGTACTGTTTGTAACATAAAGTATGTCGGAACCTTTTACGAACCTAAAAACATGAATTAATTGATATATTATAAAATATAAAATTCTTGATCTTTTCATAGCAAATTTGTATGCAAAATTTAGTACAAATTAAAAAAAAAACTGTTTTCAAGGAATTTCTCCAAATATTTATTCATTAATAAATTGAAATTATTTCATAAAATTTATTAAAAAAAAATAACATTTGTTCATGTTTAATGAACAGAATTCATGGTTTTAGTCTTCGGGAAAGTTTCCGACACATCCTGTATATAATTAAGAAATAAATAAAAGGTTTTCTACCTTCTGGAGAGATTATCCGATGTTATAATAAACCCACTGAGCTATCGTTTCTAATTTAAGATACATTTTATTCGGTTACGTTATGAAATTTCTGCAAGAAACATTATTAGGTACATACACGGGAACGCATGCGGGAACACTGTTAGTATAAAATACTCCCAAATATAGTTTAAAAAGAGAATAATATAGTTTAAAAATAAATATAAGTTTCTTTTGCAGGGAAAATAAGCTAGAAGTCCTAAAAAAAGTCCTAAAACAAAAGTAGCTGATTTCAATAATTGAATTCAAATGTTAAAAGGGTGATAAAAGTACTTTTTTGTTTAAAATGTATAATTGCATTACGTTTTAGTATTGACAATGTTTCTCATCAATTTTCAGCCAAATATATTATATTTTCATAGCAACCAAGAAGTTTTTAATTTACAAAAACTTAATATGTTTTTTTTTGGCGTTAATTATATCTTCATCGCAGCCCAAGTCTAAATATTGTTATAAATAACCTTTCTTTATCTACAGAATCATGAAGTCGCTACCGATTCTTCTACTCTTCGTAGTCGGCGCTATCTGCGCGCCATGGCACTCGCCATTCGTGCAAACGGAGCTTGAAAAATCTGAACAGGAAGTGATATTGCCATCGGAATTGGAAATATTGGTTATACCACACAAGCCTCCTGTGAGACCTCCTCCTACTAGACCTCCTCGTCCTACTAAACCTCCTGTAGAGCCTGAGCCTGAGCCGGAGCCTGAGCCAGAGCCTGAGCCTGAGCCTGAGCCAGAGCCTGAGCCTGAGCCTGAGCCAGAGCCTGAGCCAGAGCCTGAGCCAGAGCCTGAGCCAGAGCCGGAGCCTGAGCCAGAGCCTGAGCCTGAACCATCCAGTGAAGAATCGGAAGGTTCAGATGAGTCTGGGTCCGATGATTCTGATGACTCCTCTAGCGGTTCCGACTCGTCCTCTAGCGACTCGGACTCGTCCTCTAGCGACTCCGACTCGTCCTCTAGCGACTCCGACTCGTCCTCTAGCGACTCCGACTCGTCCTCTAGCGACTCCGACTCTAGTGATTAGATGATTCAAAGGTACGGTTTCAATAATTAACTTCAGTAGACAAGTTCCCGATGTAGTTTAAGTTCCAAACTGTGATTTTTTTTTATATAAAGAAGGTTGCTATCTTTATCCACCTGTTGGTATGTGAATACTGTGTCATTCTGGAGCGATGCCAACATTAGACTAGAACAACAAACGCCCACAGTCGCAGTCGCAGCTTCCTGCCTTTAGAGATTTAGGAGTGAATTTTATGAAATGATTGGAAAAATGGTTCATTCACTACTACTTAACTACGTTGGGGAAACGGGTTTTAGGTTCCTTAGCTAAAGAGATGTGGCATTAACGCCAGTCGCCCATGGATATCTCTGACATATGCCAACAAGGATGATATGTCTGCAGGTGTTGGCATGTCTGTAAGCTGCACAGTCCACAAATGACGATTTAAATATAAAGACATCGGAAGAGATTAGAAAGGGTCTGATATAAATATGATAGAAACTGAAATAGATGATAATGAAAGACTTGAGAGGTGGGAAGTGTTGGAAGTTATTCATTCAACAGCCCGAGACAGGACTAGAAATATTTTTTTTATGGAACTAAGGTGTCCGATGAGCAGACAGCCCTCCTGGTGCTAAGTAGATCCTTTGCCTATGGACATCCGTGATACATGTTCACATCAGTCGAGAACGATAAACGTTTGGGTCGCCTTTGAATGCGTCTATTACAATGCCTTTGAAGATTTTTGAGTGGATGAGTGTTCGTTATGATGAGAATAGGGAGTATAAAGGGATGAGTAATTTCCTCATTCTTACACTATCCGTTCCACATTGGGGGTGATGGGGCGTAATGGGGAGTATAGAGTAAAATGGAATGACAGAGTAATCCTTTACTTCTGCAACACGTTGGTACATTTCGTGCCAGCTCTACTAAGACAGTGGAACGAAGATTACACAGCTGATAAGTACTTAGAAGATGGTAGCAATTACCAAAGTTGGTAACCGGCTGCTACCATGCTTTGGTAGCAGCCGGTTACCAACTTCCATTAGAGAAATAGGATCAGTAAACCACTTCAGCTAAATAGTTTGCGGACTCATCGGGTCATCAGTAAACAAGATCATTTCGATTTTTGGCACATTTTTTCAATTTTTATATTAAACTCCTAATTATTTTTTCAGAAGTCCACCCTAGCAGAAGTGCCCCTTAGTATCACACGTTGTGCACCAAAAAGGGGAGGTATTTATTGCCTGAACAAGCATTGATAAAATTGAAGCCAGTTAATATTTTTTTTTGTTATTTTTTTGATTTAGTGTTATATAAATAAATAAAAATCATTGATATCTTTTACTTATTTTTGTTTCATTTTCTCAATGATATTGAAGTCCAACCTTGTTGTGACCTAATAGTCTATGTGATCTAATAGTCCGTTAATTAAAGTCTATAATAGACTTGGAATTAGACGGTAGACCAGATCCATAAGTTCACAGTCGCTTTGCGAGCTATGAAGAGCGCTATGCTACGAGATTGCCAAAGAACTAAAGTCAAAGGCATAGCTTGTAAAACCACCATTCTGGAGTGGTAATAGGCAGGTCATATTTGCCGGGGTGGTCAGGGTTCAACTTATATTAATTTTACTGTTATTATTATGCAGAAAATGCCCATAGAGTATTTGTGGTAACAGGAGGAAGTCACGTGCCCGGCTGATGCAATTTGATCCATTTGTGTAGGTGCATTCCGATACCTTTGTTTGGCACCGTGTTATCGGTTTGTTATTATTTGATGCTCACAATTTATGCTGAAATGGATTTTCTCATAGCCAATATGTCGTTTATATATTGTCCGTACACTGTTATTGTTGTGAGCACATGACAATAATAAGTCGCTGGATAGTTGACCTGATATCATGTAAAGTTGATGGAGCTCCTCTGGGTTTTGAAGATCCGTATCAGATGTCAATGATTGGTGTACGTTGTGCAAGTTCGTTAATAAGGCAGCAGGTGCCACAGCAAGACACTGTTACGCCTCGCGAGAAACACGACAAGACATTTGGAGCTCACTGCCAACCTCCACCAGATGGAGAGGCATCACAAGAAGAAGAAGAAGCAGGTGCAAATTATATAATTAGCGATCTTGAGTCAGCCGAACCGTTTCTTCAAAGGCCTTTAAATGTATTTAAATTATTATTATGTAATGATTCTTCATTTCACTTTATCAAATTGTAAGAAGGCGGCGAACGAGCATACAATCCACCTGGTGGCAAGTGGAATTGTCGCCGGTACATGTCAACTTCAGTCTAGAATGACAAACATAGACACGTTCCCGGATGCGCTACGTAACTTTGTAGATGTAGGAATGGATTTGGAGAAAGGGTTGGGAAAATGGTGGGGGATAGGATAGGACGGGTTGGGAATGGGCTCTGGCATATCTCAATCACTAGCGAAACACGTACTTACATTGGGTAAAGTGGGGAAATTGCACAATGTCACAAAACTCCTTACACAAGTGTTTATTTTAAAATGTCAAGTTTTTTTTAAATGTCACTGATTTAAGCTCAACTATGCATATATTTTTTTTATTTTAATTCGACTTCATGGAAAATCAGCGGCTTTATACTAATTCCTAAATTCTTATGAAAAGAGTTTCTATTTACTCGTAGATACATACGGATTTATAAAATTACCACTAGTTCTGCAGTGAAGGAAAACATCTTGAAATCCACATGCTCGAGATTAAAAAATATGGTATGTGTCTAAACTAATTAGCACTGGGCCCGCATGGTGGATTATGACTCGAAATACCCCAGTGATTTATTAAGGGAGGCCTGTACCCTACAGTGGGACGTTAAAGGCACAGTGGGACGTTATAGGCTGATGTGTGAGTACAGGCATCAACAAGAATAATTATTTGGATAATTTTGAACCCTACCCTAGAGTAAAAAAGTGGGTATCCGAGAGGTATTAAAAAGTATTTCAAAAAAGTATTTTTAATAATAAAAAATAATAACAATACCAGATATTTTCGTTAAGAAACAATAAAATAATATGTCTTAAAGATTTTTTAATTACGATGTTAAAGTTAATAATTACGATTTATTATTTAAAATAAATAAATGAATATAAAGTAGGTATATAACTAAATAATAAATAATTGATTCGAAAACAATTAACGATTCATTCATAAATCTATCGTATGATTATAATATTATAATTTAATAAATAATAATTATTAGAATATATTTAAAAATATATATTTGAATTGATGTGCCCTTGCAGGATGTTATATGTCATTAGACGTAATTCTAATGTTACCTACAGCATACGTGAAGTAAATAAATATAGAGAGAGATTGCGGGATTTTAACATAAAATGTTGGGATAAAGGGAATGCATAGTCCATGTATGTTTATAATATGACCAGCAGTTTAAAATACGGGTATATAACTGTTACAGGCACGCCGGGGATTTAAGATTGCCAGGTCTCCGGGATTTCGGGATTGTCGCAAAACTTGTTGCTGTATCCCGTGTTCACCGGAAATACTTATTATGATAACACAGTAATCATCCATTTTATATTATTATATAAAATGGTCAGTCGTATAGTTAGACAAAATTATTATCGGGTCGGCAAAATTAACAGATCGGTCACTGTGTTGTTAGTTTGGTCGTTCGACTCTTAGGGCTGGCGCATACCAGGCGAAGCGCAGCGCAGCGCGGTTTTCATTAACAAACAACAATCAACTTTCTAGACATTGGAATAAGATCGAAAATTCGAAACTTGTAATTTTAAATACATACGTGGTGGTGACGTTTAATTTGGTTAAATACATACGTTATAATTTGGTGACATGTTGCTATGCAGATGACAGTACTGGTGGCGCCTTGTACAGGGGCCGCGCCAACATCCCTCGGGTCGAAGTGGAAGAGAGTCGCGCCAGGCTTGTGTCTGAAATCGAAGACTCTTTAGATTTAGTCTCGATTTGGGGTTCTCTGAACCTAGTGGATTTCAACCCCAGTAAGACGCAAGTCTGTGCATTCACCGCTAAAAAAGCCCCCTTTGTCATAGCACTTCGCTTTCAGAGCATACCTCTTAAGATCTCGGAAGATGGTTTATTATGGTGAAGAAAAGACTTTCATTAGGAACAACAAAGAAAGAAATCGGCTCCGTTACCAGATTAAATACAGGCATAGTAGGTACTTAAAGTGTCGGCGAACCAAAAAATACTTTTTAGTAGATATACATGTATGTTTTTTGATTATATGATATATTATATTCTAGGATTATGTGATGATAAACAAAATAAGATTATAAAAAGTGAATTGGCCCTCATATTTTCAAGATTAGTGGTATTCTGACTGGTCAATGGGTAAGTACTCTTTGTTTGGAATATTACACAATAATTGTAATTTTAATTCACTGAAAGTTTTATGGATGTCTGTACAAAAAGGGTCCAGATCTTGGCTTCTAAAGCGCGCGCCACGAGCAGCAAGAATTTCGATCATTCAACGAGTCAAGACTGGAACAAAAGGAGATTTGTATGAAATCATCGATTCAATTACCACTTTACTAGATCCCTCATATTATTGTACCTTAATATCTCTTTACCGACCGGTCTTAACTGACCTCGTGTCAATGACCGAAATTGTCCCTGCTCGTGGCGCGCGCTTTGCTTTCAGAGATATTCACATTTATTTATTGATGTTCGATGAAAAAATTCCATTTCTTGATTATACAGATATAATTTCAAAATGAATTTCCAGTTTGCCAATATCACTGACATTTTAAAAATAAACATAGAATGGAACGAAACGCCTAAAGGATGCGTTCAAGAACGGTCGACTGAAGCTAAAAGCGATTCATATTTGCGTGTTTAAAATCAATTACATTTTTTTTCTGGCTTTTAATTGATAATCTGATAATATCGTTTAAAATAATGAAAAATTAGCTTTTTTTAAAATGTAGAGAGGTATGTGATTTAAAAACGTTTTCAGTTATTTATTCTATTGTTAAATATTTAGATAAATGCTTAACTCTTTAAAAAACTGTGTGTATAAGTTTCGTTTTTAAACAGGACTCTGTGTAAGTCTGTTATTTAACAACAATAATTATTATAGTAATTGACCAACTGATTGCCCGACCGATTGGCGCAGTTGGTAGTGACCCTAGTTGCTGTGCAAAAGGTCCCGAGTTCTATCCCCGGTCGGACATGCATTTGTTTGATAACAAAACGACAAATGTATGTTATGTAATCGCCCTCAGAACAATAACGACACTGTGAACGACACTTGACATCGCGCGACGTGCTTTACTTGTTTATATAAACTTATAAAGATTTATGGATAAACAGCGCTCTCAATAATCGAACAATGACGGCACTGTTTGCAATGACGTAATTCCCGCCAGCAGCTCCGAATGGCTCGGATTTCAAGACACTTCGTCTTAGACCTAGCATCGGTCAAGACGTGTATTTTTAGAGTAGCATTTTAGTTAGTAATATTATAAATTGTAATCTTAGTTTAATAAATAAAATCAAAAATTGTATCTCTACATTTGATAATACAAACTAAAATACTAATCTAAACTACCCGTCTTGACCGATGCTAGGTCTAAGACAAAGTGTCTACATTATAAAATACTACAAACTAAAATACTAACTAACTAATCTAAAAATACACGTCTTGACCGATGCTAGGTCTAAGACGAAGTGTCTACATTATAAAATACTACAAACTAAAATACTAACTAACTAATCTAAAAATACACGTCTTGACCGATGCTAGGTCTAAGACGAAGTGTCTTGAAATCCGAGCCATTCGGAGCTGCTGGCGGGAATTACGTCATTGCAAACAGTGCCGTCATTGTTCGATTATTGAGAGCGCTGTTTATCCATAAATCTTTATAAGTTTATATAAACAAGTAAAGCACGTCGCGCGATGTCAAGTGTCGTTCACAGTGTCGTTATTGTTCTGAGGGCGATTACATAACATGTATGTCTGGGTGTTTGTTTGTGTTTGTCTTTGTATGTGTCTCTGGACCCACGACACAGGGAATTCTAGTGTGAGCCATTGAGTGAGGCGTGATTTATTTAATTTTTTTATGCGTTTTTTAAATCGTCCTTTATCAATGTAAAATATATATATTTGTTAATAAAAATGTCAAATAATGTCACTAAAAGTGTTTAACTAATACGGCGATGTTAGGATATAATATGCATCTCGCAAATAATAGACAAACATTGAAAGGTCAAAGGTCAAAGGTTAATAAACAAACAAATCTTGTGTAATCACAATCGCTTTTAAAGTTTATTTTCATTGATTGGGAAGAAGAAATAATTCATTCTTCAATAATGTATAATATAATCTTTATAATACTGCAACTGCATCCAGCCCTTTCAGAGTCCACTGCTGGATATGCCCCCCCCCCCCCCATGCACATTGACTTGTGCATGAGGGATATATGGCCTTAAAACGCCACGCTGCATGGCCAAGCGGGTTGGCGAGTCCACTCTTTTAGAGCTGGTATAGTTCCTCAGGGCTTGTGGTAGCCGCTTTGTTACGCCTTAGTCGCCTTTTACGACACCCACGTAAAGAGATGGGTTGGTTCTATTCTATAGCCGGCCCACAGTACACAGATGAATCCCTATAATAAAATCGGCTTATCAAATAAATCCTTTGGGTTTTAAATTGGAATAAAAACTCGACTCTACACAATATCACTAAATGTATTTTTTTTTAATTTTGAAGATTGTTTCAATTAAAATTTTAATTAAAAATATTTTCATGTAGTTGATTGCCTCGAGACTCCTTTAAAAGTTCCATTCTTGAACACCAATTTTAGGCCACTTTTTCACACGGTCTGACACTTATTTCAACGAGTACACGAATAATGTTGAATTTTTGGGTCGTGAATAATAAATGTTGGTGGCTTATTAGAATAAATCAACGACTTAATATGACCCCAGTGCAAAAGTCTAAAGGTGTTTATATGCCGTGAAGCCGTGATCTTGTTAGCCAATTGACGTTAGCATTTCGAGAGATACGTTCTACTCTAGAGATACCATCACCATCTTGTTTAAATCAAATATCGTCCAAACATGGAATTTTCCAATTAATTGAGATTCTAAAGGTCGATGTGGACCGTAAATTGCACGTAATAACTCTCGACGTAGCTTTAACATTTTCATTATTTTTGTAATAAATTTTAACAATTTCCGTACATTGTACAACTGTGTACCTCTCCACGACCATTTGTAAAACTTTACTGAATATAATTGTCTATTGAAAATCCTATTGAGTACTCTCTTATTTGATAACCCCTTATATGTATATAGGTACTAATAACTACATTAAACGTCCTATCAAAATTTGTAATATTTTTCGTCATGAAATTTTAAATCTATCCGAATGCAATATAACATAGTTCTTCTACAAAAAAAAAAAAATTTAAACCTTCAAGCTTCAATCTTCAATTAACGATAAAATTAATTTTCTAAACAATATCTTCTTATCTACAGAACCATGAAGTCGTTACCGCTTGTTCTACTCTTCGCCGTTGGCGCCATTTGTGCGCCAACTTACTCGCCATTGGTACAAATGATAATCAATCTCAATTCCGACCAGACAGCGTTTGACAAACCACAAGTAACACCACCGGAATCGGAGACACCGTCTGCTCCAATTAAGCCTCCTGTAAAACCACCAACTCCTCCTGTGAAACCACCAAATCCTCCTGTGAAACCACCAAATCCTCCTGTGAAACCACCAATTCCTCCTGTGAAACCACCAACTCCTCCTGTGAAACCGCCTTCTCCTCCTGTCGAACCTCCCCCTAGACCTCCTGTCACACCCCCACCTAAGCCTCCTGTCAAACCTCCTCTTACACCTAAGCCTCCTGTCGAACCAGAAACTGAATTTGAATCAGATGAAACTGCTTCAAATGAGTCAGTAGAAAAACCTGTTTCAAGCGAAGAACAGGGTGGTTCAAATGAGTCTGAATCACCAGTCTCTGGTGAAGATGGATCTACATCTAATGAGTCCGAATCACCTAATTCTGGAGAAGACGGATCTGTATCTAGTGAATCCGAATCACCCGCCTCTGGAGAAGATGCCTCTGCATCTAATGAGTCCGAGAAGCCTGTCTCTGGTGAAGATGAATCTGTATCTGACGAGTCAGAGAAACCTGTCTCTGGTGAAGGTGAGTCTGCATCTAACGAGTCTGAGAAACCCGTCTCTGGAGAAGATGAGTCCGCATCTAACGAGTCTGAGAAACCTGTATCTGGCGAAGATGAGTCCGCATCCAATGAGTCTGAAAAACCTGCCTCTGGGGAAGGTGATTCTGCATCCAATGAGTTTGAGAAACCTGCCTCTGGAGAAGATGAGTCCGTATCTAATGAATCTGAAAAACCTGCCTCTGGTGAAGATGAGTCTGCATCCAACGAGTCTGACAAACCTGTATCTGGCGAAGGTGCGTCTGCATCCAACGAGTCTGAGAAACCTGCCTCTGGCGAAGATAAATCTACATCCAATGAGTCTGAAAAACCTGCCTCTGGTGAAGATGTGTCTGCATCCAACGAGTCTGACAAACCTGTATCTGGCGAAGATGAGTCTGCATCCAACGAGTCTGAGAAACCTGCCTCTGGCGAAGATGAGTCTGCATCCAACGAGTCTGAGAAACCTGCCTCTGGTGAAGATGAGTCTGCATCCAACGAGTCTGACAAACCTGTATCTGGCGAAGATGAGTCTGCATCCAACGAGTCTGAGAAACCTGCCTCTGGCGAAGATGAGTCTGCATCCAACGAGTCTGAGAAACCTGCCTCTGGCGAAGATAAGTCTACATCCAATGAGTCTGAAAAACCTGCCTCTGGTGAAGATGTGTTTGCATCCAACGAGTCTGACAAACCTGTATCTGGCGAAGGTGCGTCTGCATCCAACGAGTCTGAGAAACCTGCCTCTGGCGAAGATGAGTCTGCATCCAATGAGTCAGAAAAACCTGCCTCTGGAGAAGATGAGTCTGTATCCAACGAGTCTGAGAAACCTGCCTCTGGCGAAGGTGCGTCTGCATCCAACGAGTCTGAGAAACCTGCCTCTGGCGAAGATGAGTCTGCATCCAACGAGTCTGACAAACCTGTATCTGGCGAAGGTGCGTCTGCATCCAACGAGTCTGAGAAACCTGTATCTGGCGAAGATGAGTCTGCATCCAACGAGTCTGAGAAACCTGCCTCTGGCGAAGATGAGTCTGCATCCAACGAGTCTGAGAAACCTGCCTCTGGCGAAGATAATTCTACATCCAATGAGTCTGAAAAACCTGCCTCTGGTGAAGATGTGTCTGCATCCAACGAGTCTGACAAACCTGTATCTGGCGAAGGTGCGTCTGCATCCAACGAGTCTGAGAAACCTGCCTCTGGCGAAGATGAGTCTGCATCCAATGAATCAGAAAAACCTGCCTCTGGAGAAGATGAGTCTGTATCCAACGAGTCTGAGAAACCTGCCTCTGGCGAAGGTGCGTCTGCATCCAACGAGTCTGAGAAACCTGCCTCTGGCGAAGATGAGTCTGCATCCAACGAGTCTGAGAAACCTGCCTCTGGCGAAGGTGCGTCTGCATCCAACGAGTCTGAGAAACCTGCCTCTGGCGAAGATGAGTCTGCATCCAACGAGTCTGAGAAACCTGCCTCTGGCGAAGATGAGTCTGCATCCAACGAGTCTGAGAAACCTGCCTCTGGCGAAGATAAGTCTACATCCAATGAGTCTGAAAAACCTGCCTCTGGTGAAGATGTGTCTGCATCCAACGAGTCTGACAAACCTGTATCTGGCGAAGGTGCGTCTGCATCCAACGAGTCTGAGAAACCTGCCTCTGGCGAAGATGAGTCTGCATCCAATGAATCAGAAAAACCTGCCTCTGGAGAAGATGAGTCTGTATCCAACGAGTCTGAGAAACCTGCCTCTGGCGAAGGTGCGTCTGCATCCAACGAGTCTGAGAAACCTGCCTCTGGCGAAGATGAGTCTGCATCCAACGAGTCTGAGAAACCTGCCTCTGGCGAAGGTGCGTCTGCATCCAACGAGTCTGAGAAACCTGCCTCTGGGGAAGATGAGTCTGCATCCAACGAGTCTGAGAAACCTGCCTCTGGCGAAGATGAGTCTGCATCCAACGAGTCTGACAAATCTGTATCTGGCGAAAGTGCGTCTGTATCCAACGAGTCTGAGAAACCTACCTCTGGCGAAGATGAGTCCGCATCCAACGAGTCTGACAAACCTGCCTCTGGTGAAGATGCGTCTGCATCCAACGAGTCTGACAAACCTGTATCTGACGAAGGTGCGTCTGCGTCCAACGAGTCTGAGAAACCTGCCTCTGGCGAAGATGAGTCTGCATCCAACGAGTCTGACAAACCTGTATCTGGCGAAGGTGCGTCTGCATCCAACGAGGCTGAGAAACCTGCCTCTGGCGAAGGTGCGTCTGCATCCAACGAGTCTGAGAAACCTGCCTCTGGCGAAGATGCGTCTGCATCCAACGAGTCTGACAAACCTGTATCTGGCGAAGGTGCGTCTGCATCCAACGAGTCTGAGAAACCTGCCTCTGTCGAAGATGAGTCTGCATCCAACGAGTCTGAGAAACCAGCCTCTGGCGAAGGTGCGTCTGCATCCAACGAGTCTGAGAAACCTGCCTCTGGCGAAGATGCGTCTGCATCCAACGAGTCTGACAAACCTGTATCTGACGAAGGTGCGTCTGCGTCCAACGAGTCTGAGAAACCTGCCTCTGGCGAAGATGAGTCTGCATCCAACGAGTCTGACAAACCTGTATCTGGCGAAGGTGCGTCTGCGTCCAACGAGTCTGAGAAACCTGCCTCTGGCGAAGGTGAGTCTGCATCCAACGAGTCTGAGAAACCTGCCTCTGGCGAAGGTGCGTCTGCATCCAACGAGTCTGAAAAACCTGCCTCTGGCGAAGATGAGTCTGCATCGAATGAGTCAGAAAAACCCTCCTCTGGAGAAGATGGGTCCGCCTCTAATGAGTCTGACAAACCTGCCTCTGGAGAAAATGAGTCCGCATCTAATGAGTCTGCTTCCAAGGAGTCTAATCAATCCAATGATGCTGATTCAAACGAATCTAAAGCTGCTCAGTCATCAGAAGATTTAAAGGAGACAGACGGAGAATCAAGTCTGTATGATTCACAACTGAACAATGCAAATCAAGATTTTGGATTAAACAACGAGCAAGGATATGGATTCATACTTGATCAGCTTCTTGGTGCAGCTGATGTTCCATTACAGGCTACGGCTTCCTCACAGGTAAGGTCTTATGGCACATATGGCATAATGGATACGATTTTGTTATTTTTTTTTAACATGAGCCTGCAATGGTAGTTATGTAACTAATGAAAATCATGTTTCCCGTTCACCACATTCTTCACATGACGCGAGATATAAATTCTTTTAACAAGTTGCCTATTGATGTAGATTTATTCTCAATAAAGGATTTATTCTCAAACAACAACTGAATGATGATTAAGTAGTGCCTAATTGTTGCATCCGGCCTATGATGTTATTAGCAGTCGGAATTAGGTAGTGTGATTTATGTACTTGCAACGAAATGTTGATATGAACATGGACATTTCTGGGATTTTCTGAATCCTCCCGTCCCTGAATCTGAATCTGAATAATCCCGGGGACCGTAATTTATTGCCAATAGTATATTTATTTACTATCTTAAGGTACCGTGATGGTTTTTAAGGTTGTATCGATATCTCAGAGATAAGATAAATAAAACAAAATTATTCAATAGTACTTAATATATTAATGATTTACACACGTTAATATTCAGTTTCAGTTTTTATATTTATAAACATTAACTTACCTAATCTATCATCGGATTTTTAATACGCTTTAAACTGAAATCCCGGGATTTGAGGAATATCCATATTATTCTTTTACTCTATGATATCATTGCAAGTACATAAATCACACTACCTAATTCCAACCTCTACTTATTAGATTTACTATTCGATTTGGGAGGATTCTTAATGGGCCCTCCGTTCATATGAATCCACAATCAGGCTCCAGCTAGTGTGTGTTACATGTAAATTTTCTGTTTATGTTTGCATAGAATAGAATTACCACCTATTTTCCTGAAAATTAAATATATAAAATAAATCAATAAGCCACTTCAGCTGAATCGTTGCTGACTTACCTCTTTTTGATATAAAAACGGCGGCAGCCGAGCATAGTACAGAATGGCAAACGTTGACACGCTCCCGGATTCGCTGCTTACATTTGCAGATTATGAAATGGATTGGGAGAAAGGGTTGGAAAAATGGGAAGGGATAGTATGGGATAGGAATGAGCTCTGGTATATCTCACTCACTGCCGAAACACGTACGTACATTGGGGCAATACGATAAAGTAGGGAAAGCAGTACATTTCAAGATAGTCTTCTGTGCATGGGCACATGCAGTTCCATAAATAGAATCATTTTTAACATTCTACCATTTGTGTCCTTTTTATTGTCATACTATACTCTAAAATATTTTTTCAGGATGAGGTCGAGCAAAAGACATCCTTAGTGTCACACGTCGTACACCAACAAGGAGGGTACTTCTTGCCTGACCAAGCAAGACCAATTCAACATTAAAGCGAATTAAATATATTTTGAGAATTTTTATATCACTATTAAAGAAATACATAACGTATATTCATTCTTATAGTTTTCATTCATTAGTTCTTATTCATTTCTCATTGTAGGTATGTTAGCAATAATCTCCGGACCTACTGATCGGATCTATCCGTTTATTTGTCACTTTTTGTCAAAATTTATTCAGTACCTATCTATAAAAAATTAACGCGATTTGTAACATAATTTGTATTCAAAGTAAACGATTTTAAGAAATGTGTCGATTTTCACAAGAGACAGGTTAGAGCATAACCTATTTTTAAGCGACAAAGTTACTACTTACTAGCGACCCGGCCTCGCTTCGGTTTAAGAGTTTTTTTTTTTTTCAATATTTTTCAAAATTTCAAAATAAAATATAGCCTATATTAGACACGGATAATATAGCTTCCTATTTGTGAAATAATTTTTGAAATCGGTTCAGTAGTTCCAGAGATTACCTCCAAAATACCTACAAACACACAATTTTACCTCTTTATTATATTAGTATAGATACATAAGATAGGTTAAAACGTTATCATATTTTCAAGCGACGATAATGAACATACTCGTAGATTTAAAAAAAATTTGGAAACATTTAGAAAATTATTTCGAGAAATACAAGTATGTATTATGTTTTTTTGTTTATTTTCGTTTACTACTAAGGCGAATTCAACCTGCGACGCTGTCATTTTAAACGTTTAGTCACAACACAAGTAACACGACACAGTGGCAGCCAAATTTTGTCAGAAATCACTCAAAAAAAATGGAATGTAAGGCTCGATTCAATATTGCGCGATGACACCATTGTAGTACAGTTTTATTGTATTGTAGTAGATTGTATTGTAGTACACTATTGTAGTACAGTTTTATTGTATTGTAGTAGATTGTATTGTAGTACACTATTGTAGTACAGTTTTATTGTGTTGTAGTAGATTGTATTGTAGTACACTATTGTAGTACAGTTTTATTGTGTTGTAGTAGATTGTATTGTAGTACAGTTTTATTGTATTGTAGTAGATTGTATTGTAGTACACTATTGTAGTACAGTTTTATTGTGTTGTAGTAGATTGTATTGTAGTACACTATTGTAGTACAGTTTTATTGTGTTGTAGTAGATTGTATTGTAGTACACTATTGTAGTACAGTTTTATTGTATTGTAGTAGATTGTATTGTAGTACACTATTGTAGTACAGTTTTATTGTGTTGTAGTAGATTGTATTGTAGTACACTATTGTAGTACAGTTTTATTGTGTTGTAGTAGATTGTATTGTAGTACAGTTTTATTGTATTGTAGTAGATTGTATTGTAGTACACTATTGTAGTACAGTTTTATTGTGTTGTAGTAGATTGTATTGTAGTACACTATTGTAGTACAGTTTTATTGTGTTGTAGTAGATTGTATTGTAGTACACTATTGTAGTACAGTTTTATTGTATTGTAGTAGATTGTATTGTAGTACACTATTGTAGTACAGTTTTATTGTGTTGTAGTAGATTGTATTGTAGTACACTATTGTAGTACAGTTTTATTGTATTGTAGTAGATTGTATTGTAGTACACTATTGTAGTACAGTTTTATTGTGTTGTAGTAGATTGTATTGTAGTACACTATTGTAGTACAGTTTTATTGTGTTGTAGTAGATTGTATTGTAGTACACTATTGTAGTACAGTTTTATTGTGTTGTAGTAGATTGTATTGTAGTACAGTTTTATTGTATTGTAGTAGATTGTATTGTAGTACACTATTGTAGTACAGTTTTATTGTGTTGTAGTAGATTGTATTGTAGTACAGTTTTATTGTATTGTAGTAGATTGTATTGTAGTACACTATTGTAGTACAGTTTTATTGTGTTGTAGTAGATTGTATTGTAGTACAGTTTTATTGTATTGTAGTAGATTGTATTGTAGTAAATCTAGGGGCCGCCTCAGTGGGACAAAATCATCGATATCGTGATATTTACGAAAGAGCAATATTTCTACGCTAAGGTAAATCGCCGGTAAAATCCACACGAAGCGTTCTCAAAATCAATTTGCTATTGTCTCGTTTCCGTTTCCGACGCGTTTCCGTTTATCAACTGTTGTTTGTTAATTAGACGGTGAAGTCCAACCCAGAACTAAATATAAACAAGCTTCAAGTTGGTGACACATTGCTGTTGTGATTAACTAAGATACTTTTGGATTTTTTTAGAGAAATAACCAATAAGTACCAATAGATACTGAATGGTTAGCAAATCGATGGTAGGAAATTTAAAGGTGTACATTCTTAGTAATTATATCATACAATTTATGTTTATTAATAAGTCTAAACGATTTACTATATAAAATACTAGCGATGCGCCCTCGGTTCGCTTCGGTTTATAAGTTTTTTTTTTTAATAATTTCAAAGTAAAATATGTATAGCCTATATTAGACACGGGTAATGTAGCTTCCTATTTGTGAAAGAATTTTTGAAATCGGTTCAGTAGTTCCAGAGATTACCCCCAACATACAAACACACAATTTTACCTCTTTATTATATTAGTATAGATAAGTACATTCAAATACCTCGAGCTCTTGAGTGCAGATCGTGTACCCAAAAAACATATTGAAGGACGCTCTCGGGTTAGGTGAAGTTATGGCGTACCAGCAACCTACCAACATACCTACCAGCAAAAATAAAGAAACTATTATAACTATTATAATTATACTATTATGATTTTTTATTGTATTTTTTTAATGTACGAAGGCGGCAGACGAGCATACAGTCCACCTGATGGTAAGTGGATACTGGCGTCCATAGATATCCGCGATACATGCCAAAACTAGTCCAAAATGAAAAACGTTGGTACGCCCCCGGATGGGCTGCCTACCTTTGGAGATATAGGAATGGATTTGGCGAAAGGGTCGGGAAAATAGGGAGGGATAGGATGGGAATGGGCTCTGGCACACTCACTCACTACCGAAACACGTACGTACATTAGGGGAATAAGATAAAGTGGGAAATGCAGTACATTTCAAGGTACTCTTCTGTGAGAGAGAGGTAACGTGGGCAGTGGGATTTCAGCGTGAACTCTCCCCTTCAATTACTTTCAGTACCAAGTAGTTATTTAGTTCATCGCTTCATTATTACTGTATCTTGTACTGTATAGTACTATAACGTCCCACTGCTGGGCGAAATTAATTAATTCACTGGCAGTAATCCACAACGCGGCCCCAATGCGGATCGGTTTGATCACATACACCAATTATAAAAAAATGGTGTATGTATATATCTCGATCTCGATTTATTACAATTTTACTAAACTTATTATAATGAAAGTCTTCAAAAATTAAGGTGAAACGTGTATTGAGTCATTGAGTTCGCCTCTGTACACCTGTACATCTGTACATCTGTCTGTACATTGAGTTCTCTGTACGCCTCTGTGCTTGAGATAAAGTCAAAATCTGAGCGATTCGCTAGGAATATACGACACGATTCAACCAACAGTATGTCACACATAATAAGAATGTCTCGCAAGGTAAACTCAGGTTATATATTATCTCTTGACAGTGTAATCCAGCCTAATATACTACGGTGGGCCCCGACCCAAAGTATTACACGTACCTCAATTACCCAAAGCGGGCTATTAAAATTTAAGCTCCGACGTAAGCGCTATCTATTACCTGCGACGGAATTATAAATATATTTATTAATAGTTTCTTAGATAATCTATATCTATACTAATATAATAAAGAGAGAGTGCGAATTTTGTGAGTTTGTGTGTATGTTTCTTTCACCATTTGAAAGGTACATCATTCCAGATGGACATAGGCTATATATTATATATAATTAGAATAAAAATACTCTTATAAACCAAAGTGAAGCGAGAGCGGGTAGCTAATTGAATAATATGCGTAAAAATAATATTGAAAGCTAAAAGGCGTTTATAGAGAGCAATTTTTGGAATTTTTATTTGTCTGTCTGTATATCTGTTGCGACGTTAGCTCAGACGGTTTGTCATTTATTTCCTAAGCTCAGACGGTTCTTAGGAAATAAATGACACTCAGTCTACACTCCAGCAATTTATGTATCAGTAAAAGTATGAAGAAAAACACTAAAACATATGAAAGGCACTTAAGAAACTGATTTTATAAAAGTAAACTGTGTATGTAAAAACGGACCATTAAGAACTACTTACCCTAATTAGGTGTAAATTAATTAATTAAAAAGCAATCAAATCAAAGAGTGTGAAGCAAATTTGAATTTAGGTTTTTCATTAGCGGCCAGCTGTTAGGATTTAGTAGCAAGTTTTTTTTTATTGAAAAAAAGGCGGCAACCGAGCACACAGTCCACCTGATGGTGAATGGATACTGTCGTCCGTAGACATCCGCGATACATGCCAACATCAGTCCAGACTGACAAACGTTGGCACGCTCCCGGATGCGCTGCCTACCTTTGCAGATTAAGGAATAGATTGGGTAAACGCGAAGGGTACGTACATTAGAGAAAATACGATAAAGTAGAATATCCAGTACATTTCAAGGTAGTGTTCTGTGAGAGAGGGGTAACGTGGCCAATCTAGTGCGCCCAGCGGCTGTGGGAATACAGCGTGCACTCTGCCCCTACAAGTTCGAAAAGGGATAATACTTGAAATAATATTGTTACACTATCTGAACGCATATCACTCAAAAATCACTGGACTGATTTTAAAGAAACTGCATGATGGCAGGGAATAAATAGTTTATTTCGATCTATGTCGCTGACAGAAGGATTTTAAGGAACAAAAACCTTAAGTAAAGTGAAACGTATTAAAATGAACCCTGAACAATTATGAAAGCCAGGAATTTATAAATGCGGAATATGTATTTATTTTTCCTTGTAAAGGCAGGGTCGATCATGATTATATTAGTCAATCAAGTAAAAAAAAATCTATTTTATTTTAACAAAAAGAAAATCTAAAAAGTGCGGTAACATTCCACATTAATATAGGTTTGTAAGGAATTTTGATGAAGATATTAAGGGGTCGTTGAAGTGGGGAGATACTCGAAATATTATACTGCCAGTCTTCCACCACGCCGCAAAATGGGTACTTAAATGCTCAATTTACTGTTGCTAGTATATAATAAGTTATATATTTATACTTTACATCGCAACTCCCAATATATCTTTCTATTTAACAAAAAGGATAGCTGATACAGAATGCCTTAGGCGCCAAACTACAAGAGCGAGTTTGTTTTTGCAAATTATTTTACAGAGGCGTAATAGATGCCTTAAGCCATCCTCTACTGAGATAATTTATCATCACGATGTGAAAATTACAAGTATTAATATACCTAAATAAGTTTTGACCTAACCTTTGCTTACATAATAAAAAATTGTTAAAGTAATCTATAGGTAAGTAGTAATTAATTTGAGATGGTTGTGCACAGGTCATATATGCCTCAGGACCGGTAACCGGGGGGGGGGGGGAGAGTCCTCAGATAGAGGTCACGATCCGGGAAACGTAGCATGAGACGCCCTTCGAGCAGGAGGACTGAGGACAGTCACCGGTGGTGTTTGGATGAGAAGAGCTAAACACATTACAACATAATTCTAATTTCAAATGTTATATATCTATACTAATATAATAAAGAGGTAAAATTGTGTGTTTGTGGGTATGTTGGGAGTAATCTCTGGAACTACTGAACCGATTTAAAAAATTCTTTCACAAATAGGATTATCCTATTCTTTCACAAATAGGAAGCTACATTATCCGTGTCTAATATAGGCTATATTTTATTTGGAAATTTTGAAAAAAAAAACGTCTTATATAAGCGGGTCGCTAGTGTAATATATAATGAGTCAAAAATCGCTCACATGGTCAAAAGTGTCCCACAATTAATAGAAACTCTCAAGTCGATAGCCCTTCTCTAAACATTAATTTGATACGTATATTTTCATCTCGTAAATTTAACCCTTTGACGGTAACGTGGGCATATTAAATCAGTTCAACTTACAAGGGATGTGAGAGGCTTCCCACTTCCCAGGGGAGTCTTGGAGGGGCCTCAAACGTCTTCCCCGACGCAGGTTAATTTAAACTTCCCGTTTTATTGCTTAATCTTGTTTGAGAGACAAATATTAGACTGACTTAGTTAGGAATTCGTTAGTATGTAAGTATTTTACAATGCACAACTAATTGTTTTAAATGTACCAATACTTAATTAGCTTAATGCTTAATTTTTGAGGGGAGAGTGGACACTGCAATCCAACAGCCGCTGGGCGCGTTCGACTGGCCACGTTACCCCTCTCTCACCGAAGACTACCTTGAAATGTACTGTATTTCCCACTTTTTCTTATTTCCCTAATATACGTACGTGTTTCGGTAGTGAGTGAAATGTGCCAGAACCCATTCCCATCCTATCCCTTCCCACTTTCCCAACCCTTTCTCTAAATCCATTCCTATATCTCCAAAGGTAGGCAGCGCATCCGGGGGCGTGCCAACGTTTGTCGTTTCGGACTACTGTTGGCTTGTATCGCGGATGTCTATAGGCGACAGTATCCACTTACCATCAGGTGGACTGTATGCTCGTCTGCCGTATTCGTCCATGAAAAAAAAAAATTAAATTGAATTTTAAATGCTTTGCAATTTAATTCTCATTTCATTTGCATTTTTATTTCACTTTTTGAGGAAGCATAATTTAAAATTGATATTTTCATATATTTTTCTAAAATATTTTTTTACTTTTGTAAATGAAACGTAAATGAAAATGAAAATTCAATTGATTAACGACGAAATTATAATTGAAAAGAAATTCACTTAATATTGAGCTTAAATTGGCATTTAATATGTAGTTAATTATTATCAATTGTTAATAAAATCTCATTTCTTTAAATGGAGTTAATTTTGAAATCTATTGATAATATATTTAATGGTTATAATTCTATAATAATTTTGGAAAATATGACGAGCTGTTGCATGTACACTGGATCGCAAAAATTCCGGGTCGCTAATAAAAACCGTGATATCTCCATAAATTATATACCTAGATCGCTCGAATAAATAATATGTAGGAAGGAGGTTACTAATGCTTGTTCCAAATCTCTAAAGAGGTTTCATTTGTACAAGTTACAGATTTAAAAAAAAATATTCTGCATTTTGAAAAATTTCAAAATTTAAAATTAGGAAAAGAATATTTTTTCTGCTTTTGTTTCAAACGGAGCTGTCATTACAAATGGTTCCTTGAATTGATCAGAGTATTCAATGCAATATCATGTCGTTATCACCTGAAGAATGTACACGGATTATTACCATGGTACAAGAAGGAAGAAGTCAGAGTAGCACTGCTAGAACAGTAGGAGTATCTTTATCAACGGTCCAAAGAGTACTCCAGCGATTTCAAGAGACCGGCATGAAGGCAGACCAGGAAATGGCAGGCCAAGGTGCACAACTACACGAGAAGACCGATTCATCGTGAGCACTATGTTAAGAAATCGACATCTCACGGCTGTTCAGGTCCGAAACAGTCTTCAAGAAATTCACCACAACAATGTGAGCTCTAATACGATTCTGCGACGTCTTCGTGAAGCTGATATAAAGCCTTATAGACCAGCAAACGGCCCCAAACTGCTCAGAGAACATCGATTTGCCAGGTTACGGTTTGCTCGAGAACACATCCGATGGACAGATGAAGATTGGTCCAAGGTTATGTTTTCCGATGAGTCCAGATTTTGTTTATTTACGCACGACGGTAGACGAAGAGTATTTAGACGGCCAGGAGAACGGTATCATCAAGCGTGTTTTGAAGAAAAGGTGCCATTCGGTGGAGGATCAATAATGGTTTGGGCTGGGATATCTTCAGAGGATCGCACGGAGTTAGTGATCATAGAAAACGGTTCTCTGACTGCTGTCAGATACGTAGGAGAGATTTTAAATGAGCATGCTGGTCTATTCTTAGTGAATATGAGTGCAATTTCCATTCTTATGCACGATAATGCGCGACCACATACTGCTCATTTGGTCAATATGTATATTCAAGACGTCGGTATTACCTGCATGGAGTGGCCATAAATCCCATAGAACATGCATGGGACGAGCTCGGGAGATGCGTGAGACAACGCTCTCCTGCTCCCGCTACCTTACACGAGTTAAAGAATGCGCTAGTGGAAGAATGGGCAAACATAGACCAAAATCGTATTAAAAATTTGGTTTACAGCATGCCACATCGTCTTATTGAAGTGATACGGGCTCGTGGAGGAAATACAAAATATTAAATTGACAAAAAAACTTTTATTTTTTAAGATTTACTGCGAAGTGTATTTTTGTTGTCATAAGTTAGAAGCGAAATTTTCTTATTTTTTAGTATTTAATTAAAGTTATATAGTGTACAGAACGTGTTACACACTTTTTATATATATTAATCAGGCATCTACTACAATATACTATAGTTTCGCAAATTAGTCTTATGTATTTAAGAAACTATCACGCCATTTATTAGCGACCCGGAATTTTTGCCATCCAGTTTAATTACCATCTGTTACATTGCAAGTAAATGACTTAATCAAAACTCGAATAAAAAACTAATCAGTTAAGTCATACCCATTAAATATAAGTACTCTAAAACCCTTTTCAAAATTCTGATTCATGAATCTCCAACATCGATATGGAAATAGACTAAATGACACACCATACGTTCTTATCAAAGAATCCTGGTTGGCAACTTCTAGGGCAGCTGAAGCAGATGAGGAGGGGTTCATTAAAAAGTCAAATTTGAAACTTAAGTACTACGTAATAAGAATGTTCCATTTTCAAAACATATAAATTAAATATATTCGAGAGCTACTGAACATGGAACACTATTAGACTGTGACGTGCCTGCCCTAGAGTACTTGTTTAACATAGCTAGTATGTATTCTCAAATCAACAGGCATGGTGGAATACAACCAGGCGATCCTTCTGCTTATACCAATCTTTTCCAGACAAGACAATTCCTTCTAGGAATAAGTCCGCTTTTGTACTTACTGTATTATTGCAGTATCTAACAACAACTTGTGAAAAGGAATCCCGGTTATCCCGGTTCAACACATAGGATACTTTTTATCCCGATCTTATTTCATCCCGAGAACCGATTATAGATTCTCTTGCGAGTCATTGTCGTGATGCGCGCCTGATAAATTCTAATAGCAATATGTCGGTATAAGAAGAAATTATAAACATAACAGTTGTTCGTTGAGATTTTAATTTTGGATCATTTAAATTCAAATAACCTAGAGGGTTTCCGTGAATTAATCAACTGGATAGCTACAACCCTGTACATAAGAATATAAATATAAGAAATAAGATGTAAAAAGACAATAGCAAGGGTAGTGCCCTTATCCTAAATAACATTTCTACACTACCAATATTAATACTCCGCTGTACTTTGTCTGTCAATGTCCTGTCAGTCTGGCATGAATCATATTAGAGTTACATACCAAACCAACTAAGAATACAAGGACTGCGGACATCTGTGGATCAGATGTGAGTACCGTGTTTTCTAACATCGCCAGATTTTCTCTCGTATTCATTAGCCGACTAGCTTATACGGGTTTATTGCTCTAATAATTGATAAATTAATCGACAAATCACACACTAAAGTCCACGAATAACCAGTATATTATATCGATACAAGAAGAAAACGTGTCACAAATGCACTCGGCAACCACATCACGTAATGTGTGTCCTTCCAGTATTCTCGTAGTTGTGCGAATGTCGAATACAAATATAAGATGTCCTTCTTGGATTTGTAATGGGAGAACATCAGTGTAAACGTAGGATTTTTTTATTATTTTTGATCATTTCCATTGTCCCCAGCGGTCCTAAATATTGCACGAAATATTGCTGGCGTATGAATAGTCGCGCGAACAATGATTGTTGTCCTCAAGATGGTCGTCTTTTGATCGTTTTTCTTTATAGAAAAATAAGGCGGTAGACGAGTCCTGCGACATCCGCACCTATCCACCAACATTAACCGGATACGCTATCTACCTTTGGGAATTTAAGAATTTATAAGAAAGGATTTAAGAAGATTTTAGAAAAGTTTGGGAATAAGGGGAGGAGAAACGTAGCGTGGGGTGCTCTCCGTCTAGATGGATCAGATATCTATACATATAAAATTGTAACAAAGTCGACTGTACGTATTTTTTTTTGATAAAGTCGGTAAATTGAATTACTTTTCCTTTAATTACTCTGATACATTGATGTGTACGGCGTGGGTGACCCTCTTAGGCGAGCGGTTTATACATTGGTCAATTATTTAGAAAAATAATCTGCCCACACAAGATAAAATCAAGCAAGTACGACCTACTTGCTTTTATCTTGTGTGACCAGAATATAACATCTCGCTTCAAACATACGTTTGAATTTTTTCATATTATATTTACAGACAGTTTATTAAGGATAAATGGATATCTATTTGTATTTATAACAAAACTAGTGTTGGCTACGATATATAATATATATATAAGGCGGTGCTCGCGATCGATCTTATACCGCAGGGCCAATGTTGCAGGCCGCACGTTGCCTTCCAACGGGGGGGTGTAGGGGTGAAATACGGAAATAAAACGCTGCTCTAATTCACATTGAACCACAGGGGGGCAGAGAGGAAGCGGCATGCTTGTATGAACTTGTTAGGTATCTCCACAATGAGGAGTCTGTTGGATCAAGTTACTGCTTGAAGTGATAAATGTAAAACTAGCAGTTCAAGTTACTACTTGAAGTGCTGAGGACGAACTGGCCAAGAGAGGTCGGAACCTATGCCTTTTATAGCAAGTTTGCTGCCCGTGCGATCCCCCTGCTCCCTGGGGTAGTTTATTGTGCTATTCGCTCTCCCACGTCATACATAACTTCTAGGTTACAAGTCACTTATCCTAGGGTCGGTTCTCCTCTTATGCGGAGAACAAGGCTATTTTCGATGACGATGCATGATGATTTTACATCTTTCTGGGCAATTTAGCCCCTTTTTCCCTCCCTCCTTCGTTGAATAGCAAGGGGAATGGGAGGACTGAAGGTAAAGGGGAAGTAGTGGCGCCGATACCGGAACTTCGTCATCTAGCCCGCAACTTTATATGTTTAATTCAATGCTCAATAAAACACACTGCGGGCGGTAGCCTTTATTTTGCCTATACCCTGACCCGCAACCTAGTTTCCCTAATACATTTATGGAGAACGAATACAAACACATACAGTTTATAAACAAAAGACACTTTAAAAAAAATATAATATAAATGTACGCACTAACATCCCATAGTCTCGTAGGAAAGGTGTATGGATTTGTCTCGTACGCTTCTATTAGTGTAATGTGAGAATTCCTTCGTCCTCACCTCGCTAGTTGCGCAACCCTTGTGAGACAACCCCCTTTCTTCCCCGAGTCGTGCGATGCCAGTACGTACATATCATGTACACTCGATTTACATAATATTTACATAATTTACACATTACATAATAACATATATCTTAATTGTACTGCACTTGTGCTACGCCCTTATTTATTCTGTCGTGCACAACTAGCTATTTCTGAATGGCTCCATCCAAAATTCTGATGTAGGAAATTGACATGAAAATTATGAGAATAAAAATATCTTCCGTTTTAGTAAATTTGTTTAATTTTTGTAATTTTTAATTATGGTTTTATTATGAAATAAATAATTTTAAATGACTAGAAAGTCAATGCAAAGTTGATGGGGTGGACTTCTATGCTATTATTGTCATCAGAGAAGACTAACCTAGCCCAGCTTTAAATTTGCTGCCATCGATTTGCTTATTTATAAAGTACAAAAATATTTTCCAAATAAGGTCTATTTTCGGATTCCGAAATACATCTGACTCGCAGTGTACGTGGGTGGTCTGAAAAGTTTCCGACCTAACAAAGATAAAAATAACAAAGATAAAAACATTTTTTCTTCAAATTTATTTTTATTTTTAGTCTCCTTGCAAGTCTACACACTTCTCCCAGCGATGCTTCCATCTCTTTAACCCATAAAAAAAGTAATCGGCGTCTTTCTTTGCAAAATAATTGTTTACAAAGCCTCATTTGACGAAAATCTCTATCCTCCAAGCGCAACGTATGTCCGACCTACGTATATGAGAAGGTGTAGAAATAAATATTTTTATCAATTTAACCGGGTCTTAACGTGAATGTTTACCTTATTTATGTTACTCGATGTTTCGGTTGCGAATAAATAAGGTAAACATTTGCGTTAAGACCCTTTTATATAGATAAATATGTGTGAAAAACGCTAAAATCTCAAATGTTATATAAATATTTTGTCTCCTAAATCCATCTATTTGGTAATATACTTCCTGAATCGGACCTCTTCGCCCGCCTTACGGGTCTAGTCATTGGAAATTGCATCGTTTACACACATTTTACTATAAATGTGTGTAAATAACACATATTTACATAGATAAATATGTGTGAAAAACCGCTAAAATTTCAAATGTTACATAAATATTTGTCTCCTAAATCCATCTATTTGGTAATACTGAATATCGCTGAACAAAACACTATAAATTTTAATTGGGGGGGGGGGGGGGTAAATTATTATGGTGAAGTGATAACAAAGCGATTATCACGAGTCCTGTGGAACTACACTATCTATACTATCTATAGTGAACTCGCTGATCCACGTGTTGGATTGGAACACTATGTTTATTTACCAGATGTTAGGATAATTTTAACCACATGTTATCTATCTGATGATAATATAATATTGAACACATTGATGCTGTCATTTTTATGTACTAGATGGGTGCGAAGCCGTGCGTGAATTCTAGTCTCAATATACGAGTAAATAAAAAATAACGTCTGTCTGATAGTTTACGCTAATCTCAGGTTTCTAAAAACTCGATTTCCTTGTGTTTTTTACCATTGTATAAGGTATCCTGTAGAAAGGTATAGTTTTATCCGTTTCCAAGAAAGGTTCAGAACGTCTTATCGACTTTAGTCAAGGTCAAGGAACGTTCTAAGATGTTTCTAAATGGGGATGGACCAACTTTTCTAACACCCTGATTTTTGTGTATATTTATATCGAGTAGACCAATATAGATTGAATCACAAAATGGCAGTTTTAGAAAGACGATAATCGTAGAGTTTTAACTTTTTAAAGTCTTCATTTATAAATAGTAGCGTGACGTCATAGTAATGGCTGCATGGAAAGACGCGTTCGCCCAAATTAAAAAAAAAGAAATAATGTCAAATTCCGAAAACAAACAAAACTTTTACAAACGAAAAATAATACTTGCTTTTTGACAATACTTAGTACATCAATGCTTTAATACCTCTGATTTTTGAAAAATCACTGCAACGTCACTGGTCTTCATGTACTCTTCAATCATTAGTGGAATTTGCTCGTTCAAATGAAGTAGCAACATTCATTGTGCAGTTTCGAATGCAATATTGACGTAAACCTTGAAATATACATAAGCATGTTATAAAGATAAAAGAAGCCAATAAAAACCAAGATAGAGTGGGTGGGGAACCGTTGAAGAAATCATAAATATAAATGTCTTCTCTCACCTTTAACAAGATAACAATAATATTGTTTTCTTCAAATTTTTAATTCGCATCCGTAAGTAAATTACTACTACGCAATATAATTGCGTAAAGTTCCAAAATTGTTAATAACTTTTGCACAATTGCTGTTGCTAACTTGAAATATTACTGACTCAATTTTGCGAACATACGGCAGAGAATTTCTAACAGAAACGCTGCGTTTGATTCTCACGTGTATGAACGATGTTGTCTTTGTCAACATCGTCTTGTTTTTAAGGAATTTGACTACTTACGAATTGGACGACCATCTCAAAAATCCTTGTTCCCAACCACTGTGCACTGCTGTGTATAAGCCTCGTTTCGTTTGTGACACGCTCCGCGGCCCTGAGCTATTCTCAATCATATTTGATGTTGTAATTATTTTTAATAAGAGTATCCTTGGTTACATTTTTATTAAATACCAGCGACCCGCCCTCGCTTCGCTTCGGTTTATAAGTTTTCTTTTTTTTTTTCAAAATTTCAATCGGTTCAGTAGTTTCAGAGATTACCCCCAACATACAAACACACAATTTTACCTCTTTATTATATTAGTATAGATAAGTACATCCAAATACCTCGAGCTCTTGAGTGCAGATCGTGTACCGAGAAACATATTGAAGAACGCTCTCGGGTTAGGTGAATGAGAAAAATGGAAGACCAAGTGCTGTGGAGGACACTGGGAGTGGATTACTACACGCCGGTGATTTGGTATAGTTATGTTATATAATTTTACATTCGACTTGGCCTTTGATTAAGCAATTATTATTATTATTATCACATTTCTTAACTATCTACCTATAGTCCCGGAATGAGCTAAATGCGTGCGGAAGGAATGTGACCATTTTTTGTCACTTGTTTTTAGTGTTGTACTACAATGATCTTACTGAAAGATCGATATCGGTTTTAGTCGATATTTTTAATTTAAATGTCACGGTCAGAAGTAAAACACAAATAATTATAAAAAACATAACTTATTTTTTAACATTTTTATTTACTTTCATTATTTATTTATTTATTATTTATCACACATTAGATAATATAGTAAGTAGGTATACATAATTTTTAGTTTTAAACAGATATTTAATGTTTAGTTTTGAGAAATAAAGTTAATAAAAAACAACAAAAAAACAATAGCTTGAAAGTACTAAAAGGAACAAAAAACGATAATATTGTATTGAATGAATATTAGTCACTACAATCATCACTTGTAATATCTGATCCAGATAAGTCAGAATCAGTGTCATCACTACTTTCTTCCAAGTTTATGATCAGTTCATCGATTGCTTTTTCCATATTACCATCTTTTTCCCAGTATTCATTTTCTATTGAAATTATGTGATCTTCGTAACCTTGCCAGTCAGTTCGTGTGACTAGCGATATAGATTCATTAGTTAAATCCCGCAAACGTGCTAACGATAAGTCGGAAGTAACATTGTGATTGCGAACGTGTCTTTTAATTTTACTCCATGCCAGTTCTATGGGATTCAATTCACACATATAGGGCGGTAAACGAAGTATAATATGACCGGCACGTTTAATAATTTCGTCGACGTGAAACTTTTTACTTTTGGGTCTATTTAATTGAATTAGTTTGAATAACGCATCCTTTCTCATTTCAGTGCTGTGCGGTATGTTGTGTTTCTCAAGCCATTGTAACATAACAGTTTTCAGGCTGCTTTTAGTGGGGACTTTATCTTCCTGTACACTATGATAAGGCGCATTGTCAATTACAATAACGCTCCCTTGTGGTAAATTTGGCAGTAATTGTTCCGTAACCCACTTCTCATAATTAGCCGCATTCATCTGGCCGTGGTAATCACCAGATGTAGTGCCTGCTTTAAAAACTAAAGAAGCATTTTGTAAAAATCCATTCCTGGAACCGGCATGCACCAATATTAATCTATTAGAGGAACCTGTGTCACTTATTACTCCATCAGCGTCTGTCATTGACCAACATTTTTTAAAGGTTAGATTGTTGTCAACCCAACTTTCATCAACGTAAAATATTTCTTTACGTTCTCTTCTATACGACATCATCTTCCTCAAATAATCACTCCGTAAAAATACAATATTCGGTTTTTCTATTAAAATTCTTCGTTTATTATTGCATTTGCGCCATTTGTACCCTATACTTTTCAATAGGGTTCGTAAACTTCTCTCTCCCCACGGAAATTCAATTTTTTCTCTTAATGCTAATAAAAGCTTAGGAGAAGTTGGTACAATCTTCTTTATCAGATAAAATTCTTCGATACATCTTTTTATCACGCCACGATCAAAATCATCAACATTCATGTTTCGTTTAAAATTAATTTTTTTACCTTTCTTTGATGGTGATTTTAATTTCGAAGTGGCAGCTAATTGTGATTCTCTTTTAATATTGTCTATAGTTCGTTTATTTAAGCCAGTGTAGTGTGCTGCTCTTTCAATACTTCTACACAATGGTATTGCCACAATATTTGATAACTTTTCTTCTTCACACAACTTAATAACATTTCGCACCATATTTCGACTTTGACTTCGAATCACCGATCGTTTTTTTGAATAAGCTTGGTCACTCATTTTAAAAGTAAAATGTATTTTAAATTTATAGTAAAAATCTACCGAACACTTGTTATATCGATGACGCAAGAGAAACAATAGAAAGTGAGCAAGCGCATCCCTTAACTAGCCGGCACAAGTGCGGCGAGGGGGGTGTGCTCGGGTCCCCACACCTCATACCGCGCGCGCATTTAGCTCATTCCGGGACTATACGTGCATGTTAACGTAATATGTTTACAATAAGTACTTTAAGACACTAAAACAATAGGGTACTTTTACAAATTTTATACTTAATCTTTAAAAAACGTAGAAGCATACAGAGGAAAATAGTAATTACATTTTCACAACAAATATTTTACATGTTTTGGCTTTTAATGTTTGTCTGTATTTCTATAAGAAAGACACGAAATTAAGAGAAATAATTTTTGATTTTACTAAATTAATTTCAAACTTCTTGTATACTCACTGCCAATAGATTTATAATAATTCTGTTTGTAAATTTATAATCAGAGCGTATACTATACCATCAGTCTATGTCTCTCCACGACTTAATATAGTCTTTGGCTTTTTATCCAGTCACTACCGGTAATCGGACTATAACCGTCAGCCCTTTTCTTACGTCCACTGATGGACATGGACATCCTCGTGCACACTATCTTGTGCACGAAGGATGTATGGCCTTTAAAATGCCACGCTGGCAATCGGGTTGGCTAATCCACTCTTTTAAAGGAACACTACACTAGTTCCTCGGGATTTGTGATAGCCGCGCCGCTTATTACGACTTTTAGGACACTTACGGGAAGAGATGGGCTGGTGCCAATCTAAAACCCACCGACACCACACGGCCAAAATCAGAAAATGATCTTTGAGAATTTACGAAATTGATTGTTCATAAGCGTGAACGCATTACTTTTCATTTCGTATGTTTTCACTAAAGTTCTTTTGTCGAGAGGAAAACTTTGAAAAATGCTTAACGTTAAAATTAAGTGGTTCAAACGGTTCCTTTATTCTTTCCAAATGGCTTCCATTTTTGGTTCATACTTATGGAAGTCATGTTTGTGTTACTTTGACAATTTCTCGGGCTGTGAAGTCTTTACAAAGTATAATGTGTGTTTTATTGAAACTAAGTGACAGGCTGATTTGTTTAATGACTTTTTATCATAAGAGTGAGTTGTCACCACAGATTTAATATTTCTACTACGTTGCCAATCATAAAAATATGTATTTGAAGTGGAGCTCTGTTAGTAACAAAACGAAATATCATTTTACTTCATTTAAAACAAAATATGTGAAAATCAGGGACTGAGTAGTATGAAGAAAAACTTTACTTATCGTATTTCTACCAATGGAGCTCATTCGTCACATAAAATAGTTTCAAATATAAATAAATAAATAACGCCACATTCAATGGCCTACATTAGGATTCCCTGTGTCGTGAGTCCAGAGACACGTACAAATATAAACATAGACGCACACCCAGACCCGAACATACATGTCATTTTTTTTTATTAAACAAATGTATTTTGCACCTTTTGCACAGCAAGCAGGGTCACTACCAACTGCGCTAATCGGTTAAAAAATATAAAAAATAAACTTTAACTTGTAATTTCAATTTACCGCCATTACAAAAAAGTCAGCTGTCAAACGGTATATCACTTTCCTGCCAGTGATCAGTGTTGCTAGAAATATGGCACGCTAAATTCATACGTTCAAAAAGGTCGCGAACTTTTCCGACTGCATATTATTATTATTATTATATACAACACGAGTTCCAGAAATTTCATTTCATAAAGGAAATAGAGAAAAGACACATGCTTACATTTTAGAAAGTTATTCAAATCTATGTATTATCCACTCGTAAAGTAGAAACAAGGTTAGGTCACAGAGGTTATAATATATAACTTTTTTATGTTAAACGTAGGCACAGGTAAAATGTCAGCACATTCACCAATTTAGAAAAACGTACTACGTCTGCTGTGTGAGTTAAAGGAACTATATAGAGTTGATACAACACTATGGTAAGTACATTATCTTTAGAAGGCATGTGTACATATTAGTGAAAAATAACATGTAGGTAAGCGACTAATGTGTTATTTAATATGTAGATTACTCTATGTTCTGCTGCAGAGCGGGAAACGACGCATCGTGTCGCGCGTTGCGTCGCGAAAATATCAAACATTCGCGCGCACGCGTGTGATATGTGCGTCATAACATAAGTGACCACAGAGTCTAGAGTAAGCGACTAAGTGTTTTCACTGAGTAGTAAGTGACAAATTATATGTGTTGTCATATTAAAATTCGATAAACTTTTCATAAAAGTTAATTAAAACAATAAAAGTCACTTCTTTTATTATTCTTGTTCGGTAAAAGTCTTTATACAATTGTGACATTAGTTTAGAAAGACATTATATTCCCAATTATTGGGGCTTTATTGAAATGTTTAAAAAATAACATCTTTTCTATAATTTCATCTTAAAAATCAGATGATTAAGCGTGTTTCTATTTAAACAATCTTGAAACAACGACTTTTTAAATTAGATAATCTTTACCAAAGCAACATGTAAGGACCGACAATCAAATTACTTTGTCCAGAATCCGACACAATTTATGTTAGATTTTTATTTTTTACTGCATTATCTTACGATCTCTCATATTTATTTTCTATGATGTTATCATTCAAATATAAAAACATGATGACTCCTGCTCGTTTTAGAAACTACGGGGCCGATTATGTATGATGAAAAATATTCCAGGTCTTTAGGGATAAACTGGGTTAAAAAAGTCCCTACGATATGGTATGATATATCCTCTAGATATATACCGGTCATTTCCAAAAATGTTGAAAGTATTTTGATAAATAAAATTCTATAAATAGGGTTGGGAAAATGGGGAGGGATGAGATGGGAATGGGCTCTGGCACATCTCACTCAGTACCGAAACACGTATGTACATTGGGAAAATAAAATAAAGTGGGAAATGCAGTACATTTCAAGATAGTCTTGTCTGAGAGAGGGGTAACGTGGCCAGTCGAGCGCGCCCAGCGGCTATTGGATTGCAGCGTGCAGTCTCCCACTCCATAGGTATATAACGGTGAAAATCACAACAAGATCGGTTTAGTAGGTCTGGAGAGGATTTTTCCATTAAAAATATTATACTGGCAGTAAGAACATCTCTATACACTCCCCATTCCCTCGAGAGCGAAAAGTCGTTTACAGTTGAATAATGCGCGGTGGCGCGCTGTGCCCGTGTGAACGTAACTTTTTATTGTGCTATGGTTGAACTACACTACGATAATACAGTAAGCGAATTTATCGAAACTTGCAAAATGCGGATCACGCACACAAATGCAGAAAGTTATATGGGGAGTGGTATTCTTTGACGGTATGCATTTGCAAGTATGATAATAATGCAGCGGAGCCAAACGAGTACATTAGGTTATATATATAATGCAAACCTTGTATAAATTCACCCAGTTGAACCTAGGGAAATAGATTAAAATAATTTTTGGCTGTTTTTTAGATCGGTTGTTCCACCGGGAGAAAAAGTCCCCATGGTACAACTAGTTGGACATTACAGTTGTACCACGGTTAGCGGGTCTTAAAAAAGTACCATTTGAAAAATGTCTCCATAACGTCTCTTCTCTTCCCCGGCAATTCAAAATGTGGGAGAGACGGTATAAGCTACAGGGTGAGAAATTTCTTTGGATTCACAATCAAACCCATCGAGCGAAGCCGCGGGTAGCAGCTAGTGATGTATAAAAAGAACATTATAATCCGACAAGCACAGGGATTGGGTGAGTTGCTGAAATTAAACTATTTTTTTGCACAAAATGCCTTTCAAGTCTCAAGAGTGACATAAACGTGACTATTACTTTGGGAAGTGGATAATAAGCTTTTTTAACTGGTCCATGTTGTAGTCTCGCATTGACTTTCTCGATATCTGCACAAATGGGTAGGTACCCCATTAGTGGGAACCGGTAGGTAGGTACCCCATTAGTAGGCATCGGTAGGTAGGTACCCATTAGTAGGCACCGGTAGGTAGGTAGGTAAGTACCGAAGTTCCATTTTGTTATCCAATATAGTGCTGTGTGGCGTTGGCCGACTTTAGAATAATACCACCCAATCTCTTCCCGTGTGTGTAGTTAAATTATTTAAAAAATCCCAAAATAATAAATTTCAATATACATAATGGATATAGGGTATATCCGATTTTTTCCCGAACGTTGACTCATAAATACTCATAATTTACATACGCAATACTGAGTTAATGAAAAGGAAAATTTAACGAATATATTGTTTTTATCAATTTTTTTAAACATATTTGCTACGTACAAAGTAGTTAAGCGTGGTCACAGCGTAAGATGCAAAAAAAAAACCTTTGGTTTAACAATTACTATTAATGAGCTAGCTGTGCCCGCGGCTTCGAGCGCGTGGAATTCGGTTATCGCGGTAAATACCCTAAATCCATCCCCGGAAACAACCCTGGGTTTCGATCTATCTCCATACCAAATTTCATCAAAATTTTCATGTAAACACCATTGAAAACACATAGTCCAAATAAAGTAATTTGAATTTGAATTGAACATGAATATTTTGATCGTTATTAGTAAGTTATTACACACAATACAAGATATTAGATAATTATATTATTATTATCTCGCGACTGCAATCTCGCAACCATTGAGAGCACTCGACTGGCCACGTTACCCTTCTCTCATAGATGACTATCGTGAAATGTACTGCATTTCCCATTTTATCCTATTCCTCTAATGTACGTACGTGTTTCGGTAGTGAGTGAGATGTGCCAGAGCCCATTCCCATCCTATTCCTTCCAATTTTCCCGACCCTTTCTCCAAATCAATTCCTAAATCTCCATAGGTAGGCGCGCATCCGGGGCGTGTTAACAGTTGTCATTCGGGATTGATGTCGGCACGTATCGTGATGTCGCAGGGCGAAAGTATCCACTTAGCACCCGGTGAATTGTATCCTCGCCTGCCGCATTCTTTTTATATCAAAAAAAAGTTTTTAGTGAATTATGATCATTTATGATGTAATGTTATGATAATGATTATGATGAATATAAGTGAATTATGATGCACATGATCAAGTTTCGAGGAGTCCATATCTACATAAATATGAAAGTTTTTAATATGTGTATTTTGTACAGTTTGGAAATCTAGCCAGCTTTGTAAATCAAGTCTAATTTTTTTCAATATTTGTTCATTACCGGGTTTTTATATTTAGCAGCCAAACTGTTTATTTTGTAGCAGTATGTAGATACTATTGTTGTGCAACGATTGAATAGTCGACCGATCTTGGCTTGTTTTGTTTATCGCTTGTTTATGATTGTAAAAAGTTTTTAATATACGGTAACTTTGAATGTGATAACTTTGAATGGCCGTCATAATAAAAAAAAACTCTGTATTTTTGATACGTAAACTCTCTCCCTATTTTATCCCATCCCCCTCCTCTTCTAGGAAGAAAAAGGGAGTGCAATGAGCAGCGCCATGCACTGGTTTTGAAACTAGGTATTTTTTTTAAGAACTCAATACAAAAAAGTGCAAATAATATCACCAAACAGCAAAGCTGTTTCGCGGAGAAAACGAGAAATATATAATTTCAAGGCATAAAAATCACTCCGCGCTTGATCCATGCTTTAGTTACAAACATAGGTATTACTCAGTCGCGAAGTGTTCATATAACAGCTTGTTGTTTCTAAATCTATCTTTTGAGGCCTGTTTTGAATTCATTTGTTTTCCTTTATTCGAGATGTAATGATTTTACTCATAGCACCACTTAGCATCGTGGGGGACTTAGGTTAGGAAGACCCCCAAACAAATACTCAATTTTTAAGTAACAATTACATAATTTTTTTATGTTTTGTTTCAAAAATCAATGATCAATGATCAATTTAATAATAATTTAAGGAATAATGATTAATTTACAATATTAAAGTTATTTAAAAATTGTATTTCCAATGTTCAAACAAAAATTAATCTACATATTTATTTAAGATTTTTAATTGTCATGTCCTAATTCGATAACGAAAAAGAAATATAAAACATCGTCTTCAGTCCAGTCTTTACCCTAAGGGCACGTGGGGCACGAGCCCAGGGCCCCCGGCCCGATGGGGGCCCCGATAGTAGGCACTACGATAATACGTAGTGCCTACGTATTATCCAATTAATCAATAAATAAATAAAATTATTTTTTAACAAAAAAACGAGTTTTCATCGTGTTCTACTCGTCGAATCCTTTCATTTGATACCCAACTCGAAAGAAACCATTAACATCAACGTGTCCAATTCTCAAAACAGTAATCACATCACTTATATTTGATTTGTATAAAGCTAACCGTAATAATCAATAATGTCACTAAACAAAAGTAAATTCTGATGTTTTTATTCATTGATGTTTTTTTTTTTTTATTTCTAAAAGGGCCCCAAACTGTGTGCCCATGGCCTGCATGGCCTAAGACGGCCATGATCGTCTTGAAAGTTTAGTTATATTTACTAACGTATCAGAGCCCCTCACCGTTTATGAATTTGAAAATCGCGCACTTCCCCGCCCCCGCCGCTGCCGAGCTGCTTCAGTTTTAGTTCCAAAACTACCGCGTGGTCTGCAGGTTCCGTTCTTCGGTTCTTGGTAGGTAAGTAACAGCAATCGTAAATTTGGACAGGGTCTTTGAGACCCCACGCCCACATGTGCCATAATACGCTTAGTATTTGTAGTATTATGAAATATTTCTAATTAATAATTTTGTTGTCACCACCCTGGGGTACGGAACGAAAAAAAACTATTTTATTTCTTTGCGACCAGGCGTGTGGCGTAAGGGTGTGTATAAATAACCTACGATTTATTCTGCCTCCGTTTACAGATGAATGAATAACTGATTCACTGTCTGCGAATCGCGAATATCTGCACATTGTGTTTGAATTTCTAACTGCAGATATTCGATTTAGTATTTGATGTATGACAAATACCTACTTATGTTATCTTGTCTATACATATAATAAAATTGTAACAGGCCGATGTCTGTACATTATAGATATTGAAAAAAAACTAATATGGAGGGTCTTTATTAGAGCAACAGAAGCCAAAAGTCTGTCTGTCTGTTTATTATCTGTATTATCTTGTCTGTCTGTCTGTCTGTTTGTACACGCATCACGCAAAAACTACTGCATGGAATTGAATGCAGTTTTCACCGATGTATTGCTAGAGGTCTAACTTCAAATATAGGCTCCATTTTACCGCAGGAAAATATCTTATTCCGATTGTTTTAAATTTAATAAACCGAAGCGAAGTGAGGGCGGGTCGCTAGTGCAAAATAAGAATGAGGTAACGAATTTGAAAATTGGCGCGTATTGTATATATTCAGCGTTCCTTTATTCAAAGTTTTGTCTATATAATCATATCAAACAAAATAGATTTCATTTGTGAAATAAACGATGACCAAATGAAATAAAACATTTATTTTATTTCATATTTTCATATATCATAATATGTGTGTGTAAAAGTACCTCATTTCGTTGAGGAAGTAATTAGAGAGAGATATAAGTAATTAGGTAGGTAATTACCTACCTAATTACTTATTGTCGAGTCCTAAAAGAATTGCTGCATACAAAGAATTTCAGACATTTTGCAATTTAAAAATTTACAAATGATTACATCCTCAAACAAGGTTTACAACTCGAGAGTTGTAGAGCACTATAGGGCCTTACAATTGTTTTTTTATTGGCGCCTCGGTGATTGATAATACCACTGGAGCTACAAACATTCTACAAAAATTAACCGACAGTAACATTATTATTTCAGCAGCTTTAAAATTTTGATTTGCCAATTTTTAACTAACTAAATAAAGAAATGCAAGCTTAATACGCGAGAATCCATGTTTTGTCTTCATATGTTTGTAACTGCTTGATGCTATGTTTCAGTGTTTTTTGAAAAAAGATAACATATGTGGAAATGACCTGTAGGTATTGAGAATATTGATTACAAAAATCCCATATTTTTTTAAACATTGATTATGAGTATTTAGGGTCAAACGTCATTAATACTTTGCTTACGGATAATAAATACTTAACTACAGACCAAATACACTTGTTTAAAACAAGATATGTACATCCAATTATATGTAAATATATTGAAGCTTACAAATATTTCCAAAGAAAAACAATCTAATCAACGATTTAGGTCCTTTTTCCCCAGAAAATGTTAAAAAAGATGAACGGTAATCAATAGTAGCAATATGTAGACAATTTTCAAATTTGTTAGAAAGTCAATATTTATAAAAATATGATATAAAATGAAGTTTGCTTAGAAACACGAATGAAATTTAATCATTCCCTGACAAAACAGAAGATTTTTGGATGTGTGTAGGCAACATGAAATGTGGCGATTGTTCATCGATATTTCCAATGATTTGTTCCTTCGTTTTCAAAGTTTTGTCATTGACACACTCATAGAAAGAGTAATTTCATCTATTGATTTAATGAGAACTAAACAGCGAAATAAACTTTCCACAGACTCCATAACAGGTCTTCTACATACAAAGAGGTATAATAGAGGAACATAATTGATATGATTTTAATATTGGTAAAAAAATGTTTATTAAAATTGTCTTTAAAAGATGAAGACAAAAAAAACTAGATTAGTAGTGTATTTGTAATGTATTTAAACATTACTAATAATAATTCCAATTTTTATTGATGTTGGTGATTTCTATTGATGATTGTAATAATAATTAATTAATAAATACATGACCCTAACCCATAAGTAAATTTTTCATTTCGTTTAAATAAACTACCGATTAGTACCACTTCACTGTGCGACTCCAATTTCGACGGGACTGGGCAATGACATGATAGAAACAAGTCTGTTTTATTATTTGCTGTGTGTGGACTAATAGTTATACCAGTGTCCAAATAAATCATTTTAAAAAAGTCGTGAAGTGTCAACATGACAACATCCTTGATTTGTTTTTCTTTTCCATTTTGTTTCGTAATTATTGAATTTTTCTTATTTTAATTATGGAAACTTACGAAAATGTTTATAATACTATATGCCGAGTGTGTTTAGGACACGGTGACAGTCAAGATATGGTGCCTTTAATTGATAATTCTAAAGAAAACGGACTAAGTTGTTACGGCGAAGTGGTATTAACTTTCGCCAACGTTTTGATCATATCCGACGATTATTTCCCAAAGGTAATGTGCACAAGCTGCTTATTTTTACTAAAACAAGCTATTCGCTTTAAATTAAAGTGCGAATCAAGTTACAAAAAGCTGAAAGAGTTGATTGAAAATAGTGATATTTCCCAGAAAAATTGTATGGATAAAATCGTGCAGTACACCATGTTTATGCACTATTTTCCTGATTCAAGTACTGCAAAGTCTGTAAAAAGCTCAACTTGCTTGAATAGCGCAGTAAAATCCGTGAAATTGGCCCAAAAACCTGAAGAAACCAGCAAAAATATTACTATAACAGATCGGTCTAAAACTGAGGACTTTGAAGAACTCGATGAAGACCATTTAGACCATTTGGAGATGCTAGACTACTCAGATACAGAGCAGAACAATACTGTACAACCAGACGATTTACTCGATAAGTTAGAGCAATTTGTTGGAGTGGGTTCGAGAAAGTCAACAAGACAAATAGCAAATATCAACCTTAGAAGGAACATTAAGATGAGAAAGCTGAAGTATCGTAAAATTATTAAAAGAAGAAGGCTTTTGAGATCATTAAATAAAACAAAAACTGAGGACTCATTGGAGAGTTTAATCTGTGGAATATGTCAGCGGGTTCTCGCAAATCAACATACTTATGATCATCACATGCAAAGGCATAAAGGCTGTAGATATATGTGCGAGCACTGTGCGAAGGGCTTTCCAGTTCTTGCTGAGTTACAAAGGCACCAAATCGCTCGTCATGGTACTGGACCTTATTTGCAATGTCAGCATTGTTCATTTAAAGCCCCGCGGAAGTTCGATTTGATTGAACATGAGCGAATTCATACCGGAGAACGGCCATATGCATGTGATAAATGTGGATTAACATTTAGAAGACGGGGAATATGGAAGAAGCATTTAATTTATCATATGGAGAAGAAAATTCAATGTCCACAGTGTCCTAGAAGATTCTATCAGCGTAGTGACATGTTGGCTCATGCAAATAATGTACATGAGAGGGTTTATGTCTATTTGTGTAATAAATGTGGTGCCACTTATGCAAAACCTGCTACAGTGAGGAGACATTTGACGGAAAGGCATGGTATTCCAAGGGAAATGCAGGGAAAGGTTGTAAGGGTGAATAAAGGAAGAGGGACGGATTTTCCTGAACAGTGATTTAGTTGATAGTGATTGGTAATTATGCAGAGTTGTCATTAATCAATTTAATTTTTAATTGATTGAATAGATCCTTAAATTTATGATTAATTTCAAGAAATTGTTAGTCACCCAATGGAATTGTAAAAAAAATAGTCATGTCATAAGTATTATAATTATTATTGTTAGTCCTTCCAAATTGGTTGACTTATTATATTTCATGATTAAGAATAAAGTTTCAATTAATAACTACATATTTTTAATTAATAATTGAAAAATACAGGTTGGACTGTCATAAAAGAGGGAAGGCCTTTGCCCAGCAGTGGGACACAACTCCAGGCCAAGTAAAAAATAACTATTTTTAAACTGACAAATACTGTATACTTATGAGTAATTAAGACTCAAATGTAAATTTAAAACTTTTTTTTGTCTTGCCGAATTATTATTTTTAAGATAGTTTTATGTTGAGCCTTGGCATTTTATTTCTCTATCTCTATAACATTTTGAGAGTAATCAGCAGAACTCGGGGTTAGGTAATGTGATTTTGGTACTTGTGACAATGTATATATAAATAAAGGGTTTTCCAATAAGGACTTGACAACTTTTTTTCAAAATAAAATGCAAACCATTTGAGATATTTCAAAAACTTTATTATCGGGTTGAAGTACAATCAAAACATTTATGAATGGAACTCGACTTCGTTCATATGGCCACCGCGGGCACGTTTGCAGCGGTCGATTCGTTGGACCCAATTTTCGATGACTCGGCCACACATTTCGGCCGAAACGGCTGCTATTTCGCGTTCAATGTTGGCTCTGAGCTCTTCCAACGTCGTCGGCTTGTTGGCATAGACCAATGACTTGACGTAGCCCCAAAGAAAAAAGTCTAGAGGCGTTAAATCGCACGAACGAGGCGGCCAATCGACTGGTCCATTTCTTGAGATAACACGCTCATCAAACTTACTCTTCAATAAATCGATTGTAACGTGTGCCGTGTGGCTTGTGGCACCGTCCTGTTGAAACCACATGTTGTCCAAGTCCATATCTTTCAATTCGGGCCAAAAATAATCGGTAATCATGGCGCGATAACGATTACCATTCACAGTAACGTGACGATTATCGTCGACGAAAAAATATGGCCCTATGACGCCGCCGGCATGCAAACCGCACCAAACAGTTATTTTTTGTGGATGAAGTGGTGTTTCATGAAGCACATGTGGATTTTCACCCGACCAATAACGCATATTTTGCTTATTGACGAACCCATTGAGCCAAAAATGAGCTTCGTCACTGAAGATGATTTTGCGATGAAATTGATCATCTTGGCGCATCTTTTCCAGAGCCCAATCGGAGAACGTACGTCGCTTCAAATGGTCCATCGGCTTCAATTCCTGGAGAACGTACGTCGCTTCAAATGGTCCATCGGCTTCAATTCCTGAGTCAGCTTGATCTTGTATGGGTGTAAACCAAGATCCTTACGCAAAATTCGCCATAAAGTGGTCTGGGCGATGTCCAACTCTTGAGAACGCCGTGGAATTGACTGCTTTGGATCATTTGCTACGGACGATTCAACGGCAGCGATATTTTCGACACTTCGACCAACCCGTTGTCTCACTGGCACGGCAACATCACACAACGAATATGTAGACTCAAATTTTTGCACTAAACTTGTTACTGCCTGTCTACTAGGGCGAGAATTACGACCGAAAATCGGAGTTAACGCTCTTAAAGTAGCGGTCACCGACTCCGAATTTCTGTAGTAAATTTTTATAATTTGCAGACGTTGTTCGTTTGTGTACTTTACCATGATGAAAATGTTAAGTTTACTGAATAAATTGACAGTGACAGTTCGATGATTAGTGAAAGGGTGCGTTCACAAATTGAATTCAAAGTTGTCAAGTCCCTATTGGAAAACCCCTTACCTATGGACGGGATTCTGAATCTGGTTGTTAATGATGTTGTACCTACTTGCAGCTAGGGATACAAGGGATACAAGCTACCTACTTACAAGGGATATGTACGTCTATTCTATTCTGTGTGTATCGGATTATCGAAAATGGACATTTTATATACCCACATTATTACAAGGGATATGTTTTGTATTGATCATATCAAGAAAACTGAAATGTATTGAAAAAGAAACTTTCTTACAGTAAACTCAGTTACATAAAATAAACTTGGGTATATAGCAGAAATAGATTTTTGAAATAAAATACATATAAACTCAACGTTTTTTAACGTTTAACTGTTTTTATTATCCATCGCGTCGCCTCATTGAAAACAGTAGAAAGGATTGATTCTGATAATGTTTTACTATTGAAATTCAGCGAGTACTGAGCACAATAAAAAAATTATAATTATATTTTCCAATATTGTAACTCGCATCCAAAACTATTAATTTCATTCAGAAAACTAGAATGAATGCAAATACTGCGGTCGATGTGGAGTCAACTAGCCACAGCGTTGCCAACTTGTCGGAGACAATAGCTTGTGAAAGTGAAACACAGATATTATCATCTGAAAGAGAACACGTATGTTTCATAAAGTGACGCTTGTACTGGAATGGAACTTTAAGGCTGGGTAAGGTAGGAAATGTAACTTGAATAATGCAACTTAGAATCATTAAATTTTATTATTACTATTGTGAAAATTAGAAAAAAAGTAATATAATTTATTCATAATATCTCTTTTGTTTGATAGAACAGAGGAAAACTGTTTTATGACTGAAAGAAGTATGATTGTAAATATATAGGTAGGTAGTTATGCGACCAGAACGCACAGTCAGCATAAATGCGGCTGCAGCCCAAACCGTTTAGTTTGCATGTTTATTAGATAAGGCCCTCGGGCATAGTTATAAGAAATTAAATAAAATCAGTCTCATATCGACCAGCACACGACTCGTGCATTTATTAGTTTATAATTTTTGTCTTTTTAAAAAGACTCCAACCCGCTCCCGCGTTTTGACTGGCGCAGCCGGTAGGATATCGGGACGAAGACTTCACCTGTGAAGACTAGAAAATCGGTCTGAGTGAAAGTTTTCGTGCGCGTTTTTACGTTTTACCGGTATCCACGAACCAAATAAATAGTGTCATTGCGGAGAGGACAACCACCAGCTATAATCGGAGGAAATGGGGTTCAGCAGACTGTGAGTAGACCTCTTCACATCCCTGTCTTTCCCTGTTCTTATTCCCGTTGGCTGTACATTAGATAAGTTATGTTATAAGATATTATTTGAAAATTGTATGAGAACTGAATTGTAAAATCATTGAATTGAGTTATTATAGAATTATAAAATATTCAATTATAATAGTAAAGTTTATAAAGTAGGTATTTAAATTGCTAAAATATTGTTAAAGAGTTTCCAATCAAAAATGGATCAAATTCGCATGATACCTCTGGAAATTCTTAATATTATCCCGAAATTTGACGGCGACGAAAGACTACTGAACTTATTTTTGAAAAAGAGTGAGTATGTCATTAGATCTTTCAGGAAAGATAGAGACAACGCACAAGACTTGTACATATTCCATGCCGTAACTAGTCGATTAACTGGAAAGGCCGCCCACTTGATCAGTGAGCGAGACGACATAGGCACATGGTACGAATTGAAACAGTTGCTAACTCAGCATTTCGGCGATCCAAGGTCTGAGGAATGCATAGCCATTGAACTAGAGAGTTTAAAAATAACAAATGGGGAATCATACTTAAATTTTTGTAACAAAATACAGAACGTACGAAGTACTCTCTTTTCAAAAATTAATCTCATTACAGATAAGGGAGTCAAGGACGCTAAAATGATAATTTATAATAATACGGCACTGAACGTATTCCTTTATAACCTCCCGGAGGATATGATTAAGATTGTTAGACTAAAAAATTGCAACACCCTCGAGGACGCCCTAAGCATTGTTCTTGAGGTGAACTTTTTAAATCAATATAATTCTAGGAATAAAAGTAAACATAATTCTAGCCATCATACACAGTCAATACCGAATTTCAGACCCACCCTTCCTCAAAATCATAATTTCGCAAATAACTTCAAATTCGGCATTCCACAAAATCCAGGTAACTACCCCCAACACAAACTAACTCAACCTCAGAATCACGGTCATAGATTTGGGCAACCATACCAAGCGCAACAGGGTTTCAAATATAGTATGCCCCAAAATCAAGGTTTTAAGTTTGGGGTACCGAGCCCACAAAGCTTTAATTTCGGCAACCAACCAAATTTCAAATTTGGTATCCAGCAGCAGCAATTAGGAGGATATAGACCACCTATGCAACCTTCACCGAATCAACAACAGTTCCGCTTTGGTGTTTCACCCGCCTATCAACAGGCACAGCGGCCAGCCCAACAATATGACAATGATGTCTCTATGCGCACAGCGCCCCCTTTAAAACAAAATGCCATGCCATCGCCAAATTTAAATAATTTGTTTTATACACACGAATTAGACGTGCCAGAAAATCATTATCCAGATAACTTCCCTATCATGGAAAATGATTCGGCTTCTGAAAATACGGCAGCTGAGATATATAACGACGAGTATGAAACTTATGAATGTGAACAAGATCCGACGCTTCAGGAGCCTCCTGAAACTGACAAATATTCCCTTACATGCCTCCCTGAACCGACCACCGAAATAGTATACATTAATAGTCACGGAACTTTAAAATTGCCACACATAGAGATCCCCGAAATCAATGCTAAATTTATGATAGACACAGGGAGTACTAGATCTTTCATTAGCCCTGAAATAGCGAATAAATATTTTGAAGATTTCAAATACCGCGAACCTTTTGAAATTATTAGCACCCATGCACGAAGTATCCATGACGAGGTCGTACACATACCTTTACTGAAAGCTTTCAAAAGCACTGACTATCATAAATTTTATGTGTACAACGTTGACAGTAGTTATGACGGACTAGTAGGGTCGGACTTACTGAAACTGCTAGACGCTAACATCGACATGAAAAACCAAATTCTGAAAACTCGCAACACAGAAATACCTATAATTTATAGCCCACCTTATTCGATTTATTTAGAGCCTAGATCCGAAACACGTATTAAAATTCCTGTTGATCTTACAAATGGCGAAGCACTTACAAATTACATTAATTTTGGTCAAGGAGTAAGAATGCCCTCAGCTTTAGTCAATTGTTTAAATGGTTATGCAAAGCGTACTAAATATTTATACGAACACCTGGCAGATAAAATGATAGCGGGTAAACAGAAAATTCAGGAGAAAAGGGGCGGAGAGACTAACTTTGATATAAATAGTGGAGATACTATTTATATAAAAGGGGTTAATACTAGGCGTGGGAAGGATAAACCTAGGTATCAAAAGGCTAAGGTTAGTGGGAACATAAGTAGGAATGTAGTTCCCATAGAGACACGTGCACGCGCGACTAAAGTGCCAATTAAAGACATTAAACGTCGTTCGCAGATTCGTCCTTCTGCTGACCCAAGTACTAATGACCCAGGCCCTTCAACTACAAAAGATTGAGAAGAATCCTGGCATTCTCCCAGTCAGAAAAGGAACTGCAGTTGTTAGTTATGATAAGTGGAAAATAATTAAGATATTAGATTTAAGACTTATTAATGATGATTTAAAACTTAATGTTAACAAATATGAGGAATTAAATAGGTTAGTAAACTCTCACTTTAACAAAACTTTGACTGTTGTACTCACAAGTATTAAAACACAAATAGAACACATTTTAAATATTACGACAGAAAGATATAGGCAGTTGGTTCCTTATAGCAGACAAAAGAGAGGACTTCTGAATCCATTAGGTTCTTTTATTAAAATCATAACGGGAAATTTGGATAACGAAGACGCAATAAAGTATGATAATTTAATAAATGAAGTAAAATCCAGTCAAAATTCTGTCCAGAGAAAAACAACCTTGGTAGCTGAAATGGTGAGGATTCTAACTAACTCTACTGTGAATATAAAAAACAATCTCATACAGTTAGAAAAGGCAGTAAACGTAATCGACGAAAAATTAAATGAAATTAAAGTAAATTTACACATTAACCGTGTAAATGAAATTTACAATTTGTTATTCCATAATTTTCTGATGATCTATCTTAAACTGAATGAGATTGAAACTGCTGTAGCATTTAGCAAAATGGGAACTCTACATCAATCTATTGTAAAAACGGATGAACTCTTAAAATTTTTAAAAGTCATAGAAAGAACTGATAAGCTTGTGTATCCGTCAAAGCCGGAAAATTTAGTAAAGATTGAAGGATCTATTGTACTAAAATCTTATTTAAAAAAATTTGAGATAACATTTATTATGGAAATACCTTTAATAAGAAAGGAAACTTATTTTTACTATAAGATTGTTCCCTTACCTATTACCAACCCTCCTACAAACAATACCCTCTTAATCTTGCCAAAGTATCCTTACCTGATTGTGAAGGGGTTAAAAGCTAAGTCGCTGGCGTCACCATGTCAAATGATGGATGAAGAAATGTACCTGTGCTACGAGGAACAAACTATATTACCCATTGAAGACACTTGCATCCTTGAACTTATGAGGTATGCTACAAACTCTACATGCTCGCAAATCCCAGTTGAATTCTAAAAGGTAAAGATAGAGCCTATTCAGGCAAGGAGTTGGATAATATACACTAAATTACCCACTGAACTTACCAGGACATGTGAGAATGAAGTTCTACGTCATACACTACAGGGAACGTATTTAATGACAATAGATGACAAATGCGAGTACAATATTTCAGGACATTACCTGCGGGAACAGAACTTCAAAGGAGAAAGATTATTTTACCCGAAACTTCCTGTGGTGAACTTGCCAGGGAAACCAGATATATCTACGATACAAAATAAAGCACCTGTAAAATTGGATGACATCAACTTAAGTGATTTAAAAATGTTACAATACATAGTGAAAGACAGTAATAAGCCAAGTGAGAGTGTAGTGAATACGGATAGAGTTAGCATAGCAACTATTGTACTGTATGTTATATTCATTTTAATTTTAATTTCATATAGCTTATATAAATATACAATAAATTGTAAAGGTCGAAATCATTTTCCGGAAAATTGTCCTTCAAATGATTTCGAACTCGGGGAGGGAAGAGTTATGCGACCAGAACGCACAGTCAGCATAAATGCGGCTGCAGCCCAAACCGTTTAGTTTGCATGTTTATTAGATAAGGCCCTCGGGCACAGTTATAAGAAATTAAATAAAATCAGTCTCATATCGACCAGCACACGACTCGTGCATTTATTAGTTTATAATTTTTGTCTTTTTAAAAAGACTCCAACCCGCTCCCGCGTTTTGACTAGGTAGGTAGGAATGGAGATTATTTTAGAAAATTGGAAGACCGTGTAATACTTTTCTTAACTCTTCCATGCCAAGAAAACTTAACGATTAAAATAAAAAGACAAATCTTAGTTTAAAGTCGTAGATTTGGTGCGGGAATATTAAAATGACACCCAAGAATGTGATTCTCAGAAAAAGGGAATGTCCATATTAGTTTTTCTTACTGCAGGTACCAAAATCACGCTACCTAACCCCAATCTCTGAGTATTTGGCTCTTTAAATCATTAATATGAGCTGTAAACATTGTAATCCTGACAATTAATTGACAAAATTTTACAAATTATTTTTAAAAAAAAATCACTTAATTTTTTATACATCTATCTATTTAGAAACCACAAAAATATGTACTTTTATAAGTTATTTAATTAAATTAAGTAAATGTTCTTTTGCAAGCCTGTGTGTTCTTTTTATTATTTAATAAAACTAATTGAGCATACAAAATGATAAATAAGGAAATCTTCAAAATAAACTTTCTTTTTTATTTATTAATCATGATCAGATATTTACATAATTCTTTCTTTTATTTACGTATATAGAATCTATATGGATAAAAAATTTAAGTATTAAATAATTTAAAAATAGATACTACAGAGACCTCCATGATTTGGCCGTAGCACCGAAGCCCTTAGTTAAATTATAGAACAGAAATGTTCTATTTATTGTTAAAAGCGTTTCTTTAGTAGCTTTTATTGAAATACTTGGATATTTTTTTAAGTATACCTATGTAAAGTATATTATACAAAAATTAGGACTTTATTGTCGGTTTTAGTTTTCACACATTAAGACATTAGTACAATCTTATATAAAAAAGAATATGCTTTACCTTAAAACAAATAACAGGATCCATTTCTCATGACAAGTCACGATGCGATTCAAAATTCCTTTGTTTTTGTGACGGTTCAATAACGCAGTGCACACTCCGACGCGGTTGTCGCTGACGTTCGTTCAGTTGATACGATACCCACTTTTCGAGCTTCTTTATTTTGCCGATTTGACGCAGATGAACCAGCATTGTTTTATCACTAACATCGAACCCTGCTCCTAACTCAGCTGTACTTTGAGATGGATCTGTTCCACTGCTTCCCTTTGAATCATCGTTATTAACCTTGGTCGTAGGTCGTCGTCCTTAAGATCGAAATTTCCAGAACGGAAGCGTTCAAACCATCGACGCACGGTGCGATCGTTTGTGGTTGAATTGATTGACTTGACTTGAATTGACACACTATTGAAATTGTGAGCTGTCTGACGTGCGTTGGTGCGGCGACCAAACTCATATTCAAAAATGGCACGAATTTCAAGACAATCACATGAACAAAATTTAGGTACAGAAAAACAAATGAAATACTGAATTTGAAATAGGGACATCGGAGCTATTAGATGCATTTTGTTTCGAAGCTAGTTCGAATTCGAAATAGAACAAGATATCGAAACTCAAAGTGGCCAGTAATAAAATCGGTCATTTCATAGGTAAGCACCTAACATTCAATTCGTATAAAAAACAATGTGTCTAGTCTTATTATCCTTCAATTATTGTTTCTTGGTCTATACTCAGTTAAAATCCTACTTCGAAGCTTAAAAATTAATAAAGTTTAAATCAATAAGTAATTTAAACTTCTTAAATACGGTAGTTGTGAGGTAAACCTGTCGTATAAGTTTTGAGTAGAAGAACAAGGAACTAGAAAAGTGTTGGAGTAAAGTTACATATCTTTATAAAAGAATGAATGAAAATTCTTTATTGCATTCCTGATATAACTAATTGATTAGGTATAATAATAATAATAATAATAACATATATAGAAGCAATGGGCGCCCTTAGCGCTAAATGCGATCTCTTCCAACGGACAGTGAAATTACTTAGAGGAAGATGTATATAGGCTATGCAATAAAGTGATAAAGTGGAATATAAAATATACATTATAAACATGATAATTTTGCATTATTATGTCTTGACCAAGAAAATAAAAACCTCGCCATGATGCGTAAAACTAATAGAACTAATATCTTCTACTGGCAACACTAACTAGCTATGAAAAAAGCAAATGTGGCGCCCTCAGAGCAAGTTTTTTATTTTTCTGGTCAGGCTACTATATGATAAATACGTATATACACATGAAGTGATGAACAAAGTAGAAGGAAAAAGTATAAAGATGCATAGGTACTTATTTACTGTACTTATTTAGGTACTTGTAATTAATTTATAATAATAATTACTGTACTGACATTAATTAATTAACATTAATTATATCTGAGAAAAGGGACCCCCTATTGATCTTAGCGCCAACTTTTTGATAAAGTTTTTTTTATGTAATAAAATCGACATCTAGCCACTCCATGTGGTTTAGGCGCATAATATGCAATTCACAAAATGTGCAATATTTTTTGTACAATCAGAAGCAGTTTTGTAACCATTTTTATCCCATTTTAAAGACACCACTATTGCATTGTACTGCACCACCATTTTCGGATTGTACATTTCGCGAATTGCACATTGTGCGCCTAAAGACTCCATATTCGTCGGACTAGACAGATTTTGCGCTTTATTGTGAGTCATACAAGTGCCAATTCCATTTCATTACAGCTCCCTGTCACAAATTATAAACTTCCAGTAGTTGTTGCTAGTTTCCACATCGGTCATTTAATGCGGTTACCGACAAAACAAAGTTTACGTACTATTCATAAATAATAGTCCCAGTGGTGTTTGGAAAGGAATGAGGAGGTATCGGGTATTTTCAGTAGTTTTCTTTTCTATAATGGAAAGGCGTTCGACGAGCAGACAAAGTTCACTTTGTGGTACAATTCGCCCATGGATTCTGCGACACATCTGTCAAAAATTAAGAAACGTTAGCACACCCCTGAATGTTTTTAATATTTAGGAATATATTTGGAGAAATATTGAGAGAAAGTATGAATGGATGACGAGTTTTCCTCATCTCATTACATCTCCCAATTCTCCTTTTAGGGGCACGTACTGCTTATTGTAACTCGAAGGAATTACCTATTGCAGTTCTATTGTGTTTTGCAGCAATCTTGCATTTGTACGATGCATTTACAGCGAAATTTATAGTGTATCGTTATTCGCCCGTCCCAAATATCAAAGATTTCGTGTTGCCAGACTAATTATTAGTCTATCACGCTATTAGCGTGTCGGATTTAATTAAATACAACCCCTGTGAATAAGTAGCTTACAGTAATCCTTTAATTGTCTATCTAGGAATCTTAAATGAGGGTAGGCGAGCGTGAAATATGCGGGTAGATACGAAATGGTAAATTGTTTCTCAAGACTGAGTATTTTGACCTCGATGAAGGTTTGGTTACAGATGCAAGGGTTGTGTGCTGATTACAAAAATATCTCATAATCATACCTGTTGGTCATAATGGCCACGAGGATATATAGACATAGACATTACTTTATTCCGACATAACAACACAACATAAATAGATTACACAACACAAAATAGATTTAAACAAACAATAAGAAAGGGACTCATTCCTACTTAAAGGGAAGAGGATAAAGGGAGGGAAGAGTTTGGATGTGCACTGCAATGCCGGAATCTGAAACAAATCTGTTTTCGTACGAGTATACTCGTATGTAAGTTCGGTACTGTAAGCGAGTTTATTTGCCCATGAACGTAACCATCTGCAATAAACACATTTTGAACGGGCAGTTTACATTAATTCGTCCTCCAAAAGTACGGCCGTCCGACATTTATGTCCGTTACGAAAAACCCGGTCCATTTGGCCGTCAAAGGCGAGATGGTTAACCCTATTTCACCGAACATTACAAGTGGGGTCGCGACGACCAGGGATTTGGGACAGGTAAGCGGCGCCCCGCCGGGACCTAGCTATCATTCTAACTTGAGCTGTGGTCTAAGCGACTAGCGTTTAGCGAGAAATAAAAATTTAGTAATTTATAGTCACCGGACCAGCGCTTACTTAGTTCCCAGGTTCCTAAACTAATATGATCATAAATTAAAAGCAGTTATTAGTGAAAATAATTTAAAATAGGTATAAATTAAATAAGTATAAATTATAATTTGTTCACAGATAGGTTATAATATCTTGGATGCCGATACCGCAGAACTTGTACCTATCTTGGACAACCTTTAATGGTTTTTAGATATAATTATGATTCATCCTTTTGTTTGTAAATTTGGTAATAAAAAAAAAAACTATTCATAGACAAAGTCTATGGTTTGGTTAGTAATTACAATATATTACAATATCATACTATGAGGTAGTTTCATCAGTGCTTCTTTAGTGCACAATGGCATGGAAATAGCACTTATTTTTTGGAAGAAAGTGGTGGGATGGAAAAGAAAACGGCCGCAAACTTTCACATTGTTGACATATTGTTGGCATATTAAAAATTCACCTGTAGCAAAATAGTTAAGCTTATCTCCAAGAGTGCAAGAGCCATGACTTGCAGGCAAGCTTGCCTTCACCACTCTTATAGCATACACGCAGACTCGTGACTGCACCACTTTTCTTGCATACAACGCAAAGACTGCATACTGCATAGGTACACCATGGTCGACAATATCCACTTGACACCATGTGGACTGTGTGCCCTTCTGCTGCCTTATTTCTATAAATTTTTATACAAGCAAAACGCATACAAGCAAGTTATGTCTTGTCTCGTCCATTTCTATAAAGTCAGAGTTCCTTTATTAATGGAATGAACTGCCTACTGAAGATTTTGTGCTAAGCTACATGGTGCTATTCACGAAGGCTGTGAATAGGATTCTGCATTTTTGGATTCAGGTGTTGTCCATCGGTGGCGGTTATCACTTATTATCTTGTGGGCCGCCTGGTCATCTGCCTGCTCTTATATAAAGGTCCTGCAAAATTAGTGTGAAATAATTTAATATGTCAATGAATACATCAAATCGATTATATCCAACTAAAAATTAACTTGTATGTATTACATGTTTCTATTTATTACATTCAAAATAAATAATTGGTGATTATTTTACTCGTGTATTATGCATAATACGTTCCGTAGTTCATATCGTTGAAGCGGGAGCATTCAAAGGTCAAAGACCTAAGCGGGTGAGTACCCGATATTCACCAACAATTATTTATTTTTAGTTTAATAAAAAAATCATAAAATACATGTTAATTTTTAGTTAGATATAATCATTTTAGTGCATCGACCAGTTTTTGTAGGACCTTGTATAAAAAATAATTTAGCTGTCTAATGGAGAAATTCTATGAAAAGACGAAATCGCTCATAGCTTGTGTCTAAGGGTTAAACACAGATGTTGACTTTTAAGGGAAGATTATTTAGGGTTTCTGCTGAAAGAGATTTGTTTCAGCATTTATGGAACAGAAGACATGTTTGAGGTCAACTAATATTCAATGGGAAGTGGGACGACCGCAATCACATTGACGATCCTAAACATTTGCCTACTATAGATGGAGATGGTCAAATCATGTTTAATGGAAATCCTATCTTTTGAATGAATGAAAACTTTATGTCAACATACGCAAATACGACATTTACATACCACTTTTTCATTTATACAAAATATACTCGTATATAACTTATCACTGAAATAACGCAAAACTTGAAACATGTCAAGCTGTGAATAGGATTTTGCAAGGTGCGCGCGCACCCGCATACCACTTGGAGTTGCAGGTGTCCACGGGCGGCAGTGACACTTGCCATCACGTGGGACCGCTTGCTCGTCCGTCCACTTGTCTATAAAAGAAAAACAAAATTTAAATGTGTTCTTGATTCCAACTCGTAATTGCTCCACATATAGAGAGCATCATATTAGGAAATTTTGTCCAATTTTTTTTTCACAACACTATATATATATATATATATATATATATATATATATATATATATAATCTGTACAAATTCACCAACACACACGCATTTTTTAACTTTAGTTTTTTATCCCCATGTATTATTTAGTTTTATATCACACACACGCACACTGCACCACTGAGTCCTGCGACAGATCCCCCCCCCCCGTACACCTACCCTAAATTGTAAAATTAAAAATATGTTACCTATGAAGTTGGAAGTTTTATATGGAAAAATACAAATACACTTTTTGTATGAAAATTATATATTTAATTAACCGAAGTACCTATTGTCCATTATTATCAATGCACTTTGCCATTTTAATAGAAGATGACTGATGCCTTTGCTATAGAACTCCTGGAGACGGGAATCGATGAATTCTCTGAAGGCATTTTTTGCCTCATTGGAGTTGAATATTTTCTTGTGTAAAGAGGTATCCAAAATCCAAAAAAATGGAAATCAGTAGGGGCAAGGTCTGGCGAGTACGGTGGGTGACGAAAGGTTCCAGTCGAAGCTCCTGTAACTTTGAGACTGTCTGTCGTGCAGTATGTGGGTGAGCGTTATCATGGAGAAGCAGTGGACTAGAGCGATTAACCAGACTCGGTTGTTTGATAGCGATGTTGTCCATCATCGTTTGCAGTTCTTCACAGTACACATCTGCATTAATTGTTGTGCCAGATATCAAAAAGCTGTAGTGGATAATATCGGCACAAGACCACAATACAGTCAGCATGAGCTTTATTTGACTCGGTTTACGTTTGGGACATTGCTTGGCCGTGTCTCTTGGGTTTAACCATTGTGAGACCGTTGACCATTGTGAGAGGCAAGGTCTGGCAAGTACGGTGGGTGACGAAATGTTCCAGTCGAAGCTCCTGTAAATTTGAGACTGTCTGTCGTGTAGTGTGTGAGCGAGCGTTGTCATGGAGACGTTTAGGACATTATTTAGCTGTGTCTCCTGAGTTCAACCATTGTGACGAACGTTTACGATTATCATACAGGATCCATTTCTCATCACAAGTGATCATCACAATACGATTCATAATCCTTTCATTTTTGTGCCGGTTTAGGAAGAAACGCTTCGACGCGTGTTTGCAGCTGACTCTTATACGGTACCCACTTTCCAAGCTTATTCAGTTTCCAGATTTGACGCAAATGAATCAATATTTTTATGTCATTTACTCCGAAGGCTGCTGCTAATTCAGACGTGATTTGAGATGAATCCGCCCCCATTATTGCTTTCAATTCATGCGTTTGTTAGCGGTGTTTGGTTCGTACACATCATTGATATTGCGTGGCATCTGTGCTGAGTTGCTGCCACGACGGAACTCATATTCGAAAATAACCCGAATTTACATGGTCGCAAACACAACGATACCAAAGCAAAAAGTCGTTTGACGGAATAACAAATGATTAAGGGATTTTGAAAAAGAATGTCATAGCTTTAAATTGAAATTAACGCAAGATAAGTAAGTTTAAAGTGGCCACTATGAATAAACGGTAATTTCATAGGTAAGGCCTTAATACCACATAGTAGAATCTTGAAGCCATAGGCAATAGGTTTATATATTGTTTATATATTTCAGTTATTTATTTCTCTGTTTTGCTGTACTCATCTTCACAAAAATAAATTAATATTTTTTGTCCATAAAACTCATGTTTGTCCACTGGTGGATATAGGCATCTCCCAAGGCTCGCCTCCACTCATGATTTCCCGATCTTCTCATCCACTATCCTGCCACCACCAGCGAACTTCTTCAAGTCTATTCGCCTGGCCGGAGCGCGTCCCACACTGCGCTCACCAGTCCATCGAATCCATTCGAGAACTCGTCTACCCCATCAGTCAGCGGTCCTGCGGCAAATATGACCTGTCCATTACCACTTTAGCAAGCTGATTGCACGAGCTGTGGCGGTGACCTTAGCTCTTTGGTAAGACGAAGTTCGTAAATACAACAAATAGAAAGGTTATTTCTGTGTTTCTTCACTATACCATTAATTTCACCGTTACTGTGCCACCGCTTTATGACGCCGCTTTTACTCTTACCCTTTGTTATTATTTATAGCGTCAAAGATCCAATTTCGCCTGTATGCATTGTGTTCAAATTCCAAGACTTCTGCCCGAGACTTGAATTCACGGCGCTTGTTCTAGGTACCACGACTTCACTCTATAGCTACCTCTAACAAAATGACAAACTTCTTCATTAAGTCTCGCTCAATGAAACAATCAAGTTTCATTAAGTTCTCCACGGGTTTCTGGAGTTACAACTTACTAACAATTTCTCATCGCGAACCTAATATTTGCTGTCAGAGCTAGAACAGCTCTGTTAGTTATAGACCATTTATTTAACTATCTATCTAGAAAATTAACAAGTGACCTGCTTTTAGATAGCATAGTTACGTGAATGCATCGCAGGTCCATACTCTCAAAATGACAATGTTGCGCCTCAACTGTAACCAGCCCTTATATCGTCCACTGCTGGACAAGGGATTTTTTTATGTAATTGCCCTTTAAACCTTTAAAGGGCACGCTTTCCAACTAAACTTGGAGATGGTGTAGTTCCTTTGTTGCGTCATATACCTATTAGTACTTTATATACCACTAGCGACCCGCCCTCGGTTCGCTTCGGTTTAGAAGTTTTTTTTTTATTTTTTTTTTTTCAAAATTTCAAAATAAATAATAGCCTATATTAAACACGGATAATGTAGCTTCCTACTTGTGAAATATTTTTTGAAATCGGTTTAGTAGTTTTTGAGTTTATTCGTTACAAACATACAAAAATACAAATCTTTCCTCTTTAAAATATTAGTATAGATACTGTATTGTAAGAAAAGCTCATGTTTCAACCTATGGGGATACAGAGTTTTAAATCAGTTTAGTAGATTGAAAATATTTTATAGTACAAGGGATTTTATAATTTTCCGGGTAATTCAGACTGTCGATGGGACAAGTCATGAGTTCCTTAACTCGGGTAATTCGAGATGAAGTCATTGCCAAGTCGGATTGGCGCGACTCGACAGCCCAAGTAATTTCCACTCGAACGAATTAAAATTTTAAATAAAATTATCACAATTTAAACTTATTGGCTGGTTAAAATTCAAACTTTTTTATAGAATCGATGGCAGACGAGCGGGCAGGCTAACATGATCACCGCCGTCAATGGGCACCTGCAACACCAGGGGGTGGAATCTATTCAAGAACTCTTGAAGAACTCCATATCGTAGTTGGCAGTTCATTTCACAATCTTCGGCCGATTAAAAAATTAAGATGGCTGCCATTCAGGATGTGGAAGAGAGGTAAGAGTAGGTAGGAAGGTTTTTGTCGATAAAAATATGTGTATGACAATCCGTTAAAATATTGTTAAGCACTCCCCTGACATACTGCATATGGATATTTTTTATTTATCATTTTAGCGTACGAGTGTATCCTCTTTGGTAACTGTTAATGTATGGCATAATCTATACTATATAATAAAGAGAGATTGCGAATTTTCTGAGTTTGTGTGTATGTGGAGGGTAATCTCCGGAACCACTGCACCTATTTGAAAAATTCTTTCACCATTTGAAGGGTACATTATTCCAGATGGACATAGGCTATATATTATGTGCAAAAAAATTGCCGGGCACAGCTAGTTGAATATATTTTTTGATTGAAAAATCATATTTAATTCTGCTAAAAGTTTTACATTGCACTAAATGGAAAAGATTATTTTGGAAATACGAATACATTTTTTATTTCACTTTGTTCGAGTAAAAGTACTCTTTTGTTATAAGTATTATATTTGTGTCAGCAATTTATAATTTCTGAACAAAAATATTTTTGTTAAAATATTGAATATCCTCTCGTCCGTTTTAACAGTACAATATCACTGATTAAATAATTGCATTGCATATAATTGCATAGCATGGTTTGACTCCTCTCAGTAAAAGTCCACACTCAGTTATAACACTTTATATTTTATGTGAAAGGCAAGATTTACGATAAAGATACGATAAGATAAAGATATATAAAGAAAGAGCATTAAAAACTGAACACTTGGATATACGGATGGTAAAACGAAAAAAGAGAAAAAATAATAATGGCAGACGTAAAGAATAAGACGACGTAAGACGTCATGACCAACTAGATGTCGATCTAGTTGGCTGGCAATCTAATTGGCTTTGGCCGGCGGGTTCCTACACTTCGAAGTATTAAGTCCGCCTTTTGTCACACTGTGCAATAAAGAATAATTCAGTATAAGTATGTATAATGCCGGTCGGCCATCTTTGTATTTCAAACAAACACGAAGAGATGATGCTTAAAAAAAGAACTAAACGTTTAAACACACTTCACTGTCCCAGTTTGTTGTGTTACATTGTAACCACTCCGAGTTATATTCATCTGTCAGCGATCGGTTACAGCCGGAAATAATAAAATAGCTTACAGGCATTATTTAATTAGTAGTACACGTTGAAAATTTTAGTACAGATGTGTCAATTTATATATATATAGTATTTACTTCCGCCTATGTCAGTCACGCATGTGTATTCACGGTGTTTGTAAAGCCATGTCAAAATTAATTTGTCATTGTTCTAGGTCGATAGACAGATGTTCAAGTCAGCTCTCATGACGAGGATCGAATGTAGTAATCAATGAAAGTGTAACAGCGAAATGATCAGCTAATTATTGTAACGATTGACGATCACTCATGTCTTATACAATAGTGTGCAATTAGCTCCACATATGTCTACATAGCCGATTATACATTTGATAGATTTTTTTTATTTCACACACACGTGATTATTTCTTATTCTAAAAGTCATTAAAAGAAATATATAAGCAAATAAAAAGAAAACAAATTAAATCAAGGCGATAAAAATGCGGGGCCCCATGTGTGTCGAAAGAGTATCCGTCTCACCACAAGGTGTATACCGTAAAACAGCATACATCGCTGATTTTCAGACGGAACCAAGACGCGTGAACGGGTGTAAACAGCGGTGTACGCCGTTGAACACATTTTTTGTACCTATAAGATGTGTAAATAAATATAATGTAAATCATAAATTATGAGAGTGAGTGATCAAATATAATGTGCATATTGCATTACAATATTTAAATAGAGAAGATAAACACCTATATATAGATATACATAATATATAGAGATATAGACAAATATATTTACCTACTTTTATGCTGCAATATAGTAATACCTCAAACAGTCAAATATTAGTTGCAGTACAAGTAACCGTTACCGCAGTGGTTCGGCAACATCAAATAGCACCATACAATCTCTGCCTGTGGGTGTCGTAACAAGCGGCTAAGGCAGGGTTTCTTAACCTTTTTGTAGTCACGGACCACTTTCAAAATTTCAAAAATCTGACGGACCCCTTCTAAACTTAATTGTAGGGAAAGAAAACAAGGCAATTTGAAAAAAAAAAAAAACTTTTACTCACGTCACGGTTGTTAGTGAGACGTAGCTCCTCCGCTGCTTAGCGGTGACCAGCGAGCGCTCGAACGAGTGAGTGATAACCTACCTACATTTTTAGATGGATTACGCGCAGTATTCATTGTCTTCATATCTGACATGGACCCCCAGCACTCCTGCCACGGACCCCAGGTTAAGAAACCCTAAGGTAAGGAATAACAAAGCCGCTGCAAGCCCTGGGAACTACACCACCTCTAGAAGGATAGAGTCGTCAACCCGCTTGGCCAGTGTTTAAGACCATACATACACCATTGTGAATTAGGAGGCCCATATCCAGCAGTATATGTGAAGAAACATGTAATCTGGTGAAAGAGCAGTCTTTTATAGTCTGTAAAGATTTTATTAAATACATTGACAATAGATTATCCCACCAGAAACAATTGTCTATTATTGTTCAAGTATCTTGTTCCAGCCATCCAATTACGTCACATTTTGTTTACAGTGTTCCCAACTGTGTTTACTGGGTAAACAAGTCATGAACAACAGTTGCTTCCAATGTTAATTATGTCTAAGCAAATATGCAGCTGCACGACCTGGATGGAGATATTAATTTGAAATTTACGTACAACAGGCTAGCTTTGGATATTTGTTACAGCAAACCCTACGAGAGTGATCAAGGTGTAAATGTATGTGTGATAGAAAAATTAAAAACATTAGCCTTCGTATGTGACGCCCTCATGTCAGATGGAGCTACGACTAGAAGAAGGTCGCTGGTGGTAAGTAAGATGCGAAAAGCCGAAGATCGCATTTGGAAGCGACTCTTGGGAAAGGCTTATGCAGCAATGGAGAACCGTATACTGGTGATAAAGTATATATATATATATATTCTATGTATATTTTTATGTATATTGATTGGCAGGATTGAAGTTTGAATTCTAAGCATTATGATATAGATTATTAGAAAAGCTAATACATATACCCAAATGCCATTTAAATATAACAATACATACTCGTATGTACATACAACAAAAACTGTAGGTATGCTAAGATGTTAGGAATCGATTCACGTTAATATTTTCAAAAGCGTGAAATTCAATATTTTTATTGTCACACAAATACAGAAGAAGAAAAAGTATATGTAATATTAAATACGACATTTTCCTTTTATACCACAATGCAATATATTTAGGGCAAGTAGCTGCTAAAGTGTGTTCCCGTTTCGTTAAGTGACATTTGGTAAACAGATTATTGTAATTACGTTATGTTGGATGAGTTATTCAATTAAATCGTCCTTACTTCGTCTATATAATAACGAAACTCTTAATACCTACCGGGATTAATATCTTATATTTATTCTAAGATTTCTAAGGCCATACCTACATCTCTCATGCACAAGGAATGGTAGGAAGGTATGGTAGGTGTGCGGGATACGTATGCACTAACACGCAGTAGAATGCTAGTGTCTGTACTCCGCACCAACTGGATCGCCGGGGGGTGTGGACTGTATAATAGGTTTTTCCGTGTCTTGAATAAAACAACAAGGCTTGTTCTTCAATAGAGCCGGGGTAGCGCAGAGGTACTTGTTCTTCTTCTTTGTTCTTGTTGTTGTCGGAGTGGATGCCGCTGCGGAAGTGAAGTTGACCGGAAATGGTCCGCCTTTTATTCTATTTATTGGGTTCCTCAACCTCTGACTAGTTGCGGGATTCACCCACCACCGGTCAACGACGGGCCTCCCCTCCACTTGTCCATGCATGTACCCCTCCCGCTACCCGCGGGGAATCATTTATTTTCCTTATCGCTAACACGTATTTACATTTTTGATAAGATCCTAGTATGTCCTCAATTACACTAATGACCAACGATTCACGCCGAGACATACTAGGGATCACTCCCTTATTACCATATTATATACATAAAAACTTAACAACTATTTGCGAAACTATATACATGTTTGCCTAAGTACCCTAGCCTTTTCGTCGTCAACAGTAGGTATGGAATGGTATGGTAGGAATGGAAGGACTGAAGGAATGGTACCGGTTTACGGTTATGATATACTCCTATAAACCAGCAAGTATCAAGATATTTATTGTACCTACACTATAAATTCAACTATGTACTATTAAAAAATATTATCGTGTAGGTATATAATTTCTATTTTTTTTTTTTTTTTTTTTTTTATCATTGTAAAGGGCTTTGTCGCACATGCGATTATGCCGCCCTGGTTAGGTACACAATCAACTTAGGATAATCTTATTATAGCTAGTTTGTAAAGAGTTCTAGCTGTGCTTGATAGAGGCTCAGCCAGAACACTATTACAGTGACCTACATCCATAGACCTACTTACTGATCTATTTCTAAAACCATCGTTGCGGACGCACTCCATTAATATGTGATAGACATCGTCGACGGTGTTGCACAATAAACAATTTGCAGTCGTAGATTTTTTCATTAAATGTAAAACCTTATTGCATGGAATGTGTCCGGAACGAAGTCTTAGCGCGATGACAGTATCTTGTCTATTTAAAATCTGATTATCAATCCACGGTGAGCTCAAAGGATGTGGTTGGATCGTTTTGTACCAAATTCCTTTTTCTTGGGACCTCTCATCAAAGTACTCCTTCCAAAGAGAATAGCAATCCTGTTTAATTTTTGGAATAAAATTAGTAAAGTAAGGGGAAAAGTTTAGAGGTATTCCATCTGATATTGCTTGCTTGGCTAGTGTATCAGCAGTCTCATTGCCCTCCAGGCCAACATGTGATGGAATCCACTGAAGTACTATGTTCTTTCCTAGAGTTTTTAGTTTCAAAATAGTGTCTAATATAGTGTAGGCTATCGGGGTTCCTCGAAATATCGAGGTACACCGAGCCACGTGTTGGAGCGCGCTTTTGGAGTCTGTCAATATTACAACATTTTCGTGTCGTGTTGATTCGACATATGACAGAGCTTCAGCAATAGCTATCAGTTCGGCTTCCATTATACACACATTAGCATTTATTTGAAATTTGACAGGAATTTTTGCATCGGCGTCATAAAAGGCGGCTCCTATTCCTTTACTTTCCTTCGATCCGTCTGCAAATATTTTTAAAAAAGTGTCATATTCTGAATTAATAAAATCACAAAAAAGGTTTTTTAAACTAACAGGATTGTATTGTCTCTTTGGTTTGGACATAAGATGGGCATCATGTTTAATGATTTTAGAAATATCCACATTACTGACCCATGTATTGAGTGAAAACATATCTAATTTTTTACTGCAAAGAATGTTTAGTGTGTCTAGCGAGTTATGAACCTGAATTAACAATGGAATTTTTTTGTTATACCAATATCTAGAGTTATTACATAATATAGATAGTTCAGCAAAGAGGTTTATGGAAGCGTTTGTGCTCAAGGATTTAGTTTTTAGCCAGAATTTACCGGCCAGAAACCGACGTCGAAGGTATAATGGCTGTAGGCATAACTCGCTTTCCATCACGTGAATAGGCGTCGTTTTAATGTAACCACCTACCACTCTCATGACCTGATTTTGAACTTTATCTAATTTTGCCAGGTGGGTTTTTGCACTATTGTCATAGAAAAAACTCGCATAATCTATACGGCTTCTGATTAAAGATATATATAAATTTCTCAAATATTTGGGGTGCACACCCCAGCTAGATCCAGCCAAAACTTTAAAAACGTTTATGTGTTTAAGCACTTTTTGAGACGTTTCGTTGATATGTCTTCCCCACCTAAGCGAACGGTCCAGCCACATTCCAAGATATCTCACCGAGTCGACAACTTCTAATCTTATATTATTAATTGTCAAATCAACTGAATGTTTTCTATAACCTCTGTGAAATATACAAATTTTGCTTTTATTTGGGGAAATTCTGAGATTGAGAGAATCAAATAAATTGCATAAAATATTTAGTGTGTTTTGTAACTCTGCGGCAGATTGACTAACGTTGTGAGAGGTAATAAAGAGAACATAATCGTCAGCATACTGCGAAAAAGATATAGTACTAGGTATTGATTTACCTACATAGATAGTTGCTATATTAAATAACAATGGGGATAAGGGACAACCTTGTGCCAAGCCTCTTCTAGCTATTCTAGTGACATTATGATCAGTACAGTCGATTGTTAAATACCTCTCTTTAAGAAACTCCCACAAATATTTACAGTATCTAGCTCCAACACCGAGTCGGTCCAAGGTCAACAAAAGACTGGTAACGTCCACATTGTTGTAAGCGCTATCTATATCAAGGAAACATCCGATAGTTAATAGATCTTTTGAGAAACCGATTTGTATTTTCGATATTAATGAATTTAGATTGTCAATGCAGGAGCGTGCTTTTCTAAAGCCTACAGTCTCTTCAGCAAAGACACCTGTATTTTCCAGAAACCATTCTATTCTTCTGTTAATGATGGAGTGGAAAATCTTACACAAACACGATATTAAGGAGATAGGTCTCATTGCGAGAATACTTGAAGGATCCCGGCCTGGCTTTGGAATTGGTACGATGCGAATTCGACGCCATTGTACAGGTATAAAATTCAATGAAAAGAAGATGTTATAAAGTTGGAGCAGAATATCTTTAGCTATTTTCGGAAGGTTTTTAATCATCGAAAATGAGATGTCATCGCAGCCAGGTGCAGTGTCTTTATGTTTGATACACTTGTCGAATTCCTGTCTAGTAATATCAATTTCTAACTTATTATTCTGCGAGGAAAACGTAGGAACCGGAGGACATGTAAAGTCTGGGGTGAGGTTACAGAGTAAATTTTCGGCCAGTGTTTTATCAACGTGGACTTTGGGCGTACGATATCCTTTCAGCCACCTCATACGACGCCACATGTCGCTAGCCGACGTAGTACCATCCACAGATGAACAAAACTTGCGAAATCCGTCATTTCTAGCATTTCTTATTAGCCTCTGAGCCTCACGGGTTTTATCTTGTAATATTTTTAATTTGTCCGGGGTTGGGTTTTTTCGAAAATAAGATAACGCTAATCGTCTCTCTGCCACAGCTTTAGATAGATTTTGGGACCAGTAAGGTTTTGGTACAAACTTACTGCAGGGATTTTGACTAAACTTATAATAAGGAATACTTGCATCCGCCGCTCTATTGATAATGTCCAAAAATAAGTCATAGGCTTCTTGGGTGTCGGTAGGTAATGTAACCTCAGCAAGTTCTTCTTCAATAAATTGGCTATAGGCCCTCCAATCAGCTTTTTTGAAATTTCTTTTTCTTGCTAATTGTGACATAGCCTTGTAGGAAGTGGATAATTTGATCATCATGTGGTCACTGCCTAAGGACTCGCTGGTAACTTTCCAATCGAATTTTAAAGATATGTCAGAAGAGGCTATAGATATGTCAGGCGCGGTTTTCTGTAAAACTCCACTTACTAGTTTTATTCTAGTCGGTTTCCCATCGTTCAAGGTGACAAAATTATTGTCTATCAATGAGTCAAAAATCTGAGTACCTCTTGAATTTGTTTTGGTGGACCAATTCGGGTGGTGACCATTGTAGTCTCCCATCATTAAAGTTTTTGAATGGGTTATAGAAAACACTGTATCCCAGTCATTTTGGGAAGTCTGGACGTGTGGTGGGCAATAAATTGAAATAACGTCTTGAATATACTTACAATTAAAAATTTTAACATGAATGATTTCAATACCTTGATTAAGATGTACTGCTGGGCATAGTTGGGCTTTGATAGATTTGTGAGTCAATATGGCGACACCTCCGTGTGAGTCAGCCCTATCGCGGCGAAATACATTGTAGTCCTTTACACTAAAATTACAGGTAGAATTTAACCATGTTTCGCTTAAAGCAGCAATGTGAATTTTTTCCATGAGCAAAATTTGTTCAAATTCTAATTTTTTGGGTAATATACTCTGTGAATTCCATTGCAGGATATTTATTTTGGTTGTATCATCCATTATTAAAGATTTTTCCTAAGAAAGAGAAATCTTTAGGTATATTGCTAAATATCCAAGTTATTGCCCACTCCACGGAAGTTTGAACTACGGACATGATTTTTTCTTGTAAGGTATCATTTCCCGCAAATAGAATATATTTGAGCTTAGCTAACAGCCTATTAAATGAATGGTCAATTCGTGGTCGCTCATTACACTCATGTTTTTCCCGCTGATTGTCAGATACGTCTCCTTGGTCGGTGTCCTCCTCAATATCCCCGGCACATTCCTGTAAAAGGTGATCTTCAAACTCTGATAAGATTTTCTGCTGTTTTTTCTTCTTGGGTTTTTTACTTGGTTCTCCTTTCTTATTCTCTAGCCGTGCTGGAGTTGCATTTTCATTTGGAGTGGACGTAAGTTCTTTATTTAGTGTTGGGCGAGCTGCTGTTTGGGCGTATGTAGTCTTCGACTGTAGCGCGGGTGTAGGCATTGCTGGAGTCGATGTCAACATGGTTGCTTCATCCTCAAACGTAGGCCCAGGTGTAAGGCCATACATGTCCAATGCTTTTCTATAGGAAACATTATGTTCACACATGATATCTCGTATCTTCTTTTCTTTGATGAAAGCCGGGCAAGTTTTGTCCAATGCCATGTGATTATAAGTGCAATTGGTACATTTGAATGAGGTAGTCTCACAGTTATCGTGTTTCCCACCGCATTTAGGACAGTATACCCTCTTAGATGGGCACATCCTAAGTGTATGTCCGTATCTCCAGCATCTTGAGCATTGAGTCACCGGGAAAACGTATGGTTCAACTAATACTCTCATATCATAGATGAGTACATACGGAGGCAGCGATGAGCCTTGAAATCCTATTCTCCATGTTTCGCTTTCCGTCCAGCCAGAGCCTTCTCTTTCTCTCCGTTTCAGTCTCCTCAAATTAATGACATCAGTTGAACACGACATGCATTTACGTAGTTCCTCTTCCGAGATGTCCAGGTCGATATTCTTTATGACACCGTAGGATAATCCTACTTCAAAAGGACGTTGGAATCTCCATCCCAATTCCTTAAAGTGTTCACAGTTAACTAATTTTTCCGCGTATTCAACATTGTTAAACTGAACAATAATTTTAAAGGGGTTCACATGCCTTACTTTGGTAATGTTCTGGATGTCTTGGCTCTTAAATAATTTTGCGAGTGCAAATTGTTTAGGGAGCATATCTTTGCACGTAACGCATATTTCCGTAATCCCTCTGACTTCTCTAAATCTCTGTTTTCTGCTTTTGACTTGGTTCCATTCATCATCTTCTCTCGCTCTTTTCGTCGCTCGTGTAGTATATTGATATGAATTGAACAATTGAACACCGTCAAATAAATATGCTGAATGCTGAATAATTTATTGCATTTTGTTGTTGGATACATTGCCACATTAAATCAATAATATATTTGATTTATAATAAATAGTCGTGTGGTGCGGGCCGGTTTTATCTTTGCAGATTAAGGAATGGATTGGGAAAATGGGGAGGGATAGGATGGAATGGTTTATTATTTGTTTGCTTATATATGTTTTAATGACTTTTTAGAAAAATAATAATCAAGTTACGCGATCACCTGTTAGTGTGAAATATAAATCTATCTATCTATGTATCTACTTGTTTCGGTAGTGAGTGAGACAGCCAGAGATATGTGAGCATGTATCTTATCCGCGATACATGCTAACATCAGTCCGGACTGACAAACGTTGAAACGGCTCCGGATACGCTGCCTAGGATAGGATAGGATAGGAATGAGCGATGGCATATCTCAATCACTATCAAAACACGTACTTAATTGGAGAAATATGATAAACATGAGCAATGCAATACATTTAGGGTAGTCTTTTGTGAGAGAGGAATAATGTGGCCAGTCGAGTGCGTCCAATAATTGATTCTAGTTCCTTAGAACTGGCAGTCATTGACCACGGTTGGTGTGACCTAGCCGAAACGTCGACTAAATTAAAAATGGTTAAAATAGCCGGATAAGACTGGCTTTTTATTGTTCCCAAATGAAACTTACCGAAATAGGAACACACCGTCTTCCCCCGGAACACAATAATTCTACTCACAGAGGTTTATTATTACCTTCCTACCTTACTTTATGACTACAATCCGCTATTAATCATGACTTTCTTTTGATCATTCCCCACAGTGATGTAATATCACGTATATTACAACATAATGCTGTTTGATTTGTTTGGAAGTAGCCCTATACTTTTATATACCTACTTATTTTATTATAATCGTGCTATCTCATTTATTTACTAGTACATAGTAGGTATCGTAAAAGTCGTAAAAGTACCGTGGGCGTCTTAAAATGGGTCTAAGGAATAACGACAAGCCCAGAGGAACTACACCTACTCAAAAGTTTGTGTAGTCAACCCACTTGGCCGGTATGGCGTTCAAATTCAAATTCATTATTTGCAATGTGAGTCTAATAGATGGTAATTCATCACTGTTAGAAAACCGACTATGTACCTTTTTTCCCGCCTCGTCCTATTCTGCTAAACTTGGCAACACTGACAGTTCGATGTCCGTCCGCGAGTGCGGTCGTTACGCTTAGACTCGATAAATCAACTAAAATCAAAAATAGTAGTGTAGTGAGAATGTTACTGAACCAGCTCATAACCCACAACGAGGTGCCGCGGGGCTGGAGACAAGCATTCGCCGTCCGGGGCTGGAGACAAGCATTCGCCGTCCTGTGAGTACTTACCTCTCCCCTTTAGCATAGTCGGGAAATGGTTGGGTAGTTTTAGAAACCTAGTTTATGTAACAATCACATTTGACAGAATTAACGTGCAAAGCTATAGGTAGTATTAGAAATTACGTTTAGGTAGGCGGTAGGCTCGATCCGTAAGTTCAAAGTTATTCAGCGAGCTATGGAGAGAGCCATGCTCTAGGCCCAGGGTTCGAAACGAAGACATCCGCCAAAGAACCAAAGTCGCCGACATAGCTCGTAGAATCGGCTTGTTGAAGTGGCAATGGCATATTTGCCGCAGAACTGACGGCCGTTGAGGAAGACGAGTCCTCGAATTGAAGCTACGTACCGGGAAGTGTAGTCGGGGACGTCCTCCGGCCAGGTAAACTAACGACATTCGCCGGTGGTGGTTGAATGAGAAGAGCCGAGGATCGTATGTGGTGGCGAGCCACGCGAGAGGTCCTATATCCAGCAGTGGAGAGACAGCCTTATGGTATGGTATGGTATTAGATTAATTACAAATTGCAATTGATATAATTTAAAATGTAATATATAATTTACATTTTCTATATTGTAAATAATTATATGTCAAACGTCAAAATATGTCATAAAATGGTGAAATCAAAAAGTATGGAAACATTTTATAACAATTATGTCAGTACATATATCTATATAAGGTCGATTATTTTCACTTTTTAAGGATTGTCAAATGAAACTAACTATATTGTGTTGCTTCGGTATACAAAGAAACGACATATACCTAATGTTTATTCTTCAATCCTTTCTACAATCTATTATTTACAATAGTCTTACTGATCTTGACCTACAATTTTGACAGTTCGCACGATTGTCTTCACCTCACGCCATCCCATATCCTACACTGTTTTACCGACACTATGATAGTCCTACCGACAGCGCGGAGCGCGGCAAAACTCAAATGAAAGAAATATATTTTCTTTACGTCTATATTTATAATAGCGACAGGAGGAACTCATCATTTGTTTCGCAAATATTTGTTTTCATTTGAAGCAGAATTACATTCATGCCATGCACCTACCGAAAACCATTTTGTTACATTTTTTCCAAAAAAATACATATGCGCTCAAACGAATTACTTTTGACACTCAAACCAGCTATTACCGGAACTTCATAAATATTGCTAGTGCGGTACGGCCTCACGCTACGCGGTGAATGGCGGGACGCGCGCCCGCCTCACCCCGCACACCCCAATACTGACCTGTCGCGATCGCTCCGCGCACCAATTGTTAGGTATTTAAACTGTGTTTGTGTAAAAGCTTTGAGCGTTTTATGACCATATATCCCACACATCCATGAGGAGACTTATGAAGGTTGTTCACAACCCTATGAATGCCCCTACAATTCTTTTTTCAACACGTTGACCTTTAAGTCTTGTGAGAATTATAAATGAAGTTTCTTAGAAAATTAAAATTAAACCATTTCATTTTAAGGGGAACAGGATGAGCTTATTTTTATAGAAAAAGGCGGCAGACGAGCATACAGTCCACCTGATGGTAAGTGGATACTGTCGTCCATGTCGTCCGCGATACATGGCAACATCAGTCCCCGGATGCGCTGCCTTTGCAGATTAAGGAATGGATTGGGAGAAAGGGTTGGGAAAATGGGGATGTATAGGATGGGACAGGAATGAGCTCTGGCATATTTCACTCACTAACGAAAAACGTACGTACATTGGGAAAATACGATAAAGTAGGAAAGTAGACTGCATGTCAATGTAGTCTTCTGGGAGAGAGGGGTAACGTGGCCAGTCGAGTGGACCCTATTTTCTCCTTGATTTATGGCAATAGGGCGATTTCTTTTAATATGTTAGAGATACTTATGTACCATGAGCATGTCCCTACGTTTTGATTAATTGTTTATTATAGGAGCTAGGACTTGCTCTCCAAAAATAAAAAAAATGCCCCATTATAACTCTGCAAAGACGACCAGTGAGCAAATTTAACAGCATTTAACAAAATGTAAATCATAGAGACATAGAGACATAGAGAAACTATTAAAGAGACTAATGTAAATCAGAAAAGAAAATATGTATCGATCCATCTTTGAAGGAGAACACAGGGGAATACGAAAGCTCTATTTTCTAGGGTTATTATAGGTATTACAGCTGGAAGTGCAACTGTCGCTTTCTCTCAAAGAATGTCTATATCCATATAATATAAGAATATCCGCTTCCCTAAATCAATAATAAGCCAGACAAAGGTTAGAAAAACTTACAAAAGTAATTCCTGTATTGAGATTACCAATAAGTGTTTTACTCATAGGTACCCCCGAGAGGCCCTTGACCCTTGTCTAAGGATCATACTTAAGGGTTTCTCAGATGAAACGAGATTTGAGGTAAATGTAGATTTTTGTAGGAGAAAACATATTATTAATTATTTTCAGTACCTATCACTAAATAATTATAATGGCTTGTCGTTTGTGAACAAAGACAGACTGCAATAGTTAAATTTTTAATTTTGGTTGACTGGTTAATTTTTTCTGTTATTCGTTGTTTCAAGATTATATTGCGCCATCTACCTATTTTTTTTGATATTGTTATCTGTTTTCTCCTTACCACCCTAGGGTTACCTATGAGAGATCGCTTTGGCAATAAGGGTGCCTATTGTATTTTCGTGTTACTTACTTATACTGTTTGTGCAACATGTATTGGTGTACAGTAAAGAATTTATATATCTATGTCAGGGTTCATAAAAATCCGATATTTATAATAAATATCAAAATATCTGATATATATCGGATATATGTCACGTATATAAATAACAATCTTAAAAAACTTTTAAGTTAAACGGTTTTATATTTTATGTGCACTGAAAACTACGTGTAGCCCTTTCATTTGATACCCATATTGAGGGGGTTAAGGAAAAATATGTAATCCGCCATTTTGTATCGGCGGCCATCTTAGATTTATAATGTTATTGATTTTATTATATTGTATTGTCATCTAAATTAAATGTGTGTACCAAATTTCAGATCAATCTGACAACGGGAAGGTGCTTTATACAGTTAAATTTCAATTTCTAATTTTGACCCAAATAAATAAACAAATAAATTCCGTACGGGTCGAGCTAAATAAAACCGTTTAAAAAGACGCGAATTTCATTGTGTGGTTTAAATGTGTCAAAATTGTTAAATGAAACTATGAGTTTCATTAATAGACTTATTTATTATAATACTAAACAAAAAATTAGAGTAAAATTAGAGTGACAAAATAATTTAGTGTGAGATTAATAATAGTGTGCGGGATACGTATGCACTAACACGCAGTAGAATGCTAGTGTCTGTACTCCGCACCAACTGGATCGCCGGGGGGTGTGGACTGTATAATAGGTTTTTCTTATCTTGAATAAAACAACAAGGCTTGTTCTTCAATAGAGCCGGGGTAGCGCAGAGGTACTTGTTCTTCTTCTTGTTCTTGTTGTTCTCGGAGTGGATGCCGCTGCGGAAGTGAAGTTGACCGGAAAATGGTCCGCTTTTTATTTGTTTATTGACATCTTCAACTTCCGGCTAGTTGCGGGTTTCCCCCACCATTTGTCAAGGACGGGCTTCCCCCACCACTTGTCCATGTATGTACCCCTCCCGCTACCCGCGGGGAATCATTTATTTTCCTTATCGCTAACACGTATTTACATTTTTGATAAGATCCTAGTATGTCCTCAATTACACTAATGACCAACGATTCACGCCGAGACATACTAGGGATCACTCCATTATTATCAAATTATATACATAAAAACTTAACAACTAGTTGCGAAACTATATACATGTTTGCCTAAGTACCCTAGCCTTTTCGTCGTCAACAAATAGTCTGTCGGATTAATAATAATAATAATCAACATTCAACTAAATTATAATTATAATCTTTAGGTTGGATCATTGGCAGCGGCCACTTCGGTCGCTTCGCTAAAAATAATTAAAATTGTAAGTACATAGTTTCTTTTGTCAAAGGTACGATCTGCCAAAATTCTAGTTTTGACGATAAATTTCAATTGATATATATCGTGATCATATCGTGATCGTGATATATATCAGCGAACCCTGATCCGTCTATATTTAAATAAAAACGTATTCGTACGGTCGAAACAAATATACAATTATTACTACAAGCTACAAGAAAATACAGAAAAGAAGTTTCCAGAAAATGTCACACTTTTACTTTCGTTAAAAATAAGAACTACCCCTGCATTTGTGACCACATAATTAAAAGAAATATTGATCATACTATACCATTCCATCAGCCTATGTCTCTCCACTACTGGATATAGGCCTCTTCCGAAGCTCGCCACTGCACACGATCCTCGTACCACGTTTACGTACCACAGTAAAGCGACGTGTATTTAAAAAATAAATTAAAAATTGTAAAGTATAATAAAATATTGAGCATTATTGGGCGAGGCAACAGAACTTGTAGTCGAATATTATACCGAGTTAATATTTACTGTATTTGATAAAATATACAATAAATATATTTTGAGCACATGCTAAACTCGATGTTTTGTAAGGTGGTACCTACTTTCTTTCTGAAATTGATGAATGCACTATCGAAATTAACTTAAATATATATCGGATACATTTTAAAAATGTGTATGGACAATGGATATAAATAATGTAAGTATTGTAAAAAACTAGGTAAAAAACAATTTCTTCAAATAACGATGATAAATATATTTACAAAACGTTCAGAGATTTATTTGCCTGACGAAGTTTCCGTCGTCTGAAGCACCCCTTACCTTCTCAGGTTTCCCTAATCTAATTATATCGGGTAGACTGCGTATCGAAACTTTTGCCGACCTAGCAAATAGCATTATTGTGTTTCGAAAGTGAATAAAGCACCTACTCAATACTGTTAGCAATTTGTAACTTGTCAATTGCTATTTCAGCAATTTTCAGGCGTTTCATCTTAATTTACTGTTTCATTAGATTTTGCTCGTGTCGCCATTCTCAAAGGTTCACATAAATTCTGACGAATGACGAATGTTGCAAAACCATCTAAGATTTCGTTGGGGCTTCTAAGATACAACGCTGATGCAATTAGGCGCGCCTTTCGCCAAAGCTAAGATGGAATTTGAAAAGGTTGATATGGTGTTTATGAAAACAGTTGTGGAGAGGTTTTTTCAAAGTTAGAAGGGTGCCTGATGCTACTACAGATGTAGCCACATATCATCATGTAACTAAAAAGCATGGCATATATTATCAATACCTACATATCCAACGGTGCAAATCTCAATTGGCGTGACATTTTTCGAAAATATGTTTTAAATAGAATTCTACTGAATTTTTTCTCTTCTATCTTTCTGTATAATTAATATTTTGATGGTCTTACTACTGCTACCGAGGAAAAAAGGGGTTTGTACAACAGAGACCTTTTTATTAGTGTTTAAGTCCTGCTTTGTTCCTTACACGAATCGAGATTTACACCGTCGATATAGTATACTCTATACGCTGATAACGTATAAGCTTATATAATCGCACATACATACATTCGCATTTATAAACATGCATTTATAGTAAGGTCTAAATTAATAGCATAATTAACTGTAATCTATATACATATAATAAAATTGTAACAGGCCGATGTCTGTAGATTATAGATATTGAAAAAAAACTAATATGGGGGGTCTTTATTAGAGCAACAGAAGCCAAAACAATAGTTTTTAGAAATTTTGTCTGTCTGTCTGTCTGTATGTTTGTACACGCATCACGCAAAAACTACTGCATGGAATTAAATGCAGTTTTCACCGATGTATTGTTAGAGGTCTAACTTAAAATATAGGCTCCATTTTACCGCAGGAAAATATCTTATTCCGATTGTTTTAAATTTAATAAACCGAAGCGAAGTGAGGGCGGGTCGCTGGTAGTAAATAATAAGAGTTAAATACATTATAGTGATTCGACATCGCATTTAAATTAGACTAACTAGCCACCCGCCCTCGCTTCGCTTCAGTTTATAAGAATTTTTCAATTTTTTTTTTTTAATTTTAAATTTTTGAAATCGGTTTAGTAATTCCAGAGATTACCCCCAATATACCTACAAACTCACAATTTTACCTCTTTATTATATTAGTATAGATAAACTGTATATTATAATGTAATAATCAATAAATATGAAAATGTAATAAATGTAAAGTGTATAAAGAATCATAAAGTGTATAAAGAACTTCACCCGTATAAAGAAATCTTTAGTATAACCGTCGTTGCTTGTCATTAGTCATTTAAGACTTTTATAAGCGTAATTCACTCTTGGCATTAATGTTAAACTCCCTAAAGTGGCTAAATAATACGCAATATGGCCGCATTTCTACCTCTTCATACAGCGAGAGGTATTGTTAGGTTACTTTATTAAATTCCTTGCGAAGGGCCGGCCGTTTGCAGGCTTTTTGTTAAGGGACTTATTATGGCAGACTTAGGATTTCCCTTTTAGGAGGAAATTGTACAGGACTAATTAGAGGATTATTCTGCAGCTTATTTCTTTGCTGAACAGTGATTTTGGATTGCAACAATTTTCAAAGATCGTCTAAAACTTGAGAATCTCTCTATAATATGATTATACAGTCGACGCATGCAGCTTCTCATTTTTAATTTATTTATTTTGGATAATCAATAGAAGCAACAACACTTACTGCCAGATAAAAGTTAACATTTTAAATTAAATTGTAGGTAGATGTTCCTGTAATTATAAACTCGTACACATCCCGGCCGAAAGTAATACACATCGATTATGATCGGCTAGCTTCGGTTTTGTAGAGCGTCGTCTCTGTCGTGTGCCGATACGACAGAATAACTTCATAATTACCTCAGTTAAACCTATATTTATAAGTTTATTCTTTAAGGACCTCTCAAGGCACCTGGTCGGTAGCACCGGCGATCCTAGGGCTGATCTCGTACAATGCATTAGCCTCAGGGTTCGTAAAAATCCGATATTATAATAAACTAGCTGTGCCCGGCCACGCGTTGCTGTGGCTGCCCAACAGATGGCGCTAAGGGTGGACAACCCTTATCACTAAGGGGTATGAAAAATAGATGTTGGCCGATTCTCAGACCTACTCAATATGCTCACAAAATTTCATGAGAATCGGTCAAGCCGTTTCGGAGGAGTACGGGAACGAACATTGTGACACGAGAATTTTATATATATAGAGAAGAGATATATTAAAACATCCGATATAAAAAAGACGCGAATTTCTTTCTGTAAGTGGTTTTAATGTTTCAAAATTGTTAAAAGAAACTGAGTTTGTTAATAAACTTATTTATTATAAAAAAAAAACAAGAAATTAGAGTAACAATAAAATAGTCTGAGATTAATAATCAGTCTTAATCAACATTCAACTAATTTCTAATTATTATCTTTAGTGTTGGATCATTGGCAGATGCCACTTCGGCCACTTCGGTAAAACTAATTAAAATTGTAGTGTTTCGGCAAGTGTTGCCAGCGTAAGCGTGGGATCTGCCTAAATTCTAATTTTTTACGATAAATATCAATTGATATATATCATGATATATATTCGCTGATATATATCAGCGAACCCTGGTCCATCTAGGTTTAATAATATTTAGATCTGAGGTATCCGTGGAAAGTTTAATGTAACTGTGTGAGAGTCGAGACACAGGCGAATGTTTACTCAGGCGAATTCATTAATTAAATATTGACCTTTAACCATAATAATTATGTAAATGGGTTACTCACGATTTATTATTTAGTTATTATCTGCAAACCCAAAGAAGTAGATGCGTTTTCAAACTCGCGTGTGTGTGATGATATTGTTAGTATAGTGTGTAAGGAACTTAATCGACAAAAAGAAGTTCAGTGTGGGTAGGTGAATCAAAAACGAACACGACGGTGGGTAGACAGATTTGTCTGTCAATAGCAACGACACCTGCACCCGCCTCCGCGGTCTCCCCGCGACCACGGCTCATGTCACTGGACCCAAATATCGGCTATGATAAATCGTGAGTAACCTGTTTACATTGTAACGGTTTCGTTTCACTACGTCAGTAGTGAAGCGAAAATACATTAAAGTACAAACTTAAATCAACTATTAAAAAAAAAATAACATCACCACATAAAAATATCTATTATTATTAACTATTTACAATAAATAATACCTTACATTATAAACACATACTTAAATAACAAAAAAATAAAGATTAAATATTAATTTGAAAGCAAAGCCGGAGCGCACTATATGTTTCGCAATTCTATTGTTTGCGCGTGGAGCGAACTAGAATACCGGTCCTAAAACATCGATAAAAGGCGGGTAGCTACCGCGTCATTGGCACTCCACGTTAGCTATCCTTCCTGGTAAACTAATATTACATCTACATTTAAATAATAAAAAAAACTACTAATACTGAAGGTTTTGGCGAGTCAAGTGCCGACCTACTAATAGTGTCCTGAGTAGTGAATCCCCTTACTTACTGGGTGAGTGTTTCTAATTTTATCCTTCATATAATGGTAGCTAGCTACCTACATTGTTTTAAACTGTTTAACTTTAACTGTGGGTTGACTGCCTCATCATGAACACCATTTCTTACGAATCACGCCATCTGCCTTTGCTTAGCATCTTCTAGTGAGGTCTGAGCGGGTGTATGATGTCGCAGTCAAGCAACGAAACTTCCGGGTCTTGAAATGTCCGAAAAATATGAATATTTCAGGGTTCACCTACCCGGCAGTCTACCCATGGATGTGACCTGCGCACCACCTGGGCGATTATACCTACCTACCTACCTGCTCGCTGCAAGCTAAGAAACTGTTCCGGCCTACCGCGGAATACCTACTGGGAGGCTATCGCAGGGCAGTGGCATTTCTTTGGACCCAGTCATACCTTCTGACGTGAGCGCAGCGAACCCACTCCGGAACTATTCACTTGTTTAAATTAAACTTCTATGATGTAGTGGAGTCTATTATTTACAATCAAGAGGCTACGTGACAACATAACAATTATTATGTTCGACCGCGATAACAAAAGTTTGAAATCTTTGACTATAGATGCTAAAATTGTTCTCTTTTGTATAAGTGGCTCTTATGGCCGTGTGGTGTCCGGCTGGCTCTAGAATAGCACCATCCCATCTCTTCCCTCATAAAAGGCGTTTAAGTAATAACAAAATCGCTACCACAAGAATTTATTGTTAAAAAAACCTTTTAATTTTTTAACAAAGCTTTAACAACAATAGCCTGAAATTCTAAATACCTTTTTTTTCTTTTTTTTTATAGAAAAAAAGGCGGCAGACGAGCATACAGTCCTCCTGATTGTAAGTGGATACTGTCGTCCATAGACATCCGCGATACATGCTAACATCAGTCTAGAATGACAAACGTTGACACGCCACCGGATGCGCTGCCTACCTTCGCAGACTAAGAAATGGATTGGGAAAATGGGGAGGGCGAAGATGGGATGGGAATGGGCTCTGGCATATCTCACTCACTACCGAAACACGTACGTATATTGGGGAAATACGATAAAGTGGGAAATGCAGTACATTTCAAGGTAGTTTTTTGTGAGAGAGGGGTAACGTGGCCAGTCGAGTGCGCCCAGCGGCTGTGGGAATGCAGCATGCACTCTCCCCCTACCTTAAATCCCCCTAATTCTACTGATGTACGATACATACCTATACCTACACCACAGATTTGTAATGAATTCAGGAAAATGATCTCACTAAAACCAAGAAATATATAAACACTAGTCAACAACGGTAATAAGGTACCTAATTAAGTTACTCAATTAATTAACCAATCAATCAACACAGCTTTAATGGTTTCATTAGGAAAATTGTTTATTTTCGCCCCCGAATTGATCGCCTTATAATTGGCTTTTTAAGGCCCACTTAAGAAATTGAGAAGAGGAATATAAATTACAATTATTTTAATTTACTTCAAGAATGCTAACGGCTTGAAATAATGAAGCTAATTTTGTACTACTTAACCTTCGTAAGCCCTTTGTTAATCCGCGTACAGAAAAACGTATTATTTAATAAAAATTACGATCACTTCAAAACCAAACGCTGGTTACTCGTATGTAGTGGCAAGTATGAGTTTGTTTATTTGCTTATTTGTACCGAACAAACAAGCAAATAAGCAAACTCATACTTGCCACTTCGTTTACTCCCTGGACCAACGCTAGTGTAACAATTCCATCAATTCGTGAGACGTTTAAAGCGCTGTTTATTCTTCTTCTTGTGGTGGCTCTCCAACTAGTGGAGGTTGGCAATTAGCTTCGAATATTTTGCCGTGTCTCTTGCGAGGCGAAGCAGTTCGGCGGCACTCGCGATGCCAGTCCATTTATATGTTACACCGCCATGATTTTTCCTGCGACCAACACGCCTCTTTCCCTCAATCTTGCCTATCATAATTAGTTGCATAATTAGCGCTGTTTAAAGCATATCTATCTCTTGAAGAAGGGGACAGATATCTAGACATATAGAGTGGAACATAAGGTATCTTTTCGCTTGTAACGTCACATATCATAAACAAAGTAGGTTTATGAACAATTCTCTACAACAAATACACGAAACATAACAAACAAACGCTCCTATCCCTCGAGCTTTCACGTTAATGAAGGTTAAGCAGCTTTCTGGGAGCTGAGCTATTATTTTGGCGCTTCTTACAAAGATTTAGTGTACAGATCCTTGCTGGAAAGAATAAGTGAGCGTACCTAGTTGAAAGTCTTGGACAGTTAATCCAGTTAGACAAGTCCAACTTCAGTCGAAAGCCGACAGACGCATTCAGCTCGGTTGGGCAGCATTTGGGATAATGCGTTACTTCCTCTCGTCACCTAAGATATCACAATGTTGTGGGTAATTTTTGAGGGAGAGTACACAATGCAATCCAACAGCCACTGGGCGCACTCGACTAGCCATAAGATTGTATTTTACAAGATTGCATTTTACAGTAAGATTGTATTTTACAATAAGATTGTATTTTACAATAAGATTGTATTTTACAATAAGATTGTATTTTACAACTTTTTGGTTAAATGAAGAAAGGAAGCGTACACTATTGTAGTAAACTCTTCATGGTATGTTTAAAACATGCTCATGAAGGTCGGGAAAAAAATACTTACCGTGGAGTTTTTGTTAATTGAATATCTAACCTTAACTCCACTAATTCCATTCTGTCATTCCAGAGAACCTATAAAGCTATAAATATGCTACCAGCGATTTGCTCGTTAAATATCTTTTGTAAATGTATAATTAATTCAATTATATAACTTACTAGCGACCCGCCCTCGCTTCGCTTCGGTTTATAAGTTTTTTTTTCAAAATTTCTTAATTAAATATAGCCTATATTAAACACGGATAATGTAGCTTCCTATTTATGAAAGAATTTTTGAAATCGGTTCAGTAGTTCCAGAGATTACCCCCAACATACAAATACACAATTTTATCTCTTTATTATATTAGTATAGATATTCAGTAACTGTATATCCTTGTCTCTCTTGTCCATAGCCCGTGGATAATTCACGTGGTTCCCTCTGTGTAGACGGTAACAAATTAAGTTCATAAGAGGCGCGAATGACGTGCTAACGGTGTAGTCGGTCAAACGTTACGTGGCACATTAGCTATGCCATTTCAGACCTTATTGTCATATCAAAGTAACAAGGTTTTTTGGTCGACCTTAGAGCCTATTATAAACTGTTATTCCCAGTAGCTCTGTGAAATGAAATGCCTTTGTTAAACTCATACCCTGTATTTGAAAATGACAAATAATTATGATATAAGCAGCAAAAAAAATGAATGGGGGGACAAATCGATGCCAGCAGATTTAAAGGTGGATTTAGTTTAGAATCTCTTGTGACAATACAGAAATAGGAATTTCATTTCTTCATCTACTATGGCAATGGCGCAATTAGCACATTCTGCCAGTGTCAAGTTTTCTTCGTAATAAACAATTGCAAAGTCTAAAATGTATGCCATCAATGTCCAGTCCCGTCGATGTAAGTCGTTAGTCACTCAGTAAAGCGATAGTAGGTTTACTGAGGACAGAAGAGGACTCCTTGGCTGCGCACGAGAAACGCAGATCCACGCTTTTATTTGATTATCACAAACATTAAGCACGAAAAACACTATGAAGTTTAATAAACTGTTTTTTTTTTTTTTTATGTACGAAGGCGGCATACGAGCATACAGTCCACCTGATGGTAAGTGGATACAGTCGCCCATAGACATCCGCGATACATGCCAACATTAGTCCAAAATGACAAATGTTGGCACGCCCCCGAATGCGCTGCCTACCTTTGGAGATATAGGAATGCATTTGGAGAAAGGGTTAGGAAAATGGGGAGGGATAGGATGGGATGAGAATGGGCTCTGGCACATCTCATTCACTACCGAAACACGTACGTACATTGGGGAAATACGATAAAGTGGGAAATGCAGTACATTTCAAGGTAGTCTTCTGTGAGAGAGGGGTAACGTGGCCAGTCGAGGGCGCCCAGCGGCTGTTGGATTGCAGCGTGCACTCTCCCCCCTCACTAAACTACCACTATTAAACCACAGACTACCCTATAATACATAATTTTTACAATAATCAAACAAAAACTCAACTTCTTTCCCGCCAAAAGTCCCTCCGTCGACTTTCTGATTACTTTTTTTATAGGCCTATGTTTATGTCTCACTGTTGAGCAAACGCTTTTATCTCTTTTATGCCATACCGCTCTGCATAACGCCACGCTCCGCCAAGTCCTGTGGTATGCATCTAAGTCGTGTCGCCATCTCCTCCTCGGTTTGCCTCTACGTCGGTGTCCATTTTGTGGCATCCACTCGGTAACAAATTTCGCTCACTTTTCTGGATGCATGCGACAGACGTATCCAGCCCAGACGTATGAAATAAAATAGAGTATACTCTGTTTATCATAATTTTGTTGATCATAATTGAGTATTTTTGACATCATTTCTTTGATTTTAAGAAGTGCGGTTAAAGCTGAATAAGTCATAATTTGCATTTACTAAATTAACACTATTTGCTGGAAAAAATTTTGAACTCCGAATGTAATTCACGCATCCGTATACTTTCATTTTCAGGCATGTTATAACCATTATCTTTGTAAACTCTAAAAACAATCGATGTATTGCAAATATCGATGTATTTTTCAATATATCATTCTAACATCGATGTCACTATGCGATATATTTCATCGAAAAACAACGATACGATTCAGCGAATCAGCGATGGCGATGTATTCGAATCGGATATTTTCGTTTCGGGTCGAGCGAGGCATGAGAGAGAGAACTAGCGATCGACCCGCTACCGAAACTTACCGAATACCGACGAACTGACACGATCACGAGAATCGCGACCATACCGTGTCCAAGCGAGAGAAAGGCGAGAAAGAGAAAGGCGTATTGAGGGGATAAAAATCTTACGTGACGTTACTTTTTCTCTCGAATCACACCTACCGCAAGCCGCGTAAAAGAACTTCGTTCCAATAAGGATCTAAATATTAACATTATAGATGGCTATTTTTTGGTATAATTGATCCTCTTAATCTGATGGAACATTATGAATTCCGACATGACTTTTCTTTTAACTGTCGTTCCCAATTAGCGGTCTTCCGACCGCCTTAAGTAGTGAAGTTCTACTGACAAAAAAACATTGTTAGCTGACAACGATTTGCTGCCAAAGTATTATATTATTTTTTCTACCAATTTTAAGTTTTACGTTTTTTTTTATATACGAAGGCCGCAGACGAGCATACAATCCATCTGATGGTAAGTGGATACGCCCATAGACATCCGCGATACATGCCAACATTAGTCCAAAATGACAAACGTTGGCACGCCCCGCTATAGGAACAGCTATAGGAACGGATTTGGAGAAAGGGTTGGGAAAATCTTAGGGATAGGACGGGAATGGGCTCTGGCAAATCTCACACCGAAACACATACGTACATTAAGGAAATAAGATAAAGTGGGAAATTTCAAGTTTAATTTTCTGTGAGAGAGGGGTAACGTGGCCAGTTGAACGCTGTTGGATTGCAGCGTGCACTCTTCCCCTCAAGCAATATGTCTTACCAAATTGTTATCAATTTGATGTTCCTATAAAAAAATGCCTTTTACAATTGATTAAGTATTATCCGTAGTTGTATTCGGTAATAGGGAGGCAAATAATTCGTTTCCGTATTTGTATACGCGAATTGTGTGTTTTTGCTATTCGAAACGTGCCTATTCCACACGATTATCTATCTATTTATATATTGTAGCTCCACATTTTGTATTTAACATGATAACCTCCTCTATAAAAGACTTAAATACACTCTGTTCCTTTGTAACCTTTCAATGGAAAAAAAAGTGTGATAACATTTGCTTTGTTTTTCGTCTATTCTTTAGCGATCTTTGTTCCGCAGTGAATGGAGTTCTCTAATCAATTTTATTTTAGGAGAACAAATTGTTTTTCCTATATTATTGTTTTCTAAGTTTGTAAGCCGATATTTGTACGGGTTTGTTTTATTTCCAAAAACAATATTTTTGAACGGTCATGCGAGCATCATTTTGGGTCGTAACCTTTGGTTAACCTTTCTGAGGTATTACAATTTAACAAAGTTTTAATTTCTAAAGAGTAATGTTGATTTCTAATATTCAGGAAATTTGGTAAGTTGGTAGGGGAACAGTGCATGCTGCATTCCCACAGCCGCTGGGCGTAGTCGACCGGCCACGTTACCCCTCTTTCACAGAAGACTACCTTGAATTGTACTGAATTTCCCATTTTATCACATTTCCCCAATGGATGTACGTGTTTCGGTAGTGAGTGAGATATGCCAGAGCCCATTCCTATCCTATCCTCTCCCTCCTCATATTCCCAATCTATTCCTTAATCTGCAAAGGTAGGCAGCGCATCCGGGGGCGTGTCAACGTTTGTCATTCTGGACTGATGTTGGCATGTATCGCGGATGTCTATGGACGACAGTATCCACTTACCACCAGGTGGACTGTATGCTCGTCTGCCGCCTTTTTTTCTATAACAAAAAGAAATGATAGACTAAATACAGATTAACAATTGAACGCCTCTGATCAGTCCAAAGATTGGCTGGTAGAGAATGGCGTAGGGCATTAAGTTCGCCTTTTGTACGATAATGTGCAATGAATTGTATAAATAAATTAATATGTAGTGTTATTGAATTAATACTGAATTAAGACGAGCTCTAGCAAGATGTTTTCATGTCTAATGATGAATTTACCAATTTTTATTTTTCATTGTATTTTGTAGGGCCATCAAATCCAGTACAAAGACCAGTCACACTTCAGTATTACGACTTTAAAGCTGAAAAATGCCAAAAACGGAACGCAGCCATTGTGTTACTCACGCGCTGTCCTCTGTCAACTCTTATTCCTATTTTTTTCTTTCTTATTTTTAGGGAACTTTTATGCCTTGGCACATGTCAGTTCCATCGTGCCCTAAACTTACATTCTACAACATTAATGTAGGTACCAATATATCAGCCCTGGTGAGGGCTCACGAATCTGCACAAACTAAACGCTGCTCGTGAATTAGGTTCTCCTAGTATCTTATAGAATATACACAGATCATTCCTGTTCAGATCGAGAGCCCTCACTAAGGCCTCCCGTTCCTGTTGATTCCGGACACACGCCACCAACAAGTGTTGGACATCTTCAACAATTCCACATACATCGCAATTATTTTTTTCTTGCGCCGGCGTCACGCATTGTTTTGTTGGTGATAAATCGAGAATTAGAAAAAAGTAACAAGTTTTCTCTGGATAAATATCTTTTAAAAGCGTAAATAGGCTAAGGTGTCAGTATAGAACAGAAATAAGTCATGTTATATTAAATGCGAGCTCCAGTCTAGAAGACTCAATCATGATAAAAATCAGATATAGAAAATTCCTCACATTTATTTATTCCTGCCCTCAAACAGTCACTTGTATCAATTTCATGTAAGCCCTTTGCGCTAGTATGTTGTATTTTTTTCTCAAGCCTTTATTTAGCCTTGATCGAATGATGGAACAATACTTACAGGTAACTTTGCTTGATCTTCCATTTTCGTATGTACGAGTACTTGTATATCACAAATTTCTCTTAATTTTGATAATTGTCGTTTCTTTTGTGTCTAATGATTGCATAAATTTGCAAATGCACGGACAGCATAATTAATATTGATATCAGCCTATAACGTACCACTGCAGTTCACTGGCGTCCCCTAGTAAATAAAATTAAAGTATTTCGGTCAATAATTAATTTGCTTCGCGGAACCATTGGAGATTGATGGATACACATTCCATACCATGTCATCAGCCTATGTATCTCCTATACTGGATATAAGCCTAGCTAATTGTTCGAGATTGTTTTTTAATTCCCGAGCACGCTTCTTTCATTTCTCCGGTATGTTTTTTTTTTAAATTATCACTAGCTCCGAGGTGAAAGGAAATTATTTAAATTCAGATAGAAAACTACGAAATAACAGAATCAAAACCGAATTATTATAGAATTTGTTACCTTTGGAGCATAATAACAAACTATTTTAGAAGACAAACACTAATTTTGGAAATGTTCTAAAATGAACTGATATTTTTCGGATCGATAATCGAACCCCGGACTTTTTGCACAGCAGACATGACCACTCATTAGTGCATTATAAAAATAAGACAAGTAAAATAAAACCGTCATTTAAAATGAACAATTATTTATTTATTTATATGATTCGTCTTAACATTATATATTTACAAATATTAACAACGACTTTATGAGCTTGTTTATCATATTTACACTAATGTTTATATATAGTTTTGTTTATAGTGAACAAACACTGGTTTTAAAGTAACAGTATTAACATTATGAAGGGCGGTTTTGATTTTGAGCGATTCTTCTTAACGGGAGTGTATTATTAAATATCAAAAATGTAATATTATTCGCCCAAAAATTACCTTATTACCGAATATTGATATTTAAGTAAATATTAAAAAAAAAAAATACTTTGTCTTAAAATCAGACGTTATTCTGTTTAATCATAATCTTGAAACAACGAAATTTTATGATATAAACTCGTAAAAAATATAAATTCAATTATCCGTTATAAATTCAATATATCGCTACCGATAATAAGGTAATTTGTTCCTATAATGTCATATATACACAATAGTTAAAAAAATCAGTTTGTTTACATTTAAAATTTAACAAATGAGTACGTTTCTTTATTATAATTTTATCTTGTATTGACCGTCTTTTACAAACTAAGAGAAAAAATATTTAACACCGTGAGAAAATCGCTTCAAATTCCTACAATTTTGATGATTCCCTGTCAAACCTTTCAAGGTACTAATCTAACTTAGGAAACCACTTAGCGGATGGAGTTCGTGAACTTCTATAGCACTCAAACCTGTTTAAAACCTGAGAATTTCTTATTAAAAGACCGTAATAATAGGAAGTTACAGAAAAAGCATGAAGTTTGTGGCAAGCGGTCCCTAGACATGCCAACATCAGTCCAAAATGACAAAAATTGGCACGCTTCTGAATGGGCTGTCTGCATTTGGAGATTTAGGAATGGATTTTTAGAAACGGTTTTGGAAAAATGAAGAATAACTGACTAGTATAACTGAACTAGAATTTTTTTCCATCCCGTTACACCTCATTCTCCTTATCCTTGATCTTTGATGGGGTGGGATGGGCGGTTTAATTACAATTTGTGTACCTGGGTGATATCACCTGACTAATTAAAATCCACTTATGAAAAAGGATGAAAAAAGGCATTTTTTTAAACTTCCGCGTTTTGTTATTGAGTTATACACTATAATTAGTATTAAACGATTCATACAATAATTAGATTTTTGGCAGCCCTTCAATTCATGATAAAGTGAATTCAATTCATTCATATTCATGATTAAAGGATACCTAAATTGTGTACGATTTTACTCACATATCAAAAAACTTAAACAAACATAAATAGTAAATAAATGGACTTTATTCAACCAAGTGATTAATTATTATTATTGGTTGATCATGGGACACTTATCAGTGGACTTTATTCACCGAGTTGATGTCACCCAGGTACACGAATAACCCGGGGCGGGGAGGTTTGTAAATAATGTCAGAAAACCAAAACATCAGAAAGGCAAAATGTTAGGGGACTGTAATTTTGATACAAACATTTGATTAGGGCAATTTTTTATCACCACAAACGATTCAAGATTCCGACTAAACTTAGTAGGACACTTGGTGGAGCCCGTGACTTAGTAAAACACTAACCAGGATTAAAACCTGAGACATTCTTATCAAAAACACATTAATTAATGGCAAGTCACAATAAAACCAAAGCATGAAACTTGTGTATACAAACATACAAACAAGCACGCACGCATTCAAACACAAAGAGACCGTAGACTCGACTCATTTGTCAAAACGTGTTAAAAGTACAGTCGTAGTTACATTTCTCGTAGCATGAAAGCGTAGCTACGTGCTACGAGTCTCGTAGCGCTACGTGCGTAGACCCCCATAAAATAAATTGCTTGACTTTGTAAAGTGAGTCGGTACTTTATTATAAGTACCGTGGTTAATGGAAATGTTTGAGGTGACTACACTTTCATATACTTATAGTATAGTCAGGAATACTTATAATTTTACGTTACGCATAACGTAAAATTTTACGAAGTGATGGCGGTGATCATATAAAAATATAGAGAATTATTATAGTTCTTTCAGGAAAATGTTAGAAACAGGAAGGACTATTTTTATAAAACTAAATGTTGCATCATCAAAAACGGAGATTTCTATATTTTTTTTTATAAACTATTGGGGGGGGGGACGAGCAAGCGGTCCCACGTGATGGTAAGTGTTACCGCCGCCCACCTGCAACACCAGGGGGTATGCGGGCGCGCCGCCGACCTTGCAAAATCCTATTCACAGCTCTCTTGAAAAACCCCATATCGTAGCTTAATGGAAAGACCTCTTGAGGCAGTTCGTTCCACAGCCTACGGGTTCGCGGTATAAAATAATTTTTGGACCGAACAGTGCGCGACACCTCCGTATCGAGGAAATGCGGATGGACCGCACTTCTGTGACGGGAGGTGCGGTTGTAGAAAACCCGAGGTGGGAATTATATTGAACAATTCTTCAGAGCATTCCCCATTGTACAATATATACATAACAATATATCGAAAGATTCGTCTTAATTTCAAATTTTATTATCATTTCTCAATTACAAAAATATCCTTTTTGCAGCTCAAGACAAAATCGAGGCAATATTCACATAATATGTTCTTGTTCGTCCTGTAATACAATATTTAGTTCAGTGTACATACTGCACTTTGTATTTATACAAACGAAGAAATCGTAACGAAATCTTCGAGATATTAGGTCAAGGGGAAGGACAGGGTACTTGTTAAAAAATTCACAAACGAAGTTACGGTATAAGTATCACACCATACCGTCAGTATGTCCCTCCACTGCTGGATATGGGCCTCTTCCAAGGACCGCCACTACACACGGTCTTCCGTTCTTCTCATCCGGCCACTACCGGGGAGTTTCTTTAAGTCATCAGTCGACTTTGCCAGAGGGCGTCCCACGCTGCGTATAGCTAGCCAACGGTATAACTAGTATATGAAAAATATTACGTGATACTTATCAACTTTATAAATAGTAAGCAAGAAACTGAATACCATTAGACATCTATACTAATATAATAAAGAAGTAAAATTGTGTGTTTGTTTGTATGTTGGGGGTAATCTCTGCAACTACTGAACTGATTTAAAAAAATATTTCACAAATAGTAAGCTACATTATCCGTGTCTAATATAGACTATATTTTATTTTGAAATTTTGAAAAAAAAAACTTATAAACCGAAGCGAAGCGAGGGCGGGTCGCTAGTCAAAGATAAAACTTAAAGTTTTGTGATGCCCGTATTGTTTAATAGAGCGGTGATAGCCTAGGCGTATCTATACTCGACTCACATTAATGTGGTCGTGAGTTCAAATCCTCTGCCCGTACAAAATGTCAAAATTAAGTCGTTTAAAAATGTCGCTATTGCGGCGAGGAAAAACATTGAGACGAAACAAGCATGTTCGAGAAATAAAAATTACCTAGAGTATGACTAGACCAATCCGCACCGGGTCCTCCTGGTGGATTTTGGTCCGGAACACCCCAGTGATATACTAAGCCATTGTTCTGCAGTGGGACGTCATTGGCTTATATGAGTATTATGTAGTTTAATAAACAATGTGAAACAGTCAATACAAAAAAAAACTCTGGTTCAAAACCGCCCTTACAAAAAAACTAATAAATCAATTATAACAGTTTCAACGATTATTAAAATTAATCTCTCTCCAACATTCATTAATACATTTATTAAAAATATTTATTATTTAATAAAAATAAATATAGATATTATCACAGAAAAGGGACCTTACTATTTTTTTTTTTTTTTTTTTTATGTACGACGGCGGCAGACGAGCATACAGTCCACCTGATGGTAAGTGGATACTGTCGCCCATAGACATCCGCGATACATGCCAACATTAGTCCAAAATGATAAATGTTGGCACGCCCCCGGATGCGCTGCCTACCTTTGGAGATATAGGAATGGATTTGGAGAACGGGTTGGGAAAATGGGCAGGGATAGGATAGGATGGGAATGGGCTCTGGCACATCTCACTCACTACCGAAACACGTACGTACATTGGGGAAATACGATAAATTGGAAAATGCAGTACATTTCAAGGTAGTCTTCTGTGAGAGAGGGGTAACGTGGCCAGTCGAGCGCGCCCAGCGGCTGTTGGATTGCAGCGTGCACTCTCCCCCGCCTAAAGCATGCAGGTTCTAGTTTAAAAAAAATGCATTATTGTTTTTATTACTGTACTTCAAGAATCAGACGTTAGACCATATTTCTATTTAAACGGAATTTTAGAAAACGAAATTTTAATTTGCAATATCTTAACCAAATACAATAATAATGACAATAAGGTCCCTTTGCTCAGATAACGTCAAAAATGGAGTTAATATTAATGGACATGATACAAATGTAACACATTTCGCCGCCATATTTTACATTAAACAGGCTTCTATTCATTTTATCTACTGTTACACAGGAATGATTGACAGAGGCCTAATTGCGTAGTAATTACAAAACACAATTGAAATTATTTTTTACTTACTTGCCAATAAGTCATACACTGTTGCTTAATTCCTTTCGTTCAATTATCGGTTTTACAGTGACCTACGATATATATGACGCGTCGTAAATCTGAAAGAGACAATAGGCTATATATACGGTTGTGTCAACCGCTTTGTCCGTCATTCGTAATATCAGATTATCTATTCATAACGTGTAATATACAAGGTTAAATAAAAAATATCTGCTCGCTCTTAATTGTAATTGTAATACACGAAGGCCGAAGCAGTGTAATATTTACTATACTGATACATGCCACAACTCTGAAGTCATTGATTTAGTTAATGATTTTAAGTGTTAACTTAAAATAAGTTTAAGTGTCGGTTATGACATATTTTATAACGTTACGTAATGTTTGGAAAATATAAAATTTTTGGGATTTCATAGCTAGCATAAATATATTGAGTTTTAAAAAAATAAAAAAAAAGAGTTACAAAGAAAATTGTAAAATTTTCATGTCAGTGAACTTTTTTTTATTTATTTAACATAATGAAGGGTATATATTATAGTATATACATAATAATTTCTTGTTTGCCATTAAACTGTTATTTTATCACAGCAGAGCACATTCGCTTGAGGGTAGTTATGTAAAATTGATACGTGTTTGACCGATTTAAATCTACATACCTGAATTTATACAGGGTGCTCAAAGTTTCTAAAATATCTTTACTATGTATTGTTTCTTTTATCTCTAATGGAATTGTATTCATAATACTTCATAATAATTCATTATTGTATATATAAGTGTCCTCCTTCCATAATTATTCACGAAACTCAGAATAATGAATTAAATCCACGGTTTCAGGTTTAGGAATTGATCAATTGTACCATGTACGATATATTGCCCCGGACTGTACATTATTTTGCATGCTTCTATCATTTAATGCCGTAGTATTTTGAAAACAACACCTGAATATAACTTTTAAACTTTCGCGTTTTGTACACATTTAATATTGTAAATCGGGTCATACCGATAGTCCTCGCAAAACTTCTTGGGCTTTGACCTTGTCAACAGTCTGCGCATATGCCTCCCACAATTTCAAACAACACTTAATAAGGCAAGTGTGCGACTAGGAAGTTATTGTTGCGTCTCGCTCGTACTTGCGAACATATTGTATTGTAAATACTCCCTCCGTCGCATTCCAGCCCGCACCACCAAACGGACCTAAACTAAGCTACTGGCGATATGACGTGACAAATTTTGTCACGTCATATCGCCAGACCCCAAGATGTTTTGCGTTATTTATAACTACCTTATTTAATCTACCCGCCTCTTCAGTCAACTCGTGATCACGGCTAGTGTAACCCGTGCCGAAACGTCGAGTAGAAATAAAGGGTAAACAAAAAACTTTATACTCGTTCGGACCCGAGTTACAATATACCTGATTATTTATTAAGTCGTGATATTAACAAAAATAAGTAAAGAAGAGTGCACATGTAAGCTGGTTTTTATTACTTAATTTTTTTGCAAGTTGGTACTTTATGTAGACGAAAAATTTAGTAGCTAAGCGTGAGCGTGTTTGACTTATAAATATGTTATAAATGTGTGTGACTTCTGTCCTTGTGTCTGTTTTCTTTATAGTAAAAAGGCGGCAGACGAGCATTCGGTCCACCTGGTGGTTGGTAAGTGAATACTGTCGCCCTATGACATCCGCGGTACATGCCAACATTAGTCCAGAACGACAAACGCTGGTAAGCCCTCGGATGCGCTGCCTCCCTTTTGAGACGTAATAATTGATTTGGAGAAACAGTTGGGAAATGGGGAGGGATAGGATGGGATGGGATATATCAGTTTGTATTTATATCACAAAGTTTATATATATATCAGAAAGGTCAAAGATGTTTGTGTGCCATAGAAGCACTGCACCCTTTGCATGTGTGTGTGGTCACGAGCCGGGTACAAGGTGCGTTGTATTACTTTAAAGAGCATGAGCAAAGAGCAATTTGTATTTGCATGATTTTCAAGGTCACCAGCTTGAACTTACACGTACAGGGAAGGGTCACTAAGGGAAGTGAAGTGGGAAGTGGCCTGTTAATGATAATATAATTATTTGTGCAATTAATTGAGTTTTTGATCACATACAATTTGTGGTGGCCTTTTTCATATAGTAATAATATTAACTAATATCAAATGAATACAATGTAACATATTATTGTATCATGTGTTAACAAAATCATTAATTGTAGAAATACAAATATTATATAAATAATAAATAACACATTACTTATTAATTCACACGAATATTTAAACACAAATACAAAATTATCCAGATTGTTTAACAAACGTGTTTTCTATATAAATCCTTCAATTACTTTTTGGAATTATGTTTTAAAGAAACCATATTTTTAAACCAGTATTTAACCAGCGCCTTAAACATTGGCTTTTAAATAAATATTTATACAGTCTCATTAGACTTTGCCTTTAACTAAAACTTTAGTTGTAATCAAAAGAGTTATTTAAAGACAACCGTATGTTTATATAATATTTTAAGCAAGTGTGTGAACCCTGGCTTTAAACATTTGCTTTTAAATGAATTTTACACAAAAAAATTGACGACAGTGACTTTAAAATATTTATAAATAATTGTTTAACAGTGTATGTAAACATTGAACTTTAAAGAAATTCCAATAGTTTCTAATCAAAGATATTTTAATAAAATCTTTAAACATTTGTACAAACGTCAACGAGTCTAGGGCGTTCAAGGACACAGGAGCACTGTGACTGGGCTAACCGATCAACAAAAGAGTACAGTCACCAATTTCGTAATAAAACATTAAATGTGTTACATTGTATTCTCACAGTTATATACAACATTATTCTTACACCATGTATCCACCCTCACTCTTCATTAATTGTTTACAATTAAAAAATCATTTAGCTCATTTTTACGTCGAATGTACCTCTCGTATTCCACGCAAAAGTGAACTGAAAGGCTATACATGTAGAATACATATTACATTAATTAGGTACTTCGTGTCACCGTAGTATAAGGAGAGAGAGGGATAATAATAAAGAGCCGTGGTGCTGTAAGCTGTAACTCCTAGCTGAGGACTGCATAGCTGCTGGATTCTCACCTGTGGACAAGAAATTAAGTAATTATTTGAAATTAATTAATTATTACAGTCCCCCTGATGGTAAGCGGACACTGTCGCCCTACGACAACCGCGGTTACACGCCGATATCAGGTCAGAATGGCAAACGTTGACACGCCCCCGGATGCACTGCCTACGTTTGGAAATTTATGAATAGATTTAGAAATGAATGGATCGTATTTAAGTTTGATTAACATAATAAAAACCGTAAGAAACCGTAAAAACAAGCATTTTTTTTTAACAGAATTTCATGTTATTCTGAAAAGTTATCGATCAATTAGATTAAAATGTTAAATAATTTTTATCTTCTTTAAAAAAATCATAAAACACTTAATTCTCTTAAAACACCAATATACTTAAAACATGATTTTAAAGCGTGTCTATTTTTTTGTTATGAGGGCCTATGTTTGAAAATATTTTATTAAATGCTTTACTCAATAAGTTTGAAAATTTAGCCCTTTTAATTAGGGATTTCTTATTTTTACGGTAGAGAACGGACTTATAACTATAGATCCGTCCGCCACCTTATTTCTATATATCGCCTTCTTTATTCACCTGGTGGTAAGTGAACGCTGTAGTCGTTGGATATATTTTTTTCCAAGAAGTCAGCCTACTGTAGAAATGCCAGTTGGCTAACCGTCCAAAGGGCTTGATTGTGTCAGGTAAAAAAAGTTAAGTTTTGTACAAGAATTTCAAGATTAAAACCGGGTTTCCGATTAACAACTTTACCACGGCAAAAAAAGCCGAAAAATCCGATGGTAAGCGTCAGTCGGAAATATGTTTTTTCTATTTGTAGTAAGTTTCAAAATTGAAGCGATTTTATTAAAAGTAAAATTTGGCTACTTCAAAGTAATGACCCAGTTGTAATATTATTAGGAATTTTCCCGGATGGACTCTAATTCCATTAGGCACTTTGCTGATACTCAACGAGGTCTCATTCCCTTTGGCTTGATGAGGAATGAAACAGAAATGAAAGAACAATCCCCTTGTTACGGCTCTGACAATTTAGTTAATCATGTTTTGAGGAAAACGCGATGAAAGAATGTTTGATCAAGTCAATGTTTTTTAAGAAGCGTTTAATATACATAGGTACTTCGAATGCAATAGTATATAACTTAAAATTTAAATTCGAGGATTGAATATATTTTGAAACTTCGAATTTAAATTTGAAGCTGATATGTATGTAATAAAAAGTCCCCAGGATATAAGTTATATACATATGTATTATATATAGTTTCATAAAACAAGTAAGCAGTTTTTCTGTTATGTCTGTGCTGACCAACAATTGATTACTTTTTATTGTTATTTATTTTTAATATTTTCATCATTTGTAATGTACCATACCGTCAGCCTATGTCTCTCCGCTGCCGCCCCCAAGCCTCGCCACCACACAAGGCTCTTCTCGTTGAACCACCACTGGTGAACTTCTTCATGTCGTCGGTCCGCCTGGTCGAAGGGCGTCCCACACTGAGCTTCCCGGTATGTTGCCTCCATTTGTGGACTCGTCTTCCCCATCGTTTATCGGTGCTACGGCAAATACGAGTATGACCTGTCTATTGCCACGTTAACATGCCAATTCTACGAACTATATCGGTGATTTTAGTTGATTGATTGATGATTGATTTTAGTGTAATTTCAAATCCAATTACAAAATACGACGTAAGCTGGTGCGTGATATTCCAAATTCAGCTGAACGCTTCCGCGTCGATAAATCTGGATCACGTTGAACAGAATCTAAAACTCGCTGTATGTTCTCCTCATTTCATGAAGTCCGCCGGCCTCCGGGCGGTTTGTTTCAGATTTAGTGTCCATCTCTTCAAACTTTTCCTAATTAAAACTCTACGTGGACACTGGTTTAAGTCGTGCAAATTGTACTCCACGTGAAATAAGCGTCGAACACTAATGAGCGAATCATTAACCCTTTATAAGGTAGTGGCATTATACATGCCCCCAAATAAATTGTTACTTTATTTTAAATAAAAATGTTTCACGCACAACGCGCGCAGGTGCCCGCTGAACCGATCCATTGCGACTAAATTTCCGAGAAATGAGGTAGCGGCTAGACCCCTCCGCGCGCCCCGCCCCATCGGTTTGCACGGGAGTTTGATTTAAAAGTAAACGAATACATGGCCCACCCTTATTTACACGTAAGTATTATGTATATTCAAATCATGAGGCACACCATCTACCTGTGATTAAAATATTTGTTTCCTCTCTACTCAAATGTTGTCTGGCAGAGATCGTTATTAGCGATAAGATCGCCTTTAGTGCATTTCATCTATACTAATATAATAAAGAGGTAAAATTGTGTGTTTGTAGGTATGTTGGGGGTGATCTCTGGAACTACTGAACCGATTTCAAAAATTCTTTCACAAATAGGAAGCTACATTATCCGTGTCTAATATACCTAGGCTATATTTTATTGTGAAATTTTGAAAAAAAAAATTGAATAAGAAAAACTTATAAACCGAAGCGAAGCGAGGGCGGGTCACTAGTATGTTATAATGTCTGTTACTGTCTTATTTTGTTTCGGTGTGCAATGAACAGTTTTATCTATCTATGTAGAAAAAGTATGATATGGCTAGAGTACGCTTTACTATAGTATAAGCAAAATACAGCGTTCGCTTTAAAAAGAAAGGTATTCTAAATAAAAAAATAATAGTATCCTGAATATTCCCAAATAAAACCATTGAGATTCCCTTTCATTACAACCCTTTGAAGATTTCTTCCCTTGGAAGTATTTTCCAGGATTCCTTTCAAAGTAAGTACCGTTATGAAAATCCTTTCTGAAATAAAGAAACGTTACGAGAAAAGTCCCGTTGCGTTATCATTAGCGAGGATGGAAGCCTTTTATGACGAAATAATAATTGGAAGGTAATGTAAAGACTTGAACAGAGGGTAAATATACATACAATAACAGTGAATAATTTGTTGCGATTATTCTTTGAGTGTTGCCGTTTACTGTCGTCCTTGATACTTGTTACTTTTTCGTGGAAGAGTGGAGCGGGGGTGGGGGGAGGGGTTGGTTGTGCACGTTATCTATACATATAATAAAATTGTAACAGGCCGATGTCTGTACATTATAGATATTGAAAAAAAACTAATATGGGGGGTCTTTATTAGATCAACAGAAGCCAAAACAACAGTTTTTAGAAATTTAATCTGTCTGTCTGTATGTTTGTACACGCATCACGCAAAAACTACTGCATGGAATTGAATGCAGTTTTCACCGATGTATTGCTAGAGGTCTAACTTAAAATATAGGCTCCATTTTACCGCAAGAAAATATCTTATTCCGATTGTTTTAAATTTAATAAACCGAAGCGAAGTGAGCACTCACTTCGCTTCGCTCGCTAGTATTTAATAAATTAAACATAGCTATTACTTGTTTTGTAAACGGGCTACTCATGATTTACTAGTTATTTATCATAAGCCGATATTTGGGTCCAGTGACATGAACCGTGGTCGCGGGGAGACCGCGGAGGCGGGTGAAGGTGTCGTTGCTATTGACAGACAAATCTGTCTACCCTCCGTCGTGTTCGTTTTTGATTCACCTGCCCACACTGAACTTCTTCGTCTTCGTCGATACCAGCAATCAAGAACCCAATATATTGCAAAGACAAAATTCTTCTCGTCATCTAAAATAAGCAAAAAATTATAACACTTGGTACTCATTCTTACTTGATAACAGTTCACGTTTAAATATGTAGGTATCTGCAAACACTCACATTTCCAGCCACCCAGTGACCAAGGTCGATGCAACCCAGCCGAGACGTCGAGGTAAACGTACGTTTTTAGGACGTGTTTCATATACAAATGTAAAGAAAATCGATTTCTTCGATTTTAATTTGCCGCTCATTCCGGGCGCCATCAGTATACATGGTTATCGATCTTGTATATCGATGTAGGGTAATCTATGATGGTCTGTAATGTATGGGTAGATGACGATGGCGTTGTTGATTTGGGTAGTTTAATATTGTGAATTTGTCTGTTCTCTGAAACGAAAGGGATTGACATTTGGAGAATAGACTTTAATGTCGTTTTATAATAGTGTTTCAGGGAATTGACACTATAAAATAAACAATATTGAGTTTCTCTGTAACAAAAGAAAGTACATTAAAGTCTATTCTCCAAATGTCAATCCCTTTCGTTTCAGACAACAGACAAATTCACAATATTAAACAACCCAAATCAACAACGCCATCGTCATCTACACATACATTACAGACCATCATAGATTATAAATCATAGATTACCCTACAACGGTATACAAGATCGATAACCTTGTATATCGATGGCGCCCGGAATGAGCGGCAAATTAAAATCGAAGAAATAGATTTTCTTTACATAAATATGTGAGCAAAAACGCAAAAAATATTAAAAGTTATATCTCGACTTATAGACTTATTTTACAAGTAGACAAGGTACAAGGCATCTCTCTATTAATATTTATCGGGATATGAATTTATGGAAAATTTAGAATTCGTAAAGCATTACGCACTGTTTCAAATAATCGCAACGGGTTGCTGTGAATAAACAATTTAAATAATGTTGCTTCGCTCTAGCGTAAATTCGCTTAGCGCTGGTGGGTAAATATTCGTGACCTACATGTGATTTCGTGCCCACTGACTCTGAAATAATGCGTCAGCTCTACTGGAGAAGGGATTTCAGGCTCGTAAAAATCCCACGGGATCCGCATAATTATAGATATAAATAAATTCCAAAAAATGTGAATTCAACTTTTTCATCTGTTGAAAAGAACATCGGCGAACTCTCGATATCATTAATGTTTCTGACATCAAAGGATTAATTTTCTTTTTGTGATTTTATTTATCTATACCTACTAATATAATAAAGACATAAAATTGTGTGTTTGTTTGTGGGTATGTTGGGGGTAATTTCTAGAATTACTGAACCGATTTCAAAAATTCTTTCACAATTAGGAAGCTACATTATCCGTGTCTAATATACGCTATATTTTATTATGAAATTTTGAAAAATAAATTTTGAAAAAAATAATAACTTATAAACCGAAGCGAAGCGAGGGCGGATCGCTAGTATCTAATAAATGTGTGCTCCAAAATCTTTATACAACGTGTCTGAAAACAGATTGTTCAGGATCGAGATTAGAATCGATTCTACCTGGTTTTCACCAATTGTTTTTTTTTATAACTTATTGTTCTTTTCTATTATTATCCTTTTTCTAAGTACAGTTGCATACTTCGCGCAGCTGTCCCGCCACGCCGGCATCGTCCGGTCACTAAAGTTGCGTCGACAGATTGCCGATTTGACATACGTCAGATTGATGCAACTAGTGATGTGACTATAGACAATCGTAGCAGTAGCATTAAATACTTTTATTAACAGATAATGATAATACTTTCGTTGATGTGTTAGAATTTATTTTTATGGACGGAAGCGGCAGACGAGCTTACAGTCCACCTGATGGTAAGTGGATACTGTCGCTCATAGACATCCGCGATACATGCCAACATTAGTATAAAATGACAAACGTAGGCACGCCCCCGGATGCGCTGCTTACCTTTGAAGATATAGGAATGGATTTGGAGAAAGGGTTGGGAAAATGGGGAGGGATAAGATGGGAATGAGCTCTGGCACATCTCACTCACTACCGAAACACGTACATATATTAGGGTAATAAGATAAAGTGGGCAATGCAGTACCTACATTTCAAGGTAGTCTTCTGTGAGAATAAAAAAAAATAAAAAAAGATGCCATTGTGGTTAAAATATGTTTTATTGAGTATTTTACACTATTCTGGATCAGAATCACGTGAACTACTGCTGTCGTCGTCGCTGTCAGCTACTTGAATAATTATTACATTATCGATATCGAATTATCGACATTATCGAATCAATCCTAATATCGGTGTCATAGTAATCCAAAATTCATTTTCTTGTTTTTTCAACTACTTTCGTCCAGTCGTCTTTTGCAACCTTCTCACAAGCTACTGTTCAACATTGTAATTAGTGTTGAATAGCGGAGCCGTATTGTGGAAAGCTGCGTAATCGGTAATACATATATATATATAAAAAATATATTTATCTGGTGCTTAACTTTTTAGTCTTGGTGTAGGATAAATCCGTGCCATAGCACCAAATACACATAACTGACTGATTGGTATATATCGAATAGAATAGACAATCTTTATTTGACATTAACACACACACACGCACATATACCAAAATATTTATTGTGTTTACAATAACAAACAAAGTCAATTTGTGCATTTACCTTTAATTTGGGCCCATATTAACTTGAAGGCATTGTACTGACAATGCTACGGCGGATTTCGGAGACAGCGATGTCCGTGTGCCGTAGTTTTGTCGCCTTGTTCTCTTTCACTAGTTTTATCAAGCTTACAGCATTCGGACATTAGTTTCAATGCAGTTTTTTTCCAAGCCAGGTAACCAGTTCTGCGTTTTTACTGGCCAGGGTAAGCGTTTTATCCATCTGCATGGAATGGTATGAAGCACTGTCTGTTAAAATAACTGATGGTTCCGGCAGTAATAATTAATGTTCAAATCACTGTCTAAAAGTGTCAGCGGTCATTTCCTCATGGTAGTCAGAAGTGCACTTTGACTCGAAAGCCAGCAACGCGTTCGCTACGAAGCCGGATCTAGCAGAACCGGCGTGACAGATAATTCGTCGAGCTCCTTTGCCCATTCGCGTTTTAAGCTTTCGTGCCGTCCGTCCACGACCGTGAAACCGTGTCATTTGCATTTAACCACGTCTCGTCGATAACACGCTTTTCCAATTTGTAATTTTCTTCACTTCCCTTAAGAAATTGTTTATTTTAAGTATTATGTCAAATCTTTCCATAACATTTTTTCTCTTGTCAGTTTCCTTGTATTCAAAGCCAATCTTTTTTATTATTTGTGACAATGCCATTTTTCCTCCACTAAATAAGTCAACCTCTTTTAACGACATCAAAAGTATTCTTTTATTCGGAAATTCATTTCTTGAATAATAATTGTAAATATGATTTCTAATAGCGTCTCATCAAAATTGTCAACATCCATTACGGGCTTTGTTTCTATCTTTTTCTTTGGTGTCCGTAACACATTTTCTTTACGTTCAGATGGACTGATTTTTTCTTTGTTGATGTTGTAAAGTGTTTTTATACCGAATCCCAGCGCCTGACAAACGTGTTCTTGTACTTGGGTGATAGGCATCAAAGCTCTTCCATTTTGGGACTCACACTCGAAGTAGTCTTGCAATTTTAATTATAAGCTCGCGGCATTAGTTATTTAAAGTTTGTCTATAAATGGACATTATGGACAAACTTTAAATAACTTTCACAGCTTTCGCAGAGCCAAATGTTTGTGTAAGATTGATTGTATCTGACTCATGCCTATGCCTGTCTGTTTCGATCATATGACGCACAGCATCGATGTTTATTGTTGTTGACAGCGGTGGACGGGCGACCTTCACGAAATTCGTCACTCAGATTGACACTATCGAATTCTGCAAACCCGCTATAAATTGTCACCTTGCGTGGTGCTTCATCGCCAAAAGCAGTTTAACTAAGCGAGGCTCTGCTGAGCTGTCAAATTACACTTAAAATCGTAGAAAATATAATAATAGGTACAGCGAAAATTTTCACGAGTTAAATCCATCGTAACGCAAACAGGCAAAATTTTAAAATGACGCCACAATGAAAAAATAAATGACTGTTAGATGAAACAAACTTTATTCTACAGCCATTTTCAAATATTGTAATTACTTTTTAAATATTGTTTATGTAAGTGGCCAGTTCCGGCCAGTTCCGTGACCTATGTACACTTAGAACTAATACACGCATAACACAATGTGCCAGTGCATGAGGGAATCCATGTCCAACAGTGGATAATAAAGGGTAATAAATGGATAATAAATCATACCTATATCCTAGGTTCGAGCAGTTATTGTATTAGTATTTATCCGCCGCGTTTATTAGTTGCGTTTTTCCCACTCAGTGCGTTTGGCACTCTGGTATTCACGACTGGATGAATCGGATGCTTGATTAGCTTTTAACTACGATTTTCATTAAGCTCTATTGATGTAAGCTTTAAATCGCTCTAGCTTACGGTTCGAATTCTGTTTTACAGCCAATAAACTCTTCAGTGAACATTTGCCATTATACATTTCAGTGCTGAATTTATTTCTTTGGAAATGGAATTCAATGTTATATTTTTATGGGTTAAATAAGCATTTTGAGACGCGCAACGTTTATAAAGGGCCGTTAAATCAAGAATTTAGACCCTTAATATTAAAGGGTAATATTTTTTTAGATAAAAGTGAGTATAAAGTAGCTTTCACTTGTAGCTCAAATTGATCAACCCCCAATGTAAACAGTTTAATGAATTAACAAAGAGCAATGCTCGAGAAAATATTTTCAAGTTGCTGATAGCCTAGGGGTACTCAATTCACATTCGTGTAATTGTGGGCTCAAATGCTCGGCTCGTACCATTGAGTTTCTACTTAAATAAGGATTTTTAAAAATGGTCACTGGCTCGGCGGTGAGAGAAAACATCGCGAGGAAACCCGCATGCTTAGTGACATAGATGTTTCCTTCTCAATTGAAGCGGGTTCTGAGCAGGTATGCTGTGGATTTTTTTGAGAAATCATTATAATGAATGTACGCATTGGTTTTTATAACTGTTATGTACCTTCTGTTATCTATACTAATATAATAAAGAGGTAAAATTGTGTGTTTGTAGGTATGTTGGGGGTAATCTCTGGAACTATTGAACCAATTTCAAAAATTCCTTCACAAATAGGAAGCTACATTATCCGTGTCTAATATAGGCTATATTTTATTTTGAAATTTTGAAAAAAAAAAACTTATTAACCGAAGCGAAGCGAGGGTGGGTCGCTAGTGTTTAAATAAATATAAAGTCTGGGGTATATGTGTCTACCGATCCACACTGGACCGCGTGAGAGAGTATGGCGCGAAAACCCTCCTAGTAATTTACTAGGGGAGGCCTTTGCCGTGCAGTGGGACGTTATAGCCTGATGCAAGTATAGCATTAATTCTGTACTACCCTGTAATTCCTCAGGACTTGTGATGGTATTGTTATCATTTCTTAGTCGCCTTTTGCCATACCCATTCTTTTTCTTTTGCTTTTGCTTTTTCTTTCTGTCGACATTGGAATTCGGCTATAGTTAGTACTCTACTGAGCTTCATATGATTTTGTTTAATTAGTTCGGGTAAAAATTATTTTAAACATAACCCGGGTAAACGGGTTAGTCGGTAAATCGGGTATGTGCAAAAATTTGTATCTTGTACACTTAGTCACAATTAGTATACGTGTTATCTATTCGCTTTAACAAAGCAGTGAGTGAGTGAAACAGACCTAAGAATTCTAAAGAACAACACTATTGGTCAAAAAAGGTGACGTCTACCGTCTTGTGCAAAGACTTGGAGAGACTAGGTCAACACGTTTTCTTGGAAATTACCCAACCTTAAAAGCGACAAAGCGACCTTATTTGCCGTAAAGGGCATTTTCTGTAGTAGGTATATCAGATATTTTTAAACTTTTGAACAGCATCCTAATTTTTACGTAGGTAATTCAAAGCAGAGTAAATTAACATGAGCAGATTCAGAGACTCAAAGTAAATATGAATTGTGTGTACACTCGGCAGCTCATAAACAGTTATACTAGTATCTTATCACAACGATATAAAGGCGAAAATGAAACGAAAATTTGTACATTGTGCCCTCTCGAGTGTACCTGAATTCGCTAACAAGCGGGTGACGGCAAATATTAATTTAGCGATCTGAGCAATGCGAACAAACGAGTTGGATGTGCTCAGACTGAGAAATTAAGTTTCTTACCAGTATATTAAAACAAATCATTTTCGTGCTACGACTTTTAAAATAAACATATAAATACCAGCTTCTGCACGCGGCTTCGCCTGCGTAAATTTCGTTTTAAAATATAAGTACACTTTATTTCACATCAAAGAATATAGTGATGGAGATGCAAAAGTTTTAATTAATGATGTACAAGTAGGCCTTATCGCCAAAGCGGTCTTCCAGGCAACCTTTGTCTGAGAGGAGACTCACACAAAATAAACTGTAAGAGGAGAGTATACTCGTGTGCTCCTCGTCCTGTTATACTACCTTCCTCCCCATTTCTCCTAACCGTTTTTCCAAATTCATCCCTAAATCTCAAACAAATGGCATGCATCGCGCATGTCAATAGGCAACAGTATCCAGCCATATCTACATAACTCGTATTCTTATTATCACCCAACAGATATGAAATTGAAATGGCAGAGAATTTAATTCTCGGGCGTGATTGAAACACCTGCTCACTGTCAAAATGAGAAAATTCTAAATATATTCACCTACACTAGACTTTACCCGCTGCTTTGTTTGTGTCAAAAACTCTTAATGATAATAAACAAATTTAGACCGATGTTTGTGTGTGAATGCTGTGGAGTCATAGTTCAAGACAGTAGGTTACCTTTTTTTCATCAATAGTGATTGATTGATCAATACATAGACCTAAGAATTCTAAAGAACTCTACCGTTAGCAAGCCCTATTTATATCCACTGCTGGATATGGTCCATGCACATTGTTTGTGCACGAAGGATGTATGGCCTCAAAACACAACGCTGGTCAAGCGCATTTGTGAGTCCACTGTTTCAGAGCTGGTGTAGTTCCTCAGGGTTTATGGTAATCCCTTTGTTATCCCTTAATTGACTTTTACGACACTCACGGGAAGAGATGGGGTGGGTGAGCTTAAAAAATCGACCAACACCACACGCTCCGTTGGTCAGCAAGAATGACTTACTACATTCTTAGCGTGAACCGATAGTAAATAGGGTTTCCTTCTTTGGAAAGTACTTACCATTAAATATATGTACGTATATGCTCGCAGGCACCGCATTGTTTGGTACACACGTGTAGTTACCGGCGTGGGAGACGGACGCTGCTGGTATTAGAAGGTCGGATATCCGCTGCGCTGGATCCGTGGTCACGTTGATGCCGTGCTCCAAGTCAAAGTTAATCATTCTACTGTTGTGGTACCTGTAGACAAAATTTATCATAACTATCCAGAAATTCGTAGCATGTTACACCGTCTAATGTCGCCTACCATGGTCTATAGGCCATTGGCTTGAACAGCAAAGATGACTATGCTATGATAGCAGCCTACAAGAACCTACCGATGTGATAGGACAAAGGCCTCCGATAGTAATTACGAGGGTATTAAAAGAAACTAACAAATAAGTGCTTATTTATCCTATCACAACTGTACATTTAGTCACAAAATTAAAACGGAATTAATTATAATTATAGAAATAATAAGTGGAATTACATTTAATTTATACATTTATAATACAGAAATATCTTAGCGCGGGGTCTAATATCAATTTTGTGTGTATTTACCGGTGTATGTTTTTTTTTTGTTTATCGACGAAGGCGGCAGACGAGCATACAGTCCACCTGATGGTAAGTGGATACTGCCGCCCATAGACATTCGCGATACATACCCGCATTAGTCCAGAATAACAAACGTAGGCACGACTCCGGATGCGCCGCCTACCTTTAGAGATATAAGAATGGATTTGGAGAAAGGGGTTGGGAAAATGGGAAGGGATAGGATGGGAATGTGCTCTGGCACATCTCACTCACTACCGAAATACATACGTACATTAGGGAAATATGATAAAGTGGGAAATGCAGTACATTTCAAGGTAGTCTTCTGTGAGTGTATGTAAAATTGTATGTACCTATGTTGAAATATATTACACAATACATTATAATTTAAATATGTATTGTTAAAGATTATAACGACCCACTGCCGGGCAACTGCTATTGTATAATACATAAACTATTATATTTACACTATAATTTGCTTGCCGCGTCTATCACGTCGTCCTACCTTTGTTCCTTATAAATTATTTTATCTATCTTAGCCTCTGTCTCTCACTGCAGGACCGCAGGCCTTTCTCAAGACTCGCTATCGCACACGATCTTTTGCTCCTCTCAACCAGCCACTGGAGGCCAATTATTTATTTTCTTATGTTACATTAAACCCCCTAATAAAATCCATTATAATTCCGAAACTAATAAACTGATTTTGATATACAAACAGTGTGTATACAAAAATCTTGCAGAATAAAAACCTTAGCCAACAGTTAAAGTAATACGAAATGAGGTCAGTGTGTAGTTTATGAGATTTTCCAAACAAAGACGAATATACTATATAAACATTGGCATAAAACTCAATGTTTCGAATAAAGATTGTTTTATGCCAGTAGAAAAGTTTATAGAAAGACAAGTTCCAACAGAAGTTCCAAATTATAATTCAAAACTTTAAAAACAAAATTTCAAAATCCCAACAACAGATTTTTCATTTCCATAGATGAAAACATAGTTCGTTAGCCCAGATTGTGGAAAGATTCTAAAAGACATTGCTTATTTCCACAAAGAGAAATAAGGAAACTTTATTTAAGCTGAAACGGAGATTATTCTGAATGTCAGTTCAAACGAACGAGTAATTTGCCAAATTGATACTGAGTTTTAGTTCTCTGTTGTTTTTTGACTAACAATGTTTGTTATAATGATGTGAATACTTCATGAATTGAAGTAAAAGAGAGACTACGTTTCGAATACGACGTAGGGTTTTCAGTGATAAAATATCCAATTATCTATATAAATAAAAATTAAATGCTGTTCGTTGATGCATCACTTGAGAACGGCGAGAACGATTTGGCTAATTTTTAAAAAAAATGTTCGTAATAGTCCGAATAAGGTTTTTAGGGAAAGCAAAATTGGAAAAGTTGCCCGGAAAATTGGAAAATTGGGGAAAAACTGAAAGTGCTTATTTCTATGGGATTTTTGTATGAAATTATTGAAATTATTGTATTATTAAAATTTGGACAGGACAACGTCTGTCGTGTCAGCTAGTTTTGTAATAAAATAATTAGGTCATTTGTGACTACATCATAAGTATGTAGATTTCGAAAAATACTACATATTGAAGCATTATAGAGAGATAGATACTCGTAACGCAAATGTCCGTCGCTGTGTGGCCGATGTTGGCGCTAAACTCCTATTTCTTATATCTACTTAATAAATGAGTACCATAGCATTAGATACGTGTGTTTATATTTATCTATGGTCGAGGAATTAGATAGATTTTTTAAAGTATTTACGCAAATATTTAATTAAAGGCGGTCCGACAAAAAGAAAACATAGCGATTCATGTAAATGAAAATATAATGAAGCGTGTACCCTTCGAAACATATTTAGAAACTATAGAGAAATAATTTAAAGTTTATATATATATACATATCATATTCGTCATATATGTCTCAGTACTGATAACTGATGGGATAGAAGAGTTTTCTGTATGTATATGTTGATGTCCGCACGGTCACAACCTTTCCTATGCTTTCATAGTTCATTGTTTTCATTGTTTTAAGAGTTCCTATCAGATCCTATCAGTTCCTATTCCTATCTAAGGCATATTCCAAGTTTCCCTTTCTCTTACATTCCTCAGTCAGGTACAGTATGTACGTACGTATGGGTATATATTGTATATATATATATATGAATGTATATGCAGTTATTATTTGTGTATTGCAATATGTACTTCTACTGGATGAAATGTGTGGAATGTGAAAGAAATCGCTTTAGCGATAAGGCCGTCCGCGTCGGTTGTACTTCTAATTACTTGTACTTTGTATTTCTCTATATGTTTTTGGTGTATCTATCTATATAGTACTAGCTGACCCGGCGAACTCTGTTCCGCCTTAGAGGCAATAAATAAGCAAAATTTGTGATTTTATTAAGTTCAATTTTTTATTAAGAAATACAAATAAAAAAATAAGTATTTTAATGATTCTTTATTGTTCATGTATTTTGGTGCATAGGTTGCATTCTTCAGTTAAGTACCTTGTGATACACGACATTTTTTGTTCTATTATCAGGCGCAAGAACAAACAACGCAGATGGTCTTCCGACCCGTGAACATGCCACATATAATTGACCATGGGAAAAACATGGATATTCCAGATTCAAACCACAAACTTTCATGGATTGACCTTGTGATTTGTTAATGGTCATGGCGAATGCAAGACGGATCGGAAATTGAAGTCTTTTAAACTCAAACGGCATATCTGTTGGGATCATCGGGATCCTCGGAATGAGAACTTCTCTACTTGTTGATATCTGTTGTTTGCTCGACGATTTCGCATTGCCAACCGAGCCGTTTCACGTGCTGCCTCACTTTGCTCTTCTGATTGAGAAGCACGAAGTCGAGCCATACTAACGCGGCGCTCTTCACAGGCAATTTCTTGTTCTTCTTCAGTCCTTTCATTCGCAATGTTTCGTATCCTTCTTACGTTACGGCTTTGTCGGGAAAGATTCGATCGTCTTGGTCGCGGCATTGGCCTAGTTTACACCGAGCACTTGATACGCGGACTAAATACTATATTCGTACTAAATCGTTTGGTACGCACGGTATAAACGCTAGTGGATTATTTTGGTCTGATACTCTTGATCATGTTTCAAAGTTGGTCGATGTAAACAGAGACGTATCAAACGTTTAGTGCGCACCAGCTTGATACGCGTACCAACCAATTTAACGGTGTAAAAGGGGTCATTGTTAATGATGATTCAAAGAGAATACAAATTACTGATTATTACTGATATAATAATTATCAAATTTTCAACCATACTTAACCATATACAAAATTACGTTTAGCTGTCATTTGCGTTTTGTTATTCCAAGTCAGATGCGTTTTTGTTATACCACGTTTTATAGTGATTTGACGTTTTATGTCACGTCACACGGGAACGCGGTCAAACGGGATAAAAAGTATCCTATGTCCGTCTCCTGGTTCTAAGCTACCTCCCCACCAATTTTCAGCCAAATCGGTACAGCCGTTCTTGAGTTATAAATAGTGCAAACTAACACGACTTTCTTTTATATATATAGATAGATTATGGTAAGGCCTCAAAACGCCACGCTGGCATATTGAGTTATCAAGTCCACTCTTTTAGAGGTGGTGCAGTTCCTCAAGGTTTGTGGTTGCCGTTTTGTTATCCCATATAATTGGACCGTTCTAATAGATCGGATTTGACATATGACGAACGATATAATCCACCGATGTGAAATATTAATTGTCATAGACGCAACGCTACCAGGAAATCGACGCTTAAAATTAATCGAGTTATATTAATATTAGTATTGTGTGATTAGAACGACCCAATTATAGTTGCCGTTTACAATTCCCACGGGGAGAGACGGGGTGGTGGTATCCGAAAGCCACTCTATGGCCTCATGTCCAGCAGTGGATCTAGCAGTCCAGCAGTGGTTGGTGGCTTGGTATTATGATGATATTATGTATATATTATATTTAGGTTCTTTCTTCATTATGTTTTATTACCAGTTCTGACTCATGAGGTTTCTAATACAAAGGCACTTGTAGATGTTAGAGTATTATGATTCTGTTCTTGAAGCTTGCGTCATATACACATCCTACAGTAGTCGATCTCTTGTGACTTGTGACTTGTGTCAGCAATGGGACTTAGTTACAAAGGAGGCCACATGAGATCGACCATCAAAAGTTAAAAGGTTAAATTCCGCTTCCTCAACAAATAGCGGACCCTTGACTTCAATAGTCGTTTAGAACGATTCGTTTTTAGAGAATTGGCATCCAGACAGATGTGCCACTTGACTCACTTGATGTCAAGTACTATTTATTATACTTGCGACGACGTGAGACTTATTTGCGTTGGTAACTTTGAAAGCTGCTACATTAGGGAAATATAGTAAAGTGGGAAATGCAGTACGTTTCAAGGTAGTCTTCTGTGAGAAAAGGGTAACGTGGCCAGTGGATGCGCCCAGCGGCTGTTGCACTCTCTCCCTCCCATGTAAATAATTGAAATTATACGTTAAATTATATAATACTAGCTGCACCCGGCAGACATTGTCCTGCCTGTGTATATTTATTTACCTCTATATATAAAATCACAAATTATTCTGTTTTGCAGGTCGATATGATTTTTGCGACCGGTTGAACGGTATAGAAGTTGATGTGATTCAGTGTCATCTAGTGGCGAGTTACAACAAAGTCGATAGCATATAAACCTTCTTCATGAAAAAATGCATATATGTGCCAACTTTCATGGTGATCGGTCAAACGGTGTCGAAATCTATTAACATCAGATATACCAACATCCATTTTTATGTATTTATATAGATACAAATTATATACACGTTAAATTATGTACCTAAACGTTAAATAAGACTAAAATAGGCTTGTCAAAAGGAAAACACTCTTGGAACGGCGACTGGCGAATGCGTCAAGTGGCCACACTCATCTATGGTTTTGTTATAACCGAGGAAATTAATGAAATGGTATATAGCATTGACTTTCGTTAAATATTTCTCCATTTAATAACATCATTGTGTAGCCATTTGATTATTAAACATGTAAATGAATTGAATACTCGTATTATATTAATACTCTAATCTGTGTGTTCTACCGTCTGTACAATGGGGCATGCTCTGAAGAATTGTTCAATATAATTCAAACCTCGGGTTTTTACAACCGCACTTCGTGACACAGAAGTGCGGTCCATCCGCATTTCCTCGGTACGGAGATGTCGCATACTGTTCGATCCTAAAATCATTTTATACCGAGATCCCGTAGGCTGTGGAATGGACTGCCTCAAGAGGTCTTTCCATTAAGTTACGATATGGAGTTCTTCAAGAAAGCTTTGAATAGAATTTTGCAAGGTAGGCGGCGCACCCGCACGCCCCCTGGTGCTGCAGGTGTCCATGTGCAGCGGTAACAGTTACCATCACGTGGGACCGCTATAAAAAAATGCAATTTATAAAAAAAAAAATATTATTAGTATGATTAAATGACGGCGCGCGTAGGCCCTGCCTACATACGCCTAGGTACTTAGTATACGCCTACCACTGCTTCTATAAATTTGATACAGACGCGTAGTAGCTTTCAGAGTCGCGAGTTCTTTGTGAAAAAGGAGCCGCGATTTGCCGCCACTCCGATAGTGTGCGCTGACACTTAAGCCTCCCATAAAATTGTTTAAAACAATTGTCCAGTCGTCCTTATCTTGGAAGTAGTAAATCGCGATACGTGCCGCTGCTTCGACACGTTTTCTATTTTCTTGAGTTGTAAAACGAACTTTATTTATCAGGAAAGTTTAATAGAAATATTTCTTGGAGAGTAGAGATGTTTCTGAGTTTCGATATGGCCTGGATATCGATGGATGACTATCGATATAATAATATATCAATATTTCTAAATGTGATGTTATTTGAGCAAACGAACCTTATTGTCGGTATCGACTTTACTTTGGTTAGGATTTGTTTAACTTAAAAATACCTTGTATCAACATTTTGTTTAAAAAGGGAAGAAGTGGGTGCACGCTGCGTCTCCACACCGCTGGGCGCACTCGACAGACCAAATCACCTCTCTTGCAGAACACTATCGTGAAATTTACTGCATTTCCCAGTTTCTCCTGTCGCCCAATATACATATGCGATTCGGTAGTCAGTGTGAATTTTGTTGTCTAAATAATGTTGTTTCAAATAAAATATGTAGGTAGTTATTGTATTTACTTCTAATCATTACTTTCGTCGCTTTGACAAATGCGTAAATTGAATGGGCCTGTTAATAAATAAATGAATAAATAAATAAATAAATAAACAAATCAACAAATCAACAAATCAACAAATCAACAAATCAACAAATCAACAAATAAACAAATAAACAAATAAACAAATAAACAAATAAACAAATAAACAAATAAACAAATAAACAAATAAACAAATAAACAAATAAACAAATAAACAAATAAACAAATAAACAAATAAACAAATAAACAAATAAACAAATAAACAAATAAACAAATAAACAAATAAACAAATAAACAAACAAACAAACAAACAAACAAATAAACAAATAAACAAATAAACAAATAAACAAACAAACAAACAAACAAACAAACAAACAAACACACAAACAAACAAACACACAAACAAACAAACAAACAAACAAACAAACAAACAAACAAACAAACAAATAAACAAAAACAAATAAACAAATGAACAAATGAACAAATGAACAAATGAACAAATGAACAAATGAACAAATGAACAAATGAACAAATGAACAAATGAACAAATGAACAAGTGAACAAATGAACAAATGAACAAATGAACAAATGAACAAATGAACAAATGAACAAATGAACAAATGAACAAATAAACAAATAAATAAATTAAATAAATAACGCCACACTCAATGGCCCACAGTAGGATTCCCTGTGTCGTGGGCCCAGCGACGCATACAAAGACAAACACAAACACACACCCAGATCCGAACATCCATGTTTTTTTAAACAAATGTATGTCCCCAACCGGGAATCGAACCTGGTACCTTTTGCACAGCAATCAGTGCCACTACCAACTGCGTCAATGGGTCGGTCGTTATATAATATAATTATATTGGGATTTCGAAATTAGTGGAGCGAAATGGAGGAAAAATTATCCATGGATCCACCCGGTGGAGCCCTATTGTGGATCCATGTGAACGGAGGGAGCAAACCAAATATTAGTAAATAACTGAACTGCATTTTAAATTACTAAAGTAGAGATCAAGTCGACCTTAACAGACATATAACCTTTTTAACAGACATAAAGCCAACAGTCTCAGTTCTAGAATGTTCCAGAAATATCCTTTTGTTAGCCAAAATTAAATTAGAGCAGCATGGCGGCCATTTTGGGGGAAAATTTGAAATTCCGAGCCAATGACCGCTATGAACATTCTAATGGATGTAGGCTTTTAGTTGATTGAGGTTTTTGTCCGTTTTAGGTAGGATATTGAACGTCTTTTTTTCCATGATTTTCCCGATTTTGTCGGGTTGTCGTTTGGTGTTTGAAGTATTTTTAGAAGCGTGAAAAATCTTCGCGAATTGCTCGAAAAATCGTTGTTCGATACTTTTGTGAAGGTAGGGTGATTTAACTTTGCCGTAGATATTATCGATGTTGTTTGATGAGGAAGTCAGCAATTTTTATACGAAAATAAAGTATATAACGTTACCATATCATTTAAAATTAACGTAAAGTAAATAATCACAATAATATATTCATATTATATTAATAAACAATAATAAACATCCATTCAAAGTAATAGTATTACTATAATAATATATAGTAATAGTAAGTAATAATAGTTAGGTACATTAGAGCGATACGAGATCCCATTTCAATCTTAAAGGTTTCTGTGTTGCCTATATAGATAAATAACCTGTACCCATATAATAATGTAATGGTCAATAAATATAAAAATATCAAATATAGTAACATCGACATCTTTAATGATTCTTTGGTAAATTTCAAACGCAAAATATTACGTAAATTGTAGTCGGGCACTTTTTGTTTTTATTTTTATTTTTATTTTTGTATTTTTTCCATTTGTTTAATTAAATAGTATAGTAAATAGTAATTTAACCTTATTTAATTGGATTTATGTACATCCACATTTAAATTTATTTTTTTGGGTCATACTCGTATTGTATCATACTCGCAGGCCTCTGTGTTGAACTTGTATGCACCAATTAAAGTATTGCACGCGGTATTTTTAATCTATGAGTTTTTAACATTTGTATTTTTTCGTGTAAATGCTGTTGGTGTATCTTGCAAATAAATAAACATATAATAATATAATGGTCAATAAATATCAAATATAGTAACGCAATTCTTATCTCAAAACAAAAGTCGAACTCTAAACCAGAGTGTACCCGAAAATGATAACTATAAACCAGAGTGTACCCGTAAAATGATAGTTATAAACCAGAGTGTACCTGTAAAATGAATGTTATAAATCAGAGCATACCCGTAAAATGAATGTCATGAACCAGAGTGTACCCGTAAAATGATAGTTACAAACCAGAGTGTACCTGTAAAATTTATGTTATAAACCAGAATATACCCGTAAAATGATAGTTATGAACCAGAGTGCACCTGTAAAATAAATGTTATAAACCAGAGCATACCCGTAAAATGAATGTTATAATTTTTATGATATTTCTATAATTTTTGTTATATATTGTACTTTATTACACATGAATTAGGGACCAATACAAAAAAGTAACACCTCTCCTACCGTTCAAATTTAACAAAAATATATATGAGAAAATAGAATTAAATCCTTGGATATACAGGTGCCGAAATTCAAGTCGTATTCAAATTTTTCGTCTGCAAATATGATTTTTAATACTCACGAATATTTCTGTGGGCCGTTAGTATGTATTTATGGATAATAACTACCCGAATTTATCCTGTAAAATTAATTCCGCTTCTATTTGATGTTGAATATACAAAATCTTTTTATTATTTATGTAATACTAGCTGTATCCGGCAGACGTTGTCCTGACTGTGTGTATTTATTTACCTCTGTAATCACAAATTATTCTGCTTCGCCGTCGATATGATTTTTAGCGGTCGATTGAACGGTATAGAAGTTGATGTGCTGCAGCGCCATCTAGTGGCGAGTTACAACAAAGTCGATAGCTCGAAAATATTCTCCATGCTCAAATACCCACATGGGTATTTGAGAATGGAGAATATTTTCGTATATACATATTTTCGTAGGTATATGTATACTGTCATTGGTATACATATACCAATTTTCATGGCGATCGGTAGAACGGTATAAAAGTTGATGTGCTGCAGCGACATCTAATGGGGAGTTACAACAAAGTCGATAGCATAAAAACCGTCTCCATGAAAAAATACATATATGTGCCAACTTTCATGGTGATCGGTCAAACGGTGTCGAAGTCTATTACCATCAGATATACCAACATCCTATTATATATATATATAAACACATATATATATATATATATATATATATATAGATGAAAGCTTAAAATTAAAATAGGATAGAAATGAACTAAGAAATGGTATAGGTGCATAGGGAATGGCAATTTATCTAAATAAAAAACTGAGTACTAAGTACTTACCAAAACACAAATGCTGGTGCCTCAGTAGTCTGCACCACGGAGCACTGAAGCCGTAGTGTAGATCCCGGCTTGAGATATTTCTCAGTGGGACCGGAGATTTGCGCTCGCGCCTCTGCGTACAAAATAAAAAAACATATTTGCCGATGTCTTAAATGGAAATATTTATATACTAAAGGGATAAAGTACGAGAATATATGTTCGGAATTATTTGAAAAAAAAAAACTGACGTTACAATTTGCTATAGTTACTATATCTCATAAAAATATCTCAAATATATATTCATGACAATATTCACATTGACAAATGTGAATATGGTCTAACATCGCTCATACTATTCGAACAGAAGCTTCGAGTTTATTATTATTAACTGTCATATAACCGCGGTGTGTGAACGTGAGTAGTGTTTCAGTACATTTAAAAAGACGTCCCCAAATTACCTTGCGTTAAATTTGCCAGGGCCCATTCCCGTCCTATCCCTTCTCATTTTCCCAACCCTTTCTCCAATCCATTCCTATATCTCCAAAGGTAGGCAGCGCATCCGGGAGCGTGCCAACGTTTGTCATTTAGGACTAATGTTGGCATGTATCGCGGATGTCTATGGGCGACAGTATCCACTTACTATCAGGTGCACTGTATGCTCGTCTGCCGACTTCGTTCATAAAAAAAAAACACCCTGAGTTATATTGGTGGCCTATAACACGACTTAAAAAGTGCTCCAGACCTGCCAATAAATCGATACCTTTTTTTCTGTCCAAATATACTCGTACCGATGAAAGGAATCAATTTCCCCATCAAATAAAATGGAATGAATAATCCATTTGCACTTAGTCATTGACAAATTACTTTCTTTGGGACGTGACGCATTGAAACGTTGGAGTAAATTTAATGCTTCCATAAGTATAATGGAGTATAGAGAACACGTAGTGTTTGTCTGTTTCATCGCACTATTCATGGACTTTGTGAGAATTTTATAGTTGACAATATCATATTATACTATACTATACCATCAGCCTGTGTCTCTCCACAGCTGGATATAGGCCTCTCCCAAATCTCGCCACCACACGCGATCCTGGGCTCTTTCCATCCAACCACCACCGACGAATCTTATATCCATGGCGTGCCAAATTTTCTTATTTTGAACTGATGTTGAAATGTCACACAGATGTCCATGGGATTCCATGGGATTAAAATAAATTATTTATAAAAATGTTTCTATCGTCATCAACTCTTAATCCACTGCTGGACTTGGGCTTCCTTATGCACATTATCTCGAGCATGAGGGATGTATGGCCTTGAAACGCCATGGTGGCCGAGCGGGTTGCCGAGCCCAGAGGTAATGTAGTTCTTCAGGGATTGTGGTAGCAGCTTCTTTATCCCCTAGTAGCCATGACACCACACCCACGAGAGGAAATCGAGTGGCGCTGTTTGAAAGCGGGCCGAGATCTTACGGCTAAAAAGTCTTCGTATAAAAAAATAAGTTTAACAGCGATTTTAAAAGCAAAATAATGCAAAAAGTCATTTCTCTAACCCAATTTCTCATCCTATAATCCACTAGCAAATCTTTCTTTTATTACAGTAAAAAAAAACTTATTCCCTTCAAAGCATCAGATTTTTTCCTAAAACCATACACGTGTAAGCGGTAGCTCTTGAAAAACATCAAAAAACAATCTCTGAAAATCCTCGAAAAAACCCCTGTTAAGCACTTAGGAGATTTCCACACGGCTGTTTTATCTTAATCACGTATTTATATGCAAATTGTTTTTGACCCTGTAACAACAAGTCGAGTTGAAGAGGACATGTGAAAAATGTGAAAATTCACATGTTTACGTTTACTTAACCGTAACCGGACCTTTTTTCTGTCCATTCCTGGACATGCACATTGTCTGGTGACCAAGAGATGTACGGGTTGGCGAGTCCGCTCTTTTTTCTTTTTTGCTTGTGGTAGCTGCTTTGTCGTCTTTACGGACACCCACGGGATGGGATGAGCAGGTGCTATTCTAAAGCTGCTCAACACCACACGGCCGGTTTTAGAATAGCATTTAACTGAGAACTTTTTTTTGGTGTTAAAAGTTCTGTTAAAAACGCCAAAATTAAAGACTCAATTCTTTGTATTGAGCGCCCGAGACTGCGTACAATTCAGTACATCTTCTTCACATTAGTAAATGTTTCATTATAATTGGTTTAGTAGTTTCTGAAGTCACAAAAACTGCTTCGTTTTAATATTAATAAAGCTTAATATTAATTAATGAAGAAAAAGCATTAAATTTAAAAAGTCCGTTATACCATAATATTTTTTTTTTAAATACTTAAGAGATTTTGATGAAAACCAAATAAAATCTTTCAAAATAAACATCGTATGCAACAGAATAGTGTAAACTGCATCTTTTTATATCGGCTGGTCCATAAAATGGTAAGTGGTCAGTCACCGTTGGTTAAAAATATGAAACCGAGAAATTCCATGGAACTAAAGTTCACAGAATTAGTAAGCTGAAGTGGCAATGGGCAGGTCATATCTGCTACAAGATCGACAACAAATGGATTAGATGAGTCCTCGAGGAGTGGGACTCCCTCCGGCCACGTGGACCGACGACTTGAAGAAGTTCACTGGTGGTGATTGGATAAGAAGAGCCGAGGATCGAAGCCAGTGGAGAGACAGAAGCTGGTATTATGACTTTTAACATGTCACCAATAGGGGGGGAGTGCACGCTGCATCCCCACAGCCGCTGGGCGCACTCGATTGGTCACGTTACCTCTCTCTCACAGAAGCATACCATGAAATATACTACATTTCCTACTTTATCATATTTCTCCAATGTACGTTCGTGTTTCGGTAGTGAGTGAGATACGCCAGAGTCCGTTTCCATCCCATCCTACTCCTCCCCATTTTTCCAACCCTTTCTCATAATGCAGTCCTTAATTTGCAAAGGTAGGCAGCGCATTCGGGGGCGTCCAAACGTTTTTCATTTTATACTGATGTTGGCATGTATCGCTGGTGACTATGGACGACAGTGTCCACTTACCATTGGATGGACTGTATGTTCATTTGCCGCCTTTTTTTCTTTATATATATACCTATATATAAAAACAAAATAGGATAATGTCAGTGAACTATCAAAGTGAAAGCTCTCAATTTAATTAAAAGCCCTGAATATTTTTATTGAAACCTCCGAAAATATATATTACACTTAATTTAGAAGTCTAAAATATACTAGGACTAGTACAAAAAATTCATTATAAGTTCTTTACAAAGAAAAATAAAGAGAGATTTTTGTTACAGATCCTAATGACTAAAGAGCACTGAACTTACACTTTAACGAAATATTCTGTGGGTATTTTTATATTTTCTTTTAGGGAATGTTGAAAAGAAAAAAAGGATTATTTAATACTAGCTGTTGCCCGCGACTTCGTTCATGTGGAAAATAGTTGTACTAATTCAGAAACCTTCGCCGGCGTGCGCAAAGCAACTCCCCAAAGTTTCATCGCAATCGGATGAATGGTATAGGAACGCATAGAGGACAAACAAACAAACATTCATTTTTATATATTAGAGATATAGTAATATTTAACTTTCTTATATGTAAAGTTATTGAGAAATAAATAAGACGCTTGTACAATAGAGCCGAAGATCATGGGTAGTGGCGAGCCTTGGGATCTTGGATACAGATATAGATTTGGATATAAATAGATATAGATCGAGCAGTGGAGAGACAGGCTGATGGTATTTATTATAGGTATATCTGTGTGCCACGACAATAAAACGCTGACTCAGATATATAATCTACAGCTTTGAAATTTTGTGAGCACTTTTAATCTTACGGACAGTAGGAGAAGCAGGTCAACCTTACCCAAAATAAAAGATGTAGTCGAATATTCAATTTTAATAAAGGGACTACATATAGAAACAATATTGTTTGGGATTGGAATCTTTACAATGTACTATGAAAGCTTCTCTTATCTCTGTTGAAGTTAAGAAAAAAGTGATGTCATCACTGTCAGTCACGTGATTTCACCTATTGACCAATTACGAGAGGGAGCGTTCCTCAATTGACCAATTATGAGGCGGAGCGTTTGTCGATTGACAAATTCACGCTACAATGGACGCTAGTTTTGGTATATCTCGTGAAACTGAACGTGTCTCTCTTCTCTTCTCTTCAATAATCGTGTGTTTATTTTAAACTAGCGACCCGCTATCGCTTCGCTTCGGTTTATAAGTTTCATTTTCTTTTCAATTTTTTTTTAAAATTTTCAGTTAAAAATATAGCCTATATTAGACACAGATAATATAGCTTCCTGTTTGGGAAATAATTTTTGAAATCGGTTCAGTAGTTCCAGAGATTACCCCCAACATACCCACAAACAAAAACGCAATTTTTACCTCTTTATTATATTAGTATATATAATAGTATTTGCAAGCGAAACGATAGAAGGCTGATAGTGCCTGAAATCGTCAAACACCCAATGATAAACGTTTACAATCATCATTGAATTATCTCCGATCATTTTCTTCTCTCCACCTGTACAATAATACATCTCTTCCCGTACCCGTGTGATTGGTTTCACGAAAACACAATAAATTCCAATTTCAGCTTAATAAATTTGACAGATAAGAGGACATGTGTTGGGAACAAAGCTATGTGGCCGCGAGGGACACTATTTATTTGTGCGTTCTACTTTGACACGACGGAACACCATGTATTTCACTTCACTACCGGTTGACAGGGCTGTTGTATATATTCATGGCTTACTTGTATTTCGGAGAAACATTAAAACTATAATAGCAATACCATCGGTAATCTTTGAAACACTGATGGCATCATCATTCAGACAGTTATACAGTTATAATTCAGTTATACAGAAATTTGTAAATAATATTTACAGAATTAGTAATGAAATTAGTAATCAGTAAATTATACATTCCCATTCTATCCCTCCCCATTTTCCCAACCCTCCTGTATCTCCAAAGGTAGGCAGCGCATCCGGGGGCGTGCCAACGTTTGTCATTTTGAACTAATGTTGGCATGTATCACGGATGTCTATGGGCTACAGGACTGTATGCTCGTACAGACTGATCCACTTACCATCAGGTGGACTGTATGCTCGTATGTCGCCTTCGTCCATAATCGTTCCGAAAATTGTTGCCGTGTCGGTCGACTTGACTTAGTCGACCGACTAAGTCTGCTAACTAAGTCGACCAATTTTCATGTATACCAATTTTCATGGCGATCGGTTGAACGGTATAGAAGTTTATGTGCGGCAGCGCCATCTAGTAACAAGTTACAACAAAGTGGATAGCATAAAAAAAAATACATATATGTGCCAACTTTCATGGTGATCAGTCAAACAGTGTCGAAGTCTATTAATATCAGATATACCAACATCCATTTTAATATATATATATATATATATATATATATAGAAGATATAAACCTAGCTACTGATTATTTTTTTGAATTCAGCTAGTGACTTTTATATATGATGTAGTGAAATTTCTTCGAAATTTGAAATTCGTGATATCTGCAATAGGTAGAAAAGAGTTCAAAAGCACCCTAAAATAACAACGTATATGCAAAAAAAAATGGCGAAAAGAAAACGAATGTTACTTGATAAAACTACGCTTTCAGTAACATTTGTTTGACTCCAGCGAAGCGGAGCCAATCTGGAATGTATGTCGTTACATAAAAGATGTTTGCCGTGGGCGTGACCTCAGCTGACAGCTGCTATTCAAATATCTGTTAGTTTGCCTCAAAAGTGATGTTTACACTTGTGGCCATGTAAATGTCTGTTTATATCAGGTATCGTATTGTATAAGAGTTGGATTCCAAATGGGCAAAACCACCAACACAATCAAAATACAAATAAAGAGTATTTCGTTAGCATAGTCATAATTATATAGTCTCCTTTTAAGTATAAAAATAGCTGTGTCAGGAGAGTCCACTCTTCCATGGCAAGTTATAATCTATCTACATAGTTAAAATTAAAATTTAAGACATAGTACCGAAGTGTGTGCCATATCATAGCATTGAGGGGGAGAGTGCACGCTGCAATACAACAGCTTCTGGGTGCGCTCCACTGGACACGTTACCTCTCTCTCACAGAATAAACTTGCAATGTACTGCATTTTCTACTTTCCTAGTATACGTACGTATTTCGGTAGTGAGTGAGAGGTGCCAGAGCCCATTCCTATCCTATCCCTACCCATTTTCCCAACTCTTTCTCCAAATCCATTCCTATATCTCCAAAGATCGGCAGCGCATCCGGGCGCATGCCAATGTTTGTCATTCTGGACTGATGTTGGCATGTATCGCGGATGTCTATGGACGACAGTATCCACTTACCATCAGGTGGACTGTATGCTCTTCCGACACCATTGTCCATACAAAAAAAATCAGTCTGTCTCCTCACTGCTAGATAGATGTAGGGTTCTTCCAAGGCTCCACATACGACCCGTCTTTTATCATCCAGCCACTACCGGCTACCTTCTTCAAGTCATTGGTCATTATTTTCTTGTGTATGGCGAATTGACGAAACTTTGATGGTCTTCAAACAACCTTACGTTGAGAATGTTTGAAACTCACCTACTACATCTAATCGCAGGAAGATGCTGGTAGGTGGATGGGATGACACCTGACACTCGTAGATGCCCGCGTCTCGCTTCTGCACGAAGCGAACTTTCAGAGTCCAGTCCTACAACAAAACACGTAATACAGAAAATCTACACTTACGAGTATATACCTAATAAAATCGTAACAGAGTAAGTGAAGCATTAAAAAAGAATCATTCTAGTGTAAAATTCCTCGATACGGGGGTGTTGCGCACTGTTCAGGCCAAAAATCATTTTATACCGCGAACCCGTAGGCTGTGGAACGAACTGCCTCAAGAGGTCTTTCCATTAAGCTACGATATGGTGTTCTTCAAGAGAGCTGTGAATAGGATTTTGCAAGGTCGGCGGTGCACCCGCATACCCCCTGATGTCGCAGGTGTTCATGGGCGGCGGTAACACGTACCATCACGTGGGACCGCAAGCTCGTATACTCTAACTGCTAGTCGTAAGAATATACTCGTACTGAAAGTTACGGCCAACGAAAATTGGATTCGATTCTATTAAATTTAATTGTTAGTTTCAAACAATAATAATAACTTTGAACTCTGACGCCCAAATTAGAAAAAAATCCGTATCTTGTTCAGGGGAAACCAGGAATTACCAAGGAATAACACGCCAAGAATGCAAGGCCGGTTTTAGAATGGCTCCACCACATTTTTCCCCGCGGGTGTCGTAAAAGGCGACTAGGGGGTAACAAAGCGGCTACCACAAGCCCTGAAGAACTACACAACTTCTGAAAGAGTGGACTCGGCAATCCGCTTTGCCAGCGTGGCGTTTTAAAGCCACACATCTCTCATACACAAGACAATGTGCATGAAGAGGCTGTGATCTACAATGTCCTGCAGTGGATACTGAAAAGGCTGGTTGCAGTGCCTTACGCCAAGGACTACTTTTACCTATATGTATTGTATATGTTTATACATTAAGAAGTATAAAAACTTTACCTCTGAATGTTGTAAGTGTATCGCCTGGAACCTCTGGTCCGAGCTGTATGTTGTTAAGCCTACTGTTAGTAGATGGTAGTCTTTTCTTCTTATCCATGACACCTGAAACAAAAAAAAAACATTAATTCGAAACCAAGCTAGTAAGGACGAGTGCCGATTGGCCCAGTACCCAGTAAGGTCACAAATACAAACGATAACTATATAGGTCAAATGTCATATAGTTCGATAGACGTACTTTTATTATTATGCAGTTGCACTTCCCTAAATCATCAGTACACTTTCCTGTAGTCGAATGTTTGTACCGAGAAAACCCCAGTTTTTTTGAGAGGAGGCATGCACCCTATTTCTCATTTTATTTTATTCTTCCAATGTACGTTCGTGTTTCCGTAGTGAGGGTGATATTCCATAGTTTATTTTTATCCCATCCTATCCCTCTCCATTTTCCTGAGCCTCACTCTAAATCGATTCCTAAATCTGCAAATGTAGGCAACGCGTCTGGAGACGTACCAACCGTTTGTCACGCTGAATTGATGTTGACATGCATCGCACATGTCACAGGGCGACAATATCCATTTACTATCAGGTGGACTATCTGCTCGTCTGCTGCTTTATCATTAGGAGTTCTTGTTACTTGACTATTGTGTCAGCTTCGTATATTTAACTGAGACATTTAAAAATATCCCCCAAATACTGTATTTTACCTGAATACAATTAATTACCAATAACAGTTACACGGATGGTTCGCAAGAGAGAACTGAAGAGAGCAGGGCCGCACTTAACGGCCATGGTTTAATCGAAATCCACCAGACTTGGTGCAGAGTGAATTACTACTTAATAACAAATTTATTTTAGAAATACGTCTTCAATTTGCTGGTATTACATTTACGGCTTAAAGATGAATTATGATCCGTCCCTACGACCTTTGACCTATTTGGCTGTAACAGTAGTACGGGTATATACGTCTGCCAATAAATGACTTTGGCCAACCGCTAACTGTACAGGATTATAGAAAGCATACCGGTAACCCGAATATTGGATTTGAAACGTCAAAGTAATGAACATTCGTTCTATATCTACGAGATTTTGGAAAAAAAAAATATTTAGTGAATGATAATTTACAAAAAAAAGGAATAATACAAAAGGAAGTACATATACAAACATAACAACCATATACTTATCTGCATATATATATATATATATATATATATACATACAACAATATTTGCAAATGCAGTCGCCGTGTGGTGTCGGCCGGCTATAGTAAAGTCGTAAAGGGCGACTAAGGGATAAAAAGGCGCTACCATAAATGTTGAGGAACTAACTCTAAAAGAGTGGACTCGCCAACCCGCTGGGCCAGCGTGCCGTCTTAAGGCCATACATGCCTCATGCATAATACTATATACATGAAAAGGCTGGTTGCAATACATTGGCAAACCACTCAACATACGCACACACTCGTATTTTTTGCATATTATTATTACACACACCTTACTACATACTGTTCGTAATATATAAGTACTACAAAGTCATACGTAAGTTTTGCTTAATGTACGAGAAAAGAACAATCGTAAACTGTTGTAAAAACTGGTACAAAAGATTCTACTCTCAAGCTCCAGCGTTATTTCAGGGACAAGTTGTTCAGGGCCATGGTGTGTCACTTAATATCAGGTGGGCATGTTTCATTACCGCCGCCATCAAAAAATGCGAAAATTTCTAAACAGACCGCTTAATAACCAGTTTAAAATAAAAAATTACGTGTTTATTAATTAGGGTAGCAGCCCCCGTGCGTTGCAATTACGGACCCGTGAAACAGTTACCCTAAAATTAAACGAGTACCTTTGTTAAGGGCGGGTCTCATTAATGATAATTTATTTTATGAAATATTAAGGAGAATTAGCAACAGAACGCGACTTGCCGAGGGTTGGTAAGGAATTTTTGTGAAAAAGTATTTTTTCTGTAATAAATGAGGGTAAGATAAAAGGCGCGGAAGTGTGGTGAAGGAATGTGGGTCAGTATAATGTAGATCATGATGTACACTGTATCTAAGCAGGCTTCATTTTTTTTAAATTTTTTACTAGCTGCTGTCCGCGGCGTCACAAGTGTTGATTTAGTTGCCTTGATACAGTTTGAAAAGAAAGAAAGAATCATTTAGTATTGACTACAATTAGTGTTAGCAGACTTTTTGGTGGGAATTCGAGTAGTGAAGTTGAGTTTTTATCTGATTATTGTAAATATTGTGTATTAGGCATTTGTGGTTGAAGTTGTGGTAACCACAAGGTTTGAAGTTTAATAAACTTCAAAGTGCATTTCGTGCGTGGTGTTTGTGATAATCAAACAATAAAAGCATGAGACTGCGTATTTCGTGTGCTCCCAAGCAGTCCTCTTCTGTCCTCAGTAAACCTACCATCGCCTTACTGAGCGACTCCTGACATGCTTCGACGGGACTGGACATTGATAGAATACATTTTAGAATATGAAATTGTTTATTACGAAAAAATCTTGATACTGGCAGAATGTGCTAATTCCACCATTGTCATATATGAAGAAAAAAAAGGGATAGTAAAGCCGCTAGCTACCACTAGCCCTAAGGAATTACCTCTAAAAGAGTAGACTGTTTGTGATAATCTATATCTATGCATATAATAAAATTGTAACAGGCCGATGTCTGTACATTATAGATTAGATTATAGGGGGTCTTTATTAGAGCAACAGAAGCCAAAACAACAGTTTTTAGAAATTTTGTCTGTCTGTATGTCTGTATGTTTGTACACGCATCACGCAAAAACTACTGCATGGAATTGAATGCAGTTTTCACCGATGTATTGCTAGAGGTCTAACTTAAAATATAGGCTCCATTTTACCGCAGGAAAATATCTTATTCCGATTGTTTTAAATTTAATAAACCGAAGCGAAGTGAGAGCGGGTCGCTAGTCAAATAATAAAAGTGTGAGACTGCGTTTTTAGTATGCTTCTAAAGAGTCCACGGAGGGAATTCTTGCTGGGAACTCCAGAAGTTTGTTGTGTTTGATTATTGTAAAAATTCTAAATTAGGTGCTTTGTGGTATAATAATGTTATTTTATTAAACTTCATAGTGCTTTTCGTGCCTAATGTTTGTAATAATCAAATGAAAGCGTGGGATTGCGTTTTTCGTGTGCTACTAAAGAGTCCTCTTTTGTCCTCAGTAAACCTACCATTGTTTTACTGAGTGACTATTGACTTACTTTGACCGGACTGGGCAGGGATAGAATACATTTTTGACTTTGAAACTGTTTGTTATGAAAAAAATTTGACCAACTTGAAAAAAAGTGACCGAATAGAAAGTGAATAGACGCCGCAGCGCGGGCGACGCGGACGGCTGCGCGCGCGCATTCATTAGGTACTGCTCAGAGAATAAAAGATATGCTAGACATTTACATTTAACTAGGTATTCTAGAATTTAATATACTAGAAGCAATTCAATAGAAAATAATATTATTTTATATATTTATATATATACTAGCAAAACCAGTCAGACGTTGTCCTGCCTGTGTATATTTATTTACCTCTGTATATAAAATCAGTTGATGTGCTGCAGCGCTATCTCGTGGCAAGTTACAACAAAGTCGATAGCTAAAATATTTTCCGTGCTCAAATACCTATATATACCAATTTTCATGGCGATCGGTTGAAGGGTATAGAAGTTATGTTTCTATGAAAAAATACATATATGTGCTAACTTTCAATATCGGTCACACGGTGTCTATTAATCTCAGACAGATATACCTACATCCATTTTTATATACTGTATAATATAAATATACAAATACATATATGTTTCATAATACGTAATAATATGTTATCAAAGATAATATGTATATTTAGAGGCGTTGTATCAATATTGCTAATTCTTGTTCTTATGGATCCTCACCCTCACGTCATAAACCTTTCTTAATGTGAGATCTATTGGTAAATCTCAGTTTAAATGACTACAGCTAATAGTTATTATGTTTATAGTAACTAAGCAATGTACTGTAACGTGAGTTGTGTCAAATAGCTGTAGAGGGCGAGTGCACGCTGCATTCCCACAGTCCCTCGGCGCACTCGACTGGTCACGTCACCCCTCTCTCACAGAAGACTACCTTGAAATGTACTGCATTTCCTACTTTGTCGTATTTCCCCAATATAAGTACGTGTTTTGTAAGTGAGATATGCCAGAGCCCATTCCCATCCCGTCCTATCCAATCCCTCCTCATTTTCCCTACCCGTTCTCCCAATCCATTCCTTAATCTGCAAAGGTGGGTAGCGCATGCGCGGGCGTGCTAACGTTTGTCATTCTAAACTGATGTTGGCCTGTATCGCGGATGTCCATGGGTTACAGATTCTACTTACCATCAGGTGGACTGTATGCTCGTCTGCCACCTTTTTTCTATAAAAAAAATGTAATAGAAAATGATTTGAAATGGGCAATAAGTTATGAAAAAACTTATTGTTAAACTGGTAGAATCGATTCTACTTTCGGTACTGACCAAACCATTTTCAACTTTTACGCTATTTCGCCATTGGCCTCATACTCATCCCTCATGCCTCATTCTCGCCTCATCTCCTCACATTCTAGGTGAAGTAAATGAACCAGTAATAAAGTCTAGAATGACACGATTCCAGGCAACATCTCATGTTTTCCTGTACCCCGTATACACGTTCGTAATAAACGCTGCGGTCTTACAAGGTCATTATTTAGGCTTGGTAAATTAATTACCGTAGTTTTCTCAACACTGTGGGTGTAACGAATTACACGTGTAGTTAAGTGAAACTAATGTCTTAAATAGGGTTGCCACATAATCTATAAGGTCCTATAAAAATAGTGTATTATATTTTAAAATGTCAATCGATAGATTAAAACTCAATCGAAACCCAAGTCGATGTCAAGTCGATTGGCGATATATTGAGGTGTTAAGATTCTCGAATAAAGCCACAACGATGACAGTCAGAATGTAGGATGATAGTCAGAATTTTACATGTATGTAACTAAAAATTATTTTTTATTATATTAAAAATAAATAATTGATGATTAATTATTATAGGCATATCAATATTTCTATATGAGTCATTATATGTTTTCATAATGGTGAATTTGAGCAGTAATTGGTGGATTTAAATGCGGAACAAAGGAGGTACTCTGTTCCTTTTAAGGGGATTCCATCAAATGGTTGACAAAATGGATAAATTATTACTTTTATTATTACACAAGTTTTATTAAACAGTTCTGTTTAAAAAATAAATTATGTCTTTCCTGCTATGAGTTCAATCCTAGTGTGGGTCATTGTGTGGCGTTATTTTTTTTATAGAGTAGATGGCATACGAACGGTCGGTCGACATGATGGTAAGTAGTAACTGCCACCCATGGACACCTGCAACATCAGAGGGTAGCGGATGCGCTGCCGACCTTGCAGAATCCTGTTCACAGGTCTCTTGAAGGACCCCATATCGTAGCATAATGTAAAAACCTCGGCTGGGAGTTCATTCTACAACTTTCGGGTTCACGGTATAAAGTGTCTTTTTTATTATTATTAATTTATTTAAGTGACACCCCTATTTCCAAACGTGCGGCAACACCTTCCACTTAAGGGCATTATAATTTCGCGGCAACGTACCGTCGTAATAATTATTAATACTATAATGTCTATGAGAATGCTTAATTTTCGCATTATAATGTTTTAAATTAATCCTTTAGTATGACTTTAGGGAAAACTCGAGAGAAATCTAGGTAGATACGAGTATTGCGTAGGCTTGGTTCACTCTGTAGATATTTTGGACCTGAAAATATACTTACAGATATAGATAGTGTCCAACTTTTAAGGATGTTTTGGAGAAATAATAAAAAAGGTCTCTGTTTACACATTACAACGAATATGAATAATGGCTTGCATTTTTAATTTTTGTGGGATGGTAATTGTCACTCCGACTGATTTTGTACTTTTGACTGATATATATATATATATATATATTCATTTGGGAAACAGACATTATTTACAACATAATATCGATTAGAAAGAATTATCTTAAACCAGCAGTTTCCTCCATTCAACGATTATATCATCATGATATATATCAGCCGATTTTTTTTTTTTTAGACTAGTGGACGGACGAGCAAGCGGTCCCACGTGATGGTAAGTGTTACCGCCGCCCATGGACACCTGCAACACCAGGGGGTATGCGGGCGCGCCGCCGACCTTGCAAAATCCTATTCACAGCCCTCTTGAAGAACCCCATATCGTAGCTTAATGGAAGGACTTCTTGAGGCAGTTCGTTCCACAGCCTACGGGTTCGCGGTACGATATACTATATTTATCTTCCAAACTAGAATAAATACTGACATAAATAAAAATTATGAGCACTTCCACTGCCGATGATCCAACACTAAAGATTATAATTATAATTTAGTTGAATGTTGATTAAGTAGATATTAATTATTAATCTCAAGGACTCTATTTTTGTTACTCTAATCTTACTCTTGTTTTTTTTGTTTTTTTTTATAATAAACCTATAAATCAAATTCACAGTTCCATTTAACAATTTTGACACATTAAAACCACTTTCAGAATGAAATTTGCGTCTTTTTCATATACATGATATATATCAAATATCGGATATTTTGATATTTATTATATACTAGCGACCCGCCCTCACTTCGCTTCGGTTTATTAAATGTAAAACAATCGGAATAAGATATTTTCCTGCGGTAAAATGGAGCCTATATTTTAAGTTAGACCTCTAGCAATACATCGGTGAAAACTGCATTAAATTCCATGCAGTAGTTTTTGCGTGATGCGTGTACAAACATACAGACAGACAAAATATCTAAAAACTGTTGTTTTGGCTTCTGTTGCTCTAATAAAGACCCCTCATATTAGTTTTTTTTCAATATCTATAATGTACAGACATCGGCCTGTTACAATTTTATTATATGTATAGATACCGGATTTTTACGAACCCTGCATATAAATTCTATATACTACAGGTTTTTCACAATATTCTTTAAAAAATATATTTTTGTAACTAAACAACTTCAGAGCTCTTTAATTTTCTCTGTGTCACAGGGTGGCAATTTATAACGTTGTGACGTCACTGACTAATGGATCCAAGACGAAGCCGTTGACAAGCGCGTAGTTATTTTGCGTAAAACATTGCCCCTTATATTTTAAAATTGCGTCAAAATTGTCTTGCGTTAGAAATAACTAGCCGTGAGCTAAGTTTTTGTTCAATGAGATCCATTTTGTAACAGTGACAGTGTAACAGTGTTTTTTTTATCGTATTAGGGGATAATAAGCTCACTGGCTTTTAGCCTCCCGCCTAAAAGGAACTCGAGAAGTGAAATTGAATATTTGTTTGATTATTGTAAAAAATGTGAATTGTGCAAAGTGAAACTTCAAAAGTGTTTCTCGTGCGTGGTGTTTGTGATAATCAAACAATAAAAACATGAGACTGCGTATTTAATGTGCTCCCAAGGAGTCCTCTTCTGTTCTCAGTAAACCTACTATCGCTTTACTGAGCGACTCCTGACTTACTTCGACGGGACTGGACATTGACAGGATACGTTTTAGAATTTGAAATTGTTTATTACGAAGAAAACTTGACACTGGTAGAATGTGCTAATTGCACCATTGCCATATATGAAGAAAAAAAAGGGACAGTAAAGCCGCTACGACTAGCCCTGAGGAACTACTATATGTCTAAAAGATTAGACTCGCCAACCCGCTTGGTCAGCGTGCTGTTCGTTGTGGTCATCATACTTCCTTCGTGCACAAGACGATATGCATTAGGAAGTCCATATCCATCAGTGAATGACAAAGGGGTTGGTGATACTTACGGAACTGTGGTTAAATTTTAAATTTTACTCACATGGAAAAACAATCGAAATTGACAATTTGTGACTTAGGATATAAGAGAGAACATGCAAAGTTTTGACAATTTCATTTAATTTAGATATTTTTCCTTTATATAGGCCTGAAGCTTTTTCTTAAAAATATTTGGTTTCTTTCCGTAATTAGTTCTTACTTTGTCTTGAAGCTATTGTTTTTTAATTACTGTTCCTAGCCATGATTTGGAAATGACCAAAACTGTTTGAATATCAGTGAAATAGTGGCGTATATGTATTACTAGCGAACCGCCCTCGCTTCGCTTCGGTTTCGTTAAAACAATATTAAACTATACGTATAAACCTTCCTCTTGAATCAATCTATCTATTGATGAAAACCGCATTAAAATCCGTTGCGTAGTTTAAAAGATCTAAGCGTACATACAGAGGGACAGACGGCGGGAAGCGACTTTGTTTTATACTATGTAAAGATATATTACGTTTACTGCAGTCCCTAAATTCACCTGCATACATCACAGTTAAAATTAACCTGCAGAAGCAGGTTAATTTTATCACATCTTGTATACCTACTCGTCCGAGCTTTGCAAAAAGATACGTTATACGTTTTTTTAATCTTTTTTATACTCAGATCTAACTGAGCTGCATCAAAAATGTGAATGCATATGGATCAAATTTTTCATGTAAAAATTTGATCCATATGCATCTAACCGTGGCTACCCATTGACTCGTCGCTTTTCGACGGGCCCAATTTATTGGGCGGAAATATCGTGAGTACGCCGAAAAATCTGAACCTTTTATGCAATCAGTCGACTGTGGCTCGGCTTCTGTCGGCTGTTTTTAAGGAAAAATATTTTGAGTCGAAAAAAAAAACCCACTGGCTGCACCCGTCAAAAGGGAGATTTTACTGCTTTTCGTGTGTTTTAGAAAAAAAATGTTTATAGTAAAGTTGTAGAGCTTCAAGAGATGTATGAATGTATGTATATTTTGTATGAATAGAGATCGATGTTGTTTTAGGATTCTTTGAAAAGTTTACACCAGCATAGTTTTGAAGCTACTTAACCGATTTGGCTCATCTTTGAACATAATCGAGATAAACGAAAATCTGGCTTAAAATTGCATCAAACGACACGTGCAGCTGAACTTCAATGAATATTGCATACATAATATAATAAAAGAAACACTATTTTCCCACCAAAAATGCTACAATAGAATGTAGTCAAATATTTACAATGAATATTGAATAAGTTTTTTAAATGGAAATTATATGGCTATAAAGCTGGCGCGGTCAGCCAAGGCTGGACGGTAAAGAGATTTATATGATATCGTCAATCACCGATCATTTTAATAGATCCTCATATTAAGGTTCAATAATATGAGGTATTTAGTAAATTGATCGGTGATCGAATTTCATACAAATATCTTTTAAGTCCAGTCTCGACTGATCTCATGTCAATGACCGAAATTCTTCTTGCTCGTGGCGCGCGCTTTGATATTTAAACGACCACAAAATTTACTAAATAACCAGTAAATCATGATCAACGAAACAACCTATTTATAACTAAAGTAAATAATTTTAAATTATTAAGAATGTCATCATCAAGTCGAGGGTCTATTTTTAAATCGTCACCAGAAAACCTTAACCTAATCCAACTTTAAATTTCCTTCGTCGATTTGCTGCTACATCAGTATATTTTACTTCTCGCTTGATTACCTTTCAAATTATAATATGAGACATGGTGAAGGCCAGCTTAAATCACCTGACAAAGCTACTATAAAATATCATTTTTAACATTACATGTCCACCGATCTGGCGCGGACGGTCACATATTTTTAGCTACCTGAAAATCGGCGACAGAAAATATTTTTCACGGAAAGAAATATGCCGGGAATAAATTCAGCTTTCCCATTCCGAGTTTCAGAAGGTATATTTGTGGATGAACAAGTTATATTGCACGAGTTTCAGAATAACATTCTGTTAGAATTTTTTGAAAAATTTCGGTGTCATATTAGAAAAACCTTGTGCTTAATTATACATATGACTGTATATAGAATAACTGAGTGGTCTGTGATTGGTTGGATGTTCTGAATATCGCTATAAGGACGAGACTGAGACCGATCCCATAGGAAGCCCAAAGTATAAAGCTGCACAGGGTACCAGAAAATATGGTGTCTCTTAATATCAGAGACCTGAAGACACATCGAATCACAGAATGACCGATAAGTTAATAAAATGTAGTTAAAATATATGGGCTAAATATATCAAGATTATAAGTATCAAGACTACCTTGAAATGTACTGCATTTCCCACTTCAACTTATTACATCAATATACGTGTTTCTGTAGTGAGTGAGATGTGCCAGAGCCCATTCCCATCCTATCCCTCACCAATTTCCCAACCCTTTCACCATTCCTATATCTCCAAAGGTAGACAGGGCATCCGGGGGCTTGCCAACGTTTGTCATTTTGGACTAATGTTAGCATGTATCACGGATGTCTATGGGCTACAGTATCCACTTACCATCAGGTGGACTGTATGCTTGTCAGCCTCCTTCGTACATAAAAAAATTATAATTAAATAGTGTCCATTAATTAAACTATTATTCTAATAGTTCTATTTAATCAATAGGTCCAATTGTAATATATTTTGTAATAACCGGAAATCTTAATGTATACAAATAAATAGAACCGTTATTGTGTTTAAGTATACTTTCTTTACTATGAATAAATTAATGAAGAGAATGGGTGAATCCAATGCTCACCGCAAAGATCAATAAATGGTATGAATGTGAATTTAAACTATACCACGTTTACCATATGCAAGAAAGAGTCAACACCATCTGCCAAGAGGCACAAGTTTTTAATTAGTCGGAGAGGTCGGGGATTCTGTCAAGTCCTGCCCTGTCTGTCAAAGGCTACGCCACGTAGGTGGCGGTATACCATTTACCATCACTGAGACCTTTTCCTTTTTCAGTCCTTTTCTAAAAATCAGTTAAACGATAATTTGTAAACAAAATAAGCGTAAAAATGTAACCAAAGTTAAATGTGTTGGTCATTTGTTATACTTTTCCAGGATTTCGCTGGATTAGGATTGTGAAGGTAGAACGTGAGTAAACAAAAAAATGAGGGTAGGACGCGGGAAAAATATCGTTATTAATTTTTCGGGGTATTAAAATAGAAACAGCGGATTTTGAATTTACGTGGCTACTTTAAAATTCATTTTTTCAGTAAACGGATAGATTTTTCGTTTCGGTCACGTTCTAGAATAGTTTAACGCTTTAAAAATATGTCTCTATTTTTTGGAGGAGCAAAAAATTAAGTATTTTTTTTAGTATAGAGCATTTTTATTTTATTAGCGCCTGCTCATTATTCTTAGCAACGATCAATGTTTTCTAGGATTGTCGCTAAGTATATTAGAGTCTTTCATCGTTACAATACAATCATCGAACGACTTGCCCGAGAACTTTTACATAATATATTTGCTAGAGTACGGGCTACAGTAAATGTTGTAGGTACCTACATATCTATTATTTGAGTGATATACCATATCTATACAAACTCTGCCTCGTCAGCGAGCAAATTCTTATTCTTATGTTATACAATACAATACACATAGTGTCAAATACTATATAACACATAATTAATTAGAAAATAGAAAATAAATGTCAAATAAATTATAATTAATGTCAATGGATAAAATTATGCGAAGTCAAACGTTATAAATACATATAATGATGTTTTTTTTATATGTATTCATGAAATTATAGGTAAATGACAAAAGATAAAATTGTATAAAAACTAAATGTCATTTAATTTTCATAATATCGATTAATTATCCCGTGTACAGTAAGGTGAGTAAATATTATTGTAATACTTACAATGCCATCTCCAATATTTCTGATGATACACGGCAGCAGCGCCGTAGATCCGGTCTGTGACGTCACGACCGTATTGTTTTCAGTCCCGAAGTGCTTCTCAGGAGTGCTGCCAAACACATCCTCCAGAGGTGGAAACGTCACTGTCAACTCGTTCTGGTCGGGTTTGAGGGTGGGTGATTGTGGAGTTGTTGTTCGACCTGTGGAGGACAATAAATGAGTCATTATCAAATTGTTGATAATAAGATGATGAAATAGTGGAAAAGGACTTTTATTCATTCATTTTTAAGAGAAATTCAAAATTATCATCACTCCATCTATTCTCGTGAGTGTCGTAAAAGGCGACTGAGCGATAACAAAGCGGCTAACACAAGCCCCGACGACCTGCACCACCTCTAAAAGAATGGACCCGACAAGCCGCTTGGCCAGCGTGGCTGGTTGCAATTGCAGTACATCATGCATGGGTGTCACAACAGTTTTATACAAAATTTCCACATCGGGTTTAACACTCACAAAATAAAATAAAAACATGGTTATCTGATCAGTGGGTTGAACAGTGGAGAGGCTGATGGTATGATGGTTGTAAATATCCGTGTAAGGTGAAAGGAACGTATGCGGGCGATTACTGATTTTAATTGAGAAATGCATGTAATCTAAAATTCACTTTTGAAGTGACAATTTCACCCAAAGAATTAATTAAACGATGTTGGTATAACGTAACAGAATTGCCTGCCGCGACTCCACAATTTAGGTTGTGGTGTAAGTGAAATTAACAAGTGGTTATAATTTTCTTTGAAATGTGGCTTTAGTGTAAGCGGCTAGCGATTTTCTTGTTGGCAAACAATAGACCAGCTATTATGCTTTGTTTAAATTAAGAATGTGATTCAAGATTCTCAGTCAAATTATTTCACTCATTGACCATGTAACGCGTCTTTTTAAAAATAAGCATTATTATAAAGACTTACGACCCTGTTTAGTTTTAATTTGAATAGAGTTCAAAATATAACTTTTATCCAAACTTGGTATATAAAACATACTAAGCTGTTTCATGTGTATTGTACCAAGGTTCGCTGCCTACCCCTGAAGAATAATCAATCATTCACTTTTACACATTTAAAATACTAACTATTGTGGTACAAATGTTTGTCAAAATTTTCTATGAAATTGTCGCTTTTACCTTTTCAGTTGTACCACCATATTTTCAGTGTGAAGGGTACAGCGCAGATTGGATGGGTGGGATATTTGTTTTTATTTGTCCAGAGGTTTTCGGGCCGAATTGGGAACGATTTATACGTTTCATTATGTTGCTGACGGTTCAAAATGTACGTGATTTATATTTAATTCAACTTCATTTGGTGATTGACGTTTTTCGTGTAAACGGTAACACGGATAAATAAATACTGAAAATGATGAAAGATTTCCTTGTGGAAAAGTAGAAGTGTGATGCAGGCAGCTAACCAGATGGTAAGTGGCTTAATGCCAGCTATGCCATTAATATATATACGTTCACACGCCCATATAGTGCTGACAAGATATGGACACTATAGGGCGGTGCTGTAGATTATCTGTAGTATTTGCCGAGCCAGCCCCATTTTGTTGCAACTTCTCCTATTATGTATTATTATTTCTTATACTTAAAGAAAACTTGGCAGGCTTTAGAATATAAAATAGTAGAACCCCATCTCTTCCTGAGGGTTGTCTTAAAAGGTGACTAAATGGTAACAAAGAGCTGCCACAAGCCTTGAGGAAGTCCAATAGAGTGTACTCACAAACCCGCCTGGCCAGCATGCCTTTTTGAGGCCATACATTCTTTATGCACACGCTTATGTATACAAGAAAGCTCAACAGTGGAGGAAAAAACGTGCTGGTAACGGTTACTGTTACAGTGGACTTGGAGGAGGAGGGCGCATGTTGCAATCCCAAAGCACAACTGCTGCAACTGCAATGTTGCAACTGCACAACTGCCTCATATATATATATATATATATATATATAGTACGTACGTGTTTCGAGTGTTAGTCAGCCCTAGGATCGTTAGCGGTTTAGATGCAATAGATCCTCATGAGTCGAGGGTCTCGATACCGAATCCAATAAAAATATATTCGGACACGATATATTTTCTATGTCTCAAATTAACGATGAGTCATCGACTTTAAGCAATCGCTTCTCTCTTCATTTTGCAGCAGCCTAATTCTGGCCACTTAGCACTATTGTGTTTAGCTGTTTTGGACAATCACGTATCGTTAGTTTAACTGCAAGACGGCTTGGATGTATAGGAATACACATTTAAAGGCTGGCTCGTGGAGAACCTTTATCAGAATTATTTATGATATCTAACGAGGGTATGTGAGGTTGCCAACGTTTGTCATTCTGTACTAATGTTGATTGTACCCCGTGTGTCCATGGGCGACAGTATACACTAAGCACCAGGTGGACTATACGCTCGTCTGCCTCCTTTCCATACAAAAACATAAAAAATAAGTGATTTAGGTATATCTAAACTTTTTGAGAAAACCTATTTATTCCTTATTAGTATATTTTATCTGTCAAATTTCAACTGTACCTAATATCTTAAAGCTTGGAGTACAATTGTCTGAAACCTTGTAATCGAAGGTTTGCCTTTTTTAACTATAAGATGGCAATATTCGTCCTTCTTTTAAACACTAATTGGTCACTGAACATTAAAATAGCCACTTGGAAAGTCTCCAATTAATTGTCTTTAAATAGACCATTAATTTAGAGTCACAAATACGAGTGATGACGCCAAACGATAGCGATTTGTCTTAATCGGAGTCCGAGTGCGCTCACCTCATGCCAAAACCATATCTCAAGATGGCCGCCGTCTCACAACCACAAACAAGACACTCCGTCAGAGTGCATCTTCACTCTGGTTTGACAATTTTCAACAATAAATTGACACTTTGCCGGGAACTCGAGAAGTGAAGTTCAGTTTTTGAATGATCAACTGTAGTTTAATAGTGATAGTGATATTAAACATAAAGTGCTTTTGTGTTTAATGTTTGTAATAATCAAATAAAAGCATAAGACTGCGTTTTTCGTGTGCTTCCAAGGAATACTCAGTAAACCTACTATCACTTTACTGAGCGACTCCTGACTTACTTCGTTGGGACTGGACATTGATAGCATAGGATACAGTTTAGACTTTGAAAATATTAATTACGAAGAAAACTTGACACTGGCAGAATGTGCTAATTGCACCATTGCCATATATGAAAAGAAAAAAAAGAACCATTCATCATTGGCTTGTTATAATGCGCTGTCACATTTAATGGTGTTACTTTTTAACGTCACCTGTGAAAAAATCTCATATTCGCCGGTTACATGAACTCTGTTACCCTTTTTGTGTATACACTATTTTTAGAACACTGTGAACAAACTAGGACACGTAGGTCGACCCCCACCGTGTCAAAATGTCATTTAAATTTAAATTTACACCATTTGTGCTGTTAAAAAAACTTGCTATGTATAAAATATTCTTACAGAGACATTACATTATTACATATACGTACATACAAACGTACACACATACACATTATTATATAAGAATAAATATAAAACATACAAGGTATACATAATCAATGAATACATTATTTAATTAAATATATAGGTACATAAGTTATATTAAGAGAAACAAAAGATAAAAAAACATGTTGGTGACAAAAGTTAAATAAAAATGAAAGAAAAGGTAAAGCAAATGGAGCTGGCTGATTAATATTGGCATAATATCGCGGATGTCTATGGACGGCAGTATCCACTTACCATCAGGTGGACTGTATGTTCCTCTGTCGCCTATTTCTATATAAAAAAATATTTCAGGCAAACAAGAAAAAAATTAAAACGTGAATGCTTAAAAAAAATTATTAAATACCCTTTAAATGAAAATCAGCATGGTTTTCAAAGTCCACAAACGTATACTAACTGTATACGAAATTTTGCAAAGAAAGAAATAAACATCCCATTTTGCTGGTCACTACGCTAATATTTCCCCGAAAAAAAACCTCAAACAAAAGACTCGTGTGAAATTGCGCTTGCAAAGGTTTTATTCACTTTTTCACCGCTTTTTTCGAGTAAACGCGAAACTTTTACTCTGTATAGTTTCAAATAGCGTGAGTTATAGAATTTCGTTAAAATATTTGTTCACTCGAAACTGTTTCATTTATCTATACAAATAAAGAGACATAAATATTCTGACTGATTGAGTCATCGAGACCGACCCGGAACCGCTGAAGTTAGATACATGAAATTTGAATAGTGGCTTTCTTTTATGACGTAATGACTTCACGAAATTTGATCCTGAAGGGCTGAAACAGGGTATAGAAATTGACTTAGAGAAAGGGTTGGGAAAAATACGAAAGGATGGTATAGAATGGGCTCGGGTAATTCCCACTCACTATTGAGACACGGGACATACATCGGGGGAATAGGCTAAATTGGGATATTAATGGTAGGCTTTTCTGTGAGTTGTGGTAGCGGCTACCACGAGCCCTGAGGAATTACCTCACCTTTAAAACAGTGGACTCGCGAATCCGCTTGGCCAGCGTGGCGTTTTAAGGCCATGCATCCCTCATGTACATGAGTATGTGCACGAGGAGGTCCGTATCCGGCAGTGGATACTGCATTGCATTGCTTTTGTGAGTTGGATCGAAACTGTTGGTCGTATAGGAAAGGTACGATGAAAAGGAAGAGCTTACTGAAAGAAAGGAAGAAAAAAAATTAATTTATTGACCATATGAAAAAAGGTGTATTTATTGATTATAGTATCAATCGACACCAGATAACTACAGGTGTAACGAGACGGTCATGTACATAAGCGACAGAATCTACTTAGCACCAGGTAGATTGTTCTGCGACCTATTTTCTATGAAGAATAAAGTTCCATCATTTTTTGAAGTACCTAATTACCACGTACCGACAAGCGTAGTGTGGGAAGGTTTTTGTAACTATAACGACATAATAATGTTTCCTTACCTTCCCCAGCGCCTGTGACGGTGTGTATGAGAAGCACGATGACGCATACGCACCGTCGCCCCTCCACCGACATCGCTGCCAACACTACCTGGAACAGACAGACATATAGTCAGCCACACGCCCATGTACCCAAAACCATTCAATTCTAGCTATATTGCTGGCGTTTTAACGTACCGATGAGTTAACCTGTTACTGTAGGTACAAACTGTACAAACACGCTGTGGGTAGCTACAAACTGTTCCAGGACAAATCCTGTTGAGTCCTGCCTCATAAAAATGAAATTAAAATGAAATTGAAATAAATAATAAAAATAATCGTTAAAATAGGTAATCGTTTTGATTAAAACCATTAATAATAATAAAAAATAACTTAAACGATACCTGTAAAGGTTCTTCGATGTACGTAGATTTATTTGTATGAAATTTTGAAAAGATTGTTACCAGAATGCGTGGCCTACAAGTCGATATTTAATTAATATAATGTATTACAGATTGTATAAAAGCGCAACGAAACTTTATTGCATTGTAACTTCCTTCACAGCGCCATCTGTAGTCAGATAGCTACTAGTTTATTATGTTGTTGTTACATACTTATAGTTTTTCTTTTTATATATGGCAATGGTGCAATAAACGTATTCTGCCAGTGTCAAGTTTTCTTCGTAATTAACAATTTCAAAGTCTAAAAACGAATCCTGTCAATATCCAGTCCCCTCGAAGTAAGTCGGAAGTCTCTAGGTAAATTGATAGTAGGTTAACCGAGGACAAAAGTTCTTCTATATTTTCATATTTTCAGTTCTATATTTTCATTTGATTATCACAAACATTACGCACGAAAAATACTTTGAAATTTAATAAACTGTCACGTCTATTTGCATATCGATGGATACAACTATTAAACTACAAAAAGCACAATACACAATTATTATAATAATCAACTAAAAACTCAGCTTCACTTTTCGGGTTCCCGGCAAAAAGTTATACTTCTGGTTTTAATTTAATACTTTAGTTAGTAGCTGTTACATTCCTACGGGATAAAAAGTTCGGTATAACAATACATAGTAAGTTTTTAAACACAATTACATTTAGAAGGAAAACGAAACAAGTCTTAATTCAGTAAAATTCACATATTATGAAACATGCCTAGTTTTCAATCAATGTTGAGTCAAAACCTGCAAAATGATTCGAAGAAATTTAACGATTTGGCATAGCAGACTGTCTGACATTTTATGCTTGTCTGAGCCAATTTTTTTCCAGCATCGCGTGAAATATGTCTGTTATTTACTGTTTGACAGCTCCATTTTTTATCTCGTTCCAATTCACACAGAAAATGTCTCACGCCAATATTCACACAAAACTTGTCACTTTTATATCTTAAATTATTTTATACTTTCATAAAATATGCCATTAAAGAATAGCACTACAAATGTGTCATTTTGAAATGATTTTACGAAATGTCAAAATTTTAATTTGTTTATTTTTAATTAGTCTGGAGTTGTGTTCCACTGTTGAGCAAAGGGCTCCCCTCTTTTATGCCAGACTGTCCTAATAAATGATGTTTAAAATTAATATTTTTGTTACATTTTGTTTTTTCAAGGTACAGTAAACAACTTTATAAAGCGGTATTTGATCACACAGGTTTGTGGGCCTTTCATCCCATCTCAATTAGTGAATTTAGTCCATATGTGAGTAAATGTAAGCATGTTTGTGCGAATGTAGTATAATTGATTGTATATGAATATATATATATATATACGATGGGGGTAGACGTATCAGAAAGCGCCGTGTGAGACGCGCTCCGGCTTCATGAACGGACGGTTTTAAGAAGTTTCTCGATAGTGGCTAGTTGAGAAGAGCAGAGATTGTGTGTAGCGATGAGCCTTGTGAGAGACCCCTATTCGGTAGAGGAGAGACGTTTGTTCTGTTTTGTTCTTTTTTATATATGGCAATGGTGCAATTAGCATATTCTGCCAGTGTCAAGTTTACTTCGTAATTAACAATTTCAGTCTAAAAACGAATCCCGTCAATGTCCAGTCCCGTCGAAGTAAGTCGGGAGTCGCTCAGTAAATTCATAGTAGATTAACTGAGGACAGAAGAGGACTCCCTGGGAGCGCACGAAAACGCAGTCCTATGCTTTTATTTGATTACTAGCGACCCGCCCCCGTTTCGCTTCGGTTTACAAGTTTTTCATTTTTTTTTTCAAAATTTCATAATAAAATATAGCCTATATTAGACACGGATAATGTAACTTCCTATTTATGAAATAGGAATTACAGCCCGAATCCCCGTAGGGAATTATGAGGACTAGGGGAGGCTTGAGTCCTGCAGTGGGACTTTAAAGACTAAAGTCGATTGCCGTACATATATTATACTAGCGACCCGTTCTCGCTTCGCTTTGGTTTATAATTTTTTTTTATTTCAAATATTTCAAATATTCAAAACAAATTATAACCTATATTGGAAACGGATAATGTAGCTTTCTATTTGTGAAAGAAGTTTTGAAATCGGTTCAGTAGTTCCCGAGATTACCCCCAACATACATAAACACAATTTTACTTCTTTATTATATTAGTATAGATCACTAACATTACGCACACAAAACACTTGATGTTTAAAAACCTATCACATATCCAAAACATAACAAAAACATATCCACTTACTGTCGGTATGAAGTAAAATAATTTCATATCCTTTGCCCAGATTTCGTCATAATCTATATACATACATATAATAAAAATGTAACTGGTCGCTGTCTGTACATGGTAGATATATGAGAAAAATATTATTGGGAGCCTTTATCAACGCAATAGAACCCAAAACAATGATTGCTAGAATTTTTGTCTGTCTGTTTATCTGTTTGTCTGTGCGCACTAATCTTAGAAAGGGCTTAACCGATTTGGGTGCGGTTTTCACTAATGTATTGTGGTAAGCTTCATTTAAAATTTAGTGTTTGTTTTATTTCAATCAGTTCATAAATAAAAAAGTTGTATCAATATAAAGAATCACTTCGAACATTTGTTCGATAAAAAATAAGCTATAAGAAATAATGTGTGTGATCATTTTTGAAAATACCAAATACCCCTAAGAAGGTAAAGACAGTGTTTATAAACAAAAGTCTACGCGGACGAAGTCGCGGGCAACAGCTATAAGTAATAAACATTCAATAAACACATCTTTAGGTGGATCTAGGAACTTTAATTTCGTAGTCCACTCTTCGTTACTAAAGAAAGTGGACCATTATTGTTTCCTTGAGCCCTTTGTTTCGGCACAGCCTGAAGGCAAGCGACAGAAACTGTCGTAATTCATTCCTGTTCCCAACTTAACTATATTTTACATGAGAACCTTAATACAATAGTTGTAAGGACGAAAAATGCAACAACGGGTTTGAAGTACCGCGGCTTGTGAATGTAAAAGTACCTATCTGTCTCCCAAATAAAAATGTTAGATCTTGGTAAGCCAATATGAATAACGTTTCCGAACTGACCCTTTTCTTATTTTCTGAAAATTGAAGGTAGTTGAAAGAACAAATTTTGCAACCACCTACTTTTTACGATTTCGTGCCGCAGTCGATACCAAAGATTCTTCTGTAATCTGATTCCGACTGATTCGCGTCTGGTACTGAATTGTCAAAAGAGTAAAGTAATTATTTAATAAAACAAACAAACCAGTATGTGCAGTAAATATAAAAAAACTTACTTGTTTTTTTAATTTATTTTATTTCGAAATATACAATAGGAAACACTTTATTCCGACATACACTAACACACATACAATATAAATATCACAATAACCAAAAAAAAAAAAGAAACAATACCTATATTGTTTCTAAACAAGAAAAATAATAAGAAAAACAAAAGAAAATCACAAACATTAAAGAAAAATACAAGAAATAACAAAAATAAATAAAGAAAAAAAGAAAAAAAAGGACACGTTGCTATTTCATGCATGCGTGTATTGCGATGCCGGAAATGGTCTCCAACTCAGCATATGCTGAGACCGAGTGTCAGTCACTGCGCTGATTTTCAGTGGTCATCGGTGACGCACGTACAAAAGTATATTATTTAATAAATTACTAACTAAATAGTCATATTTAGCATATTAAATTAAAGATGAAATTTAAATAAATATACGAGTACATATTGAGGTGTTGACAAATACGAAGAGAGATTAAAAGTATGTATACATGTGTATCTGTTCAAATGAAAGTTTGAGCAGATTTTTTAAATAATTTATTATTATCATATCACTAGTAGTGTCCGCGAATTATTGCCCGTCTAAGAATTGAACGCGGGACTTTTCACACAGAAGTCATCATCACTACCAACCGGACTAAATGGTCGTCATAATTGTTATGTCGAAGAAACACGTGTGATCAAAAATGAAACGTCATTTTTCATTCATTACTACAGTGCTTACATTAATTACTAAACTATAATTTCTCTCAAAATCATTTAAAGAAAACTTTCAAATTAGAAATGTCAAACGCCAACTTTCAAGAAATAAATGTAATAATATAGTAGCGTTGGACTCCCAAAATATATTTCCTATTGTCCCGAATTAATTGTACTGTTTGACAGGAGAAACCTATTATGTAGACTGTACACAATTCCGTTCGTTGACAGGACAGTATAGATGAAAGTAAGTAGTGTATAATCTACTTAAAAAGTGCAATATGTGCCACACGCACACATATCTACAAAACTGGGAGTATGTCTTCGCGACGTTATTAAATAATTGTCACGAATAAAATAGTCATTTATTCCGCTGGATCAGTGAGATGGATCTTGACTTCTGGCATAAAATAAAAAAAAAACGAACCAAATTAATGATGAAAAAAAAAATAATTAAAACAATGGCGGCAAGAATGGGAAAGCTTCTAAATATTACTGAGGTATGTTCTAGAGAAAGACAAGCGGACTTAAACAGGTTAAGATCGTACAAACTATTGCATGAATGTAAAAATAAATTAATAAATACAATATACAATAATATGTTACAATAATGTGCCCGGCATGCGTTGCATGTCCGTCAATTTTTTATACATAATATATGACCTATGTCCATTTGGAATAATGTACCTTTCAAATGGTGAAAGAAGTTTTGAAATCGGATTAGCAGTTTCGGAGATTACCTCCTACATCCAAACTTACAAACTTTACCTCTTTATAATATTAGTATAGATATGTACAATAGATTCTGGTGGCTGGTCTACCTACTTCTGCATACAAAAAATAAACAGATTATCTTGGAATGAAACAATCAGGAAATGGTTTTAATATTTGGCGGGTTAATTATTTACACCCATATCGAATTAGTAGCATTGTACATACCTTGATAACTAATATAATTTAAAATGCTTATTTTTGTAAAGAATTTGGAGATTACAGTCACATGTACATTTCAGTTTATTACCTAGTACATTTTGTTGTGACGTTGTGCTAATGCCTCAGCAGAGCTCTTGTTATTTGAAAAAAAAACCCAGAGGTTGCATACTGTTTGTACTCTATATTGTGTTCACAAAGTGAAATGATTAATAGTCGAGTTCAACATAAATTGTTTTCAACGAAGCTATCTTCGCAACACACTGCTGGATAATGGGGAAAATATTATTGACTGAGTAAGTGGGGAAGGAGTTATGAAGAATTAATGAAATGGATAATCCCTTAATCGATATTCGGATATAACGTCCCACCACTACAGGGAACATTAACCTCCTTTTACAATCAACGAGGCGTTTTTTGGGTCTTAATTCACCACGACGACCCCACGAGTCATCGTATCGTTGGGAGCATGCCAACGTTTATAATTTTGGACCCAATGGTATGTTAGTATTTTCCCAGAATACAGCTGAAACAAGATGTTAACCTTTTTTTTTATGGACGAAGGCGGCAGACGAGCATACAGTCCACTTGATTGTAAGTGGATACTGTAGCCCATAGACAACCGTGATACATGCCAACATTAGTGCAAAATGACAAACCTTGGCACGCCCCCGGATGCGCTGCCTACCTTTGGAGATAGAGGAATAGATTTGGAGAAAGGGTTGGGAAAATGGGATGGGCTCTGGCAGATCTCACTCACTACCGAAACACGTACGTAGTTAGGGAAATAAGATAAAGTGTGAAATGCAGTATATTTCAAGGTAGTCTTCTGTGAGAGAAGGGTAACGTGGCCAGTCGAGTGTGCCCAGCGGCTATTGGATTGCAGCGTACATTGCCGAACATATTCTGCGAAAATCTTGACACGTCATGCAATTTTTTTTCATCAAACTTAAACATTATAGGAATGTCAGGTATTAATTATAATTACAAATGTGTCATATGTGAATATAATTACAGATTAAATTGTCACGACGAATTCACATTATGATTAAATATATCATTGATAGTATAAAATCGTTTTTTTAATAACCAATCTTTAAATTTTATTTTAAATGTTTTTCTGGGAGATGTTGACATATGTGGTCAATAGTATACACTTACCTCTAGGTGGGCTGTATGCACGTCTACCTTCGTTGCATAAAATAAATATATAAATCATTAAAAATACAAAAATATAAAATTTATTCAAAATATAAAATTTTGAAACAGTTTAGGTATACTGTCTCGTTCAATATATTTCGTATATCTTGTTATACTCGTTTAAGCTTGTGTACCAAATCGGTTTTGGATTTACAAAGTTATGATGGTCAAAAAAATATTAAAAACAAAATTAGGGTTAATATAATAGGCGATAGAGGTATTATAGTAGCAGAGGGGCTCGTAAATCTCGACAAATTTTGTATACTATTTTTCTCAAAACCGTACGGAATATGGCGATCTTCTTTTCGACTAGTGTTAGAGCCCAAAATCTGCCAGTTTATTTCACGGACACGTTTGTTTTTTTTCACAATATTTTCCTTCACCCACCGAGTTATTTATCAATGAAAAATCCAACTTTAAACTCAGGACGTGACGAATGTGAATATACCCCTGAGTTATCTTCGCTTTAACTCCCAAATAAATCTTAGAATAAAATACATATGCATTTGTTATTCCTATCCTATCGCATCGGTGCTTGGTGTTTTTTTTGTGTGACAACTTAAACCAGCTGCGAGCGTGTCAGTCACGTACATTCGTAGTTTTTCAGAATAAACACTTACTACATAAGTTATTCATAATAAGAGCTATCACATCTTGACATTTATTTTATAAAAAATATTTTTAAAAACATTTTGAAGGTAAAATAATTGCTTCGGTGATCTTTATGTATTCAGTGAATCTGCTCACTAAGAGTTATAAATACTAATGATGTCTTTTAAATCCCATTATAAAAGTATTTAAAAAGCTAATGGCAGGAGGGGAGCTTGACCTTTTTAAAGACAACTAACTTGTTTATTCACATATATTTTTAGAAAGGTCTCGAAAAAAACAACCTGTTGACCACGAATTTTGACAAACTGCAGAGCGCAGTTTGTAACCGATTAATATAAAATTTGGCTCTAAAATAGCTTCGGTTTATATTTCAGTTATATTCGTAGATGAGTCTAATCGGTTGAATAGTTTCAAAATTAGAAAAAACATCAACACCAGTTTCATCTCAATAGGTATACAAACTAAGATTTTTTTTCTGTATCATACAAACATCCATACGAAATAGCACTTTTAATAGTCGTAAAGGATTATTTTAAGTGCGAACATAAGACTCCTACCATACGAACATACTTGTACTGTCACATCAATTTGTAAAGAAATTTCAATATTGTGAGACATATGCCAATAACAAATGCTTCAGCGAGAATTCGCGACAATTTACTGTGGCATTAAGGTCGATTTTCGCCAACTAATTCCTAACACAACGTAGTACGAATTTGAATTGTATTTCAATCTTAATTATTCCGCAAAAGTGGATTGGTAGTAGACCAAAACATTCCATTGGGAGAACACGAGCTACGCGGTACCCACATGCCTCAACGCTACGCCGTAGTAGCTACGCGCTTGTAACGTAGCATCGTACAGAGTTGTTCTACGAAATTCGTAGAGATAACATACAAACAATCGTTGTATAGAACAATGTTTAATTAATAGTACACGGATCAAGTTATACTTATACCGTTTCATTTATAATTGCAGAAGGTACATTCATCAACGAAACTACAAATACATGAGATTGATTTTCCAGAAATATTACTTATAAATCTATTGCACAGATCGCAATCTCAATTCTTAAAATTGTGAAATTTACCGTAATTTAATTTTAGGATTTTAGTCGAGTTAATCAAGTCAATATTTTTTTCCATCGTTATATTTAAGAGATTTTTTTTCCGAAATTTAAAGTCGCGATATCTGCAATCCTATTTCCCTCATATCATTGGATGTATACTACATCAGGGACACGAAATAAGATGGTAAAGGTTTGGTTGAGATGGAATGTGATTCTAAGAGAAAAGGGGGATAAGGATCGATCCTTATCCAGTCTAATAATTCAATGTATGTAATAATGTGTGTGTGATACAGTGTAATAATTGTAATAATAATGTGTGTAACAGGCTGTAATAATTCTCCCTCACTTACGAAACATGTCATTATTTCTACTTGCACACAAATTGCAAAAAAAAAAAACGTCTCTAGTGACGTCACTGTACACAAGTCAACAACTATAATTGCTTAAATTTCGTGTTCGTCTGTAACCACTCTGACATGTTATGACATTATGCAAAGAAACTGTCTAGAAACACACGTTCAGCTATTTGCTGGAGCTCAAAACATCGCCCATGAACACTCTCTTGAAATTCACTTTGCGATAAAGATATAAGTTGGTATAGCTTCATCAAAGTAATAAACAAGCAGGGAGCGAACAGCTAAGTAATTTAAGCAAGGTATCGGGAAGACAATCTCGAGATTGTCCACTAACTTGAGTAAGTCTCGTCTGCGAGACTCAATTTTGAGAAGAGCGACATCTCATCTCATCAAATAGGCTATAATGGTATAAGAGAAACTTGTATTTTTTATTTTATAGAATAGATGGCAGAAAAGCGGACGGGCTACATGATGGCAAGGGATAACCGCAGCCCATGGACACCTGCAACATTAGGGGCATGCAGGTGCGCTGCCGATCTTGTAGAATCTTGTTTACAGCTCTCTTGAAGAGCCTCATATCGTAGCGTAACGGGCAAAAACCTCAGTTTGCAGTTCATTCCACAACTTTCGGGTTCAGAGAATAAAGTGTCTTTTTGACCGCACTGTATCACATTCAATCCTATCCAATAGGAAATATCGATGTCAACCTTCGACATCCCACTGAAAGGCACGTACTTAATCAACTTGAGGGGGAGAGTGCACGCTGCAATCCAACAGCCACAGGGCGCGCTAGACTGGCCACGTTACCCCTCTCTCACAGAAGACTACCCTGACATGTACTGCATTTCGCACTTTTATCTTATTTCCCTAATATATGTACGTGTTTCGGTAGTGAGTGAGATGTGCCAAAGCCCATTCCCATCCTATACCTCCCCATTTTCCCAACCCTTTCTCCAAATCCATTCCTATACCTCCAAAGGTAGTCCTCAAAATCTCCCTATTTTGAGTCAAAATACGTCAAAATTTTTGACGCATGTCCCCCAAATACATAGGCGACAATATCTTACCACTTACCATCGGGGGGGAACGTCTAGTCTTCTGCAACCTTTTTTCTATTTAAAAACATGTCGTTTTTTTATCCAATAAACGATCAATTTTGTCGATACTCGAAGTTATCGTTCCTAACTCTGTTTACACAATAATAAATTGGCTTTATTGTATAAAACAATGCATAAACATTTGTAATAAATGTACTACAAAGTTAGAATAACAAAGAACAATAGATTTCAGAACAATTGAGTTGAGGTGAAGTAACGGATGAAATGTATTGTTACTAAAACCACTTATGTTTATTTACCCTTTGTAAAGTAATTTAGGTCACAATGTCATGTACTTATCTTACCTTCACGTCTGTACACTCCTTTATATTTTTAAAAAGTCTACCTTTCACTTTACCAGCTTGGTTTTAGAAATTTATATGTTGAGAAGTGTTTTCTATATAATAACATTGCAACAAAGTTGTGCCTGAAGGTCAACCATTTGGAATTTTAGGCCAGTCTAGTACCATTTCACAGCAAATAATTTAACCGATTTACCTCGACCCCGAAGAAAGCTCCTGTTGCAATTATTGTGCCAAAGTTCTAAACTGGCCTACAATTCTAATTGGTTGACCGTACATAAAAAACAAAATGGCTGTGTGTGCTGTGAATATCATAAAGATTAACACAGATAAAAACCTATCTCATTCTGTCTGTCTATGCAGGCATTATCTATACTAATATAATAAAGAGGTAAAATTGTGTGTTTGTAGGTATGTTGGGGGTAATCTCTGGAACTACTGAACCGATTTCAAAAATTATTTCACAAATAGGAAGCTATATTATCCGTGTCTAATATGGGCTATATTTTATTTTGAAATTTAAAAAAAAAAAACTTATAAACCGAAGCGAAGCGAGGGCGGGTCGCTAGTGCAAAATATATTAAAGAATGTCAATGGGATTTTTAACATAGTTATAATTTATGTTAAGGATTACAAGTTATAAAGATCTGAACGAATTGCATGCAGAGTAATTAAATTATTTTATAAGAAATATAATTAAAAAGTAAATAATTTTAAATAAACTGTGGCCCTGACAGCAAAACAAAACAATACACAATACATTTTTTGACAGAACTGCTAGTTGTTTTCCGTTAAATTATATTCAATGTACTGATATCATCGATTTGAGAATACATACTAGATATGTTACACAAGCACTCTAGGGCAACCACGTTACAGTCTAACAGTGTTCTATGTTCTGTAGCTCTCGAATTCTTTAATTCAAATCTGTTTTGAAAATAGAACATTCTTATTACGTAGTATTTATGTTTCAAATTTGACTTTTTAATGAGCCCCTCCTCATCTGTTTCACCTCCCCTAGAAGTTGCCAACCAGGTAACTTTGATAGGAACGTATGATGTATCATCCAGTCTATTCCCATATCGACCTGATATCAAAACCAGATAACAATTTAACCAGTGATACGAGTAGATGAAAAAAAACTGTAATCTAAGGAATCTTGCACAATTATAATTTTATAAATATAAGCAACCGATAACCGCTGGGGTAGACGAGTCCTCGAGTGGTCACGTGGGACGCCCTCCGGCCAGGTGGACCAATCATTTGTAGAAATTCGCCGGTGATGGTTGGATAAGAAGCCGAGGATCGCGTGTTGTGGCGAGCTTAGGGAGAGGCATATATCCAGCAGTGGTGTGCTAAATATAAGCAACTACATTTATGTGAGTATATAAAATACCTATACTAAATTAATTTTTTAGAATCTGCTTGTAACTACGAACGTCTAAACCGAACAAAATTTTTGGAGGGGAGACCCCTCCCCTGCACACTGCAATCCAACAGCCGCTAGGCGCTCTCGACTGGCCCCTGACCCCTCACCCACAGAAGACTACCATGAAATGTACTGCAATTTCCACTAAATCCTACTCTCCAATATACGTACGTGTTCCAGTAGTGAGTGAGATATGCCAGAGCCCATTCCCATCACGTCCTATCCTATCCCTCCCCATTTTCCCAACTCCTACCACTCAAAAGGTACACAGCGCATCCGGTGACAACGTTTGTCATTCTGGACTGATGTTGGCGTTGTATCGCGGACAGTATCCACTTACCATCAGGTGCATGCTCGACTGCCGAATTTTTTCTGTAAACAAAAATGAAGATCGACGCACGTGTAGGATTGAATTCGATTGAAATCGATGGAGCTGTTTTTCTTGTGTATGCCGAGTTAAAAGTATTTGGTTTATTATTAATGTTCAATCCGTTTTAATGATTATATAATTCTGTAGCAATGTAATGCGGAAATTTTGTTCTAATTTCCTGCTTCAATTTTAGTAATTATGGTAATTTTGTGATTACGATCATCTGCCTACATAATCCAAGATACACGAGTAAGTATATTTATGTAAGAGCTTTATACTCGTAGCTTAAATTTCCTTATCGATACGCTGTCTTTGATATACAATTTCATTACCATTAAATTTAAGGACACAGACCAATGAAATTATATAGATGGTATAATTAATTAATCATAGTTAAAATAAATCAATTTTAGTCCTGATTATAATAATAATAATAATTTATTTATTTAGGTAACATAGGAAGACATAGGGTTTGTTTTTAAGTTTAACATAAATATTAAGAAATAGAAAACCAAAGAATTCTCCAAAGAATTAGGCATATTTGAAAATTAAGTTAGACGTATAGGCATATGTTTTGTGCATCAAAGTGTTATATAGAATGGAATATAATGGAGTAATAGAGTGGAGTAGAGTGGAAAGGAATGAAATGGAACAGAATGGGATAGAATATAATTTATTTAAACATTAGGTACATATGGCATTGTTATACAAAAATATGGTAAACCTTAGCCCTCACACGAGGATTTCATGTGTCGTGAGGATTACTCGTAGTTCATTTTCAAAGCATTCAAAGCGTGAAAGTTTCTGAACTAAAATCTCTCCTCTGGCTCGCCACCACAGACGATTTTCTGATATTCACTTCCCTCCACTACCGGTTACTTTCTAAGTCATCAATCCACATAATCGAACTCTCTCTCTCTCTTGTAACATCTCTTGAACTGTAATAATAACAATGAATAAATACATGAAATGGACTCCACCCCATGCTACGTTTCCCGATACACGGCCTCCATTTAAGTACTGGTCTACTCCATCGGTTTTCAGTTCTGCGACCCATAATGACCGATATAGGCGACCGAATGCCACAGTTGGTAGTGCTGTGCATATGGTCGCGGGATTGATTCCCGGTCCGATATTCGTTTGTTTCAACTGTTTGTTCGGGTCTGGGTGTGTGTTTGTGATATTTATTAATATCAAGTAGGGTAGATATCAATAATATACATACGTCTACCCTCAAAGGGAGGTGCAGTTGTTCTCCGCGCCCTCAGTCGCGAATAAAGCACGTCAAACCCAAGTTACGTTTTTTAATTGTGTTCCCGTATCTATCAGTTTGTATTTGTGTGTGTCTCTTTGTGGACCCACGACACAGGAAATCTCAGTGTGTTGTTATTTATAATTCATTTAATTATGACCGGCCCACTACGATTTCAGCTTAATTATTCTTTGACTCATGTCTGCGAATTCAGTGCTCATGGCTCATTAACACAAGGTGAGTTTCTAGAGCGCATGCAGAAGAGAAAATTGATTGAAAAGATACTTGCCAATTATAAACAAGTGATCACTGTTATCATCGAGTTTTTATCATCATGTAAACAGCCGGCGAGAATCGCATGACGATTGATCGCATACGAGAATCGAATTCGAGATTCTCTCCTTGTGTAAAGCCTTTAGGATCTAACCTTATGAGAGATCTATATCTAGCAGTGGATAAATACACGCTGATGATGTGGTATGCTGTAAAATTTTATATATTATCATGTAGGTAATTATTGTGAAAGAAGATTGAATAATGCTCTGCGTGAGTAATGAAAATATACCTCTTTCATAATGATATTCGTAATATATTTCAGTTTCATTTGGAGATTTTGTGAAAATAGGACGAAAATAATTATCTTTGTATAGCCCCAAAGGCATATAATAATAAAGAAAGAAAATGGAATGTTATTTTTTATCAAAAACAGCGACCCGCCCTCGCTTCGCTTCGGTTTATAAGGTTTTTTATTTTTCAATTTTTTTCATCAAAATTTCAAAATAAAATATAGCCTTTATTACTCAGGGATAATGTAGCATTCTAATGGTGAAAGAATCTTTGAAATCGGTCTAGTAGTTTTTAAGTTTATTCGTTACAAACATACAAAAACACAAATCTTTCCTCTTTATAATATTAGTATGATATAAGATGTTAAGTTAGATCGTAGTAGATATTGTGTACGTACATTATGTAGTCCATATATGTAGGATTTTCTACTAACAGCATAAATGTATATATAGCAGTTGGTGCCGCCCATCGATATGGGAATTCACTAGATGACGAATCATACGGTCTTATCAAAGAAACCTGGTTGGTAACTTGTAGGCGGTGAAGCAGATGTGGATGTGGAGGCATACTGTACTTAATACTGTTACGTATGACTAAGATATGCCAGAGCCCATTCCCTTCCCATCCTATCCCACCCCTTTTCCCAACCCTTTCTCCAAATCTTACATCCACTAAGGCAATCCACTACGATCACACGAATATGAGTCGAGTAGCGATACCCCTAGGCTATCACCGCCCTACGGAATTACATACATGTTTTTAATTATTGATTAGTTTTAGAGCCATAATACATTATATATGTATAAATGTATATATATATATATATATATATATATATATATATATATATATATATACACACACACACACACACATCCATATATAGATATAGGAAAAATCTAAACAGTAACAATTTTAAAATTATTGAGTTGATTTATAATTTTGATTTTTTAATGAAACAATCAATATTACCAATAGTGAATTAAATTCGATTAAATTTGTTGTAATCGGTTTGATGAAGTTCAAAGTGAATTTGTATCATAAACAATGAGAGCTTGTCGGCCAACAAACTGTGCTCACAGTTTGTTGGAACTATGTAGAATGTTTGTTTCGGTTAATTATATAAATAAAAAAAAAAACCTGTGCGGTCAGGGGACCCCCGTCAGGAACGAAGATCCTCACGCATTTTTTTAAACTCCGAATGTAATTCGAAATAAAATCTGTATGTGTATACCGAAATTTACCGAATACCGACGAACTGACACGATCGCGAAAATCGCGACCATTCCGTGTCCGAGTGAAATAAAGGCGAGAAAGAGAAAGGCGTATGGAGGGGGTAAAAATCTTACGTGACGTTACATTTTCTCTCGAATCACACCTACCGCAAACCGCGTAAAGGAACTTCGTTCCAAAAATATTTACATGCCATTTATTAACAACAGTATTCCCTTTAGCAACAGATGCACTGTCTGCTAGTTGCACACTAGCAGATATTCCATCTACCCCAAATGCATATACCATTACCGTTCCGTCGTGGGTAGACAATATAATGAATAGACCGAAAGCGATACAATCGATAAGTTATCGATATATCACCATATCTTTTCATGTCCAAAAATAGTTTTTACAATCGGTTTGAAGTGACACGAGCCGTGTACTATTTTCAGGTTCAACGGACGCAAGGGTTCCGACGAAGGGAATGTTTTATTATTGTTTCACGTATTTTGGGTAAAACGGATTTGGATTCAGATAAAAACGCCATTAGGACGGTGATAAAATACAATACAATACAACACGAAACAAAGGGATATTATTTATTTGTAAAAGTAGATCTGTAAAAATACATTTTGAGTAATTTTAGAGTTTTTACAGATACGCTGGTTACAGCTGGTTATGGAAGGAAAACAGCGTAAGAATCTCCTTGCAATATCTTCACGGACACATGGACTTCCACATGTACGAAGATTTAAAAAAATCTGATGAATCCACCTATCCACATGGGAACTGAACAACATAACTTTCTTGTGTCTAGCATTATCGTAAAACATCAATCCCAACTCAGTCCACTTTCAACGCTGCACTAACAGTTATCGTCAGCAGTAAACTTAAAGATAATTAAAACTGTGCCTTACTAGCTAGAAATATGGTTGGAAGTTGTTTGACAACAGTATTTGTTGTTTATCTGGCAAAAATAGCGACTATTTTCTTTGTAGGACAACTGATAACAGCTTACTAAGTAGTTTTGTAAATAGGAGTAAATTAATTAATATTGAAGGGCTCTCACAGGAGAGATAAATAAGTGGTAAATAATCTCGCAATTGTTGAAACGATAACAAGTAGTACATAGAGACCGAGGTCGGGATTACTTCTAATTAATTTTAACAATTACTTGATTGCTTTTGGCGGCTCCACCAATTCTCCTAGTACTTAATTGATTTATGTAATAATTATTAAGAGTATTAACAAATAATACACGAATAATAACTTATTGCGGTTATCAATACATTACTGCTAACGTGGGGGAACGTGGCCAGTCGAGCGCTCCCAGCGACTGTTGGAATGTAGCGTGCACTCTCCCCCTCAAAAGTTGGCATCACATGATCAATAGAAATGAGACGGCAAAAGGAATTTTTGCGCTGCGTTCTGCGCTGCGGTACGGCTCGCGGTAATAAGCGCGACTCTTTACTCTACTCTACGTTCCCTTCCCTAGAACAATTGGCCTTACAATTTGGCGCCCAACGTATAGCCAGCTTTACATTATATCTACATATAATTAATTCATTTAAAAAGAGAAAATAGCTCTATTACTTTCAGAAAAATACAAAAGTCAACTGGAATTTTCCAATTTTTCAACCTTCAGTTCTAAGTTATTTATAGAACGAAATGAAATAGCGGTCCCCAAAAGGGATTTCTCTCCGGAATCCCTTGAAGGTGTAAATTGTCACCGATTCCGGGAAGGTATTAAAGAATTTAGCCGAACCCTTAGATCGTTTATAGAATAGCGTCTAAAGTTCTTCACATTTTTTTGAATTTCAAAGTGAATTGAAATACATTTTGTACGAAGAGCGGTGATAGCCTAGTCGTATTTATTCTCGGCTCTTATTCATGGGGTAGTGAGTTCCAGCCTCAGGCTGTACCATTGAGTACAGCAATCAGTGAAGAACTTTCAGTGATTTAAGATTTTGAACAAACGAACGTTTACCTTTTTATTTATATAGATTATTTGCCTAACATTATTGGAAACTACGTAGCGTGGGAAGCCCTCCGGCCAGATGGAGTGACGACTTGAAGAAAATCGCCGGTAGTGGCAGGATGAGGGGGATTGTAAGGGGTGAGTGCACGCTGCATTCCCACAGCCGCTGGGTGCACTAGAATGGCCTCGTTACCCGTCTCTCACAGAATACTACCTTGAAATGTACTGCATTCCCCACTCGTATTGTCTCAATGTGCGTACGTGTTTCGGTAATGAGTGAGATATGCCAGAGGCCATTCCCATCCCATTCTATCCTATCTCTCCCCATTTTCCCAACCCTTTCTCGCAATCCGTTCTTTAATCTGCAAAGGATAGACAGCGTATCCGGGGGTGTGTCAACGTTTCTCATTCTGGACTGATGTTGGCATGTATTGCGGATGTCCATGGACGACAGTATACATTTACCATAAGGTGGACTGTATGCTCGTCTGCCACCTTTTCTCTATAAAAAAAAAATGAAAAGAGCGGAAGTGTGGTGGCTTCCTCAGGAGAGGCCTATATCTAGCAGTGGAGATACTAGCCTGATGATATGGTATGGTAGGTATTGGACTTTCAGTACCAAAAAATTTTAATAAAATCATTTTCTTTCTTAGATACGACAGACATTAATATATTATATTATTTCCTTTGTGACGTTCGGTCTTTGATTTGTCCGTCTGTCTATTGGTCAATAGAGCAGATGGGAAAAGAAATTCCCCACTACACTACCGGTAGTGCAGTTTGATAGTGTAGTGGGTCAGGTACGGGAAAATTTTCATTATCTCGGCATCTGCATATACCACAATTTCGGAACCCGGGGCATGGTTAAATTGATCGCCAAAGCGTACCGAACAGTGCCGACGAAAATCCGATTAATCGCGTCGGCAACGCGAGAACTCGCATTGATAGATGACGATGAAGCGAACGTGAAACTGTGAATTCACGCCACGGAACAGTATGTACAGTATGAAAACTGAGTAATCATGATAATTTAGGTAATATTTTCTTTTATAATTGATTTTCCTTTTATAAACTTACTAACTAAATTAATATTTGCGCTACCGGAAAGATTTTCGTTTTTCTTGTTAATCAAATAAAAACAAATTAAATGAAAAGTTTGCAAGTTTGCGTTATGAAACGTTTGCACTGCAGTGGGACGTTAAAAATGCTAAGAAAAAAACGTACTTATGATTTTTGTTTGCAAACTGAATTATTTTTATTTTTATAATGCTCTCTGCAGTTCATTCATACTGATTTTATTTATTACATAAGGGATAAAATGAAATATATTGTAAAGAAAATGTAAATAACTTAAAATTGTTTGATGCCATAACTACGATATTTAATTATTTCAAAGTAGATTTCGCTCCGGGGTGTTTGTATGTTATGTACATCTCGAAATACTCTATAATGCGTGTCTATGTGTGCGTATGACGCCTTTTCGTTTTTCACGTAAAGATGAACTACGCTGTTTACTGTGTATTGTGCAAGTACCCTCACTTATAAAGTCTGTAAATTGATAAATCTGTGACAGTGTCGCCACTCGATTGGCTTTGTGTAACCGATTTATGGTGTTGTATTTGATGCAAATATGAGACGTTATATGAATTATGATTTTGCACTTGTCAACTAGAATCGTTATCCTCGTATTTACGGATACGAACGCTCCCTCTCGTAATTGGTCAATAGGTGAAATCACGTGACTGACAGGAATGAAATTGGTTTCTTATTTCTTAACTGGAACAGAGTATATATAGTACAATATAGAAATTCAAGTGGCAGTATATTTTTGTTACAGCGAAAAGAGTTATAGGATAAATCAATAGTAAATGCAGCAGCCAAAGTCCCCTCATTTTTTATTAAAAGCCTTTAGTATTACACAATATGTGCAATCGTAGTAACCGACAGCACATTTTAATCCTATAAATACGGTATTGTTCGAATATGTACGTTTTAATTCAGTGTGAATTTGACCATCCAATTATTTTTTATTCGAACGTGTGCTCGATTCAGGCTTTTGAAAATTAAAAAAAAATATTAAAATATTTTCAGGTATTCACTTACTTTAATATATATACGTATATGTACTTTAATATACGCGAACAAGGAAGTGGTTCAATGAACTGCCAGTTGAAATATTTCCGTTACGCTGCGATATGGGGCTCTTCAAGAGATCTGTGAACAGGATTGTGCAAGGTCGGCGCGCACCCGCAAGACTCCTGGTGTTGTAGGTGTCCGTGGCGGCGGTGACCACTTATCACCACGTGGGTCGCCCGCCCGTTTGCCGCCCGCCCGTTTGCCGCCCATACTATAAAAAAATGCATACCATAACATCGGTCGGTGTCCACTGCTGGATATAAGCCAAGATTCCTAACTGCCACCACTCACGCTCTTCTCATCCATCCACTATCGGCGATATTAAAATATATGACAAAAGAGTGCGAGTACCAGGCTACTCAGTAAGTGTTGCAACAAAAAGTTTTCATCGATGTAAAACTGGCTGGTTTTGATGTCAATTAAAACTATGACTATCTATAACATAAAACCACAACATTCCAAATTCAAATGTTTCTCCATATTTTTTTACGAGTTGAACCATAATATAATGTCTCATTAAAAATGGATATTTGACGAGAACATTTCCGCTCTGTATGATTTTATATGATTTTAAATGTTGTGTAAAACCTGAAGATATCTTTAAAAGACTTCAAATGGCGTTTACAGACAAGTGCCCTTCTATGGCAACTGTATATCGTTGGTACAATTAATGGTCGACTAAGTTTGGGCGATGAAAGAAGCGGTCGCCCTTTACGAAATAACTTGTGAAAACAGGCCTGGCGAAACAGGCGCATATGTGAAACATATGCAGAGATTTAAGAAAGATTGCAGATTGGATTGGGGAGTGTGTATGAAATATTACATTGACATCTACGAGTCAGGAGGTTAGTATCGCGATGGGCGCCTCACAACCTCACAGAGGCAAAAAAACAATTTTGTGTCAAACGGTGCCGTAATATGATAACAAAATTATCTCGGCGCGTTTACGACATTGTCACAGGTAACGAATCTGGGATCTACCAGTACGAACCAGAAACTAATCGTCAATCAACTGTTTGGCTGTTTCAAAATGAGCCAACGCCCACCAAAGCCAACCAAAAGCAAGACACGCTGGAAAAAAGTTAATCGCAAGTTTTTTTCACTTTAACTGGCTACTACCTGTATTTACATGTACTTTACGAAACCAAAGTAGCATTAACACTGAAAGGTATTATATGTAGCCACGAGCTTGCCGAACGTTTTTACTGCAGTGATTAACAACCGCAGGTCTCCGCGCTGCATCACGATAACGCTCCTGCTCATTCAGCACTTAAAACAAGGGACTTTTTAGACAGTATCGCGTTTAAAGTTTCAGGCCACCCTCCTTACAGTCCCGACTTGGCACCTTATTACCTTTTTTATTTCCCAAAATTAAGTCCAAAGTAAAAGATGAGCAGTTTTCGTAGCCGCAAGACGCGCTGGCTACGTTCGAAGAGACTGTGAAAGAGGTACCCGAGAAAGACTGGAAAAAATGCTTTTAACATTGATTCAGACGCACGAAACTTTGTATATATGCAAGTGGAGAAAAAATATAAAAAACATTAAACCCGTAGATTTGTTTTTCTTTCTCGCAACACTTTCTAAATTCCCCACGTATATTGCGCATAAAAGTGTTTTATTCGTCAATCCGCACTTGGCCCACTTGGTGGATTGCGGCCAGAAACTCCCCGTTGATTTACTACGGGAGGCCTATGCCATGCGATGGGAGTTTAAAAAGGTTGAGAAAGAAAAGGACAAAAATGTAATAAGTTTACTGTACTTAACATGTTTAAATTTTCCACACTTTTCTAACTCTCTGAAATAAGAACCTGTACCACAATGCTCGCGACAACATTTGTCGGTTAATGGAAACGCACGGCGAAATTAATTAGCTCACGTGAGTAAACCTGTCACATAAACCTGTTGTTACGCTACAACAGTAATTGAAGCTCATTAGAATACATGCTAATAGCGGCTATTAGCACAAACACGTGGCGAGTTTTGGACCAATCATGGTCACTCATTTGGTTATTGATTGTTTAGATCATGAATGGAATAAATATCTAGTTTCAAAATACCGTACTATCAGCCTATGTATCTTCGCTGCGATCTTCGGTTCCTCTCATCCAACCACCTGCGAACTTCTTCGAGTCGTCAGTGCATTGCTCTTCTGGGTACGTGGCCTTCATTCAAGGACTCGAGTAACTCGTCGGTTATGGGTCCTGCGTCTAATATGACCTACCCATTGCCACCAGCACCAACTTCAGCATGCTGATGCTATGAGCTATGTCAGTAACTGGCCGTGTAGTGTCGGCCTACAGCATCACCTGAGGATGTCATAAAAGGCGACTAAGGGATATCAAAGCCGCTACCATAAACACTGAGGAACTACACCACCTCTAAATGAAAAAACTCGCCAATCACCTTGGACACCATACCGTTTTACGGCCATACATGTCCCATTTCATGTCCCGTCCAGCCCTATGCCCAGCAGTGGATACTAAAAAGAGCTGGTTACGGTTTACAGTTGCCAGTACGTAGCTTATAGACATTCAATTCACATCCTCAGGATAGGCGTCATGGATAAGTATTTCTCAAACAATTACATTAAGAATTTCAACAAAAAAAATTATCGCATTAAAATAGGCGTTTAGAGATTAACAATCAACTACTTTGGAATCTAATTTCGACAATAGTAGGTAAGGACAATTATCCAGGTGTTTTCCAGCCACATATTATTAATTACTTCACTCTAATATCTCTGTTCTATACACGCTTGAGTGCTAAAACATTATTCCCACAATATAACCTAAATGCGTTGGAAATGTTACTCTAATGGTCTGTGGTATTAATTTAGAATTTAGTTACTAATCCACACAACAGTATAAATACTAATAACAGTAATCGATCTTTATGTAAATGCTGTCAATTAACTTCACGCACACATAGACGTTTAATACGTTGCGCGCGGCGCTTTACACACAGCGAGAGGTCGTCATGCTGTCATAGACGAAATGTTACTGCCGCAGTATAAAAATGCTTTAATTGAGATTTCATTGCAAAAATTAGGCCTTATTAGTGCTTTTTAATGTCCTAAAGCTAGAGAATTAGAGATAGATCACCTTTTAAGAATCGACATCACCCCAGCAAGAACTGCTTTGGAAACGGTGTGATTGTGTATATTTTGTAGGAGTGGGAGAATAAAATGAACGTACAAATCGTCATCATGCCCCCACCTCGGGTTTCACGCCCCTGCTTTCTTGGTTCGTATCATGCTTCAGTGTGTCCGTTGATTTATGTTATTATCAAACATAGGGATAAAATATTAACAGTTGAGTTAAACCACTGAATCCGCCATTATAAATCAAATTTATCACGTCAAGCATCATATTGATTAAAAGTTCATCAGTAGTCCATCATCAGAATACCATCATCAGTTATTCTGTAATTCAATACAATTAAATTAAAACACAATAAGAAATGTTTTTAATATTTGGAACTTTTAACCTTACAGTAATCGACATGTTACTTCACTCCTACTAGTTAAACTGACTCACTGGTTACTTCAGCTGCCTAGCCCATGACTATGGTTCTTGTACTCCAGCCAAAACATCGGTAAAGTAGAAAGGTACACGCGTTTAAGATACGTTTGAAACAAAAATATTTGTGGAAAACGCAATTTCTTTTAAAGTTATGAGGAGAATAAACGGAGAATTAAGTAGGGTTTAGCGATTATTTTAAATGTAGCGTTTAAATCCATTTACTGTTTTCAATGCGTATTGTGTCCAGCAGATTTGTGGGTCTCTTTGTAACTAATTTAGCTTCGTTTTGTCACATTGTCGCGAAAGTGAGCAGTATAATCCTTTTGCAAAGGCAAATCCTCCTGTTTTGCCTCCCCGAAAATATAATTTATTTTGCCAAATGCGGCATGCCGAGGTATCCGCAGTATGACAATTAATTGTTTGGGGAAGTCTTGTGGAAATTGATGGGACAATAATTGATTTTAATGAATGATGTTTTAAGGTTTGGTAAGCTCGTATGAGTGATACAACCTTAAAAATAGATGTACTCATTTTTTTACTAATAAAACGTGGAAGACGAGCTAACAGTCCATCTGACGGTAAGAGGATACTGACTCCCATGGACATCCGCGATACATGCCGACATCAGTCTCAGCACGTTTTAGATGACCCCGACGACACAAGTACTGCTGCCAATGCGGTTCTTACACTACACTCACAGATTCCACATATTCACCGTCCCCGCCGGCGGAGATCAGGACGTCACCCTCGCTACACCGTGAACACACACCGGCCTTCAGCCAACACTTTTACCAGGTATTAGCACGTACCTGGGGGCTTCTCACTGACTGGCGATCCCGCGATACCCTCCCAAAGCAACGTCCTAAGCCGAGATCCGTGCCTTCTACCCGTCTACCGGCGGGGAGCCCTTAGGCTCGTTGCTGCACACACTTTTTGCTCCTGGCTGAGAGTCGTCTGCACTCGCCCTAAACTATACATGTCCGGTGACTCTTGCAAGACCATTAGAGCCTCAAGAATTTAGCCATTCCGAAAAAAAAAACCGACATCAGTCCAGACTGACTGACGCCCCCGGATGCGCTGCCTAGCATTTGAAATTTATAGGAATGGATTTGAAGGAAGGGTTAGGATAGGATGGCATATCTCACTCACTCGGTAGTTGATTGTACTTAGATTGGGGGAAGTTAGATGAAGTGGGAAATGCAATACATTTCAAGATAGTCTTCTGTGAGAGAGGGTAACATGGCCAGTCGAGTGCGCCCAGTGGCTTTGGAATTCGGCGTGCACTCTCCCCCCCCCCCCAAAAGACAAAACTAAGATGCTAAACTTGTAACATTTTAACATATGGGTAACTAACGGATTTTATAGGGTTTCACGCACTGTCTGCACTTGAAGTTTAAATACATATATATATTCCTTTATTATACATCGTGACGTATCGTAACCGTCGCTTGTATCGACTGTTTGACATTTACCTCCTTATACATATTATTTTGTGAATAACATAGTGATAAGATGTTTATGTATAGACGTAAAACGCCATCCTGGCGAAACGAGGTGCGGTGGCTGTTTCTTTTATCCCTAAAGCGTCTTATATGACACCACCAAAAAGATATGGTGCAACACAACATATTTCATAATGACCCAAAATAAGGTCTATTATATGCAGTATATAAATAGACAAACACAGTTTTCCTTTATAATACAGTTTCATGCAATCGATGTTCAACGAAGCATAAGAGATTTTATGAAACCGTTTATTCAAAATATCAAAAAATACGACAACAGTAATAACTTTAATTTTGTTTAATAAATTACCCCATTTTTTTGAAGTGGTCTTTGATTTCCCTCCGGGTCCGGGAAGAATCTCAAATAAAATCAAAACATAATTAAAATTAAGGAACAGGCCAATGATTTTATCCTTCAACCGACCACCCAGGGAAATGAAAATTTTCCCCATTGTGAAGGTTGTTTAATAAGTCAATATAATACCTTAGTGATTGTCTGTTCGATCCGATTATTTTCATTAAATTTTACAGTTAATATAACAAACCAATAATATGAATTACTCTATACAAATTCAAAGTCACTCTCAGCGAGTGACGGAAAGAGCTATCTATGCAAGGAGTTCTTTGCTGGATAAAATTCGTAACGATGAAATTAGGCGATAAACTAAAACTGCCGATGGCTTACCTCAAAGGATCAGCAAACTGAAGTGGCACTGGGGCACGTAGCTTGGGATGCCCTCCGGCCACGTGGGTTAACGACTTGAAGAAAGTCGTCGGTAGTGGCTGCATGAGAAAATTGGAAGACCGTGTGTGATGGCGGTCCTTGGGAGAGGCCTATATCAAGCAGTGGAGAGACACTTGCTGATGGAATGGTACAATCAGACTTACATCGGCCTTTTTACAGTATTTATTCCTCGTTCGGCCCGTTCGTCATAAATAGCAGAAAAACGTGCGCAAATATATTGAACGAGTATTCAGAGTTACAAACAATACACAGAATGCCAAAGTGATATCGTTGTCAAACATTCGCGTGGAAAGTTTGACAAACTTCGCCGTTGGAACGCTCCAGAAGTTTGGTAACAGCTCGGAATACGGGACGCTCAAGTGCAATTTTTGTTTAAACACACACGGCGCTGTCGGTGATGAATTTTGATGTTAACACTCTCCAATAAGTCTTTGGGTTTCTCAACAACATGTTTTGAAATTTGATGTTTGATGTAACTGAAGGTAACGAGTTTTTTTTATTATTTATCTTAAAAATAATATGTTTTGTTGATAGAAGGTGATGTGAACTTTGGCCGGGAATGCGAGACTTGAAGTCGAGTTTATGTTGGATAATTTATTGATAATTTATATATAATTATAATAATTTATTGAGCTACTCCTAACATCCTTCGATGGAACTGGACATCGACGTATTGTTAATTATTAAGAACTGGCACAACAGGCTAATAGATAGATAAAATTATTTATTGCACACCACAACAAAAGAAGACAGCAACAGACATTGATTGATATCGACATTTGTAGAGAAAGAGTGCACGCTGCATTTCCACAGCCGCTGAGCACACTCGACTGGTCTTGTTACCCCTCTCTCACAGTAGACTACCTTGAAATGTACCTCATTTCCCACTTTATCGATTACAAGCTCGGGTAGATTACAAGCTCAGTAGAATAAAAGCTCGGTAGATTACAAGCTCAGTAGATTACAAGCTACTGAGCTTGGATTACAAGCTCAGTGAATTACAAGCTCGGTAGATTACAAGCTCGGGTAGATTACAAGCTCAGTAGAATAAAAACTCGGTAAATTACGAGCTAAGTAGATTACAAGCTCAGTAGAATAAAAGCTCGGTAGATTACAAGCTCGGTAGATTACAAGCTTAGTAGATTACAACCTCAGTAGATTACAAGCTCGGTAGATTACAAAGCTCAGTAATTAATTTATATTATTTGAGCTACTAGCAATGTGTTTCGTTTCTATGAAGAGTCAGGCCCTTCATTTGGAGAAGTTAATTGACGCAAGGCCGCTAAAAACAAAAATAACATCGCTTTTAGAAGCAGATCCTTTTTTAGTCACAGCGAAGTAATAATTTCTTTTGGCACGAGTACAAAAATGAGTTACATTCGCGAGAACCCGTGAACAAAAGCCAAGGAAGACAGTTAAATTGATAAGGCACCTTTTATATTTTGTTTCTGTCGTGCCATTTATTTTATCTGATACAGAATGTGACACATACCTTTTAAGGTTTGGTCATGGTTGAGGCGGAAACGAAACCGGAAAGGTTTTTATATTATTAATACCAGAAGATTAGTAGATTCGCTAGAAGACGGCACTGCAAGAAAAAGAAAAGCAGCTGAATATGAAATCTGATTGATTGGCTTCCGTGCAGTGACTGCTCCTATCAAATGGTAAGAAACAAACAAGACTTTTGACATTTTTAATATTAATCAATCAAGCGATGACCTTTGACCTTTTATTGTTTCTATAGTGTTTGCGGGATGCATAAATCCTAACGCCGTCGTATTGGTTAAAATAATTATATTGACATTCACTACTTGAAGTGTATATTAATTATAATAAAGTTCAGATCTGGGGGCATGGCTTATTAATTCTTTTAAATATAAATAAATCTGTGTTTAAACTGTAGTTTATTGTATTAATAGATTTTTGCACGCTGTTTTACAGTAGAATGTGTACCATCTGATAAAAATTGTCACCCGTTTTGACCTAACATTTTTGTAAATAAACTATTATTATTAAGAGATACGTGATACAGTTTGAAATAAAAAACGCTTGCACTCTCTTAGTAGTCAATTCATTTCGTGAAAGCCACTACTTTTTAAAGTTCAACATTTTTTTAACAAAATACACTCTCGCTCTCACTCGCGCCGATTTATTTCGATTAGCAGACGATTGTTTATTAATGCACTGTGCAGCGTTGCCGTTCTCAGAAACATAAAGTGCTCGTAAGTAGTACAGAGTAAGGAAGTCAAAGACTTCATTTAAAAAAGTATCTTTTTTGTTTTGGGGGCGTTTAATATCATGTCGGGAAAAAGGTCGGGAAAAAGTGTTGTATTTGTAGCGTCACGTAAGCTTAGTTTGTTTTCTCCTTCCAGTTAAAGCATACACGCCCTTATATAACCTTGCGCACAACACAACGATGTAAATACATAACAATTTAAGGGCTATACTCATAAAGTTTTATGTGTTTATGCGTGAGTGTTTGTCTATATTGTGACGACGTCATTCTGACGTCCGATTGTACTGTTGCCAACGAAGTTACAAAAGCGATATCTCTACAACGTAATACGAGAAGTACAGATAATACCAGAAAAGTATTATGGCTTAATATTTATATGGTACTAGAAAAACCCGGCCGACATTGTCCTGCCTGTGTATATTTATTTACCTCTGTATATAAAATCACAAATTAATCTGTTTTGCCGTAGATATGATTTTTGAGATCGGTTGAACGGTATAGATTCTATACTATAGAAGTTGATGTGATGCAACACCATCTAGTGGCGAGTTGCAACAAAGTGGATAGCATAGAAACATTTTCCATGAAAAAATACATATATATGTGCCAACTTTCATCGTGATCGGTCAAACGGTGTCGAAGTCTATTGATATCAGATATACCAACATCCTTTTTTTATAAATATATAGATAGATTAATTAATACTTTAGTTTCGTTATATAACTTAATTTTCCAAAAGATACTGTAAAGGTAATTAATTAATAATAGCAAAGTTAATTTTAGTTTGATTGTTTACTCACTTAGTTTTGGAAAAGAAGTTAAAACTGGAAAACAGTACTGGAGTTTTTTCTCTAAAACAGGGTTTCTCAAACTTATAGCCGTATAAGTTTGCTTATCACGTATCCCTATTATATTTCCCTGAAGACTGCGTACCCCTTTGCAAAAATAAATTTAAAGCATCAAGTCAATTTCTTTATTTCGTTTTTATCGTGACCAGGTCCAGGTGTGAAAACTCACTCTCACATAAATATGTTGTTGCGAAGGGTAAAAGGAAATTCACCGCTTTGTGTGAAAGTTCGGGATATTCTTGGTGTCTTGCCGTGTCGTGCCACCCAGCCAGCCGCCATAACGTACATTTTGCCGCGTACCCCCTACGACCAGATGACGTACCCCTAGGGGTACGCGTACCCCACTTTGAGAAACCCTGCTCTAAAACATGCTGAGTTGAGGCCCGTTACACAGACCAATTACACAATACACACTTTTTGATTGATGACAATAATCTCCACCAGTCGGCTTAGTCGCGCCGGGGCCTTCTACAGTCCAGCATTCGGGACCCACCACTATTGGAATGATGCGATGCACGACGTGGACGAAAGAACTAAATTCGTTTCGAAATTTAGTTGGAAGTCGGAATATTATATTCTGTTCCAATCCAAATTTGTCCAAAGTATAAACAATCATGGCGACCCGAGGCGACTGACACGGCCTTAAATTGAAAAGTGAGGTGATAATTGTAAAATATATAAAAAATATGGAATATGGAATATGGAAAAAATGGAAAATGTATGGAAATATATATATAGGATGGGATGGGAATGGGCTCTGGCATATCTCACTCACTACCGAAACACGTACGTACATTGGGGAATATGATAAAATGCAGTACATTTTAAGGTAGTATATTGTGAGAGAGGAGTAACGAGGCCAGTGGAGTGCGCCCAGCGGCTGTTGGATTGCAGAGTGCACTCTCCTCCCCCAAAGGCACCGTCTCTGAGCATCTAAATGTCCAGAAGCTCTTTCCCATTTCCCCAACCCTTTCTCCAAATCCATTATTTCATCAATAAAACTAGGCAGCGCATCAGGGGGCGTGCCAAAGTTTGTCATTTCGGACTAATGTTGGCATCTATCGCGGATGTCTATGAGCGGACTTGCCACCAGGTGGACTGTATGCTCGTTTTCCACCTTCTTCCTATAAAAATAAATGATGCTTGTCTTGCTTGCGGTTCAAAAAATGCCAAGCTCGGTTTCCCCTTTCGATTTTATTCGATCAGAACGCTTTGCATCTGTCTTCATGTGTATACCTGGCCCCACTGGCCGCAAGGAATCGTACTGTGGTCCATCAACTGGGTCCGAAAAACGACTGCCCTATAAACTGCTTTGCAACTGGACGCTATTGGACATTTTTTCTGAGCGAGAAACGAATCAATCGAACCGTTAGAAGCTATTTGTCAGATAAAATAGGAATTTACTTTCATGTTAGTGACGCTAAATGAGGAAACTGAACTAAGCACGGGTCTAGAATTTAACCAGCCGTGGTCGAAATGTCGAGTAGAAATGAAAGGTAACCAGAAATTAATTTTCCGCGTTTAGAACCGATTTAGACAATATAAAATATAAGCGGCTTCGTTATCCCTTAGTCGCCTTTTACGATACCCACGGGAAGAAATAGGGTGGTGCGGTTTTAAAGCCTATTTGATACCTATTATAAAAATACCTATTTTTTGTCATATATAACTTAAAAATTAAAAAACTTTTCTTTGAGTTATGAGAAATATGTTTCTAAATCTACCTAATGTTGTGAAAATTACGTAAGGGCTGTTTCCCACTATGCCATGCCAACAAAACAAACAACACGCTGTGAGAATAAAATCGCGAAAAAGAAAAGTTAATCTACCTTCAAACAAAGGTAACAGATAACATATAAAATACGACAACCATAGACAACTACCATTTGATACTTTGTAATCTTTCGGTACAAAGCCGTACATTACATATTATTGAAAAAAATCTGAGATTGTACATTACTGAAATGTGTGAAATATCTTCAGTTATGCTCTTATAACAGAATGTCGGTCCTACTGCGTCAACACGACGCGATATAGTGGAAATCGGCCATAACATCTTGATAAAAAACCAAAACTAAAAAAATCTTGATTATTAGTTAGCAAGGGTTTAGGGCTTAAATTCATTACTTCCACAACACTTATATCCTTAAAAAAAAACTGTTCTCGTAACTAAAGCTATCTGATTTACGATTTCATAAAAGACAATTTCTATTCAAGGAACTAAACTAAGAAAACCAAAAGAAATAATTCTTCAGTTGTCGCAAAATGTCTAATTTATGAACCCCATTCAGTTAGGTCTGGCATTCCGCCATTTTACCAAACACATTATACTTAATAAAGGCACTTACACATGACTTTTCTATATATTTTGTAGAGATAGTGATTTCTGCTAAGCAACTACATCGGGAACCGTCGGCGTGTTGCCAAACTTACTGGATAAGAAGTCACGCATTGCTAGTGAAAAAATCTAGTGGATACATGTTCCGCTTGTCTCATTAAGGGCTACTTTATTTAAATAATCAATCCACCTAGGTGAAGGGTGGCCTGCGCTATATTTCTCAACACGTGTTGTAGCAAGCATTGAGGTCATATACTATAGAGACACAAGGAGATAAGCTTGCCATTTGTACATCTTTTCTTTTTCTTTCTTTTTCATTTATTTGATGTTACGTGTGTACATTATATTATTAAATAAATTGTTTTTTATTTAATATTTTTTTAGTGATGTGGGTAGGTTAAAATTGTGACTACCCAATTTGTAACGAGACAGGAATATACGTCTGTTATGAAGAAATATTTATTGATTCTGTCGCCTTTTTCTCTACACACAATCTATTCAAGAGCTCCATCGAAACCCCCTACTCAGCTCTGAACACCTTCATCATCATATACCTCAGTACAGCATATATTTCAGTATGTTATGGTATGGTACATATACTTTTTTTATGTACGAAGGCGGCAGACGAGCGTACAGTCCACCGGATGGTAAGTGGATACTGTCGCCCATAGACAACTGCAATACATGCCAACATTCGTCCAAAATGACAAACGTTGGCACGCTCTCGGATTCGCTGCCTATAGGATATAGGAATGGATTTGGAGAAAGATTTGAGAAAATGAGGAGGTCCATCTAGAGTCTAGACTAGAGTCCATTTCCATCCTTGCATTCACTACCGAAACACGTACGTACATTTCGGAAATTAGATAAAGTGGAAAATGTAGTACATTTCAAGGTAGTCTTCTGTGAGAGAGGGGTAACGTGGCCAGTCGAGTGTGCCCAGCGGCTGTTAGATTGCAGCGTGCACTCTCCCCCTGACAAATACTGTATTCATATAGTAAATTATCATCAGCCTGTGCCTCTCCGGTACTGGATACTCGCTACCACACACGATCTTTTCATTCATCTACTAACCGTAACCAGCACTTATATGTCCACTGCTGGCCATGCACCTTCTCGTGCATGATTGATGTATGGCCTTGAAACGGGACGCTGGCCAAGCGGCTTGGCGAGTCTACTCTTTTAGAGGTTTCTCGGTGCTTGTAGTAGCGGCTTTGTTATCCCTTAGGTGCCTTTTACAATACCCATGGAAAGAAATGCCTTTTCTAAAGCCTGCGAACACCATGCGATCATTGATGACCACCTGGTATTGTTTAGTCATTACAGAACTCCACTTGTACACTTGTTTCCACTTGTTTCAATTGAGGTGTATCTAATATTTACGTCAAAATATTATACATACGTTTCTAATTTAGTCTGGGAAAAGACCAATATAAAATCAAATTAATTTTTGTTACGGGTCCAAGAACGGAAAAGTTTTTAAGCTCTCGAGAGCTTTGCTTGTAACATTACCGCAAAATATCTTTTTAATTGTTCTTTAATGGGAACAAAATATGATATTCGAATTACTGGAGAAAAAAAAATACATTTTTTTATAGATAAGTGGGCGGACGAGCAAGCGATCCCACGTGATGGTAAGTGTTAATAAAATACATACATTATATAAAATTGTCTTGAGTTTTTAACATAATTAAGTTAATTAAAAACAAATTTTTAGATTTCATATTTTCCTCATGTCAACTTTGGTTAGTATTAAAATGATAGGGCCCAATCTATGTAAATAAAAATTAAATGCTGTTCTTTGGTAAGCGCATCACTTGAGAACGGCTGGACCGGCTTGGTTAATTTTTTTTAAAAAATGTCCGTATAAGGTTTTTAGGGAAAGAAAAATTGAAAAAGTTGCCCGGTAAATCAGAAAATTCGGGAAAAAGTGAGTGCTTTTTTCTATGGGATTTTTTTATGACCTTATTGAAATTATTGTATTATTGAATTTTGGATAGGACAACGTCTGTCTGGTCAGCTAGTTTTTAATAAATGTATTCCACGCATTTTTAATTTCACATAAGCAGTAGTGTCCATCCCCATCAGATGTAGAATATAATGAAATAAAAGAAACTCCTTAATACATTATACTCCTCTTTATATTGTGAAGAATGGAGAGTAGGAATTAAGTATCATTATCTACTCCACAAGTGCATCCCGCCTCTGTATCTAATAATACTTCCATTATAAAACGTCTGATGAAATTAAAACAGTGTTGCATACATATTTGAAGTTAATTGTCATTAATTCGGGCCTTTCGCTCTGTATGAAAGTACCTTTATCCGTTTCCTTACTGGGTTTCCGGATGGAAATGGCACTCTCTGGAAACGAGTCTGCAACAACAGTTTTCCGGTAAACTGACTCTCTACTGCTCTATTTATTAGTGAACTATAATTGTTAGCGTTAGTTTTGCTGTATCAGAATTTTTCTTAAGATGCAACTTTGTGTGAACGTTTTGGGTTTTATTTGTAATTAGAATTATTCAATGTGTTGAAAGTTTGAAATGTAATTGAATATAGCTATTAGTTTTAAAGAACCTTTAAGAATCGAGTGTTAAACGCTCGAAAGTGTTATAGCTCATATTTTTAGCGTTTTATGATTTCAAACCACACGTACCTAATAAAATTTTAAAAAGAATAATTCTACAGAGCGCTTATTTATTTTTTATTCCAACTACGTACTCACTGATTCTTTTTCTGACTTTAATTAAAATTAACAAATGAAAAGAAGCCGAAAGACATGTTTCGGTTTTCAAAATTAAAAACACAATATGTCATGTCAGTATGCAAATACCTTTACTTCTTTCCGAAAAATATTTCTAGTACATCGTGAAGCAAACTAAGTAGTCTTATTTTATTTTTACACTAAACGAACGCGACAAACGGCAAAAATTTTTCCCTTAGACTACGGATACGAAAAAGGAAAAAATCCGAATAAATATGGTATCTCTGCTACACAGAACATCGCTTAATTGCGCTTGACTGGATATCTATTGATGCGAATTCGTCAAACAGTGTTTTGTCCGTTTTGTTACAATATTCGGGTTAGGATGTTTTTCCATTTGACCATAGCTACGAACAGTATTGGTTAAAGAACAGTAAGATAACTTTGTATATGCTCATAAAATGTTCATTACGCACACAGATGCATTGTTGCGATGTCGCTGTGGGGAACTAAGGAAATCTGTGTTCGTCACTCTATTACAATTTAATTTCTATTAGTGTCATAACTTCATAAGAGTTTACTAAACACATGATTAAAATAGAGTCGTCAAATTACTACATTATCTATATTTCACCATTTTACTAGCCCTTGCTACGAAGCAACATTTATTAAATTTATTGATTTATTTGTAGAACATCCTACAAGACATACAATGAAACAAGAGTAAATACTGTTGTATAACCAAAGAACATGTGGAATGTTAACATTTTGAAAACAGCACTGAGATCTTGTACCACCTATATATTTACTGTGACATAGCCCCTTTAGTCACTCATACGGGAGAAAGCGGTCAAGTGTGCGTCGGGCCGGCGAACCGTAAGTGAGTTTCATTATTCATTTTTTCGCGTAACCGTTGACAGACAGACTGACATTACATCTGATGGTAAAGCCCAAAACTAGAGTGATTTATTAGAGGCTTTATTTGATTGCGACGAGGGTTGAAATGTTATAATAACCAATTTTTGCATAGTGTACACGGAAAAACATAGATACACCTTTCAGAAGCGGCTTTTTATTTGTATACCTTTTGGGTTTCAATATTTTAAAGAGAATATCTGTCGCCTCGTAAAAAAATATGCTAATACCAGTCATATTTCCTGTCGAAACACAATATGACATAATTGTCGTGCATGACACGGGATCTGGGAGAAGACCATTCATCTGGTCCCTTTCTCTTATTATATATCAACCTATTATGACAGAAAATACCTAATAGTATTAAACTTGTGGTAAAGTAAATAGTCATATATGCAAAATATAACTCTCGAATCAATTTATTTTCAGTTCGTTATTGAAGAACTAAAGAGTCATTTGGAAAACAAGGCCAAATTGGCCTCCAAAAAGCTCGGTGTGCTGAACAGAACGAAGCGGTACTCCACCCCGGGGCAACGTCTAATGCTTTACAAAACTCAGGTGAGGCCACAAGTGGAATACTGTTCACATCTCTGAACCGGTGCACCGAAATATCAATTGGACCCATGTGACTCCATCCAACGACGAGCTGTTCGAATTGTCGACGAGTCGACGATCCCATTCTCACAAGTGGTCTAAAACCTCTCAGCATTGGGAGAGACGTTGCGTCCCCCTGCGTGTTCTACCGCCTGTATAACGCGGAATGTTCTGAAGGATTGTTAAATTTGATGTCAACTTCGGGTTTTTCTCATCGCAACTCTCGCCATCGTCATGTGGTTAATTCACACTTCATTGACAGAGTCACTGCGCACAGTGCTGTCGTCACGCAACTTCATATCGCAAACCCAGGGATTTACCCAGATTTGCCAGGGGCAGAGTGCACGTTGCAATCCAACAGCCGCTGGGCGCGCTCGACTGGCCACGTTATCCCTCTCTCACAGAAGACTACCTTGAAATGTACTGCATTTCCCACTTCATCTTATTTCCCTTATGTATTTACGTGTTTCGGTAGTGAGTGAGATGTGACAAACCCCATTCCTATCCTATCTCTACCCATTTTCCCAACCCTTTCTCCAAATCCATTTCTCCGAGGGTAGGCAGCGCATCCGGGGGCGTGTCAACGTTTGTCATTTTAGAATAATGTTAGCATGTATTGCGGATGTCTATGGGTGACAGTATCCACTTACTATCAGGTGGACTGTAGGCTCGTCTGCCAATTTCGTCCATAAAAAAACCCGAAAGTTGTGGAATGAACTGCCCGCTGAGGTTTCCCGCTACACTACGACATGGGGCTCTTCAAGAAAGCTGTAAATAGGACTTTACAAGGCTAGGAACGCAGCCGCATACCCCCCGGTATTGCAGGTGAGCATGGGCGGCTAGCCACTTAACATCACGTAGACCGCATGTCCGTCTGCCACTTTCAACATACAAGAAAAAAGAACATAAAATTTCTCTTTACTCGTATAACAAACGCGCACTTGTGAGTTGCAAGAACTATACTTACCAAGGAATCAATCAAGTTGTTTGTACTTTATTTATTTATATATATATTCTTTATTGCACAAAGTGACAAAAGGCGGACTTAATGCTTAGAACCATTATCTCGGGCTATGCAGAGTTGGCGCGGTAGGAGCAGTGATAGGTAAGATTAAGTAAAACTATAGTTAATAGTGACGTATATTAATTAATTACCATAATATAAATAAACACATACATACATACACACACATAAATACCTAACTATAATATACGATTAATAATTATATTTTGTGTCTATATACGCTACCACGAGCCCTGAGCATCTACAACCCCTATAATAGAATGGTCTCGCCAACCTGGTTGGTTAACGTGTCATTATAAGGCCATACATCCTTCATACTTGGTACAATGTACATGACGAGGCCCGTGTCCAGCAGTGTACGAAAAAAGGGCTAATTACCGTTACTTAGATAATATCACAGATTATGTTAAACCAAATTACATGATAGAGGACCTCATTCCGCAAGATTTTCCTTCGCCCACACGTCTTCCAAGTTAAAACCCTGACTCGACGGAATCGAATTAAGTCCCTATTTCATCTACGGAACCCAAGACAGCGCGTTATCGCGAGGACAGTGCGGCCATATCGATCTGTGATCCGGTCAGAATTGCCGCAAACATAATAAAGAAGGAGAGGATTTGCTGGTCAAGTTTATGCTGTAAAGAAACAGTTTTTGAAATAATAAATGTCATTTTACCGTGAGACGCTGATTGGGTGTGCAAAAATGCATGTACGTGTATTTATTTGTTGTACATCACAAAGCAATTATACGATTTAATCAAGTATACTATACTTTCCCTTATCATCGCCATCACCGTCAGCTTAAAGGATCAGCAAGCTGAAGTAACAGTGGGCTTGCCATATCTGCCGTAATACCGATAACCGATGGGGTAGACGATTCCTCAAATGGTGACCACGTACCGGAAAACGTAGCGCGAGACACCCAACGGTCATGTGGACTGACGACTTGAAGGAAGTCACCAGTAGTGGGTGAATGAGAAGAGCTGATGACCATCTGTGAGGAGTACCTTTGGAGAGGCCTATAGGGCGCATTGTCTCGTGCATGAGGGATGTATGCCATTAAAACACCACGGTAGCCATGTGGGTTAGCGAGTTCATTCTTTTAGAAGTTGTGTAGTTCTTCAAGGCTTCTGGCAGCGGCTACGTTTATCACTTAGTTGCCTTGGTGGTATTATTCAGTGGGCCGACGGCACACAGCCACAGGCTGATGATTATTATTAGCTTGAACTGTCCCACTGCTCGGCAAAGACCTTCCCGCATTCTTCCACTCCTATTGGTTTTATGCGCTCGAAGGTTACTGTGGTATAAATAAAATACCTTCAAATTTCAACAAAAGTGATAAAGGAAAGGAATAATTAAATTAGCAGCAGAAATATTGAAAGTGGCTGCAAATCGATGGCAGCAATTTTAGGAGTGGATTAGGTTTAGGCTCTCTGGTGAAATAATGACATAGGAGTCCCATTTCGCGGGACTCCGTCAATATTGTCTATGCCTAATTTAAAATTATTTGTTTCGGTTGTTCAAAAATAGTTTGCTTTGTTGATCGCGATTTGCTGCCCATTTAAGTTTTTTTGCTGTCCCTTTAAATACAAGCCATAAAGAAATTTCGATATCCTAAAAATTGGCTTTAGTGCCATTTCATTTGAAGCACTTAACTCAAAACTGTCAGCATGGAAACCCACTAGCGGTTGATACAGAGTTTGAAGTGTCCTTTGCGGTTTGTGTATGATACTCACAGCTCTGACCGAAGTGGGGCATCGATGTTCGATAAATGCTTTCACTCCCAAATTGACTGACAAATTTATTTACGTTTCAAAAAAAAAATCCGAATTTATATACACAAACAATGTTTATGTATATTAAATATTTTTCAGTGTAAGTATTTTTTCAATTTTTTTGTGACTTAGTTTCACTTTGAATACAAAGTTTTAATTATTTTGGAGTGAGTCGTGTGTGTCGGCCGGTTCATCACCATAATGCTGATGGGGTGATAATAGTATCACCCCATCAGCGTTAGCGTGGCGTTTCAAGGTTATACATTCCTCATGTACGAGACGAGGTGTATGAGGTGGCCTATTCCAGCTATCCCTTTTATTCCTGTCCCTTCTATTGTCCACTGCTGGACATCCAGCAGTGCTGGTTACGGTTGATGCAGAGTATACAGCGCCAACACGCACATTTCGTGAGGGTGAGAGTGCACGCTGCAATCCAACACCCGCTGGGCGCACTCGACTGGCCACGTTACCTCTCTCTCACAGAAAACTACCTTGAAATGTACTGCATTTCTCACTTTATCATATTTCCTTAATGTACGTACGTGTTTCGGTAGTGAATGAGATTTGCCAGAGCCCATTCTCATCCTATCCCTCTTCATTTTCCCAACCCTTTCTCCAAATCCATTCCTATATCTCCTAAGGTAGGCAGCGCAACCGGGGGCGTGCCAATGTTTGTCATTTTGGACTAATGTTGGCATGTATCACGGATGTCTATGGGCTACAGTATTGACTTACCATCAGGTGGACATCAGGTATGCTCGTCTGCCGCCTTCGTCCATAAATATGAAAAAAAAACATGCTATATATATATATTATATATACTATATAAATACATATATCGATATTTATTGTACACTTTTATATTAAAATCTAATTCACACTTCAAAAAGAAGACAGTTTTAAAATCTTATCTGCAGTGCAAACCGAATTACATTTCTGTCTGGCGCACTTCCGCATATTCCATCCAAGAAATAGACGTTTCCACACATACTTATAGAATTTGTCTTGGCTGGCACGCTTCCGGATAACACCGTTCAGATTCTCGTAATAAGAGAGGGTGTGAGGGGAGGCCTAACCCATTTTTACGCTTAGATTTATATCCCCATGCCTTTTTTGGGGAAGCTGGGTGTAGCAATATGCTATTTGTTATCCCTTATTATGTAGGTCTTTCGGCTTCATTTCGTCGAGGAATTTATTGATAAAATGTATTAGATTCACAAATATAAGGTCGGCGATGTTCTGAAAATAGTGTTTTACGGAAATTTCAGACATCTTTCTCTTCCGGAAAAAAATCTGAACAATTTCACTACAATTATCTCGATTAAACGTGACTAGCTGACCACAAACTACCCCCACTCCATAGTTTACTTATTTATTTAGGCTTTACTGCATTGAATTTGTACAGAAGGCGGACGTAATGCCTGGTGGCATTCTCTGACAGTCAACCTTGACCTAACAAGGAATTTAAACATCCTTCTACATATTTATACCTTTACAAAACTTTGACTAGACCCCAAATAGAATATGCATTTGCTATCTGGAATCTCCATTACCTACAATAAGTATATTTGTTTGTATAGAAACTGTTCAACGTAAATATCTTAGAAAACCATAGGCAATGCATAGCACTATTTATGTGTCTTAAACTGAACCTGATGAATAGATATAATATACTAGCAAAACCCTGCAGACATTGTCCTGTCTGTGTATATTTATTTACCTCTGTATTTTGCGATCGATTGAACGGTTTAGAAGTTGATGTGCTGCAGCGCCACCAAGTGGCGAGTTAGAACAAAGTCGATAGCTCGAAAATATTCTCCGTGCTCAAATACCTATGTATACCAGTTTTCACGGCGATCGGCTGAACGGTATAGAAGTTGATTTGCTGCAGCGCCATGTAGAGGCAAGTTACAACATAGTGGATATCATAAAAACCTTCTTCATGAAAAAGTACATATATGTACCAACTTTCATGGTGATCAGTCAAACGGTGTCAAAGTCTATTAACCTCATATATACCAACATCTATTTATATTTATATATATATATAAAATTAGAGAGAGAGAGAGAGAGCTTATACATATACCCTTTTTTAAGATGTTGACATATTTATGTTGACCGAGTATTTAGGAAGCGTATTATCGAATTGCTATCGAATTGCTTACTGATTTATAAGTCAGTGGTAAAAGCCATTGGAAAAGAGAATGCCATATAAACTAATGGTAAAAATATTTTTGGATGCTATATTAATATTAGTGTGCTAATAATATTTTTGGTTTATACTGTATTTGATTTTTTTTTATTTTTCATATTCCCACCTTTTCATATTCATATTCTTTTCATATTACTTTCATTTCATACGGTAAATTGTGAATAAAGTAGTTGGTTTTACATTTAGTACAATAATTTAGACATACCTATCTATGTTATAATAAAATTTAATGTCTTTTTTCATATGAAATAAAATAAAAACCATTGGTTAAACAGAAATGCTTGATCGGTGATAGCCAAGAGGTATCTATACTCGACTCACATTCCTCGGCCAGTGCTATTGAATTTCTACTTAGGTACGGATTTTTAAAAATCGTCTCTACCTCGGCGGTGAGGGAAACATCGTGAGGAGAACCGCATGCTTCAGAACTAAAATAAAAAAATCTGAAGTATGGAGTACACCGCACTGGGCCCGCGTGGTGAATTACGGCCCGAAACCCCCCAGTGATTGTAGGCTGATACAAGTATAAACAGAAATGCAATGCAAGTATAACAGAATGCCAAGTGATTATATGTAAAGTGAATAGGACTGAATACAAAATAATACTTATATAAACTATACTTACATATATACATCATAAAACACATATATACATTAAATGTATAACAAAACATATTATACAAATACATAAAGTATATACATAATACGTGCCGATGATGAGAAAAATTTGTATAGTAATAAAGAATAATAAATACAATATGTTTAACTAACTCGCATCGACATATAGTAATCCGGAAGTATACTTTTGAAAGACATCTCTTGTCTGCCATCTCTTGTATATAAAAAATCTATCAATCCAACTAACAAGTGCTATCGAAATTTCTTTTAGAATTATGTAAACAGAAGTTCTATAAAAATAACTCCTACACTTTCCTGATTAATATTTCAATAAGGAAGTTGCAAAATTAAAACCACAGGATGAAATCAATTAATGGAAGGAAGGTAAAGTATATTTTTAATCAAATTATTACAATGGAAATTTTTGATACGAAATTGGTTTCACTCCGGAAATGTATTTATTTTATAATTTTCATGAAGAAATCAACAGTCACTTATAATGTAAATAAAGTAAGGACTACAGGAAAGGATCATATTTAGCAAATAATGCCTAAGATATCCTTGACAAATTTTATAGTATTTTATCTGGTCACGCTGGAAGCTAACTCATAATTTGATTCTATTGATTTCAAATTGGCTAGAGTTAATACACATGAATACACACGCTCTCACACACAACATAATGCACACATGCACACACACACACACACACACAATTTTTTTTTTTTTTTTTTTTAATTAATCGTTGACGTTGCTGAATAAGATACTCATAGTTTTTATCGAATTGTTTTAATTTTATTTTTTGTCGTTTGACTTTTAGTATAAGAAATAATCATGTTACGCGATCACTTGTGTGTGTGAAATAAAAAAAATCTATCTATCTATCTTGCGGCATCTCAATCTGAAGGCACTGAATCGCCCTGTACGTACCGAACAGCTATTTGACATACCACGGTCTCGAAATAATGTTTCTTACAATAATCCATTTTATATAATAGAATATGTCGTTATTATAACGACCTGGATGTCGAGTTTGACATATTCTATTTAAACAACGCCCGTTTTAAAATTCTGTTAGATAGACATTTTTCCTTTTAGATAGTTTATATATATATATATATTATATAGTTTCATTTTACCTATTTACCTATTAGTTAAAGTTGTGTATAACTGTAAGTGAATTTACGAACGTACAAATGTTATATAAAATGTGTCTGTAACTAGTTTGAAAATTTGTTGTTATACCTAATAAATAAAATAAAATAAAAGGCTTAGCTAAATTCCTAATAACGGCAAAAAAGTAACTTCTTAAATATGAAATAATATTACACGGCTACGTTAAAACTCATTTTCCGATATTTACATACAAACAGTACCGCCATTATTATATTTAAATGTTTTACGCTGAAGGTCTCCGGAGGCGAACCTCCTCGGGCACTACGGGTGTCTGCCAAAAAAATCTTTCTTTTCCTTTTTCCTGTAAATCTACCCGCCCTTTTTATTACGGTACTCTTTAACCGCGATTCGGATTTTCATTCAATCGGGCCAAATATTTTGGGAAGATATTTTTGGGAAATAATATTAAGTTTTAACGGCAGTGAACTCATAGTGGAGTAGCTGTAATTGAAGCATATCTGTTTCAAGTACTTTGATTATGAATCATTCTATAGTTCGGCTGCGCAAATTAAGAACCTGGTATCGGAACAGTAACCAGCCCTTTTTTCCTCGACTGTTGGACATGCGCCTGCTCACAGGACATAGTTTTGTGCCTATGTCTCATAGAATAGAAGACTACCTCATAGAAGTCATAGTCATAATCTCATTGTTTCTCATAGAAGACTACCTGATAGAAGAAGAAGAGAAGCTGTGAATAGGATTTTACAAGAACGGCGGCGCACCCCTCTTACTCCCTGGTGTGCAGGTGTCCATGGGCGGCGGTAACACTTACCATCACTCGGGACCGCTTGCTCGTCCACCAAATTTTTTTATATAAAAACCTTGAAATGTACTGCTTTTCGTACTTTATCCTATTTTCGCAATGTACATAGTACGTGTTCCGGTAGTGAGTGAGATATGTAATATTCGTTCCATTAGCTCCCCTTTTATAATCCTTGTATTCACTCGTAGACATAACTTATCACATACTTTTTACTATACGAGTACTATTCAAATTTGTCTATTTCCCGTTTCATTTCACTTATTAACTTATGTAAATATTTCACTATTTACATTTGTTCACTAATCTCTTGTATCTCGCCTATTACGGGCGATAGTTCACTTATATCTTAGTATTTAAAATTAATAATTGTATTTTTATATTCTCATATGTAAATCCGGCGTCCCTTCACAAGATTTACACACTAATCACAATAGAAACTTATAAAACCTTACAGTCACCACTAAAATAACATAGATGTTGACACGGCAAAGCAAGATTTGCACTGATCGTGTTTTATTTTCTTGGAACGCCGGATATTTTCAAAATTTGAAAATGATTATTCTTAATATGGCCTCGTTTTATATTGAAACTTAAGATTCTGAACTCTATACAATGATAAAAAATTATGGTCAAGCAACTTCTCGTTATAAATTTTAGATTTGGAGAGCGAGCCGCCCGGATTCCGACAACCGGCAAGAGGAAGGCTCCGGGACTCAGAAAGTGAGTCGTCGGTGGAGTCTAAAGATTCTCAGTTACGTCACAAGGCCTTGTCCCGGGGCCAAGTAAATCCCGGGACACTATCTAAGGCCATTGCGAAATTCTGAACGCGTAACATCTGACCGCTGCCCTTTTCTGGCGCCACCGCCCTTATCTGGGGTCACTGGTAACTATTGGGGACGCCGCTTTACCTGTGCTTTACGTGTCGCCGTGTTTACCGACTGCCGGTGCGTATCGCATGTATCGCGGATGTCCACATACTATCACGTAGACTATGCTTGTCTGCCACCATTTTCCATGAAGAAAAACATCTATATACAACGAAGACAAGCCGACTTACGTTCATTGGGACAGTCCATAATAATGGACATGACGTGCATGTGTTTCTTGCAATTCAAAAAAACCTATACTTTTTACTCAAGTAATCATGTCATTATATTTTAACCGTTAATCATGTCATTATATTTTAACCGTTAATCATGTCATTATATTTTAACCGTTAATCATGTCATTATATTTTAACCGTCGTGGTTTCACTTACTCTGTATTATGTATACAAGGCTAAGGCTCTCTTTTTTTCCAAAATGGGTAAATAATAATTTAAAATTAATGCAATTCCCTAGCTTATATCTATCCGAATTACTTTAGTTTAGTTTGCTTTGTATCTCTGTTTAGCTGGCGAAAGATAAAGAATAGTAACATTTGTCTTTATTCAATTATTTGTCTATACAGACGTCTACAATCTATATTGTCATTCTTTCTGGCAATGTACTACCATAGTGTATTACAAAAAAGCTACGTCGCCTCTACGTTAGCGTTCCTATTATCCCTTCCTCTTCCCTTTTGCTTTCATTGGCGTATTATTCTATATTATTATTGTGCACAGTATGATAGGCTTAGTTGGCAGAATCTTTCTATTGTTAATAAGGTTAGGATTGGATAATTTAGTTAGCAAAAGGCCTGGATTACTCCGCACGTTAGGCGCCAACTACACGACCGAGTCACACTGCCAAAAGTAAATGTAAGTTTTACAAATCAAATGAAAAACTTCAACAAAGAGTATTGACATCAAAGAAATATGATAACATGTACATTATCCTTCCTTACATGTTCCAAAAGAAAACAACACGAAAATATTGTTATACTTGTGGTCGACTTGAATAAGTTCTTGTTTGTCGTACGTCAAGTAGTTTTGTTCGGTCAGTTTCGCAAACATCGAAGATGAGTAGCGACTTTATTTACATCGAAACATGACAAAAGTGTAACATAAAAGTATGCGTAATCGTAACATACTATTATGTATATTGAGGGCGAAAAAATAACCACATAATTTTGAAATTATTCGCATCAACATAAGGCGGAGTCCGAACAATGTAGAAAAAATAGCGTCCGCCGAATATATCCGTTTTATTTAATGATCGTTTTTTTATGGAAGTAACATTTGTGAATGAGGAGATTAAAATTTAGAGAGTAGGGTTTCCGCAATATTGGAGATATCTGTATTCAATAATACAACAGTAAAACTAAGTTAATTTATTTTTCAAAAGGAATTATTAAGAAAATCACTGCTGGACATTAGTGATGGGTAACTCCGGAGTTAATGAATCAAACGAGTTGAATAATAATAATAATATCAAAAGACCTCCCAGAAAAATCATTTAAAAGAAAGATTGGTTATTAAAGAAATTATTTTATACAATCATTGATTTAATCATAATGTGAATTCATTATGACATTTTAATCTGTAATTATCTTGACATATTATAATAACATATTTGTAATTATAATTAATATGTGACATATGCAATCTATAAAAAAAAATGCAAAAGTAAATTAAAGTTAAGTACATGTCAAACAACGTACTTAACTTTACTTGTCTACCTGTTTTCTGGCGAGTAAGTAATTTGAATTTATTTCTATTTGAAGGTAAAAAGGCCGTAAGCACAGTTAATTATTTTTCGAAATTTATTCTCTTTTCTCATACGGAAATTTAATAAGTTTGTTATGACGGAACCCTGAAAATAAACAAATATAGTGTGATCTCATAATAACCATTTCAGCTGCCTATCCCTACTTTATGAAGATATTATAAGAGAATGTACATCATAAAAAGGCCCAAGTAATATTTGGAGGCCAGCGATTAACCCTATCGTAGGTTTTTATGGGGAGGTCCGTAATTTTGGAATTTGGTATTTGCAATGTTTTGGGTATAAAACGCTTTTGTTATTTGTTTTAACGAAATTTACAGTACTAGATTAATTAGTTATTAAAAAAACATTAAAATACTTAAAGTTCATTCCCGCTAACGAATTAATTAGGCATTGTTTACTTTAAGAACTTAATTTTCAACGATTAATGACACAATTATTTTGTTTTTTTAAGAGGAAACTATCAGCATTTAGCGTTATGTGACACCAATTATAATAAAACCAGCAACAATCGAGACACAATTTGAAATTTTGCTTGTCGATAATTAGCGGCAGTATTGCAAAATGTATTGTAGGTATTCTATAGCCAGAGGAATATCTCAAAGACAGGAGCCACGAATATGATTGCTGTCTTGTATACTCTTCGCAAACAGCTGTGTTTACAATAAATCTAGCATTTCATTTTCGCTTTATTATAAACAACAAAATGTCTATCCACAATCTCGAACAAGTCGGCCGTTATCAATTTATTTTATAACGCCTGAAAGTAAATTGGCAGCAATTTCTTTTTTACATTATTACTATATTAAGTTCAGGCGCTGTATTACAAAAAAATATCCAAAATTTGTGGTACGTAACCTTCATGTATTATTACTGTCTTCTTGTTTTATTATGACCGGAAATTCTATGGTAATTGCAAAGGGATGCCTGTCCTGGGATAGAAATAATACAAAAATAACAAAAGGTCTTTTAATTTTGTTGTGCCTTAAAAGTAATTTCTTGTAATTTAGGGAGTGAGCACACTGGCGACATTTTATCGTTAGACAAGTTAGTGTCGCGACGCGAGACGTTTCTAACGAGATTAGATTGTGTGCCTATTACATTAGGTTTCGTTAGTAATTCACGCACTATCTCAGAATGTACGAATATTGTTGTAAAAATAAACAAAATCAAGGACATTCTCCAATACAATATTAACTGTGCTTCAAGGCAATAATATTGATTTAATTTTAGTAAGTTGGCACATCCCCGCATGCGCTGCCTTTGGATATTTAGGAATGGATTTGGAGAAAGGGTTGGGAAAATGGTGAAGGATAGGATAGGATGGGGGATGGACTTTGGCATATCTCACTCAATACCGGAACACGTACGTACATTAGGATAAAGTAGGAAAGTACATTACACGGTAGTCTTCTTTGAGAGAGGGGTAACGTTATTAGTATACACTTTTTTAATAATAATAATAATCTACGAATGAAGTTTTGTTGAAAAATAAAGTTTTCTTTGAATAAAATTTACTACCTTCAATATTTACTTTCCCTTCAGAGCCCGTTCGTGTGTACCGCTACCACAAACCTTGAGGAACACCACCTCTAAAAGGATGGACTCGCCAATCCGCTTGATCAGTATGGCCTTTTAAGGCCCTACATACTTCTTCTTGCATTTCGTACGCTTTTCTTTGCAACAATGGAATTCGAACGAGAATGTGTTCGTGAAATGATGATAAAGATTTTAAAGGTGGTTTAAAAGACAGTGAGTGTAAAGATAGATTAGTATTTGCGGGGCCTCGCACCGGCCCGTGTAACAATTTTTAGATGGTTTTCTCAATTTAGACAAGGAAAATTTTCCTTGAAAGATTATGAGTGTATTGGCTGTCCTGCGACTTCTGTATGACCAGTATGACCATCAGTATCTATCAGTATGACCCACTAACTAAGCGGCAATCAACGGTTGGGTATTTCCAGACGAAGAGCCTCCCGGGAAGATCAAACGTAGGCGCAGTGTTTGCAAAAAAATGGTGGCAACATTCTGCTCCGCGGGTGTTCATTTAGCGACAATTTCTTTGAAACTCAAAAAACTGTTAATGCCCAGTGAATAGTTGTACAGTGAAGTGTGTTTACCAAGTCAAAAACGTCTTCAAACACGTTTGAGAGGGCTTTCCATGCATCATAAAAATGCATCATCTCACAAAGGAAAGCTGCCCCGAGAGTTTTTGAAGACCACAGAGATCCACGTATTGAGACACCCTCCTTATGGCCTTGATTTAGCCCCATGCGACTTCTTTCTCTTTCCAAAAGTGAATCTTGCACTCCGGCGTTCTTTTTCATAGCCCTGAGGACGCTCGGAATGCTTTTATGGCAGCTGTTGAGGTCCGCGCTAAAGGAGAGTATCGCCTGTGCTTCAAATCCTGGTTTAGGACGATTTTGTTGCTGTTGTTTGTGTTCGTTCTTATTAATGTACACTATTGTTCATGAACGTTGGTCTATGTGTAATATAAGGACATATAGAAAATTATTTTGTATTGTAATTTAGTCAATAAATGTTTTGTAAATAAATAAACTAGATGCGTCCAGATGGCGGTGAGACGTAGCATCATCTCACCTTTTAAAACATTTTTAGAATCCACTTCCATTTTTCAAATTTCATTCAATGTCACAAAAAAAAGAGATAAAACATTCTCAGTTATAAATATTCAAGTATAATTACTACGCAGTATATTATAGTTGAGTCTATTTAACAAACTCCTCACCGGAAGTCATTAAGGCAGGTGCGGAAACCTGCCTAGACTATTTTCCAGTCTTTTTTATTTAAATGTAAATGTACAGTGAAGTGCCTTTTATATTAATTCTGTTGAAGGCGTTTATTTCTTGTTGGGATGTAATTTTATGTAAGTCAGCGGTTTTGATAAAACGGCGGTCTTTTTTAAGGATTTTGTATACTAAGGTATTCACCTCCACAAACCCCAAGCGCAGACAAAAAAATAAACTCATAAATTCCGACAAGATTTTTTTATTATCATGCTTTTGGGTGATGTAAGTTCAAACAGACAAAAAATCGTTGTTCTGGGCTTTGTATCTCGTACACAGCTACTTTTTTTTAAAAATATTTCATGTACAGACGCGACTTTGTTATGATTTAAGTTTGTTTTTATAGAAAGAAGATGGCAAACGAGCATACAGTGCACCTGGTGAGAAGTGGATACTGTCGCCCATACACTTGTGGGGTTCAAAGTATTATATTACAAGTACTTTCAAGTACTTGGGGTTCAATTATATTTATGTGTAACTTTTCTAAAAACAAAGTCTATTTATATTTAAAGATAATGTGAGCATTTTATTTTTTACTAGCTGTGCCCGCGGCTTCGTATGTGTGGAAGTTTGATTTATAAAGCTTTGTATACAGCATCTTTTCGTTCCGTCAGCCGATTTCGATGAAATAAAGCCTATTCGAAGCGCCAAGCTAAGCTTAATTAACCCGTGGGAGCCCCATGAAAATCCGCTCCGTAGTTTTTGAAATTAACGTGTTATAACAGACAAACAGACAGACAGACAAAAATTTTCAATTTCGTCTTTTTGTATTCTGATACTCTTCCTTCAACGCCCCCAATCAGTTTTTGCTAAATATATTCAATATACAGACAATCTGGTTCTACATTTTTAATATATGTTAATATAGATAACATCAAAGACTGAGTTTGAAATAAGGCTTGTATTTAAACGAGTAATAGGAAATCATGGTCAATGAAACAAACTATTTTTGTAAAAACTATTTTTTTTTAATTCATTCATTTTGAATCAAGTTCTACATTGACGCGTACAAACTGACACATAATAAGTACAGTGCTATAGATTAAAATGATTACACAATTCTTCTTTGAACACACTGAAATTGGAAATATCTTTTAAATTACTAAGAATAACATCATAAAATCTACGTTACTACTTTATCGTTTAACTTAAACGTTACTACGTTTATTGAGGGGGGGGGGGTGCACGCTGCAATCCAACAACCGCTGGGCGCGTTACCCCTCTCTCACAGAAGACTAACTGGAAACGTACTACATTTCCCACTTTATCTTGTTTCCCTAATGTACGTACGTGTTTCGGTAGTGAGTGAGATGTGCCAGAGCCCATTTCCATCCTAGCCTTCCTCATTTTCCCAACCCGTTCTCCAAATCCATTCCTATATCTCCAAGGGTAGACAGAGCATTGTCATTTTGGACTAATGTTGGCATATATCGGGGATGTCAATGGGCGACAGTTTGCACTTACCATCAGGTTGACTGTATACTCGTCTGCCGCATACATACACAAAAAGAACTATATTAACACAATGTATTAATATGTATATATGATTTATAATTATGTATAGATAGTTTTTGAATGTGGATACTTTTGATAAGCGTTATCATTTGAGAAGTAATTTTATTAATATTATGTCAGTCCTTGGGAGAGGCCTGTATTCAGCAGTGGAGAGACACAGGCTACGGTATAGTGTGGCATGATGTCCATCGATAGTTTAATTGAAAATTGAAAGATAGGTACTTTTTTTTGTTAAAATTAAATAGGATCTATTTATTTTTTTAAACTTTATTGGCAGACAATATGTACAGTGGGCGGCCTTATGGAATTCTCGACCAGTCAAAGTTTATACATTTTTTTACCGTGAATACACACCGGCCTTCAACCAACACTTATACCAGGTATCGGCACGTGCCTGGGCGCTTCTCACCGACTCGCGATCCCGCTGTACCCTCCCAAAGCAACGCCCTAAGCTGAGGTCCGTTCCTTCCGCCGGTCTACCGGCTGCGGAGCCCTTAGGCTCGTTCCTGCACATTGCTCCTGTTCTTTGCTGTTCTTTACTCCTGGCTGAGCACCTTCTGCACTCGCCCTAAACCATACATGTCCCGGTGACTCTTGAAGGCCATTAGGGCCACAAGAATTGAGCGATGCCGAAAAAAAAAATTATGAACATGTGTGTTGAGTATAAGATAACAAAACAATTGTTCTACGCTGAAATATATATTTATAGTATAGTAACCACGGAAAGCCGACAAATAAATAAGTTATCCAAACAAGCGACGGTATCAATCACCAGTGGCAACAATCGGAACAGTGCAAAAAGTAATCAGTGGACAATCTATAAAGAAATCATTAAATTTGCCTCACGCACACACATGCACACTACACACAAGGCGGCGGCCGAATAATTTTATAGTACAATTGTAATAAAACATTCAAATGCACTTAACTGTTAATAAACACTCAGATTGTTGTTCCATCGTAAAGATAAGAAAGACAAGGGTCCGGTAGAATTTCGATGAGATTTCTTTTATTTGCTGATTGACATGACCATAAATAATAATTTAAACCATGTATTGATTTTAAATGCCACAGTCCATTTCTATCCCATCCTATCCCTCCCCGTTGTCCCAATACACTCCTTAATCTGCAAAGGTAGGCAGCGCATCCGGGGGCGTGCCAACGTTTGTCATTCTGGACTGATGTTACCTGTATCGCGGATGTGACGACAGTCTCTACTTACTATTAGGTGGACTGTATGCTCGTTTGCTGCCTCTTTTCTATAAAAAAAATGGTATTCGATATGTGAGTTCGATAGGTTTTGGCAACTCTAATTGACCGCGGAAACAAAATGATATATTTCATAGCAGTATCCTTTGTGTCATATATCAAAAGCGACAACAGCCCTGACGTACACCAAAACTATAAGATTGAGTTACTATACTGTTTGTTTTAATATTAATCACCAGCGATCGTCAACAATTGGTATGATTTATAGCAACTCCGATGCGGTATATTTTTCGTCCATACAATCAATGAGTCGGTGTTACCGAGCCATTGTATGAACACCTAGATATTTGTAGGCAGGTGCGCACATCTCTAGCCGTAGGTAGGCAATATATCTGCGCTCCGACAACACTTAGTCCATTAAGACTTTCCACGTGATGACCTGCGCGAAAAAGTGTCAAGTAAGCGTGTTTGCGTCTGATTTACTCGTTCTTTTATAAAAATTGGTTTGGTTTTATGACGTGCAAGATTTTATACCTACGTATGTAAGTTCTCAGTAGCCCTTTGACCTTTTATTGCTATCTTTTGTGATATCTTCCGCCAGCGAATGAGTCTTGCTTGTTAGGAACGTCGATGGCACGCACTAGTCCATGTTTTAGGTACGATTTAGAACTTCTTTTAGAGATTCATGAGCCCTATGTAATCAAAAATCGTTTGTGTATATTCAATTTAGAGCTTTTCGTTGTTTTGAAAACTTTTAAATTATCGTATTTTTTTAACTCAGTAGTTTAACCAATTCGCATCTGTAAATGTGGCAACATTCGTCATTTATATTATCCACTAGAGGTGCTTGCGACTTCGTTCGGATAAACTTGTGATTCCCGTGGGAACTCTAAAATCGATGTGGATAAAAATTATCTTAAATACTTACCCGGCACGTAAGCTAATACTATGCCAAGTTTCATTAAAAAACTACTACAAGACTTACTACAAAAATTAGTTACTTTGAAGGGGGTTTCGTTAACATATAGTTAAATGACCCGAAAGAAAGCTGCATCACTATATGACACCAAGAAGTTAAGTTATAGACAAAAAAATAAAAAAAAAAAATTTAATTATTGTTTAATAACTACCGAATGGATTTTAAGGAGATTTTCGCTGTCGTAGCTTTATGTTTCGTGGGATGGTTTAACACGAAACACAGTTTTAATCATAATTCCATGTAGTCAAAGCTGTAGTGAACAGCTAGTTTGTAATATAATACTCGGCCTAGTACTGTTTGTCGTAAAATCAGGGGTGGGCAACAATCGGTATGATTTATAACGCCGCTGACCCGATATTTTTCCTGCATTATTGACGTATTGGCCTCTGTGTTTCCGATACTCTCGTTTGTTTCCCGCTGTCAAAAATATCCTTTCAAAAATTGTTATTTGTTTAGTGTTTTGTGTGGATTTTTTGTACATTTACAAAGAGTTCTACACACTTACAAATCGTGTGAGTCTACACACGATGATACACAAACACAAACATATCCGGACCCGGAACAAACAATTGTCTTGAAATAAATATTTGTCTGGAATTCCGAGAACTGTTACATAGAAAGTAGATTTGGTTGTCTTAGGGTGACGGCACATGGGTGACTAGTCTCGTGAATGATTTGTCCACATAAGGATAGATTCTCAAAAGGACAGAATACAGTAGTAAACAAAAAAAAACGGGTTTTGTTAAGGTTACGTTATTTTAATGGAAAAAATATTATAAACTAACAATGTGCCTAATTCTAAAGGATTCAATGATAGTACTAAAATTAACTCAACTTCCTCTATCTCTTTATGAGAATCTGTCTATATGCGAACAAACATGATTTAATTTTCACAAGTGACCTGCAAGATCAAATTTCCAAAACTGATAATTTATTTAATCTCTCCATCATACAATTTCCGCCTGTCTGACTACTTTCAATGATGTATTATACTGCTGGATTTCTCTCTCAACTGCCAAAGTGACAAACAACCGCTTATGCGTCTAATCTAATTATAATTGTTGATGTTAATGCAACTAAGTTGTTGCTGAAGCAGAAAGGTAGAAACTGAACAACCTTTAAGACGAGACCGGTAAGTCGTGTTCATGTGCAAACCGTAACAAAATCCAATAAAGCAACTAGCCTTAACCGTAACAGCCCTTTTTAGTATTCACTGCAGGACATTGACCTTCTCATGTACATTGTCTTGTGTATGAAGGATGTATGGGCTTAAATCGCCACGTCGGCCAATGAAATTGGCTAGTCCACTCTTTTAGAAGCGGTATAACTCCTCGGGAGTTGTGGTAGGGGCCTTGTTATTCCGTAGTCGCCTTTTACGACACCGATGGGAAGAGATGGGGTGAAGACGGCCGACACCACAAAATAATTAGTATTTATACCTGGGATTAAAATATTTATTTCTTCTGCACCCAAAAGTTTTCATTTCCTACCCTACATTTCACGGCCGAAAGTAATACACATCGGTCTTTAGAAAGAGACTATCGGCTAGCTTTATTTTTGTAGAGCGTTGTCTCTGTCGTGTGCCGTTACGACAGAGACGACTCTCTACAAAACCGAAGCTAGCCGATCATAGTTGATGTGTTTTACTTTCGGCCGGGAAGCGTACGTGCTAATTCGTATTTGTGTTAATAAGTTTTGAATACTAGTGACAAGAACGCATTTTGTGCATATCATGTTACAAATTCTGTTTACTGTCTTATTTTGTCTATCTATCTAGTCGCTCACGTGACTAGTCGCTCGTAGACGGTCACCTTTAAATTTATAATTAATCAAATTAATATATATTATGAAGGGCTATATCCAGCAAAAAGGACACACATGCTGTATGGTAATTCAATCGGAATCGAATCGAAAACGTTTTACATCACAGAGGCACTTCATTTAAATATTTCCTATTTCGTGATTTTATATTTTTCAAATGCAAAGTTACAGCAAAATAGGCAAATAAGATTTGAAAATACCCTCAAAGATGGAATCCATTATTATTACTTCGACACAGTCACCCCTTTCCCCGATAATTTGCGCAAATCTATTTATTACCCCCCCTTCACCTTTCCAGTGAGAGTTGGCGATTGCATTACGTAAAGTTTCTACACAGTGGTACGGTAAGTATACTTCTATTCAATCGAGTAAGATGCCATACGCACACAAATGCAAATATTTACACGCTCTCGGCGGGGAATTGTAGCGGTACGTACTTACAAGTGTAGCATATTATTATGAGATTGTTCAACGTTGATGTTGCGCCACACGCCTTAAAATCCCTTACTTTTATCGTCCACTGTCCCACGATAGTGGGACGGTCACGGTCATAGACCCACGTTTACTCATGGACATTGCCATGTGCATGAGGGATGTAGGACCTTAAAACGCCACGCCAGCAAAGCGGGTTAGCGAGTCCACTCTTTCAGAGGTGGTGTAGTTCCTCAGCGCTGGTGGCAGCGGCTTTGTTTCCCTTCGCCTCCACGGGAGGAGATGGGTTGGCGCTATTCTATAGCCAACCGACACCACATGGCATCCTATAATTCATTCCATATCCTACGATATTTCTAAATCCTATAATTCGTACTAAAAGTCGAGTGACAACCATAACGTCAGATTTGAATAATCAGTCGTCGGTATCAATTCGTCTAAAGCCTCTGTTAGGTTACTGTTCATATTTATATTATGACTCAGAGTTCAAGAGATAAGAATTCTGAGCTATAAAGAGGGCATCGGGGTAAATTGTACTTTAGAACTTTTTGTTGGAAACGTGAGAGAATTAACCTCATTCCTGTAGGTAGGTAGAATACCTGTACTGTACGAAAATGGTATTACCATCGATTTGAGATATGCCGAATATGCGTATTCGTTTTAGCGAATATTCATCAAAAATACAAGTATTCATATTCGTACTCGCCATTTACTAAACGAATACTCGAATATTGATCGAATAGTAAAAGCCCAATGTGAATAACAGATGTAGCTGAATTAAATAAAATGTGAATAAACGTCCAATGTAGGTTTCCAAAAAGATATAGGTACATACTGATTGAAACAGATACAAAAAGGTACTTACTGATTGAATTTTAAAAATACATAGCACTAACTTTAAATCGGACTAAAAATTATCTACTTACTAATATTATATTATAAGTGTATGCGTAGTATTTTAAGTTCTAATATATTCGTAATCGTGTTATCGTATTCGGAGGTAAATTATTTGTATTCGTATTCGCGAATATTGAGGCAAATTATTTGTATTCGTATTCACGAATAGTGAGGCAAATTGTTTGTATTCGTATTCGCAAACAGTGAGGCAAATTATTTGTATTCGTATTCACGAATAGTGAGGCAAATTGTTTGTATTCGTATTCACGAATAGTGATTTTTTGCTATTCGAAAAATGCGTAGTACATTCGCACATTGTACGTTCATCGTTCATTGATCTGGATATATGTATGTAGATATCTTATAGTAGCGGTTTGATTATCAGCTACGTATGGAAGCAGTGTGCGAAATTATGCCAGAGCCCATTCCCATCCCATCCTATCCTATCCCTCCCCATTATCTAAATCCTTTCTTTAAATCCATTCCTATTTCTCCAATGGTAGGCAGCACAGCACATCCGGTGGGGTGCCAAAGTTTTTCATTCTAGACCGATGTTGGCATGTATCGCGGATGTTTATGGATGACGGTATTCCATTTATGTCATTTATGTCATTTATGACATTTATGTCGCCTTTTTTCCATAATAGAAAAAATAAAAACTACATTTATAAACTATATGGGGAAATTTCCACATGCTCCCAATTCTTGGAACAACCATTTCTAGAAGTGAATGGTAGTTGTAAAACAAATTTAAGGTAGCACACATGTGTCAGCAACAGCCGACTATCTTTGAATTTGAACTGAATTCAAATGTGCGAAAATCGCGTTTTGAGAATCTAATTATCATTTATCTTGAAACGATAAATCGTAAATTTGACCTACATATCTTGATCTTTATCTTGGTATAGCATGGCTGTATAATGTCCCCCCCCCCCAACCCTTTCTCCAAATCCATTCTTTCATCAACAAAGGTATTTTGGACTAATGTTGGCATGTATCGCGGATGTCTATGGGCGACAGTGTCCACTTACCATCGGGTAGACTGTATGCTCGTTTGTCACCTTGCTCATGCTCATGATCGAAGGCATGACAAAGCCGCTACCACAAGCCCTGAGGAACTGCATAACCTCTAAAAGAGTGGACTCGCCAACTCGCTTGGAGAGCGTGCTGTTTTAAAGTTATAGATCCCATGTGCACCAGGACGCCAATGTTCACCAGTGGACAGCAAAATGGTTTACGGTTACAATAAATACATCGATTCGTACTCGTGTTTATCGTATACAATACAGATAAGGCGAGTTTTGAATTGTTTAATTCGCTACGTAGTGGTAAGGCGGGATATGAATAAGGCATTTAATTTGACAGAGGATTTATCCAGGAAAATTATCAGGAAATTGGAGTGATGCATTAATTTTTATTTGAATTATAAACCTACCCTCGGGAACGTGGAAGGAATAAAAATTCTGGATTATCCGACTTAGTGCGGACACCGGAAATATTTTTTTAAGGTTTCGCGCGAAGATTAATTGTTAAAATTATTGCTCTGAAAATCTACAGTATCACAGGTAACTAATGATAAATGATCTCTTTGTTTTAAAAATAATATTCTTATCTCATTTTGAGCCTGTGTAAGAATACTAAAAGAATTGGGAGATTTACAATTTTTTTTGAATATTTTTACGTACACCACTCTGGAGCGGGTGTGCGAGTCAACTCTGTTAGAGGGGATATAGTTCCTCAGGGTTTGTGGCATCAGATATGTCACATATTTATTATTTGCTTCTGCTTGCGGCTTTGCTCTCGTGGACTAAGCAGCTGTAAAAGATTTTTAACACCTGTAAAAGTACCGAAAATCTATCCAGTAGTTTTTGAATATATCTATTAAAAGTCATTTATTTATTTTCCTCCATAACTCAACATCCTTGGGTCATATGAGGGTGACACATACCAGTTTTCCTTCTCGTAACCAAGCTATACTTTATTGAAAAACCGATCAAAATCCATTCAGTAGTTTTTACGTGATGCTCAAACAAACATACATACAGATAAACAGACGAAACTACTAAAGACAACAAAGAGAGGTAGCAAACAAAGAGTGCACGCTGCCACTGGGCGTACTCGACTGGCCACGTTACCCCTCTCTCACAGAAGACTACCTTGAAATGTACTTCATTTCCTACTTTATCGTATTTCCCTAATTACGTACGTGTTTCGGTAGTGAGTGAGATATGCCAGAGCCCATTCCCACCCTAACCTCTCCCTCCCCATTTTCCAAATCCATTCCTTAAACTGGAAAGGTAGGCAGGCAGCGCATCCGGGGGCGTGCCAACGTTTGTCATTCTGGACTGATGTTATCATGTATCACGGATGTCTATGGACGACAGTATCCACTTACCATCAGGTGGACTGTATGCTCGTCTACCGCCTTTTGCTATAAAAAAAAGACAACAACAACAAAACTACTGGTTCTGTAGATGGCGCATCTAATGAATCTGCCTTTTGCAAAAAGGCTTTGACTCATTTTTTAGTAATAACTGAACTTTAACCTTAGGCTTTTCAAAAGTCACTGGGCATGTGTAATTACTATTGTGTAATTACTAATTACTATGGCGGGCGATAAAGGCCTTCAACCAGGAGAAGTACATAGTGGAAAGGAGAAGGTTCTTACTTGAATTTACTGTGCCTGATAAATAATTAATTATTACATAGGATCCACACATAGGATAACAAAACCTAATTTTCTTAGACAAGAAGCTAATTTAATTAGTCCCTTCAGCTTACCCTACTCAGGTCTTATGGATGGGTATTTGAATTGTCGTGTGTTTATTTACTATCGTTTGCCCGCGGTTTCGGATACTTGGCACCCCATTTTCAAACAGCTATGTCCTTTCTATTTTGATGATTTTTGTTTAGGGAAACTGCTTGTTTAGGAAACTCTGAGCAAATGGAGCTTCGTAGCTTACTGGGCGACTTTGAACTTATGAGCTGGGCGTCCCGTTTGAGACAACATTCCGACAATGAATACAGTGATATAAATGGTTAAACAAATATCTGCAACATCTTAACACTGATTTTATATAAAAAATTAACAATTATATTATCTCCAAAAAAGTTATTCTATTTTAAATGAAGTCTCTGCCTTTGTTACTCTATACTACTATACGGTACTACGAACGGCAACGACCTGCACTCCATTCGTAAACAGCTGCTGATCGAACCGTTACCATCAGATACCTATATCTGTATGTCGATGCAAGGGTATTGAGTGAGCGGGTGGATTTTGTGAAAAACGGTGCAGAATTTTAAAAATTCGTAGAACAAAAGTTAAAAGGAGGGGATATTTTTTGTTTGATTTAATTTTAATTTAAGTACCTACATTAACGAGCACAATTTTTCCTATATTAGCATACATTTTCTTGTTTTAAATGAAATTCATTCAATTGATATCTAGTAAGCAAGTGAAATTACAGATTTCATGTTAGAACACAATTTGTGAGTGATTGACCCTGTATTAGTAAACTCAACAAGCAACGCGAACAAACAGAACTGTCTGACGGACAAAAATTATACTTATATATGTATAAGAGATATTTGTGTACGGAATCGTTAACATATCAAACAATACAACACATTATACAAAGGAAATGTACGAGTATTCTTTATTATAATACAATTGTGGAAGTGAACAATACTCTACATTACTAGAACTACAAAGACGGATTTACTGTTTTCTAAAAAAAAGTCGGTCTCGTATGCATAATAAAGACTGAAAATTGACTCAGAAAAAGTAAAACGTCAGCCTGATAGATTTATATTGAGGTAACATTTCTTGTGTACTAACTTTTGCCCGCGGCTTCGATTTGTTTCTATCCTTTGTTTTCTAGCCTATGTCCTTTTCACATTGCCTAGGTTGGTCCATGAAAAAATTTTGGTCGATTCATTCATCCGTTGATGCCACTTAATGGAATTTAATTAAAGCAAATTTATATATATAATTATAATATAATTTCATTAATTATATATAATTTTCATTATTATATATCTTGTAAATAGCTCATGTAGTTTTCATTTTACCTTTTTACTTCCATTTTTTACTTAAGGGAAAAAAAAACAGAGAAAGACATTAAACATGACAGTAAAAATAAATATCACATTTACAGAAGTATAATTAGTCTTCTTAAACATTTCTCACTAAGAAGTATAAGTATAAGTAGGAAATGAGAGTAAAAAAAAGAAGAGCGTAGTTACTAACAAACGATATCATAATTATTATTGTGTAATTGTATACTTAATTAATTACAAAATTACAATTACAAACAATAGATTTACTTTCATGAATACATGAATAAATAAACATAAATTATGTATCTATATCGTCTATAACATCTATAACAGCGCGTTCAGAATGGCTGAAATTTTGGTGAGTACCTTTCAAAGCATGCGCAAACACATTCCCTAGCTTGTGTTGACGAGTGCTGCCATCTTCATGTTGAGGTCGGAAACTTTTCAGACCACTTACGCATGTTTATTTATTTATAACGTCCCATTGCAGAGAAAACAGGCCACCCCCAATAAATTACTCAAAGATAACCGAAAATATCAAAGATAACCGTATTATTATTTGAAACTTTTGTTATCGTGGTTGCAAAAAAATACAATAAATATTTATAATGTAAAAACTGTCTAGGTATCAGACTTGGCATATGAAAGCAAATCAAATCATTATTTTTCAAGAACAAAAGAAACAGAAAAATACAACAAAAGCCTATTGCCTTAATAGGTGTACCATATCCTAATAGGTGTACCGTATCCTAATAGGTGTACCGTATGCTAATAGGTGTACCGTATCCTAATAGGTGTACCGTATCCTAATAGGTGTACCGTATCCTAATAGGTGTACCGTATCCTAATAGGTGTACCGTATCCTAATAGGTGTACCGTATCCTAATAGGTGTACCGTATCCTAATAGGTGTACCGTATCCTAATAGGTGTACCGTATCCTAATAGGTGTACCGTATCCTAATAGGTGTACCGTATCCTAATAGGTGTACCGTATCCTAATAGGTGTACCGTATCCTAATAGGTGTACCGTATCCTAATAGGTGTACCGTATCCTAATAGGTGTACCGTATCCTAATAGGTGTACCGTATCCTAATAGGTGTACCGTATCCTAATAGGTGTACAAAAATTTACATTTTAAATACTAATTCAAATGAATGTTTGAATGAAATAGGAATTATGTCAGTTTTTTTTTCATTTAAATTAACTTTTATAACTACTTATTATTACATTGTAAAAGCAATTATTTAAAAGTTTGAGTGTCATTCTTATCTTAAAAAATATTCTCGGTAGGTACTTTTAAATTATTTGGCAGCTTGATGTGAAAAGTATTTGCCAATTAGAAAAAAAAAATCCTTTGCAAGCTTCTAATTATGATTATTCTTTAGATGCCAACATCATTTCAAAATGACAAACATGGGCACGTCCACCGATGCGCTGCCTTCCTTTGGACATTCAGGAATGGATTTAGAGTAAAGATTGAGAAAATGGCGAGGTAAATATGATGGATGGGAATCTCTGGCATATCTCGCTCACTGCAGAATCCCGTACGTAGGTTACGGGAATAGGATAAAGTGGGAAATTCAGTAATTTTCCCGTAGTCTGTGAAAGAACAGTAATGTAGTCAGTCGAGTGCGCCCAACGGCTTTGGGATTACATCGTGCCCCCCTTTTCCCTTTATCACATCTCTACCCTTTTATTAATTTTATCATAATGTCTATGTGGTGTTTCGGTAGAGTCCTTTCCCATCCCATCCTATCCGTCCCCATTTTCTCAATCCATTCATTAATCTGCAAAGGTAGGCAGCGCATCCGGGAGTGTGCCAACGTTCGTATCCACACCATATAGTATCCACTTACCATCAGGTGGACTGTATACTCGTTAGCCGCCTTTGCCCTTAAAAAAAATCATTATGTTTAAACTAAAACATACCTTTTTCTACACACCAGTACTACAATTCCCGTTCTTCTGTGACACAAATATTCAAACCCTCTGGGCGCCCCAGGCTTTTTTACCTCTGTTGGGGTTGAATTTGCTTTTTATGCCCGCCTTTGATGTCTCGAAAACGAAATTACGGGTTACAGGGTAGAAAGGGCAGCGACCGCACGTGCTTTCCTCTATAATTTACGGGCGGATGTTGTGTGTAGGTTTTCTACGTCTCGTAAAAAGGAAATCTATTGATTGGTATCGATAAGTGAGTGAGTGGTACGATTGAAGTAAAACCGGTACGTTTCCACTTACGTTAAAGATATCTACGACGCAGTTACGCACGAACCCTTCCAGCATCCACTGCTGGATACGGAACTCCTGACCCACATGTCTTGTGAATGTATGGCATTAATAACTACAACTATGTCCAACTACGGATAAATGTAGTTTTGATATTTAGAAAGATTCATCCATTTTAATAGGACTGGGGTCTAACTTTTAAACCTTCGCGTTTTGTATACATTTTATATTCTACATTTGGTCTGAATGCGTATAATAAAGGTATTTGTTTGCCTTTTATTCCTATTCGACGTTTCGGCACGGGTTACACCAGCCGTGGTCACTAGTCAACTCGTGACAGGGGTCTAATATACACCACCGGGCATACGAAATGTTAAAACGCCACGTTGGCCAAGCGGGCTGGCGAGTCCACTCTCTGGTAACCGCTTTGTTATCCCTTAGTCGCCTTTTGCAGCTCTCACGGGGAGAGATCGGGTGGTGTTATTCTAAAACCCGGTGACCAATTCCAATTCCCTTATTTTCTCTATCCTTCCCAATATATCTGGCCGTGCCGACTACGCTAACATAGGCCTATACCCCTCTAGTACTCCTATTGTAAATCCATGGTATTTATTACACTACACTATTTACTAAAGGGGTTAGTGCAGGTGCCCTAACCAAAGTAGTCCAGCTATTCTCTGAATTGCAATGTAAATTATTTAATTTTCTACGACATACCGGACAACCGGTTTTAGTTTGCTTTAGTGCTATTTCCCGTGCAATTCCATTTGGATTGTGGTTAAAATAGAACGGGACATTAGTCGTATGTTCACAACGACAGAATTATTCTCTTTCGAGTTTCAGTTATTGTTGATATAATTTTGTGTCTGATTTTATAATTGCGGATTTTATAATAAATATTTTATAAGCGTGAACTCCAGATGCACGGAGTAAAAGGTATAAGTAGAACACACGGAATCGATAACGGTAATGATACCATTGATGCATTATAATGACTCCCGCCCTTAAATATTCTTTTTATTCATGATATTGTGGGGATAATTGATTATGGTTGTATGGTGAATGATGTGACTTTAGAAGGTGCGATAAAGGAAAGATGCGATAAATAATTACCATTGTCGTGCGGTGGATCACTGGCGAGTACGATGTGGACATTGGTGCTGTGCTGACAAGTTGCTGACAACACCGTACGTACGTGTATAACACCGTACGTGTTCTGCGTGCAATAGTGGTGGGTAATCAAGACTTCTCGGAGTGTTTTAACTCACTTAATCCTGCTCCGCTTGCGGATCCGACTCCTCTTAGTTACTCCTTAACTCTTTTGATTCAACCTACTTATTCACCATCCGAGAGCGTTTCATTCCCTTTCCTTAATGATTGTTGTATAAGCAAAACAACGGTCATGCCGTTGTCGCATCTCGATTTTGAGCCCCCGACAAGTGCCGATGCGCGATTACACTCACAATCATGATTGGCGCCGGAATCGGAATGAATAACAATTCGATGGAACAATTTAGGGATTCTGCTGCGCTCGCGGATTCAACTCTTTTGATTCATTAACTCCGGAATTACACATCACTAGCGTGCAGTGTCCCTAAGATACGATTATTTTCTTTACTGATAAACACCACTAATAAATTGAGCAACGAAACCAAAACAGTAAATGTGATAATGAAGTGAATGGATTCCGCGTAAGAAATCCGATTAGCTGAATAATTTCAATCGCTAAAATAAATATTACTCACACGTCTAGAACACGCCCGTAATTACATATTTCTACATATTTTACTGAAACACATAAATAACTAAACAGATTCTTAGTGAACAGGCACGAGATGCCGAATCGCTCCAATTCATGTGACATTATTAAAATTTATTCAAGTTCTTCGTAATAGGATTCCATTTCTCTATTAAATCCACTCATGCCTTAAATAAAACCTTATTTGATTTTTAAATGCGTAATTTATATTTTTACAACTTATAAATAATTTAAGAGTAAATTACTACAAATTACGAGCACAATAAGACAATGCAATAAATAATCTATACTAATATTATAAATGCGAAAAAGTAACTCTGTCTGTTACCCTTTCACGGCTAAACCACTGAACCGATTTTGATGAAAATTAGTACGGAGATAGATCGAAACCCAGGGACGGACATAGGGTACTTTCCAAGGACGGACTTAGAGTATTTACCGCGGTAACCGAGTTCCACACTGGCGAAGCCACGGGCATTTAAATAAATAAAATAAATAAGAAGCTAGTAAATAAATAAAAATAAATATAACTTAACACTTAGCACTTAACAAACTATTAGTAAATGTGTTATTAAGTTAAAGTATTTAAACTTAGCGCTACAGATATTATTGGATTATATTGTAGTAGTTCGTGATTGGATTATTAATTGCCAAAGATTATACTCGTACCTACATAATTTATATTATAAACTAGCGACTCGCCCTCACTTCGCTTCGTTTTATTAAATTTAAAACAATCGGAATAAGATATTTTCTTGCGGTAAAATGGAGCCTATATTTTAAGTTAGACCTCTAGCAATACATCGGTGAAAACTGCATTCAATTCCATGCAGTAGTTTTTGAGTGATGCGTGTACAAACATACAGACACACAGACAGACAGACAAAATTTCTAAAAACTGTTGTTTTGGCTTGTGTTGCTCTAATAAAGACCCCCCATATAAATAATAAAGTTTTTTTTCAATATCTATAATGTACAGACATCGGCCTGTTACAATTTTATTATATTTTATTATATTTATTATAGATGAATAAATAATTTAGAAATTCCAAAAATAATCCACAGTACATTACTTAATACAGTATCACTGTTGTACAAGTCAATGAAATTTATGAATATCAGTCTACTTCTGTGGAATGGGTTCATGCAATTCTAGCATCGCGGAAATTTCGGTGTTCTCCTAATTATATCTTTCGCGTATGTTTGCTGTCCTTTGTCGCATTAGAGCTGTAAAACCTGGTAGTCGACGGTCCGTAATAAGCAATTCGGAGGCCCTGCGGAATCCCGCACCGCACCTCCCGTCACAGAAGTGCGGTCCATCCGCATTTCCTCGATACGGAGGTGTCGCGCACTGTTCGGTCCAAAAATTATTTTATACCGCGAACCCGTAGGCTGTGGAACGAACTGCCTCAAGAGGTCTTTCCATTAAACTACGATATGGGGTTCTTCAAGAGAGCTGTGAATAGGATTTTTCAAGGTCGGCGACGCGCCCGCATACCTTTTGGTGTTGCAGGTGTCCATGGGCGGCGGTAACACTTACCATGACGTGGGACCGCTTGCCCGTCCGCCCACTAGTATATAAAAAAAAAAGAATCTTGGAAGACCAAACAGAATGTGCAATGCATTATTGTATTGGATACGTGAGGCGTTATATTGAGCTCTGGTGTAAGTAGCTCGTATGTATACATGGCGGTGAAATACAAACATTGCCTTTACCACCTCGCTACAGCGATTAAATCGTCGAGAAAGCATATTGGAGCGCACAATTAGCATTCTTATTTGTCGGTCAATACCAAGTGCGGTCCACAGATTATTGGTTATCATATGGACTAGATATCTTATATCAACAACATGTTAGGGTAAGGGGAGAGTGCATGGTGCATTCCCATAGCCGCTGGGCGCACTCGACTGGCCACGTTACCCCTCTCTCACAGAAGACTGCCTTGAAATGTACTGCATTTCCTACTTTATCGTATTTCCCCAACATACGTGTTTCGGTAGTGAGTGCCAGAGCCGCCAGAGCCCATTCCCATCCTATCCCTCCCCATTTTCCCAACCCTTTCTTCAAATCCATCCCTATATCTCCAAAGGTAGGCAGCGCATCCGGGGGAACGCCAACGTTTGTTATTTTGGACTAATGTTGGCATGTATCGCGGATGTCTATGAGTGACAGTATCCACTTACCATGAGGTGGAGTGTATGCTTGTCTGCCGTCTTCGTACATAAAAAATAAATAAACACTTTCTGCGGTGTAACTTTTCAAATCCGGCTCTCTACGGCGCTAATTATATTGTGACAACAGCGCATTGAGTCTGTGTGCGTAACACGAATTTCGAGCTTCTAAATAACGGTCTATACTGTTACTTAGCCCCATTGTGGTTAAATATCTGGTCGGGGAATTTGTCAACCCATTTATCATTATCCGTAACTCTGTAACCGATTGTCTCCAATAATTTAGAGGTTAATCTTTGTATCGGACTGAATTGACTCTGGATTTGTACTAATAACAGTAATTCTTTTTGTGGACTGAAACAAGTAAGATTAATTAATTAATTTATATTGCTACAATTTTTGTCGAGGGAGAGTGCACGCTGCATTCCCACAGCCGCTGGGCGCACTCGACTAGCCACGTTAAACCTCTCTCACAGAAGACTACCTTGAAATGTACTACATTTCCTACTTTATCAATTTCGCCAATGTACGTACGTGTTTCGGTAGTGAGTGATGCCAGAGCCCGTTCCCATCCCATCCTATCCCTCCCCATTTTGCCAATCCATTCCATAATCTGCAAAGGTAGCCAGCGCATCCGGGGGCGTGCCAACGTTTGTCATTCTGGACTGATGTTGGCATGTATTGCGGATGTCTATGGACTACAGTATCCACTTACCATCAGTCCACCATTAAAGTAAATCCACCATTAAATCCACTCATACTACACAAACTGGATCTTCAACTAAACTCAAATTATAAACTAACGGCACTAACAAGGCTCTATTGAGTGGAAAATGGTCGGGAATCGAAACTGTTGCATTTATGGATATACATTTAGGTCGGTAGGTAAATTGAGAACGAGAACCTGTGACTCCAGTTGGACAAATTTTGAACAACAGTTGAATATACCTTCTTATCCTAACACAAAAATCTCTAAAAATTTGAAAATCCACGCGTCCGTTGGGACGATAAGATTTTTGATGATCAAGTGAGTGAGTGACAAAAATGTGGTTTTTCGTGTTCATATACCTTTAAAATTGAATGTCGTGGAAACTTGTAAGTTGGCAGTTAAATTTAGCGTGTAAACTTCTCATTGGAATAATATTTTGAGCTGCCTATGCCTCTGTCTGTGTACGCTCTAATACATACTCTAATCAATCCTATCGTGCTGACATTCATTCATTAAACATCAATGATATACAAAGAACATCCATAAAACATCCTTTAGGACATATCGCTATCTAACTACAAATCTTTATGCTGATAATCAAGTATTAACAGTTCGTCAAATTTTCTTAGAACAAACAATTCTTAGACACTTTTACCAGGGCATGTATAATTCTTAGCACTTCTAGGATTGTATCTAGAAGTACATCTAAATATTTGAGTTATTTGTCTTGTGCGTGACGGATGTACGGCTTTAAAACGCCACGCTAGCGAAGCAGGTTGGCGAGTTCACTCTTTTGGAGGTGATGTTGTTTCTCAGCGCTTGTCGTATCGACTTTGTTATGCCTTAGTCGCCTTTTAAGACGCCCCCGGGAAAAGAGGGGGTAGTCCCATTATAATGCCGGCCGACATCACACAATTGATATTTCATCGTATATATATGTACCGACGGCATAAGGTAAATTAATAAACATATATATTGCAAGTTAGGTATAGATAAAAGCCGAACGAACATTATTTTGACGTCAGGGCAATAGAATTAAGAAGTTTTGTAAATTTTAATTTAACCCTTTCTACCTTTAATTTTATGTTAATGCCAAAGGTCAGCAGAGAATCCCTTGTTCCAACCTGAAGAGGCTGTATAGGCGACGGTAAGCTATTTATAATCTGTGGAAATTGGCGATTGTAAAAGATTTTCATAAGGAAAAGTTTTCGTTACTGTTTATCGAGATTTTCAACAATCGAATTATATATTCAGAGAATTATTAATGTTATTATTAATGAGTGACTAATTTGTTTAATAGAAAGAAGGCTACAGACGAGCATACAGTCCACGTGATCGTAAGAGGATACTGTCGCCCATGGTCATCTGCGATACATGCCAACATCAGTCCAGTCAGTGCCAACATAACAAAGGTTGGCACGCTCCCGGATGCGCTGCCTATCTTTGGAGATGTAGGAATGAATTTGGAGACAGGTTGCGAAAATGGCGAGAGCTAGGATCGGATGGGACGGAAGTGGGCTTCGGTAATGAGGTATACCGAAACACGTACGTACATTGGGGAGTAGGATAAAGTGGGGAATGCAGTACATTTCATGGTAGACTTCTGTGAGAGACGCAGCCAGTCGATTGCGCCCACCGACCGTAAGATTGCAGCGTGTACCCCAGCCTCAAATTTATTTTAACATATTACACAGTATCAAGGGTTTACAAATGATTACAAATTGAACTTTTCCAAGTGATTATCGATGGTTTTTTAATCAAAATTTTTGAATCGGTTTTCTTTTCCTGTGGTTATTATACCCGTGGTTAATTTAACAAATAACTGGTTAATAACCCCTGTAACATCTATTATATTCGGTTTGCGCAATAAATCCGTAAGTATTTCATCTATACTATCTATACTGTAATATATTTAATAAAGAGGTAAAATTGTGTTTGTTTGTATGTTGGGGGTAATTTCTGGAACTACTGAACCGATTTCAAAAATAGGATTGTTATTTCAAATTCACAAATAGGAAGCTACATTATCCGTGTCTAATATAGAATATATTTTATTATGAAATTTTGAAAAAAAAAAATTGAAAAAAATATATTTATAAATCGAAGCGAAGCGAGGGCGGGTCGCTAGTTAGTTATAATTTTACAAATAGATTTAATTATCCTATGGCAGACGGCAAAAGGTTAAGTTAATTAATTCAGTACTTTCTTTAAACTGAAGTATTCCACGTAGATGTCTAAAATTAAGAAACGGTAATAAGTCATTATTACAATTATTTCGGGTGTGTTGATTTTATACAATTTTCATACTTCACGTTAAAATAATTATGTGATTCAACATTCCATTTAACGTCTTTTTTATACGAAAATCCATGTATTGTGACATCAAATTGAATGTAATTATTAATTTTAATATTTTATTTAATTATGTAATTATATAAAGAGGTATATGGTAATCTTATTAATGACAAGTCATTGTATGCCCACGAGATATAGTACAGAAAACTTAATTCACGACAAGTTACCCTGTGTAACTTCATCTCATCAAATTATTCAGAATATTTCAGAAACTTTTAACGTGTATAAACAACAGTCTACGTTTTCTCATGCGAAGCTTCGGGTTTAATTACGATCATAAACATTTACACATACTTTATATTTGTATTTATATATAGAAGAATATTTAATGTCATCAATCACAGAATTATTTTTAAAATTCTCTGCTGTTTTTTTTTTATAGACGAGTAGGACGAGCCGGTCCCACGTGATGGTAAGTGTTGCCGCCGCCCTTGGACAACTGCAACACTAGGCCGACCATGCAAAATCCCATTCACAGCTTTCTCGAAGAACCCCATATCGTAGCTTAATGGAAAGACCTCTTGAGGCAGTTCGTTCCACAGCCTACGGGTAACCGACCCGTTTAGTATCCACTGTTGACCTTAAAACGCCAATCTGGCCGAGCGGGTTAGCGAGTCTACTCTTTTAGAGACGGTGTAGTTCCCCAGCGCTTGTGGTAGCTGCTTTTTTATTCCTTAGTCGCCTTTTACGTCACCCACGGGAAAGGTAGGTGGTGCCATTTAAAAGCTGGCCGACACCATGTATTAAGACACAACAAAGCATCAGTGAACCGTGTTGAGTCAGAGAAATCAAAGACTACTGTAACGCGTTTACCGTTTATTGGAAATTTCTATTTTGTATGTACAGCAAATAAATAAACATGATTAATATTCCTAATTGGTGTAAATAATTAAAATGCCGTCCTGATGAAACACCTTGAATACCTTATGATCTTTAATCTTTTATGAGTACCTTGGAATGATGCAAGTTATTACAACTTATATATAAATTTCGAAGCTGGTACAGTGAAATCAACAAGAATGAACTTTGCTTCTGTGTTAGTGGGTGTCTAATTGTCAAATCCGATTGTCGAAATGGTTCGCACTGTACACTATACGTGTACACACACAAACGCGAAGGTCATGTCTCGTTGATTTCAGTGTACCTCTTAGTCGAGATATAATTAATTTTTATCAAAAATCAATTCTGTGTAATAAGTATATATTTTTAAGAATTTCCCTAAAAGTATTTTATAAGAGAGGCATTCAATTAAAAGCAGTAGTCTATTACATATAACTCAATGTTATTCTGGGCTTCGTTTTTATGAATAAGAGGCAGAAGCAATAAAATGCCAAAGATGTTGCAAAGAAATGAGGTTACGAGCTGATTTAATAAGGCGGTCCTACAAGAAGGTATTGGAAAATGAATATTTTGATATTGTTTTTTTTAGAGCGATGTTAACCTAGGGGTATCTATACTCGATTAACATTCGTGTGATGATGATTTCTCGGCCTTACTACTGAGGATTTAGTTATGTACGGATTTTTAGAAAAATGACACTAGCGATAAGAGGAAAACATCGTGAGTTTTCTTCTTATCGCTTATCTTATCTTCCTCTTATCTTATAGGAAAACCGCATGCTCAAGAAATTAAAAAAATATCTAGAGTATATGTATCCACAAATCTGCACTGGGTCCGCGTGGTGGATAACGGCCCGAAACCCCCCGTGATTCACTTGGGGAGGCCTGTGCCCTACAGAGGGATATTTAAGGCTGATAGATACAAGACAGTATTTTTATAGAAAATGCAGCGATTATTGAGGGGTATTTATTTTCGTGAGGTCGTGAGTTCAAATCCTGGGTCCGTAATACTGACTTTCGATTTAAGTACGGATTTAAAAAAAAAATGTCACTAGCTGGGCGATGAACGGAAAATATAGTAAGGCAATCTATAAGATCTAAATAAAAAAAAAAACATTAATTTACTCGAGTGCACATATTATTAAGCGTAAATTGATCATTAATTATTAAGTTCTAATGTCAGGAATAATCATGAAAACCAAAAAAAAGGAAAAACCAGTTAATTTTAGTTTTAGTGTACTGATTGAAATATTAAAATATTTCACACTAATTTTGTAGGACCTAATATACACGAATCGATCATATATTATATATCGATATGAAAGAATTCTCTCACATCAATGACACGAATGCAATACAATTCTCAGTTTCAAATACAAAACCAATACCAATACTTATCAAAAACAGTTGCAGAAAATATTCCAAAGTCTAAACACAGTCAGTCACTGTATCAATAATGTATAGAAATGCAGGAAAAATACGAACAAACCTGCGACGTGTGTCTCTAACTGGAAAACAAGCAAAGCGATTTAGCCGCTGGCGTCCCGTGATGTTAACGAGAAAATTTTCACGTATCTACCTAGTTTTTTTCTGTTGTTGCTTTTTTTTTGGGTGAATGTTGCGTGTGTGTGTGTGTTAGCCGTTTTTTGTGTCGATGACACATTTTTCTGTAACACTGTTGGTGTTATCGAAGCGATTTGTAAATGCAAGAGGAGATTTATATGACTTTATACTTTAAAGTTGTGCATGAGATCAACTTCGAAATTTTTAAAGTACTATTTATACAGAAACTGTTGTTTAAGTTTCAAATGCGGAATATAAGTTTTAGTCTACAGTGTTTTCTGCAGTTATGTTTTGTTACCTTTTTTTCATTCAGCCCTTTTTCAATCCTACGCTGTACTCCATTGTACAATCCAAACGTTTTATTTTTAAATCTATCAACAGTTATGTAACATCTAATACATATATTTTATATTGTAAATTAAAATTTAGGGTCTTTGTTTCCCTTTTATTTTTACTCGTCGTTGCGATTCACAGCAAATGCAATAACATTGAACTAAATTGTAAATCCCTCAATTCATCTTACACATAATTGTAAAAGGGAAAACATGTATCTCATTTACTGCGGATAACATTACCACAGATAACATAAGCTCTACTTCAAGTGTTGTGACTGTAAGTGTGCGTGTGTGTGTGAGTGTGTGTGCGTATGAGTAGGTGTGTATGCGTGTGTGTGTGTGCGTGTTAGTGTGTAGGGAAATATTAGTCTGTAAATTCAAAATAGAGTTATTGTAACAAATAGCCAAGGGAACAAATATCTATACATATAATAAAATTGTAACAGGCCGATGTCTGTACATTATAGATATTGAAAGAAAACTAATATGGGAGGTCTTTATTAGAGCAACAGAAGCCAAAACAACAGTTTTTAAAAATTTTGTTTGTCTGTCTGTCTGTATGTATGTTTGTACACGCATCACGCAAAAACTACTGCATGGAATTGAATGCAGTTTTCACAGATGTATTGATAGAGGTCTAACTTAAAATATAGGCTCCATTTTACCGCAGGAAAATATCTCATTCCGATTGTTTTAAATTTAATAAACCGAAGCGAAGTGAGGGCGGGTCGCTAGTAACAAATATTATTTGACTCGGTTCATATCACTGAATTTCTACTTAATTATCTCAAGTTCTTTTTTTTAAGCACTTTTTAGCTTTGATTTCTGCTGGACGTTTCGGCGTGGGACGTTCGTTACAAAAGCTTTTGGTTTTACGCGTTTTGACCCGACTTACAATATTAAATGTGTATAAAGTTTAAAACTCTAGCTCGGCGGTGAAGAAAAACATCAGGATGTACTTCACAGTTTCGAGCATTAAAATAATCTGTAGTTAATATACGAGTATTTATCAATCCGCACTACGCCCGCGTGGTGGATTACAGCCCGAAACCCCGTAGGGAATTATGAGGACTAGGGGAGGCTTGAGTCCTGCAGTGGGACTTTAAAGACTAAAGTCGATTACCGTACATATATTATACTAGCGACCCGCTCTCGCTTCGCTTCGCTTTTTTATTTCAAATATTAAAAAAAAGAATTCAAAACAAATTATAGCCCATATTAGAAACGGATAACGTAACTTTCTATTTGTGAAAGAATTTTTGAAATCGTTTCAGTAGTTCCAGAGATTACTCCCAACATACCTACAAACACACAATTTTATCTTTATTATATTAGTATAGACAATACAGTCAACCTGTGTCTCTCCACTGCTGGCAGTGGTAAGACATAGGCTGATGGAGTGGTATCTTAACCAGCCCTTTATTCTTTTTTTGTCCACTGTTAGATAGGATCGTTCATGCACATCGTTTTGTGCATTTCGCTCATGAAAGTTTTATACAGACTTTTTTGTTTCATACTTTATCCAGGTAAATTTTTCATGCATTATCACAAAGCAAATTGAATAACATAGTACATGGTACTAAAAAGACGACAACGAAGAAAGGAAAGGCATAAAGATTAATTCACTGGTATACATAGAAATAGTATACATAGTATACATAATTGGAGGGGGAGAGTGCACGCTGCAATCCAACAGCCGCTGGGCGCACTCGACTGGCCACGTTACCCCTCTCTCACAGAATACTACCTTGAAATGTACTCCATTTCCCACTTTATCATATTCCCCAATGTATGTACGTGTTTCGGTAGTGAGTGATATATGCCAGAGCCCATTCCCATCCTATCCCTCCCCAGGTCTCCAGCCCTTTCTCCAAATCCATTCTTTCATCAACAAAGGTAGGCAGCGCATCCGGGGGCGTGCCAAAGTTTGTCATTCTGGACTAATATTGGCATGTATCACGGATGTCTATGGGAGACAGTATCCACTTACCATCAGGTGGACTGTATGCTCGTCTGCCGCCTACGTCCATAAAAAAAAAAAAATAGAAATAGAATACCTAGCAAAAATGGTTCTAGGTATTTTTTTATTTATAACCCGATATCTCCATGTAGATGAAGCCCTTCCCAGTATTCTCTTCAAAGTCGTCTAGGGTATTAAAACATCCACAAACTATCATGTTTCATTTTATTTTAGTTTAGAAAGGACTATGGAATATATTACAAGGAAATCGTATATCTGCCTAGGTATTGCCAATAGAGAAATCGGATATGTGGACGGTGATTGCCTAGAGATATTTATTTTCCTACTAGAAGGCACGAACCTCCACTAGAAAAATCATTTCGGGCCCTCCCTCTGGATTTAAGGTATTTTTTTAATTCTGGGACATGCGACTTAGTGATTTTTTTAAAATCCCAGTGGTGCGGGTCAAGAATTTGAATTCACAACCTCACGAATGAGAGTCGAAAATATATATCCCTAAGCTATCACTGCTTATACCGGTGCAACTTTCAAATAACTACAATTTCGTAATAAAGATTCGAACCTTTGTGGCATAGTCTCGAACCGCCATTTTGATTATTTTTTCAAAACTGCGACGCACGGTGGGATTTATATATTAGGTAGTCGGATAAGGTCGCCGTCTTTTTATAGTGAAAATAATAAAAACTTTTTTTCGTAATACATAATTATTTATTGAACGGACTATTGTCCATTTAATTCGACTACCTTTGTCCGTTTTTCTGGCAGAGCCATTATGAAATCACTTTAAAATTTTTAGTTTCTGAGCGAAAAACTTATTTAAATGATTTATACAGGCTTCTCTTGAATGTAATTTTACTCCATTTACAGAATTTTGTGAAGAGCGTAATAAACGATTTAAAATTTCCCTGTCAAGGTCCATCAATTTTTGTTTAGTCCACAAAGATGTATGCGCTCGAGCATTGTCGTGATGGAAAACTACACCCTTTCTATTCATGAATTCTTGTCGTTTTTCTTCAAGTGTTTGTTTCAATTTTACTAATTACTGATAGTAGACATTAGAATTAATCGTTTGGCCATGTGGCACAAGCTCGTAATACACAATGCCTTTCCAGCCCCACCATACACATAACACGCCTCGGAGTGAGGCCTGGTTTTGGGACTATTTGTGATGGTTCACCTCGCTTAGACCTCGTTTTCGATCATTTTTATCGTAGGTGGATTTATAAACTGGATCACTTTTCATCGCCTGTTACCAATCTATTCAAAAATGGACCGATTTCATTGCGTTTTAGCAGCACCTCGCATATGAAAATTCTATTCACCATGTTTTCGTTATTTAAATCACGCGGCACCCAAACTTCTAGCTTTTTTTTACAAAATTCTGATTATGCAAATGACCCAAAATTATTGAGTGGAGAATGCTAAGCTCTTTCGAAATTTTATGATTGCTCATGTGTCGCTCTGCTTCAATTCCTTCAATGATAACATCAACAATTACCTTAATAGGATGACCACAGCGAGGAACACCATTCACATCAAAATTACCAGACCTGAATCGACTGAACCATTTCTTTGCAGTAGTTTTAGATAAAGCATCTTCTCCGTAAACACCACAAATCTCTTTTCCAGCACTGGAAGAATTCTTGAACTTGTCTAAAAAAAATTGTAAAACATATCTAATTTTCTCTTTGCTATCTTCCATTTTTTTAAAGTATGAAAGTAAAATTATTAATTTTTTAACTACAATTTGCCGCCATTACAAAAAACTCAGCTGTCAAACGGTATACCACTTTCCCGCCAGTGATCAGTGTTGCCAGAAATAAAGCACGCTAAAGTCATGCGTTCAAACAGGCCTCGAACTTTTCCGACTACCTATTATATCCTAAAGTGTTACGTTATCGAGATATTGGAGGTCTATAGAGATATTAGCTTTTAGAGGGGGAGAATGCACGCTGCAATCCAACAGCCGCTGGGCGCACTCGACGGGCCACGTTACCCCTCTCTTACACTACCTTGAAATGTACTGCATTTCCCACTTTATCTTGTTTCCCTAATGTACGTTTGTCATTTTGGACTAATGTTGGCATGTATCGCGGATGTCTATGGGCTATAGTATCCACTTACCACCAGGTGGACTGTTTGCTCGTCTGCCGCCTTCGTCCAAAAAAAAAAAATTATTACAATTGAAATATCTATGGTAACAATTTACAAATCACTCCGTCTACAAATTAAATTGCAGACAAATAAATTCTTTTACTTAGTGCTCTATCTCTTATCTATCGTATACATATAATAAAATTGTAACAGGCCGATGTCTGTACATTATAGATGTTGAAAAAAAACTAATATGGGAGGTCTTTATTAGAGCAACAGAAGCCAAAACAAGTTTTTAGAAATTTTGTCTGTCTGTCTGTCTGTCCGTATGTTTGTACACGCATCACGCAAAAAACTACTGCATGAAATTGAATGCAGTTTTCACCGATATATTGCTAGAGGTCTAACTTAAAATATGGGCTCCATTTTACCGCAGGAAAATATCTTATTCCGATTGTTTTAAATTTAATAAACCGAAGCGAAGTAAAAATAAAACAAACATTTATATATTAACATATAATTTACTTGATTAAATAAATTAATTTAAGGAAAACGTTATTAAAACCTATTGGAATTTTTGCACACAATCCATAAAAAAAAAAACAATAACTCCATTTCGTTGTCTAAACTTTCGATCAAATAATCTTCATAGGATATTTTCAATTATCGCCTGTTCTGTAATGAAGGAAAACATCATAAGGAAAGCCGCTAAATGGAAAAAAAAAAACATCGAAAGCAGTGTCAATTTACACAAACCGAAATCGATCCCTCTTGGTAGGTTACTGACTGTTCATTAATTAGTGGGTTGATTATGATTGACGTGATTACTAGACGGGGGGGGGGGGGGGGGTGTATGTTCTCAGTGGGACGTTGTAAAGATACTCTTTCGAGTAGGTATTGTCCTTTATCGACCGACTTAATTTATTAAACTTCAAAGTGTTTTGTTATCATGGTGTATAACTGTGTTTTTCATGTGCTTCCAAGGAGTCCTCTTCTGTCCTCAGTAAACCTACTATCGATTTATTGAGCGATTTCTGACTTACTTCGACGAAACTGGACAGTAGACTTCTAAATTTTTTATTACGAAGAAAACTTGACACCGGCAGAATGTGCTAATTGCACTATTGCCATAAATGAAGAAAGAAAAAAAGTCTCTCTTTGACTCGATTGCTTTTTAATTCATTCTGCTGTCTTGTCGATCTGTAAAGACGGTGGTGCCTATTACACTTCGGTAAAGCCTTTTGTTTCTGTATGTTTGTGAATATCTCATAAAACTATTGTAATTGCGCATTGTTACTGGAACTCTGCTGTATAACAATGTACCTATTTGTAAAAAAAAAAGCCTAATTAGGGTAAGTAGTTTTTAATGGTCCGTTTTTACACAATTTACTTTTATAAAATCAGTTTCTTAAGTGCCTACTTTCATTTGTTTTATTATTTGAATACTTTTACTGATAAATAAACTGCTGGAGCGAAGACTCTGTATCATTTATTTTCTAAGAACCGTTATCGAATCGTTTATTGGCTGATCTGCCATCCTAAAAATGAAGGCTCTAGTAACATTTTCAACGAAAGCACAAGTAAGATTATTATACACGTCAAATACTTATGCGAAGAAGTTTGAATAAATAAATAAAATAAATAAATATTATACTTTCTTTGCAAATAAAACTCACATTCGAGCACACACACATACGCGCACACACTAACACACGCGCGCACGCACACACTCACGATCACACGCACGCACCAACGCAACCACAAGTCTACATGTATTAATTTTTAAAAAATCACCTATTGCTTGCCATTAACAGAGCCATTAACTTGCTTGCCACCTATGTAACCATTAACACTAGCAATGAGTATTTGATAAATAAGTTACATGAAAGGCCGCAAATTGCATGAATAAATCCATACTTTTTTCATGCTTGCTAAATATAGTTCCCGAAAATAATTGATATATTTTTTTTAATTGATATCGACATTCAAGTGGGATTTTTTTTGGCAGTTTTCAAATATTGTTTACAGAGAGCAGAAGTAGAAAGCAGCATATGTTTTACAGAGCAGAATAATTTTCACTTTACTAATTTGCGTAATTGAAAGATTACTTCGATAGTAATTTTATTTATTTTGAGGTAATTTAATATTTTTTTTTATAAAAAGTAATCAAAAATTTAAAAAATAAATAATAATGCTGATGCATAGATGCATATAAGTTATTGATGATAATCTAGAACTAATAAAGTATATATCTACGATTAATTAATAATAGCATATTAATTAAGAAATATTAAAGACACACTATATTTGTATAATTGGTATAAAGATTTTATATTCAATATAATTCGTTGTTACGTATATTCCGTTTATTATAAAAAGTATAAATACGTCGTACGTTCGCGAGGATTAATTGAAATTTCGTATATTCGTAATTTTTGAAAATATCAGCAGCTCAATAGCATAACATTTCAGGTTTTTTAAAAATCTACACAGAAAAACAAACACATTGAAAAAACTTACCCAAAATATTCTTTAAAACCACATCACTAACACACAGACAACAGTATACTTTCACAGCACTAGTCAATCACTTTCAACATTTTCGAAACACCAAATCACATACGCGATGTCCGCACGGGAATCGAACGTGCAACGTCCCCACTCGTTCGCGAGTCACTAACATCCCCCACCCTAGGGGGCATTTGTGTGCGTACCGTAATTGCGCATGCGTAATACACAATGGACATAAATTCGCGTTTCAGACTTGTTTATCAGCTTAGGGTACAATTTAAGAAAGCTAGAAACATTTCCTTCTGTACAAGAGGTAAAAATTATTTGAAAGCCTTTTTAAATATTGGAAGAAGGTTGCAGACGAGCAAACCTTCGCAAATACTGACGCGCATATACCAACATCAGTCAAAAATACAAACGCCACATTCGCAGTTGCGCTGTTCACTTTTGGGGATCTCCTAGAATCAGCTTATAACGTTCCACTGCAGAGCAGAGCCCGAGTGAATCACTGAGGGGTTTGCGGACCGCAATTCTTTACGCGGGCCCAGTGTGAATTGGTGCACATACTCCAGATTTCTTTTTATTTCTAGCGAGCTAGTGACAATTTTTAAAAATCCTTACTTAAGTGAAAACTCCGAGGATTGAAGTCAGGATCACACGAATGTGAGTCGAATATAGGTACTCCTAAGCTATCACCGCTCGTAGAGAAGAATAAAAGTTAGAAAGTTAGTTCTACTACGGCACAATACACACAAGAATTAGTAGATAGGACAGGGACAAAGAATATTCTGCACACCATTATTGGGAAATGTGTCGATCTGTCTATGTATTTACCACCGTTTATAACGCAGATTGTAAATTAATAAATTGAATTGAACGGGAGGCGCAGAATTAAATTCACGGATATCATAACTTATAAAAAACAGATATAAAAGCTTCAGCTGGCAGCTAGCATGCCAGGATAACTGATACAATGTTTCAGTGTGCCTTCCTAGCTGGTGACTGGTGACTAAACCATGACTGGTGTAACACAGTCTAAACGCCCAGTAAAACACACGAAGAGTACGCCGATAATAGGTACCTGCGAATTAAAGACCCGTTTAACCGATAAATAGACGGCAAAAGTTGTATATTTTTTTATTGAGAAAATATTCGCCTGGATAAACTTCGGTGTTTAGTTTTTGTTTCCAGTTGCCAACGGTTGCTGGGCGATTTGTTTATATACTCGGTCTTCACTTAAACTGATCGTGCACTGTTCGATTAATTTAGAATTACTGTTTTGAAATGCTTTTGTCGGTAAGTGTCGACAAAATAATTTATTTGATTTGCCCACAAAGAATTCTTAAGAATAGCTTTCTTTCTCACGGCTGAATAATGGTTTGAGCGCGGAGAAATTTGTAAAAGGAGGATTTTTATTAGCAATTTGAGTTAGTTCTTTGTTGTTTTTAAATATAGTTTGGCGTTACAATAATAGTTTATAGTTGTAAATAGATTTGTTTTTGTATATTTTCGTATATATAATTATCGATGACCACACAGGCGGTTTAGGTCGCTCATTATCCGAAAACATACTGCGTTTTTTACCGCCCGCATAATGAGGAATGTTCTGAAGATCCGTTAAATTTGATGCCAACTTCGGGTTTTAACCATCACACCTTCCCTTCAACGTTGCGAGGCGCATACGCACTTCCTTGACAAAGAGACACAGAGAGATACATGCATAATATTGTATAATGCAATGTGAAATAAATTACAAATCATTAATAATTGTATTCTTAAATCTAGATGTGTTAATGTTGCATCTAGCGACAAGTTCGTTGTAAAATCGCAAAAATCTATTGACAGGTGCGTTTTTACTGAGATTCATTTTGGAATTGGAGTTATTAAAATCGTTATGGGACGTAGATTTTGGAAAGGATAACTATATTCTTTTATTTTATCTGTAATAAATTAAATCTTCACTAGATACAAAAGGTAGTAAGTGGACTCCCCGTGAATAGGTGGAATATGTATATACTGTACTGTACTATAAATCTTAAATAATTTATAACAATAACAAATAAACAATAGCACTAACAATAATACAGACCATAAAATATATGTTTCTTTCTTATGCCCTAATACAAGGTTATTGCCCGAATGTTTTAAGTACCCACATTAACAGTACCTACTTAATAAGCGTAGGGCAATAAAACAACATTGTTATTTACAGAAAAACTGAGCACAAATAACCAGTCATTCAGTTTTGTGACACGGAAGCGAACCCCGACCTCCCCCATTATTATCCTTTAGGGCCTTACTTATAAACGTTTCTTAAAATTTAATCAATTGCTTAACTACGGATTAGCAAAAACCTCACTTATAAACACTATTTAGCGTTAAGAAGTCGTTAAGTAGTGTTTAAATAGCCGTCAAAATTAAACACTGCCGAGACATAGTTTAACTCTCGCTAAGCGGCAAGATGGCGGATTTCACATAAATCAGCTGTTCTATTGTGACGTTTGATCTACATACCTACATACTTGCGTTTGTTTGTTAGTAAAAAAAAATATATTTGTGCTTAAAACATGGATGGATTGGAAGATCTTCGTGATTTCCAAAACGACGTAGCTGATTTAAGCAGTTTCAGAGCTAGGAGGAGAAGAAAGACGAAGAATTACAGAGTTCGCTTTAATCCGCTACAAAGTTTATCGGATGAGGAATTTAAACTTAGATACCGATTTAATAAAGAGAACATGAGTCGTATCATCGAAATAGTGAGACCAGATATCCAGGGCGATACTCGAGGTGGCAGCATTCCTGTAGAATTGCAAGTAATGGCAGTTATCAGATATTGGGGCCGTCATGAGGTAAATCGCCTAATTACTATTTGTCAAGTTTTCATATATTTACTATAAAGGAGTAGGTTATAATGAAGATTTTGTACAATACTTTACTAATGTTTATTATACGTACCTAACTTTGTTTTCAGATTCAAGAAGACAACGCTGACATTCACGGCATGAGTCAGCAGACTCTGTCGCGCTTGTCCCGCAAAGTGGCAATAGCTTTGGCTTCGAAAAGCTCGCTTTATATCAAAATGCCGTCAAATATATCGGAAGAGATTAATGCGATCCGAAAATTTAAAGCCATTTGCGGGCTTCAGAAAATAACTGGTGCAATAGACTGCACTCATATTAAAATAAGGAGGGTTGGTGGAGATGTGGGCCAATATCATGTAAATAGAAAGGGCCATTACTCTATTAACACCCAAGTAAGTGTCCTCACTTAATATTTTATTTTCTACTTACATTACTTTCATGTACTGAAACAGACACGGTACATTTTAGTTTATTTTCGATACTTTGTTAGAATTTTTTTTCTTAAATACATGCATGCATAAGCTTCAAACTTAATTATTCACAGGTTGTCTGTGATGCAGATATGAAGATCTGTGACATTGTATGTCATTGGAGGGGAAGTACACACGATGCCCGAATTTATAGGGAAAGCTCTATTAAGAGGAGGTTTGAAGAGCAGGAGTTCATTGGGAGGCTCATAGGGGATAGTGGTTATCCATATACCCCTCATCTTATCACTCCGATACTGAGACCTAGAACTGAAGCAGAGCGACAATTTAATCAACGCCATATCCAGACCCGTAACATTATTGAAAAATGTTTTGGAGGTTGGAAGCAACGGTTTCGGATATTGCTGGAGGTAATGAGGGGTTCATATGAGAACATTAAAACCACCATCATCGCCTGTGCTGTACTTCATAATTTGGCAATTATATTTAATGAAGAACAAGGTGTGTATTTTTGTTACATTTTAATTTTTAACATCTTTTTACTTTTACATTTCAACTTTTTATCTTTTACATTTATTTTCTGATAAATTCTCTATGCTATGGCCCCACAGACAAACGTAAAACATCAATCCGCCATCAGTTCAGGCCATGATTTCAAACTGATGAAGTATGAAACGCTTACTCTTTTTTAAATAATTAATTTGCGTTTTTTTCCTCAGATACAGCAAGTCTTCAAAGCACAGATGAAGAAATGGATACTGGTCAAAATCGGTCCAGCCATTTCAGAGATTAGCCGGAACAAACAGACAGACAGGCAGACACAAAAATTATAAAAAATGTTATTTTGGTATATGTACCGTATATGCATACATATGAATTTAGTAAAAAGTGGTTATTTTAATATTACAAACAGACACTCTAATTTTATTTATTTGTAAAGATGACAATTTAATTACAATACTATAATCACAATAAAACTCATTCATTTTCTTTTAATTTTCTTATTTTAATTTTCCAATTCAATTTCTCTATCTAATCGATTATTTTAGGTATAATCTGTGCCAACCATCTATGTATCGTTCTTTGTTCGTTTCTTAACTAAGTAACAGCTAATCAACGTTTATAAGTAAACAAAAGTTAAACATGGATTTATAGCTTAAGAGCGGTTTAACTAAACGGTGGCTAAGTATTGCTTAGCGAGATTTTTATAAGTAAGGCCCTTAAAGGTTAAAATCTCGTTAAACATCCGTCATATTCTGCTGAGAGGCGTCTGAAGGACGTACAGTCGGTGACAGAAGTGATACGTTCATGATCAATTTACATTGATAATATTATAACAAAGGAAATTGTAAAATATAAAATAACAATACGAAAAATAATACTTATATGCACGCACACAAGCAAACACTCATGCTCGTGCGCACTTGGAAATAGTAGGTGGAATCGTAGGTGAACTAGTTTAAAAAAAAAACTAAAGAATCAGAATAGGAATTTGTAGGAGTCACACAACGGTCGGATTCATCTGATTGTGAGTTCTAATCTCCGGCTCGTATCACTGAGTTTCCACTTATCCAGTATGAGTTTCCAGTCATATTCTGGATTTTAAAAATTTTGAAGGATTTTAAAAATTGTCACTAGCTCGACGGTGAGAGGAAAACATTTTGAGAAAACCTGCATGCTCCATAATAAGAAAAATGTCGAATATGTGTATCCACCAATCGCATCGGGCGCGCGTGGTTGATTACGACCCGAAACTCCAGTGGGACATTATAGGCTGATACAAGTACAAGGGAGTCACACAAAAATAGAGTCGTAAAGTGACCACATAAGTGCGGCGCGCTCCTCCAAAAAAACGCAGGAAAGGGTGGAGGGAAAGGGGCCGACATTGTTTCGGCTCTAAACCTCCTCGTTATTACGAAGTTTTTATTATTATCGAGGATTAGGGGTTCTGCGACTCAATAAAGTCTTGTACAGTACGACACAACTCAGAGGTTCCAACGATGTACCAATTCGCTCGACCAATGGAAACCGATTTATTTCCCTCCTTAACGTCTTATTCGTTGTGGTCTCGAGCGCCCGGAGAGCGTTAGACCATCGCACGTGCGTTATACGTCGATTATAACTTACATTCGGTAAAGTTCGGTTTGCCGAAGTTAGCCGATGGTATCTCTGAGTTGTGTCATACTGTATCACTGCGACCATTGCTGATCTATTATGACCACTTTCTTTATTATAGTTTGCTGTCAATGCCTGCGGCCTGCAGATATCAGAGTATAGTGTTACCAACGAAGTGTTGAACCTCTTCTGATTTTAGTAGGTGAGCGCCCATATACTTTTTACATCGGGGGTTTTAGCGTGTTTGTTTCCTGGCGTATTCGTCCAATAAATCTTATATTAATGCATAAGATAGTAAATATCTCAAAAGCCTGGCGCTTTGATATGCCGAAGAAAGACTAGGCAATGCAACATAAAGACTATATCTGCGTGGGCAGATATTTAATCGCAATTTTTATTTAGAAAAATATTGGCACAGGATATGACTCATCTATTTGTAATGATGAAGAAAGGTGGAAGATATATCAGCCTCTTTCCTTACACCATTTCAAAAATAAATAAATCATACTAATAGACACTTTTCCCCCCGACTGTCCGCTACGCAACAACGCGTGAAAATGACAAGCTCTTCGCCCTTCGCGATCATAAAATATAACTTAAGGCTCTCTGTATCCTCGGATTTAATAATTGAGCCGGAGGGTGGGGTCACGTGACACGTAGATTTTTAGACCTGTGTCTGACCTCTCGTGATTACAAAGAGAGACCTCTGCCCTTGTAACTCGACCCCATAGGATAATATTAAAATCTGTAAAGTTTAATTTTAGGATTTGGAGTCGAACTATTTCATTTATAAACAGTTAAGCTATTGACCTAAATGTGCTGTTGAATTCTTGGCTATTTTGATGTCTTTGTCTTTTTAACGTGTATTAATTTGTCTTAACGAACATCACGCAATAATCGTAACCCTAATCAGACCTTGGAAAGTCCATTGCTGGACACGAGCCTCCTCAAGCACACTGACTGGTGCTTGAGGGATGTATAACCTTAAAATACCACGCTGACCAAGCGGGTTCACGAGTGCACTCTTTTAGAGATGGTATAGTTCCTCAGGGCTTGCGGTAGTGATTTTGTTATCCTTTAGTCTGCTTTTACGACACCGACGGGAAGAGATGGAGTGAAGCTATTTTAAAGCCGGCCCACACCACACCACACGGCACAAATGTAAATATCTATACTAATATAATAAAGAGAGAGTGCGAATTTTGTGAGTTTGTGTGTATGTGGACGGTAATCTCCGGAACCACTGCAGCTACTTGAAAAATTCTATCACCATTTGAAAGGTACATTATTCCAGATGGACATAGGCTATGTATTAAGTATATATATTATGTGCAAAAAAATTGCCGGGAATGCAACGCACGCCGGGCACACCTAGTTTGTTATAAAATGACCGGTGTTGGGTAAAAATAAATATATGAAATTCACACGACAAGTAACATTTAGATAAACAGTGACAGTGACAAAGGAATCGGTACTGAAAATCTAGTTCTTCCTTAATGTAACGGACATTTGATACAAATTGACACAATATAGAGTAAAAATTTGCAGTAAAAATATTAGAAACTAACTTTTGCTCGCGGTTTCGCTCGCATCGACTTTTAATTCTGATATTGGCATTTATCGCGGATGTCCATGGGTATCCACTTACCATCAAGAGTACTGTATGTTCGTCTGCCGCCTTTTATCTATAAAAAGGTGGTATTTGGCATAGGAAAAAAGACTCGAGTTTTTAATAACTCTCGAAATCTAATAAAGAAGCTTGAGCATTTTATGTATTGAATTCAGTATATAAGGCTTAGATTTTATATAATGTATACTTAAGTAGGTATATGTCTCTCCACTGCCGGATATAGGCCTCTCCCACGGCTGGCCATCACACACGACCTTCGGCACTTTTATTTATTTACTAGGATCTTCGGCATCCAACGGGTTATTATTTTATTTATTTACTAGCTGTGCCCGGCATTTTTTTTTTGCACATAATATATAGCCTATGTCCATCTGGAATAATGTACCTTTCAAATGGCGAAATATTTTTTGAAATCGGTTTACTAGTTTCGGAGATCACCTCCTACATCCAAACTTACAAACTTTACCTCTTTATCATATTAGTGTAGATTTCTAGTATTAATATTTGACATTTTATATTTGGATATAAACATAATAAAACCAAACGTCGATTAGTCAGCGATGTAATTATAAATGTTTTATTCTACGTTAATTTTGTGTATACAATTATTTATAAAATTTAATTGATTTAACATTGTTTACGATTCACGCTCATCGTTTATAATATACCAAGGGGTGATCATGGGACACTAATCAGTAGATTTTCCCAGGTGATATCACCCAGGTGCACAAAGTGGAATAAACCCATCACCACCACTGGCGATCTTCTTCAAGCCGTTCATAGACCTGTTCGGAGAGCGAAGAAGACGAAGATGAAGTTATTTATTTTTCCTGGTATAGAGAATTAGTGTTAATTAATATAAAATGTATTAAATCATTTTATATTTCAAATTAATTTGAATGTTGTTCATTGCCCTCGGCCTTTAGTGCTATTTTATGAAAATTCAGCGTTTATGAGAATAATAAAGCCGAGACTAATGATTTGGTAATAATTAAGAAAATAATTTTACGAAAATTAATTCTCAAATTTTAAATAATATACATATTTGAAATATATTATATTAAGGCCTTGCCTATGAAATTTCAGTTTGTTCATAGTGGCAATTTTGAATTTAGTTCTCTTGCAGAGCGCAAAGCCAAAGCGTCTTTGCGTTGCGTTTCAAATTCAAATTGATTTCAATTTAAAACTGTAACATTCTTTTTCAAAATCACTTATTCATTTGTTTCTCCGTTAAACGACTTTTTGCTTAGATATCGTTGTCGCAAGACCATGGAAAAGTTAAAAAAATACGTTATTTTCAAACATCAACGTGGCACGCATTATCAACGATGTGCACGGATCAAACATCGCAAACGAACGCACGGTGCGTTTGCAATAACAAACTCCGTGGACGACCGAAGACAAAAGTCAATAATGACTGATTGCGGGTAATATTGGAGGCGGATTCATCTCAAATCACGTCTGAGTTAGCAGCAGCGTTCGGCGTAAGTAACAATACGATATTGATTCATTTGCGTCAAAGTGGCTACCGTATGAGCTTTATGAAAATCAGCTGTAAACACGCCCAAAAATCAAAGGATTCTGAATCGTATTTTCACTTGTGATGATAAGTGAATCCTGCGTCATAATCGTAAACTTTCGTCGCAATGGTTGAACCCAGGAGACACAGCCAAACAATGCCCCAGCGTTAACTAAGCCAAAACAAGCTTATTGTGAGTGTATGGTGGTTATGTGTCGATATTATCCAATACAGCTTCTTGAGATGTGGCACAGCAATTAATGTAGATGTGTTCTGTGTAGAACTGCAAACGATGATGGACAAGCTCACTATCAAACAACCCAGTCTATCGCTCTAGTCTACTGCTTCTCCATGACAACGCTCGCCCGCACACTGCACAACTGACAGTCTAAAAGATACAGAAGCTTCGACCGGAAACTCTCAATCACCCACCGTACTTATCAGATCTTGCCCTTTCTGATTTCTATTATTTTCGGAATTTGAATAAATTTTTACATGGGAAAAAATTCAACTCTCGTGAGTCAGTGAAAAAACGCTTTCAGAGAATTCCAGCCCCTGGGAGCTCTATAGCAGACGCATCAATCAACTTCCTTTAAAATAGCAAAAATGCATTGATAGATAGTAATGAACAATACTTCAATTATTTATGTATATAATTTTCATACAAAAAAATCCATATTAAACGGCAATTTCACAGGTAAGGATCCAATATATCGTTTTTGGCCTGTGTACGAATTGCCACAGCTGCACGCTGTCTTATAGACACTGGTGCCTGATCCCTCATGAGGCTGAACTATTCATGAGGCGATCTTTAGACCTACAACTACATTGCATTTTTTTTTCTTATGTACGAAGGCGGCAGATGAGCATACGGTCCACCTGATGGTAAGTGGACACTGTCGCCCATAGACATCCGCGATACATGCCAACACCAGTCCAAAATGACAAACGTTGGCACGCGAGAGTAATACTCCATATGGGGCCTCACTTGAGCTTTGTAAAGCATAAGGAGTTGCCCAGGGGTGAAGTACCGCTTCGCTCTGTGCTTTTTGTGCACACCGTGCTTTTTGGAGGCCATTTTGGCCTTATTTTCCAGATGACCCCTAAATTCGACTTTGCTGGAGATGTCGACACCAAGGATCCCGATACTCTCCGAGATCTTAAGAGGCATGCTCTGAAAGCGAGGTGCTACGACAAAGGGGTTTTTTTTTAGCGGTGAATGCACAGACTTGCGTCTTACTGGGGTTGAAATCCACTAGGTTCAGAGCACCCCAAATCGAGACTAGATCTAAAGAGTCTTCGATTTCAGACACAAGCCTGGCGCGACTTGATCCTTTTCCCCAATGTACATACGTATTTCGGTGGTGAGTGAGATATGCCAGAGCCAATTTCCATCCCATTTTGCTAACCTTTTATCCGTGTAAATTCCTATAACACTTTATCGTATTTCCCCAATGTATGCACGTGTTTCGGTAGTGAGTGAAATGTGCCAGAGCCCATTCCCATCCCATCCTATCCCTCCCCATTTTCCCAACCCTTTCTCCAAATCCATTCCTATATCTCCAAAGGTAGGCAGCGCATCCGGGGGCCTGCCAACATTTGTCATTTTGGACTAATGTTGGCATGTATCCCGGATGTCTATGGGCGACAGTATCCACTTACGATCAGGTGGACTGTATGCTCGTCTGCCGCCTTCGTACATAAAAAAAAAAAAAAAAGGTTGGGAGATAATGCTTCTAAGCATTAAGTCCAACTTTTTGTCATTATTTAAAGAATAAATAAATTAATAAAGAGTTTTATCTATCTATCTATATATTGTTTAAAATAAGTTGTTATAAAGTTTCACAGCTTCATTCATCTCAACTGAAAAATATAAAATAAAAATTTAGCCCTAAACATTAATTTTTGTTCGGAATAGTCCGTTTGCCTCTCCGGCGTCCAAATGTATTAAAAAGATAAGGGGAAGGGTTAGGTTTTGCGCGTGGGCAACACGGCCCCTTTCTTTTTCTCTTGCCAAACGGGACGTCGACCGAGACGGACGTCCGTAGGATTCGCGTAGAATTAAGTACTCTTGGGACGAACGGTCTTGGCAAGAAGTGACCACCTGGACGGCGGCCGGGCCTGCGGACAGGAGGGTCCCCACGCTGAGTTCGCCGCAGCAGCTATATCAGGTCAGTGCTCAGGATTTCCATTGTATGGCAATTAGGTAAGCCTTTGTGGGGCTTTTCGTTATACCGCGCGTATCGCGCTTGAATGCAGGTAACAGGCCGGGCCTCACATAATTATCATACAATTCTGAATATAATCGAGACTGTCAAAATCTTAGTTTAGAGTTATAATACGTTTTTAGAGTTCAAGTTTTTTAGAAAAAGTCTCAGCATCAACTATACTTTTTTCACATTAGCATCAAGTTCAAATTTCGATGAGTTCTATTCATACTATGACCGTAGAACTAAACGGACTAGGCCTTTTTCTCTGTATCAAGTTCGAGGGTATTTTGACCCTGTATTCAGCCAACGTTAACAGAATACTTCTAACGAGCAGTAACTTCAAAAAATTACGGCACAGATTTTCGTTACCTCTGCTAGAGTTTACAAAGAAAATACAAAGTTCAACAAGTGAAGAAGTTCAGTTCATTCGATACACACACCGCAGTATAAATAAGAGGCAGAAGTGAAACTTACAGTTGTTCTCAATAATTATAGGCTTTGTCAAACGTTCGATACATAATATTATACATATAGCTAATTATCTTCTATACAGATATACATATAACAAAGTCGCAACAAAGCCGTACTCCATATTAAATATAAAAAAAAACTACGATCTTTGGTATCTGGCCCAAAATAACAATTTTTACATTTTTTTTCTGACTATCTGAAACCGCTAGACGGATTTCAATGAAATTTGGTGTAGTTTTAGTTTATGCCTCGTGTTAACATTTAAGTCTTGTTACAGTCTTGTTAACATTAACGTCATATTACAGCAACCGCATCGTGCCGCACCGCAAAACTGCGATAAACCACAATTTAGTAATGGGTAACTCCGCGAGTTAATGAATGAAAAGAGTTGAATCCGCAAGCGGAGCAGAATTCCATAATTGTTCCATCGAATCGTTATTTATTCCGATTCCAATTCTGGCGCCAATCATGATCGTGAGTGTAATCGCGCATCGGCACTTGTCGGGGGCTCAAAATCGAGATGCATTGATGTCATGACCTTTTTTTTTACTTATACAACAACCGTTAGGGAAAAGGAATGAAACGGGCGTAGCACAAGTGCAGTACATTAATATAAACAACACTTATGTAAATAAAATCAAGTGCACATGATATGTGCGTACTGGCATCGCGCGGCTCGGAGAAGAAAGGGGGTTGTCTCACAAGGGTTGCGCAACTAGCGAGGTGAGGACGAAGGAATTCTGACATTATACCAATAGAAGCGTACGAGGCAAATCCATACACCTTTCCTCCGAGACTATGGGACATTTATATATATAAACATTTAAATGTCTTTTGTTTATAAATTGTATGTGTTTGTATTCGCTCTCCATAAATGTATTAGGGAACCTAGTTTACGAGTCAGGGTATAGGAAAAATAAAGGCTACCGCCCGCAGTGTGTTTTATTGAGCATTAGTTTAAACATATAAAGTTGCGGGCTAGATGGCGAAGTTCCGGTATCGGCGCCACTGTCTGCCCTTTACCTTCAGTCCTCCCATTCCCCTTGCTACTCAAGGAAGGAGGGAGGGCAAAAAAGGGCTAAATTGCCCAAAGAACTGTAGATCCTCATGCTTCGTTATCGAAAATAGCCTTGTTCTCCGCATGAGAGGAGAACCGACCCTAGGATATGTGACTTGTAGCCTAGAAATTATGTATGACGTTGGAAAGCTTCCCCAGGAAAGCACAATAAACTTCCCCAGGGAGCAGGGGGATCGCACGGGCAGCGAACTTGCTATAAAAGGCAGAGGCTCCGACCTCTCTGTGCCAGTTCGTCCTCAGCACTTCAAGCAGTAACTTGAACTGCCAGTTTTACCCTCATCACTTCAAGCAGTGACTTGATCCAACAGACTCCTCATCGTGGAGATACCTAACGAGTTCATACAAGCAAGCTCGCTGCCGACTGCCGCTTCCTCTCTGCGCCCCTGTGGTTCAATGCGAATTAGAGTAGCGTTTTTATTTCCGTATTTCACCCCTACACCCCCCCGTTGGAAGGCAACGTGCGGCCTGCAACATTGGCCTTGCGGTAAAACATCGACCGTACGAGCACCGCCACCAACACTAAGAGGAGTCGGATATGCAAGCGGAGCAGGATTAAGTGAGTGAAAACACTCCGAGAAGTCTTGATTACCCAACACTAAAGCATATTACAGAGGAGGCGGGGCGGGGAATACCTCAACCGAATAATTTAAGTTATTTGTTGACATTCAATTCTTTACGTCATCGCACAGCGAATATAGCTCGAATTACGTCCGTTAACTGCGCCCGTTCAACGCACATTGAGGCGGACCGCGTCGCAGCGCAACATCTGCGCATAAATAGCCGCTGGTGGGCAATCCGGCAGTGCGCTGCGCTGCGACGCGATGCGGCCCGCCTCAAGTGTGCGATGGTTTATACAAAATGTATGAAAATGATTCAGGATGATTTTGCAGTGTTATGCGCTGCCTTTGAAGGGTTATATCCAGATCCATTGTGAAGTTTCAACAGGAATGATTGTATAAGGCCTCACACAAAAACCACCGGATATTTTTTTATGAAATATATTCAAATTATAACTAATGTCCTACGTGAACATACGGCATACTTTTTATTCTGAACCGTTATAAATTCCCACGGGAATGATTGAAAAATCACACGAATTCTAAAGACAACTCGAATTAAATCGCAGGTACTAGTATTTTAATAATGTTGTTTTACTCCTCATTGCAATTATTGTGTCATCGTTCAAGTTTAAAGACGAAATTAAAAAGTTTATAGCGATATAGAAGTAACTCCACTTCGATGTTTGCTTAACAAAGGCGTCTTACACGTGGAGAAGTCTTGCGAGCCTTATCATAAGCCTTATTAATTTGTATTTAGGGCTTAAGTGTAAATTTACTAAAATGTTCACCGGGGTTCTAAAGGAGTGCTTATTATATTTAAGTATATAGGTGTCAGTGAACTTATGATTTCAGTATTTGGGAATAAATCTGACACATTCTGTATACTATAATATAATAAAGAGGTAAAATTGTGGGTTTGTATGTTGGGGGTAATCTGTGGAACTACTCAACCGATTTCAAAAATTCTTTCACAATTAGGAAGCTACATTATCCGTGTCTAATATAGGCTATATTTTATTTTGAAATTTTGAAAAAAAAAAGTTAAAAATAAGAAAACTTATAAACCGAAGCGAAGCGAGGGCGGGTCGCCAGTAAATAGTAATCATATTTGAATGAATGGATACATACTAGAACGATATTTCGAGTATTTTCCATTACCGACCGTTCTTGCTGCTAAATCCTAACACCTGGCCGCTAATGAAAAAAACTAAATTCATAATTACTTTAAACCCTCGGGCTTGATTGCTTTTTGATTCATTCTGTTGCCTGATGTTCCATCTATAAAGACGTGCCTTCGGTAAAGCATGGATATTTGTGAATATTTTATAAAACGCTTGTAATGGCGCATGTTACTGGAATTCTGCTGTAAAACAATATATTTGTAAAAAACTAGGTGTTATTTCTAGTTTTTAATACTTTTACTGATAAATACATTGCTGGAGTGGAGACTGGGTGTAATTTATTTCTCAAGAACCACATACAAACCACTGACTCGCACCGCGTACGTACTCACACCAATTTGCTTAGATGTATTTATTAGTAGGTGTTGATAAATGAAATATATTTTATTAAATATACTATATAATACATATAGGATAGTTTAAGTGATAAAAACTCATGAATTAAGAGGATGTAATTTTTTTTACTTGATCCTATTAAATCTCAACTTTACGGAAGATTTTACTATAAGTAAAATAACCTCAAATACATGTCTATACATGTCATTATGTATAAACACTTAGTAACGAAGTGACATACATTTAGACCAGACATAAATAATGCCGTTAAACATCCCCTTATCTGTATTAATTACGTGATAATTGTCGAACGATGTATCTTGTCCATAACGTAAGTTCCAGCGCAGACGAAACGGCCTAAATATGCGCTGGTTTTGAATTTGCTTAGATAAATACATACTAATAGATACTATACGTGTAGATAGATTTATTTAAGGATATTGTGGTAGTTACTGGACGTATTTAAAACGTAATCTCTTGGCCGGGGTACTCGGTTCTAGCGTTATTCATAGTAAAATTATTCAGATTATTATTTGGAAGTTTATGCCCTAATCACCAAATAGTCACCAAGTGATATGACTTAAAGAGTCGCCGGTAGTGAATAGGTGAAAAAAGTGAAAGATTGTATGTGATGGGTAGTGAAAGAAGGGGAGTAAAGATTTATTTTCAAGTAATGATACGTTCGCTACATTAAGTCCGTCTCTGTACAGAGAAAACATACAAAATAGTGCAAAATATATTAAATAAGTAAATTTAATTGTTTCTCTACTAAACCATTCATTAGACTTTTCCTTCTAAAAAAAAATACATGAAACTTCAATTTAAATTCCTCTCCTCGTTAGCTGAATAATTCAATTAGGCGTCTCCCGCAACTGTGTGCGATAACTTACGTGTAACATATATATTCTATTCGCGTTGTCCGTAATACGATATGTTCTGAGAGCAGCCTTGCGGCTAATGAACGGTCGTTTTGTGGTTGCCATGGTTCGTGAAGTTTTCGGGATTAATAATAAGATTAAAACCCATAATCCACATGCGTATTTAATACAGATTGATGGATACTGAAGCTCGAGATATTGTTTTAAAATCTTAGGATTTCGGGATTCCTTGCGATATTTCTCTTCATCACCGTGATAATTAGTGATATGAATTATCACTATTCTTAAGTAGAATCTCAGTACTATGGGTCAGGGTTGGAACTCAGGACATCACGAAATAGAATCAAGAATGGATGCCCCAGGAGTATGTTGACAAATATGTTAATAATAAATATTAACATAAACTGTTTCAGGTGTTGCCCTGGACGCTTAATGAACTCCACGACCCATGGTCCTACCAACCTCGTGGTTATTCGGATTGGAATAGCGGGAAGAGCGCGTCGTACTAGCGTGGGCTTTTTCTGACTCCCTTCAAAGTCTAGACCAATTTTTCCTTAATTCTTAATCCAGGGTTGACGTCACGATGACTGTCAGATCGCCACTGAACTGCTCATATTTCCACTTGCTGCTCGGTTTATGCCACCAGTGTGCAAACTCTTGCAGCCGTCAGGAGTTCGCCACCGGGTTTAGGAGATCGCTCCCGCCTACCTACGCTCTATCCTATCTAACATCTTCTCACGTGCGTCATAAAGGAGACATAGGTACGTGGTGCAGATCATAATCTCCCACAATGATGATGTGGTTGATTTTATTAATTTATTTAATTTTTACGATCTTTCACTGTAAAAGCGGTCCGGTTATGGAACGCTACCTTTGACTATAAGATACGTTGAGCATTCTATAGTTTTAAGAGCCAAGTCAAAGAGATCTGATTCAGTAATTTCCGAATGCCCTTTCTTTCTTTTTTTTTCTTTTTTCCTTTCCATTTCCCATATGTATGTTTGTGTGTATGTATGCATCTATCTATTTATGTATTGTATTCATTTTAAATAAGTGTTTAACATATGTATAAAATATTATTATTATTAAATTATATTATGTTGTTTTGATATTATTTAAAATTGCATCATCTAAATACTTATTGTGATATTGTTATCTATTTTCTCCTTACCGCTGAAAAGTTGCCTGGAATAGATCACTTTGGCGATAAGATTTGGTACTTTTCGTGTTAAGTACTTAAATTGTCTTTTTGCAGTATGCATTGGTGTACAATAAAGAGTTTATAAGTACAATAAAGAATTAATTTTATACGATTATAGCCTTGAAAAACAGTAGTTTTCCGATACATTTATGTTCGTGGGGTCACCCTACCCGCCTCCCTATTAGCCGACACTTAACACAGCGGATGTCCTTATGTGCGGGCGATAATGTCCACCCTACAAATGAACGAGCTCATACACTGTTATCTATTTCACTTAGCTTTTTTTGGTACCTCACGCCCATGAACAAGATTGGATACCTTTCTGCGTGACTGACCCAAGCGACAAAAATGTAATTTTTCACGAAAGAAGATTTTGTATTATATTTGTTTGTATTAAATTATTTTAATTAAATTAAATTGTACTACTACTAAAATATTGTGAAAAATATAATTTAATATCCGAAACTCTTTTTAAGGCTACAAATTATATAATCTACGTAATCTACGTATTATGTAATCTACGTAATTTAACGTAATCTACAAAGATTACGTTAAATTGAGTCGAATGACACAAAAAAAAAACAAATTTGGTGCTTGAACTATAATAGTTGGATAATTGTATGGAATTATCCTTGTGTGTGACAAGAGTATTATAAAAAATAAGGTAGATACAGGGGGAGAGTGCATGCTGCATTTCCATAGCCGCTGGGCTCACTCGGCTAGTCACGTTTCCCTCTCTGACAGAAGACTACTTTGAAATGTAGTGCATTTCCCACTTTATCGTAGTTCCCCAATGTACGTACCTACTTGTTTCGGTAGTGAGTAAGATATGCCAGAACCCATTCCCATCCCATTTTCCTAACCCTTTATCCAAATAAATTCCTACAACCCTAACGGTAGGTAACGCACCCGGGGGCGTGCCAACGTTTGTTATGCTGGACTGATGTTGGTATATATCGCGAATATCCATGGACGACAGTATCCACTTACCATCAGGTGGACTGTATGGACGTCTGCCTAATTTTTCTATATAAAAAAAAAGATTAAGTCAGTTCTGTTAGCTAATTTGCTTTGTTGAAGCAACGTAGGAAGGGAGGATGTTACTTTTATATTTTATTTTTTGTTTCAAACGTTTTCACGTTGATACAAATTAATTAATTACGACGAAGCGGGTGTCGTGAAGGATTGCTATTCAATTTAATTAATACAATATAATAGTTTTTGCGTTGAAATAATATAATATTTTGTTTCCATTTTTATTTATAAAAAAAATAAAAAACAAGTATTGTTAAGATTGTATTGTTTAATTTAGCCTTCTAGAAAACTGAATATCTCTATGTTCATGTATATATATGGATATCATTTTCTTTATTAGGAGATATATTTCAATAAAAATATTTCTTTAAAATGTTGCCAACCCTCGCTACTGTTTGACCGATAAAGTAGTGAGATCTAAAATCCGCCAAGAACTGTTTAACCCTTAGCACCACTAGCTATCTTCAGCCTACATATGTACACTCGTGGGGGACCTAGATACCGAAAGCAAAGTACGTTTTTAAGTACCAATCAATAAAAGAAATGTTTCGTCTGAAAAATCAAATCGATGACCAATTATAATTGCAGTGTGCACCTTCCGAAGAATCTTATTAAGGACTCTACAATCTTGATATTTATAGATTTTCACTTCATGTTGTACTATACGTAAATCTTGGTCGTTATGTTCTAATTCGGCGTCGCTCAAATCTGATATTAAACTAAGAAGCAAGTCTTTACTTGCTTCCGATAGGTCGGCAGCGCAGCCGCAAGCCCCCTGGTATTGCACGTGTCCATGGGCGGCGGTGACCACTCACCATCATGTGGTACGCTTTAATTGAATTTTACTTCTTGTGACTTCTCATTCGTGAATCTCTACTATTGATAACATTACGACTACCTTATGTGATGTGGCCACGTTCAAAAATCTTGTGCCAATTTGTGTGAGATTGTGTCAAATTTGACATGGTGTGTCATGTAGGATATTTACGTGTGAGACACAGTCTGATAGTATGATAGGAGAATTTTATGACAAAACGTACGGAATATAGAGAAGCCTTTAATTATACTTAAAATATTCAGCGCAAATATAGAGCCGTTGCACTAACTAGAGCCAACAGAATGAACGACCCAAATAATCGGACACTTTTTATTTTCTGTTCTTCCTTGTTTTACTATTGGCTGACCCAATTAGTTCCGTTTCCGGTAACAGGAGCGAGCAAATCTCTTTAGTCTATTATTATGAATGTAAAGAAAATACAGTAGCCTACGTTTCTACAAACATTTGAAAAAAAAATGTTTTGTGTACTTTTGTGGTATTACAGATTGTCAAACTTAAAAATGAATTATGGTTAGGAGCTGGGTTTGTTTTAATGTTTATAGAAAGGTATTGCGGACATGTCTTGATATAATAGTTTTTGACAATATTTCTTTTTTTGTTGTTATTTCACTTTTAAAAAAAAAACTTCAAAATGTTTAATTTTTTTTAAAAATGTTTCTTTAAAATCTTAAATATTTTAACATGAAACAGTAAATTGTTAATTTCGATCATTTGGAGTGATTTAGTCACGCACTCCGGCTTTTTGAGTTCTATTTTGATCACCTAACATGTTACAATATGAATGCTGTATACGTGTGTATTATAATTTTTACCATGTTTAAATAGAATGAAAATGAAAATGAACGATATGGGGTTCTTCAAGAAAGCTGTGAATAGGATTTTGCATGGTCGGCGGCGCACCCGCATGCCCCCTGGTGTTGCAGGTGTCCATGAGCGGCGGTAACACTTACCATCACGTGGGACCGCTTGCACGTCTGCCCACCTGTCTATATAAAAAAAAATGTATGATGCGTCATCGGCGAACCTAATAAAATAAATAATAACTTAACTATTACAATTAAACATTTTAACAAACACTAAAGGAATCAAAAATTTAAATGAACATGCTTTCTTTCCCATATATTTTCCATTATCGGAAATCTATCTTTACGCGGTGCTACGTCGGGTTACGAAACGCTACGAGTGCTACGATGTGCTACAAATATGCTACGACACGTAGCGATTTCAAATAATTCTAACACAGAAAAGAGATATACACAGAAATGAACAAGAAAATATGAACATTATGTTTGTTCGTAGTAAGGCTGAGTAAAGGTGCTCTAAGCACTTTTACTTACTTACTCTGAGCCTACTACGGCTTACTCTAAACCATTTCACAGGCTTCCAATTATCTATTGTCAATTCTCATTCGTGAGGTCGTGAGTTCAAATCCTTAACCGTTCGAACTTAAGTATATCTTAATACGTATTATAAATTACTTAAGGGGTTCCAACTTAAGTACGGATTTTTTAAATTATTACTAGGTCTCCCGAGAATAGAAATAAATAAATCCCATCCGCCCAGTATGGTTTGTGTCTAAACCTATATGGATTCCATTGGGCCCGCGCGGTGGATTACGGCCGGAAATATTTTAGTGGTTTGCTATGGGAGGCCTGCGTCCCCCAATGGAACGTTACAGGCCGAAATTGACATTATGTTTAAAAAATCCACCATCTATCTATGTTTGATATTGTATTCTATTTTCTTCTTGCCACCCAAAGGTTGCCTGGAAGATATCACTTGGGCGATAAGGCCGCCTGTTGTACTTTTCGCGTTACTCACTTAAATTGTCTTTTTGTGTTGTGAAATACCGGTTACCATTTTATTGTCCGTGTAATAATTTCAATTCTATATGTGAAATTTTGTATGTGTAAATAGCCTTATTTCCCTTATGCTTATTTTACTTGGTTACAATTTGTAATAAATTTTCTTAATACCTATTTGAGTTTGTTTACTGCTTTATTATATTATACTAGCAAAACCCGGCCGACATTGTCCTGCTTGTGTTTATTGCTTGCTTGTTATTTATTTACCTCTGTATATAAAATTACAAATTATTCTGTTTTGCCGTCGATATGATTTTTGCGATCGGTTGAACGGTATAGAAGTTGATGTGCTGCAGCGCCATCTAGTGGCGAGTTACAACAAAGTGGATAGCATAAAAACGTTCTCCATGATAACTCAACTTTCATGGTCATCGGTCAAACGGTGTCGAAGTCTATTAATCTCAGACAGATATACCAACATCCATTTATATATATATATATATATATATATATATATATATATATATACTAGCAAAACCCGGCAGACGTTGTCCTGCCTGTGTATATTTATTTACCTCTGTATATAAAATCACAAATTATTATGTTTTGCTGTCGATATGATTTTTGCGATCGATTATCCTCTTTTATATATATAGATAAGATAGATAGATAGATAGATTTTGCAATATGTTTTCCGTAAAGGGTTTATATAAACCCTGTATAATGTAATATAATGTATTTACCTTATAGGCTGATATCGAGGATGGGATTTTAGATTAATGCAATGCTTGCTTACAGGTGCTTACTATGAAGCTATCAGTCGATATGATAAGGATAGCTGTATAACAGCTATGAAAAGGCACTATAAGGGTTAGGTATAACCTGAAATTAATGCTCTGCAACCGGTGTGCCGCGGCACACTGGTGTGTCGTAAAACGATGCACCTGAATCACTTAATAGGTAATCCTAATTACCGTGCTGGTGACACCGTACGTGATAAATTTCCAGCTGTTTTACACAATTTTTCACTTTTGTGATTTGTGACAATAACTGAAGTTTATATGTTATTGTTTAATTAACTTTGTTATAACACGAAGAACAATTTAAATAAAAATAAATAATGTATCTATTTTTTATTATTTTTAATCCCTATACTTTTAATTATAGTTCAGGTGTGCTGTTGAAATAATTGTGTCGAATATTTGCATATTGAAAAGAATATAAGTGTGCCGCAAGTGAAAATAGGCTGTGGAGCAATAGATTAATGTGAACGTGGCCTTATCCAATAAAATTGATAGTTGTTTTCCGTTAAAATGTAAGACGAACTATGTTACATAAGAATGTCAATACAGTATCAAATATATATAATAGTTTATTTATTGTAATAACATCCTTATTGTCGCATGTAACGTTCCGTATGTACGTCACGTAATGCTGAATTCGTTTGGAGTGCCAGTTGCCGACTTACTGCATAAGTATTGGTGTATGAATATTTGGTAAATGTTCTTATAGTGGCATTTCCAAGAAAGAAAAGGAACGTGAAAGGAAGAATAAATGATCTAAGCATAAAAGAAGTATATGAAAATCAAATGTGGGTAGTTGCTGAAACCGCTTGTAGCTCCAGTCGTAGATAGGTGATCTCTTCAGTCAATTAGTGACCAGCTCATATCGAAACTCCAAGTAAAAATAAAAGGTAATGCAATCATCACTTTCAGTGTCCACCACCGGACACAGTGTCCACCACCGGACACAGTATGTGCACGCGGGATGTTTGTCTTTAAAAATAGAAATAAAAATCGATTAATGTATTTTGTTTCACAGATGATACTAACTCACAGTAATTATCAAGAGACACGAAAAACTAGATAATGGATCTACAACAATGGAGTTTTTAAGATCCCTCAAAAAATAATGCGAACCAAGTGGTATATATATTTTTTTTTGATGTTCGTAGGCGGCAGACGGGCATACAGTCCACCTGATGGTAAATGGATACTGTCGCCCATAGACATCCCCGATACATGCCAACATTAGTCCAAAATGACAAACATTCGCACGCTTCCGGATGCGCTGCCTACCTCTGGAGATATAGGAATGAATTTGGAGAATGGGTTGGGAAAATGGGGAGAGATAGGATGGGAATGTACTCTGACATATCTCACTCACTACCGAAACGCGTATGTACATTGGGGAAATAAGATAAAGTGCTAAATGCAGTACATTTCAAGGTAGTCTTCTGTGTGAGAGGGGTAACGTGGATTATCCATATGGATTAGAAAAAGGCATATGCCTTATCCCGTGTTCTGCATTTAACTTTCTTTAAAGAATATGACCACTTGGCAGCTTATGTGATTCTATTCGCACGCTCGTATCTATCCTTTAATAAAAGAACAAAATGGTCTCTTCTAAAATTGTTTATATTCCTCTAAAGTGGGTTAACAGCGGATATTCTCCACTTATGAATATAACGATGCAATTCAAATGAGAATTCCAGTTCTATTTAAATTATAACATTTTTTATCGAATTCAGTGTATTTTAATCCCAGCCAAAGAATGACGTTTTTATAAATAAATGTGTTTCTTTATTCCGGAGTGCAGCCTCTAACAATTAATAATCGATACGGCATTAAACGTTTCATAATCTTTGTTTTAGAAACCTGTAGTAGGTACGGTCGGTAACACGTTAATGTTCCCAAATCCAGTTAATTTCAGCACTAAGATGCTTACGAGTATAGGTTGACCTGTTGCGAAATATACATTTGGGGAGTGAAATTCATTGTGAAGTCTTTTTCAATTTTTACTAGAAGAAATTCTATCATCGTTATTTTATTCCCAACGTTTTCCACAATCTTCCCCGGATTTTAGATTAAATTTCAACTATAGAGTTTATATTTATTAGACCTCTTATGCCCAAAATTACGATTTCAAACAAAAAAAACAAAATGGTCAAGACCATTTTGAATATATGGTAAGGCGAAGATGCCCTAATCTCCATTATATCAGGATTAGAAAATGGTTTGGTTTGTAATTATATTGGTGTTTCAAGTCCTGAATAAGATTGGATGGAAACCGATACGAATTCTGGAAACTTAATACTTGTAATAAGACATTAGGTTTTGTTTTACGAAGCTGCAGGGGGTTTTGCTAAGTCTTATATTTCATAGCGTTATTTGTAGTAGACTCGAATTGGAGTCATTGGAATTGAAATTGGATCTTTGGAATCCTTTTTACGCGGTCCACACTAATCGCCTTGAGAATATCCAAGCTAGATTCCTGAGGTGCCTTTGATTTCGCATAGGAACTAAAAGAACACTAATGTCTTATGCGAATAGATTTAATCGATACATTATTGAGTCATTTGAGGATCGCAGAATATTGTTGGATATGGCTTCATAAAATTGTACTTGGGGAAATGTTTTATCCGCGATACGCGGAGTCAAAGTTAAAGATGAAACCAAAAGTTCTGACCTTATAACTTCCTGCTCACCCACTCTCGATATTCCGGGGGGCCCCCGGGACTGCTGAACAGGGATGCGCTTAATAGCGCTCTTACAAGGTCGTCGTTACACTACACTGTTTACTGTTATACACCAACTATGGACACTCGCGAACGCCTAGGTCTCCCAAAAATGTGCAGCCTACTTGCACAACAACAGATTGCGATCGCAACGCACAAGGATCAATGGTCAAAGGCTAACTAACGGGCGATCCGCGCCCGCGCAGCACGTGAATTCACTCCTCACCTCGCAGCCCCCGAACAATACCGAACAGGGAACTAAACACTGAACTACTCAATAATAGATATTTTCATATCCCAAAGTGAGAGGGGAAGGCATCGTGAATTGATTCTCTTGCCCCACATCGCACTAGATAAACATTTAACAAACTCATTTCGAGAGAAAACATAACTAATTAGCTTCCAAACATCCGGAACTGGACTTATTCGCAGACGGTTTGCTGACAAGACTTTCAAGAACAAAGTCAAACGCGCTTTGACTACAAAGCGTCATAATTAGCTCCCTTTGTTTTGTTCTCACTAACATTATTTTCTTTTCTTTTTTTTTTATTTACTTTTAACCACCAGCTTATTTACAATTAAATTTATTGCTAAAACGTCAATCATGGTGTCGTCACATTATTGAGATGTCATTTAGATTTAACACTTCCGTACACACTATATTAAATTGTGTTTTGAGATGTTAATATCTTGCTTTACAAAAATAAATAAATAGCTGTACTGATAAATAAGTTGCTTGAGTGAAGACTGCGTGTCATTTCTTTCCTAAGAAACCATCTACTCTCAGAGCAACATCGCAATGCCACATGCCATTTTCTACTTAACCGCCAGATCAAACAGAAATAGGAACGCGGGTACTATTTTGTTAATCTGTACTTCTATACTAATATAATAAAGAGGTAAATTTGTGTGTTTGTTTGTAGGTATTTTGGGGGTAATCTCTGGAACTACTGAACCGATTTCAAAAAATCTTTCGCAATTAGGAAGCTACATTATCCGTGTCTAATATAGGCTATATTATATTTTGAAATATTGAAAAAAAAAAATTGAAAAAAAAAAACAAACCGATGCGAAGCGAGGGCGGGTCGCTAGTTATACAATAGTTAAAATATTTTACTATACACGTCTAAATATATTGAACTCGTTGTTTATGATATTAATAGGTTGGAAATATCTGATAGAAGCCTCTTACGTTAAACCCCTAATCGTTGGTTTAAAGGTTACCCTCATACATCGCTCGCGTCATTTTCCGCCTTCCGCGCGAACGTATACGGTGAATAATGATCCGACTGTGTTTAAATTTTTCACACCATTTGTTACAGATGTTTGACGCGTAAACGATTAACGGAAAATGTGTTGCAAAATTGTAAAAGGAAATGCGCTTTTAAATATACTCGGTAAAGACCACTTGCGAGAATTCTTAGTCTTTTTTAAAAAAAAGGCCGGAGTTGAGCATACAGTCCATCTGGTGGTAAGTGAATACTGTCGCCCGTGGATATCTGCAATGCATGCCAATATCAGTCCAGAATGACAAACGTTGGCACGCCTCCAGATGAGCAGTCTACGAGGTATAGGAATGGATTTGGAGAACGGATTAGGAAATGGAGAGGGAGAGGATTGAATGGGAATGGACTGTAGCACATCTCACTCATACTGGTGGATTGCTCGTGTTTCGCTATTTGCAATGTGTAGGTGCGCGTGTGTGCGTTAGAATCGGGTCTTTTGTATGGAGTATACTAGCTTTTACGTAAGCTGTGTATTTTTAAACGACAGCTGGGTATATGCAATATGCAAATAAAAACAATGTACAATTAAATTTTACTATTAAACTTTAACTGATAAAGTTTGAAGTGATAACATAAGAGATAAAGTTTACTATTAAAATAAACTACCTACTTAAGCCACCGCGCCGCTACGGCGACACGCGGCGCGGCGGGTGGGAATCGGGCCTTATTTCTCTTAATCGAAAGACAAATTATACCCAGCATAACCTGTCTCCAAATAGTGCCTCTGCGTAGCCTAGTCTTCAAACCTTTGCAAACTGGCGTCTTTGCCAGTTTGAAAAGGTCCCGCGACCTTTGCAAACTGGCGCGAATTAAACATAAATACTATGAATAGTGGATCTATAAACGTGATTTTCCCCCTAACATACATACCTATACTGTTTCGTTGGACTCTCTAGTTATTTTACTTTTTATTAGGTGGAAAAGGAAATTATTACAGACTAGCCACCCGCCCTCACTTCGCTTCGGTTTATAAGAGATTTTTTTTTTTCAAAATATCAAATTAAAATATAGCCTATATTAGACACGGATAATGTAGTTTCCTATTTGTGAAAGGATTTTTGTAATCGGTTCAGTAGTTGCAGAGATTACCCCCAACATACCTACAAACAAACAACTTTACCTCTTTATTATATTAGTATAGATGGGAATTCTGTGAAGTTAATGTTTTTATAATTAGGATTATTTAAATCGTATAGCATAGAACTAATAGATTTGTCTATTAAACAATCTATAGAAAGCGGCACTTTGTAGTGTCCCATAATAAAAACGCAATTCACATGCACCGGTGTGAACGAGTTAATACATGCTCGATTGCAGAGCTTATGCTAACGAATTCGAATCCCGCGTCCCGCCAGTTTGAACGGTGCTTTACTCTAAACTATTCCGGTTTCTTCTATACATATAAAAATGGATGTTGCTATATCTGAAATTTGACTTCGACACCTTGTTCTAATAGACTTCGATACCGTTTGACCGATCACCATGAAAGTTAGCACATATATATGTATTTTTTCACGGAGAAGGTTTTTATGCTATCCACTTTGCTGTAACTCGCCACTAGATGGCGCTGCAGCACTTCAACTTTTATACCGTTCTACCGATCGCCATGAAAATTGGTATACATTGGTATTTGAGCACGGAAAATATTTTCGAGCTATCGATTTTGTTGCCACTAGATGGCGCTGCAGCACATCAACTTCTATACCCTTCAACTGATGACAAAAATCATATCGACAGCAAAACAGAATAATTTGTGATTTTATATACAGAGGTAAATAAATATATACAGGCAGGATAACGTCTGCCGGATTTTGCTAATATTATATAAAATAAATAGTTTTTTTTTTTTAGAAAATATAGACGTGGTAGGCAGACCAGCTGGTAAGCCGCTTTCCTGTTATTACAGAATAATAGGATTACGCTAAGTGCACAAGCTGAGTACAGTAAAGTGATTCTCGTATGTTTACGTGGTCGGTGTTAACATACGCATATATCTTCATTTATCATTCGTAGAAGGGAGAGGTGTGGTCATGGAGGTATGAAGAATGGAGTTGGCATTGTACGGTGCTAACTCGCATCAGTTGATTAAAGAAGCAGTTATATTTTGATAATGTATAATATATAAACATGTATAGGCCAGTTCAAATTTCTGCGATATTTTGCTAGAACTGTAGTGGCCTGATCCATATGTCCAAATTTGCTTAGTGAACAATGTCTCCTTGAAATTATTATTATTAAATATACTTTTGTGAGTGTGTCTTCGATGAGTGTACTGAAAGTTGGCACTGTGACTGACGCACACACACACATTCACAAACTGGCAAAGTAGCCTTTTTTTGTTCATATACTTTTAGTTTATTTTTTCTAATTACCTTTTGTTTATTTTCTTACGTACATTGTTTCTTTTAGTTACTGTTATATGAATATTTTATACTAGCGACCCGCCCTCGCTTCGCTTCGGTTTATAAGAGATTTTTTCTTTCAATTTTTTTTTTCAAAATTTCCAAATAAAATATAGCCTATATTAGACACGGATAATATAGCTTCTTGTCTAAAAAAAAATTTTGAAATCGGTTTCAGTAGTTCCAGAGATTACCCCCAACATACCTACAAACACAATTTTACCTCTTTGTAATTACGATATTTTTGTGTCGTACAATCTTCGTAGCTCAATGTATTCCTCTAGGCTCAGCTTCAAAACGTGTTACTCCTACAGAAGTGTAAATTGAAAGTGTTTTTCGTAATATGAAGGTACGCATGTAGGTAGTACCTATAAATTTAAATAAATTCGACATCAGTCTATAACGTCCATTGCTGGCTACATTAATAAACCATTACGAGGTTCCGAACCATTCCACCACGTTGGTTCAGCGCAGAATGGTAGATATACATAGACTATATGAAGACAGACTTCGCATTTTTTGCTTAACTATTAGTCTAAAGAAGGGAAAGAGGAGACTTGATCGAAACTCACAAGATTCTCAACAACCACTATGTGTAGCTGAACTTTATATACAATACTAAAGCAAACGAGAATCTGAGAGGACCTGTTTAAAGGCTACTCTATCGCAACCTCCAATCCCTACAAACACTTCCTATCAAATAAAGTTTTTTTTTATGGACGAAGGCGGCAGACGAGCATACAGTCCACCTGATGGTAATTTGATACTGTCGTCCATAGACATCCGCATTACATACCAACATTAGTCCGAAATGACAAATGTTGGCACGCCCCCGGATGCGCTGTCTACCTTTGGGGATATAGGAATGGATTGGTAGGAAGGGTTGGGAAAATAGGGAGGGATAGGATGGATATGGGCTCTGGCACATCTCACTCACTACCGAAACACGTACGTACATTAGGGAAATGAGATAAAGTGGGAAATGCAGTACATTTCAAGGTAGTCTTCTGTGAAAGAGGGGTAACGTGGCCAGTCGAGCGCGATCAGCGGCTGTTGGATTGCAATCCACTCTCCCCTCACGTAGTCAGCCGTGGAATAATCTACCGCATGAGACAGTTAAAGAAGACGCAGTGAATAAATTTTAGGTAGCCTAATGCATAAATAATAATAATAATAATAATACATGCCCAAGACTTTTTTATTTTTGGGCAATGCAGGCTTTCTTACGATGTTTTCCGTCGACGCCTAGCTGGAGATAATTTTAAAAATACGTACTCATTATACTCCATCGTATGAGCTGAGGTTAGACCTCATAAATTGGTGTTAACCATATCAACCCTCTTGATAACAATAACGAGATTGCTAATATGAAATTCAGCGCGATACCAAAATATCTTATTTAGCACGAAAAATACTCTATTCCTCCCCATTCTCCTAATAGGTCCTCCAAATCCATTCCTAAAACTCCAACGTTGGTTATTCTGGACTGATGTTGGTATGCATCGCGAATGTCGCACGGCGACAACATCCACTTACCACCAGGTGGACTGTAGGCTCGTCTGCCACGTTCTATCCATAAAAAAAAACTTAAAAAAAAACGTGGCACGTTAGTTAGGTACAAATTAATTAAATAACAAATTAAACAAATTAATTAAATTAATTAATTAATTACGTCAAATTTAATTAAAATCCATCCAGTGGTTATTGCGTGATAAGCGTTCAGACAGAAATACGGAGAAACAGAAATCCAAAGAAATAAAAAAATCCAAAAAATCTAGTTTGTGCCCTCTACCACCCGTACTTTATACAGCAATGTTTGAAAAATACTTGAATTTTAGAAAATACAGACTGCTTCCCAAACGATTGTATTATATGTATAAATGGAATAGAAATGTGGCTTCGTAGGCTGAGATCGATTGCCAATCCTGAATCAACTGCACAATATCCTTATTTTTTCACCTGACAGCTCCATATTACTCGCAATCCTCACAAATCCAGCTAAGCAGTGAAACAAACGGTGGCAATAAGAAAACATTACTTCCTTTATACCGAACCTTCGCGTTCATTGAACCTGAAAATAGTACAAGCCTTGTGTCGCTTCAAAGTTATTGCTGAAACTATTTCTTGTAACTAGGCATGTGGTGATCTATCGACAGTTTATAGATTTTGTAGCCTTCTTCTTTGTTTTAGTCTTATAAGCTTTTCAATTGGGACTGTTTATTACTGTCAGCCATGGACACCCATGGTACATGCCAACATCAGTCCAGAATGACAAAAGTTGGCACGCCCCCGGAAGTGCAGCCTCCCTTTAGAGATGTAGGAATGGATATGAATAAAGGGTTGAGAAAATGACAAGGAATATGATATGATGGAATGGAAATGGGCTCTGGCATAATATGACACTCACTACCAAAATAAGGGCGTACATTGGGGAACAGCATAAAGTGGCAAATGTAGTACATTTCAAGCCAGTCGAGTGCGCCCAGCGGCTGTTGGATTACAGCGTCCACCTTCCAGCGGACAACTAGCTGTTGTCCGCGGCTTCGTTCGTGTAGTTGTCGCGTAGTATCTGATACAAGAAACGATCTATGTATTTGTATTATATCACGTCCCTTCCAATGCATACAGATTAAAAACATTTAGATTCACTTGTCAATCGATAAATATACCGAGATATTATGCAATTTAAGCGATTTTTAAAATTTGATAATTTAAAAAAATGTGACACGTTTAATTTGAATGAATATTTGTATCAAATTTCAAGTTAACGGACAATAAAATAATCTAATTTCATACAAACTTTGACACCCCGTTTCAATTCTTTAGTAATTGAAATTCGAAAAATCCTTCCTTAGTACTTAAGTCTTTAGACAATAGACTCAGCCACGTGGCGCAGACGTGTGAGTTAGTGTTTTCGGCCTTTTCTAAGAAGCGTAATGAAATAAAAATAAGGCTTTGTATTCGTCGAACGTTATATCCGAAAAATCTAGTTTGAACCCAAAATTAAATCCATACGGCAAGCAGAGGGATTTAATCCATAAAATCGACATAGAAACTCAAACACAGTTGCCCATTTTCGAGTAAAGGAGTGGTTCTCAAACGCTTATAGGAAATGTATTTCTGTATTTATTTATCCATTGCTATCACGTGATCGCTATGGGCTGTGTACTTAGACTAAGTTTCTGCCTGTTTACGGAACTTAGACTAAGTACACGGCCCAGTTAGAGCATTGCAATTTTATAAATTCTAACTAAGAGTAATCTATACATAATAAATAGGTAAAATTATGTGTTTGTAGGTATATACCTACAAACACCCAATATGGGTGGAACTACTGAACCGATTTTAAGCATTCTTTCACAAATAGGAAGCCACATTATCCGTGTCTAATATAGGCTATAATTTACGTTGAAATTTAAAAAAAAAAACTGATAAACCGAAGCGAAGCGAGGGCGGGTCGCTAGTGACTTATAAAATTCATACCATAACACAACATATCATATTCCATATTATACTCACATTCTTATCATGTCATATTTTTTTGTTATATAATGTTTAATTGGTTGCCTTTAGAATACCAACACCAGATGCCTTCCCGCGGGTGTAGTAAAAGGCGACTAACGGATTATGGGGGAGAGTGCATAGATTAGGGGGGTATATAAGTACTATACTATCATAATTATTTGTAGGGGGAAAGTGCACGGTACATTCCCATAGTCACTGGGCTTACTTGACTGGCCATGTTACCCCTCTCTCACAGAAGACTACCTTGAAATGTACTGCATTTCCTACTTTATTGTATTTCCCCAATGTACGTACGTGTTTTGGTAGTTAGTGAGATATGCCAGAGCCTATTACCATCTCATCTTATCCCTCCTCATTTCCCAATCCATTCCTTAATCTGCAAAGGTAGGTAGCGCATCCAGGGGCGTGCCAATGTTCGTATCCATACCATATGGTATCCACTTACTATCAGGTGGACTGTATGCTCGTTGGCCGCCTTTTTTCTATAAAAAAGGGATAAAAAAGCGGCTACAGCAAACTTTAAAATACACCATCTCTAAAAGAGTGGACTCGCCAATTCGCTTGGCCAGCTTGGCGTTTTAAAGCTATACAATATATGTACATACCACCATGTCCAGAAGTGGATATTAAAAGAGCTAATTACGATTATTACGTAATACCTCATATTGTGGGTATTTATTAAAGAAAGAGACAACCTCGTATTGACAGCGCACTTTACACTTAAAACTAATTGAACATTGCAAACTTTGAGCACCGCTGGTAATAACTGTGTGGCAAACAAAGTGATTACTCAAATATCACCACGAGAAACTTGAGCCTCTTTGAGTTTTAGATTATAAAGGAAATTTTGAATTATGACCAACTTTCGTGATTAATTTTGGGGATAATTAAGCTTCATTTAGAGTAACGAATTTGAGAGAAAAATCAATTGAATTTGTATTTTTTTTTTATTAATTTCTAATATATTATGAGGTCTTTTTAAGGTTTCAAATTAGCCTATCGAGCTGTTCTTTTTTTATTTAAGCGGCCCTATTCTTAACTCCGTTTTATTGTCCATTATATATATAAAAATATATTAACAAAACGAACGAAAAAAATACAAACAAGATGGAGACATACTGCGGCCCTGCGCGGGCTGTCCGCGAGTCATCGATGCGCCCGCAAGAAAATCAGCGTTACGACTTGTTGTAGCATATGCTGAGGTGCGGCCCTTTGGCATAGTATTCTAATGTATGTATAAGTGTAGTGTGTTGTTATTAAGTTAATAAATTATTCATTCATTCATTCAAAATTTTCAAAATGAGAGACGAAGAGCATTGCTTATGTCTTCGGTAACATATTTGTATTATAACATAATGCCTAGTCTCTACGGAGTATAAAATTAAATAGTATTTGTTTATTTGTTCCTAACTGTGCCCCGTTACCGTCTACTGCTGGACATGGGCCTCATCATGTACATTGTTTTGTGCATGAGAGATGTATGGCCTTAAAACGTCACGCCCGCGCTGGCCGAGCGGGTTGGCGAGTGAACTATTTGGTCTGTTCCTCAGGGTTTGTGGTAGCGACTTTGTTCTCTCTTAGTCGCCTTTTACGACACTTAGGAGATGGGGTGATGGTATTCCAAACCCGGCTGACGCCACAAGGCACATGTTTGTGCGCTTATTGCAATTGCAACGTTGCATTTTTCGTTTGTATTTTTTTTTATGGACGAAGGCGGTAGACGAACATACAGTCCAGCTGATGGTAAGTGGATACTGTCACCCATAAACATTCGCGATACATGCGAACATTAGTCCAAAATGACGTTGGCATGCCCCCGGATGCACTGCCTACCTTTGGAAATATAGGAATGGATTTGGAGAAATGGTTCGGAAAATGATTCGGAATTTCATCGTGACACGCGAAATTTAATATTTTGACAGTCGTAAAAAGTGGAAACGTAAGCCATGTCAATTTGGATCTTATTTCCCATACATTAAAGTTCTTTTGAAATATTTTTGCTCCGGGATGTTTTTAGGTGTAAAAAAGGTATCTTTTTTTTCTAAATCGATGAAACCCGACGACAAGTGACGCGTAACTGCGTTTCTCGATGACATCACGCGTCTGCTACGATGGACATCGAACATAGAGGCAGTAGTAAAGGGAAAGTGTCGATAGCTTTTAACGATAATTTGTTGAAAGCATTTATGGATTCCTGTTTTATTTTTTGTTTGCATACACTTTTTATTGCCTTGGGAGGTGCGACGAAACGTATAAATATAACTTAAACGATAATTTATAATTAATAAATGTTATTATACAAATATTTTTATAACCAACTGATGGGTTATACATATATTATCACAACTGCATTGGGAGTGGGAGGGTACACACTGTGTACCCTACACTGCATGTTGTAATCCCACAGCCGCTGGGCGCACTCGACTGTCCAAGTTACCCCGCACTCACAGCACACTACCGTATAATGAACTGTATTTCCCACTTTATCCCATTCCCTCAACGTTAGTGTTTCTGTAGTGAGTGAGATATACCAGTGCTCATTCTGGGCAACTTTTCCAATTTTTCTTTCCCCAAAAACCTTATTCTGACTATTACGAACATTTAAAAAAAAAATAGTCAAATCGGTCGCGCCGTTCTCAAGTGATGCGCTTACCAACGAACATCATTTAATTTTTATTTATATAGATTACATTAGAATTATAACACATTCGCAAACACACATTTGGTTATAACTAAAAGCCAGCTACTTACTGCCAAAACGGATTTTTCTTTTACCATCTGTTGAATAAAAAAACCTTAATTTTTTCTTTTCTCCCAGAAATATTTTATATATAGAAGTTCTATCTCTGGGTTTCAATGGACCCTCAACAGGTCTCACCACTTATGTTATGACAACATCTCTAACGTCGTCGTGTTACTTTTAAAGATACTTTTACCCAAATGTTTGCTTAGGACGCCACCTACGTACCGTCAATAAGGTCCCGTAAACACATATTTATTTACCTTAATGGCTTGATAACAGTTCTGAACATAGATATAAAATTAATTAGAGTGGGCGTGAAACTCAATTTTCACGTGAGATAATAATAATCGTAGTTCATTTTAAGCCTAAATATACAGAGGAACAAAAAATACAAATAATTAGAAGTACAACCGGAAGCATTACGCTAAAGCGATTTCTTCCAGGCAACCTTTAAATGTCATAAAGAAATAATGTCTTTTTATATATAATTACATAGACATACACACATATATAAATACATATACACATACATACATACAGAAAAAACTAAGGAACTAGAAAAGATAAAGGATAGAAAATATGTTGGGCGTTGGAGAACTACTCGTATAAATCTGCGATTAATAGTGTTCAGTCCAGGACATATATGCCCCAACAGTTGACGATACTGCGGTAGATGTGGCCTGCCCATTGCCATTTCAGTTCGCTAACTGTATGAGCTATTGTGTGAGCCTACCTTTAGTTCTTTGTCATAGATCTTCGTTTTGGTTTTTATACTGAAAACAAACTCAGCATAACACTCTTCATAGTTCGCTGAGTGAATTTAAAATTACTGAGTACACGACGTAGTAACTATTATTTCTTTTAAGCGTTCAACTAACCTATACTTGTACTCAAAAATGGTTTAGGGAAATCATAGTCGTGCTGAGGCTCAAGTATTCAATCATCGTTTCGACCGTGGAGATAATTAATAATTGAAATTTGCGCGCTTTCAATTAGACTGATCTACATTAATATATATCTGTGGTATTGTACCTGTGTTACCTTCCTAACGGAGTGATAGATGAAGTGCTACGTAGCTAAAGGTAAATTGTTTACTCATATAATTAGCGGTGGCAACAAGAAGTTAGGCGATATAGAAATGGCAGCGTATCCGCTTTGTGACACATAGTTCTTTAGATAGATAAAACTCTTAATTGCACACCAAACAAAACAAGACAGTAACAGACATTGTAACATATGAAATACACAAAAGTCGGTCTTATCGCTAATAGCAATCTCTATCAGACAACTTTTGGATAGAAAGGAAATAAATATTTTAATCACAAGTAGACGGTGTACAGTATGTATACATAAATTACTTACCATATATGTCAGTAGCTGATTAAAAGATTACAAAACTAATAATATTTATATTATAGACTAGCGACCCGCCCTCGCTTCCCTAAAAGCCACTAAATATCCACTAAAAGGGGATGGGTGCCAAGCGTAGTTATATAATGCAAAGTAAGCATACGGTTTAAAAACAGTTTTTTTATTAATTTATTCTTTCAATACCGTACATAAAAAGTTTGCAAGTATCTCCAACAGCAAAGCTGCTTTGCTGTTGGAGATACTTGCAACGGGTATATATATATCGTCTGACAGTAAACTTAGTTACAAATACAGTTTCTAGAACAAACTGACTCGCAAGGTTTTTCCATTACACTACGACATTGTGTTTGTTCATGGTCGGCAGCGCACCAGCTTACCTTGTAGTGTTGCAGGTCCCCACGGGCCGCGGAGACCACTTACCATCTTGTGGTCTGCTTGCCTGTCTACCTCCTGCGGCAAGCGGCTCACTTGATGGAAAGTGCCCAGAACACCTGCGATACAGAGAATGTGGGCGTACTTTCGGCCTTTCAGATATTCTTTCAAAGCCCTCTTGGAAGGCACAGAACAGTACCTCGAAATGTATGTACGAATGTCCTACTTTATCGTGTTTCCCCAATGTGCGTACGTGTTTCGGTAGTGAGTGAGTAATATGGGCAGAGCCCATTCCCATCCCATCCCATCCTATCCCTCCCCATTTTCCCAACCTTTTCTCCCAATACACTCCGGAATCTGTAAAAGTAAGGCAGCGCATCCGGGGGCGTGAAAACGTTTGTCATTCTGGACTGATGTTGTCATTTATCGCGCATGTCTATGAACGACAGTATCATATCATCGGGTGGACTGTATGCTCGTCTGCCGCCCTTTTTCTATAAAAAAAGACAATCATGGAAATCATATAACTCACTATAAAACTGTGCAACTAGCTCCCACTACAAATTAGTATTTCCTATCTGTGGCTTCTTTCAAATCTAATCTGTAAAAAAAAATATGTTCCAATCCCGCTACTCTAAGTTAACTATATGTGTGTATGTATTGTAAGTATGTATGTATATGCAATATAGTGCAATCAGCCCTTTCAGTATCCACTGTTGGACAATGGTCTCATACACATAATTTTGTACACGAGGGATGTGAGACGTATTTGTTGGTTAGTGTATTATGTCCCCAATTACCTCTTTAACCTTTTTAAACCACATTGTAATTATTATTAACCAAGGTGCCAGTGAACGCAATTAATTCAGGAATAATAATGTAGACTGAGAAATTGAATAATGAATGTAAATAATGCAGATGCTTGTGGTGACTACCATTATTCGACTATCCGCGGATTTTCTAAGTTAATTATTAGCGAGCTGTTTTTGATTTTCGATGATGATTTGATAAACATTGACTGTGATTGCAGAGTATAAATATCGTATAAAAATTGCAGACGTTTTTTATAAGAAAAAATGTATTTATTGATACCGGTCGCTTACACGACTGCGAATTAGAACAGGGTACTGATTTTACAGTATATTGAAAAATATAGTAATTACTTTTACTAATTGTTGAATCACTTAATTTACAACTTCACCAACTTTATTGGTTATCAAAAGCTGTCATCTTTTAGAGCACTATTTTAGAGGTGCTGCTGGTCCTCAGGGTTTATGGAGAGGCTTTGTTATTCTTCAGTCGCCTTTTATGACACCCACAAGAAGAGATGAGAGGAAGAGACAATTGTAAAGCGGCGCTACACCGCAAAATGTTGGGTTAAGTTAAAAATAATACAGCCTGGCTACACGTCAATATCGCTTCTAGTGTATTTAATTCATAACAGTCCCCTGTTTAATACAAATTGTGGACACTCTATCATTCCCCTGGGAAAATAAAAACAGGACCGTTCATTAATTACAGGTTAATTATTATTGTGGTTTATTTAGAGAAAACGTCTAATTATTAATTTCATAATAGAGTGTTAATTAGATATTAATTAGAAGCTTAATTGATTTTTTGAAGTAAAGTTTTAGATAAAATGGTAGGAGGTATAAATTTCAAATAAATATTGAGATTCCGACGTTATAAACAAATTTTCCTGAGTTGTGTGTAACAATTCACAAAAATACGTGAGCTTTACAAAGTCGCTCGGCTAGCGATGGAAAGAGCTATGCTCGTGTGTCATCACACGTGCTGCGGTCCTACGGTGAGGCCTGTATCCAGCAGAGGAGAGACACAGGCTGCTGGTATGGTATGGGTATACAAAGTTATAAAATAAATACCATCTTAACATTAAACTTTTATCATGATAACTAATAACTTCAAAAGTTAAAGTATACTACTCTGTCAAATAAGTTACGAGATTTTTGCTTGAATCGTCTAAACTTTATTTTGTCGCCCTCGAAATAGGCTCCATTTGACGGAATGCACTTTTGCCAGCGAATAATCCATTCATCGAAACACTTCTTATAGGCACTTTCCGGTATGACCTTTAGCTCTATTAGCGAATTTTGTTTTATTACGTGAACTGACTCAAAACGTCTGCCATGAAGTGATAATTTGAGTCTGGAGAATAAGAAAAAGTCACACGGGACCATATCTGGCGAATAAGGTGCTTGGTCGATGACATTTGTTGAATTTTTCGCATACGATGATTGTTGGCTAGACGGCGCATTGTCGTGGTGCAGGATCAAAGAATTGTTCTTCCACAAATCTGGTCTTTTCCAACGAATATTCTCTCGTAATTGCCTCACGACGCCCAGATAATAATGTTTATTGTCTGTTTGACCCTCCGAATGAAATTCTGAGTGGACAACTGGTGGTTTTTACGTGGTTGTTTCGGTTTCGGTTCGCTATGAACGCGCAATTCTGAAGTTTTTTAACTTGCATGTCAAACTCATAAACCCACGTTTCGTCACCCGTTATGTTGTGTTTCAAGAATGTGGGATCCGCATTGGCTCGTTCAAGCATGTCTGTAGCAACCTTCGGAACAAGCCGTGCCGCGACGCGTTTCATACTTAAAACATCTATGGTGCGAACGGATTCATGACACATGTCATCTTCCTGAGCTAAGTTTAAGTTTAAGTTTTTAAAGAACTAATCTAAAGACACTGATACAGATTATATAATGCAAGCTGAAATGACAATTAGCAGACCATATGAATATGAGCAAACTATGGATGGGATAAACGAATCCTTGAATGGAAACTATTTATCAGGAAGCACACTGTGTGACGCCGTCCGGCTAGATGTACCGACGATTTGAAGAAATTTGCCGGTAGTAGCTGCATAAGAGGTGACGGACCCTGAGAGAGCTCTATATCCGGTCGCGGAGGGACTTAGGCTGACGATATGGTGTGGTATATTAATTTATCATGGGTCGTTTTGTCGTCAAAATACCTTGATTCTATTTTGTTTACTGTATCATTTTCAGTTGCCATAAGCAGCCTGAATTGTGCAACTGCACTTCAAGCATTAATAACCAGTTTCATTTAAGCAGTTATTACCCCTATTATTTAAGCATAGGTTGACCTATGCTATAATTGCATGATTATTAAATTAGCGTCTATTAAATAGCTCACCGCCAGCTTAAGTAATAACGCAGTTTATGTGACAAAAGAGATTTTAACCCGGTATTTTAGAAACGTAATTCCGTGTGAAATATGAATATGTGTGTGTGAAATATTTATCAAATACTCGCTGTTGCCTGCTGCTTCGTACGCGTGATGTTATCAAATCACGTTCTTGGTAAATTTTTACCCTACAAATGACTGGATTGACAGAAGGTGAATTTGAGAGTCGTAATGCTATATCTCTGTATTTAGGTTGATCGATTGCATAAAGATTCTCTACTGGATTTTCTATATTATTCTTCAGTCGTGTATCTGAGGTATTTTTCTCTCGCTCTCTCAAACCCACGAGTGTCGCACCACGTATTTAGGTCAAAGCATTTGTTCTTCAGCCTTACGTTTTATATGCGGATTGCGGGCATTCATCGCTCAGTTTTGTAAACTCTTGTAAAGAATTATTTATTTGAAAACGTTACTTTTTATTCACAGAAGTGTGAGTTTGGATGATAGAATAGGTAAAAGATACACCAAAAGAAGAGCTAAAAATCGTAACTGTTAGTCCTAAGGAGGCCATACAAAATGTTTTACTATACCATATTCCCAGACAAACGAGCAATAATAAACGGCGAATGACTATTTATTAATATGCCGCAGCATACCATCGTCAGTCCACCTGGTCGGAGGGCGTTCCAGGCTACGTTTCAAATTACGTGTTCTCCGTTGACTTGGAGAAAGTCGGCGGTAGGAACTGGTTGAAAAGTGCTGAAGATGTTGTATGGTGGTGGGCTTTGGGAGAGGCCTATATTCTGCTGATGGTATGGTGGAGAGACATAGGCTGATGGTATGGTGTACCATCAGCCAGTACCATCAGCCCATATATCTCCATTGCCATATATGTATAAGCCTCACTCAAGGCTCGCCACTAAACCAGCCTACTCTGAAAGTTTTGAGACAAAAAGTGGAACACTGGCTGGTATTGATGTCAAATAAAACTATGACTATAACATAGAAACAAAACATTCCAAATTCAATTTTCCCTTCATGTTCTTTTACGAGCTGAATCAAATCGTGTCTCATTAAAAAATGAATATTCGACGGGAAAATTGCCGCGCTACTATATTTTATGATTTTAAATATTCTTTAAAACCAGATGATTATTTTAATAGAATTCAAATGCCGTTTATATACAAGCGCCTTTTTAAAGCAACTGTATGAGGTGAGGCCCCATATGGAGTATTGTTCTCATCTCTGGGCCGGCGCACCTAAATACCAACTGGACCCATTTGACTCCATCCAACGACGTGCTGTTCGTATTGTCGACGATCCCACTCTCACGGGCGGTTTAAAATCCCTCAGCAGTCGGAGAGACGTTGCGTCACTCTGTGTGTTCTACCGCCTGTACAATGGGGAATGCTCTGAAGAATTGTTCAATATAATTCCCACCTCGGGTTTCTACAACCGCACCTCCCGTCACAGAAGTGCGGTCCATCCGCATTTCCTCGATACGGAGGTGTCGCACACTGTTCGGTCCAAAAATTACTTTATACCGCGAACCCGTAGGCTGTAGAACGAACTTCCTCAAGAGGTCTTTCCATTAAGCTACGATATGGGGTTCTTCAAGAGAGCTGTGAATAGGATTTTGCAAGGTCGGCGGCGCGCCCGCATACCCCCTGGTGTTGCAGGTGTCCATGGGCGGCGGTAACACTTACCATCACGTGGGACCGCTTGCTCGTTCGCCCACTAGTCTATAAAAACGCCTACCAAAGTGATTAGAGCAAGAAGCGTTGGAAAAAAATTAACCTTATTTTTTTCACTTTCACTGGCGGCTACCTGATGTCTGAACCCTTACGAAACCAAAGCAGCGTTAACGCAGAAGCCACGTGCTTGCCAAACGTTTTTACTACAGTCCAACCGTCCAAACACAGGTCTCCGTGGACTGCTGCTGCCTGAGCAGCTGTAAACAAGGGACTGTCTGGACAGTACTCCAGTTACATCCTCCTTACAGTCGCGACTTGGTACTCTGTGACTTTTGTATTCCGAAATTTAAATCCCAAGTAACAAAGAAACAGTTTTCGTCGCCGGAAGACGCGCTGGCTACGTTCGAAGACACTGTAAAAGAGGTACCTGAAGAAGAGTGGAAAAAATGTTTTCAAAATTGGTTCAAACGCATGAAATTTTGTATAGATGCAAGTGAAGAGTACTTTGAATAAAACTAATAAAAAAATATTGGTACCCGTAGAACATTTTTTTTTTCTTTTTCGCAAACATTCTGAGTTCCCCACGTACACGACCTTCCACTTTTCTCATTCAGCCATTACCGGCAAACTTCTTTATGTTGTCGGTCCACATAGCCGGAAGGCGTCCCACGTTGCGCTTTCCTATGTATTACGTAACAGTGAAAAGTCTCAAATTCTACATTCACCTTAATAATATAAATCTGTAAGTGTGTTTATCTGTCTGATTTATTGTCTTACGGTATTGTAACCTTACAAAGGAAATATTACAGCAAATCTATATATATATATATATATATATATATATATATATATATAATATATAATAAAATAGTAACAGAGCCGTGTCTGTACATGAAATATTTTCTGAAAAAAGTCCAAAACAACAATTTTTCGATATTTTCTGTCTATCTGTCCGTCTGAACGCGCATCACGCAAACACCGTTGGACGGATTTTAATAAAACTTGGTATAGTGAATTATAAATTACTTATTTTATAGGTAATAAATATAAAAAATAATTATACGAACCAATCAATAAAATTTAAGTATCAATCACCCGTCGCACAATCACGCAGCGATATTCACAAAAAAAAATCAATATCTTAAAAAATTGCCCGAGTACATTAACTTATTATACAGAGTGTAGAGGCTTGACGTGAAGAGTCTATCGCGTTGGTGAGCTTTGGGAGCTCAGCCTTCGTGACATCCCACTATAGGTACAGGCCTCCCCCAGTAAATCACTACAGGATTTCGGGCCACAAGCCGCCATGTTAACTTTAGGTTTAACATTTGGTGTACTTTTTGACAAGATAAATCATGAAATTCCTACCGTAATCACCAGTTCACTGGAACGAAGTCGCTGGCGCCACTACTTAGAAATAAATGTAAAATTAACTTGACTGAAATTGTATAACTAGTTCTTAGCTAAACGAACTCGAAAACAGGAAATTAATGTTGGCGTCGAAACGAGTTTAGTACTTCAAAAACGTTGAAAGTTTATCCTTTAGAGCTCTTGCCTAAAATGTTCACAAAATCATAATTTCCTAATTTTCTGATGAATTTTTAAATGTTTTTCAATAATAATATAATTTCCTTTTATTTCAGACAGGTTGATCCAAAAAATTATAGTAGAAGTAGATATACTTATATGTATTTATAAAAATCTGGAGCATGTGTATTTATCAATTTGCATTGGGCTCACATGTACACAATGGATTGTGGCCCGAAACCCTGTAATGATTTACTAGGGGAGGGGGAATGACCCTGTAATCAGTACTAATTTTACTGATTGGTTCGATTAATTATTTTGTGTATTTATTAACTATAAAATATGCGATTTATAATCATCATATCATGAACTGAAATACAGGTATTTAATTAAGTTTTTAAATTTTATTACAACGAAAATTCAATCATTATGAGTAAAAATAATTATCTAATTAGAAATGAATAGGAAAATGCATATATTGTGTATATTAACAAATCCATCATCTGAATATAATGAAAAAATATAAATTATCAAAATTATTTGTTCTATCTATACTGTACACGTAGTGGTCGATCGATCTGGCCCTCCGTCCTGATGTCTTATTTATATGAATTCAATCGAATTATCGGTTTTAATGAAATCCCAGACAAAAACTATTTCTACAATTCCCCCATCAATTTGAGGTTCGGTCGACTGATTTTACATTAGCTATCCATTTGTAGATTTAAATTTACCGCCGAAATCACTATCAATCTTTGGTTATCTCGGTTTTAGGATACGGACTACGTGTCGGCGATTTTCTATATTTAAGACTAGCGACCCGCCCTCGCTTTGCTTCGGTTTATAAGCTTTTATTTTTAAAATTTCAATATAGCCTATATTAGACACGGATAATGTAGCTTCCAGATTGTGAAAGAATTTTTGAAATCGGTTCAGTAGTTCCAGAGATTACCCCCAACATACCTACAAACACACAATTTTACCTCTTTATTATATTAGTATAGATAAATAGATGAGTGATCCCTAGTCAACTTCAAAGAGATTACATATATGTTAGTTTCCAACGACTGAAATTAGATTTAAACAAAAAACGGCCAAGAATTAGTGTTGTAAAACTTACGGTAATCGCCGTACAAAATGTATTAACTTTTGGTGTCAATAATAACAGTCTCGACAAGCATAATTATTGACACTTATTAAATAATGAAAAGATATAATAAATTCATCGGCAACTATTCAACATGTTTAAAGAGAAAAAAAAATACAACCTTTTCTTAGGGTCACTCAGAATGCAGTCCAATGCGCTCTAAACACCGTAATTTTGCACGAAAACAATACGGCAATCCATCACTAAACACTAAACGAAATATCTACTCATGTCATCTAATGAAAAAAACAAAATAACCTTTTTGGGTGCCGTCAAAATACCTCCAAATATGGTAATTTTACATTCTGAAATACCGCAATTCAACGGCAACACTGCTAAACATCTATCCATCCGGGCCAAAGAGAAAAACAAAATTTATAACCTTTTTTGCAGCAGTTAAGAAACCATTTTATTCAGACACATTCACAATGGAACTCTATGCCTAAAAATTAGCATTCCTTGCTGGTACCTCTGTCGGACCACACCCGCCAAATGCAAACGCATAAATCGTTCCGTACACTTGTCGTGGCCGTCACACGTGATTTAGGCGTGACGTGATGCCTACGATTTAGTGCTTGACCAGATATGTTGAGATATGTCGAAATATGTCGAGATATGTTGTATATTATACTATTCTATTTAAAAGCAATCAAAGTATTTGAGTATAGCGGGCCCGAAACGTGGCCTCTAACGGTAGATCTGATCTATAAGTTCAAAGTCACTCAGCGAGCTATAGAGAGAGCTATTCATGGAATTTCTTTGCTGAACAGAATCCGAAAGCAAGACATTCACCACAAAACTAAAGTCACCGGACATAGCTCTTAGAATCGGCATGTTGAAGTGGCAATGGACAGTTCCAATTTTGCCGCAGGATCCATAACCGATGGAGTAGACGAGCACTCGAATAGAGGCCAGGTAGACCACTTATTTAAATTCGCCGGTGGTGGTTGGATGAGAAGAGCCGCGAAGAGAGAAGGATGGAAGGCTTATATCCAGCAGTGAACATACATAGACCGATGGTATGCTATGGCGCCCAAATTTGGATTCTAATCTAAAAACACCTCAAAGATGTATAAACATCGTAAATCGTAGTGTGTGTTACATGTAATATTTTTGAAAGAATGTCGTTGCAGTATACGTACGAGTGACACAGAATCCAAAATGTAATTTTTTTGGAATTATTATTTGTCTGTTTGTTTGTCAGAACATGTATCACACAAAAGCCACGGATTTATGTATTTGGCATAATTATAACTTATGTCCCATCTAGATTACTTTTTATCCCGATCTAATCATAGTGTTCCCATGTGAATCAAGTTAACCACATGTCCTCTAGCGTTCCAGGAATAAATGAATTTATATTCTAAATTTGAAATTTCAACCCAAATTCCGAGTGTATCGGTATATTCTCCCCGAATCTCCCCTTATCATATCTCTGCCTGTATAAAACTGTGTCGCTTTCCGCGATTTTATTAAATCCAATCCCAGACCGTTGTTTAAGTTTCATAATACGGGTGGCGTTTCAAAGAAACTTTTATGAAATTGCAAAATGCAACGACACTGGCGGATATGCGGCTTTCCAGATTCTGAGGATTTATATCTGGAGATTGTCGACGTTTCTAGTACGTGACTAGCAAGTCTTATTTAAAATATCCTTGTCTCTACATTCGTATATAGTACGAATAGTTCACTCTACTAACCGAATGGTATGGACAAATCTATATAGAGACATTTTTTTAAAAGGGGTATAAATATGTCAATTACAGATATCACTGCGCAGACTTGTGGACAGACAGTATGGACATTATTAATTTTGTAATAAACATGTGAAAATTGAGTTTCTTGAGAATATCTCGAACAAACAATTTCTTATGGGCTTCTTGTTTGACTTAATTTTTTTTTCAAAATGAGAACTCCCTTGTCCCTTTATCGCAAAAATTGCAGTCACAATTGCAAAAAAATCCGTCGAAAAGGGCTATTTTTATAAATAAACGAAAAGCTATTTTAATACTGGAAAATTCTGAGCGCCTTCTGCGCTCGCCCTAAATTAAACACGACCAGTGACTCTTGAAATGCCACTAGGGCCCACAAGAATTTAGCCATTCCGAAAATATTAATAATAATAATAATATTGGAAATGACTTGAAAATCTGTAAATAACTACTTTCTATGTCATCAAAGTGTGTGCAAATAGGCTTAAAAAATTCCGACTCATTGGCATTTGTATATAAATTACCATAAATTCTTCATTTTCCAGCCAAATTTGGAAAAAATAACAATTAGCGCGCGTTGAAGCCTAAAATTTGACTTATATACTTTCATATGGTGCTTGAAAATAAAACATTTGACATCATAAAAAATTTGGTTTTTATGAGGTCGTATTTAACAACATGTGCTTCAACAAATGGAACAAATGACTTTGCGCACGGGCTCGTGGACTGGGCGTTCTCTCTTCCACACCATGCGATATCGCAGAGAATCTGCGATATTAAATATTTGCCATTCTGAGACTCATTTGCTATTGTGGAAATTGCACATTCTGCTACTAAAGTGACTAAACGAATTGGATTGAATTTGTGGGCGCACTGCAAAGTCTACTCAGGTAATAAAGAAATAAACACACACACCTTCACACCCACCCACGCAGGCATACCACTCCCACGCTCGATGCTCGCCTATATAACATGCACCGAGTCCCTTCGTTAAACTTAACACTGCACATATTAACGGATTATATAGTAGTATACTTCGTGATTGGCTTGTTAGCTGGCTAATATTATACTCACACATAATTTGAATACATGCCGTGAACTATTTATAAATAAAAATATTAGAAATAAGCCCCAAGTAGGGTTTAGGGTAATATCTCTACAAACATCACGTGTGAAGGATATGAAAATCCCCTTTGCATTTTACAATGCCGCTCTGTGAAACAGTCGTGAACTGGATCCACGAGTACGTCGGGAAGAATAATGTATTTTTGTAAACAATGTGCGAACTTCCTCAGTTCGTTCTTTTAAATAAAATTGTAAATTTTATGTACAATGTCTTCCTTTTCCCATTTCCAAATGGAAGTGGAAAATTATGTGAGCAGATTCTCCCACATAATTTGGTCAAAATTACCGCTCCTTTAGAAATGTATAGTTTCTCGGGGCTTGTGGTAGCTGCTTTGCTATCCCTTTAGTCGCCTTTTACTACATCTTTGGGAGGAGATGGGGTGATGCTATTCTGTAGCCAGCCAATATCACACGGCACATTACTACTACCGTCTATTATATTGTTTTATTTCATATTTTTATAGAAATAAGGTCGACAGACGAGCAGACAGTCCATGTGGTGGTAAGTGGATACTGTCGCCCATGGACCATGGACATTCGCGGTACATGCCAAAATCAGTCCAGAATGACAAACGTTGGCCTGCTCCCAGTTGCGCTACCTACCACCGGGGATTTAGGAACAGAGAGGTAGGTACCTATATGATAGGATGGAACAAGAATGAGCTTTTGCATAACTCAGTACAGAAACACGTACAGATACATTACGAAAACATTGGCCATCGGCTAATCCGGAAACACCCGAACGCGTCATCCACGTCTATGCAATAAAGTATCCATAATAAAGTATGCAATTAGAGGTACGGTAATTCATAGACGAGGATGACGCGTTCGGGTGTTTCCGGATTAGCCGATGACCAATGTTTTCGTAATGTATTTGTACGTATATTGGCGAAATAAGATAAAGAGGCAATTGATGTACATCTCACGGTAGTGTTCTGTGAGAGAGGGGTAACTTGGTCAGTCGAGTGCGAGCAGCGGTTGTGGGTTTTCAGCGTGCACGTCTCCCACTGTGTATTGTTATGATCTCCATTAAAAACTCATTATTTACTACGTTGAACTTACAATTACATACATATAATTATTAAGAGACAACATAATATGAGTACATTGTGACTCGAGCAAATTGCCTGTTTATTAAGTAAAACCATAAAAGTGAAACAAAATCAATTAACAAAAATTCTCTTCAAAAATTGTCTAAGCACTCATTACACTGTCTACTTTCAAGAGTTTTTCCAAAGGAAAAATGAAACTTTCCATTTTAAAACTGTGTTAAAGAAACTCGGATACTACACGCTACTCAAAGCGAAAATAACCCCACTTCATTTGAACTAGATAAATTTCAAGTGTCGTTCAAAGTTATTTAAGTCCAGCACTTTTGTTGTTGTTTTTGGAGATGGCATTCTGCCGAGACTCAGTAAGTTTGTTACTTAAAATAGTGATCCGTTTGTTTTTTGAAAGGATTGGTACTTAAATGGTGGAAGTAACTTAGCATCGCTATTGAAACTCTCATAGTTCTAATGCTTTAATGAAACACCTTGGTCGTTTGTTTCTTTCTTCTAGGCATTTTATTCAGACTGTAAAGCTTCATGTAAACCTACTTTAAAAACCTATTTACAGTATTTTTGAGAAACCCTAAAATGGACCGTAGAGTACATGTAGTAGATGAGTACGGTGACAGAATGTACAGTTATAGAAATCAAAGATAGGCATTAGACAAAACAGTTCTTCGGAATTGGCCTGTTGTATAAACGACAGAATACGTGGAGAGACTCAAACTTTCTTGGGAAGCTAATTGTAGTTTCTACTTAGCCCTTGAGAGTGGGATCATCAACAGCTGGTTATTGGATGAAATCATTCTCCAGTTGATATTTCACTGTGCATCTGCCAAGAGATGTGAGAAGTACTCCATGTGGCGTCTAATTTGTGCGTTGAAAGCATCAGCTCGGGGTGTCTATTCTCGACTCTTATTTGTGAGATCATAAGTTCAAATCCTAGATCTGTACCAATGAGTATTTACTTAAGTACGGATTTAAAAAAAATATCACTAGCTTGCATTTAACAGAATTTTAAAAAATCTGGAGCACATATATCCTGCATTACGTATTGAGGCGTGATGGTGACCCGAAACCCTCCAGTATTAAATTCCAACTAGTATAAATTATTTATTAAGAGAGATTTGTGCCCTGCAATAGGATGTTAAAATGAATGAATGAAAAAAATCTATCAATCATTGGCCCGTTGTTAATTTTGCATGATTATTCTTTTAATGAATAGTATATGCAAAAATTTTGTACATGATGTAAAATTTTACAATTTTTTTATATAGGGGTATGTACCTATATAATTATAAAGTATTTTGGTCAAACCCACATCTGACTCAACCAAAATGGTATACGACCTGTTCACTCACCGATGAACTAGCTGTCATTTTGGAAGGGTTTTAAACACCTAAACATATTTAAAATGTACGGTTTAAGGCTACAACGTAGTTATCGTCTCATAGCCTGGTTAAGTAGACTAGTGAGAAAATCCCAATAATTCTTTTTTTCTAAGGTGGAACAAAACGTCGGACTAATGAGAAAAAAAGTCTCATTAGTTCTACGGTAGAACTGATCAGTAGAACTAGTGGGAACAAAGGAAATTTATGACTGAGCTGCAACTGCCTCAAGAGGTCTTCCCATTAAGCTACGATATCTGGTTCTTCATGAGAGCTGTGAATAGGATTTAGTAAGGTCGGCGGCGCGCCCGCATACCCCCTGGTGTTGCAGGTGTCCATGGGCGGCGGTAACACCTACCATCAAGTGGGACTGCTTGCTCGTTTGCCCTCTTGTCTATAATAAAAAAAAAAAACCTAAAATATATTTTTCTTCTTTATTGTAATATAGTTGGTTTAATTCGAAACTTTTACACGTCATAGATATTGGCGCTTAAATTCTGTCTGTAGAGCGGCAAGCGCTTTACCATCACGTAACACTTACCATCACGTGGGACCGCTTGCTCGTCCGTCCACTATTCTATAAAAAAAAAAACTAAATAACTAGGTATATGTTATAGGACAAGATGCAGGTCTTAGTTTGTATATATGTATGTATGTGGTAGAAGCTGAAGGGATAAAAAATTATATGAAAATGTTTGAAACAAATCAAATAGAACTCTTTCATTCTGAGACTGTTTAAATTCAAGCCATTTTATAAAAAAAAAGTGTAAAAGAAAGTGGAATGATAAGACATCCTGACTTACGGAATTGGGTCAAATCCGCTTTGACTAAAACAATTTATTGTACAAATATACCAGTCACAGCCAAATATTCCAGCCATCGTCCTGACCCTCCAACGAAAGATATCCACAGTAAAACGATCATAAACTGTCTCCAAAATATCCTTTTAGGACGAAGAAATCTATCTTTCAACATTTTTATACTGAAGTATCGTACAAATAATTTCGAACCTTAAATATTCTGCATAAAAGCTAGTTGTAATTTGACGGAAAGTAAAGAGAATTTGGTTGAAGAATAATCTAAAATCGATACAAGCTATGGGACGTCAGGACCTATCTTGATAGCAGTTATTTTTTGTCAATTCCGTGATGACATGTCTTTTTAGAGTTTGACGTTTGAAAATAAGAAATGACTTACTCCATAAGTGCTAAAGTAAATGGGAGTCTGAAAGGACATGAAACTCATTCCTAGAGCACTAAGCGATGTGAGCTAACTCAACGAGCTACGGATTGTCATCTAGGCTAAGCTAAGTACTCCTTCTCGTATCCCTAAGGATACTAGACTACATTAGCGAAATTTTCAACCAAAGATTAAGTAACATTTTTTTTTTATGTACGAAGGCGGCAGACGAGCATACAGTCCATCTGATGGTAAGTGGATACTGTCGCCCATAGAAATCCGCGATACATGCCAACATCAGTCCAAAATGACAAACGTTGGCACGCCCCCGGATGCGCTGCCTACCTTTGGAACTATAGGAATGGATAGGAAAGGAACTATGGATACTATAGGAAAGGGTTGGAAAAATGAGGAGAGACAGGATTGGAATGGGCTCTGGCACATCTTACTCACTACCGAAACACGTACCTACATTAGGGAAATAAGATAAAGCGGGAAATGCAGTACATTTAAAAGTACAATTCAATTATATTCGGAAATTAAAAATAAACAATAAACATACAAATATAAATTCAAGTTATTTACTTATTTGCAATGTGCGTTATAAAGATAGTAAGTTCATACATTCAGATCGTCACATTTGCCAGCAGTGGCGTGCAAGGTTATACACGACACAACACACTACTTAAGTAAAAATGTTGATTATCATAGAAAATGTCCATTTCAGAACCAATTTATTGTACATCATGTCAAAACTTTATTAATAAATGTGTAATTTCATAACATTACCATTATTATGTCAATAAACTATATTAATGTGTGAAATTTAATGAAATCTATCTATCTATATATATAAAAATGGAAGTTGATATATTTGATGGTAATAGACTTCGACACCGTTTAACCGATTACCATGAAAGTTGCCACATATATGTATTTTTTCATGGAGAAGGTTTTTATGCTAACGACTTTGTTGTAACTCACTACTAGATGGCGCTGCAGCACATAAACTTTTAATACCGTTCAACCGATCGATATGAAAATTGGTATACATAGGTATTTGAGCACGGAGAATATTTTCGAGCTATCGACTTTGTTGTAACTCGCAACCATATGGCGCTGCACCACATCAACTTCTATACCGTTCAATCGATCGCAAAAATCATATCGACGGCAAAACAGAATAATCTGTGATTTTATATACAGAGGTAAATAAATATACACAGGCAGGACAACGTCTGCCGGGTACAGCTAGTTAATAATAAAAACAAAAATTAAAAACAAATAAAAAGGAATGTCAGTCCATAATAATAATAATAATAATAAATAATCTTTATTGCATACAATTGGTTATTCCATACATGTGCACAAATAATAAATGACAGAATACAATAGGCGACCTTATCGCTAAGGCGATCTCTTCCAGGCAACCATACAATAATGCCTTAAATATTGCCAACGAAATATGTATTTATTATATAATACGTTTTCATAATCAGTTCATACATGTATTATTTGTATATTTATTTTATTATTTGAACTATTTAGATTTAAATAACTACATTTTAACCATTCTTCGGAGGGACGCGGGGCTTAAAATTCTGAATCCCTGAATAGGTAGCACTACTAATCTAAACAACTAATAACACACATATATATATATATATATATATATAATAGAATGTATCTGATGTTATTAGACTTCGACACCGTTTGACCAATCACCATGAAAGTTGGCCCATATATGTATCTTTTCATGGAGAAGGTTTTTGTGCTTTGTTGTAACTCGCCACTAGATGTCGCTGCAGCACATCAACTTCTATACCGTTCAACCGATGATTATGATTAAATATTGACTGCAGTTTAGGTTCGCTAGGAAATCGTTATACTCGTTATACCTACCACTTGAGCGAAATTAGCGGAATGCCAATCAGTTTTCTTTTCTAATAAATGTACACTTTTGAGTCTCCACTGAGAAGCGGACTTTGTATTCACTGCACAGATACATAGATAGTTCTCGATTTAATAGCTTAGTTGATTAGCTTATGATAGCTAACTTCGTTTCATTGTTTTGCTCGCAGAGGACAGAGCGCTTTAAAATTGACTTAACGAGCTTGTAGGTAAGTAGTTTACTTCTACGATCTAGGTCATCAGAAATACAAATGAAGTAAACTTTAAAACTGTTCGACCTCGGTACGAAATAGTATGAAACAAATGAGTATCCTTGAACATGTATACATTATCGCACGAGCACAGACCATACGAAAAACAGTAGCTGAAATCCACAGACTCGATATAAATATTTTCACTGGAATATAAAAGAATTAGTTATAGATATGTTTTTAATTTACAGTGTTATCGAATTTAAATTTCAATTAAGTTCAATTGAATTTTTTTAGAAAAAGATATAAACAGTTTTTTATATGTTTATAGTTCATGAAATAACGAAGTTTGTATACAAACTGCAAGTTGCATTTCTTATTTTTTCTAGTAAACAATAGTTCGGGTCTATTACCTTGATTACTCCGAAGATCAGTCAAGTCGGTTCAGTAGTTTTCAAAAAATCCTAAGAAAAAAATAAATTCAACTCGTTTTTTATTTAAAAAGGCATTTTTTTCTAAAACGTACGGATAATAAATGTGATCACTGTAAATTACAATCTCATTTAAATTACTGAATCCCTATTCCTGACTTTCATTCACGAATGAAAGTCATGAATAGGGATTCAGTAATTTTCAGTTTCTACTTAAGTACTAATTAAAAAAATATATCAATAGCTCGGCAGTGAATAAAAACGTCGTGAGAAATACCGTATGTTCCAGAATTAAAAAAAATCTGGAACATGTTTATGTTCCATCTGGAACATATTATACGGTATATATAATCATGTATTTATGTATGTATGTTTTTATGTATTATGTTGTAATATACTACCTACTATTTATAAGTTGATATATAGTTGTTGTAAGTATTTGCGTGAAATATTCACTAGTTCGCACTAAGATTCCCCATGTCGTGGGTCCGGAGTCACACTCAAAGAAGATTCAGAGACACACAGAGGCGCACACAATAGCAAACAGCGCGCCAATCAGTCGTGAAAAATGTGACGGTCACAGAATTACCCACATCGCCGAAAGCACTCGATTGTTCTAAGTTGATCTACTGCTCACTGTATTATACTGTTGCGTCGTCGGTGCAATTTGTTCCACTTCCCATGATTACCACGTTACGTTTCAATCGATATCTTTCCTAGAATCAGACAAAGGATTGCTTTGCGGAAATAAAAGAGTAGGCACCACGTTTGAATAAAGTTCTTACTAAGGAAAATAATCAATTAGCTCTTAATGGTTTATTTGAACTTTGCCCTTTGTACAAAGGCTTTAGAACGATAAAGTTTAATATATATATACTAGATATACTGGATACATTACCTGGTTATGTCTCTACACTGCTGGATTTAAACCTCGCCCTTCAGAACATAAAACGTATATAAAAACAATTAAAAAAACAAATACTTTACGATCATTTATTAATTCATTTATTTTTTAATTTCAGAAAGAATTTTGAGAAACTGAAATCACTTTTTTATTTTGAAGTAGGTAAATACCGTAAGAGATCCCCTACTGGTATAGATGAAGCGTATAGGGACAATCGGCAATACAACATTGTCTTCTAAACTTCACAGGTTCCTTCATATTTTGGTCCTATTCCTTAATTCGTATGTTTCTCCAACCAACCAGTGTACTTGGAGACATCAATGAAGAATACGTATTCCAAAGGGTCATACATATAGCGACGTTAGTAGGTACGAGATGCACCAACCGACACTACTACGCCCTAGACGTGCTTTGGCACGTCTAGGCCTTTTTCTCTCCACTAGAAAAAGGCCCATTTTTTTAACTTTGTTAAACAACTTAATATATAAAATAAAACACTATACACGTACATATGTTGATACGCTATTATATTTTGGTTAAGTAACAATATTGGTTAAGTAACCGGATCCAATTTGGTATCAATCGGTACTGGGACAAACCGCAATACGGTTATGTTTTTAAAGGGTTATTTGAGTAGGCCTGCGGGGTCGAACCAGGTATAGTGGATGGTGTTAATTGTTATATTATGTTGTAGGGTTAATAATGAAGGGCTGCAAAAGGTCGTAAGTCAAAAACTGTAATTTTGCGGGAATGGTTCTTAGGACAAAGCGTATTTCTTGAACCTGTACAGAAACGGACAAACGATTGTTTACACAGAAAATAAGTTGTACGATGCGTTTAACTATTCACAAGCCTATAGCCGTTTTCACAAGACTCGGCATGAACAAATACATTCAATGTACTGACGCTGATCCAACTGTTGATTGGTTTATTGCCTGATTATAGGAAATATATTTTTTACCAATTAAACAGACTATCGAAGTATGGAAAACCCTTCCCACTGACATCAATAAAAATTTAGAAGGGGATTTTCCGTACTAAATTTTTATTGAAAAAGTTGCTTCCGCGGCATTATATTACTATGCAATAAAGTTGATAATTATAGGTACTTTATATACCCAATTAGGTATAGGTTTCGTTTAGTAATGATGAGTAAAACTGAAAAGTAGCTATTTAAAAATAGGTTTCGTTGTTATGATTCGACGTCTGAAGAGGTTTATATGTCTGTTTATCTTTGTTGAAATGTGAACATGATGGCTGGAAATAATAACAAATCATGTCTCAGCCACGATCAGAATTCATTAAAGTGATTACAAGCTGGATTGAAATAAATAATAGTACATTACTGTCCAGGCTCGAAATAAAGCAATTGACGGCCGAGTAATATTGGAAGGACGAGGCGAAGCCGAGTGATTTTACAATATTTTTTTAAATATACGAGCCCGCTATAAATTGTTATTTCGGCCGAGACTTGTATAGTACTTTTCTCTAATTTGCGAGGAAACAATGAACAGATTAATTCAAGAAACAGAAGTTACATTCCTGCTAATTCGACTGCGCGCGGTCTTTGTTCTTTTTTTAAACTTTTGAAAAGAAATGCACATTCAGCCTTTATAATAATAAATATCGTGTACCTAAAAAAACCTAATTTATGTTAGTGTGCACTAAAAATAACCTCGCTACTGTCTAGCAATCTCTATTATTGACATGTTGGAAATTGCTGGCGTGCGTACAGAAAAGAGCCGATTGACGTACCTATTCTTTTTTTAAACTAATGAAGCCGTTTCCGAGCAAGTAGGAGAAAATGAATATTATTATTTTAATTAGAAATTGTAGCGGTTCGTTGATGTGGGGCATAGATGAGACTGTTATGAGACAAAGTGACCACAAGTGTACCCCTAATTTTAATGCATTTGAACTAGAAAAAGTATTGGAGGAACTTTTATAAGTTATTTGCAATAATTACAGTCAGATTCCAAAAAAATACGATGGTTATATGAGAAATTATAAGTGTAATCTGGAATATGATGATCTATTGCCTTCTTTTGAATTTACCGAGGATGGAAAAGGCATTTGGGCGTTTACCAAACCCTTCTAACATACGTTGTAAGACCTTAAAAAATAATGCCTTCCAAATGGCTGTTGGTGCCTAAAGAAGGGTGGGCTGAATGCTTCACACGATGGTTTCATCGCATGAAAAAATGTATCGGTTGTCGCGGAGAATACTTCAAAAAACAATAAAACAACTTCCATGTTTATATCTGATTTCATTTCATTTTTGAAATTCTCAAAACTATCAGTGTCAACCGCGTATAACGTATAGCACGTGACACTTAGAAGTTAGATATTGGTATACATGCTATATACATATACATACTGATATTGGTAGCAGTTCTGATTATAGAATAGAACATAATAGAATGAGATAGAGCCGGACGGAACGGGATGGAGCGACATGGAGCAGGATAGAGCGGGATAGAATGGATAGATAGATAGATATATAGGATAAAGAAGAGAAAGGAGTGGAGGAGAGGGAAAGAGTGAGGAGGGGGAGAGGAGGGGTATTGAGGTGGATGGGGATCGAGCGTGGTAAAAAAATATGTTTATCTCTATTAATTTGTTAAAGTAATATGTTAAATATAATTCCTTGTTTCTCAATGTTTTCCAGAACCGAGATTGCACGAGATTATAATTATTTGCCAACTAAGAAATAGTTCATTTGTAACGTGCATCAAACAGTTAAATATCGAACGTCTCAGTTCTTATGAAATTATCCCATAATATTATTATAGAAACCTCGATACTGATTCTGATCCAACTGGTGACCCTTACTAGAGATATAGTAATTTTTTTAAAAAACTCTTAGACGTGATCTTCGCTACAGGTAGATTTTCTCGAAATCCCCTTAAAAAAAAAAATCAAATTCACATGCGCCAGTATCACTATTTTAAACTACCCTCACTACGATGACGAATAAAATAACAAGAGCTGACCTAAAATAACTGGGCCGAATTATATAGAAAATCTCCTCTTTGTAATTGCTCAGTGACTACAACTATAGCTAACAAAACTAATTTGCCGCTCTGAACGGAAATCTCTTAATACTGACTGCAGGTAGCTTTGAAGAAGGCTCAGCAGTGAATGGGGTCATGCAATAACGACAAGTAGAACAATTTTATTAAAAATATATTTTCATGTCTTGGTCTAATTGTTTTTAAAGTGCAAGGGTGAAGGAAATCATTGCTATAAAACCCACCTGTGGATACAGTGGATACAGTTGCCAATAAGCATCCGCGATACATGCCAACATCAATCCAGATTGATAAACTTTGTCACGTTCCGGACGCGTTCCAACTTTCGCGTTTAGGAAAATGAGGAATAGGGAATATAACTAGACGAGGATGAGGAGTTAAGGATCTGAATTCGATGGGATAAGAGAGGATAGGATGCGATGGGCTGGGAATGGGCTCTGGCAAATTTCTCTCACTACCGAAACACATACGTAAATTGGAGGGGATAAGATAAAGATGGGAAAGGTTGTATCTACATTTTATAAGGTAATGTTCTGTCAGTACGTGGCAAGTCGGGTGCGCTTAGCGGCTGTGAGATTGCAGCGCACACCCTCCACGTCCAATATATTTTAGTGTAATATTTAAAAATATCAGTTTTTTATTGATTTATGTTGAAAATGGGTGTTTATTTCAACAGAATCTTGAAACAAAGAAATTTAAAATTAAGAAATCTAAATATTTATCTATAAAACATACGATAAATAGCGAATTCTGACTTCCAACTATCCCTGCCAACGGGATGTCAATATTTATTTTCTTCATAATTGCATCGTAAATTTTACAATACCTACCCCAATATTTTTTCACGTGGCTGCCCTCTCGCGTAACCCCATCCTATAATATAACTTTCTCTCAGTTAATAAGGGCCCAGGTAGGGTAGACAGGTCACGCGTGGTCCTACGTTCAGCGTGACAAGTTTGTTTGATAGAGACGAGAGAATGGTTACTGACGACGGAAATATACAACTCATCTACCGAGTTTTTATTAATGAACAGTCAGCTGCAGAGAAATATGACGCCTTATGGTCTGCTGTTACAAAAAAAGTTTTATTTTTATAATTGTTCAATCGTATATTTTTTTAAATAATAAAGTATAAATGGATCCGTACTGGTTCCGCGTGGTGGGTTATGACCCAGAACCTTCATTATAAGTATTGATTACCTATATCACTCGTAATTATAAAGGAAACCATATCGCATAATAACATCACTAATCAGCGCCATCTGTTGACACTTCAATCAACATTTTATACAAAGTTCATCTCGTTATATCAATTAAATTTAGAAGTAAATACATCACATTATTTACCTTTGAATAAACCTTAAAATTCTTTTTTCCTTTGAAATTGAAATATCAGGTTGTAAATTAATCCAAAATAAGGTACCGTTGGAGATGTTTCGTGCGTACTCGGAGTACTCCAGGGAAATTCACCCGTTCGTCACGGTACCGATTTGATTTCCCTGTATTATTGGGCCCGGGCCGAATCCATCTACTTCATTTACATTGCTACTTTCAAGGCAAGTAAATTATTGTACTTTTGTTCTTGTTTTAAAATCTGTTATTCTAGACTTGAGACGTGCAATGATTCCAGTAATCGTTGCACTAAAATGAATGTGCGTTCTTACTTCCTATATTTTATAATTAACTATGACAATACTCTAAGTTATATGTACTTTAAAATAGCGCAAGCAGCGGATAAAATTATGACCTTTTTGTGTATGTAATATTTGAGGCTAAATTATTTACTGCTAGCTTCTACCCGCGTGGACTAAGTAGATGTAAAATATTTTTTTACGCCTGTAAAAGCACCGGCATGATGACACTGGATGCAAATCCATCCAGTGTTTTTTTTGTGTAATTCTATTAAAAGTATTTTGTTTTTCTCTATAACTCAATTTCCTTGTGTCATGTGGAGATGACACATATATCAGTTTTCCTTCTGGATATTTAGCTATATACTAGTGAAAATCCGATTAAAATCCATTCAGTAGTTTTTACGTGATGCTCAACTAAACAGACATACAGACAAACGTTTTAGATGCTATGGTTTGGGTTCTTTAGCTTCAAAATATTTCTTTATGTATTTTTTTAAATTAAGTTAATTTACAGTCTCAGCCCTTTACTGTTTTATTATATGTATAGCAGAAGATTTTGTTTTAGAACAAATTTTTGAGATATTTCGACATTTTTAAAATTTACTTACAACAAAAGGTCACCACCAATCAATCGTAGTACCCATTCCTTAACTGATTAAAATTAAATTCAACACAAGACCAGTTTCTTTTATATATATATGTATATGGGTTAAGTTACGTAGTTAAATTAGGTCGGGCGCATATAGACTAGTTCTCAAAATAACCACGTCGTCAAAAAGTCTAGGTCTAGATATCAACAAGACTAGGTATCAGGGATGACTAGATCGCTAGATGACTACTTCATAAAAGGACTAAAGGACTAGGTCCCAAAATGACTAGATTACAAATTTATTTTGACATTCGTGTTACTATACGAGCTATTGAAACAATTCGCCTGCTTTCCCTTTTTTTTAAGTGCCAATGCCTATGTTACACAGCATTGTTGGTAACTCAAAAAAATTATACATAAACCAGTCATTTTAGGACCTAGTCTTTACATAATGTAGTCATCTATTAGTAAACCATGATTATAATGACACATAATTCTTATTTATACGAATGCGCTAAATTATTCTTAACAACCTGTACTTAATATTTTTAGTTTCTGTAACTGTTGCTCACATTCAATTAATACATTATTGACTACATTATTGACTATACCTATGCTAAGTTTTTTTAAAATCGGATATCTAAACCCACACTCTCACACATTCGCATACAGACCTACATACATAAAACGCACACAACGTACATATTATACACAATAACTACCACCGTATAAACAGTTTTCATAAACAACTGTAACTTAGTACTAAGAGTAGATCTAAGGAAAGGCGCTGACAGCTGTCGAACAGATTATTCTTGTACAGAGATGTCAGCACACGTTGTCCTTATGAATACCTATTTGTAAATTTGATGTTTTTGTAAACTACCTTATATAAGTGACAATTACTGTATAAATAAATAAATAAATGATTATTATTGTTATCTAGCAATCTAGTCATTCTCATACTTAATATCCTTGACATCTAGTTTTTTTGCTTCCGACCAATTTAAAATGGGCTCATAATTCTACAAATTATGTGTGAACATTTTTTTATACTTATCGCTTATGTAAAATCGCGAAATCTACCATTAGGACTGGAATCTGCCAACAGCCTTTATTTCTAAACTTTGAGTTGTTTATATACCTGTATATAGCTATTTAGTTGCTATTTAGTTTTCTACCTCTTTAATTAAGTACCTATTGGTATTGAGTGTATCGAAACAATTTTCTTTGTTCTTTACCGCCTTGAGTGTTTATTTTGGAGGCAGCGAATTGTCTAAAATCAATAAGTGGGCACTTTTTTAGTTAGCCGTGTGTTGTTGGCCGGCTATGGAATTGCACCTCCCCCCTCCCCTTCCCCTGGGCGTTTTAAAAGACGACCTCTACACCACTTCTAAAAGAATGGACTCGCCAACCCGCATGGCCAGCGTGGCGTTTTGAGGCTTCACATCCCTTATGCACAAGACAATGTGCTTGAGGAGGCTCATATCCAGCAGTGGATAGATGAAGGGCTGGTTACATTGTATATGCAGGGCTAAAGTTATCACTTTTCACTAAGTGTTCAGAAAGTGAAAAATGTTGAGAAGTGAATGTAAATGCATGGAGTCAGAAAATTCTGCCTCCGTTAGATGTAAGTCCGACAGATCGCATGTTACAAAACTTTTGATTAATCCAAAGTACTATCCGAATTCGTATGTAGGACCACAGTATAATAAGGTTGTAGTAAAGGACGTTAGCGCGCTAGAAATCATTGCCTACGCACACCGTTGAAAAAGCAGGTTATCATTCGTTCTATGAATGCATTTGTACGAGTTCTAGTTACAATTTATAAATCATAATTTTTCATAACAAAGAATAAAGCTCGAAATCGACGAAGAATTACATATATATATATATATATATATATATATATATATATATATATGTGTGTGTGTGTGTGTGTATGTATAATACATACCTACTTTTTTGCATAAATTCAAATTTTTTTTTATATTTTTTCTCAACGAGAATCCTTTTGGATTTATTTTCCTTTTAGTCCATATTTTTCCTAATATATGTGTCGTTACTCATGTTCCCTATGTGTGCTTAATGCTAATTTTTTGTCATAAGTATGCCGAGTCCAACCTCATGAAAATCAAAGTTGAAACTGATGAATTATTTTTTTATTTTTATCCACACTGGGCCAAAACCCGTTAGTTAATACTTGAAGAGACCTGTGCGATGTAGTTAGACCTATATACTAATATTGATTTAGATTCCATACTAATTGTTTTCTGTGCTGTGACCTGCACTAGGAATTCTAGATTCTAGCACAGTCGCGGCAACAAATCTAGCCTTGGAGTTGAGCCAAAATTTTAATTAATATGGCATGTACCACTTCAACTTTGCAGAGGGTGGACAGAGGTACGAATGAAACAAAACTGAACAGTTCTAAGGGGTGAATTTATAAATTGATAATTGTTGTCAAGTATTTTAGATAGCTGTTAGGTATCAGCCTAAAACATCCCACTGTAGGGCCCCGTAACGTTAACCAATCTTGTGCACAAGGGATCTATGGCCATAAAACGGTACCGTCACCACGCGAGTTGGAGAATCCACCCTTTTAAAGGTGGTAAGGTGGTGTAGTTCCTCAGGGCTTGTGGTAGCGGTTTTGTTATCCTTCAGTCGCCTTTTAACGACGGGATGAGATGGAGTAGTCCTATTCTAAAACCGGCCTACACCAAAACTGTAATAACTGACTCCAACAAAATTGAGAAATAGTAGCTCAGTGGTACAAAACAAAGAATTCAGTGAGCGGTGATAAATCCTAAAATAGTCGCAGCAATTAAAAGTTGGCGGACTACGAACTCGTAGAGAGGACACACCCGTAATGTAATTAATTGTTTTAAACAACCGTAAAAAGTTTACAGGTGTTTCATGGAAACCTGGTACCTGGTATACAGAGATAGAACTTTTTATGTTCAACACATGCTGCAAAAAGACAATTTAAGTAAGTAACACGAAAACATTCTCCCTTATCGCCAAACCGATGTCTTCCATGCAACCTTTGGGTGGTAAGGAGAACAGATAACAATATCAAATAAATACCTGATGGCAAGTGGCTTACCAGCATATATGCTGTCATATCAGGTATCATCTGATATGCCAGCATATCAGGTAGGTCTTATAAATTCGAAAGCTCAGGTAATCAATTCAAATAATTCAAAAATCATTCGGACCTTATTTTCTATGTACAATTTCAACGTTGGTTATTGATTTATTGTTAAAGTTATAGTAGCTTCCTTTACTGTCATAATATTTGTAGGGGGAAAGTGCACGGTGCATTCCCACAGTCACTGGGCTTACTTGACTGGCCACGTTACCCATTTCTCACAGAAGACTATCTTGAAATGTACTGCATTTCCCACTTTATCGTATTTCGCCAATGTACGTACGTGTTTCGGTAGTAAGTGATATATGCCAGAGTGCATTCCCATCCCATCCTTTCCCTCCCCATTTTTCCAATCCATTTCTTAATCTGCAAATGTACGCAGCGCATCCGTGGGCGTGGACGACAGTCTCCACTTACAATCAGGTGGACTGTATGCTCGTTTGCCGCCTTTTTTCTATAAAAAAAATGACATTCATAAATTATTTATTTATTATATTTGTGTAATTATATGAAATTTAGGCAAGGTTAAATGTAATTATATCAAGTTTAGGCAAGGTTAAAAGTAATTATATCAAGTTTAGGAAAGGTTAAAAGTAATTATATCAACTTTAGGCAAGGTTATATGTAATTATATCAAGTTTAGGCAGTGTTAAACGTAATTATATCAAGTTTAGGCAGGGTTAAATATAATTATATCAAGTTTAGGCAGGGTTAAATGTAATTATATCAAGTTTAGGCGGGGTTAAATGTAATTATATCACGTTTCGGCAAGGTTAAATGTAATCAATTGATGTTCTCTTATTCATTATTCTTTTTGTAGGTATTTGTCGTCGTCAATAAAAATATTTTCTGCAAACTCTGCTCTTTCCTTTACTAATCTAATATTAAAATTAGAAAAAATCCTCCAAGCAAGCAACTTGACCGTAATTATGTTTCTAGAGACTCCTTAAAACAAAAATCTGTAATAATGTGGTCATGAACACCACACCATCTGGGCATAATTAACCGCTCAGTACAAGTTTGTTTGTTGTTCACAACTCGTTAGGGAAGCGATCGGCATATGAAATCGGGACATACAGTTTTGAAGTTCGACTGATAATTTTTTGGTTTGGTATCGTTGTCTCACTGACAATTCCCACTGGTGGGCGCAACGGGGATTGTAGACAAAATTATTATAGTTGTCACCACTGATATCAGTGAGGACAACGGTAATAAGTTTTGTGTTCGAATCTCCGTTATCTCCACTGTAGGTGTAACAAAATACTTCAAAAATAAAAAAAAAACGTTTCATCGATTCTATTCTTCATTGCATGGGATAGGATAGGATGGGATAGGGTAGGATGGACTCTGGTATATCATAGAACTAGAGCGAGACATACGGTTTTCAATATAAAAAGTATCTACATACCGTAAGATTGTTTTTAATCGGACTTGCGTGCACCAGCGATCGAACTTCTCCCGCGTTAACGTAAGCTTAGTGTAGATAAGTAACTAATAATTACGTAAATAGAAGGCACTGCTTTTTTGATTGTGTGAAATGCACGTTCCTGCTTCGAACATACTATGGTATATGTATCATGTTATGTATGTATAGCAGGCCGACCGATTGACGCAGTTGGTAGTGACCTCGCTTGCTGTGATATAAATTTGTTTAATAAAAAAGTAAATGTATCGGGTCTAGGTGTGCGTTTGTGTTTGTCTTTGTATGTCTCTGGACCCACGACACAGGGAATCCTAGTGTAGGCCATTGAGTGTGGCGTTATTTATTTAAAAATATGTAAAAAAAAATCTATTTCTTCGATTTTAATTTGCCGCTCATTCCGGGCGCCATCTATAAACAAGGTTCTCGATCTTGTATATCGATGTAGGGTAATCTATGATGGTCTGTAATGTATGGGTAGATGACGATGTCGCTGTTGATTTGGATAGTTCAATATTGTGAATTTGTCTGTTGTCTGAAACGAAAGGGATTGATATTTGAAGAATAGACTTTAATGTTACAGGTTAATGTTTAATGTCGTTTCTTTTGTTACAGGTAGGATTTTTACTATAGAATACTGTGCTAAAAGGCTAAACCCACCATTATGGTAAATAATTATATGTGAAAGAAACAATAAACGGTTCTTTTGTTACAGAGAAACTCAATATTGTATATTTTATAGTGTCAATTCCCTGAAACACTATTATAAATATATAAGTATATATACATATGTAATTAATTATATATGTATGTGTCACATTACATTATTTTTTTGTGCTTTTTATTTTCTAATTTCTAAACTGCACCTGGTGTGATAGTTGACTGGTAGAGAATTTCATCGCTTTGTAGATATTATTGGGTAATGAAGTTTAAATAAGTAATATGTACTTATATTAAAAATGTAATGTCAAATAATTGTCAAATTACATGTCCGTGTGTCATGCGTCCTGTAAAGTAATTGAACGGCGCGTCTCGTATCGAGTCTGATTTCTGCTCATTTTTCCACATACATATTTCATTATTTAAACAACCATTTTTTTCTTCATATTTTATTATTATAAACATCGTATAAAATGTCATTACTACAGGAAAGAGGTTTTCTTTAGTACAAGAAAAATCTTTTGTAACAGCTATCGGAGGTATCTCAAAACAATTCTTCATTTAGGCCCTTTGACTGTTTTGTTTACTCTTTTTATATATTTCTAGAAGACACGTGACGTCACACATGACGACCCTGTATGTTGGATAATAGGTAAAGACCGCAAAGAGCGATAACATGAACTTCGCCCGGTTTATTCTAGACAATTTAAATAGGTATTCCACTAAATAAGTAGGGATAGAATGTTAGGATCCGTTTTAGTACCTACAGAAACTATTCAACGGACCTATTGAAGTTTATTAGTTTGAACGGATCAATACACCACAAGGCCCTATAGTACAGAAATTATTGGGACGGAGTGAAAGTTTGATATAGTGCACACGGCAAAATAGATAGGTTTGCAGGCAACTGGCCTTGCTCACTACGTAAAACAACACACGCACACATAGATAGCGACGACGTTAACTGATTCCCTGTGTAACATGTGTAACAAAATTTTACTGTCTGTTCTCATGGCTTTCGTAGCTCGGTTGGTTTGGCGTCTAGTCTGTGAACGAACTTATTGCATGCAAACTTATCTATTTTGCCGTGTGTACACGTAGAATAATGCGTGAACAACCCTAAACTTGTATACTAAGGAAAACTGGCGTAGAGTGATTGATTAATCTAATGGGTATTATTAAATTAATCAACGAGATAGACGACGACGATGAGATATGAATGGATAGAATGGATTATTTTTGGTAATGTAACTATCACAGATATAGAGGGATAGATAACGCAAACACTCCGTTGCTGCGTGCCCGAAATTGGCGCTAAGCTCCTACTTCTCGCGCTGCACGTTCAGTTTATTCCGACTCGTTTCCGACTTTCTACACAAAACACAATTATGTCAGATTGCGCTTTAATCAATTGTGAAAATTCGTCAAAAGCAGTGAACTGAGTCAAGAAAGATGTTCATCTCTTGGGTGAGTGGTTCTCCCATCACTAGTAAACCTAATCAAGTAGGCTATAGAAGAGCCTTTTAATTTAATTTATTTTAATTACCCTTAGCAACTAGAGTACATACGGAATCATTGTATTACAACATTATAGTGTCATACTTGTACGTAAGCACCGAAATATGAATTTTTGAGGGCGAGGATGCACGGTGCTATCCAACAGCCGCTGAACGCGCTCGACTGGCCACGTTACCCCTTTCTTACATGTTTCGCTAGTGAGCGAGATGTGAGCCCATTGCCATCCTATCCCTCCCCATTTGCGCAACCCTTTCTCTAAATCCATTCCTATATCTCCAAAAAGGTAGGCAGCGCATCCGGGGGCGTGCCAACGTTTCTCAATTTCGACTAATGTTGGCATGTATCGCGGATGTCTATGGGCGACAGTATTCACTTACCATCAGGTGAACTGTATGCTCGTCTATCGCTTTCGTTCATAAAAAAAAAATACGGCTGCAACTATAATAACAGGTAGTCGAAACAGTTCGCGCCTTTTTGAAAGTATGATTTTAGCGTGCCATATTTCTGGCAACACTGATCACTGGCGGGAAAGTGATATACCGTTTGACAGTTGACTTTTTTGTAATGGCGGCAAATTGAAATTACAAGTTAAAAGTTTTATCTTTTCATATTTTTTAACAATTTTAAAACTGAAGTGAATAAGGAGAAAAATAGATACGTTTTAAATTTTTTCTTCGACAACGGTATGAATGCTTCTAGTGCACGAAAATAGATTTGTAGTGTTTACGGAGAAGATGCTTTATCTAAAACTACTGCAAACTAATACTGCTACTGGTTCAGTCCATTCACGTCCAGTAATTTTGATGTAAATGATGTTCCTCGCTGTGGTCGTCCTATTAAGGTAAATCTTGATGTTATCATTGAAAAAGTTAAAGCAAATCGACACATAAACCGTCATCAAATTGCAAAATAGCTTAGCATTCACTACTCAACAGTTTGGATCACCAGCATAAAATGAATTTTGTAAAAATGCTAGATGTTTGGATACCGCACGTTTTAAATGACATAAACTTGGTGAATAGAATTTACATATGCAAGATGTTGCTAAAACGAAAGGAATTCTATCCATTTCTGACGAGATTGATAACAGGCGATGAGAAGTGGATCACCTACGATAACAATATTCGAAAACTTTCTTGGTCTAAACGAGGTGAGCCATCACAAATAGTCCCAAAGCCAGGCATCCCTCCGAACAAAGTCATGTTATGTGTATGGTGGGACTGGAAAGACATTGTAATACGAGCTCTTGCCACATGGCCAAACGATTAATTCTGATGCATACTGTCAGCAATTAGTAAAATTGAAACAATCACTTGAAGAACATCGTCCAGAATTAATGAATAGAAAAGGTATAGTTTTCCATCACGCCACTGCTCGACCGCATACATCTTTGATGACTAAACAAAAATTGATGGACCTTGGCTGGGAAGTTTTAATGCATCCACCATACAGTTCAGAGATAGCACCTTCGGGTTATCATTTATTTGGCTCTTTACAAAATTCTCTAAATGGAGTAAAATTACATTCAAAAGAAGCCATTTAAGTCAGTTTTTCGCTCAGAAACTCCAAACATTGGGATTGTGGATAATGGCTCAGCGTTGGGATAATGGCTCTGCCAGAAAAGTGCCGATATTTCGTTCAATAAATATTTATGTAATACAAAAAAAGTCTTTATTATTTTCACTATAAAAAGGTCGCGAACTTATCTGACTACCTAATAAAATAGCTAGAGTCTATAGTTTTATTTGTCAGTATATTAATAATTTGATAATAAATTATATTTAATAAAGAAAAGGAAATTTAGTTTCTGTTGTGATCTAATACCCGCTAATATTAAATTCGTTACTATTAATACGTTAAATTCGAAATAAATGTCACACCATAATACTTATAGCGCTCACAGAATCCTCAAGCTAAAGTGGCAACGGGCTGGTCATATTTGCCGCAGGACCGACAACCGTTGGGGTGGGAGGAGTGCTTATAAGACCACGTACCGAGAAACGCTGTATGGGATGCCCTCCAGTTATGTGGAGCGATGACTTGAAGAAGTTGCCGGTATATCTATAAAAGAACGGAAGAACGTGTGTGGTGGCCAGCTTTGGGAGAAGCCTATATCCAGCAGTGGAGAGGGCTAATGGTATGATATGGTATTAAAGTTCATCGCTCACACTGACACCACACAGAACTAGAAGCCGTCCAATTTCGTAAATAAACAGAAAAAGAGAAACTACGAAAAATTGGAGCCAATTTGCGAATTGCACACAGATCAAAGTGAGACTATAACACACAAGGGGTGTTTACGTCAAGCGATCGTTTTTAAAACTTTTTATATAAAAGCATTTTCAGTCTTCAATTGGTTTCATACAATATATTTTTTCATAACTCTATCTACTTTTTATTTATATATTTTATTAGCAATAAAATAATGTTGATTTGTATGCATACATATACTATATTGTCATCAACGATTAAAAATTAGGATCACTGAATTACAACTCTTTTACATTAGAAGTTCTGAAATTGGAACGAAATAACCAAAAAAAAAGTAAGAATTTAAAAAAAAAAAGTTGGTGGTATGCCTCTATAAAACGAAACTAAATTTTTTTGTAAATCCGTTTACACGTTTATCCGGTGGCGCTATCGATGTCTGCTTTTCTTTGATCGTGTGGTGTCCGAGTTTAGAATAGCACTACACCGTCTCTTCCTATTGGTTTATAGTTGGTGTTGTTCCTCAGGACTTGGGGTAGCGACATTGTTATCGATTAGTCTCGTTTTACAACACCCACGGGAAGAGATGCCAATAGGTATTTTTACTCGATATCTCCCTAAAAATATATTCTATATCTTATAGTAAAGTCAAAAGAACACGAAACACCTTCGTATTCTGGAGGCTCTTGAAAGTTCAGTAACGATGACATCGGGTCCAAGTTGGAGTGACAAAAGTATCTCAGTGCCGTTCTTAGCCATCTAAGATTTAAATGTACTAGAAGTGGCAGTAAGAAAGATGGCGGCCATGAAAGTAAATAAAAAATATTTTTCAGGGTTTATTTATACACACACACACATTTTTACATACACAACATATCACATCACAACACATACCAAATACTACACATCAGTCTTGAGTTACAGACTAGCTGGACCTACATCAGTTTGTTTTTTAAAATGGCGATAAGAATAGTTTATATCGATGTAAGTTTTGTTTTAATTGGTTTCGCTGTGGGTTTGTGTTAATGGAATCAATTAATAAACAGCACTGTTACGTCAAAAATATTGTAGTTATTATCTATACTCATATAATAAAGAGGTAAAATCGTGTGTTTGTAGGTATGTTGGGGGTAATCTCTGGAACTACGGAACCGATTTCAAAAATTCTTTCACAAATAGGAAGCTACATTATCCGTGTCTAATATAGGTTATATTTTATTTTGAAATTTTGAGAAAAAAACTTATAAACCGAAGCGAAGCGAGGGCGGGTCGCTAGTTGTAAATAAAGGTAATCCAATAAGTAAATACCTTCTTGATAGTTTTTTGCCGCCAAATGTCATAAATATTGACATTTGACAGTCTGTAAAGACTGACTTGCAAATGCCACTTTTTTAGGGCCGTAATGAGGGCCGTATTGATGGCCGTATTGAGGGAGAGAGGGCATGCTGAAATCCAACAGTCGCTGGGCGCGCTCGACTGGTCACGTTATCCCTCTCTTACAGAAGACTGTACTGCATTTCCCACTTTTATCTCATTACCCTAATGTATGTACGTGTTTCGGTAGTGAGTGAGATGTGCCTGAGCCCATTCCCATCCTATCCCTCTCCATTTTCCTAACGCCTTCTCCAAATCCATTCCTATATCTTCAAAGGTAGGTAGCGCATCCGGGGCCGCACCAACGTTTGTCATTTTGGACTAATGTTGGCATGTACCGCGGATGTCTATGGGTGACAGTATCCACTTACCATCAGGTGGACTGTATGCTCGTCTGCCGCTTTCATCCATAAAAAAAAGACTACATCTCGATATTTTATTTGATCGATGATTTGCAGATATTATGTCGATTTTCTTAACACGATTGATCTAGATTAGTAGGTACTATTAGCGATTCTGCGGTGTAGGTTGACCTTTAGGTTGTCCATTTGTCCTGTAATTCATGTGAAAACTACCCTGATGTCAGTCAAAATTTGCATACAGAAAGGTCCGGCTGTGAATTTACATAGAGGATAAAAGGATACATCACGCCGCGCCAAAAGCGGTAGACAGATGACATTCATTTTGAATGTCAACCAGTGTTTATTTGGAAGAATTAATTTGAAATAAAAAGTTTTCTTTAACCTCTACCTACCATATTGTTTTTTTCTACTACTTTGACATTGGAGAATTTCGCGTTTTTCACGAAGATTTATCTACCAGCGGTGCCTGTAACTTCGTTCGCGTAAACGCATGATTCCCGTGGGAACTTTCTAATCGATCTGGATAAAAAGTACTCCAAATATTAACCATGTACCATAAGTTATAACTATGCCAAGTTTCATTAAAATCCCTCCAGTAAATTTTGCGTGATGCGCTTACAGACAGACAGATAAAAATTCCAAAAATTCGTGACGTTTTGTGTTCTGTATCTCTTTCTGTATTGGGTTCTGTACACTGAAACGATTTTTTTTTTCAATAAATATTGTATGTATAGATTACATGGTTTTTATATATGTATCTATTAACGGTGCCGTATGACGTCAGCTGGCTATAGAATAGCACTTTTACATGGGTATGATACCCATAGGTGACTAAAGGACCATGCCTAGCAGTGGATACTGAAAGAGCTGGTTGCATTGTAAACGGATTTGAAACGCGTACCTATACTTACTTATCTTCAATGGTAATTACTTACGCTTTTTTTTCTTAACTTACCTTATGAAGAAACAACGCAGGTCCACCATCAGAAGCTAGCTTGGACGCTAAGCTGGCCTAAATCTATTTTTAATTTAAAGGTGAATGCCGAGGGCTTACAATATTTCTGACCCTCTACAAAATTCACTGACTTCAATCAATGCCATATATAGATCGATTTGAGAATACACACTAGATATGTTACACAAGCACTCTAGGGCAGGCACGTTACAGTCTAATAGTGTTTCTTATATGTTCAGTAGCTCTTGAATTCTTTGATGATGTGAATCAAAGAATTCGAGATATTATCATATCAGCTTTTTTTCAATTAGCTAAGTAAAGGCAAAGGAATTATATTTCTTACTGGTTTTAAGGTGATTAAGACATGTCTTTCCATAACCACTTTAACATTTACAACTTTATTTCAACCTGTGAATATGATTTTGCAAGGTCGGCGGCGCACCCGCATAAAACCGTGGTGTTGCAGGTGTCCATGGGCGGCGGTAACACCTACCATCACGTGGGACTGCTTGCTCGTTTGCCCTCTTGTCTATAATAAAAAAAAATATATATATATTTTTCTTCTTTATTGTAATATAGTTGGTTTAATTCGAAACTTTTACTCGTCATAGATATTGGCGCTTAAATCCTGTCAGTAGAGCGGCAAGCGCTTTAGAAGCGCTAACACCAACTACGCTCCGCTTCTATTCTAGATCTCTCCTCTATATATCTACAACCATTTCGTCCCAGAGTACAGCGGCCAACTTCCTTGGGGTGAAAGTTTGGCATTGTTGGAAACTAGACCCTTAATTTTGGTTTAATGACCTCCGAGAGGGACGTAAAGGGATGGTTAGGACTGAGAACTCGTGATTATTTTTATACTTACAAGGGTTTCAAAGAAAAGACATAGTTCTAGAATTGATCAAATTAGAGTCAGTCGTGCTCTCTGAAAATGTGAGGTATAGTGGCATAGGTGTGTGGTATACTTATAAAACCTGTTAGATTCGAATTCCAACCCATCCATTATTTTGGTATGGCTTATGTTTAAACAAACAACAAGTAGTCCAATTTTTTTTTTTGAGAAAGAGGCGACTTACAAGCATTGACTCCATCTGATGGTAAGTTTGACGCCCCCGGATGCGCTGCCTACCTTTGCAAATTAAGGAATGGATTGGGAAAATGGATAGGTAGGGATAGCATAAGATGGGATGGGAATGGGCTCTCGTATATCTCACTCATTACCGAAACACGTACGTTACATTAGCGAAATACGATAAAGTAGGAAATGCAGTACATTTCACGGTAGTCTTCCGTGAGAGAGGGGTAACGTGGCCAGTCGAGTGGGCCCAGCGGCTGTGGGAATGCAGCGTGCACTCCCCACACCCCCCCACAATTGCCAACACCGTTATTTTACTTTTTTATCGTATTAAGCTTAAGTGGAAATTGATAACTAAGATAACGGAACTATTTTTATTTAACTCTCTGAAATTGTAACCGTGACTAGCCTTTTTAATTAACTAACATAGCGGGGGCGCGTTGGAATTTTTGCATCCCGCAAACAATAAAGGTAATTGCTTGATTGGTAAAAATATATTACCACGTCTGTACATAATGGATATGTAAGTATTTACTTTAAAGTACAAACAATTATTGTTCACAACACTAAGTAACAAACAAGCGAGGACAAATAATTTGTGTGTACCCAAAGAAAGGATTTTCCGAGAGAACTCTTATTGTATGGCTATTCGTTTTTATAACAAACTACCAAACAAATACAAAGAATTAATTATTCAAAACACATTTATTTAAATGGCTTCTTAATACGTGATATTATAGTGTAAATTAATTTCTCAATGACAAATTGGACATTTTATAGTTATAATTTGTATATTTTATAGTTATAATTTGTACATTTTATAGTTATAATTTGTACATTTTATAGTTATAATTATTTTATATGACAATTATAATTACTTGACACTGTAACTATCTTTATGACATTGTGACATAATTATTCTTTATAATTTTTAGTGTAGTGTAATTAGTTGTACGAAGTTATTGAAGTTACACAACTTCAATAACTTCGTAATCTTCTAATATATAAAAAATAATGTTTGTTTCTTCTATATGTTCCTAAATCATTCATCCGATTTCGATGAAATTTTGGTGAGTTGTTGTGCGCGCGCCCGTGAAGGTTTCTGACAAAAAAAAATCTAACGCGTGCCGGGCACAGCTAGTAAGTAATAACTAAAGATTATCATAGTGGAACTTATTGTATTTATTTAAGATCTTTGTATTTATGTACCTATTCATTACAAATAAATTATACTATTATAAGTAATTATACACATAATTTATCTTTTATCACACGTAGATAATAATTCATACTTACAGTACAATACTTCAATACTCCCATCCCATCCTATCCTATCCCTCCCCATTTTCCCAACCTATTTTACAAATCCATTCCCATATATAAAACTTACTAAATAATGAAACCCCCTTCCGACTGGCGTGGCGCTTGCAACGGTATTTTGAATATTTTAGATCTAGCGCCTTTTTCTGGTTTTTCTTAAAAGTTTAAATTTATATGTCTATGCAAAACAATGAAAAATATACTAAATTACTTTTTTTTATTATACCAGGCTACTCAGAGAGTTCCCGAACAAAGAGATTTTATCTATGGAACACCGGCTGGTTGGTTTAGGTGTGAATTAAAATTACGACTGTGATTTTTTTTTATTTCCCAAAATTAAATCCCAACTAATAGCGAAGCAGAAGACGCGCTCAGTACGTTCAAGGAGGGGAGGTTGTGAAAGAGGTACTTGAGGAAAAGTGGAAAAGTGAGGAAAAATTGGTGCATGTGCATGAAATGCATGTGCAGATATAGATGCAAGTGGAGAGTACTTTGAAAATATTATAAAAAAAGTGGAACCCGTAGAACATTCTTTTTTCTTTTTCGCCAAACTTTTTGAGTTCCCCGCGTAATGACGATAAAATTTACAAAAAATATTTACTGAATTTTTTTATAAAGTAGACGACGCAACCCGTTAACTTTTTTGTATTAAAAAAGAACATTAACCTCAACATGTCGTCGGAAAAATTATTTCACAAAAAATCACGTAATAAAAATTCACATAATCGTACATTGATATTATATAAAACCCTGTCGCAAGACAAACAATCAGTAGAGGACCTTAGCGTTAGTTCAAAAAAATAGTAAACGCGTCTTAGAAACGGAATCTACAAATTAGGGTTGTGCGTTTTTTGTAAATTTTTATTTATGTGAATTTTAAGCGAGTTAAAAATATCAAATGACAACACTGCGAGAAAACCCATTTAAAGAAGTCTAATAAGGAAACCAGCATACCCGAAAATTAAAAAAAAACTGAAATATGCGTGGATCGAGGCACAGAAGAAAGGTGGCTTATATAACTTAAATAAATCGTTTATAAATAAATCGTTTATTTTGTTAATAACTATTGTACACATATTCAATGAAGCCCTGTCGCCCACACTAGGACAATCAGTATCGTGGTAGCCAGTTACCACTCACAGACAAGTCTTAACAGCTATAGTAAATTAGCAAACATTCTATAGATAATAACACCGTAGTACAGAATATTAGTTAGTACACTGAAATAACGCAAAATATGCTGAAAAATATCTCGAGTAGAATCAATGTACAATTCTGGAATATAATTTATTCGTTGAGTAATCTTAGTAGTCTGAGTAATGAGCACTATGAACGTTTTAGACAGGGCAACAAAACCATACATGTATGTAACTTTGATTTATTCCTTTAAACAATTTTAATTTTCGCTAGAACAGTTTTATATATTATGTCAGCTGATGGCCAGAACTACGCAGGAATTTTATACATTGACTAGCTGTGCCCGCAGCTTCGTACGCGTGGAATTTCAGTGTTTAAAATCTAAATTGGTATATCTTTTCTTCCCGTTACATGTAAGCAGTGCATAATCACACATAAGTGTGCGTGAATTGCATTATAACCATAATTTACACACTGGTTTTTATCTGTATTATGACCATACCATCTGCTGTTTCCTCATGAATACATAAAATATATTAATTCTGTCCGCACCCCATGCTTCCTGGTATGAATTTTTATGACCAGTGATTATGAAATGAACGGAACGTTCTATGGTATATGAATGTAATTGTAATTGTTAATGGCATGTAGCATTTTTAGAGAGATTTCGTACAAGTCCACCTATACGCGAGTTCACGTTTGAATTTCAGAAAGTTTTTTTCCTATATACTAATAGCGGAATTAGTACAAATCAAATCAAATAATTTATTTTACAAAAACGTAGGTTACAATTAATTGTTACAAGTGTTAATTGTTAATTACAAACATGATCCATTATGTTCTGCGCCAACATTGTGGTATTGTTGAGTTTCATTCTTAAGAAACAATTCGAAGCATGTCTCAACAATATCTAGTCCAGTCTAAATAAGTAAGTAAGTCAAGTAAATTCAAGTAGTAATAAGTTAGTAAGTAATAAGCATATACTAAACATTGACTGGGTGTCGCCTGATATTAGAATAGCAACACCCCATCTCTTCCCATGGGTGTCATAAAAGGCGATAACAAAGCCGCTACAACACGCCTTGAGGAACTACACCACTTCTAAAAGAGTGGACTTTTCAACCCTCTCGGTCAGCGTACCATTTTAAGATAACATTATAACATCGACAAGACGATGCACACAAGGAGACTTATGTCCCAGCAGTAGATGAAAAAATTGTAGATTATCTCTAAACTGATTTAGTAACTTTAAGCATATGAAGACGTGGGTAAACGCTAAATAAATATTTCATAAAAATAGTCCCTCTGTGCTCTTTATTTAAATGTATGTAGGTGGTAAATAAAATTATACAGTGGCTCAAAATTGCCATTCACACAAAATTATAATATACAGAAACGATACCTGAAAGTTAGGCTGGGGTGTATTTACATAATTTTAACAGTTGAATGGAACTCCTGACTAGCACAGAGGTTAAAATATACGCGGCAAAATTAAAGGTTGATGTTAATCTGAAAATTATATTTATGTAATACAATTTTATATATTCGACGGGGTTTAAACGTGTTTGGTTAACTAATTTATTTTACGAGACCCTTCATTTTTTTATTTATTTTGCATCACATATCACAAAGTAAGATATAATATTATATCTAAATAATATTGTACAATTTAATCAAGTATCCAAAACGATTTAATCTAATTATTGACATCTCAGTGAAGTTACGACAACATGATTGACTTTTAACATGAAATTTAATTATAAATAAGTCGAAAAATAAAACAAAATAAAATGAGTGAAAACAACGCAAGTAGAGACCTAATTTTGACTATCTGTAGTCAAAGCAAAGACTCGATCAGCATTTTGATTAAGTTTCTCCAACCACGATCATGACCTGACTGGAGATTTCCTAACTCGAGCACACCACAGATTCGCCTTTTTTTAATTTTCAGAATGTGTATGTGAATATTCATATTAAGTTCTTACGATAAATTCCCGATTTTTCCTATATTAATTCCGTAACGGTATTTAAAAATAAAATAAAAGGAGAGACTCACAGTGGCGTGTATTCCACATAAAAAAATAAGCATAGCTTTTCATTCAACTACTACTTATCTACGCTAATGTCAGCTGAATAAAAAAACATTTTGTTCTTAAATAAATCAAAATAAAGTACAAGTATTTAAAAAAAATTAAATCAAGAGCTGTGGACACAAACGATATGTTGTTTTATCATCAAGCTCTATAACTAACCATAAACATCTTTTAAATATGTTATCTATTTTTTATTTGTTTAACATTGTTTTAAGATAAACATCAAGGATGTTTGTCCAAATATCTTTTTCTAAAACACGAAAAACAGCAAAATCTATCTTTAGACCAAGGCGTCTCATGTGTGTTTTTCTGATTGTAATCAACCTGTACAAAGTTCCACGTTGTGGCAAAGATTTTTAGGTCACACGAATTAACATAACATTTTGTATTCCCAGATGTCAACCCTGACTCCTCTGTATATTATTACAAAGTAGAAATGTCGCCTCAAATTTGTTGAGATATTTCGTTCACGCTGTGATTCTTATACAAAGTTTTAGAGAAGTATTAAAGAAATGTACCTATTTCAGAGATCACGAATTACGACTTTCCAAAATTTCTCTACGATTTGATTAAAGTTTTCAAAAATATCAACACCACAGTTTATATGGTGTTAATACAAGATTTGGAGACAAATTTATTAACATTTTGTTTACTGGCCACGAGACGACAAGCGCACTCGAGTGGTCGACTGATCAAAATAAAAATTGCTCCAAAAACGTTATAAGTATACATATATCTCGCCAGTCTGTAGATATACATAAAAGAGAAGAGAGGAATATTGTGTGAGGTGCCGGGCCTTTAGAGTCCCATGTTCAAAACAGTGGAAAGATATAAGCTGATGGTATGGTATGGTAACTAGAGAATCTGTGACTTATTAATTAAATTTAGGATTGAGAACTGAGGAGAGTGTAGTAGCTATATGCTCCTTTCAAAATCTGAAACAAACAATAGTTATGAAATAATTTAATCAATTTAGATTTTTAGATTTGTGTTATGGAATCAAAGAAGAAGGAAAAAGAAAAAGACTGCAGAAATTAACGTAAAAGGAAAAGAAAAATATTTAACAGATAAACCACACTACAAGATTTTCAATTTGAAGACACTATTATTACACAATCAGTACCAATTGTTCCAAATTCTTTTGCAGCTCGTTACTAAGTATATGAACAAATATATGGCATCAACTGCAAGATCAAAGTTGTGGTACAATCTTATTTTTTCCATTAAGGGCATCGTATATAGACATTTGTCCCCTTTCTGAAGTTATTTTATATGAAAAGTAGGTGGCAGTATACAGATCCCTGGTTATAAGTGGATAATGTCGTCGATGGTCATCCAATATACATGCCGACATCAATCCAGAATGACAAACGTTGACACGCCCCCGAATAGGCGGCCGACTTTTGGACATTTAGGAATGTCTCTGTTATCTAGGAAGTTCTTCACACCAGTTTGGTTCAGTATTTACTTACATTTATGAAAGTAGGCACAGTAAGGTTTGTGAAAGGCCCAGCAGTGAACACGATGACCCTTTTGAACTGTTCCATCAGAATGTGAAGTTCTTGTCGTTGGGAGATGATATCAACCCAGTTGGCTTCATAGGGACCAATGGAGAGTTCTTGACTCTTAAAACAAAGTCATTAAAGTGTCCTAGAAATTTAGTTGCCGAAACAGATTTAATGCTAGTTAAATTACGGAGGTGTCAGCAATCTTATCTTATCCAATATGAAACTATCTATGTAGCAAAGTCTATGCAGAAAGAACCAGATGATTAAGCAGGTATTTTGTTTTATAAACTACTATACTTATACTTTCCCGTCACATCTTCCATTACCACCAAGTTGATGATAATTGGAAAACTTATTCTTCTTAAATATAAACTTAGTAGTCAAACTGGGGTTCGACAACCTAATAAAATCCAAGTCATGTTATGAAAGGCCACTAACTTTCTTCTCTTCACCCTAGAATGCCCATATAATTTTCCGAATAATTCTAAGTGCAGCTTCTTAGACGTAAAATTCATACAACACTAAAACCATATCAATTGATTAAAACCATTTAGGTACATAAGATGCTTACCACATACAGTACTTCATTGCTATGCCAACAATAGACAAACAGTTGAGCTACTCCAAAAATAAGATATTCTGTGAATAGGAAACGTTGCATCGGATTTGTTTCTATCTGAAATAATAATTTATATTTTTATCAAAGTTATAGATAAAACATTTGGCTAGATTTCATTACTAGATTTCGCTTCTTTATTTTGATCAAGTACATTAAGGGTTCCAAGATAATCCCTTGAGGGATACCGAATCAAAGTTGTTCGGGGCCATCTAGCATAACTGCTATAGATCCTACCTATATACGAGTTAGAAAGAAGATATTGAGTCAAAATTTTATAGAACAAAATACAAGAAAAGAATATTGTCTGAAATTACCACATTTGTAATTTCAACAAAATCACATTGTAAAAGGCATGTTAGATGTTGACGATGATATGATCTAACTTGGCTTATTTTAAATCAAATCGTAAAAGCTTGTTAGAAATCGATAGCAATTGGAAATAACTTACAGTAATTTGATAGGCTGTAACGCAAAGCATTATAGAGCAGACGATCATATAGAAAAGCATGATCGGAGACAGGCAAGAATCAAATAGTCGGGCATATCTGCAACAACAACAAGACAAATAAAACAAGTGTTTAACACCGTGTCATGTTCAGGTACTTGAAGACAAGTTGCACTAATTTTTGAAATCAATGGAATTTTGAATCTTTCCCAAGAGAAACCCAAGCTTTTGAACATAAACATGCAACATAGCTACTATAGATATAATTTAGAGAGAATAATTCCGTTTTAATCCACGTGATTAGAACGTTAAGCTTCACAGGTGTGTGCTTGGTCTGTCGCATTTTCTTAAGATACTTAAACAACTCTGTCTGTCTACTATGGGCCATGAAGCCTTAAACTAATTATTTGGTTACGTTTACGACTATGCGAATTGTCAAAGTAAATTTAAACATGTCCGTCGTCATCTCCTTTGTTAAAGTTAGTACCACAAAGTATACAACAAACAGTAGCAGAGATTATTTTTTGTTTAATAATAATAACAATAATAAATACTCTTCATTGGATACAATTGGTTATTACATGTGCACAAATAATAAATGACAGAATACAATAGGCGACCTTATCGCTAGGGCGATTTCTTCCAGGCAAATAGGTTTATTTTATTTAAAGAAGGCGGCGGACGAGCTGACAGTCCACCTGATGGTAAATGGTTACTGTCGTCCATGAACATTTGCGATACATGCCTACGCCAGTCCACGTTGGCACTTCTCCGGATGCTCTGCCTACCTTTGAAGATTTACCGCCGCCCATGGACACCTGCAACACCAGGGGGTATGCGGGCGCGCCGCTGATCTTGCAAAATCCTATTCACAGCTCTCTTGAAGAACCCCATATCGTAGCTTAATGGAAAGACCTCTTGACCTCTCAATGAAAAGAAAGAGTTCGTTCCACAGCCTACTGGTTACAATGAGAAATGAAAACCACGTGCCGGGAAACATAGATACGTAGCCAGTAGGGGGACGCCCACCTGCCAAGTGGGCTGATGATTTGAAGGAAGTCTCCGGTAGCGGCTGGATGAGAAGAACTGTCGTCGGGAGAGACATATATCCTGAAATGGAGAGACACACAGGCTGATAGTATGGTTTGGTAACGTATTATTGCCAAAGTCAAGTCATCCCCAAGTTAAGTTGCTGTTTATTTTATGTATCCAGTTAATACGGCAGCAGACCTCTCGTTGCGTCGGTCGTAAAGTAAACGGAGGGCTATAAATCTGCTCCTTTCACTTTCTCAGACTGAAATTATTAATTCTAAAATGTGTCCGCTGATAGCATAATTTTCTTTTGTTTCATTAGATTAAGCTGTCACGGAGAAATATATATGAAATTTAATTAAAAATGAAAGTAACTGGGACCAGTATTCATTTAGCCAAATCATGCTCTGTTGATAGCTTACATATAAGGCTCATTTCCCCAAGGAGAGTTTCTGGAACGCGTGTAGGCGAGAAAATCGCTTAGGAAAATGCTTGCCTGATATAAACAATTGTTATTATCGAGTTTTTATCATCATGTGAACAGTTTCAATCGGGAATCGTATGAAATTCGGTCGAATACGATAATCGTATACAATAATCTCGCCCGAACCATTCGAGAAAGTGGTAATGTGTGTATAATTAAGTGAGTCTTTAGGATCAAACCGTTCCATTTTTTTTTATAGACTAGTGGGCGGACGAGCAAGCGGTCCCACGTGATGGTAAGTGTTACCGCCGCCCATGGACACCTGCAACACCAGGGGATATGCGTTCGCGCCGCCGACCTTGCAAAATAAGTATAAGTTGTGCTCATTATGCTATAGCCACTCAAGGAGATTATGTACAGACGTAAATATGTACTCTATGTAGTTTTTATTTGCATATCTATATACCTAAATAAAAATTAAATGCTATTCGTTAGTAAGCGCATCACTTGAGAACGGCTGCACTGATTTGGCTATTTTTTTTTAAATGTTCATAATGGTCCGAATAAGGTTTTAAGAGAAAGAAAAATTGGAAAAGTTGTACGGAAAATTGGATAATTCGGGAAAAACTGAAAGTGCTTTTTTATATGGGATTTTTGTATGAACTTATTGAAATTATTGTATTATTAAAATTTGGACAGGACAACGTCTGTCGGGTCAGCTAGTGTGGAATATTATATGAACAAGATGATGATATGACGTTTGCTATTTCTGTCGTGTAATTTTTCATTTTGAGTTCTTCTAATTTATCTCAAAAATTACGACTCTAATTCGAAATTTGCAGAGATCATGCATCTTTACTAAAGCCCTGGTCACGTGAGCAGGTTTCATGTAACGGCCAATCGTGCGTTTGCAAAAATACAACTTCATTTACAGCTTATTATCAATCTATTCAATAAGCGGTTAAAAAGCGCCAACCGTAAATATATCGTTGAAGAACAACTTATTCATTCAATTAAAACAACGAATGTGAACTTTAAAATCAACTTAATAAATCGTTTACCAACACAAATGAAGTTAATAATCGTGCGAACGCTCATTTAGCCAATTCTTTGACTAGGCAGCAGGGCGCGCGACTGGCCGACGCCGTGTGAACATATTAAAGCGACTTTACACACATCTTTTTGTGTTGTCAGTCGCATCGGTTCAGTAGTTTAGAATGTAATATAACGATGATAATTTCATCTACTGCATGATGACAATTTAGTGACTAATGATGAATGTAATAGTAAATATATGAATGTAAAATTTTTTGCACGCCTATTAAAAGAAGAACATAATGGGATGATATAATACCATTTTTTGTTACATGTTTTTGCGTAATAAATTATTATTATTAAAAAAATAAGAATTTACAGAAGTGTCACGCACACACTTATGTGTATTTTTTTTTATTATTACCAAATTTACAAAGAATAAGTATAAAGCTAACATAATTGTATCTAATAAACCATACAGATATTGTTTAAGATACGAGTACTGCCGAAATCAGTAGTCGAGATATTAAAAACCTACCGGTGAGCAGTGAACAAATTATAATTTGGACAAGAAATATCTCTTAATTTATATTTTAAATTATTTTCGCTGATATCTGTTTTAAATTTAAGATCTAATTCATTTATTAACCTGCAAACAGAGTAAGTGTTTGTGTGTCTCCGCATGTGTGAATATGTGTTGGTGTATGTGTGTAAAATTTAACGATTAATCACGAACAGGGTGATAAAAAAATATCGTTTTGCTAAGAAACCAAAATGTAAACAATGTTGTTTAATGTAAATAGAACTGAAAAATAATTATTTCCGAAGAATGGAAGTGGAAACACATTCGTAACTTTATATCAAGTAAGTTTACGAACGTTCGCGAAAGTCATAAACAACACCAAAGGTATTTATCGTGCCGACGTACGTTTCTAAGTTAACTGTGCAAGTTAAATTGACTTTTCGATTGTTAATTTGGAAATTTTCACGCACTCTCTCACATGTAGATGGAATTTGAAAATAAATACGGAGACACGTCTGCGGATACTTGAGATACTTTGTTTGGGAGAAATAATTAAATGGGCAGTAAAAAATACTGAATAGGCAGTAAATCGACGGCAGCAAATATAAAGGTGGGTTAGGTTTAGGGTCTCGGGTGAGTACAAATAAATATAGCCCCGCCTCTGTCAACTTTGTGTTATTATTCTCAGTATTTTAAAATTATTCCAAAAATAGTTATTGATCGTGATTATCATTGAATATCTTTTGTTTCTCATTCAATTACAAGTATTTGTTTAATTTGTAAAACAGAACGCACTATATTGAAATAAAAATCGATGGCACAAAATGGAATTGAGTTTTTGCTACTTTTCTGCGTTTTGGCAAAAAATGTTTATCTTAACAAATGCTATCCAACAACATTATATCCCTTATATATACCAGATACCATCAGATTGTGTCTCTTCTTTGTGGAATAAAGGCCTCTCTCAATAACCGCCTCCACATACGCTATACCTATATATTTCTTGGGATTTTTCGAGAAATTATTACTGTCGTAATTATGTCACTAATTGATTTGGTTCATTTACGAATCCAAACTATGGATAGATATGAATATGGATCCAAACTATTTTTGTGCAGAATCTCATTTCAATCCGTCATAAGTTTTCATTTCAGTTTTATTTATATTCCATGTTTTAATCGTCTTTTAATATGATTATAAAAAGATGTGTAGACATACGACTTAAACGCCACGTCGATTTGCCCACATCTCGAATTCTGTATCTAAGAGAGTTACGAGTAGCATAGGCAACGGTTAACCACTTATTATCAAATATATTGTCTACTTCTCAGCCATCTATTAAGAAAGAAATGTACTTACTTCACCAACTCCCTATGTCTTCTCTGACACTCCTTCAATCTCTCAATCGCTACACCTCCGTCCACCAGCGATTCTGTACTCCCAAATATCTTTCCACAGTCCCTTCTCAGCAGTTCCAATTCTCCTCTAATAAAGACCATTATTCCCATAGCGTTCGTATCAAAAGACGTTATCCAGCCTCCACCATAAACTGCGCCATAAGTTTGTAATGCTGATGCAAATAAATATCCAGGCATTTTGTTCTTATTAAAAGGTACCCAGGAGCTAACGACTTGCATGTAGGCTTCTGTACCATTTATAACTTTCTCTCTGTAGGTTGGTGAGCAGAAGTATTTAAAGACAGGTTGAAAGGTCACTATGATGACTGTGGTATACATCAAACACCAGTACAAGTAAGTTATCTTTCGGCAGTACTTGGTATAGGCGTTGATGATATTGTGGTTGATGATGTCATTGGTTTTCCTGCAAGCCTTATCAGCCTCAGTGACGTACTCAATTATGCTCTTCCAGTGTTCTTGCCAGTAGAGGAAAGTAGTGACCTTACAGACACTGACGCTTGCTAACATGGTAATTTTCAAATTATTTAAGAGAAGCATCAGATTAGTCTTAACAAACCAGATGTCGGCGTACTCTGTAACTGTAAAAGCAGTCACACAGAAATGCATGATTAGGTAGAAATACTTTTTTAAGGTATTTTTTGGGAGCAGTAGCCCCCAAAATTCTAGAGCTTTAACATTAGGGCCCATTAAAGGTCTTCCTGGATTTTCCAGTTTGTTCAAAAGGTTTTGAATCATTACGATGATTGTCGGTTGTTCTATAAATCAGAATTGAAATGCCGCAATGAAAGAAAATGCGGTGAAATTAATGGAAGTTGTAGAGGGTGTCGAAATAAAGGTAATTACTAGCTCAATTATATCTGGTGATGTGAACATTCAGTTCAATACCAAATATTTTGTCGATGAATTAAATACTTATGTGTGCAGCATACGGATGTGTAGTTATCATTATTTTTAATTATTATTATATTTTCGTTATTATTGTCTAAGATACGAATTGTTTTAATGACTCGAAATAAAATTGTTTGTTATTTATTATTATTATTATAACGTACCATTTCAAGGCACAGAAATCCCCTTACTAGTCACTGGGTGGTTTCGGGCCCAGTGTGGATTGGTGGATCTCAAATCTCGAGAATACTGGCTTCCTCACGATGTCAATCAAGCTAGTGATTATTTTTTGAAATCCTTACTTTTCTAAAAAGTCTGTACCTAGTAGAGGACGAGGATTTCAACTCACAACCTCTCGAATGAGAGTCGAGATCCCAATATCTTATTGTTCATATTTAAAATCAGATGTTTCTATTGAAAAATAATCTCAAAGAGCGCAATAAGGAAGTGCGGTCCGTCCGCATTTCCTCGATACGGAGGTGTTGCGTTCTGTTTGGTCCAAAAATCATTTTATACCGCGAACTCGTAGGCGGTGGAACGAATTGCCTCAAGAGGTCTTTCTATTAAGCTACGATATGGGGTTCTTCAAGAAAGCTGTGAATAGGATTTTGCAAGGTCGGCGGCGCAACCGCATACCCCCTGGTGTTACAGGTGTCCATGGGCGGCGGTAACACTTATCATCACGCGGGACCGCTTTCTCGTCCGCCCACTTCCATATAAAAAAAAATCAAGTTAGACTATCCAAATAAAGCCAATAACTTCATAGCAACAATAAGAACCCTTTGCTCAAATAATGTAAGAAATATATTTTTTATCGATACATGACCAACACTAGTAATTAAATCTGTATCATAATAATGTGACATTATTACACGAATAATGTCTGTATTTCTCAGGCGTCACGAAGTTAAGGGTCTTGCCACCTTGTGTGTAATTAGCGGTAATGAAGACCTTTCTAAAACTAATATTTTACCGCTGGTACGCTTGTTTTTTTGAAAAACAAGAAGGGGTCGCCATTTTCCGTATGTTTTAGAAAAAATTGTATAGACATTTACGAGTCCTATATGTCCTATAGTTTGTATGTCAAATTCTATTCTCTACCTACTCCCGATAGTTTGTCTATATATAGACGTCAAATCTGTTTGATTTTTTTTGAAAAGTTTATTTTGTCATAAATTTTAAAACTATTGAACCGACTAAGTTTTAAAAATTTCAGTTTGCCATACGCCTGCCTCTGTCTCTCCCACTGCTGGATATAGGCTTCTACCAAGGCTCGCCACCACATCCAACCACCACCGATCAACTTATTTAAGTCGTCGGCCCAGGTCGGAGGGCGTCGCACACTACGCTTCCCGGTACGCTTTAAAAGTTTAAACCAATCTCAATTTTTAGAGCTATCAATCAAACTATCTATCAACCTATCTTTGGAGAATGGAGTTGGAGAAAGGGCTGGGAGAATGGGGAATAGAAAATACGACGGAACGAGGAGTCTTCGTTATCCCATTACACCTTCCAATCTTCCTTAAGGAGGATGGGGTAGCTAGGGGTAGCATGGGGTAGATATCTATGGGTAACATTTTCTACTTACCACCAGGTAGACTGGAGCTTCTCAGAGGGGCGGCCCCTTCGGGAGCCTCTGGTTTACCTGGCCCCCCTAAGGCTGTCGAAATGTCCCAAGGGGGCGAAGGAAATTTTGAGTGTACATTTACCTCTGCATCTTTCCCTTCAATCATTCCCATAGTATAGTCAAAGGGCAATGAGTATATATTTTCTGAAAGGGTAGGCCAAATTTATGTTGGAAATCTTTGTTGTATAATAATAAAATTACTGCACATACTTCACGCCACGCATGTATCAGGACTTTTGAGCCTCATAAGCAATCTTCAACAGGCAGGTTGTTTTCAGAGGATTTGTAATTAGTTGTTTGTTATTAAAATTTTGTTTCAGAATCGTGAAACGTTCCGAAACACTAGAACTTTCGAGAAACGTGTTTCATACAGAAGTTTTTCACCAATACTGAATTGTATTGACGTTCTCTTCCATTTGGTGACCAATCGGCGCAGTTGGTAGTGATATTGCTTGCTGTGTAAATGGTCCCGCATTCGATTCCCGGTCGGATATTCATTTGTTTAAAGACAAATGTTTGTTCGGTTCTTGGTGTCTTTCTGTGTCTCTGGGCCCACGACGCAGGGAATACTAGTGTGGGCCATTGAGTGGGGGGTTATTTATTTATCACTATATCTAGGCTTATATATTTATCTATCTATATTTGAGGGGGAGAGTGCACACTGCAATCCAACAGTTGCTGGGCGCGCTCGACTGGCCACGTTACTCCTCTCTCACAGAAGACTACCTTGAAATGTACTGCATTTCCCACTTTATTTTATTTCCCTAATGTACGTACGTGTTTCGGTAGTGAGTGAGATGTGCCAGAGCCCATTCCCATCCTATCCCTCCTCATTTCCCCAACCCTTTCTCAAAATCCATTCCCATATCTCTAAAGGTGGACAGCGCATCCAGGGGCGTGCCAACGTTTGTCATTTTGGACTATTGGCGTGTATCGCGGATGTCTATGGGCGACAGTATCCACTTACCATCAGGTGGACTGTATGCTCGTCTGCCGCCTTCGTACATAAAAAAAGGCATTCACCGCCTTAAATGTTATCAAATTATTATTTACCTACAAATTTTCACTTTCTGAATAATTTACCATTTACCATATCACTCATTCAACTCTGCTATTAACAAAACATTCTGTTAATTTTTATAAGTATGTTATTGTTAATATTGAAAATTTTGTACTTGTCGAAGTTGACTAAAACAATTGCCAACGAAGGCTTCTTCAGCAAGAAAGCTACGATTAAATTTAAAATTTAAATACCATACCGTACCACAAATCGGTTTAAAAGATTATGATAAGGAAAGAAATCTTTAACGATTTGGATCAAAGTTAAACCAATGGCTGGATTTAAGTTGCAATTTAAAAAATATTGTTATTGTATTCGATTTTTAATAATATGTACTGTCATTGTTTTATAACGTCAATGTTTCCAATTTTAATTTCGATGGCGAGCCTTTGAAGAGGCCTATATCCGACAGTGGAAAGATATAAGGCTAATGACTACTAACCGGCAGGATACACCGGTGGAAAATATTGAAATATAAAACTTATGATAAGCTGTTTCTCAGCCTACCTATCTGCTTACCGAATACGCATTTTGGATCATAAAATTTTCTTTTACGCATCGTTAAACCAAGAACAAAGGGAACCTGATACGGTACCCATTTGTCCATACAGCATGATCGATGTTGACATATTGATGGCATAATGCCTGACACATTTATACCGGTCAACCCTTTTCATAACTCACTGGATCAAGGACACACGATTTCGGGAATGGCTTTGGGATATGTGTCAAGGAAATGGCGCTTTGAAACAGATTAAGATAAACAATACAGATAAAGGTATCCGGGGGCGTACCAACGTTTGTCATTTTGGACTAACGTTGTCATGTATCGCGGATGCCTATGGGCGAGAGTAACGACTTACTAACAGGTGGACTGTATGCTCGTCGGCAGTCTTCGTCCATAAAAAAAGATTTATTTTCTTTACGTTTACTTAATCGTTACTATTACAAGGGAACGAGGTACAAATCACAAAAAAAAATCTTCCTTGATTAAGGCTTGTGCCTGGCGAGGATCATAATTACTAGTATTTTTTTTCAAATGATTGGATAATTTATTAAATCAATAATAACTCAATGAAAATAAAATACTTAAATCTAAAAACTAATCTAAATTTATTTGTAAAATAACTTAATAGTATTTTAAACTTAATTAAAGACCTACGATATTTTTCATATTTATAGGTATAAATATGAAAAATATCGTAGGTCTTTATTGTATAATTGTATTGTAGGTCTTTATTGTAGGTCTTTATTTTGTACATGCCAGTACAAAATGCCAGTATTTATGTACAAATTTGCCAGTTTATTGTTATAATAATTTTGTGCAAATTTGGTCCCAAGGTACCCAGCATGCTGGCGGCATTACCTCACTAGATTTATACTAAATAATAATTATATACTATAATATAAATATAATTTCATATTTGTTACGGCCTAAATAGATCCCGCGCGCCTTGGAATTCTATGGCGAGCTCTGTGTACAAATTAGTGTTAACCTTTTCTTTATAATCTATGGTAAAAAAATATACATTACAAGCGATTTAAAAACAACATCCGTGTTTTCTTTTTTTTATTTCAAGAAGTCCTAAAAATTAGTAAAATAATATGGAAAGTAAGCCGTAACATGTAGTAAATGTTACGTACAATATTAATTGATAAATAAATAACTACATTTGAATATAAGATAAAATGGGAATGCATTACATATAAGGGTAGCCTTCTATGAGAGAGGGGTAACGTGACCAGTCGAGTGCGTCCAGCGGCTCTGGGTGAGAATGCATCTATCACGCTACCACTGGTAATTTTTGACTGATGTTGACATGTATCACAGATGTTCATAGGCGACAGTATCGCGCTAGCCGGATTGCCGGCACATCTTTTGCGTCGTGTCCAGGCGCAATATTTCTATGCAAAAGTCCCTTATACTTCGAGGAAACTTTCTCCTTTAACATCCTTTGCACTAACAAAATTAAAAAAAAATACTGTAATACGCCGTTCTGACAGCACATTCAAGAATCAGTCGCGCATACATGGTAAGTGTTATGTAGATGCAAATGTTACGGTCAACACGTCTGCTTACTTCAGAATCGACGTAACCACCTCGTATAACATTCGAAAATCATTTTTTGGTAGGAATCGTAGGGTTTATTTTTGTCTGAAAGGATTTCAATGTTGAGATGGTATGCATGACTATTTGAAATTGAACTTTAAGTATCAGTCGTAGGGTCGATATTTGTTTCAAAGTGTTGCCGAGTTGTGACGTTCTAGTGAATTGTGTTGGATGTATGCCAGTTGACTAAACTCTGTAACTAAGCCACATTTTAATCTAAATTATTTCAGCACTGGGATGATTTTATTTGCCAGTTTATTGTGTGGAAACACTTGGACGCTGGATGGGACTGATTCATTTAGTTACGTTTATGAGAAACGTATGTTGTGTGCGAAATTAGACGTTTTTGTTCTAAATTATGTGTAATCTACGTTGTTGACTTCAACACCAGCTGACATCCCAATGCAGGACATAGGGCTCCTCTAGTAACAGGCATCTGGGGTCCCCACTAGGACGTTTCTGGCAATAATCCACTACCGTGCGGATTGGTCTACACGATCCATTTTTTTTTAAATTCTTGAGCATGCGGGTTTCCTTACGATGTTTTCTAGTGTTATTGTTAAATATATCGGCTCGCAGCCGATCAACTGCAATTAGCTGAGTTGACATGCATTCGCATGCTTAAGCATCTGATACCATGCGTTCGCTTGAATAAGCATCCTTTCTTATGCGTTGACGTCCGTAAGCATCTGATCCCATGCGTTCGCTTGATTAAGCATCCTTTCTTATAAAATCTAGTGCTACACTTGCGAATTGATGCGTAGGCGTCTCCATGCAAAATAGCCATTTTCAATAGATAAAATGTGAATCGATGCTGACTAATGTCATTCAGCCTTAGGGTGCAATGACATTTAAAATTAAGTAAAATTATAATTAATAGTGACGTATATTAATCAAACGTCATAATCAAAATAAACATTACATACGTTCAGTCTATTGTATGTCCATTCATTCGATTTCGATCATCATAAAACAAAACTCCTCAGCTTTTTACTCGATAGTTGAATTGTCGGGAAAAGGACGAGTAAATCTAAACGTATTTAGACGAATGTCGTGTATTCGTTTGAAATTTATAGCGTATTGTGAACATCGTAAAAATTCATGTCCTTCAGCCAAGCAGTAAAGAAAAATGGTAGTAACATGAGGAACGATTTCGTGTTGCACTACTTTGTCAAATAAGTTTCGAGAATCTTTTAATAAAACAAAAAATACTGCTTCAATTGTCTAAATTTTATTCTGTCGCCCTCGAAATAGGCTCCATTTGACGCAATACACTTTCGCCAGCGAATAATCCATTCCTCGAAACACTTCTTATAGGCACTTTCCGGTATGGCCTTTAGCTCTTTTAGTGGATTTTGTTTTATTACGTCACCGTACTCAAAACGTCTGCCACGAAGTGGCAATTTGAGTCTGGGGAATAAGAAAAAGTCACACGGGGCCATATCTGGTGAATACGGTGCTTGGTGGGTGACATTCTATGAATTTTTGGCTACAAATGTCAGTACTATGATTGAGGTGTGAGACGGCGCAGTCCTGGTGCACCATCCAAGAATTATTATTCCACAAATGTTGTCTTATAATCGCCTCATGACGCCCAGATAATAATGTTTATTGACTGTTTGACCCTCCGGAAAGAATTCTGAGTGGACAACACCATGATAATTTATTTTATCGTTTTAATATCGTTCGCCCTAATCCCTACAAAGTTCTTCTGCCCTTTTCAGTTTATAACCTTTTGATGGACGATTGTCGATGTGATTCGTGCAAAATGAAACGAAAGATTTAATGCTGCAATACTTATATGGGGTATGGTGAGGTGTTTTGGCGGAAATCACTTCACAGAGTTTTATAGTTATGTGTTTAATTATAACGTATTATTACATTGCACATTATATTGTCCACGGATTCTATTCAATCTGTAATGACGAATCTATTCAATATTTAATAACGAGGGAAACTTGTACAGAGCGTAAGTATATGCAACCGTTAGCTGGGATACTCTCGACTACTGCGGCGACGCGGCGCATGCGCAGAACTCCTGCGCATCGAGCCGGCCGGCACACGCGCAGCGGTTTAACCATAAGCGCCGAGCGATTTCTTATTGTATACATACATGTATATGTATAAGAAATGCACAGTAAATTATTATATATTTATTTCTTTTTATAATTTAATCATTGTTTACAAGATTGTTCTTTGTACTTTTTAATATTTTTTTGAGGGGTAGAGTGCACGTTGCAATCCAACAGCCGCTAGGTGTGCTCGACTGTACACGTTACCCCTCTCTCACAGAAGACTACCTTGAAATGTGCTGCATTTCCCACTTTATCTTATTTCCCTAATGTACGTACGTGTTTCGGTGGTGAGTGGTCCCAGAGCCCATTCCCAACCGATCCCTTCCCATTTTCCCAACCCTTTTTCCCAATCCATTCCTATATCTCCAAAGGTAGTCAGCGCATCCGGGGGCGTGGCAACATTTGTCATTGTGGACTAATGTTGGCATGTATCGCGGATGTGTATGGGCGACACTATCCCTTTATTATCAGGCGCCGTCCATAAAAAAAAGGGTCCTAATAAGGTCTTAACTTTAAAATTATTGTTATATTTAAAGTAAATGCACATACTCTTTCAATGCATATGGAGTCCACTTATTATGTTGTGCATTTAGTTTTTTTTTATATACTCGTGTGAATGTATCGATATAACAACTGCTTTGGATAAAATAAAAATAGAATTTACTTGCGTAATTAAGACGAATCGACTGATACCACATTTGTTAATATTGGCCTAGTAATTTGGGAGCAACAGTGGAACATCCACGCATATATAGGTATACATACATAGGCTGACAAATTCATAATCCTTCCTGTTTGGATTCGCCGTAGTAGGGTAAAAAGAGTTATAAGCAGTGTTCACACGTCATAGCGCAACTTGATAGTGAATCTCTCATTTTAAACTGCTTTCGCGGCCACACCCAGCGACCGTCTGTCTGACGCCCATAATATTTTCCAAAATTAATCCAAAATATTGTTATATTTATTATAACAAAATTGCCAGAATAACCTTGTTATAAACCAAACAACTGTTGAATTTTATTACGAGGAAGTAATTGATGGGTAAAATTGTAATAACGCTCAAGGCTCCCCATTGATCTTCCTCAATTAAGTCGCTTGTCAGTCTTTTATTAGATGCTTTCATCTCGAGTATTAAGTTTGTTTGTTATAAGCAACGAAATCAAGGTAACCTATTAAAAATTATCCGTTAATAAATATTTATATCGAGTATGACTTTAATAAATGTTACGTAAACGGATCTCTCACATGATCTCCAACTCTTCTCATCCAGCCACCACCGGAGAACTTTTTTAAGTCGTCAGTCCACTTGATCGGAGCGCGACTCACACAGCGCTTCCAGGAGAGTGAACTCCATTCTAGGACTTATATACCCAAACTTCTCTTTTTTTTGTAAAAAGATGGCGACAGACGAGCAGACAGTCCTCCTGGTGGTAAGTGGATACTGTCGACCAAGGTCACCCGTAGTACATGCCAACATAAGTCCAGAATGACAAACATTAGCAGGCACCCGGATACGCTGCCTACCTTTGGAGATTTAGGAATGGATTTGGGGAAACGGTTGAGAAAATTATAATGAGATGGGAATGAACTTTGGCATATCTCACTCACTACCGAAATACATACATACATTGGGGAACAGAACAAAGTGGCAAATGCAATACATTTCAAGGTAGTCTTCTGTGAGAGAGGGGTAACGAGGCCAATCGAGTGAGCTCAGCGGCTGTTGGATTTTACAATACTATTCCACATCCTTCCCAACACTTCCACTATTAACTACCTCAAATCCCCTCCTAACTACCGGAGACTTCTCAGTGATGTATAAACGATTGTCATTATTGACCGATGTTGACATGTATCGCGGATGTCCACCGATCTGCTCATCCCGCACCTTAGTTATATAAAATTCTAAACAGCAATTGTAATTAATAAAATATGTGCGAATCTATATACATATAATAAAATTGTAACGGGCCGATGTGTGTACATTATAGATATTGAAAAAAAACTAATATGAGGGGTCTTTATTAGAGCAACAGAAGCCAAAACAACAGTTTTTTAGAAATTTTGTCTGTCTGTATGTATGTTTGTATTTTGTATGTATGTATTTTGTATGTTTGTACACGCATCACGTAAAAACTACTGCATGGAATTGAATGCAGTTTTCACCGATGTATTGCTAGAGGTCTAACTTAAAATATAGGCTCCATTTTACCGCAGGAACATATCTTATTCCGATTGTTTTAAATTTAATAAACTGAAGCGAAGTGAAGGCGGGTCGCTAGTATACAATATAAAGGATAATTCGTAGCTCGCTATGCCGTAGCCGCGTAGCAACATCTACGCGGACTCGTCGACGGTAAACAAAATTGAAATCCATAGTAATTGAATTATATTAGACTCTGTTCACTAATCAAGCTTTTCAGTTGATTATTGAAATTCTAAATAATTATAATGTTATGTTTCTTAGGGCTGCTAGCGCTCATGATCTCACGAATGTAAGTCGTGAATATATTCACGACTCACATTCTATAAAAAAAATGTCTACACAGATACATTTATAACAAGTGAGGTCCAAAAGTTTCTCTCCTGACGTATTTCTAGGTATCTAAAAATTATACGTCATTGTAATTGTCCTTTATCCTGCTAATTCGTGTATAATTTGTGAAGTTCAACTCTCGCTAGTTTTGCTTCCTCGACTCTTAGAACAACGGGCTGTATCAAAATCTTTCAAATGTTTAAACTGGAATATCATCATCATAAGTTCCTTACAAAGGAAGGTGTTAGCCCGTGCGATGTTCCAAAAATTCCAACATGAACGCAGATAAACAAACTGATGGAAACGGACGTTAGACTCTACAGATATTCCATAAACAATTTTACCCAGAAAATAGCAACTATGGATAAATCTCACCTCATCCCAGCTCAGCTCCGCTAAGCGTGCGCGAACTTTAAGAAGATTAATTCTGGAGTCTTAAGTCATGAGCTCTTTTTTTCGGGAAACATAAAGCCCAGCTATTTCTCAGCGCGACACGGGATTAACTGGGATTTGAGGCTACCCACTTGACATTGGCGAAAATGTATAGGTGTTTATTGATCACGACTTTTGGTGATTATTTATGCTTTTGTTTATTTAGTGGAGTTGTTCGCTGGCAGTTCGCGATTTGTCACACGTGTTTTTATTTAGGGGACCTTATGCTTTGGGTTGGTTTCACAAGTCTTAATGTTCTACACATCTGTATACACAATAAAACATATACAACGATGCCTTCATGATGTTTTATACTTAATTTTAATTAATTTACTAACTAATATAAAAACAAACAACAAATGAGTAATTGCACTAATTAGCATTAATTAATAAGTTTAGTATGGGGTAGAGTGCATGCTGCATTCCCACAGCCGCTGGTGCACCTTGAAATGTACTACATTTCCTATTTTATCGTATTTCCCCAATGTACGTACGTGTTACGGTAGTGAGTGAGATATGCCAGAGCCCATTCCCGTCCCATCCAATCCCTGCCCGTTTTCCCAATCCAATGTGCAAAGGTAGACAGCGCATCCGGAGGCGTGCTAACGTTTGTCATTCTGGACCGATGTTTGCATATATTGCGGATGTCTATGGGCGACAGTACCCACTTACCATTAGGTGGACTGTATACTATTCTGTCGCCTTTTTTCTATAAAAAAAGAAAATGTTACAATTTGAATATGTAACACGAAAAGTACAACAGACGGTCTTATCGCCAAAGCGATCTCTTCCAGCCCGTTTGTGGTTGGTGCAATTTTACACATTATCAACATAAATACTAAAGAAATATGTTTTATACATATACATACATTTGCTTACGATGAATACAATATACAACATAACTTACATAAAAAATAAATGTATAAAGTAAACCAGAAATATTAATTTTAAAAAAAGAATTGAACATAATGACAAGGACTAATGCAACTGCTTCTCCGTTCACTTCACAGTTTTTAATTTGAATATTCCAAGCGGGTCGAAATTAAAAAAAATAGCAGCTCGTTCCGGCACTATATTAGGTTTGTTCAGAAACTTTTCCTGTTTGTAAATCATTTTTTTCCAGTCGCTGCCGGCCTTCTTCTTTCATCATTTTCATGTGACGTTTAATATTTAACATGTAGTCAGATCTCATTTCTGAAATTTATAATATAATGAGGGCTATATGGAGGTTTATCTTCAAATGCATTCTTGTAATTTTTTTCAACGGTTTCTTATTAAATTATACCGGCTAACATGACAAAAGCAACGTTGAGTATAATTTTCAACATTTTCGCATATTTTCGCCAATCTTAAACACGTATCTTAAACGGGTGTTAAACGTACACTAAAAGAAGCTCATGGTGACTCTATGGTGGTCCTATGCCGGTATTATCCACTACGGCTTCTTGAAATCTGACAATAATTAATGCAGATGTGTACTGTGAAGAACTGCAAACGATGATGGACAAGCTCTCTTTCAATAACCGAGTTTGGTCAATGGCTCTAGTCCACTGCTTCTCCATGATAACGCTCGCCCGCACACTGCACGACAGACGGTCTTAAAGATACAGGAGCTTAGACTGGAAACTCTCTGTCACCCACCATTATCGCAAGACCTTGCCCCTAGTGATATCCATTTTTTTCGGAATTTGAATAACTTTTTAAAGGAAAATAAATTAAACTATGATGAAGCAGTGAAAAATTCCTTCAGAGAATTTATCGATTCCGATCCCCAAGAGTTCTATAGCAGACGCATTGATCAACTTTCATTAAAATGGCAAAAGTGCATTTATAATAATGGACAGACCATACTTCGATTAACTAAATATATAATTCTCATACAAAAAAAAAATTTTTCTTTATAAAATGGCAATTTCATAGGTAAGGACCTAATAGTTTTCATTGATTTTTACGGCTTTCCAAGGGCCATATTAAAGAAAGTGCAAACGAATCGATTAATCGAAGATCGATCTTTCGGACACCTGATTTAATAGAGAGTCAATCCTTTGACCATAGATTTGAATCAATTCTAAGATATATTTTTTCAGAAAGAATCGTCATCCCAAATATGATATCATATCAAATATGAACAGAACAGTATGGGTTATTATAAAAAAATGGCGCGAAATTATATTCTGGTCACGAACCGGTCTGACCAGGAATTTAAAATTAACTACGCCTTATGCTTCTTTGAATATTTATCTTAACTATTAAACTTGCCCAAACTTGTCCGAACTTGTCCAACCCAATCTTTGAATCTATTGTACGAGTAGTTTAACAATTATTGTCAATAACCGAATTAAATTTAACCCATCACGGTGTAAGTTTGCCTTGCAATCCGTTTGTTGAAGTTTCAACTTCGGAGTCCATCCTGAAGTTGTTTCGAAATGGTCAAGTTGAATGTGAAGAGGAGAATAATTTAGTAGGAAGTGTCTAAATTCGTCTCTAGAGTGCATGGGAAAATCATTAAAAATCATCGCGATCGGTACCATCGATTTGAGAATACAAACTAGAAATGTTATACAAGCACTCTAGGGAAGTTACGTCACAGTCTAATAGTGTTCCATATTCAGCTGTAGCTGTGTTTAATTAATGTGTATTGAAAACCGAACGTTCTTATTACGTAGTATTAAGTTTCAAATTTGACTTTTTAATGGACCTCTCCTCATCTACTTCACCCCCGCTAGAAGGTGCCAACCAGGTTTTTTTGAAATGAACGTATGATGTGTCATCTAGTCTATTCCCATATCGATTCATGAAACTCGCAGTTTTATGACACTCAAGAAATTTACCTGTAGGAATGTATGCACACTTATCTGTATTTTATGTAAAGTAAATGTTAAAGTTATTAAAGTAAATGTAAATTTATATTGATCTTTTAGCACCAATCGAGTAGTGAATTTATGACTCAACGGGAGGAGGGGAGGGGGATATGTAGATATGTAATATTTCAGGCTTGTGTCTGAAATCGAAGACTTTAGATCTAGTCTCGATTTGGGGTTTTCTGAACCTAGTGGATTTCAACCCCAGTAAGACGCAAGTCTGTGCATTCACCGCTAAAAAAAACCCCCTTTGTCGTAGCACTTCGCTTTCAGAGCATACCTCTTAAGATCTCGGAGAGTATCGGGATCCTTGGTGTCGACATCTCCAGCAAAGTCGAATTTAGGGGTCATCTGGAAAATAAGGCCAAAATGGCCTCCAAAAAGCTCGGTGTGCTGAACAGAGCGAAGCGGTACTTCACCTCCGGGCAACTCCTAATGCTTTACAAAGCTCAAGTGAGGCCCCATATGGAGTATTGCTCTGGGCCGGTGCACCGAAATACCAACTGGACCCATTTGACTCCATCCAACGACGTGCTGTTCGTATTGTCGACGATCCCACTCTCACGGGCGGTTTAGAACCCCTCAGCATTCGGAGAGACGTTGCGTCTCTCTGCGTGTTCTACCGCCTGTACAATGGGGAATGCTCTGAAGAATTGTTCAATATAATTCCCACCTCGGGATTCTACAACCGCACCTCCCGTCACAGAAGTGCGGTCCATCCGCATTTCCTCGATACGGAGGTGTCGCGCACTGTTCGCTCCAAAAATTATTTTATACCGCGAACCCGTAGGCTGTGGAACGAACTGCCTCAAGAGGTCTTTCCATTAAGCTACGATATGGGGTTCTTCAAGAGAGCTGTGAATAGGATTTTGCAAGATCGGCGGCGCGCCCGCATACCCCCTGGTGTTGCAGGTGTCCATGGGCGGCGGTAACACTTACCATCACGTGGGACCGCCTGCTCGTCCGTCTATAAAATTACAAAAAATATTACCGCGTCTATAAAAAAAGAAAAAAAAAAAATATTACAAGTGATCCATATTGTTGTGTCAAAGGTACCAGAGGGCGCTGGGGTGATACCCGAATGGCGCACAAACTTCTGCCAACCCCGCTCGTTAGCGGCTCTATAAAAGCCGAAGGTAGGAAGTAGTCCGGTGATTCTTGAAAGGCCACAGCCACAAGAATTTAGGCGTTTCGAAAAAATAAAAAAGCAGTCTCTTTATGAACGGGTCGCCATCGAGTTAACATCACACCATCATTATTAGTGATAGAAGTATACTGTGTAAACTAATTACGCAAGGTCGGCGGCGCGCCCGCATACCCCCTGGCGTTGCAAGGTGTCCACGGGCGCCGGTAACACTTACCATCACGTGGGACCGCTTCCTCGTCCGCCCAGTAGTATATATAAAAAACAAAATGTTATTATATTCTGTCTTAGAAATTACTGGTCTATAGTGTCTCATGTTACTTTGGTAAAAAATATACTTACAAGTGAGCTTCTTGATTATAACTTGCGCCAATATAGAAACGACATGAAAATGACGGCCATATGGCAAGATTAGTGATTGTACGGTCCGCAAAAAAGTTGTGGTAAATTTATATCAAAATTTATATCTTACTTAAAACAATAGGATATTTGTTCTAAGTACGGTACATCAGTTAGTAAGTCAATATAAACATGCATCGTCTACGTACTTAACCGCCACCGGTATACAAACATACATTGAATTTATAACATCTCTTCACCTGTTATTATCACAACAATAAAAATAATAACAGACGGTTTTTCCGCTTAATGCGATGTCTGTCAGAGAGGAAATAAATATTCTGATCATAGGTAGATTACCTATGTGAAACCTCTATGAGTTTTTGATCTACTTTAAAGACCTTTTTGTTGAAATGGTTAGGTACGTCCAAAATCCTTGAATGCGCAAAAAAATCAGGGAAATGACTTGCAATTCTCTGGCCGCTATTAAGGGGAAATTTCACCTCTCCAAATGTACCAAATGTAACCGTTACATGGCAGTTTTTGCATTATCGGAGGTGTAAATTTTAAGATTTTACAGTAGAGAAAAATATATTTATTTCTTTGTAAACAAACATACAGTCAGTTCTCAATGTTTCACCATATGGCGTACAAATATTGCGATAGTAATTATTACCAGCAGATAAAATAGTGTAATGAAAAAATTGAAGTCAATCAAAGAAATATCAAACATTTTATTTATTTAACAATGTGTGTACAAACATGAAACAAATAAAAAGGATGAAAAGGAGAAGATGTATAAAAGGCAAGCTTATCTTCTGCAGATATTTCTTCCAGCAGGCCTTTGAAAGTGAAATATAGAAACACAGATTTGTGTAATCTATACTAATAATATTATAAAGAGGTAAAATGTGTGTTTGTAGGTATGTTGGTGGTAATCTCTGGAACCACCTAACCGATTTCAAAAATTATTTCACAAGTAGGAAGCTACATTATCCGTGTCTAATATAGGCTGTATATTATTTTGAAGTTTTGAAAAAAAAAATTTGGAAAATAAAATTCTTATAAACCGAAGCGAAGCGAGGGCGGGTCACTAGTATTTATAATAATTTAATAGTATAATAATATTAACAAAGTTCGTATAAAATATTGCATATATATTATATATTACATACAACACGGGCTATTTAGAAATTTTGCTAATAGTGCTCTTTTAAGTTTATTAGAGATAGACTATCTCGTATCTTATGAAGGAGAGTATTCCATAAGCGTACGGCTTGAACCGAAAGTGAATCCCCACAGCTATGAGAATCGTGAGAAGGAATCTTTAACAGGGAGAAGGTTTGGGCTCTAAGGAGTCTAGATCTTAGCAAAAATATACGAGCAAGTAAACAGGAGACCAATGTTTGTTAAGAACATTATAGAGGTGTGTAAGAATGTGACAATTACGGCGAGAACGAAAAGGTAACCACTGAAACTTCCTCTTAAACTCAGAAATGTGGTCAAAGTTGCGTAAACCAAAAATAAAGCGAATACTCAAGATTTACGAATACGAGTTCTTCAGTAGCATCTGGAAAGCATACATCGGCATAATCGATAATTGGGAGAAGGATAGTTTCAGCAAGATTAGTCTTGGTTTTAATACACGGAACGTTCTGAAGGCATTTCAGTGGATAGAATAACGTAATAATGAATTTTAATTAATTGACAACAGAATAATCGACTTAGTTATAATTTAAAAAACATTACCAATTGACCTAATGACCAATTGGTCGACAACTAATCTATTATTACATACAATAAAATTGTAACAGGCCGATGTCTGTACATTATAGATATTGAAAAAAAAAAAGTGTCTTTATTAGAGCAACAGAAGCCAAAACAACAGTTTTAGAAATTTTGTCTGTCTGTCTGTCTGTATGTTTGTACACGCATCACGCAAAAACTACTGTATGGAATTGAATGCAGTTTTCACCGATGTATTGCTAGAGGTCTAACTTAAAATATAGGCCCCATTTTACCGCAGGAAAATATCTTATTCCGATTGTTTTAAATTTAATAAACCGAAGCGAAGTGAGGGCGGGTCGCTAGTTACAAATAAAATTTAAATTTATCTAATATAAACCTTTTAATTTATCATTAACATGGCGGTGAAATAAAATATGAGGCTACTCGCATGCGCAAGATAAAAAATTCTGCATACATATGTATCCACCAAACGTTTGGTCGGTAAACATTTGATACGATTGGAAGCAACCTAAGATTCTGGATAAGGAAGTATTGGCTGTCTTATTTGATACGACCGGTCATTAAAAATTTAACCCTGCCGGTGCGATCATTTACCCTATTGAGCTAAAGGGCTGAAGGGTCTCCGCGACCGCCCAGAAAATGCGACCCTTGTTAGTGTCAAGCCCTAAATTCAGATAATCCGGATATCGACAAGCGTTCAACCGGTACATATAGGTTTTCTGCTAAGTTTCGTAGTGTGGACGTTAATTTAGTTTCATTATTTTTATGGGAGATTTTTTTGATGTTCTACACTTTACTGCCCACAGCTTTTACGATAGAAATTTATTTACTATATAATATATAAAAAGTGATTTTACATAATAAAGCTGATTAACGATTTAGCCATGTTATGTCGTTCGGCTTAAGATTAACCCCATGCCATTTCTTTCCTGGAATGGACTGGACTGGCCCGCTTACGCCGACCCCACAGAAGACTTAAATGTATAGGTACTGCATTTGAGGGATGTTCTGAATATTCGTGAATTTTCTGAACCTTAATGACCTTTTGACCTTTTTATTACGTGTCTATTGTTTGCTGGGATACAGCAATCCTACTGCCGCTGTAAAAGTTACGAACTAGAAAATACCTACTTAAAATTTTTTTCAAGTACGTGTGTAGTTGGTTAGATTAGGTTACGAATAGGTTAGGATACTATTCGTTGTCATATTCATATTCACGAAGTGGGGCAAATTATTCGTATTTGTATTCACGAATAGGGATTTTTTTGCTATTCTCAATATCTCAACTGCGTTTGGTTTATTCTTTATCCTGTTGTTGGCCTGTATCGAGCATGTCGCAGGGCGACAATATCCACTTACCACCAGACGGAATATCTGCTCGGCATCTTCTTTCAATAAAAAAAGAAAAATTCGTTTGCTCATAAAGGTTACACGGTGCCCCTTCATTCAAAACTTATGTGGTTCTCTCGTGAAACCAGGCACAAGCATCTAGTGCTATACATAGTATATAAAGGTAGGTACATCTAGTAATATATATAGTAATAATATCATTCCATATTTTGAAAATTTCTGACAATTAATTTAGTATTCGGTACACAAAGCGCTGATTTGGATTTCAGCTAGTTTAGTCCGCTCCAAATAAGTTAGTTTTGGTTAATCAAATAAACCGTATTCATTAAAATATTGACGCTTTAATATTTGTGTACTAAATTAATTTTGGTCAATTTTATGGTTAAAATTTTATGAAATGCAAACGTAATTGTTGAACAAACTTTGTGCTTTATCTAATATCTACCTACATTCGGTCTAATACTCGTGAAATAAAATATACAGATAGTCTTAGTTGATCTCCTTACACATATCTCACAAATCTCACAATGCAATGCAATACACTCTTTCAGTATGGCTTTACAACGACACATTGGCCAAGTAGGTTGGCGAGTCTACTCTAAGAGGTGTTGTAGTCCCTCAGGGTATGTGATAGCAGCCTTTTACAACACCATGGGAAGAGATGGGCTAACTCCCATAAACATTAAATACTATTTTATTAAATTTCTAACACTCCCATCAATGTACTTCTACAGGCAAGACCATGTTATCTTTTCTGGAATAACCTTCGGGTTGAACTGATTTCTCCTGCTTTAAAAAATTCACCGTAGCGAGAACAATCAAGACTATGATGTAATCAGTTTTCGTTAATTGAGTACAGACGATCTCTGTTAGATCAAACAACTTCAGTTTGAACGGTTTTGTAGAAAATTGAGTAACGGAAAATGTGGTTCTTTTAGAGTTTGGTACAAACTGCTAACTCTTGCTAACACGTTTGAGGTCTTTAAGAAAATTCAAAAAAACATCAATCACACACATATACATATTTTTTTTTGTATGATGGTGGCAGACGGGCATATAGTCCACCTGATGGTAAGTGGATACTGTCGCCCATAGATACACTTACCTGCGTCTTACGCGATAGTTCGTTGTATATGTAAGCCCATCACCCACAATAATTATCTGCATTGCGTACGTAGTAAAATCCATAAGCTTATAAATAAAATAAAATGTTTTTTTTATATAAAGATCGCACCAGACGAGCTTACAGTCTTCCTGGTGGTAAGTGGATCTGCGACATTCGCGATTCATGCCAACTCCAGTCCAGAATGACGAATGATGGCACACGTACCTTTGGAGATGTAAGTGTGGATATGGAGGAAGGGTTTGCAAAAACGGGGAAGGACAGGATAGGACGGGATGCGAATGGGCTCTGACATACTTCATTTACTACGGAAACACGTACCGTACTAATGTACATTAGGGAATAGGATATAGTGGGTGATGCAGTCTTATGTGAGAGTGGGGTGACGAGTTTTTCCCCTCCAAAATTCTGCATATTCTCCTAAATTAGCTATATTCTGTTAGATTTTGTTAGTGCAAGCTTTTATTATTTTGACTTCAAAGCTGTAAGGTAATTTTCTATGCTATTAATAGAGTTGGAAAAAAACACATATTTATATTTACATTTTCGATGAAAATAAAAATTTATACGTATAATAGAGCAGTAAAAGGGTTGAATCTGTACATTGACTTATTTTTTTAAAAAATGGGGGATCTCTTTGGAATCTACAGAATTTCAGTAGTTTCTAAATATTTTTTATCTATGTTTGTTTAAGCATCACGTAAAAACTATTGAACGGATTTTGATAAGGTTTTCACTAATGTTTAGCAAAGTAGCCAGGAGGAAGACTGATATTCGAGTTATCTTCTATAGAGAAAAAAATAAAAAAAAAAATGTTTATGACTCAAAACCTCTGGATGGATTTTCATCAGTGAAGTCCATCATGTCGGTGCTTTTACAGGTGTAAAAAATCTTTTACAGCTGCTTAGCCCACGCGAGTGAAGCCGCTAACAGAAGCTAGGTAAAATAATAGTGTAATGTAAATTCTTTTAGCAGCGTTTCAATGGGGTATTTTTTTAGATTTTTAGAGATTCAAGAAATAACTAATCTATCTATACATATAATAAAATTGTAACAGGCCGATGTCTGTACATTATAGATATTGAAAAACAACTAATATGGGGGGTCTTTATTAGAGCAACAGAAGCCAAAACAACAGTTTTTAGAAATTTTGTCTGTCTGTCTGTATGTTTGTACACGCATCACGCAAAAACTACTGCATGGAATTAAATGCAGTTTTCACCGATGTATTGCTAGAGGTCTAACTTAAAATATAGACTCCATTTTACCGCAGAAAAATATCTTATTCCGATTGTTTTAAATTTAATAAACCGAAGCGAAGTGACGGCGGGTCGCTAGTAACTAATAAAGCAAATCAAAACTTAGGGACATGCTCATGCCAGATATCTATAATATATTAAAATATAATTGCCCTATTACCATATTTTTGCAGGAAGAGGGTACACGCTGCAATCCAACAGCCGCCGGTCGCACTCGACCAGCCACGTTACACCTCTCTCACCGAAGACTGCCTTGAAATGTGCTGCATTACCCATTTTATCCTATTCCCCCAATGTACGTACGAGTTTCGGTAGTGAGATATGCCGGAGCCATCCTATCCCTCCCTATTCTCCTAATCCTTTCTTCCAATCCATTCCAACAGCGCAGGCAGCGCATCCGGGGGCGAGCCAACGTTTGTCATTCTGGACAGAAGTTGGCATGTGCCGCGGATGTCTAAGTCCACTTACCATCAGGTGGATTGTAAGCTCGTCTGTCCTTTTCCTATTAAAAAGAAATCAGCGACAAAAATTTCGGATTACGTTTGTATCCACACGGCGCTACTGTAGCATAGAGAAAACGTCCTCTCTTAACACCCTAAATCCACGTGTTACTCTGTAAGTACAAGACCGCTTTCGCTTGTAATTTGGAGGCATTTCAAAACTTTTAATTGCGTTTACCGGCCCTTTGTTGACAATACAGATTTAACAGTTATCTGATGGAGGCACCGCCGGTTAATTTTGAACGCTGTTAGTTGCCAGATAATTAATTTTGTTTCGGTTTCGTTAAAAAGATGGACGTGACGGGAATATTCCATTTTCATTATGAACAAACAAATATTGAAGTGGAAAGACTTTTTTGGTTAATCTGGTTTTAGGTTCTCACCCAAGAAATTCGTCCATCAAAAAAAAAGAAAAACACCAAAAATCTTCCTTTTAATTTATAAAGTCGCATCGGAAGGGGTCGTTAAGTACAAATGGTGTTAAATGAAAAGAGAACGCATTAGTTTCTACGTGTCATTAAGCCAAAGGCGTCTTCAGTTCTTCAAGTTACTAAGTGAGGCCCTAAGTACAGTAATAAGTTATTGGATTTTTTGTGGACGTTGCTTGGACCCCACATTAGGACCTACCGGAGGTGATTACTACGTTATTTCCAGTTTTTGAATAATGCTTAATACCGTAACCAGCCCTTTTATTTTCCAGTTCCAGACTCCTCCACGTGGTAACGTGGCCAGTCGTGCTCGCCCAGCAGCTGTTGGATTGCAGCGTGCACTCTCCCCCTCAAATTAACTTCTTTATTGGGAAAAGGCAGCAGATGAGCATACAGTCCACCCGGTGGTAAGTGAATACTGTGACCATTGACCATTGACATCCGCGAAGCATGTCAACATCAGTCCGAAATGACAAATGTTGGCACGCCTCCGGATGCGCTTTAAAGATGTGCTGCTGTTTTTATAGATTTTAATTGTTTTCAGTTCAATCGCTTTCAGTATCCACCGCTGGATATAGGTTTCCTCATGCACCTTGCCTTGTGCATGAGGAATGTATGATCAGTTCCCCTAGTCGCCTTTTAGGACACTCACGGGACGAGATGGTGTGATGTTAATCTAAAGCCGGTTGATACCACACGACTTAACATCTTATTGACTTAACATGGGTGGCGGTGACCACTTACCATCATGTGGGCGACCAGCTAGTTTGCCGTCGATTCTATAAAAGAAAATTACAGCAACATGTATTTAGTTACCGAGAAGATTACACAATGAATTAAAAGTATTTCCAATAATTTTCCTTGTAAAAAGCTATTGACGTACGCATTTACGTCAATAGCTTTTTATGATGCCGAAGTAAATTAGTAGATAACTTAATAAATGTAATTGAAATAAATTAATATACAATGTCAACAAATAATAATAATAAATGTAACTGAAGCAAATTAATAGACGACGTCAACAATAACAATCGCATCTATATCATTTCAAGAAGAAAAGAAAAATCGAAAAATGTTACAGTCCCTAAAGTCCCGAAGTGTCATGTCATCTGCACCATTGCCCGGCACCATTAATAGTGCAGATGACACTGTTTTGCATCGTTTGCACCATTACTGCAGTTTATGTATATAGTGCATCTCTAACACCACATGGACTCTATCATCATGATTTTCCGGAGAGCAGGAGAATATGAAAATATAATAAAGTGTAAAGAAAATTCTTTATCTAAATTGTATTCAGACATTGGATGTCGCCGTAGTTTGATATCAAATATTTGATGTCTTTGTGAATTCGTTTGTTTCTACCTCGACCTGTAAAACTGAGCTTCTACTTAATTAGATTGATACCGATTAGGTATAGTATAAGCTTATGGTATACCATCGGCCTATGTCTCCCCACTGCCGGATACAGGCCGTTCTCAAGGTTTGCCATCACATACGATAAATACCGACAAACTTTTTCCAAGTCGTCGGGTTATCTCGCCGGAGAGCGCGTTGCGAGTCCCGTTACGTGGTTTCTATTCAAGAACTCGTTTATCTGCGGTAGGACCGACACCCGATGGGATAGACGAGTCCTTGACATTCATTTATAACTGTGTTTGTTATTAACCTAATAAATGGTTCATTCATTCATTCCTCGTGTTACATTTTATCTAGATTCACATCTAAATCACAGTCCATATTAAAGCTGTTTTTAGAATCACTTTCTTAACTGTATCTTCCCTTTTATTATTAAATTGTTTACGTTCACTGTATCGTCAACATTAACTTAAATTTCTTTGACGTTATAATATATACTACTAACATTACTGTGTACTACGTTAGTATAAATGTATGTATTTAAGTATATATTTTACTATAGTTACATGTAGTATTTGTTATATTTACTAATTACCCGCGTTATTACCTCAGTTACAACTCTTCCTCAAGGTTGTTTGGAAGAAATTGCTATAAGTAATAAGGCCGTCTGTTACTATCTGTTTCGTCGAAAGTAACTTAAATTTCTCTGACGTTATAATAACGTTATAATATAGTATATATATATAGTATATACTACTCAGATTACTGTGTACTACGTTAGTATATATGTATGTATGTACATGTTTTGCTATAGTTACATGTAGTATTTGTTATATTTACTAATTACCCGCGCTATTACCTCAGTCACAACTCTCTTCCTCAAGGTTGTATGGAAGAAATTGATAGAAATTGTATTCTCTTCTTATAACATTGTTATTCAAGCAATTGTACAGTAAAGAGTTTTGTTTGTCCAGTATCCATATAGTATCAAAATGACGACCAATTTTAAAAGCTTTGGACAGTTATCAAGAAATTACAAGAGTTCTTTAGTCTCGTCGGAACCTTGAAAAGTGAATTCGCAGAGGGATATTTTTAAACCACTTTACTGCCCGCATTTTCGGGTTAAATCCTTTATTATCGGAGCCCCAAAGCAATTTAAAGTTATCGTTTTCGTTCCGGCGCTGCCCTGTTTGGATATTTGAATATCTGAATCAACAATTCTTAGGTAGCTACTTTTTTTGTCTAAGTGGTAAGTAGATTACGTTAAAAAGCGAATTATTTATACAGAAATAACAAAAATAGTATGTCGTGGGATGGTCATTCGGCCACAGAATAGCGTCGTTTTCCCACTGGCGTCGAAAAAGGCGACAACGCCGCTACCACAGGCCCTGAAAGATGGACTCGCCATCCCGCTTGTCCAGCGTGGCGTTTTAAAGCCATCGCTCCCGCAAGACAACGTGCTTGACGAGGTCCATGTCCAGCATTAGATACTGAAATGGCTGGTTGCAAAACACAAGTAGTAATAAATATAGAATATAAATATTTTACCAAAGAGCTAAGCTGTTTTGTGAAGTCCATTGGCTATCGTGTCGTTTTAAGGTATGCATATTGTCATGTGCATTGTGCATGAAGCTCATGTCTAGGAATAGACGATAAAAGGCCTGGTGTACAAAATGTACAAAGAGAGAATTGTACAATGTAATCGTGGAAAGTTATAGGGGGCGTTCTCAATTTTTGCCATTAATCAAGAATTAATAACAGAATAATCGAATTAACCCTTGAAATATTGTAAACAAGCAATAAACCCTTCATTGTCATTTTAGTGCTACAGCTGTTGCGAACTTTAATTATGTTCTTACAACCCTAAAAGGGTTTACGGTCCTTCAATAATGTTATATAGCGGAAGATTTAAGTTGGACGGTAACTAACGGCCATAATAAAACCTCTACGCTTGAAATAATAAATATCTCCCCTCCACCCTCATCCGCCCATTTTCACAGATTGTAATTAATAGACGGCCTAAGGTTTTCACACTAAGCTACGATATGGGACTTTTCAAAAGGTTCTTGTAAGATCGGCAACACACCTGCCCGGCGATTGCTGGCATTTCATAGAAGAGTTGGCAGACATGATGGTAAATGGTCCGTACACTATTTTTTCCCAGTTCATACAATACATAGGAAAATTGATTAAGGTTTGTATATCCATTTTTAGCATGAGGGCTCCAGGTCAGCGTATAGCAGCTTAAATTTATTTTAAGATAATTGTATTTTAACCATTCAATAATTCTATTCAAAGTTCTATTAATGTAGATATTAAATAAAATTGTGTCATTATTAGATAAGATTTTGTCTTTTGCGATATCTGATAAACGTAGTTCCACAGCAGCTCCAGGTCCCACATGGAAAACTTTTCACACCTCTGGGCAGGTGTTTGAATTCAATAAAACCCAATGACTTCTTTAATATCCTGTATATTCATTATGAAACTAGTTTCTTTTTTCATTTTTTTTTTCAAAATTTCAAAATAAAATTAGCCTATATTAGACACGGATAATGTAGCTTGCTATTTATGAAAGAAATCGGTTCAGTAGTTTCAGAGATTACCCCCAACATACAAACACGCAATTTTACCTCTTTATTATATTAGTATAGATAACATACAACAGCGAATATTATAAGAGTTGTAAAAAATAGTATAATTATGAAGATATTGTAGTCCTAAAATGCATTATTATCAATTAAATTATTATATACTCGCTAAACTGAGTATATAATGTCCCTAGGATAAAATTCTCACTTCAAGTATAGGTATGTTATGCGGTTCGCATACAGGCTAATTTCAAACTAATGTAACTAATGTACGTACGTGTTTCGGTAGTGAGTGAGATGTGCCAGAACCCATTCCCATCCTATCCCTCCCCATTTTCCCAACCCTTTCTCCAGATCCATTCCTATATCACAGCGCATAGGCAGGAAAGTTAGGCAGCGCATCCGGGGGCGTGCCAACGTTTGTCATTCTGGACTGATGTTGGCATGTATCGCGGATGTTTATGTACGACAGTATCCACTTACCATCAGATGGAGTGTATGCTCGTCTGCCGCCTTTTTCTATAAAAAAAAGCTTACTTCTTCATTGGTTACGATTAAAATAACAACGATGCTATAAATACTATATATAAGTCAGTATTGTTATCATTGTTAATTCATAATTAAGAAAATAGTTAAGTATAATGATTCATTTATGGAAGTAGTTAACATTTCGATTACAGTTTGCAGTTCGAAAAAATGTCTGTTTGACATAAACGTTTATTGAAAATAAGTCGCTATGAGGTGCCCTGGATCCCTTCACATAGAAAAACATACATAGTAAAGAGCTACACAAAACGTAACCATAGCGTGATGTACGGTCTCGAAACAGTGCCATCTGTTGGCGTTCTCGGTAACACCAAAAAATATCAATTGATGATCAAACACTTATTATTCTAATCGATTTTTAAATGTGTAGAAAAAGAAACCGCCTGTTCCATCTATCCTTACCGACCAATCCCCACTGGTTATACACGCTTCCGTACCAGTAGGCATATATGAAAATTCTATTTCCACTTATCCCTACCATGTAAATGTACTAGTGAGAAGAAAACGGTTGTTTAAAAGTGTTTTATTGCAAAAATAATAGAAAAGGGAAAAAAACAAAATTCAGTTCCGTAAGTTATTACTCGATGTTAGACACAGTATAACGCCAACATTTTGCTGATTATGAAACGTACGTTTTAGAAGACTTAAAAAAAATTAAGTTCTCTTTCTCTGTGTATGCTTAGAGACTTTTGAAATAGGGTTCACTTTTCATTTTTTCCAATACACATTTCAGTTTGTACTTATGTCTTTTTCCGATGATATTGATAGCCATAGTAAATTACTGAAATTCAACAAACTTATTTTAAAAAGAAATTCTTCGTACATTTAAACGCCCTTCTAATTTTAAGTCAATTTAAAACTAAATTTTAAATCATTTATGATAATAAATCGTTTGTAATGATAAATATGAGAATATTAAAAAAACTGACAATCACAAGAGAAAAGAAGTTTAATAAAGTATGCCTGCCAGCAACATCCTTCGCCTTTATAGAGTTTCTTTATCATAATAATCAGGGCACTCAAGGAAGCACTAAACATTTTCAACGTGATTGAATTTCAACGTATTTTATAATTGACAACAAAGTGGAGATAGGTGGAAAAGTATGATATGAAAGCGTGGAAAAAAATTCCATTCTTCCCTACCAGTGGGGATTGGCCGGTAGGGATGGAACGGGCGACAAAAACTAACGATTATTTCTTTTCAAATTCCCCAGTGACATGAGACATGTAATTAGTTATAAGTTAGACGAGTAATAAGCAAGCTTCCTTTTGAACGATCGTGTTTATTTATTACTCCCGAGCAACACATTACAATCTATTAAATTTAATATTAATCTAAACAGTATTTCCTTCTCGCCTACTAAAGTACATTTTGGTAGTACAATGACCAGCACCGTTGGTTGAGCAAAAGATAAATCTTACGTAATCAGTGCCACTCGGAATCAAGGTTTTCACGGATGTCATCCAAATTGCTACCATTACGGACGTAACGAAGTCGTCTGGGACCTACCAAGATGTGATTCTCACGGAAGTGACTGTACTTAATTAAGTAGGAGCCTTTTTCAGCATAGAATACAGTATTGCAAATAGATTGCAACCAATGCAGAACGACTTTCCATAAAATCGACGGCAAAGGAATTAAGATACATTGTTTAATGCTTTTAGAGCGGTGGCTCTCAAACTGTGCGCTTTAGCGCCCTGGGGGATTCGCGACTTCCTCACAGTGGAGCTGGGAAATATAACACGATTTACAAAATTTCCGATTAGGCCAGTTGATAGTGTTCATGTTTGTTATGCAAAAGATTCACTTTATTTACGAAGGACAACATCTGTCTATCGGCCTGTCTGTTTGTCTGTTTTTGGCCATTTAATGGGCCAATTTTGTTACCGTTTTAACGGCCCTTTTTTCATGATCTGCTAGACATGGGCCTCAGACATATACATTGCCTTGTATATGAGTGAACTTGGCCAGGGTGACCTTAAACCGGCACGCTGGTCAAACGGTGGTTTAGTTTCACTCTTTTAAAAGTGATGTAGATCTTCAGGGCTTGTGGTAGCGAATTTGTTATCATTCAGTCGCCTTTTACGACCCAAGCCCAGGCTGTATTGTGTGTTTATCCAAATATATTTTATGAGGGGGGGAGTGCACGCTGCAATCCAACAGCCGCAAGGCGCACTCGACTGGCCACGTTACCCCTCTCTCACAGAATACTACCTTGAAATTTACTGCATTTCCCACTTCATCTTATTTCCCCAATATACGTACGTATTTCGGTAGTAAGTGAGATGTGCCAGAGCCCATTCTCATCCTATCCCTCCCCATTTCCCCAACCCTTTCTCCAAATCCATTCCTATATCTCCAAAGGTAGGCAGCGCATCCGGGGTCGTGACAACATTTGTCATTTTGGACTAATGTTGGCATGTATCACGGATGTCTATGGGCTACAGTATCCACTTACCATCAGGTGGACTGTATGCCGCCTTTGTCCATAAAAAAAATATATATTTATTCTCTTTAATATAATAAAATAAAATATTAAATATTAAATTAGATGTTGGAACATATTCATATTTAAACATAATCTTGATACAGTGATTTTCTAAATTAGGAAATGTTAATCAAAATCATAAGTTGATATGAACAAGATCCCTTTGCTCAGATAACGTAACCATTTAGTCACTTCCAGCAAACATAACTGCACCTACGCGGGCCGTACTTATGGAAATCGGGTCACGCGCTCGTCTAATGACTTTCTCATTAAACGATCTTAAGGGCTCCATCACTTGCGACTGCGATTGTACCTGCCAGTAATCCCCGCTAATTGTTGCCTTTTAATTTTATTTTTGTGAGCGAGTGCACTCGTGATTGATAATCTGACCGAAATGTTACATATGGAATATTTGAAATAAAATAAAGGAATGGGTTCTGAATATCTATCTCATTCACTTCCGAAACACGTACGTACACCGGGGAAGTACGATAAAGTAGAAAATACAGTACATTTCAAGGTAGTCTTCTGTGAGACTGTGTGAGGGATACCATCAGCCAGTGTCTCTCCACTGCTGGATATAAGGCTCTCCCATGAACCGGTTTTCTTCTGTAAACACTTAGAAATTGTATTTCGTTAGAATTTCCTCTACCTCAAATCAAGTGTTTAATTATTATTAATATTATTTTTGTTTCTTTTTATACAATAGAATAAAGGCGACAGACAAGCATACAGTCCACCTGATGGTAGGTGGAAACTGTAACCCATGGACATCCGCGATACATGCCAACACCAGTCTAGACTCTATACAGATAGATGAAACTATTTATTGTATAATTATTACTTTATGTCAAAAATAAGGAACAATGTTATTAGAAGAGAATACAACCAGGCCTTACTGTTTTATAGGAATTTCTTCATCATCAGCTGCGTAGGACCGGGGCGGCCAACATCAGTTCGTCTCTGTGAGGCAGTTCCTGTTTCTCGAATACAACGATATGTTCTACTGAACACAGTTTCATCCGGAAGATTCCGAATAGTAAAGCGTATCGCGTACTCCCGACATGCTGCGGCGGTATCGCCACCAGCAACCCTGTTACTGAAGAGAATGTCTGCGTAATCTTCATTACTAAACAACACCATGGTTAGCAAAATCGTCCTTTCGTTAAGAGATCGTCGAAATTGAACACTGAGAAACCTACAACGTTAAAACGTATACACGAGCAACGAATCATCGAAACATACTGGCTTATCAGTAAAAATAATTTGTTCAACCCATTAAAAAAGATTACTGGTAAGGTTTTGGTCTTAAACATTGAACCAATAGCAACCGCAAAAATAAAGGAACAATGAGCGCAGTACTTGAAACGGCTGTGTCTCCCGGAATTGTTGAGAATTCATTGATGTTTGTATCTCGTACCTATATTAGCTGCATTTTTTTGCAAGAAGCAAAAAATGTAGAAGACTGGACAAATTTATTTTTTATTTTTGATACCTGGCTCAATGCAAACCACACAGTGTCAAAGACCTGGACTGATGACACTGCTGCTTCCACCTCAATGGTGCCGATGGGTGAGTGAAAAGTTATTATATGCTATGCAGCATCAGGGAGAGGTTTTGTTAAAAATGCGCTATTCGAATTCAAATTACAAAAAACGATAGACTACCATGAATAAATGAATGCTGACGTATTCTGAGGTAATGTACTGTCAAAAAATACGGAGCTTGATAGATATGCAAACGTCAAATTGAAAATAACAGTGGATGGAGCAGCGACGAAGTATAGTGCTGAGAACTCCTGCAAGAATGAAAATGTTTAAAAGCAATTGTTATGTGATGCGTGTAACATTATTCACTTGCCAAATAATATTAAAGAACAAACAGTCATCAAATTTAGAGAAGCGTTGTGGGAATTTCGAAGTACTAAAAATTATTATAAACTGAATGATTATTTTATGTGGTAGTCTATTATTTTGGAGGGGGAGAGTGCACGCTGCAATCCAACAGCCGCTGGGCGCACTCGACTGGCCTCGTTACCCTTCTCTCATAGAATACTACCTTGAAATGTACTGCATTTCCCACTTTATCATATTCCCCAATGTATGTACGTGTTTCGGTAGTGAGTGAGATATGCCAGAGCCCATTCCCATCCTATCTATTCCCACGTCCCCAATACTTTCTCCAAATTCATTCTTCCATCAACAAAGGTAGGCAGCGCATCCAGGGGCGTGCCAAAGTTTGTCATTTTGGACTAATGTTGACATGTATCGCGGATGTCTATGGGCGACAGTATCCACTTACCACCAGGTGGACTGTATGCTCGTTTGCCATCTTCTCTTTATAAAATAAATAAATATAATAATTATGCTTATTAGTCTGTACTTATAAGAATTACGAGTATCTAGGATTTTGTTGTAACCGACATTATTTATTGACATTATATAAATAATTCTCTATCTTCACTTCAACATTCACGTATCTTATTATTTCATTGTTTAGCCATTTGAAGTTTGTAATTACGATAATCAGTCTATCGGTACTGACTCTTATCTTATATTAATTATGAATTGTAACTAATAATGCAAATTGTCTTATTATATTAGACATTTAATTACATTTAAATTTTGCATGTAATTTTTATATCTTTTTATGTAGGTTCTGTTATTTTTTTTTTCCATCTTATTATTATAATGTTTTAGCAAAAAATATGAATTCTCTAATAGAGCTATATCTTCGAATCCTCCAATAAACTATACCCTATACGATCCTTCGCGGCACACGAGGTTATAAAACGTGAGAACGGTGCAACGCATATCGCGCACTTCCTTGTACTTACTTGTGGACGGGTGAAGTGATGTCGCCGCGTTATTATCGATAGTGTTAATTACCTTATTATGCGAAAAATAAAAAAATGCATTTGGTATTTGAAAAGTAGATACTTATTTATTAACATAATGTATATTATATTAATTGAATTGAATGTAATATAATATATTATATTAATGTAATTAAATTGAACTAAAACTAAATACTACTTATAATTAAAGGTATATATTTTATAAAAGTTATTTTTTGTAAATATATAAGACAAATTAAACATTACTGAACTAAATTAACTATTATATTTTAACGAATCTTGGGCCGAATCATTCTCTCCGTTATCTTGGGAATCACTGTCCTCTACCACATTATTACAAGGCGATCAGATAAATACGCCTTCCTTAGATCTTCTTCTTGCAGAGCTTCCCCATGACGAACACACTTTGTACAATTTTATCGAAGGTATTTATCGATAAGATGGGTTCCGCGGGAGTGGCCCTAATGACTTACGTGGCTGACAGATTTAATGACCTCGTGTGGCGCAAAGGATGATACGGGATATATATATATACCTTTACAAAAATAGGAAGGTTGAATAAAGAGTGCTACCATATTTATTCAAAAAGGTTACTTTATATACTACCAGGAAGAAACAAAACCATAGCGACTTCTAACTACATGAGACAGCGCCATCTATTGACAAATTCTAGTACTGCAATCAGACTTCAATGGTATATTTTTCTTTACATAATGACTTCTGTTTGTTAAAGTAACTCTCAGACACTATATTGTACGAGCACGATCATGTGCGAGAATATCCGATGAAACCCGAGTGGCGGCGTCCGCGACACCTAACATCTCTCGACACTTGATTTATATCAGTTATATATTTATATAGTTTGGAGTGAGGCCTGGCTTTGAGACTACTTGTGATGGCCCACCTCTCTTAGAACAAGGTCGTTTTCGAACATTGTTATCGTAGGTGATCCACTTCTCATCGCCTGTTACCAATCTCTTCAGAAATGTTGATTTCATTTCGTTTTAGCAACATCTCGCATATGGAAATTATATTTACCAAGTTTCTGTCATGTAGCTTTCTAACTGTTCAGTGATGAATGTATCTGCAATTTGATGACTGCTTATGTGTCCTGGTTATTTTTTTTAAATGATAACATCAACATTTACCTTAATAGAACGACCACGACTTAATAGAACGATAATTCACATCAAAATTACCAGACCTGAACCTACTGAACTATTTTTTTGCAGTACTTTAAGACATAAAACATCCGTGAACACCGTGTGTACATCTGGGACTATTCCACCGCTCATGCTACCCGCGGCAGTGTGTTTGACCAATAAAGTTATTGGTGTACCTACTCTTTATTAAAATTAAAATGTCCATTAAAAATAGTTTTTATTCTTAATTAATTTAAATAAATACATTATTTATTTGCCACACTGTAAATTCTACGAACAAAGCAATGGTATATACAGAGTTAATTATCTCAGTGAGTAAAAGATCGCAAGCTCAGCGTTTGCTGTGAATACTCGCCTGCACAGCGCTGATCAGCTTGCCCTTGTCTCATTATTACATTGGTTCCAAAACGCTATGCGTGGGTAGTAGCATCTCTTATCTATATAAATAAAAATTAAATGCCGTTCTTTGGTAAGCGCATCACTTGATAACGGCTGGACCTATTTGGCTATTTTTTAAAATGTTCATAATAGTCCAAGTAAGGTTTTTAGGGAAAGAAAAATGGTAAAGTTGCCCGGAAAATTAGAAAATTCGGGAAAAACTGAGTGTTTTATTCTATTGGATTTTTGTATGAACTTATTGAAATTATTGTATTATTGAAATTTGGACAAGACAACGTCTGTCGGGTCAGCTAGTTTAAAATAAAATTGTGTACAAACTAAAAGTTCGAATCTAAAAGGGAGTTAACAATATAACTAATTCACTATAAGATAACTACAAATATAGGACAATGGACAACCCGTTTAATTCTATCATATTAAATAAAATACATATATATAGGTACAGATTCAAATTATAGGATAATTTACAATTACAATACAATACAATCACAAGTTATAAAGAAATGGAATCACCGCTGGTGTCTATTACTTATGGGGTTCTTCAAGAAAACTGTGAATAGGATTTTGCAAGACCAGCGGCGCGCCCGCAGGTGTTGCAGGTGTCCATGGGCGGCGGTAACACTTACCATCACGTGGGATCACTTGCTCGTACGCCTACTTGTCTATAAAAAAAAATGCCCATTCTCGCGTGACGCCGACCCGTTGCAACTAAACACTGAATTAATTTTTCTAAAAAGAGGTTTCTAAAAAGTCTAAAAACGTCTAATTATAATTATATAATTAGACGTTGGAGCATATATTTAAACAATGTATTAAATATGAATACATTTAAAAATAATTTTGAAGTTTTAATTTGGAAAGAAATGACCTATTTATAGCCGTGGCCGTAAGTTTAAAAATTATCTAACGACACTGTCATTTTCCCCAAAAAAACAGAACCCTCTTCTGAAGGCTATTGCGTCAAGAGGAGATTGTCCTATCCAAAATTACTAGATGAAACTAGTGACAGGACAAATTACGTAATATTTGTCTTACATGTTATTTTTTTTTAGAATTTTTTGTACCCATATATGTACATATAGTAAATAATAAGGGTTTAAAAATGATATACAATAGGCGAGCCCTTTTTGCTTGGGAGATTTCTCCCAGCAAACTCGGCGACAGTGGTCAGGTGTGTATGAGTTAGGTACACATAGTGTACGGAAATACTGTGTTTGTGATTGTCTTTGTATGTGTCTCCGGACCCACGACACAGGGGATCCTAGTGTGGCTTTATTATTATTATATTTGTTTAAATTATAAATACTATTGTGTTTAATTATTACATTTGAATTTTCTTTTACTTTGATTTTATAATGTAGGTAATATTGTATTTTAATTGTGCAACATGTTTTCTGACCATACATTTATGAATTACTAGCTGTGCCCGGCATGCGTTGCAATGCGTTAGAATATTTTTTTGCGTTAGCCTTCGCGGGCGCGCGCACAACATTTCACCAAAGTTTCGTCGAAATCGGATGAATGGTTTAGGAACGCATATAAGACGAACGGACTAGCAAACAAACGTTATTTTTTATATATTAGATTTAATAATTAATTTAATTTCATACATTACGAGATAAACGCGAAGTACTAAATAGTGAATTATCTTCGTAACCCAGATTTGACATGTCATGTCGTTCAACATTTCTCGATGACAGTAAAAGTTTTATCACTTACAGCGCATCCCGACAGTCCATTACATATTTAACGCATTAATCATTCGTAAATTTTGAAATAATATCTTCTACCAGGATCTATAATTTGTATGGAGTAAGCATTGGAGTGCCTGTTCCCCGTAGTACAACTGCTATGTCCAACTAGTTGTACCATGGTTAATGTTTTGCCCCGAGGTACAACTTTCCAGTTGTTCTACGCCCGTAGGTACAACTATTTGAGCTTAATTGATTGGTCAAAAAGACGATCAGCTTTTAAAGGAAAACTTTAATTTTTAATTTAAGTTTTTCATAAGGTTAATATGAATACATATGAAAGTACATATTTTTTAATTTTTTTAGGTTATCCACATTAGTACTAAACTAACCTATATACTTGTTGTTGTAATCTTAACACTCAGTTCTACCACGGGCAATAAAAATTACCAATGGTACAACTAATCGGACATAGTACTTGTACCACGGGCAACGGGTGGAGTGAGCTATGCTTGGAATGAGATAAAGTGCGCAAGGATTACAAAACAAAAGTCACGGACGTTGTGATTTGTATAGAAAAGCTGAAGTGGTGATGGGGGCAGATCATGCAGCTATCATCGTCTTGCCACTGCTGGAAAAAGGCCTCTTTCAAGGTTAGCCACCACACATGATTTTCTGCGCCTCTCATCCAGTCATTGCCTCATTACCGACAAAAGTTTCAAGTCGTCGGTGCACGTACCTGTACGAGTAATTCGTCTAGGTACGGCCGCAAGAAATGATTGTTAGGCTTCTATCCTTTATACTTAATTTTGCCGTGTTATAACACCGCTGTGTTCGATCCGTGCGACTGTGACGTGATATCTTTGAATTATTGGTCTATTAGCGTCTTATCGACTTTCTAAACTTTTCGATTTAGTCAAAATAGTATAGGATAGTCAAGTGGCTCAACCATTATTTTATGCGACCGTACATCTAACATCTAAAATATTAAAGGATAGTCAAGTGGCTCAACCATTATTTTATGCGACCGTACATCTAACGTCTAAAATAGTAAAGGATAGTCAAGTGGCTCAACAATTGTTTTATGCGACCGTACATCTAACGTCTAAAATAGTAAAGGATAGTCAAGTGGCTCAACAATTATTTTATGCGACTTTACATCTAACGTCTAAAATAGTAAAGGATAGTCAAGTAGCTCAACCATTATTTTATGCGACTTTACATCTAACGTCTAAAATAGTAAAGGATAGTCAAGTAGCTCAACCATTATTTTATGCGACCGTACATCTAACGTCTAAAATAGTAAAGGATAGTCAAGTGGCTCAACAATTATTTTATGCGACCGTACATCTAACGTGTAAAATAGTAAAGGATAGTCAAGTGGCTCAACCATTATTTTATGCGACCGTACATCTAACGTCTAAAATAGTAAAGGATAGTCAAGTGGCTCAACAATTGTTTTATGCGACCGTACATCTAACGTCTAAAATATTAAAGGATAGTCAAGTGGCTCAACCATTATTTTATGCGACCGTACATCTAACGTCTAAAATAGTAAAGGATAGTCAAGTGGCTCAACCATTATTTTATGCGACCGTACATCTAACGTCTAAAATAGTAAAGGATAGTCAAGTGGCTCAAAAATTGTTTTATGCGACCGTACATCTAAAGTCTAAAATAGTAAAGGATAGTCAAGTGGCTCGACAATTGTTTTATGCGACCGTACATCTAACGTCTAAAATAGTAAAGGCTAGTCAAGTGGCTCAACCATTATTTTATGCGACCGTACATCTAACGTCTAAAATAGTAAAGGATAGTCAAGTGGCTCAACAATTGTTTTATGCGACCGTACATCTAACGTCTAAAATAGTAAAGGATAGTCAAGTGGCTCAACAATTGTTTTATGCGACCGTACATCTAACGTCTAAAATAGTATAGGATAGTCAAGTGGCTCAACAATTGTTTTATGCGACCGTACATCTAAAGTCTAAAATAGTAAAGGATAGTCAAGTGGCTCAACAATTGTTTTATGCGACCGTACATCTAACGTCTAAAATAGTAAAGGCTAGTCAAGTGGCTCAACCATTATTTTATGCGACCGTACATCTAACGTCTAAAATAGTAAAGGATAGTCAAGTGGCTCAAAAATTGTTTTATGCGACCGTACATCTAAAGTCTAAAATAGTAAAGGATAGTCAAGTGGCTCAACAATTGTTTTATGCGACCGTACATCTAACGTCTAAAATAGTAAAGGCTAGTCAAGTGGCTCAACCATTATTTTATGCGACCGTACATCTAACGTCTAAAATAGTAAAGGATAGTCAAGTGGCTCAACAATTGTTTTATGCGACCGTACATCTAACGTCTAAAATAGTAAAGGATAGTCAAGTGGCTCAACAATTGTTTTATGCGACCGTACATCTAACGTCTAAAATAGTATAGGATAGTCAAGTGGCTCAACAATTATTTTATGCGACCGTACATCTAATATCTAAAAATAAATATCTTTCAATTGTACTGTACTAACTATGGCTAAATAGTGTCTGTACTAGTATTTACTCAAAAAAAATTTAATACTAAATTCGTACTAAAAACTGTTTCGTAGCTCCCTGACAGCGTATTTCGAAACAGAATCACAGGAGCCACCGAAAAGTTGCTGAAAGTTGGAAATTTTGACTGATGGATGAGCACAGAATGCGTAATTTGGACGTAAAAAGTACGCCTTTAATATTTATGAATTACACAGATGGTATTGCTTTTAAAATATTTACGGGTATTTACGGGTGCTCGTAAACAGAGAAGGCAGTTCCAATTTTAATGTTGATGCTAATTTTAAATACCTAACTACGGCGGAGTGGGAAAAAAAGAAGGGTTATGACTATAGTAGTCTATGTATTCTCTGACAAAATAATCCCTTTTACATGACATGTCTTACATATCTTACATGATGGGATCGTCATGTAAGGTATGGAGTTGTATCAAACATGTTGTAAATTGGAATTAGTAAGGTATAAATAAATATTTCAGTGATTACACTCTTAACACTGAATTTCCTTCGTGAAAAGTAAAGATCTTCACTTGTAACCAAACACACACACAGAGAAAAAATTTATTAGCAATAGGTATATACCATAATAATAAATAGTACCATATAGAAGGGAATCCCCTTTGTGCGTATCCCAAAAACCGCGAAATAAATACCTACTACCCTCCTTACGTTACGCGACGTCCTGTAACGTCCTTCTGTCGCCCATGGTTCCCGTGAGGGCTGTTATTTAATTTTTTTTTTTTATATAGATAAGAGGGCGGACGAGCAAGCAGTCCCACGTGATGGTAAGTGTTACCGCCGCCCATGGACACCTGCAACACCAGGGGGAATGCGGGCGCGCCGCCGACCTTGCAAGATCCTATTCACAGCTTTCTTGAAGAACCCCATGTCGTAGCTTAATGGGAAGACCTTTTGAGGCAGTTTGTTCCACAGCCTATTATATTATTTATTATATCCGTGTACATTTTAGATTAGTTAAGTAAATTGTATATAATTGTATAAAACGTTCAATTAATTGTAAAAAAACATGAAATCATTTTTTTATCAATAGTTTTTAAAGAAAGCAAGGTGGCAATGTATCAAATCAATGGCATTGCGTTAGGCGGCTCGGCGCGGCCCTGTCTGACGGCTTGTATGTTTCGATGCGAAATTGTAGGCTATTATCGCGACCTTGAATGCATTTGGCGTACGAGTTTAATTTCTATATGGTATTATTTATTCTTATGACAATACATATGTGGGTCCGAATGTGGGGTCAAGGATAATCAGTATATTATGTCAGTATGTATTAAAAACAAATAGCTTAGTAAATAATTTGAGAAATCAACTATATTAAATATTGTAATTTAATAATAAATGTATTAATTATCATGTCAAAAAATATATCACTCAGTCAATAAATTTAGTCATGAGGTTAAGCCACGGTTTAAGACATCTAATAAATATATAATCCTAGCTTGCATATTTTTTTAATATTTTTTTATAGAAAAATGGCGACAGACGAGCGTACAGTCCACCTGATGATGATAGACATCCGTGATACATGCCAACTTTAGTCCAGAATGATAAACGTTAGTACGCTCCCGGATGCGCTTCCCACCTTTGCATATTAAAGAATGGATTGGGAAAATGGTGAGGGATAGGATGGAATGGGAATGGGGTCTCTCATATCCCACTAACGAAATACGTAGTTACATTTGAGAAATACGTTAAAGTGGGAAATGCAAGGTAGTCTTGTGTGAGGGAGGGGTAACGCGGAGAGTCGAGTGCGCCCAGCGGCTGTGGGTATGCAGCGTGCACTCTCACCGTGTAGAAAAAATACATATTGTTAAATTTACTATACAGTCACCTACGGAAACCCTCAAGGTTTATATGTATGTAGGTGGCGAGTCATACTTACGTTACCTATGTTAATTAACTAAGATTTCACCCAACAATGGTTTTATTTAATTTTGTCTTTATTGGTGAATGGGTACATATTTTTAATGTTGTCTTCACTGGTGAATAGGTACATAGTTTTATTAAACAAATAAGTGTTTGTGCACGGTGTCCGCTTTATTATAATATAATTGTACAGGGGCTATACAATTTATTCCAGCAATCTAAATAGCATTCAAGATAAACCAGCTAAGCTAAACAAAGCTTAGTTCTAAACTCACATAAAGTGTTACAAATGGCCCCCTTATCCAACTCGGGGACGATCTGTTATTATTATTGTAAATCATCCGATCCCAATGATCGACAAATGAATGTAGAATCACTCGGATCGAATGACTTACAACAATATCTATATGTGGGGGGTGACTTGAAAACACACGAACGGCCCCTTCGAACTGTCCGTATGTCTTCTTGTCTCCAGTCCCTTCAACGGCGCCTTCTTCGTGGTTTGTGATCACCCCAGGGCGCGGCTGAACGGAACGTTGTGCTCGTGGTAGGCGTAGTTCTAATTCACCGGACTTGTAGAATGGCGGCGCAGGAACCAACGACTATGGAGGTCTTGAAATAAAACTCTTGATTTATCTTCAAAATGGCTTGAGGGCTTGCGGTGGTGTTTTGAGGAGCGAGACGGCGGTATTTTTCTTCTTCTTCTGTCCCGAGGACCTTGTTCCAAGTTGACGTTTGAGGATCACGTAACTTTACTTTTTTTTTTTTTTTTTCGGAAGGACTGAATTCTTGTGGCCTTATGGGCCTTTTAAGAGTCACCGGGCTTGCTTATATTAGGGCGAACGCAGAAGGCGCTCAGCCAGGAGCAAAAGTGTGTGTTGCAACGAGCCTAAGGGCTCCCCCGCCGGTAAACCGGCGGAAGGAACGGACCTCGGCTTAGGGCGTTGCAATGGGGGGATACCGCGGGGTCGCGAGTCGGCGAGAAGGGCCCAGGCACGTGTCTATACCTAGTGAATATAAGGTTGGCTGAGGGCCGGTGTGTGTTAACGGTGTATCGGGGGGGACGTCCACGTCTCCGCCGGCGGGGACGGTGTCTGTGTGCAGTGTTCGAGTGAACCGCATTGGCAGCGGTGATCGGGTCGTCGGGATCGTCCAGGATGTGCCGTGGCCGACGATGGCGGGGAGGGGCACTCCTGTCCGGTATGTAGGTGAGGGAGGAGACAATCAGAGGATTGGGATGATGGGGGATGGCGTCATAGTAGCGTCGGGCAGAGTCTTTAATGTATTTGACGATGGAGGGAAGCTCAAAGTCTTTGTGGAGGTCGGCGTTACGCAAGTACCATGGTGAAGCCACGGCCTTGCGCGTGAATCTGTTTTGGAGCCTTTGGAGGGTCTCGATGTGAGAGGGAGCCGCGTGTGCGAACACAACGCTGGCATAGGTCATGATGGGACGGACGAGAGATTTGTATAATGTCAACTTATTTCTAAGCGACATTTTACTTTTCCCGCTTATGAGGGGGTTGAGGCGACCGAGCACAAAGGCGGCTCGGTTGCGGACAGTTTTGATATGATCTCGGAAGGTCATTCTGTGGTCTAGAGTGACTCCGAGATATTTGGTCTTTTTGACGAGAGGAATCGTTTGACCGAGAAGGGTTATCGGAAGAGGGGAGAGCTTAGGAGTACGACAGCCAACCATGGGAAAAGGGAAGCACATGGCTGCACTTTTCCCCGGGTTTATCTCTATCCTCCACTTCACAAACCACTCGCCTAGGGCGGTGACTGCGCGCTGGAGGCGTAGAGAGAGCATGCGTTCATTCCTATCTGAAGCGTAGAGGGCGGTGTCGTCCGCGAAGAAGGCGAGCTCTATTCCTGGGCGGTGGGGGGTGTCGTTAGTATAGAGTGAATAGAGCGTGGGTGCTAGAACGGAGCCCTGGGGGACTCCAGCTCTTATTGGACGGGGGCTGGATAGCGTGCCTTCAACTCTGTAGCGAAAGGTGCGATTGGTAAGGTAGTCTCTAATGATGAGAATGAGACTTTCGGGCACCTCCAGTTGGTACAGTTTATAAATTAAACCGTTGTGCCACACCTTATCAAAGGCCCTCGCTACGTCGAAGAAGACAGCTAGAGTTCTGAGAGGTCTCTTTTGATTGAGACCTGAAAGTATGTGCTCCGTTATTCGGTGCACTTGTTGGACTGCGGAATGTTTGGCTCTAAAGCCGAACTGTTCGTTGATTAAAAGGCCTTTTGAGTCAATGTGTCTCAGCAGGCGGGTATGGAGGACTCTTTCATAGATTTTAGCCATTGTATTCAATAGGCTGATGGGTCTGTAGCTAGAGGGATCCGAGCGGTGTTTGCCCGGTTTGGGGATGCCGATGACGACGGCTTCTTTCCAGGCGGCTGGAAAGAGATGATTCCGCATGGCGGCATTGTAGATGGCCGCGAGGAGAGCGATCAATTGGATCGGAAGACTTTTGAACACCCTGTTGGGTATTCCGTCGATACCGGGAGATTTCTTAATTTTAAGATTTTGAATAATCTCCTGGATTTCTGATACCGTAACCGGTAGAAGGGAGTCTGAGGGAGGGATGGAGGCTCGATGACTCACCTCTCCGTCAACCAGGTCGACGTGGGACTCGTCGACCGGCTGGCGGCTAGGGGAGCACTGGGCCTCTAGGCTGTCAGCCAGGCATTCGGCCTTCTCTGCATCGTCAAATGCGGGAGGACCGTTCGGTCTTGTCAGTGGGGGCATGGAGGCGGTATTGTCTGTTTTCATAGATCTCGCCATCCGCCAGTAGGCTGTGTGTGATGGCGAGATCTCTGACAACAGGGTTTCCCAATTGTTGTTTCTGAATTCAGCGATGCGTTTCTTTACGTCCCTCTGTAAAGCTCGCATTCTACGCCTATTCTCGATACATGGGAAGGAGTCGTAAGCACGGATGGCTGCGTTCTTGGCTCTTAGCAGCTCCCTAATGCCCTCAGGCAGCTCCCATCGGCGATCATTCGCCGCTGGGACCCGCCTGGAGGAGCTATGGATTAAATCCTTAAGGTGGCTGCCGAGTCCAGAGACCGCCGTGTTTGTGTCATCCGCACTGGTCAGGTCGTCGGGGATAGAGTCGAGGTGGGGAGAGCTAGAAGCCTAAAGGGCTTCTTTTAGCTTGGCCCAGTCAATAGTGGCCTTGTCAGGGGGAGGTGAATCGGTCTGCCGTCCTAATTTCATGATTATGGGGCGGTGATCTGAGTCTAACTCGGCAAGGGTTTCTAGTGAGTTTAGACGTAGGGTAATGTCTTTGAAAAGGGCGATGTCGAGGACGTCGGGTCTGTGGGTGACTATAGAGGGGTAGTGAGTTGGCGTCGTGGGAGCTATGACGTCAAAGTCCAGTAGGTCAATAAGTCTGTAAAGGCGATTTCCGTTACGGTTTGAAGTATGACTGTTGAAGCTGGGGTGCTTGCAATTGAGATCTCCTGCCAGGATGACTGAGTTACCTAAGTCGAGGAGTGACTCGAGGTCAGTCCTGAGCAGTTCTCTGTCGGGAGGCAGGTAAACAGATGCCAGGGTGACAGGTTGATGACCTGTCATGGCTATACGGCAGACCGAGGCCTCCATGTTAGTCAATGGAGGGGTAGGAATGGCAATGCAGTGCAGAGACCTCTTGTGGTAGATGAGGGTACCTCCGCCTTTGCTGGCTAACCTGTCATTCCGTACTATGCTGTACTGGGCGATTTTGGGATCGCGGTGACTAGGCTTCAAGAAGGTCTCTTGCACTAGCATTACATCTATTTGATGATTTCTGAGGAAATCATGGATCTGGGTGCGTTGGGAGCGGATGCCGTCAGCGTTGAAGAACGCGACGGAGAGGGAGGAGACGTAATTTTACGCCTCTCACTTCACGCTTATTAAGCCCGCGGCAGTACCATTGGGAAAGCCGCACGCCATCATTTACCGCTACACCCGTCTCCTCACCACCCCTCCCCCTCAATCGTCTTTATTCATATACCCATTTATATTTACATTTTTATTCACATTTACCCACATATATATTTACTTTTAAAAGATCTGCCATTCCACATAGTACAAGGGTTTTCACAATAACACCTCGTCTATTCCTTCTCGGAAGATAGGCGTTATGCTTATTAAAAGCATTGGCAGAGCTTTATCTCTAAAGATACCTGCAGCAAGCACACATTTATACTAATTTTCCTAAACAATTTATCTACTTTTAAAAGATCTGCCCTAATCTACATGGGTTTTATTCTATTAACCCTATTCGCTATTTCTCACTGAAAATAGACGAATGTGCGTGCTTAAATTTCATCCCTTAGGGAAAATAAAAGACAGGCGGGGGCAAAGCTTTATTTTTCTAAATGTATACATGTATGTGCCCGTTCGTACATACGGACTTTTGCTACAGGTTTTCTTTGCAGACATATTTTTCCCCATTGTTCTGTTTCTACTCGATTTTACATGGAGTGGATATTTATATTATCCCCACTCCTATTTCCATTTTCTTATACAAATGATTCTATACATAATCAATTTTGTAAATTATAACAATCGACAGAACAATGGGTACTCATTTTTCTTATTAACTACTTAAAGTTAATATTTTCAATATTCTGTTTATTTACAATAATAATATTAGTACAACTAGCATTTTTATAATACAATACATTAACAGACGACATTCACTTCAAGACATTTATTGGCTAATAAGCTCACTCAATATGCTCGGCAAACAACTGTCTAGTTGCACAACTCAAAATTCTACCTTATCGATTATTTACGAGCAAGGTTTAGGGGGCGTGGCTTCGTACTTATGCTCAATATGCTCGGCAAACAACTGTCTAGTTGCACAACTCAAAATTCTACCTTATCGATTATTTACGAGCAAGGTTTAGAGGGCGTGGCTTCGTACTTATGAAACCTTCATACTGGGTGTGCATTGTTAACATAAAGATATCCCTTGAAATTGTTTTTGCTTCACTATTGTTCTACTGTGCCATTTAATGTTAAACTATGCATAAGCTTGGGTAATCAGAAAGAAAATTGACACTTGATGCTTAGGAGGACGCGATTGATGAAGGTGGCAATTCAAGTTTGACCGTTCTCGTCACAATATGAGGCATTTTTTTTTCGGAATGACTAAATTCTTGTGGCTTTAATAGCCTTTCAAGAGTCACCGGACATGTATAAGTTATGAGGACAGCAGAAGACGCTCAGACAGGAGCAAAAAAATGTGTAGCAACGAGCCAAAGGGCTCCCTCGGCGGTAAACCGCTGGAAGGAACGGACCTCAGCTTAGGGCGTTGCTGTGGGAGGGTAGCGCGAGATCGCGAGACTGTGAGAAGCGCCCAGACACGTGCCGATACCTGGTAAAACTGTTGGTTGAAGGCCGGTGTGTGTTGACGGTGTATCGATGGTGACGTCCTCGTCTCCGCCGGCGGGGACGATGTATATGTGTAGTGTGTGAATGTAGTTTAAGAACCGCATTGCCAGCAATGATTGGTCGTCGGGGTCGTCTAGGACGCGCTGAGGACGACGACGACGACGCGACGGTAACGGGTGGGGCATTCCTGTCGGGGACATAGGTCATGCTGGCAACTACTAGGAGTTTAGGATGGTGAGGGACTCTGTCGTAATAGCGTCGGGCGGAGTCTTTCTCGACATTTTTCATTAAGCTCATACGGTACCCACTTTCTGAGCTTCTTCACTTCCCGTTTTGATGCAAATGAATCGATGTCATTTTATCACTTACGCCCAAGGCTGCTACTAACTCAGACGTGATTTGAGATGAATCCGCTTCCACTATTGCTTTCAATTCGTCATTATGGACTTAAGTCTGCGTTCGACCACGGGACTTGTTCTTGAAGTTAAAAAGCACCGTGCATTCGAAACGGAACTCATATTCGAAAATCACGCGAATTATTATAATACAATAGTTGTTCGTGGTCATAAACACAACGATATCTACGCCTACACGGAAAACAAATAACTGATTTGAGAAATAATGTCATAGGTTTAATTTTTTTTTATGGACGAAGGCGGCAGACGAGCATACAGTCCACCTGATGGTAAATGGATAATGTCACCCATAGACATTCGCGATACATGCCAACATTAGTCCAAAATGACAAACGTTGGCACGCCCCCGGATGCGCTGCCTACCATAGAAGATATGGGAATTAATTTGGAAAAGGGTTGGGAAAATGGGGAGGGATAGGATGGGAATGGGCTCTAGCACCTCTCACTCACTACCGAAACACGTACGTACATTGGGGAAATAAGATAAAATTGCCAAAAATATGAATAGCTTTAAATTGACATTAATTTAAATTCCAATATGAGTTTGGAATTACAAGCCAAATACAAGATAACTAAGTGATTGAAGCAATTTCAGTGTAAGATGAAAATATTTTTAGCTAAATTCATTTTCAAAGACTTCACGAGATTAATAATTATTGAAGACAAGGACAAGAGTAATAGAATTAACAAATTAACGAGGTAAAGTTTCGAAATTTAATTAATTAATATCAAAAAACTAAGAACACAACATTAAGTTGAAACGAAGTAGCACAAATGGTACATTTATCAAAATAATGGCGCGGTCCTAGTGCAAGAGTAACATGCGCTTCATAATTATTGTGTAAAAAATAAGGTATTTAATGATACCAACTGATTACGAGTTATGATAAAATTAGGTATTTGTTTTAAACTGCGTACTGTAATGAAAATTTCGCAGAATACTTATGTATACATTTTTAGCTATATATTAATGCACTATGTTTTTTTTCCTAGAACAAATGTTCCTTACATGTTCCCAGAACCAATCTTGAATAGAGGCGTCAATAAAATATTCTATGTTCCTGTTTTTCGTACCAAACTGGCCACGTTACGCCACTCTCACAGAAGACTACCTTGAAATGTACTGCAATTCCCACTTCATCTTATTTCCCTAATGTACGTACGTGTTTCGGTTGTGAGTGAGATGTGCCAGAGTCCATTCCCATCTTATCCCTCCCCATTTTCCCAAGCCTTTCTCCAAATCCATTCCTATATCTCCAAAGGTAGGCAGCGCATCCGGGGGCCTGAAAACGTTTGTTATTTTGGACTAATGTTGGCATGTATCACGGGTGTCTATGGGCTACAGTATCCACTTACCATCGGGTGGACTGTATGCTCGTCTGCCGCCTTCGTCCATAAAAATAAAAAAAACTAGGCTATGAGTCGCCGCTGCTTTGTACCGTGTGCAGCTTTGAATCACTTTCTGTCGGTGATAACTCTTTGTTATTTTTAATGGCTCTTTTTCTATATACATTCCGTACACGCTGCAAACTCACAGCCGCTGGGCTCACTCGATTAGCTAATTTACTCCTCTCTTGTTTGTCACACACTATATAGATTAATTTAGAATACTGTTTGTACCAGGGTGATGATAGCCTAGGGCAGGGATGGCGAACCTTTATTGGTCTACGTGCCATTTTTTTTAAAGAATTTTTCAATGAGGCCATGACGTGCCGTCAAACAGTCTTGACTTAGTGATTAATGGCGAAAAAAACTATCAACTAAATACTGTCAACTTAACTCTTTATTTGCAACCAGAAATATACATTTTGTACGTTAATAGTTTTATGTTTATTTAAATAAAAGGAAAAATTAGTGCGACTTCTGCTGTTGCCGTCCCGGCACCGGTAGCCCCGTTCACAATGAACTTTGTTACTATGACATCAAAATAGACGAAAAAATAAACTGTTTCGATTAGGTATTTAAATTCCTTAATTAATGCCGTGCCCAAATTATTTTGTCGCGTGACATTGATAGCACGCGTGCCGTTGGTTCACCATCTCTGACCTGGGGATATCTCCTGCAAAATTCAAAATTCAACACAAGAAATTCATTGGCGAAACAAAATTTAAGCACTAAATGCTAACTTAAGTCTTTCATTACTTTGTTTCTGGTTAATACCTTCATTAAATTCAAATTCTTTTTTTCAATTTTCAAATTTCCCCCAGAAATAAAAAACAAATGACAGATTTGAAAAATTTAACATGCAATTTAGCATTTGACATACAAAGAGTTCCATTTTCAAAATTCGAATTTGTTTTTTTTTTACCTAACGTATTGTACAGTAGATTGTTCTAAGAACTTTTAGTTTGACCTATCGTACTCATCGTACTAAATTGGTACTCAATGTTGAAGTGGCAGATTCTGCAGCGTTTTCTTCTATTCCACTTCCCGCTTTCACTGTGACCATACTTTCCATGCGTCGGACAACTCTTGTTAACTTTTCAATTAATCTTATCTCTCAACTGAAACGTGGTTCAAATAAATTTTGAGGATGACGACCCTCTTCTCCCCCCGCCCCGCTTTGTCTTGATGGATTTTACAATGAAGTTTTCTATTTACTTTTTATTTGTATAGAAATTATTTGTTTTCGCGTCTTGTTGATTTCTGTGATTAGCATAAAAATAGGTTTTTATGTAACAATAAACTTTTTATGAAAGGTTTATTGTTACATAAAAGTACTGGAGTAAGTAAGTATTGGAAAATGTGTTTATAGTTAAAAATTTTTTTTTATATTGGATTTGATATTTGTCATTTTAATTGTATCTAAAAATTGGCTCTGTATGTTATTGATTATTACAGGGATAATTGTGTATTCTGTACACCTTTGATTTAAATATTTAATATTTTTTTCTTTTTTTTTATGTACGCAGGCGGTAGACGAGCATACAGTCCACCTGATGGTAAGTGGATACTGTCGCCCATAGACATCCGCGATACATGCCAACATAAGTCCAAAATGACAAATGAAAGCGCGCCTCCGGATGCGCTACCTACCTTTGGAGCTATAGGAACGGATTTGGAGAAAGGGTTGGGAAAATGGGGAGGGATGGGATGGGAATGGGCTCTGTCACATCTCACTCACTACCGAAACACGTACGTACATTAGAGAAATAAGATAAAGTGGGAACTGCAGTACATTTCAAGGTAGTCTTCTGTGACGTGGCCAGTCGAGCGCGCCCAGCGGCTGTTGGATTGCAGCGTGCACTCTCCCCCTCATATGCTTTTAGCGATAAGACCGCCTATTGTGCATTTTGTGTTTACAATGTCTGATTTTTTTTTTTTTATTTATGGAAATGAGGCGGCAGATGAGCTGAAAGTACACACACATTCCAGTCCACACAGCATTAAAAATTGACTTTCTGGCGGTAAACCGAGAAGTGAAGTTGAGTTAATGTTTGATTAATATAAAATATGTGTATTGCCAGTTTTGTGGTTTGATAGTGATAGTTTATTAAATTTCAAAGTGTTTGTACGTAGTGTTTGTGATAATCAAATAAAAACATGGAATTTCCTTTTTTTGTGTGCTTCCAAAGAATCCTCTTCTGTTCTCAGAGTTACTGAGCGACTCCTGACTTATTTCGACGAGACTGGACATTGACGGGATACGTTTTAGACTTTGAAATAAATTGAAAATGGAAAAACTTGACACTGGTAGAATGTGCTAAGTGCACCATTGGCATACATGAAAAGAAAAAGAAACCTGACCGTAGTTTATGCAATACAAAACTACAGAAAGATGTCACAGATCAATCGTTTTCTAAAGGCCAAAATAACAAAAGATAATACACATTTTTCTGATGGAAAGTTAAAGGATTTTAAGAAAGTCCTGACCTTCCGTCATCCGCTTCACGGAATACAATGTAATCCGGACATATAACTTGGCATATAATAATTATGCGTGAACAATAAACCGTCATTGCGTTATTCGCAATAAAGAGCCCTCGTTCAAACCATAATGTACATGAAAAACGGTAGTGGAACGTAGCCATATGCTGAATAATCATACACACACATCTATCTTAATGTACTTGTCCCACTGCAAGGCACAGGCCTACCCTTAGTAAATCACGCAGGCGCAGTGCGGATTGGTGGATCACATACGCCAGATTTGTATTTATTGTCTCTGGAGCATGTTTCCTCGCGATGTTTTTTCTCACCGCCAAGCTAGTGACAGTTTTAAAAAAACCTGCATAATTAGAAACTCAGCGATACGGTCCGAGGATTTGAACTCACGATCACACGAATATGAGTTGAGTATAGATATCCCTAGGCTATCACCGTTCATATTTAATATATAACCTACTTATTACAATATCTTATCTTATTACAGTACAGTACTTATTACTACTTATTGTGGCTTCAATATGTATTTAAAGATGTATAGGTAGTATATAGGTATGTATATATGCACATATATGTATATATAGTATTAAATAAAAATAATTATACCATATATAAAGTGAATTTCTGTTTTTTGAGTATATACAAATGTATTTAAATATAATTAATTAATTTATTTGTCATGTGAATTACAAAGATGGTAAGGGCATACATTCACATCGTCAGGAATGGATTTCGAGAATGGGACGGGAAAGGATGGGATGGAATGGCATAACTCATTCGCTACCGAAACAATTACTGACTGCGCCTTTTTTGTATACTTATCTCTATGACCCCTTGCTTGCCTGTCCGTGCTATATGCTACTTCTTCAGTGTTAAGTGCCGTCTTTCAATCGCCCCTAGTATTTACTTGTGACACGAAATTTGCAGGTTAGAGAGAAGTTTTAAATTTCGTTCCCGATTACTATGTTCGAACAATAATGAAAATACCAATAGCCGACGAGAACCAATCGAAAAGGTACGTTTCGCTGAACGTTATATAAATAATGTGTTCAGACAAAAGTTTGCGAGCCCTATTCACTATAAAAAATTCTAGAATCAAAATCTTTTGCGGTGATAATTTTTGCTGCTATAAGGCCATTTTCAAAAAAAATCCATTAAAGGTATTTAATTTGGTCGAACTGTGAGCTTACTCATAATTTGATTCTATTGACTCTAGATTGATTAGAGTAAGCACACACGAATACACATCCTCACCTTCACATACACACTACACACGCAAACACACACACACTCGCATAAACATACACAAACAATTTATATATTTTTCGCAATTAAATGTTGACTTTGCTGAAGAAATACTTTGTATAGTATTGCACATATAATTTAAATCTGTAAAGGCTTGTGTTTGGCATACTCATAATACTATTTATATATTTTGTGAAGTGAAAGCTGTAGATTGTGTTGAATATGAAGATTCCCTACCGTTGTCCTATTATTCCGATCTCTCTGCCAGAGCCGGTCGTTCCGACCCGGATCACGTGCGCGCCATGAGCGTCTCAACGACGCCATATTGTATGAATATTCAGCTTCGTGATGTACGCGACGGGGTTTAATCAAGCCGCTCAAAAGTGTTGTCATTACTAGTGGTCAAGTATTTTTTGCTTATTAAAATTAAAACTTAATTCATTAAAATTCAAATTCAAATTCATCGCGTTTTTATTAAAATCCATTACATAATATGGAAATATATGTCACAAGTTGAAAATTTGTACGTATAGTCATCACAAGTAATCAATACTTACATAATTATTTACATTTATACAAGAGCAAAAATCAAAGGTCTTCACAGATAAATTGAACGCAGTTGCACCTTCCTGATCAATCCAAAGGTTGGCTGGTAGAGCGTGGCTTAAGGCATTAAGTTTGCCTTGTATACGATATTGTCGCGCACTGTTCGGTCCAAAAATTACTTTATACCGCAAACCCGTAGGCTGTGGAACGAACTGCCTCAAGAGGTCTTTCCATTAAGCTACGATATGGGGTTCTTCAAGAGAGTTGTGAATAGGATTTTGCAAGGTCGGCGGCGCGCCCGCATACCCCCTGGTGTTGCAGGTGTCCATGGGCGGCGGTAACACTTACCATCACGTGGGACCGCTTGCTCGTCCGCCCACTAGTATATATAAAAAAAATTTTTTTTTAAAAAAAATGAATAAATGGACATTTATTTATTACTAGCTGTGCCCGGCAATTTTTTTGCACATAATATATAGCCTATGTCCATCTGGAATAATGTACCTTTCAAATGGTGAAATAATTTTTCAAATAGGTGCAGTGGTTCCGGAGATTACTCTCCACATACACACAAACTCACAAAATTCGCACTCTCTCTTTATTATATTAGTATAGATTAAAAATATATCAATACCATTTTGCGATTTAGTTATTTTGAGATGTATACTTAATCTTACCTAGTAATTTTGCGACTTGGGCACATTTGAGTATTCAGTCATAATGCTATCACAAAACTTGAGATCAACACTTACTGACATTAAGTATTTTTTGAGCCTAACGCTATAAAAGTCACATAGATAGTTTATAGAATCAGTATGTTGAAGTGACAATGAGCGGGTCATATGTGCCACAGGACCGACAACTGATGGGGGCAGACGCCGCAGACGAGTCTTCGATAGAAGCCACATACCGGGTATCAGGATGTGGGACGCGTTGTGGCCACTTAGACCGACGACTTGTAGAAGTTTGGCGGTGTTGGCTGAATGAGAAAAACTGAATATCGATGAATAGCGACACTCATAATTTATTTTTTATAACTGTGTTAAATAGTTTTTCTGTATACCATACCACCAGCCCGTGTCTATGGACTACTGGATATAGGCCTCTCCCATGAACCGCTTTTCTTCTGTAAACACTTATAAATTGTATTTCGTTAGAATTTACTCGACCTCAAACCAAGTATTTAATTATTTTATTTTGTTTTTTTTATAGAAAAAAAGACGGTAGACGAGCGTACAGTCCACCTGATGGTAAGTGGAAACTGTAACCCAAGGACATCCGCGATACATGCCAACATCAGACTAGAATAACAAACGATTGCACGCCCGCAGATGCGCTACCTACCTTTGCAGATTAAGGAATGGATTGGGAAATGAGGAGGGATAGGATGAGATGGGAATGGGCTCTGGCATATCTCACTCACTACCGAAACACGTACGTACATTGGGGAAATACGATAAAGTAGGAAATGCAGGACATTTCAAGGTAGTCTTCTGTGAGAGAGGGGTAACGAGGCCAGTGGAGTACGCCCAGCGGCTGTGGGAATGAACCGTGCACTCTCTCCGTATAATTACCCCTCCCCCACTTGTGTGTCTTTTATAATAAATAAACTTTACATTCATTCATTCATAGATAGATAGATAGACAAATTCTTTATTGCACCAAAATGTGTGTACAAAGGCGAACTTAATGCTATATAGCATTTTCTTCCAGTTAACCTTTGGTGGTTGAGAGCAGGCTAAGGGTAGTGCCGCTAAATATTAAATATAATAGCGTTTTGATACTATTACACTAAGTACATAAATATAAATTTACACACACATACATGCATATATACATTTATACATACATACATAAAAATATAAATAAAATAATAATAAACATATCAGTCATTCACACTGTTTGAGTAAAAAGTGTTCAGGTACACGCGATTTGAAGACATCAATTCATACGCGTCAGCTTACCTATGTCTCTCCACTGCTGAATATATGCCCCCTCTAAAGGCCGCCACCACACACGATCTCTAAGTGTACAAAATTTGAAAACTTGAAGTAGGCTAAATTTTATTTTATTTTCCACGAAACAATAGCACAGACAAAGTATAAAAATTAAATTATGAAAATCTCTAAACACATGCCTATTAATGTTTCATGATATTTACTCTGAATAATTTATCCAAAAAACTATTTGAAGTAAACTACTGGGAGAATATTTTCGCTAAATCAGTTTCTACAGTGTAAATCCCAAGTTTCTGCGTTTAACACCACTTCGAACTACTGGTAGTTTCGAGCTCAAATGTCTCGAACATAACATGTACTATTTCACAATAAATGTAGTATACAGTAGTGTAATTTCGATTGAAAGCATAAGAAATGCATCTCATGCACCTAAAAATGTACTGCTTACAAGGAGCTGTCACTATAAGAATCGCAAGCACGATTTGAACACTACACGGTCATTATCCGTTACTTAGTAACAAGCGCTACGAACGGTTTAGACAGAACAACAAAACTTTACATATTGTTTATGACTTTTGACTTATATTCCCTAAAATATTGTTTTTTTTAATTTTTAACGTTTTATATGTTTATGTTCTAAAACGGTTTTATAGCTTTTAAATTAGTTCACGTGTTTATTATAATGGGTACATAATTATAATGGGTACATAATTATAATGGGTACAGTTTATACTTAGGTATAGACTATATAAATATAGTAAACAGGTAAAATTGTGTTTTTGTAAGTATGTTGGGGGTAATCTCTGGAACTACTGAACTGATTTCAAAAATTATTACAGAAATAGAAAGCTACATTAACCGTGTCTAATATAGGCTCTATAGTTTTTTGAAATTTTGAAAAAGAAACTATATAAAAAGAAAGCGAAGCGAGGGCGAGTCGCTAGTAGACTATATATTTATAGTCTATACCTATGTTAACTATATTAAGTTTCATTGAAATCCGTTAAGTGATTTTTTTGTGGTGCGTGGTAAATACAGACAGAAACAAAAACCCACAAACAATAATTCTAAAAAATTATGTCTGTGTATAAAAAAATAGGTTACATGAATACACAGCCAATAATTCCATGTAAAAAATATACAAAATTTCGTAAAGACAATCATTTCTAACAATTACAAATAGACAATCATACAAAAAAAAAACGAAAATCGATTTCATGTAATATACATGTCGAGTGCTGTATCAGTATTTTGTAATAACTACCAACTCATTAATGTCTTTAATGTAGTATAATTAATCACTAAACATATTTCTATTTATAATTGCTGACGTAATTACTTACTTATATGGTATATTTGATTTGTATATTTGGTTACATCGACTGCAATGGAGCAAGACTTCTTCGAATATAAACCTTAGTGTCCTTTTGTGAAAAATAAATTAATATTAAACTAAAAAAAATAATTAAAAATGTAATTGTATTTAATATGAATAATTAAACCCAATCGTTGGCTGGTAGATAATGATGTAAGATATTAATGAAAGATTTTATATAGAAATATGTAATAAATAAATGAATGAACACTTTTAATAAATATTTCTTGTAGACACGACTTTCTTACAAATGTTTCATATTAAATTTTGAGAAAAGTGTACAGTTAGGCTACTGTTTGCTTTCATTGGTGTAAATGGTCCGCATTAACATACGAGTTTACGACTAACTAAATGTCCAACTTGGTGCTAAATTTAGTACAACTTACCATAAATTCGATTATGGCTACACAAGATTTAACAACCTAATATCTTACGAGTATCTTATCAGGGGTGGTCATCCACTTGGATTCCCTATCACATTGATCCAATGGAATTTTTAATGTTCCCCTAACCATATCTTCTACACTTGCTCCTCAAATAATACATTCATATACATCAGGATATCTGACAGGTCTTCTGGTTCTGAAGTGGCCCGTGAATACTCACAGTCAGTTGCCGTAGCTATTTTTTGCTGGAGGATAAACTTTTCCTTATCCAGTTTGGATTTATGTCTATGAGGAACTTTTTTGCGTGCTTACGCCACTTACAGCCTCCATGTTCCAGCCTCCAGCAGACTGTTGGGCTATTTGTTGGGCTTGTTCTCGGAATGCTGTATTTATTGTTCCTAATGCATAGGGTACATAGTGTACATAGGCTACATACCATAATAGGGTTCTGGCCTAATGAATTTGGTCTCTGATCCCTTTCTTGCCATTTCATCTGCCAAAAATTGTAAAAATCATCTGTCATTGTAAAAATTTTACGATCGTCACATCATTTACTGCAGCAGCATTGGACAAAGGTGCGATGGTGCGATGGTGCTCCCCCAAAACATGTGGTTGGGTTACAATGTAGTTATACATAGCACACTTTATTCATAAACCAAATCATTCATAATCAAATGTACGACGACAATCAATCAATATACGACCTGTTGCAAATTGGTGACATACGTTGCTATGCGGATGACAGTACTGGTGACGCCTTGTACAAGGGCCGCGCCAACATCCCTCGGGTCGAAGTGGAAGACAGTCGCGCCAGGCTTGTGTCTGAAATCGAAGACTCTTTAGATCTAGTCTCGATTTGGGATTCTTTGAACCTAGTGGATTTCAACCCCAGTAAGACGCAAGTCTGTGCATTCACCGCTAAAAAAGCCCCCTTTGTCGTAGCACCTCGCTTTCAGAGCATACCTCTTAAGATCTCGGAGAGTATCGGGATCCTTGGTGTCGACATCTCCAGCAAAGTCGAATTTAGAGGTCATCTGGAAAATAAGGCCAAAATGGCCTCCAAAAAGCTCGGTGTGCTGAACAGAGCGAAGCGGTACTTCACCTCCGGGCAACTCCTAATACTTTACAAAGCTCAAGTGAGGCCCCATATGGAGTATTGCTCTCATCTCTGGGCCGGTGCACCGAAATACCAACTGGACCCATTTGACTCCATCCAACGACATGCTGTTCGTATTGTCGACGATCCCACTCTCACGGGCGGTTTAGAACCCCTCAGCATTCGGAGAGACGTTGCGTCTCTCTGTGTGTTCTACCGCCTGTACAATGGGGAATGCTCTGAAGAATTGTTCAATATAATTCCCACCTCGGGTTTCTATAACCGCACCTCCCGTCACAGAAGTGCGGTCCATCCGCATTTCCTCGATACAGAGGTGTCGCGCACTGTTCGGTCCAAAAATTACTTTATACCGCGAACCCGTAGGTTGTGGAACGAACTGCCTCAAGAGGTCTTTCCATTAAGCTACGATACGGGGTTCTTCAAGAGAGCTGTGAATAGGACTTTGCAAGGTCGGCGGCGCGCCCGCATACCCCCTGGTGTTGCAGGTGTCCATGGGCGGCGGTAACACTTACCATCACGTGGGACCGCCTGCTCGTCCGCCCACTAGTCTATAAAAAAAAAAAAAAATCAGGGTTTATAATCCCAGAGCCGCTGGGAGCGCTCGACTGGTCACGTTACCTCTCTCTCACAGAAAACTACCTTGAAATATTTCCTACTTTATCGTATTTACGTACGTGTTTCAATAGTAAGTGAGATATGCCAGAGCCCATACCCCCATCGCATTAAATCTTATTCCTCCCCATTTTCCCAACCCTTTCTCCCAATCCATTCCTTAATTTGCAAAAGGTGGGCAGCGCATCCGGGGGCGCGCCAACGTTTGTCATTCTGGACTGATGTTGGCATGTATCGCTGATGTCTATGCAAGACAGTATCCACTTACCATCAGGTGGACTGTAAGCTAGTCTGCCGCCTTTTTTGCGATTAAATGTGCTGAATTTCAAAAAGTCGTAAAATTAAAGTTGTAAGATTTCACGAAAGAAATCTAACAACGTGAATTCAGTAATAAGAGGATACAAGTATTTTTATTCAAGTCTGTATGATTCATTCAGTAATACATACAATACATAACCACATTCAGGACATAATTTTAAGTGCACTAAACCTCAGAATGCTTTTTCAAAGCCGCGACAGAACGTGATCTGGAGTTAGTCCAAGTTTCGAGTCGATTTAACTGTCCTGCTCTGGTTTGGTCCAAGGCACAAGAATATTATCGTAGACAATAGGATTTTTAAATCCCAATTTTCATTATAGATAAATAATAATAATAATAGATACTCTTTATTGCATACAAATAGTTATTTACATGTGTTCGAATAATAATTGACAGAATACAATAGGCGACCTTATCCTTAAGGCGATCCTTTCCAGGCAACCATGCGATAGAGAAAAATAAAAGGGTTGTGCAAAATGATTGAAATTTACAGAATGAAATAGTTCAATATCTATCTATCGACTATATCAGTAATAAATATAATATAATACATACTTATAATAATAAATAACTAAATAATATATAAATAGGTAAATACGTATTTATATATGCATTCAATACTAATTTGTAAATAAGAATCAAAGTTGACAGGGATAGAAAAATAAGAAGGAATTGTAGTCTCCAGGGGACGATACAGAACAGGTTAAAAATAAAATGGTAGCGAGAGGAAACCATTTGGTAAAGTAAGAAAATAGAAAACTAAAGAAACTAATTAATGAAAACTAACTTTTTTTTATAGAAAGAAGGTGGCAATCGAGCATACAGTCCACCTGGTGGTATATGTCGGCCATAGACATCCGCGATACATGCCAACATTAGTCCAAAATGACAAACTTTGGCACGCCCCCGGATACGCTGTCTACCTTTATTGATGAAAGAATGGATTTGGAGAAAGGGTTGGGGACGTGGGAAGGGATAGGATGGGAATGAGCTCTGGCATATCTCACTCACTACCGAAACAAGTACATACATTGGGGAATATGATAAAGTGGCAAATGCAGTACATTTCAAGGTAGTATTCTGTGAGAGAGCGATAACGAGGCCATTGGAGTGCGCCCAGCGGCTGTTGGATTGCAGCGTCTCCCCCTCCATGAAACTAATGAAAACTAACTAATGGAAAAATTAATAACTAATAAAACATCAATACGGTTTCGCAATAAAAGATATCAAATCGGTTTCTCTCCAGGCTTTTTACTGCCGACTTTACTTTTTACTTTAGGCCAGTCACTGCCGACGACATTCGTCAAGTCGTCAGTCCACCTGGCCGTACGCCACATTTCTCCGTTCGTGGTCTCCATTTATGTCTATATTTGTCCATAGTGTCTGCCGGTTTTAAAATAGCACCACTCCATCTTTTCTCGTGTCGTAAAAGGCGACTAATGAAAACTAACGGCTACCACAAGCCCTGAGGAAATGCACCATCTCTAAAAGAGTGGACTCGCCAATTCCATTTAAGGTCTCATCTGGAAACTGATACGGGGTAAAAATGATTTTCGCGCTATTTCAAATAAAAACAACCACGAAGTTTCAGATTTCTAAACTAACTAGCCATCTTTTCTGGGTAGAAAAGGCCAACGCGAAATAATCATAAAAATATTTGGAGAACATTTCTGAATATAATAATAATAAATAAATTTATTTCAGACCCGTGTAAGTCCATGTTGTACATACAGAATACACACAAATTCTAATAATTATAATCAAAATGACAAAATTTAATAGTTAAACAATTAAATATAGACATATATATATATGTATAAACATACACATATATATATATATATATATATATATATATATATATATATACAAGTAGGTATAAATATAAAGAGTTAGTACACAACGGCACTGATGTGTCCCTGTCCAGTGCCTCAATATAGGGAGGGCATTCACTAAAACACAGAAATATTTCGATTCAAGCATATTTATTTTAGAATTCCATGCCTTATTTTATGGAGACATTGTTTTGGTATGAATTTGTTTTTATATTGAATAGATGGCAGACGAGCGGGGGTGGGCCACATGATGGTAAGTGGTCACCGCCGCCTATGGACACCTGCAACATCGGGCGGCTTGAAGGTGCGCTGTTGATTTTGCAGAATCCTGTTCACAGCTCTCTTGAAGAGCCCCATATCGTAGCGTAACGGAAATACCTCGAGCAATTTAACCTATTTTGTATCATTTTATTTTCCTTGAGCTATTTGATAATAGCTTCAAAAAAATATGGTGAGCGTTTAAATTGTAGCCAAATAAAATTAGCTTCATTATGTTATGTTGACAAATTTAAAAAAATAAATAAAGGAATTTCTTTTCTATTCGTGGTCTCCAGGACTTAAATTTCCGGAAAATTAATTCGTCGGCATTTCGACTAAGTCTAATTTATCAAGCCGGCTCTTTAAAACTCATACTGTGATTTCTTTTCTTAAGTAATTCAAAGCATCGATGGACTTGTATTCCATGACAAGATATATTTAGTCCATATTTTGTTCCCTGTGTTCTTCTTAGAAATATTTATGTGTAAGTCTCGATTTCCTGAAACATTGAATACTCTATACAAAAGCTTTTGATTAATTTCTGTTTTTGCGCATCTTCTGAGAAACTCGTAGAATTGTTTGTTTCGAATTCAATTTCCTGTGTGTGAATATACGTATTATATACTAGCTGTTGCCCGCGACATCGTCCGCGTGGACTTTAGTTTATAAACACCGTCTTTACCTTCTTAGGGGTATTTGGTATTTTCAAAAACGATCAAACATTATTTCTTATAGCTTATTTTTTATCGAACAAATGTTCGACGTGATTCTTTAAATTGATATAACTTTTTTATTTGTGAACTGATTGAAATAATACAAACACTAAATTTTAAGTGAAGCTTACCACAATACATTAGTGTACAAAACCGCACCCAAATCGATTAAGCCGTTTTTAAGATTAGCGCGCACAAACGCATAGACAAACGGACAAAAATTCTAACAATCATTGTTTTGGGTTCTATTGTGTTGATAAAGGCCCCAAATTATATTTTTCTCATATATCTTCCATGTACAGACAGCGATCAGTTACATTTTTATTATATGTATATACATTTTGTCAAATATTTCTTAATTCTTTTTATTTATTTACCATTCCATAAGTCTGTCTCCCCACTGTTGGATACAGGCCTCCCTCAAGACTCGTCACCACACACGATCTTGGATTCTTCTCATCCAACCATCACCGGCGAACTTCTTCAAGTCATCAATCCACCTGGCCGGAAGGGATCTCACATTGGGCTTCCCATTACGTGGCCTCCATTCCAGGACTTGTCTACTCCATCTGCTGTCGGTCCTGTGGCAGATATGACCTGTTTGTTGCAACTTCAGCACCCTGATTCTAAGAGCTTTGTCGGTGACTTTAATTCTTTGGCGAATCTCGATGTTTTTTAAATAATCTAGTTTTTTTCAAAGATTGAAGAATATTCTACAAGAATACAAAAATAAAAAAGGCTTTTACACATATAAATACAGAAAAATTTTACAAAAAGAAACGTAATAGGTTCAGTTAAATATTTTAGTCTTTCAATTTGCTAACGATATTTTCCTTTACCGCCTAGTTGTGACAATTTTCTTGTACCTACTGAACGTAAAACTCAGTTGTACTTGAAGTTCTTGAAGAGACCACACTAATAAGTGGTGTCTAAATTATCTGTGTAAAGGAGTGTTTCTCAACCTTTTTAGTGTGGCATCCCGCTGATAAGGCGAACAATAAAGTAAATAAACTCACTACTCTCTTAGTATTAAATAGGTGCTAATTTTGTTTATTACAGTTTAACAAATGATTTTACATCATTATTTATTAATGTATAAAAGGGTTTTTCATACATATGTGCTTAATTATTACTGACCAACTGCGACCCCTGTAAATTTTATGGCCACTCCCAGGTTGAGAAACGATGGTCTAAAGGATGTACTATTAAAATGGATGTGTTGACTTCCGTACTTAGCCACTAGGCATCGCATCGAGGCCGTAATTAGTCAAAATAGGGCAAAAATCAGGTCGCACCTGCGTCCATCTCGCTCGGGTCCGGACCTTCGATTAATCTCCGTCTACCCTCAAATTTGCATACCTCGATCTCCACGCTGGTGCCATATATCAAAAGGATACGAAATCGAGGTGAGAGGTATTAGCATTTTTACTTCCAAAGGGCACTACGGTAAAGTGTCATTTCGTCAACTTAAAAGAGCTACTTCGTGACGTCATTATTTCTGTTTTATCTTCTGTTAAGATACTCGTAGTTAAGGTTTTTGACTTTGGTTAAGATTTTCTAACTTAAAATTTCGTTCCATCAATATTCTGTTTAAATAGAAACATGCTGTAACATCTATATTTTAAGATAACGCATAAAATTCGTTTTTTAAGCTGTCACTAATGACTTGATACCTGCGAAATTAAAATCGACAATAATTATGCAATGACAATTATTATAATATGTACAAGCTTAAGTAAAGAGAAAAAGTAAGCTTAATGAAACCTTTGTCAAGGCTACCTTTGCAGTTATCGACTTATAAAAGTAATTAAATCGATACAGTAGAGCAGATATTAAAAAAAAAAAATATATAAAGCCCACAAAAATACAAACAATATTTACCTTATGGTCAAACGGGTTCTTAATACAAGACAATATAAGCAGCTACGAACGATCGCATTTTGCTAGACGCGAGATAAAAGTTGATTGACTTACCAGTTCGTTTCAAGATGGATATTAAAATATTTTATGTTGTTATAGTCCTGAGCATTTACTTTGAATCCGTATTGACATCTCAAATTAAAGTTGATTACGAGGCAGTTGCAACTAGTGGTATAACTGAAAAAAACAGAATCAAAAATCAAGACACTGACATGGACACTAACAATGGCAGTAACACAATTATACATTTAAAAACCAGCCCTAACAACGAGACAGAAGATCAATACTTGTTAGAACAAAGTCAAATTCTGTTAGAATTGTTAGAACCATCAAAGTATCTATCAAACTATCAAATCTATCATCTATCAAAGTCTTGTTAGAACCAAAAATCAAGCTGGAAACTATAATGATGGTAACTCGGAAGGATGAAACCCCAATCAAGGTGCAAGCAATAATGATGACAGTACAAAATTAGCACCAAATCAAGATAATTTTAACTACAATAATGATAACTTTAGATCGTGGACGCCAGATCAATACAATTTAAATAACGAAGGTTGGACACAAAATAATGATATGAACTATAACAGATTTGACAACAAAAAACCTCGAGGACCTGAAGGCTATAGTGGTAATGGATATGAGTATACGGTCAGGGATCGAAATGGATACGAGGACCGTAAGCGCACTGTTCATATTACTATAGATGTATTTGATGAACCACAGACTCTACTTCCACCCTTAAAACTACCAATCCAATTAGAACCTTTTCCAGGTGCGCCAAAACCAATATCAGGATTTAAAACTAATTGTCCAGTTGGTCAAATCAGAAGACCTAACGGTTATTGTATAACGGATCATTCAAAAAATTAGTAAATAAGCCATTTTTGTAAATCAAAACTATAAGTACGAGTATATATTATATACATATACACACAGAAAATAAGATATGCAAACATAGGTATTGTATAAATCATAAAGGACATTTCCCAAAATTTGTATGGGCATCGGCCCAGCTCTGATAGCTGCTCTGATAGCTTTCATGTAGGTATAGGAGTGACAAACAGTCACATGTAGGTATGTCACATGTAGTGACAAACATGTAGGTATACATTAAGAGTTACAAACATTAGAAAGATTAATAGTCTTAATAAATTAAAGTATTTCCTTTGATTTAATTCTACATGAAAAAAAAAACCGGTTGTTTATATAAAAAAATACTATGATTATATAAACCGTTTAACATTTTGGTCATTTGGCCTTGTGACATATGCGTATAAAAGTATTATGAGCTATGCTATGCATTGTTAAAGCTCATGTTCCGGCTTAACAATTAAGGTACTTTTATACAGATACATAACGGAGTTCCCGCGGGATTATGTCAAAGTTCACGGGAACGTAGTGTCATTAAACCCGTCCAGTAGTTCTTGCGTGATGTGCGTTCAGATAAACGGAGAGATAAAAATTCCAAAAGATCTTGTTTTGGGCTCTATATTACTCGCAGTTTATATTTCAATTACTTTTTCAACGTACAGACACGGCTCTGTTACTATTTTTTATATGTTGTTATAGATATAATATATGTGTTTGTGCATCTCAAAATATAGTCTCGTCTATTTTTTTTATACCCCTAACAAGTTCTGTGCCATGAGAAAGGTTCCACGATACAAAATTTAAATATCACAGTGTTTTTATAATTCAATCCTTAATCTGCAAAGGTATCCGGGGTCGTGCCAACGTTTTTCATTCAGGACTGATGTTGGGATGTATCGCGGATGTCTATGGGCGACAGTATCCACTTACCATCAAGTGGACTGTATGCTCGTCGGCCGCCTTCTCTTCTATTAACAAAGTAAATAAAATAACTTTATTATCTTATCAATCAAACAGTAAATTTATACAAACAAAGGTGAAGTTTTATTCCTTCCTTCTTTCGAAGTGTAAAAAGTATGTAGCATTATGGTCATGATACCATAACCTCATGCAAATATAGGTATGAATATTAACGAATACGCGGGTTTCCTCGCGATGTTTTCCTTCAACACCATATTTAATTAGAAAGCAGTAATATGGACCGGGAAAAAAATCAGGAAAAATAAATCTGGGGCGTGATGTTACCACTGGGTCCTCGTGGTAGATAAAACTAAAATTTATCTGGGGGAGGCTATTATAGGCTAATATCACTCGTATTAATGATATATCGTGATTCGCTCACCGAACGTACATATTAAAAAAGTATATTTTAAAGAAAGTTCAATCGAATACTAAATTTCTTTTTTACTCCTTTTCCAGTTTTAAATAAATTTATTACATCAAGAAGTTATATTTAAAATTAGGTGAAGTTTTCCCTCTCCCTCTGTTTTTGCGTTTCCAACTGCAATTAGCTTCACACTGTCTGAGAAAGATCTTGAAAATACAAAAAACAAAGCAAATACATAAGTTACGAACATAGGTATAAAATGTAGGTAGATCTTATGTAACAAGTTAAATAAATCTTCGACTTAAAGAAACAACAAAATTAATACAGCTAGACCGATAGAAAAAAATATTAAGTGATAAATTATATTTTTTTAGATATTAGACCTTGTGAACTGAGGTCAAACAGGTTTTTAATAAGGAGACAATATAAGTTGCTAAAAGCTTATAAAATTTTGTTAGACGCACCCAAAAAGTTCACTCAGATACTAGTGTGTTTCTAGATGGGTCTCAAAGTATTGACTATTATTTTATTTTTAAATATTTTCTTTGAACTTGCTTTATCAGTTTCTGAAATCAACGTTGATGATGAAATAGTAAAAATCAGTGATAACATTGGGAAAGGCGAAATAAACAAATTAGATAATGATTTTAATAACAACAATGAGAATGGCACAAACAAAGATACAATATCACAAGTTCAAACAGAAGAATCTGTAAACCAACTTCAATATAACTACAGAATTAAACATGAATTTGGTGATTTCGGCGGTGGTTACTCAAGAGGATTGGATCAAAATGCAAACTACAATCATGACAATTTAGGGTGGACACAAAATCAAGACAACTTCAACTACAATAGTGGTAACAGTGGTGGTACACCAAATCAAGATGTGAATTATAATAATGGTAACTTCAAATCATGGACTCCAAATCAGGACAACATAAACTTCAATAATGGTGACAGAGGATGGACACCTAATCAAAATGTGAACTATAATAATGATAACTTTGAGCCATGGACACCAAATTCAAATAACTTTAACAGCTTTAGGGCTAGACAGCCTGACAATGGATATATAAGTAAAGTCACTGGCCGAAATGGTGAGCGTAAGCGCACCGTGCATATTACTATAGATGTATTTGATGAACCAGAGACTCGGACGTTGCCACCATGGTTTTCACAGCCAACAGCATTTCCACCTCTAGGAGGCCTGCCACCCCAAGGTGATATAGGAGGAGGAGGATTTGGATCTGCTTGTCCAGAAGGTCAAATTAGAACAACAAAAGGAGTTTGTGTACGAAATCATTCTAAAAATAATTAAAATAATCAGTTTAAATAATTTGTATTAAATTGTATTTTAATGTAGAATCGATATTTCAATTTGTATCGTGTTCGCAACTGGAAACTTAATTGCAATGGCTTGTCCTGGATTTAATCACAGTAGTCCTGAATAACATAAATATTAATTTTAGTTTTAATGTGTTCTTTATAAACTCGTGCATTTTCATTAAGATAAAACATAATAGTTAAAGATAAATTATGATTATCTATACATATAATAAAATTGTAACAGGCCGATGTCTGTACATTATATATATGGGGGGGGGGTCTTTATTAGAGCAACAGAAGCCAAAACAACAGTTTTTAGAAATTTTGTCCGTCTGTCTGTCTGTATGTTTGTACACGCATCACGCAAAAACTACTGCATAGAATTGAATGCAGTTTTCACCGATGTATTGCTAGAGGTCTAACTTAAAATAACTTATTCCGATTGTTTTAAATTTAATAAACCGAAGCGAAGTGAGGGCGGGTCGCCAGTTATACAATATATTCCTACATAATATAAATAATGTTGTAATACATTTATTTTTCTGATTCAATTAAGTTTGAAAAATATATATTACGAGTACATTTATTATTATTTATTTGTTTAAACAAACCTTAAATTATAGTTTGTAAAAACCAATGAGTTCATTATTTATACCGATTTCTCTAAGAATTCCACAGCATACCTGCCCAGAACCGGCTCATCGCTGAAGAAAACGTCTACGTCATTCATTACACCTCGCATTTTATTAATGTAACATTTAGCACGTGACCCCGGTTGATTTTTAATTAAATTCAATATTTAGTATTAATTACATAATATTTTACTGTGATTTTCATTAAAATATGTAATTCAAATTCAAGAATGAATCAATTAATGTCTGATTTACATTTATGATCATATTTATGATACGTTTATCAATATATATTTATGTTCATATCAAATGTCACAAAATGTCAAAATGGTTCTTGTGTTCTCTCACGATTTTATGTCATGTCAAATCCTTTGATATTTAATATTGGTGCTGTTCAATTAAAATCGTTTATTAACTTTAAGGTTCGTTTATTGATAAATGTTTTTTTAAGGGCCTATTTTTAATGTAAATATATTATTTTTGTCTAATATTTCTTTATTAGGATACGAGTTGTACAAATGCAGTGCATTGGGAAGCTGACCACAAAAACTTAACATATCAGAAGATTTGTATACGTTTTATTGGCTATACTTATTTTTATAACACCTATTTTTATTGTAGGTAAACGACGATAATTAATATAGGGTGTGTAAGATGTATTGCAGAAGATTTTACCCTACTCAGTTCTACTTATGATTCATTCAAATGATGTGCTACGTATATTTTTTTTTTATGGGTCGCAGGGTCAGAAAGAATTTCGATCATTGACTTGAGGTCAGGTAATACTTGACGGTAAAGAGATTTATTTGATATCGTTGATTTGTTTTACTATATATGTATCTATTTAAACAGGCCTTAACGCGAATGTTTACCTTATTTATTTCACTCGACGTTTCGGTTGGGATTTACCAACCATAGTCACCAGCTGACTGACCCCTTTACTAGACATATTAAAGTTCAATAATATGGGTGGTCTAGTAAGTGGTCCAGTAACCCCATGTCAATGAGCGAAAAAGAAAATATTTTTTAGCCAAATAAAAATACGTAAAATTTGCATTTCAGTTATCTCAGGATAATAAACAGAATTGATGGTTAGTCTTTGAGAACGCAATGGCTACACACGTTATGGTGCCTATTTGATTATATCAATAACATGTTACATAGGATTTGATCGACTTCTGAGATACGAATATAGAAATTATACAAATAACCTTATTCAATGAAATAATCGGTACATATGACAATCTTATTTATCAATAATCACTAACTACTGGTGTTTTTCTATACATGCTCCGTCTGAATGAACATTTCTTTTACATGAATATTAAAACATGCCAACTAGATCCAAAACCCGAAAACAGATATTTAGTCATGCAGCTACCGTCTAATGTCACGATTTTATCCTCAGGTCAAATTGGTTTTAACGTTCCAAAATTACCTCCAGGTTGAAGTTGCTGTCCTGTTTGCCACCCTAATTGTAATTCAGTCGATGGTTCTTCAAGCACGTCATTGACGTGCTTGAAGAAATGGTAACTGTTCTTTTATGCTCACCATAACCATGTTGACCTAATACGCTTGTAATATAACCTTGACCGCCGGTCACCGTTATGTCACCGTCGCCGTAGTACCTATCTTGATTTGTGTTCCATTGTCTAAAATTATCGTTTTTGTATTTTTCATCATTATTTGGGTTCCAACCTTGAATATTGCCACGATTGTAGTTCACATATTGATTTGGGTTCCATCCCCCTGAATTATCACTGTGGTAATTGCCAAATTGATATTTGTCTCCTTTATTATTAGCATTGTAATATTGATCTTTATTAACATCTCCTTGACTCCTCTTATTAAGGTTAGATTCTGCACCTTGATTAATATGGCTTTCATTCACGAGATCACTGTTTGTCAAAGATTCACGGTCTCCCAAAACAATAAGTGACAGACAAGTTACTAGTATAGCCAAGAATAATGAACGTATGCCCATTTTAACAAAATGACAAACATATCTATTGATTAGGCCTTAGATGCGTATAATAAACAGAAAAAAAAATGCCTTCTCATTTTTATATAATATTAAAATTTGTTCTTGAAAATTTTGCAACAAAACTAGGTATTCAAACAAGACGTAAAATTGTGTGTTTTTAGGTATGTTGGGGGTAATCTCTGGAACTACTGAATCGATTTCAAAAATTATTTCGCAAATAGGAAGCTACATTATCCGTGTCTAATATAGGCTATATTTTAATATGAAATTTTGAAAAAAAAAATTGAAGCGAGGGCGGGTCGCTAGTACTATATATACCATAAATACTATGCACTTTACAAGAAATCTCCTATGCACCACCCACTGTACATATTTCTGTTTAACCAAAGGTTCATTGGCAGACAATGATATTGCACATTAAGTCCACCTCCTGCAAGTACTACACATAACAACTGCTGTTTTTAAATGTATGTACAGATAATATAATATATGCATATAATACAATGTGTAATGATATTCTTTTTATTTTCTTATCACTATCCGTGCGTGTCTAGCGGCTCCACCGAAAACCAGCTCCGTTTTAACAGAAGCTACTGCTGAATTGGAGGTCGTTTCTAGTATCGCAATGAAAGTGTCTTCTTTTATATCCTTTCTCTTATTTTGTTTACTCCTATCCTTACTCTATATTGTTGTGTCGGAATAAAGTGATGTCTATGAATAGGAAGCAATGACACTTTTATTAGCAAACTGTAGCTTAAATTTAAAATTGTATTGTATTATGCTAAAAGTTGTAAATCAAAGTTTTCAGTTGATTCAATGGTGGTGTTGTACAAAAATATTATTGTCCATTAATAAAGTATTAAAAAAAAAAATTTAAATACTAAAACACGATTACGCACTAGTTTTAAATCAGTTATAAATAGCTACTATTAAATATGTAAACGTCATATGTAAAAGGCCTCCGTTTATAGAAGCTAAAACTTATTTAATACTTTTTTGTAGTCGGGTTTTAGTTTTTAGATCTACAACTATGTAATTATTTTATTCCACAATTCGCGCGATTTTTTAACTTTCACGTGGATATGGCACATTTTTATATACAATATATAAATTATATACTTTTGGAATGTGCACTTTAAAAGCTTTCATTTGATATCAAACACTATATATTTGTCTGCATTTTTTTTGCTACGTGTATTTTTGTGTTGCATATCCGCATGAATGGATGTAGGTGAATTTAACTGAATTTTAGCAGAACCAAACTCAAAAGCTGCCCAATTACTGTACAGGTTTGTGAGTCTTCATTAGTAGCTAATTTTTCTTTAAGTTATTTTTCTTTTGAGTTTGTGTAGATTAGGTTACGATGGGGTTGACATGAGGCATATGCATCATAGCCCTCAAACAAAGCAGAAAAAAAGTATTATATTATAATAAAATAATAATATAATAAAAGTTATATGAAATTTGATCTTCAATTGTTCTTTTTGTAATGTACAAAAAGAACAATTGAAGATCAAATTTCATATAACTACATAAATTAATCAAAAAATAATAATAATTGAAAGTCATAATTCGCACATCTTGATAGGTTAAACAAACTGTCCATCTTTTTAAACGGTTTTATTTAGCTCGACCCGTACGGAATTTATTTGTTTATTTATTTGGGTCAAAATTAGAAATTGAAATTTAAGCACCTTCCCGTTGTCAGATTGATCTGAAATTTGGTACACACATTTAATTTAGATGACAATACAATATAATAAAATCAATAACATTATAAATCTAAGATGGCCGCCGATACAAAATGGCGGATTACATATTTTTAATAATGTGAATGTTGATGTGATGACGTTTATAAAACTCAATGATGGCGGCACTTATACCAAGGTTATCAGAAACTTATTTGAATATATATGAGATTAATGACATTGACGCTTATAGTTACCTCGTTCATACATAATTTATGGTGATCGGATATCAAAGTTATGCACAAGGTCAATAAATGATTGAGGTAGGTTTTCACACTATACATTTTGCTTTATTAGATAATGTTTAATCTGTTTTGTTACATGTTGTGATTACATATACTCCTTTCTCTTAAAATAATCTTCATCGAGTCACAATTGAACATGGCACCCATCTTCAAAATCAAGTTTGGGGTTCAGCTGGTGAAATTTCCGCCTGTAATTCGCCGTAATCTTCAAATCGTGGTACTTGAGGCCGGAGTATTCCTTAACGTTGTCCATCTAGTAATCTTGATATAAAGTAAAAAAAAAATGTATTTGTTATCAAAATTAGTGAGTTATCGACATCCCTAAACCTTGAACTAAAAAGGAAACAAAGAAAAAAGTTGCGTTTCTTGAGGAAAACTTAAAACACGAGGGCACGAAGTTATGACAGCTGAACGACCTGCATTCTCGTTTAGGATTTCACATTCAATACTCTAATATAATATAAAATTTTATTATAAAATTAACATACGGGTATTTGGCGACATACAATGAAAGAAGGTCAACAACAGATGTCACTCAGAAAAGAGATTATATTTTGTACATTTTGAAAAAAAAAGAAAAATGTAGACTAAACTTGTAGTTTTATAAATTGATTATCGTTTATATATGTATATCGGCGCAGAAATTTTTTTCAGGATGTATTTTTTGGACTACTGAACTTAACGAAATTACAAACCCAAATTTTTATTCTAAATATCATTTGATTCCATTTTAATGGATTCAAATTATATTTGTTGACTATCGAATTCCGTAAAGTTTACACCACATAACTTTGTATTCAACTGGTCGTTGGATTCTTTTTTTTTTTTGCCCAAAAGATTCCTAAAATTTTCAGGTTTCGAAAAAAAATTGTGGAAATATGCACTTCTAAACAGATTGGAGTGAAATATGACACAAAAATTGTTTGATTTTGAATCACAGCCAAGTTCATAGATCAGTTCAGTTAAATTTTCAAAAATCTTAAGATACTTGAAGCTAATGTAATCATTTAAATCATTATCATATAATTATTTATCATTTAAAATTAAATTGCATTATTCCAAGACTTAAATCAGGAGAGCAGTTTAATAAATTGACGTTAATTATGTTCATTTTTTTTCTAAATACATAAAATAGATATATCCAATAAACTTGTAAACGCGTTGTAACACTAGTGATTGACTTCTATGACACCGTATGATCGTCCAGCGCCCAAACGCCAAAAAGTGATCAGTTCCTGCTTTACCTATGGTGCAGGGTGTGCGCCGCACACGGGCGCAGGGTCTTAGGGAGCGCCGAGCGGCGCTCGCGACAACTCCAAAGAGCCTACTAGAGGGCGCCAGGGTATTGATTGCACCCGGGCGCTACATGGGCTAGAGCCGGCTCTGGTAGTGATAATAATTAATAATACCCCATAGGTCTTCTCACACCCCCTAACGAGGGTAGAAGTAACTGTTCAGGACTAAGTCCCCTTCAGTGACGTCTCCTCTGTGCGCCAACACGGACAGATTCTTCGTTGGCCCTCTATGCTGTAATGCTACATCAGGCTTTCTTCGTGCCGCCCTCGCGGTAATTAAAACTATTGACTGAACAGGCTAGTATGACCTTATATTTTACTATCATTGCCGAGAGTTATAATTATATTGAATTATAAATAAAATGATCAAACATTTAATCACTTAATCATTGATTATACATCAATGGTGTATAATTATGCATTATGTATTAAGTTTACATTAGCCCCTTAGAGTGATGCAAGTTAATTTTATAATATCTGTGTGTTCTACCGCCTGTACAATGGGGAATGCTCTGAACAATTGTTCAACATAATTCCCACCTCGGGTTTCTACAACCACGCCTCCCGTCACAAAAGTGCGGTCCATCCGCATTTCCTCTATACGGAGGTGTCGCGCACTGTTCGGTCCAAAAACCATTTTATATAGTGTACCTGTAGGCTATGGAACGAACTTCCTCAAGAGGTCTTTCCATTAAGCTACGATATGGGATTCTTCAAGAAAGCTGTGAATAGGATCTTGCATACCCCCTGGTGTTGCAGGTGTCCATGGGCAGCGGCAACACTTACCATCACGTGGGACCGCTTGCTCGTCCGCCTACTTCAATATAAAAAAATGCTGGTCATCCTTAGTGATGTTTTATTCTTAAATTATTCTACAAAAATTTCTCTAAAATGGTGTCTAATGTTCTTGTCCATAATAGCAATACAATATCGGTCTCATCTGTGTATCTTTACGTATCGCTGATACAAACTTATCCCAACCCATGACACATGCTTCTTATTTATTATTATATTTGTTTCCCTCCCTTTGTTTCTGGGAAGGGTGTCTGCCATTTTGTTTCTATCACTTTCTGCTAAACAAGAAATAAATGGCAAATAAAGAAGAGGCAAATAGAGAGGAAATAAATATATTTATGTATACTGTACACCTACAGTAGGTATACATAAATGTATTTACAATACATATATAAAGTAGTTATTATTAGTTGAATCAGTAAGAGAATTAGGAAAAGAAGAATAAACGATGTTAGATATGAAGAAGAGTATAAATCACAGTTGTAAATTAATGGAATAATATATTAAAATAGATTATAATGTTAAAATAGATAAATAATAAAAGTGAAATTAGACTAGAACTGTTTATATTAAAAATCGGGTAAAATTAAAGGCTTTTGTATACCTTTTACTTCTACTCGACGTTTCGGCACGGACTACACCAGCCGTCTAGTAAGAATAAAGGGTAAACAAATACCTTTATTATCAGACCCGAGTTAGGTAAAAAATGTAAACATTACGCGTCAAGACCCGTTTACCTAATATATAAACATGTGTAGAGTCAGTTCATTACTATGGTTGGTGCAACCCGTAGATTTGAGAATACATACTAGATATGTTATACAAGCACTGTAGGGCGGCCATGTTACAGTCTAACTGTGTTCTATGTTCAGAAGCTCTCGAATTCTTTAATTCATATTTGTTTTGAAAACCGAACATTCTTATTACGTAGCAGGAAGTTTCAAATTTGATTTTCTAGTGAATCCCTTCTCGTCTGCTTCATCGTGAAGCTAGAAGCTGCCAACAAGTTTTAAATATAGTCGAGTAAAATAAATAAGTTTAACATACGTTAGACCCGTTTAAATAGATAAATATATGCGTGAAACATGCGAAAAGTTATAAAATATCAAATGTTATTAGGCAATAATTTTAGGCAACCGTTTTTCCATTTTTATCTTTTATTAATACATATTTTTTAGTAAAAACTCCATCGTTTTAGCAATTTTAATTGCTTATAACTATTATGTATGATAGATAGATCACAATAAATATATTGTCACAAATTTTATATAAGTATTTGTTAGTGGGTTGGGAAGACATCTCATTTTTTCCCAATCTTTCTTTAAAACATTTGGTTAATACTTCAAAAAAAAATTTTTATGCAAAAAGGTTTTGCCAAAATTTTCAATTATACTCAGAATCGTAACGGAATCCATTGTTTTATAAGCTTAGGGAAAGGCTCAGGCACACCATGTATGTACCCTTTAATTGATTTATTCTCCCTTTATGATAATACCATGGAAAGATTTGCCCGGATTCCCCATAAATCAACAACAAAAGGGACCTAAGATTAATTTTGATTCATGAAATAATAATGAGATTTCGTTCTTCACTTACTACCTTTTACTTACAAGCCGATGCATGATATAGCCCAAAGTCCCCATGTGGAATTTTCAATAAAAAATTGCAGATTACAAGAAATATTCAAAGAAATATTTTTATCTGTGGCGTGTTTCTGATTAAGAACTAGATAGACGTATGTGAAACATGTAATTTCTTTTACATGAATATTAAAACATGCCAACGCAATTACATCGTTCGTTGTATACAGAAACGACCTTAAATATTTATAGGGTAGTTTAGCTTTTCAAATTTGTCGCTACCGTATTTTTTTTCGTTTATTTGAGTTACTTCGGTTTTTTGTGCGTTTTGACGGTTTCATTATTCCGTCCAGTGGGAGTAATAAAAATTGAAGCTCAAAACCAACACTTTGAATACATAAAACCTTCAAAGTTATCTTTCAGAAAGCCTTTGGCGTGGTCAACAATTTAGAAAATAGATTATTAAGTAATTATTATATTAATAGTAAACAGCTCTTCTATCGTTCACTGTTGGATGTGGGCATGCACAAGATAATGTACGGCTTTAATGCCAAGCGGGTTGGCAAGTCCACGCTTTTAGAGGTCAGTTCCTCAATGCCTGTGGTAGTTTCTTTGTTGCCTCAAAGCACCGAAATGATAAGTCTTGATTTCACCACGGATCCTAGCTGAAAACCAACACTGCATGTCATCACAGGCACACAGCTAAAGCTGAGCTGAGCTAAAGCTGGCCCATTCAGGACAGTCACAGGACAAACGGACAACAGACTGCGCTATGTCTTTTTCTATTCTAAATATCTCTAAATATGTATTTTGGTATATTCTTTTGTAACTGTATTCTGAATAAACTATGTACATAATTTTTTTCCTTGTCCTTCTTGTCTCGTTGTACTTTGTCGTGATGAAAATATAAGTATTTCTTTATTTCTAATCTCTCACTAGTTCAACATGTTGATATATACGTATTGTTTTGTAATCAAGGCTCTGTATTTCTAATTTCTCACTCGTTCCCCAAACATGTTGGTATATACGTATTGTTATGTAATCAAGGCTCTTTATTTCTAATTTCTCACTCTTTCACCAAACATGTTGGTATATACGTATTGTTATGTAATCAAGGCTCTTTATTTCTAATTTCTCACTCGTTCCCCAAACATGTTGGTATATACGTATTGTTATGTAATCAAGGCTCTTTATTTCTAATTTCTCACTCTTTCACCAAACATGTTGGTATATACCTATTGGTTTGTAATCAAGGCTCTTTATTTCTAATTTCTCACTCGTTCCCCAAACATGTTGGTATATACGTATTGTTATGTAATCAAGGCTCTTTATTTCTAATTTCTCACTCTTTCACCAAACATGTTGGTATATACCTATTGGTTTGTAATCAAGGCTCTTTATTTCTAATTTCTCACTCACCAAACATGTTGGTATATACGTATTGTTTTGTAATCAAGGCTCTTTATTTCTAATTTCTCACTCGTTCCCCAAACATGTTGGTATATGCGTATTGTTTTGTAATCAAGGCTCTTTATTTATAATTTCTCACTCGTTCCCCAAACATGTTGATATATATGTCGACGCAAAACAGTCAACATCTTTTATTTTAGATTTTAAGTTTGATTACATAAAGTCTATTTAAGAATGATAATTAATTTTAACCTATTTTATTACCAATGAAATAGATAAGCTTCATTTTTTAACCTAAATCAAATAACTTTTAAAATGAGTTTGTTAACATTTGTATTTACTTCCTTAGAAGTTACGAACATTCAAAAAGTTAACTTTAAATTAATAAGTTTAGCTCAAAATTAATTATAAATCAAATCTTTAATTTGCAAAACACATTCACAATTTAATCATTAATAATTCTTTAGATTGATTTTTAATAGTTGCTTTTTGAATGTTCGTTGGAGATTGTTTTCAACGATGAGTGATTAAAACCACGCGTGATTTTATGAAATTATTTGCGTTTATAAGTGTTTAAATAATGTTTTAAAATTATTTCACGAATAACTATAACGAAATATTCGTATAAACCATTGTTTAAAAATGATTGTAAAGAAGCAACATGGTGGGAGGCCACCATGTTGTTGGCTCACTTTTCACGTGGCAGCTGCTGAGAACGGTAGTTTGGTGAGTGCTTTTTGAAATATTGCTATTCGAATTATTTTTACTTTTGTATAGAAAATAAGGGTAGACTTAAGATCTTAGTTGAATCTATAAGTTAAGAAAAGTATTGATTATAAAACGATTGTAACAAAGAGTTTATTTCAAGTGTATAGTTGTTTTATTTCGTTATCTGTTGAATATGAGTGACGCGAATAATGGTGACGTCAGCAATGCTGACGTCACGCTTTCTAAAAACTTGCACGATAATAATTCTCCGTTATATACGTATTGTTATGTAATCAAGGCTCTTTATTTCTAATTTCTCACTCGTTCCCCAAACATGTTGGTATATACGTATTGTTTTGTAATCAAGGCTCTTTATTTCTAATTTCTCACTCGTTCCCCATACATGTTGATATATGCGTATTGTTTTGTAATCAAGGCTAATTATTAAAGTACAGTTTCAGCCATAATTTGTTCTTGTCAACGCGTTAATTCTACCGTAGACTTCGGCTGAAGTTTAATAGGTTCCGTGGAAACTTGTGTGTCACGGCCCATTTGGCAAACTGTGAGGTTCAGATGGTTATATTGTGACGTTATTGAATAATAACACAAATACTATTGTTTAATTTACGATCTATTATTAAGATTTATATACTATCTATACCAATATAATAAAGAGGTAAAATTGTGTGTTTGTAGATATGTAGATATGTGTTTGTAGTAATCTCTGGAACTACTAAACCGATTTCAAAAAATATTTCACAAATGGGAAGCTACATTATCCGTGTCTAATATAGGCTATATTTTATTTTGTAACTAGCTGACCCGACGGACGTTGTCCTGTCTTAGCTATGAATATTCAATTCGAACTGGAATAAATAATTTAAAAAAAATAATTAAAAAACATAGTGTTCATTGTAATGCTTTTTGATACATAACATTGTTAGTTTTGTTTTCTGGCGCGTAAATAAATAATGTTGATGGTTTTCCGACACGGGAACAGGCGACATACAATTGGCCATGTGAAAAACATGGATTTTCAAGATTGATGCCACAAACACTTAACGACTGCCCTTGCGATTTATTTATCGACATTGCAAATGCAAGCCGCACTGGAAATTGTAACCGTTTAAAGTCGAATGGCATGTCGTTCGGAATCATAGGGATGCGTGGAATCAAAACGTCTTCGCCTTTGTACTTCCCTTTCAAAATTGTGGCTTCGATGACGTTGTTCATTAATTTCTTCACCGCAAGACGGGTGCCATTACAAATACGTGGCTGGTTTATGTTCCGCAACATAATGATTACCGATCCGACTTTTAATTGCAGATTATGAGGTGGTAATCCGGGCAATTACAGCGAATTTAAAAATTCCGTTGGATAGTTGAAAACATCATCTTGGTTCGTAACGGAATCAACCGATTTGTATGTCATCAATTCGCCAGCTATCTTATTTTGAATCTGAATATTCATTTCCTTGACATCAACGTTTTTTGCAGCCAATATAACACGTTCGCTCAACCAAACATGATTTTTGTAATTTTGAGCAATGTTTGGGAACACCATCTCGATGAGTTCGGTCTTTGATTCAGTAAAGTGACAAAAATTGGCAGGGAATTTAATGTATCCAGAGGATGTGTCAACAGGAATTTTGCCATTACCAATGTCGAGCAATTGTTTGGAAAAAACTTCTCCAGATCGGTCGTTCTGCAATTCGACTCGCATGTTCATATTTAATTTGAGTGTTTTGACGTATTTCCATAAAATGGACGACTTCAAACATGCATTAAGTTCGTCGGCTGGCGTTTATCGTGGAATCACTGGCAATGTTTGTCGAAAATCACCTGCCAGTAGAATCATCGCACCACCAAACCGATTTGGGTTGTTTCGTAAATCTTGCATCGTGCCATCATGCCTCCAAAGATTTTTTGTGTGCCATCATGCATTCATCCCAAACGATCAATTTGCTTTGCTGCAACACTTTGGCCATCGCAGAATTCCTCGAAAGGTTGCAAGTTGGAGTTTCATTTGTTTGTATGTTCAACGGCAACTTGAGTGCTGAATGAGCTGCTCGACCGCCTTCCAACAACGTAGCTGCAATACCCGATGAGGCAAGTGCAAGTGCAATTCCATTTTGCGATCGAATCGTTGCCAAAATCAAACGATTCGATTTTAATCAATGATATTAAAAACGTTTTTCCAGTTCCACCGGGAGCATCTAGGAAAAAAAATCCGCCAGTTCCATCGTTCACTACTTTCATGAGCGTATCGTAGGCATATTTTTGTTGCTGATTTAAAAGGGGAACGTTTCTTTGACTGGTTTCTCTCAATGCCTCGGAATCGTATTGGGTTTCGCGTCTCAACTCTTGTCATTTGAAAGCAATTATTGTATTGCTGGATATGAGTCAAAAAATGTTTAGAATCTGGCCCATTTCCGGAAACCAATGAATGTAGTGGCTCCGTTGGCGGTACCAATGGCGTCAATTTGACTTGGACACTAGCGCAACACAATCCAGGGGCTTCATTTTTAAACTTAAATGCCTTGCAATGTGGACACACAACGTTCATTGGTCCAATAGCAACGATTTGCTGTGAACTGTAATCGATTGCCACGTTATAATTTAATGCAGCTCGATGGGGATTAAACGCAACATTTTTACGTTGTTGATTTCTATTCCATCGATTCCGTTCAACTTCATTGCGCTTCGCGTTGCTCGTCAGTTTGACTTGCTCGTATATATCTTTGACTTGCAGCATTGCGAGTTCTGCGACCTAAGTTGGTACGTCTAATTGGTGGAATTTTGAAGAACCAAAATTCAACTAAAAATAAAAAATTGACAAAACGACGACAAAACAGCACTTCTCAAAAAACTCACTGAACAAACTGAAAACTGGATAAACATTCCGATCGAATGGACTGTGCACCAAGAAATGAATAAATGAATTTTTTGATCGACCGATGCAGCTGTTAAACGACATTTGCGGCGCGCGAACTGTCAAACGCGCGAAGTTTAAATAGTCGTTAAGTTTTCTGATTTTTTTTAAATTTTCTTCTCAATTTTCTTAATTTTTCTTTCCGTAAGAACCTTCTACAAAGTGTTAGAAAATTAAAAAAGAAAAGATGAATGAAATCGGTAAAGTTGTTCTCAAGTTATGGCGTGACCAACAGAAATAGGGGTTCATTTTTATTTATATAGATAGATATAGATTTAGGAAAAAAAAATCTTATAAACCGAAGCGAAGGGAGGGCGGATCGCTAGTATAATTTATATTTCTTGTTATTTTTGGTTTATCAGACGAACAGGCGTAGACTCGAAACAGACATATATATATGTATTTATATTTAATACATATTTATATTTATATATATAATATATATATATCGCAAAATGGAATTGCACTTGCACTTGCCTCATCGGGTATTGCAGCTACGTTGTTGGAAGGCGGTCGAGCAGCTCATTCAGCACTCAAGTTGCCGTTGAACATACAAACAAATGAAACTCCAACTTGCAACCTTTCGAGGAATTCTGCGATGGCCAAAGTGTTGCAGCAAAGCAAATTGATCGTTTGGGATGTTTCAGAAACATTCTGTACATATAGGCACAGAATAACTAATAGTAGATACAACGCAATTTCATTAATTTGTATCGTAAACCAAGCCTGTCGCGTCACGAGTCAATTTGAATGATGGGAAACGACTCACCGGTGAAACGAAACACCGCTTTTGACTAAGTTTTACAATTAATTACCGCACAGTTAAGTATTTTTGTGTTTTGTAACAACGTGGTAGCGACACAGGTCGGAACAGATTGAACGAGTATCGCGAGAAGTAGCAGCTTAGTGTCAATTTCGAGCACGCAACGACCGACAGCTTGTGTTGTCTATCCCTCTATATATGTGACTAACTAGAACACATTTTAATGTAATCATCCGTAAAATATGTCAAATCCCTAAAATTTCAGCAATTCTTCCAATATTTATTTTTTTTATATTTGCTTATAAATATTCGTAAAACTGAGACTTTTAAAGAACGCCTTTGTTTGTGTCAACAAACGCCATCTTCTGGCCGCTCCCAAAAAAATACAGTTTAATAAATTAGATCGTTATACAGTACGCGATGAATAAATAAATTTATTACATCATTCTGGTTCATTCAGTGTCCTCCAGTTTATCTTTGTTATTTTTCCAATATTAAAGTAATACCAATATTTTAAAAAATATATTGGATTTTCTAATTGTCAATATTAAATAGACGATTTAGCATTTACGGTATTTTTTCCAATAACCATATGCAAGGAAAAAAATAGTTGTTTTATTAAATCTATCCATACTCGAGATGTGAAAACGTCTCAAGCCTTAGAATACCATTTGAAAGATCAACGTCTTGTTATTTCTTAAAAAAAAAGTAACAAAATAAGCATTGTAGGTACTCGTATTCTAACGAGCACTTCTGCGGTTTCATACCACAAGTAGAGAGCTCGTCCATAATACTTAGAAAGAGCGGTAGAATATCTCAGAAAATGCTTGAAAATCACACAGCCTGTACACGAGTTTACAACTTAACCTATCAAGCGATGACATTTGATCTTTCTATTATGTGTCTGTTATTTGCTGGGATTTATACAGTGCACTCCGATATTGTACAGTGCGAACCATTTCCACAATCCAATTGGATAATTCGGCACTCGCTCACACAAATTCAAAGCTCATGTCTCGTATATTTCACTGCACAAGTCTACAAAACTATAAGTGGATTAAAGCATGTTAGATTTAGAATTGATTGTGTCTGAGGTCCCTTTTGTTTAAGAAATAAAATATCTATCTACCTATCTAAAGCGTACGCCACGAGCAAGAATCGTCGATCAGCGACCACTTTACTAGGCGCCTCATATTATAGAACATTAATATGAGGGGTCTAGTAAAGTGGGCGGAGATCGATGATTTCATACAAATCTCTTTAACGTCCAGTCACGGCTGACCTCATGTCATTTTTTTTTATAGAAAAATGGCGGCAGACGAGCATACAGTCCACCTGATAGTAAGTGGATAATGTCGTCCATGGATATGCGCGATACATGCCAACATCAGTCCAAAATGACGAACGTTGGCATGTCCCCGAATTCGCTGCCTACCTTTGCAGATTAAGGAATGGATTGGGTAAATGGGGAGGAATAGAATGGGATGGGAATGGGCTCTGACATATGAAAATACAAGCAGGACGCTGGGCGCACACGATTAGCCACGTTACCCCTCTCACAGAAGACTACTTTGAAATGTCCTGCAATCCCACTTTATCCTATTCCCCAATGTACGTACGGTTATAGTACGTACGTATGTACGTACATCACAGACACTAGCAAAAGTAATAAATATTACTCTTTGGACTAGAGTTCTAGTTCAGCTATTGATGAGAACAAGCCTTGCAGTATTCTCGTGCTTAGGTAAATTTTAAAGAAGCATTGAGTTATGTTACTGTTATGTCATATACTGTGGCTTGAATGCCTGGCGTCTCGTCTCGCTTATTATTGCACAGAGATTTGCTATTTTTATTGGAAAGGAGAAAATAATTCGCTTGGATTTTAATATTTGTTTATTTTAATATGTTTATTTTTAGTTTATTCTTTATATTAATGTACTTAAATAAAAGAAATACATAGGTTCCTTTGTTAGGGAACATTTTCAGAACTCTAAGGTTGCGTACCTCAAAGGGTTGGTTTTAAGGACTAGAGTGCACGGTACAATCCAATAGCAGCTGGGCGCACTCTACTGGCCACATTACTCTTCTCTCACAGAAGACTACCGTGAAATGTACTGCATTTCCCAATTTATCCTGATCCCCTAATGTAAGTACGTGTTTCTGTGGGTGAGATATGCCAGAGCCTATTCCAATCCCATCCTATCCTACCCCTCTCCATTTTTCCAACGCCTTCTCCAAATCAATTCCTAAATCTCCCAGGGTAGGCGCATACGGGTGCGTGTCAGCGTTTGTCATTTTGGACTGACGTTGGTATGTATCGCGGATGACCATAGGCGACAGTATCCACGTAGCGCCAGGTGGACTGTATGCTCGACTGCCGCCTTCTTACAATAAAAATGGAAAAATAATTACATTAGGTAGTCTGATTGTCTCACTGTGTACATGTACGTGAACATTCATTAAAGATGTAGTCAATTTATGGGATTAATTGAAATAACTATGAATTGGGATTTCGAATTACAAGCCAATTTTAATGATTCACTGCTTTCATTCCTCTTAATTTTCGAAATCCAGATAATGAGCCAGCTTTCACAAAGGACCTTTTGAAACGAGATAGTCACTGTGGCTGATCCAGCTATTGGACCAGTGTTGTGGATATTCAAGGGTATGGTGGCGCAAGAAGAACTAAGATGTCCGAAGATGCGCGCGCGTAGAGTGTCGTGGTGATTACGGTCGACGACTGAAGCGGCGCGGCCGCCGCGCCACCCCAGCGAGCTTGCATAAATGTTGCCCGTAGGTGGATGTATAATACATATACCTACGAGCATGACATAAGTCACTATGCACACCGTTGAACAATCGTTATACAATTCAAAACACCATTCGACCCAATCTACAGGTGCCCTTCATCCTCAACAGTCACTATCAATTTGTAACGGACTTGTTTTTCTCAAAATTATTGGTTTAAATTATTTATCATTAAAATATTTATTATTTATTCACTACAGGCGGATTTCTTCAATATTCAAAACTTCGAAAGGAGGCTACGTAGACGTTCTTACCGGGAATTAGAGAAATGAAGGTTTTTGTTTGATTATAGATATTGTATATTGTGCGTTTTGTGGTTTAATAGTGATAGTTTATTAAACTTCAAAGTGTTTTTGTGCATAATGTTTTTTGATAATCAAATAAAAACATAGTACTGCGATTTTCGTGTGCTTGGAAGTACACAGGAAGTCCTCTTCCGTCCTCAGTAAACCTACTATCACTGTACTGAGCGGACTCCTGACTTACTTCGACGGGATTAAACATTGACAGGATACGTTTCAAACTTCGAAATTGTTAATTACCAAGAGAACTCGACATTAGCAGAATGTGCTAATTGCACCATTGCCATATATAAACAGAACAAATAAAAAAGCTAACGCCTTCTGGCCAGGTAGACTGATAACTTGTACTTTCTTATAATTTATCTTTTTTTATAAAAATAAGATGGCAGACGAACAGATAGTCCACCTGACGGTAAGTAGATGTCGCCCTCGACATCCACTGTACATGCCGATATTAGTTCAGAATGGCAAGCAAATGCAGTGCCATGATAAACATACAGTTTTATGGCACTTAATTAGTAAATGTTAAATAAAAATAACAAATTAAAATAAAATAAATGTTGAGACAAATGCGTTACCTACTTTAGAATATTGAAAAATGATTTTGAAGGAAGGGTTGAGAAAACGTGGATACGATAGGATAAAAATGGACTCTGACATGTCTCACTCACTAACGAAACACATACGTATATTGATTGAATGAGATAAAGTGGGGAATACGGTAGGTACATTTTACTTCTTCTCTTCTCTGAGTGCCAGTTAACTTGACCTGTAGAATGCGCCCAGCGGCTATAGGTGCATTGCACGATACATCCTACCTCTATAATAATATTTTCATCATAAAGAAAATATTCAAAATAAAAATTTACTGACCACCATTTGCCCAGATTAAAATATTTATTTCCTCTTTACCCAAAGATTGTCTGCCAGATCGTCTTTCATGCATTTCATGCATGTGTTTTAATAAAAAGTTTTCTCTAACATCTATCTATTTGAATAATTTAATTTCTACGCCAGCTCTCTGTTACGTACTCTAAACCTAAGTAAACGGCGGAGAAGTCGCTGTCAGTCGCTAGTTGTAATATAAAGCGAAAGTTATTTCTCAGGAATCGTCCTCGAGTATAAACAAACAGGGCGAACCCTTTCACCCGCATTGTAACTTCTCGTTTGTGCCTCAATGTTTGTGGATTGTAACTTCCTAATACAAACAAGAAACAGTAGCGCAACTTAATTCACAGCCCTTAATTTTGCAATGATTTGCAGTTTTACACTCAAAAACCACGGAGGTTTATCCACAGTGAATATATTTCTGGACAAACAAATCGCACGCTATTTACTCGTATGTATGTATATTATATGAATGAAGTTGTAACATAGTAATATATATTAAAAGGGTTTATAAGGTGTTTTTAATAATAAAAAACAACGCCATTATGATTTAACAGCACCGAAAATTCGGGGCCGACCGAATTTAGAACGAACGATGTTTTTTTTTTTTTTTTATATACTAGTGGGCGGACGAGCAAGCGGTCCCACGTGATGGTAAGTGCTACCGCCGCCCATGGACACCTGCAACACCAGGGGGTATGCGGGCGCGCCGCCGACCTTGCAAAATCCTATTCACAGCTCTCTTGAAGAACCCCATATCGTAGCTTAGTGGAAAAACCTATTGTTATACTTTAATGACTTTCCTTGGGTCGGAGCTCTATAAATTGATATTAGCTATCTTCGAGTACCGATTTAAAAGATCGTTGTCTCATGCTGCCGGGTTAAAATTTCGCCGCAAATGAACTTCGGTCATGCCGACATATCGGAGTGAACGTTTTCATGGTAGAAACCGCCCGAAATATCAGCCGAAACTTCGATTCTTTTGATTTCGAACTCATCCTAGACCGTATGTCTCAGTTGTATTTCAAACGAGTAAGCGAAGTGTAACTACTGTCTTTTACTATGCGGTGCGTCACTTTTTCAGTCAAACTACTTGTCCCCCTCTGTTTTGATTTCTCGAGATGATGGAATTGAATTTTTATTGCGGGACAAACGGTTGACTGAGACAATATTGTGAAACGCCGCGATACTTAGGGGAGTAATTTCCCAAAATCTTCTGTTTTATTATTGTGAAATAGAAAGAATACAATCCAGAAAAGTTGTATACTCGACTATAGCTTAATGCTGTGAACATTTTTATGAAATAAGCTGTTAAGCCGTGTGCCATGTGGCTTTGTCCGGCTATAGAATAACACCGACCGATCTCTTCCTGTGGATGTCGTAAAGGGCGACTAAGGGATTACAAAGCGGCTACCACAAGCCCTGAAGAACTACACGACTTCTAAAAGAATGGAATCGCTAACCCTCTTGACCAGCGTGGTGTTTTGAGGCCATGCATCTCTCATGCACGAGACAATGTCCTTGAGAAGGCCCATGTCCAGCAGTAGATACTGAAAGAACTGGTTGCATTGCAAGCTGATAACCTGATTGAGAGTGTAATCCCATAGTCCCCATCACAAACATTGCAACGTTAGCCATGTTCTTGTGTTTAATATGTGTGTTTAATTTATAGGTATTTTATTTCGCCAGGTATTGGAGGGGCCGCTGCATTCCCGCAACTGTTGGACGCTCTCGATTGGCCACGTTAACCCTCTCTCACAGAAGACTACCTTAAAATGTATTTCCACTTTATCTTATTACTTCCTACAAATTCATTCCTATATCTCCAAAGGCAGGAAGCGCATCCAGGGGCGTGCCAACGATTTTTACTCTGGACTGATGTTGGTATGTACTCGTATCACGGATATAAATAATGATAGTGTATATTACTAGTTTGTATTCTAATTATATATATTTATCCATATCCATAGATATTTGATTTTTAGATAACAAAGCCTATGCTACGGCTAGCATAGGCTTTGGACTTTTTGGGCTTCTGTAACATTACACCGCATTTCTGCATTTCGTTTTGTCACTTGACCTACAACTTTAGAGTAACAATTTTGGACATTGCATGTGTGGACTGGATGCGCGACTGCCACTTAGTGCATGTTGGAAATCTCTAAAAAGAACAAATTCACGGTCATTATTCAACAAATAGAGAAAACCCCGGACTTCCTGATCCTTTTAAAGGACGAAGTAAACTGTTTAGTGGCTTAGAATTTACGAGTTCCCAAACTAATAATATTATGTAAGCAACTTCCTACATATGGGTTTCAACATCCCTTCCTTTTACGGCTTATATTTTATAGCGATTTTTTCGAGAATTCAGGAAAAATCACGTTTTTGCGATTTGACCATTTTATTGCTGGGCAAAGATACTAGTTTTAGTAAGCTCTAACAGGTTCACAGTTCGGATTTCAGTTAAATTTTCAGTTTATTTCAGAGTACATAATTATGTATAGTATATTATTATATAGCATACTAGCGACTCGCCCTCGCTTCGCTTCAGTTTATAAGTTTATTTATTTTCAAAATTTCAAAATAAAATATAGAATAAATTAGACACATAATGTACCTTCCTATTTGTGAAAGAATTTTTGAAATCGGTTTGGTAGTTCCAGAGATTACCCCCAACATATCTACAAATACACAATTTTACCTCTTTATTATATTCGTATAAATACGAGTATATGTATACGTTTAATTTATTTTTTTTTCACAGAAGAATAAATACATTTTTTATAATACATTTATAGTACCGAACAACATAATCTACTTTGAACAGCAAAAAAATAACATTGTGTAACTCTTAAGAAATAGAAAAATAAAATTAACTCTTGTTTTTGGGAAAATATCAAGGGAAAAAAGGTACTGAACAAAAGTTATGGTTTTAATGATAGAAACTCAGTGTAAAGGCTGCAGGTATCTTTATTTAACGCTATATAGATCTTTTATTTAACCCTGTATAAATCCTTTATATTTATTTATAACCCTGTGTATATCATTTATTTCAACCTGTATATAACCTTCATTTAACCCTGTATAGATCCTTTATTTAAACCCGTATCGAACTTTTATTTAACCCTGTATAAATCCTTTATATAACCCTGTATAGAACCTTCATTTAACCCTCTACAGAACCTTTATTTAACCCCGTATAGATATTTTATTTCAACTTGTATAGAACCTTTAGTTAACCCTGTATATATCCTTTATTTAATCCTGTATAAATCTTATATTTAACTCCCTATAGATCTTTTATTTAACCCTGTATAGATCTTTTTAACGGACAAATATTCGTAAATGTATTCAAACAATACATTTTTATAACTAACTAGAGGTTTTCAGAGAGAGATTGCTATCTTTTAGCGATTGTATCGCTATAATTTTGTCGATCTATTTGCACATGAATCACTTTAATCTCTTACCATTGAATCGTTTGCACGTCCACTACTTTTTTCTTATAAACACACCTAATAAGTTTATATTTTCAACAGATAATAAATCGAGAATATTTATCTTCAACATGGCGGTAGTTACTTTACGCAGCTTAATAAACAATAACAAACCGCTTTGCGTCTGACTCGAAGAAGAGCCATTTAATTTTCCCGAAAGAGAAGAAAAATAAAGGAAAAATTCCGACCCACTTTACGTAACAAATTTAAAATTCAAATTAGAGTGATTTGTAAGCGAGTGTGTGAAAAACACGCGTTCCTTATAAATGTGCGGGACATAATTTTGGAAAAATATTCGTATTTGCGAAGGCTTTTATCTCGAAAATTTAATCAAATTGGAGGTCGGATTAGAATGTCCAATCAAATCCCATTCAGTTTCCCTTGATCCTATTATACTTTCTATTTCCGGTCTTTCTCAATTCTTTTGTTTAAATTTTATTATTTAAACCCATAAAGCTGTATACCTGCTTCGTTCGTCACCACCCACTGCTGGACACGGGCTTCCATATGGACATTGTTTTGTGCAAGATGGCCTTAAAACGGCACGTTGGCGAAGAGGGTTGGCGAGTCCACTCTTTTAAAGATGATGTAGTTCCCCAGGGTTTTGGTAGCGGCTTTATTATCGGTCACCTTTTACGACACCCACGGGAAAAGATGAGATGAGAAAGGATTCCCGTTCTTCCTATCCACCACATCGTTCGTCATTTTTTGTCGAATTTACATTCTTAGTGCAACCTGATTTCGAATAATCGTCGGTCGGTCAAACATTATGTCGATCAAACAGCCTTCGCATATTTGTATTTGTGTGTCGGTCTTTCATTATACAATCTTTAAAGTTAAGTTTAAGTCAATCTTTTAAATTTTAATTCTAACCTTAAAATAAATGCACAGACACGCACGAACACACGCACGCAGCCACACAAGTGCAAACACAAATCTGCATAGGTCATTAAACATACTGACCTTTTGCAAACTGACATACTATTTTTAAATGTCAGTGTAATTTGTACATGGCCTTTAACACTAGCAATATAGTTGTTAAATAAGTTGCATAGACTGTTGATTGTATAAATAAATGAATGAATCTTATACACCTATACAAAACAAAGTTTTCGTTACCGAAATTGTATGCGAAGTCGCAAGAAAACGCTAGTTACAACATAATATCTCCATCCCTTTTTCCGACTCGCATCTTCGGAGCGAAGTAAGTATTTTAACTGGCAGCGTAATCTTATGTAATGGGTGAAGTTCCCTCGTTAACGTCAAACGGCAGCGATTGTATGTGGCGACCGGCCCCCGGGCTCTCTCTGATCTGATTCCGTTGCTCCAAGTTGAAAGAGCTAGTAGAATGCTGTTGGATTATTGAGATATTTATATCCTTCAATGTTTGTTGTAGGTATGGTTAAATGCAACACTTTTAGATATCATGCTTACTACCGTAATAATCAATTCCTCAATTCCTCATTCCAGAGAATAACTCTAGAATAACGTCACACATATACGCACACACATATACACACACTCATACACACACATGTACACACACTCATACACACACACATATACACACACTCATACACACACTCGTACACACACATATACACACTCTCATATACACACACATATACACACACACTATATACACACACGCATATACACACACCCATATATGCACATACACATATACACACACATGCACACACCCATATACACACACAATACACACATATATGCACATTCAAATATACACACACATGCACACACCCATATACACACACAATACACACATATATACACATACACATACATATATTACACATTATTATTATTATTTAATATTTTTTATGTAAGACTACAATATTATGCAAGACCTTGTTTATTTCACCCTATATATACGTGTATGAAGAACTAGTAATTTATTAGGGGACGCCTGTGCCCTGCAGTAGAACGTTATAGCCTGATACAAGTGCAAGTGGTACAAGAGAAAGCCAAGAACCAAGAAATTCTTGTATGTCAAATCAAACGAGTCTATCAAATATTGTCTAACAAAATACCCAGCCATATGTAGCTACAACATTTTTAGACCAAAAACTACCCAAGTACGAGCAGAATATATTTATACCACAACATTAAAGTAACGTTACACCACCCCGGAACGGACGAATATGTGAGATTAAAACCCAAACTTGGAGAGATGGTACACATAACAGGCTGGGGTTAACCTAGCCTACATAATCTCCATTTCTCGCATAGCTGGAGTGCGTTGGTATTGTAAAATGGTTTTAGTTTAAGATATTAGGAAAAAGGAAACATGGCTTCTCCGCACCTTACGACGTATTACGATGTAACTCTTGAGTATAATATACTAGCGACCCGCCCTCGCTTCGCTTCAGTTTATAAGTTTTATTTCTTTACATTTTTTTTTTTAAATGATTCAAAGTAAGATATAGACACGGATAATGTAGCTTCCTATTTGTGAAAGAATTTTTGATATCGGTTCAGTAGTTCCAGAGATTGCCCCCAACATACAAACACACAATTTTACCTCTTTATTATATTAGTAGGTATAGATTGAAACTAACGATTGTTTAAAAAAAAATACACATAATTGTAATACACATACACAGATGTTGGAGTATTTTCAAACACAACGAAATTGTAACTTATCATAAGGGAATACTTAAATAAATAATCTTGAATAAAATTATTAATTTAAGATTATTTAATGTAAAATTATGTTTAAATATAAAATAATATTTAAACAACATTTTTTTAAATTTAATGTTGTCGGCTGGCTTTAGAATAGCACCATCTAATCTCTTCCCGCGAGGATCTTAAAATGTTGTATTATTGTAATTAATTTTTAAACACTGTTTATGCAAGTGGGTAGCTCCGAAGTATTTTCAGGTATTTCAGATATATCGGTATTTTCAGTGTGACCTATGTAATAATGCGTATTATTTATACTATTGTTAATAATACAAAAAAATAAACAAGTTAATAAATAATAATACAAGTGTTATTAACTATTTTTATGGTTCCGATTAGGTTTAATTAATCATTTTAAGCGTTTAAATAATAACTTTAATTTATTAATACACATATTTTAAAAAAATATTCTTGTGATAAGGATATAGATTTTTGTTTGAAAAATAGACTAAAATACGAAGAACGAACAATAAAAAAGACAATTTTCCGTGAATCGACCGAGCTGCGAAGTATAAAATGGGTCTAATTTTTCGCAGTTATAAAATGTGCCATCATTCTCGCATAGCCTTAAGCAGGTGGAGAATGACTCAGACGTGCCTGAAATTTTGTCATGTATGGGGCCTTGGAAAAACCTATAACAATGGAGATTATGGTTTAAATTCTCTGGTGACAATAAAGAAATAGGAGGAGGGGGAGGGGGAGGGTGCACGCCGTAATCTAACAGCCGTTGGGCGCACTCGACTGGCCTCGTTACCTGTATCTCACTGAAGATTACCTCGATATATACCGCATTGCCCACTTTATCAAATTCCGTAATCCTACGTGTTTCTTTGGTGAGTGAGATATGTCAAAGCCCATCCCATGCCAGCCCATCCTATCCCTTCCCATTTCACCAACGCTTTCTCCAACCATTCTTACGTCAACAGAGGTAGGCAGCGCATCCGGGAGCGCCAAAGTTTGTCGTTCTGCAATGGCCAGGAAAATTTTCGTAATTACCTGTATCGACACTGCAGTTATCATTTTATCGAACACAATTGAGATAATAATCGAACTAAAATAATCGACTAGAATACTTTAAAATTACTGTGCACGACCAAATTACTAAAATAGTATACTGATTCTGAATTAAGCTTTCGTTTCCAACACGTCTGAGTTCCACCCCAGAGAAGGCTCATAGTACAGAAAATTGGCAAAGTTTGAATGATCACGGAAACTTCGCCCACTGAAGATTGTTAGATGGGCTATTCTTTTTGTTGCCCAGACTTAACGCACTTTCACTCTTCAAACAGATTTCCGTCTTGAATTTGAATTAAATTGCTCAAACTGAAGAGAGAAAAATATTGTCATAAAGCATTTCTATTACAGTAATGGTGGCGGGTGACCTTGCAGGATCCTATTTATAGCTCTCTTGAAGAGTCCAATGTTATAGTTCAATGGATAAACTTCAGTTGGTAGTTAATTCCACAACTTTCGGGTTCGCGGTATAAAGTATATACAGCGAGACTTTGTTAATGAAATGGAATTATAGAATTCAAAATATTTGTAAAATTTGTTTTCTTTATTGGAAGTAAACATGATATTGTAATTTGGGGAGAAGGGTGGGGGGGGACATGCTGCATTCCATAGCCATAGCCTAGTAGCCGTCATCGCAATAAATGAGGTATATATCGGGATAGGGTAGTCCCTTATTCTATGATCTTCTGCTCTCTCATCCAGCTGCTAAGGGCAAACTTCTTCAAATCATCAGTCCACCTGGCCGGAGCGCGTCCAACACTGCCCTTCTCGGTACGTGGCATCATTCAAGAACTCATCTACACCATCAGTTATCGGTTCTGCAGGTAAATATATATGACCTGCCCATTGCGACATCAGCATGCTGATTATGTGAGCTATGTCGGTGCCTTTAGTTTTTTGGCAAATCACTTCGTTCCGATCCTATCCCGCAAAGAAACACCGAGCATAGCTCTCTCCATAGCTCGTTGACCGAGTTTGAACTCATGGACCAGCACTACACAACCTATTAATACAAATTAAGTTCTATTGTGCGCTGTTAGAGAGCCTTTATTATTAATTTTTAATCATAACATTTTATTTTCTCATACACCTTTTTGCTAATATTATCCCGTCAAACATTCATCCCCCTAATTACACGAGGGTTCCGGTCAAGTGTCTGATGGGCGGAACTGTTCAAACATATTTCAGTGTTAGCGTAAAAGCTCGGGTTTACACTGGCATGTGACATATGATGTTGTCCTTCGCGAAGCAGTTTTTTGTACGTGTAAAGAAAACATGTATTATCATTATCATAAATTATCATATTTATCATAAAAATGGCATGCAAGATTTAAATGTAACATGGTTTAATAAGTACAAAATTAACACATTTTAATGTCAATCTATATAAAAAATAAACAATTTTAATGGCAGTCCGAATAAAAAATAAACACAATTTTAATGGCAGTCCGAATAAAAAATAAACACAATTTTAATGGCAGTCCTAATAAAAAATAAACACAATTTTAATGGCAATCAGAATAAAAAATAAACACAATATTAATGGCAGTCCGGATAAAAAATAAACACAATTTTAATGGCAGTCAGAAACAAAAATAAACACAATTTATTGTGGCAGTCGGAATAAAAAATAAACACAATTTTAATGGCAGTCAGAATAAAAAATAAACACAATTTATTGTGGCAGTCGGAATAAAAAATAAACACAATTTTTATGTTAATCAGAATAAAAAATAAACACAATTTTAATGGCAGTCAGAATAAAACATAAACACAATTTTTATGTTAATCAGAATAAAAAAATAAACACAAATTTAATGTCAATCAGAATAATAAATAAACACATTTTTAATGCCAATCAGAATAAAAAATAAACACAATTTTAATGGAAATCAGAATTTAAATACGTCATATACAAAACTACTTTTCTCTACTAATGTAATTTTTATTTTTCTCTAAAAAAAATATATATATTTTCTATAAATAATTTGTCATATAAGAAAAGGAAAAAAAAAATGGTCAGTCGGACGCGTCCAATCAACTGGAACACCCCTTTTATTATTTTCTTCCAACTTAACTTACACCAAGTAATCCATCTATCGTGACCAATGGATATGTTCTGTTCATAATAAAATTACTATGTACTATGTTCTTTTCATAAGTTGTTTTGTACCTTATCAATTGTGTTCTATTGTGATACTAACGCTGCTCCTAAGGCAATTGTTCTTGTCATAGCTTGGAAACCGGTTTATTTTAAACCGATTTTTTTCAGAACAGAAAACAAATAACCAACTCGTCGGTTCAACCAAATCATCACCCCGACATCTACTTGAACACAACATGTGTAATTCGTCTATTAGAGAGGGATTTCAATTTCTGTTGGCGATAACCACGAAATCTTTATGAATAATGACAAAGTTTATAAAGATTTTGTGGAGATTTATTTTATTAAAAAATATCTATGTCAGCGCTAGTAGGACATTCGCTATTTTTTATACACTTACAAAAAATGTTAATACAAAATTTTTAGATCTTTATCAAAGTCGGATTTTTAGTTGAGTCAGGGATATGACATGTAGAACTGTCAATAAGGTGTCATCTCCGTACAAATTTCACTCTGTTTGACAGTTCTACTATAGACCGACTCCTAAAAATTCGACTATAATTCTATCCTATATAGTTTGTATGTCCAGACTTTTCTGTTAGAGACTTTTGAGATTACTCTTTCATAATTTTGAACTGCTTTACCTATTTTTTTTATAAAGAAAAAATCCGGCATACGAACATTCAGTCCACTTGATGGTAAGTGGATACTGTCCATAGACATCCGCGATACATGCCAACATCAGTCCAGAACGATAAACGTTGGCACGCCCCCGGATGCGCTGCCTACCTTTGCAGGTTAAGGAATGGATTGGGAAAATTGGGAGGGATAGGATGGAATAGGATGGGATGGGACTGGGCTCTGGCATATCTCACTCACTACCGAAACACATATGTACATTGGGGAAATACGATAAAGTAGGGAAGTACATTTCAAGGTAGTCTTCTGTGAGAGTGGGGTAACGTGGCCAGTCGAGTGCGCCCAGCAGCTGTGGTAATGCAGCATGCACCCTCCCCTCTCAAAATATTTGGCTAATACTTGGATTTTCTTTGAACTTAAGCAAGATTAGACCAAAACCTCGAATCCGATTTGTGTTTTATATTCATCTGATGACCATTAGTCGAAATATTTTTTTTTTCTAAAATACGTATGTCGTTTTCACAAAAATAGTTATTATATTATATTTCTAAAATCATTCATGTATTTGACATCCATCACACCTTTCGAGGACTTAGGTCGGTGACAGGAATCGAAATAAAATAAATCGGTTTAATTAAAAAAAGTGTCGACTAATTTAAAAACCGACTTCCAACCCTAGTTCCCATTACCAGAATCGTCTATAAGGGCCTATAGTCTAGCTTTGAAGAAACGGCTCGCCAACCTTCACGGCCCTACGTCAGATTACAGACGGGACAATAGGTGCCTGGTAATTATTTTCGGCCTTATTTTAGGTATAATTAGGAAGGGCCCAAGAATTGTTACAAGGATGCTAATATAATTACGCTGTATTGTTAAAGGAATTCAAAGCAATTGTACGGCAATTCGAAACAGTATGAAACGTTTTTGAGCGGTGATAGCCTAGCTAGTGGTATCTTTACCACTAGCTAACTTACTATCTATATAAGGCTAACTTACTAACTTACTATAACACATTTGTGTGATAGTAAGTTCAATTCCTCGGCCCGTACAATTGAGTTTCTACTTAAGTACGGATTTTTAAGTACTTCTTAAGTACTTCTTAAGTCTCACACTCTCAATGTATGGTTCAGGACACCATTTGGTGTCTCAGGTCGGAGGGGAAACGAACGGCCACGCATACAAAATCCAATATCACACGCATAACACATTTACGCAAACACAAACGCACGCACATACAGTCTCACAATATATTTACCTTTTTTTTTCTAATTAATAACTATAAGTAATAATAGGTACACGCACACATTGCAACAGTTAAATTTATTTTTTATGTTTAATTGTTTTGGTGTTAATTATAATTTTATATACTATATATTATTCACCTTGTAATCTCCATTTTCCCAATCCATTCCTTAATCTGCAAAGGTAGGCAGCGCATCCGGGGGCGCGCCAACGTTTGTCACTCTGGACGGATGTTGTCATGTATCGTGGATATCTATGGACGACAGTATCCACTTACCATCAGGTGGACTGTATCCTCGTCTGCTGCCTTTTTTCTATAAAAACATGAAGGAAATAAAAATAAAAATAAACGAGAAGAAACGAAACTAAATATAGATAGATAGTTACTGAAAGGCGCCCACGACAATCAATTATATTATGCAATTTTATCGATTGAGCAGTTTTTGATCGTAAACGTATTGAAATGTATTGAAATTCGTGTATTGCAAGACGCGATTCAATAATACTATGCAATTTTATTGTATGTCTAGGAGATGCCTTATATACATTCATGAAAGATAAAAAATAGTAATTAAAACCTTAATGTTATATTTAAATTAATTGGTCCATTTAACTTGATTACTTAAAGGCAAAGCTCTGTCAATTTCAAGCTTAATTGGGCAAAGTTGCAACCTAAGCTAACATTGACTTTATGACCGGCTAAGTAGTGTTTATTTAGGTTGTGTTTAAGTGATAACTTAGTTTATCTGTCAGAGGGAGATAGGCGGGAGATTATTGAATTTTGCCCGTTTTGGTAGATTTGTTGAGCGTTCTCTCATAAACGAGATTTCAGGTATCTAATGCTTGATATCAGCAATTTTGAAAATGTTTTTGTTGGTATATATATATATATATATATTAATTTATACAATACATTTCACATCATCAATAAGGTGAAAGGCGAGCTACAGTTACAGGAAAAGTTACAACTGTCAGTTGTCAGATAGGTACAACTGACAGTTGTCAGATAGGTACAACTGACAGTTGTCAGATAGGTACAACTGACAGTTTTCAGAAAGGTACAACTGACAGTTGTCAGATAGGTACAACTGACAGTTGTCAGATAGGTACAACTGACAGTTGTCAGATAGGTACAACTGACAGTTTTCAGAAAGGTACAACTGACAGTTGTCAGATAGGTACAACTGACAGTTGTCAGATAGGTACAACTGACAGTTGTCAGATAGGTACAACTGACAGTTGTCAGATAGGTACAACTGACAGTTGTCAGATAGGTACAACTGACAGTTTTCAGATAGGTACAACTGACAGTTTTCAGAAAGGTACAACTGACAGTTGTCAGAAAGGTACAACTGACAGTTGTCAGAAAGGTACAACTGAGAGGAGCGAGACAAATGAGATGGTACCTATGGTACAATGAATATAAATTACTAATTATACTATATTATTATTCATACATACATAGAAACCAGCACACATAATATATACAAATTAAGTATATTTAAATTAATAAATACATTATTTAAGTAAAATATCCACACAAATTACATCGAGAGAAACAAAAAAAAAACAATGTTTTTGATAAAAGTAAAAATGGAAGAATGGGAATTAAGCTCGCCTTTCACACGGCTTATTGCAATATTAATTATTTATTATAATAAATAATAATATGATATATGGTGTTATAACAATATTAAAAAAAAATATCTCCGTTTTAGTAATAAAAAATAACAACATCTATTCAATTTCATCTTGAAATTAACAAATGTAATAATATTTAATTATTATTACATTGAAATTATTATAATATTTAACAAATGTATTTAGGAGTAACTCCCAATTAATATAGGGAAGTCTTCACATTTCTGTAGACATTATTAACGCAGGAGTTATGTTCGTTGAAAGTTAATAATTACGTTATAAAATCGTTGCTCAACATGGAAATAAGAACATGTAGTCAGAACCACGGTGTGTGGTGTAAGTTACTGACTATAGACTTTGGCCTATCAAAGGAAAGGAATCAAAGGCCTATCAAAGGACAAAGGAAAGATTTTATCCTATCAATAATCTCCAAAATTATTATACGGGTTTGAATTTAGAATTTAAACTTTGGCACCTCAATTTTATATCAGCAAGTTTAAACCCAAGTGACCCAATTGTCTGTCAAATGACCAAATTGTCAATTGTCAATTGTCAAAATGACCCAAGTGTCCAATTGTACACATACTCCATATCTATATAGGTTATTGAACGAGCTCAAATAGCTCTACAGTTTAGTCTAAACATTTTTTTTTAATTTACTAAAAATGACGAAATCTCCCTTGCGATTGTCGTATGACTGGAGATTTAATTCATAATTTTAGGTTTCACTAATGTTAATTTCATTAAATTTTAATTAAATGGTGATTTTATCTAATGCAAATAATTAGCAACGGAAAATCCTCAATGGCCGGTAAATGGATGGTAGCAAATTTCAAAATGGATTAGGTTTTTGGTTCTCTGTGTGACTATAGAGAAATAGTATTTCCGTGACTTTGTGATTATATTTTTATAGTTCAGTATAGTTCAGTCCACCCTCGCCGCCAATGTCGCCAGGATACCGTTGGCGCTGTCTCGCCCACGACTCATCATTGAGGATATTCCACCATGTAGGATGAACTGGAATCCATCCACGTGTGCCTGAGCAAACATCTGGGATGCGCTGCAGAAGCGCGGCTGCCCCAACAGCACCCTGTTTTGGACTATTGTGTTTGTCGTATATACATTTTTTTTCTTTCTTTCTTTATCGCTATTTCTGCCAGAGAATCTTTGGGTAGAGAGGAAAGAGTTGTAGTGAAGTTTATCCAAATTAGAAAGACGACTTTCTCGAATTGTAATTAATATGACCATGATAATAAACTGGATGAGAAAAATTCCGGGTCGCTAATAAATGGCGTGATAGTTTCTTAAATACATAAGACTAATTTGCGAAACTATAGTATATTGTAGATGACTGAAAAATATATATAAAAAAATGTATAACACGTTCTGTACACTATATAACTTTAATTAAATACTAAAAAATAAGAAAATTTCGCTTCTAACTTATGATAACAAAAATACACTTCGCAGTAAATCTTAAAAAATAAAAGTTTTTTTGTCAATTTAATATTTTGTATTTCCTCCACGAGCCCGTATCACTTCAATAAGACGATGTGGCATGCTGTAAACCAAATTTTTAATACGATTTTGGTCTATGTTTGCCCATTCTTCCACTAGCGCATTCTTTAACTCGTGTAAGGTAACGGGAGCAGGAGAGCGTTGTCTCACGCATCTCCCGAGCTCGTCCTATGCATGTTCTATGGGATTTAAATCTGGGCTGCGAGCTGGCCACTCCATGCAGGTAATACCGACGTCTTGAATATACATATTGACCAAATGAGCAGTATGTGGTCGCGCATTATCGTGCATAAGAAGGAAATTGCACCCATATTCACTAAGAATGGACCGGCATGCTCATTTAAAATCTCTCCTACGTATCTGACAGCAGTCAGAGAACCGTTTTCTATGATCACTAACTCCGTGCGATCCTCTGAAGATATCCCAGCCCAAACCATTATTGATCCTCCACCGAATGGCACCTTTTCTTCAAAACACGCTTGATGATACCGTTCTCCTGCCCGTCTAAATACTCTTCGTCTCCCGTCGTGCGTAAATAAACAAAATCTGGACTCATCGGAAAACATAACCTTGGACCAATCTTCATCTGTCCATCGGATGTGTTCTCGAGCAAACCGTAACCTGGCAACTCGATGTTCTCTGAGCAGTTTGAGGCCGTTTGCTGATCTATAAGGCTTTATATCAGCTTCACGAAGACGTCGCAGAATCGTATTAGAGCTCACATTGTTGTGGTGAATTTCTTGAAGACTGTTTCGGACCTGAACAGCCGTGAGATGTCGATTTCTTAACATAGTGCTCACGATGAATCGGTCTTCTCGTGTAGTTGTGCACCTTGGCCTGCCATTTCCTGGTCTCCTGATGTTCATGCCGGTCTCTTGAAATCGCTGGAGTACTCTTTGGACCGTTGATAAAGATACTCCTACTGTTCTAGCAGTGCTACGCTGACTTCTTCCTTCTTGTACCATGGTAATAATCCGTGTACATTCTTCAGGTGATAACATCATGATATTGCATTGAATACTCTGGTCAATCCAAGGAACCATTTATAATGACAGCTCCGTTTGAAACAAAAGCAGAAAAAATATTCTTTTCCTAATTTTAAATTTTGAAATTTTTCAAAATGCAGATTATTATTTTTTTAATCTGTAACTTGTACAAATGAAACCTCTTTAGAGATTTAGAACAAGCATTAGTAACCTTACTACATATTATTTATCCGAGCAATCTAGGTATATAATTTATGGAGATATCACGGTTTTTATTAGCGACCCGGAATTTTTGCGATCCAGTGTATAATGTAGACGATAATGTAATGTAATAACGTGAATCTAACAATGATGATAATCTAATGTAATGACGATAATCTAGTATAATGACGATGATCTAGTATAATGACGATGATCTAGTATAATGGCGATGATCTAGTATAATCATGATTATCTACTATAATGCTGATAATGTAGCGACTAATGATAAAGGTTATATAATTAATATATAAATGTAACATTATTTTTTAAACGCCTAGTAAAGGCAGAACATAATGGGATGGTATGTATGTACCTGTGATCTTGCGAAATAAATTATTCATTATTGAAATATCCATAAAATAGTTCTGAGGCTAAGAAAGCTCTCAAAATCTCTTATGGTAAATAACATCCGCTATCTCTTATAGCTTGAGTCCACTGCATGGGAGAAGTGAAAGAGAGATAAGCCAGCTTCCTGCTTCCTGTTCCCTAGCATCCGGCGGGGGAAGCCTTGACGAGCTGATATATACGAGCACCGACATTTAACATGTTTTCAAAGAATAATTTATTTGAAGACTTTATTAATAAAATTGTGATGAAAGCTGTGTATATGACGTTTTTTTGAAAAGTAATTGATAAGTATTGGACGTGTATAGATGAAATGATGTTTTTGGAATAGTCTGTTCTCATAATTTGTTAAGAATTATTTATCTGGTAGAATAATTTTGGACTTTATTTGTTTTTGAAACAAAACAGTGATTTGAAATATTGAGGCTACTCAGAGGTACACAGAATGCGTCTAAATGTAAAATGATGAACCTTTAAATGTCTTACTCACAACCTCCTGATAATTTATCAGAAGGTATCAAAACGTCAGTTATACTTTATCAGAAAGTCAGTATCAGCTAGATTTAATTGGCAGATCAGAAGATAAAGTAATAGGAGGTGGTGAGAAAGGCCCCTAGAATATTATTAAACGCTAATAAGCTTTATAATCCAAATTTTTAACGTATAATAATGGCCTTGAGCCTTTAAGTTTAATAGCTCTAGTCGAGAACTAAAATACGAACCCGTAGGCTGTGGAACTAACTGCCTCAAGAGGTCTTTCCATTAAGCTACGATATGGGGTTCTTCAAAAGAGCTGTGAATAGGATTTTTCAAGGTCGGCGGCGCACCCGCATACCCCCTGGTGTTGCAGGTGTCCATGGGCGGCGATAACACTTACCATCACGTGGGACCACTTGCTCGTCCGCCCACTAGTATATTAAAAAAAAAAGGTTAAAGTTCTTAAGGTCAATAACGCTGAGCGCTCGAGCGCTTCGCCAACTATCAAAACTATGGATTCTACTCACGATTCTGACTTTATTGACATATAACGTCTTTTTAAAATATATAGTTGGTTTCAGGATTTTGTATTTTTTTTAATACTAAAATAACGGCAAACGAGCATACAGTCCACCTGATGGTAACTGGATACTGTCATCCATAGACATCCGGGATACATGCCAACATCAGTTCAGAATGACAAACGTTGGCACACCCCAGTTGCCTACCTTTGCAGTTTAAGGAATGGATTGGGAAAATGGTGAGAGATAATAGGATGGGATGAAAATGGGCTCTGGCATGGCATATCTCACTCACTACCGAAACACGTACGTACATTGGGGAAATACGATAAAGTAGGAAATGCAGTAAGTACATTTCAAGGTAGTCTTCTGTGAGAGAGGGGTAACGAGGCCAGTCGAGTGCGCCCATCGGCTGTGGGAATTCAGCATGCACTCGCCCCCTACATATTTAACAAATACGTATGAACAATTGAGTATAAATTTAAAAAAAAGAAATTATTTTCCAAAAAAAATATGCTAAGTAACCAACTCGTAAATGTGTGTGTTTTGTTGATGGAAATGGTCTCTAACTCAGCATTGCTGTGAATGACTGTCAGTCACAGCGCTGCCGTTGATGTTCACTGAAGCCATCAGCGACGCACGGACTCACGTACAAATTTATTAAAGTTGTAAATAAATGTTCATAATATATAGTTATATCAGGGGCGGCCTGAATGCAATTGAGACAATATAGTCTGGTGTCGTGTTTATATTCATCATGTTGTATAAAGTAAGTTGCTCTTACAAGCCACACCAATTTGGTTATCGATTGAATTAGCATTGAACTTTGACCCGTCTGTATAGTTGATGAAGTTTCGACGCACCGTGAATATCAATCCAACGTACCTTCAATCCCTGGGCAGTAGATTTTTTGGGGTGAAACCGAATATTTGAATTTTAGGTTATGACAACTTTTATTAGCTACGTCATACGGGTAGCAGGTTCGAATGCCATATAAAATGAAGATGCATAACCTCTAAACCAGCGCTCTGAAAGATTTACGAACAATAAAGGTGCCCGCAGATAAACCTTTCCGACTTAGAAAAGAGACGCGAAATATTTTATCCCTGAGTTTTGTTCTTCTCACTCATGACTGAACGTTTTTACCCTTTGTCAATTTAGAGGAATATTTTCAGGTTTTGAATTTCGGGGAAATATTGTTTAGAATATGTCTATCTCATTTAACTTACAATGAAGCCGGTCAGCGATGTAAGGTTCAATTTTTCCTCAAGATAGACGACTTCGGGATTGAAACTTTCTGCGAATTTTACTAATGGTCAAATTTCAAAGAAATCAGCCTTATTGCGGATACTGAAATATATATATAAAAATATTCCTATACCTATACTGAAATATTCCAAACTTTTCAAAAAGATCTCAATATCATAAATCAACGGCAATAAAGCAGCAACATCAAATCTCCACCCGTGGGCTAAGGGATAACGTAGGCGCTACCACAGGCCCTGAGCTACACCATCTCTAAAAGAGTGGACTCCCGAGCGTTTAAAGCTTTACATCCACCATATACGAGACAATAAGAATGAGGTGGCCCTTGCCCAGCAATGGATAAAAAGGGGGTGATTATGTCAAGGTTTTATATGTAAATGATTTTGTTTAATATGGTATAATGCAGTACATTTCAAGGCAGTCTTCTGTGAGAGAGGGGTAACGTGGCCAGTCGAGTGCACCTAGCGGCTGTGAGAATGCAGCATGCACTCTCCCCCTCTCAAATAAATGTGACATTCTGTGCCACATAGCAAAGGCTATGTGACACTGAAATATTGAATTGAAGCAAAAAGGCGATAATAAAAAATTCTCATCCATACCCTCTTCTTGAAAATTTCTCAGCTGAAAAGTACCTATTTTTCATTAATCCCACATACAAAGCTTGCAAGTTTGCCAGCTATACTTTCTTATCAAAAGCTTTTTTACATACGAAAGTTTTTTTATCTAACTTTAATAAAAGTTCACACGGGAGCCTCGCCAATCTATATGCAAATTTTTAGCACATTTCTCCAGGTTGGTAAGAGCTTTATATTATAAAACTATTTTACTAGAATTGGCTTAAAGTAGGTGGGATTTTACCTAAATCTTGTGATAATCTTCCTCATTCCATTATATTTTCCCTTATCGCCCATCTTTAAGAATTAGTCTTCCGTAACCAGCCCCTTTTAACATCCACCGCTTGATATGGGCGTCTTCACACACATTGTGTCTTTAGAGGCACTCTTTGGAGGTGGTCTTTGGCTCTCTTTCTCTTTTCACGGATTCTGGTAGTGGTTTTGTTAACACTTAGTCGCCTTAGTCACCCACGGGAACAGATGAGGTGGTGCTATGATGAAGCCAGCCGACACCACACGGCCGAAGTTAGGAATTAATTAAAAAATTTAAGGTTCAGAATTAATTGCTAGCTTATGTAAGTTATACGACATATGTATTATACCTAATCACTAATTACTAATTGTATAATCTAACATTCAAATGATGAATTATGTTTGTAATTTATTTTGTAATTTTAAGTTATTCTGAATGTAAGTAACCATATAACTTAATTATATTTTATGCCTTATGTCTTAAGCTTTAAGTTCTACATTAGCACTAATATAAATATCACCTCAAATTGCAGCAAACACTAAATTATTCTGAATCTAAAAAAAAAACACAATTGTATTTTGTTCCAACCATCCAAGTAAAACAAGTCGTCTGGTGCGAAAATGCAATCAGGCGATGGAAATTGCATTACTTCGTTGTTTCTCCCTTTGCCGCCAATACAGTTGCATTTCTTGACTGCATCTCGGAAGATTGCACTTTATTACAGCTATTTTGTAGCTAGAAAGAACTTTGAAAAATTGTAAATATAATAAAGGATCTAGGAAAATCTGAAAATGTAACTGACGCTTCAAGCCTGGCAGTGTTTACACTGAGTTTGAGACGAGATGGCTCGTCGAGCGGACCTTCTATACCGTCGACGATTTTTTTTTTTATGTACGAAGGCGGCAGACGAGCATACAGTCCACCTGATGGTAAGTGGATACTGTCGCCCATAGACATCCGCGATACATGCCAACATTAGTCCAAAATGAGAAACGTTGGCATGCCCCCGGATGCGCTGCCTACCTTTATATCTATAGGAATGGATTTGGAGAAAGGGTTGAGAAAATGGGGAGGGATAGGATGGGATTGGAATGGGCTCTGGCACATCTCACTCACTACCGAAACACGTACATACATTGGGGACTATGATAAAGTGGGAAATGCAGTACATTTCAAGGTAGTTTTCTGTGAGAGAGGGGTAACGTGGCCAGTCGAGCGCGCCCAGCGGCTGTTGGTTTGCAGTGTGCACTCTCACCTTCAAAAAGTTTTATCAATTCAAGTAAATGACGGGACTTGTATGTAAAAAAATACTTAAACTTTAATTAAACCTACATGTATATAGAAAGGAAGAAAGAAAATCATTTATTTGTACACACAAAACACCATAATACATAAAATTTAACATACAGCACTGATAAAAAATAGAGCTGTATAATTGTGTGTCGATAAAAAGTTAATTTCAATATATTTTTTAACTTATTTTTTATTTCAATAATTAAAAAGTAATCGATTTGATATTTATGCAATAAATGAGTATTTATTTACCTATTATTTTTTGTAATGTATTTACACTATTTCTTTTTTGCTGTGTGCCTTTAGATTAATACCAGCCCATCTCTTCCTGTGGGTATCGTAAAAGGCGGCTAAAAGATAACAAAGAGGCTACCACAAGCCCTGAGCAACTATACCACGACTAAAGTAGAGTAGACTCGCCAACTTGCCTGAGTAGCGTGCCACTTCAAGGCCATACATCCCTCATGCACAAGACTATGTGCATGAGGAAGTCCTTGTCCAGTAGTGGGCGGTAAAAAGCTGGTTGCGGTACAAAAAATAACGAAAAAATTGAAATAAAAAGAAATTGAAACGCGAAAACCTTCGAAGCGACTTTATTAATAGCAATGAACAATTTGCGTATTTTATCTAAGGCTTCAACAATTCTACTTCATATTTCTCCGTAACCATCCACTATATTTGGCTACATCTGTAAACAGCACATAATGCGTGGGATCGCAGACTTTCTTGTCAGTCCGCGAGACGCCAATCGACACCACACCTCGAACATGCCAAGTGCCAGTAGCGTTAATAGACTCGTCCCCGGAGATATCTGGAACAAAGATCATGAATCCACCGCCGCTATCGCCATTGCAAGCTGACGTACCTGTAAATACATTTTTGAAGTATACACTCAATTAGTTGATGGAACCAGTCTTCTTGATGGCAAGCAGATAAAATCAACAATAGACATCTGCGATAAATGTGAATGACGGATGACGACGAAATCTCAAGTTACAAAGTACATTTAAAAGTGGGATTAGGAACAAAGATTTGAAAAAGTATTGGGAACGGTTTATCATATCAATACTCTTTAAGGTCTTATGTCAGAGAAGTAGAATGTTAGCCTGGTGGACAGACACTTCATGAATTCATGGCGTTTTTGAGAGATTTATTGAGCAATATACGCAAGAAATTGGAACAGAAAAATAAGCAGTCTGGTATTACAAGGTTTACAGGATCCTACAATCGTACAATCCTACATAGTAATTTACATCGTCACCTTTCAAAACAAAAATACTCCCTTACGACTACTCTTTATGACTCTCTCTTTAACGTTGAAAACATTAAAAAATATCGCCCAAAACGCGAATGACCCTAATAAGCCCGGGTTAGTGTTGTAAAATTATGCACTGAGCACCAGCTAATAAACCTGAACACTCGAGCGTTATAGACTTGAGCCAACTCTCAAGGGAATAAGACGCGTAAGCGTTAAAACTTGAAGCATAATGCTCACCAGCGTTTGACCTTCCAGTCGACTTTTTGGCGGAAAATCGAGATGTTAAGTTTAGTTTTTGATTTATTATTGTAAAAATTGTGTTTGTGATAATCAAATAAAAGAGTGAGATTGCGTTTTTCGTGTGTTTCCAAGGAGTCCTCCTCTGTCCTCAATAAACCTATTATCGCTTAACTAAGTGACTTCTGACTTACTCGACGGGACAGGTGATTGAAATGGATACGTTTTAGACTTTGAAATTTTTTATTAGGATGAAAACTTCACACTGGCAGAATGTGCTAATTGTAGCATTGCCATATATGAATAGAAAACCTTCGAGTCTTAAAGCTTCATAAGCACTGGTGTAGTGCTCGAGCATCTAGCGCTCGGAGCTCATTTTTCCAACACTAGCCCAATTATCATTCGCATTCAGTATAAAATCTCACCATTTTGATATCCAGCACAGAATTTATTGTCATTCAACATCCTCCCGAAGAAAACAGGGTGGCTCTTTAAGCATTTTCCTTCGGATATTTTCGGCATTGTCGCTTGGTGAAGCTGGTTTGATAATGTATCTGTGTGATCGAAGCCCCAGCCCACAACCTGAAATGTACCGTTTACTGTTATTATTATACCTTTATGGCTTACTGTTATTACCTTTATAACCATTAATTATTTTTAAAATCCTGACATTATATTTGAATTAGGATATCAAAATGATATAGTGTTGACATAACAAAAAGAAAAAAAGGGATTTCATACTTAGACAGAAGTTGGGGGACGACTAGATTGATCGTAAGCGGACTTGATCTTAAATGAATACTGTCAACCAACCAACGGATATCTGCGACGCACATGAACAGTAGCCAAAAATGATGCCCGACCGCAAATTTAGTTCGTAAATGATAAATTATACCTTTAGACATCGGGTCTTGGAAAAGTATAAATATTTTTATAGTATAAATATATAGTATGTTTTCATCATATTTTCATATTTCAGTGGATTTTCATCGTATTATCAGATGGAACGAAATGAAAGTAAATTGTATGCGATTATATTGTATTGATTGAACTGGATTAGATAGATCGAATGCATCAAATCAGATGGATTGTATGGGATGGACTGGATCGAATGAATTGCATTTAATAATTTAATAAGATGGCATTTAATAAGATGTGACGAAATGGGAAGGAAAGTGGACTCAAGCAATTGTGACTCATTCCCAATACAGTTTGCAGTCTTCTGTAAGTTTGAGGTAACTTGACACTCGAAGACTATGTAGGCTCACAACTTCGCTCTCCTTCATAATTGGTGGGTAGATTGTTACAAATAGTACAGGGGCGATTTTGTGACAGTGCAAATTATTGTTCGGTCTTCGTTTTAAACCGATGCTCTACCATCTTGATAGATGTAATAATTCCCACACTCTAAGACACCAAACAACTTGCTGTGTTTTAGGTTGTTGAAAATATGATCTATGTTTTCAATGAACGTGTGTGGTCTGAACAAAAATATTGACAAAGTAAGATAGATGTCATCGTATAACAAATCTCTTGTTAATTACCGTTCCAAAAATGCCATGGGGCGGCAGTTTCTTATATGCATCGGTATACCAAACACAAGCTGGTTGCACGTAGTTGTTAAATTCAGCTTCCGTCCTTAGCTTCAGCAAAGAGATATCATTGTTAAGATTGGTAACATCAAAGTTTTCATGAACAATGATTTTATGAACCTGGAAAATGAAGGTAAATATATTTTAGTTTTACAGTAATACATTTTGAGAACAGCCACTTGCATTGAGTTATATTTATTGCATTTTTTCAAATATAAAAAATGCACTAAATGCGGGTGAACTATGGGAGTAGAATCCCGCGACAGCCCTTCCGCCTTGTTCTTGTAATGTCTACTTAAATCTCTCTTAGTAATATATGTACTTAGTAATAGACATTAAAACAATACCGCACACATGCATTTTGCACACATTGTGCACACATCGATTTGGACAATGTCCATATACCTCGTCGCCGTAACTAAGTTTAGGTAGGATCAAAGAATCGCATGACTTCATTCGTAGATCGATATTTATATAATTATTATTGTTAACAATGCACACCCAATATGAAGATTTCATAAGTACGAAGCCACGCCCCCTAAACCTTGCTCATAAATAATCGATAAGGTAAAATTTTGAGTTGTGCAACTAGACAGTTGTTTGCCGAGCATATTGAGTGAGCTTATTAGCTAATAAATGTCTTGGAGTGAATGTTAATGTATTGTATTGTAAAAGCTAGTTGTACTAATATGTTTATTGTAAATATATGAATAATGAAAATATTAACTTTAAGTAGTTAATAAGAAAAATGAGTACCCATTGTTCTGTCGATTGTTATAATAGTTTATGTATAGAATCATTTGTATAGGAAAAGGAGTGGGGATAATATAAATATCCACTCCATGTAAAATCGAATAGAAAACAGAACAATGGGGAAAAATATGTCAGCAAAAGAAAAAAAAAAAACCTGTAGCAAAAGTCCGTATGTACAAACGGGCACACATCTATACATTTAGAAAAATAAAGCTTTGCCCCCGCCTGTCTTTTATTTTCCCTAAGGGATGAAATTAAGCACGCACATTCGTCTATTTTCAGTGAGAAATAGCGAATAGGGTTAATGGAATAAAACCCATGTAGATTAGGGCAGATCTTTTAAAAGTAGATAAAATTGTTTAGGAAAATAGTATAGATGTGTGCCTGCTACAGGTATCTGAAGAAGATAAAGCTCTGCCAATGCTTTTAATAAGCATATCGCCTGTCTTCCGAGAGGGAGTAGGCGAGGGGTTATTGAAAACCTTTTGTATTATGGCAGATCTTTTAAAAGTAAATATCTATATGTAGGAAAATGTGAATAAAATGTAAACCATATATGTAGATATGAATATGAATAAAGACGATTGAGGGGGAGGGATGGTGAGGAGACGGGTGTAGCGGTAAATGAGGTCGCGCGGCTCTCCTTAAGGTACTGCCGCGGGCCTAATAAGCATGAAGAAAGACGCGTAAATTTACGTGATCCTCAAACGCCAACTTGGAACAAGGTCCTCGGGACAGAAGAAGAAGAAAAATACCGCCGTCTCGCTCCTCAAAACACCACCGCAAGCCCTCAAGCCATTTTGAAGATAAATCAAGAGTTTCATTTCAAGACCTCCATAGTCGTTGGTTCCTGCGCCGCCATTCTACAAGTCCGGTGAATTAGAACTACGCCTACCACGAGCACAACGTCCCGTTCAGCCGCGCCCTGGGGTGATCACAAACCACGAAGAAGGCGCCGTTGAAGGGACTGGAGACAAGAAAACATACGGACAGTTCGAAGGGGCCGTTCGTGTGTTTTCAAGTCACCCCCCACAAAATAGATATTGTTGTAAGTCATTCGGTCCGAGTGATTCTACATTCATTTGTCGATCATTGGGATCGGATGATTTACAATAATAATAACAGATGGTCCCCGAGTTGGATAAGGGGGCCATTTGTAACAATTATTATATAACAATAATATGAATTTTATATAAAACTTTTATTTGTAAAAGCAGTCTCTCGCTCATTTATAATATGGTGTACGAATCTTTAACCATCATCCTTAAACTATTGGTAGAATCCTCAAGTTCCTAGCTGCTACTAGGTCTACTAGCTAGACCTAGCTACTATTTGTTGTAGATCCGCATTTAACTTTTTCATAGCTGGTGATGTCCTCGGGTTTAAATGAAGCATATATTTGAAGAAGATCGTCAACATATATATGAAATTGAGAATATTTGATGAGACGTGAGATGACCAACGTATAAAGAAATAGGGACCTAAAATTGAACCCCGGGGAATACCTCTTGTTAAATTCCTTTTTTAGAAATCCCTCACGATCCATCAATATAATTGATTTGTACTTGATGTGACCTGTGTATAAAGTGACTGTCAAACCAGTTTTTGGTTGTGCTATCAACTCCGTAATATGCCAAACATGACAGCAATAGTAGTATATTAACGTAGTCGAATGTACGTGAAAAATCGAGAAGGACCAAAATAGAACACTGTCCAGCGTCCCTAGCGATAATAATATTATCAGTAACATCCATAATATACACGTATTATAGACACCAATCGACGGCTTGACCACTCCCGTTGACCACTTACCGTCAGGGAGGCTGCCTCTCCCAAAGCCTATAGATATAGATCAATATAAGGTCTACCTTAAGGCTCGCTACCACATATGATCTTCGGCTCTTCTCATCCATCCAGACACTACTACCGAACTTCTTCAAATGAAAAAGTACATGTATGGGTAATGGGTCGTCCTCCAACCAAATGGATCGATTAATTTAATTAAAATTATTAATAAATTTTAATTTTGGGGATTCTGAAAAAAACAAACCTCTCTTTCTTGAGAACCTACGTCACCACCAATAAGATTGTATTTGCCGAGGACCACACTGATAATTTCTGGCAAGACAGCCGTGCCTCTGATAGTAGTGCAATGAGCAGCTGAAAGTACAAAAATAATGTAGTAAAATATCTGTACACTGGCAACGTTCCAAATAAATATTTCAATTTAACGAGATTTGCCGTTGTTTAAAGCTATTCCTTTTTGTTTAAAGAGTAATGTTTATTTAGGATCTAAAGGATCTCTGTTCATCTTTGTAGCGACTCTATTTTTACGTATAAGTGTATAAATTTCCATAAATTTGGTCAGTTCTATAGATCAGTATCTATAGATACATACATTATAGACACATCTATAGATAATGTATCAGATTTTTGTAGGATTTTTATAGATTGTGTGATGTGTGATGTGCGGCTTTAGAATAGTATCACCCCATTTCTTCCCGTGGGTCTCGTTAAAGGCAACTAAGGGATAACAAATCCGCTATCACGCCCTGAGGAACTACACTGCTTCTGTATAGTGGGCTCACCAACCCGCTTGGACAGCGTAGCGTTTTAATCACATCACATATATCCCTTATGCACAAGACAATGTGCGTGGGGAAGAACTGGTTACGCTTTTATAAGAAGAATGTTCAATATCTCTTTAAACCAGCTACCTAGTTTTTATTTATATTGGAAAATGTCAACTAGAAAAAGCCTTAATTTTAGACTTTGACTGAGTTGTGGACTTTACCTGTTAAAACATAGGTCTTGGAAAGTAAAGTGCCTCCACAAATATACTTAATAGATGCTATCTCTAATCTATAGAGCGCCACATGCCACGGCCAGTCTCCAGCTCTGGTTTCTTGACCATTAACGATGAGCTCTGTGAAGTCAATCTTTCGTCTTCCGCAGGTGTCATCGGGTACTGTAAGACTGACTACTGCTGTATCTTTATAGCCTTGAATGTGTGCGTCGAGGAAACCCTGTATACATTTTGCTGTTATTGTAATTATTTATTGGAATAAAACAGTTGTTAAACAAATACAATATTAGAATATTAACCTAAGTACAAAAATGCACTTATTCCTAGACGGAATATTTTTCAGTCAACTTTAGAATAACCGAGAGATGTAATGTCGTGCGAGCATAACAAAGACATGTATTTTGCTCGCGAAAATTAACAATTTTTGTACTACGACTTTCTAAAATTTAACCCTTTTTCTTTTTCACACAAACCTACTACTTACATAGATGTAGGTGTCTAATGGTAGAGATTCGTTAGCAGCTGTTAATAAATGGAGTGTGCGGGTAAACGTTTCTGACTTTTTTAAAAATCAAATATCAAGCACAGAACAGTCAATGAACAAAAGTTGCTATTTTTAATGATAAATATAGCGTTAAGGGAATGCAGTATATTTGAAGCTGTATATCGTCAAATATCTGTACTTACTATAGAAGGATCTTCGCAATATTCCACAGTATTGATGACAAGGCTAGTCAAGTATGGTACGGTTCCATTTGCAGGTCCCTTGACCTTAAGCCCTGGCACCCTTTCAGCGTCTTTGAAAAACCTTATGTTAAATGTGTCCTTCCCTATTACTGAAATTCTGGCTACAGACGAATCAGCCTGAAATAATAATTGGCATCCAAATTAGATACGTCGGTAATGCATGTTTCATTAACATTCTTTCTCCTGGAGTATTCTGTTCTTAATTGATAAACAGGAAAAAATAATCTGCATTCGAATAAATTACACCGAATTTATAGATATACAATATACTATCTATGCGTACTCTAAAGTTTAAGCAAAAGAAGTCGCGGGCATTGCTTGTTTTCAAATAACTACCTACCTATCTGTTCCAAGGTTTATAGTTTCTAATAGTCGTATAAATAAATATACATTATTAGTCAGCAAACTGGAAGTTTCAATATTGTAGTCTCACCCAGTTCCCACAGAGAAATCTATACTAATATAATAAAGAGGTATGATTGTGTGTTTGTATGTTGGGGGTAATCTCTGGAACTACTGAACCGATTTCAAAAATTCTTTCATAAATACGAAGCTACATTATCCTTGTCTAATATAGGCTATATTTTATTTTGAAATTTAGAAGAAAAAAAATTTGGAGGAAAAAAAACTTATAAACCGAAGCGAAGCGAGGGCGGGTCGCTAGTATTCAATATAGAGGTTGAAATTAATATTGTATACAGTATTAATTTCTGTATCAATTCAACGTACTAATTAGTATCTCTCTGATCAGCATCTTACCAAAGTAACAGTAGCTTGCGAATCAAACTTAATATTTATATCTGTGTATTGAGGAACCGCTTGTATTAGAACATTGTATTGATTCTCCTCGCCTGGTGCTTGACCAATTTCAAAAATTACATCAATATTCTCATTTCTTTTGCAAGGGTGAAAATTTAAAAGGTCATTGCCTTGCAAAACCCAGTCCTTTCTTATATAAGCAATCTTTGATTGAACTGCTAATGTTATTAGAACGAGAATATTTCTTAAATTCATTTTTTATTCAATTGTATTGTTAGAACAGTATATATGACAATGTCACCTCCACTTTAGATTTAATTAGTCAATAATCCTTAAATATTAAATTATTAACACGGTTTTTGTGAACTCTTTATACAATTTAATAGACGTGTATCCATTTCAAGTAGCACATGCATACTACAATAAAATACGTAATGTGTGGTGACGTACATTGATAAAGAGGGACTTTTTTCAATACCATTGGTCACGACAAAGTTTATTTTCTCTGTATCTCTAAGAAACATTTGTCTGGTTGTATTACAAATCAACAAGATGCCAAAGCGGGATTCGACAATATGAAATTTTAATAAATTAGAAATCAATTTAATGTTGTCGACCTTTTGAGCGACGATGCTCTTTGATACGATGATGATCTAGTGTGGGGTCTAGAGCATTCGGTGAATTGTGTCATATATTAATGAAGCTAATATTAATGTTAAAGACGATATGTTAAAATATATTATTTCTATAAAACTATAATATTATTTGACATACACAAATTTTGATTGACATTACTGTAATTTTTGTCACAAGGTGGGTTTTTGTCACAAGGTGGGTTTTTGTCACAAGGTGGGTTTTTCTTAGTGAACAAAAGTATATTGTAACTACATTATTTCACGTAAGTAATTAAATTCTGATTTTAATACAAATGTTAGAACTAAAATATTATAATACAATAAATTAAAGCATGTTATGGATACCGGTTTGATATTAATTTTTTTTGGTTAGAAGTATCTCTATAGATATGTGACAATGAGCCAGTCTAAATACCTCAGCTGGACGCTTTTTCGGTCAGAGCAAATTTAAACTTCCCTGTAATCGTGCAGCTAAAATTTACAAGTTTACACATCTTAATGGTTCTTCAATGTCAGTGGCATACAACCGTAGACAAAGTTCACGACCACGAGGTTTTTATTTTCGTGATAAATTGTTAAGAAGAATAGCATTGGGTAGAAAATAAAAAGTAACATACGGATGAGCAAGCTAAAGTGTCACAATGGGCAGGCCACATAAGATTATAATTATCTGATGGCATAGACGAGTGCTCAAGTGAAGACCAAGTACCGGGAAACGTAGCATGGTATGGCCACCGGCCAAATGGTCTGACGTTAAGAAAAAAGTAGCCAGTAGTGGTTGAATGAGAAGAGCAGAAGACCGTGAATGGTTGCTGTCCTTAAGAGAGGCTTGTATCCAGCAATGAAGAGATATTTATAATAAGCTGATATCATGCTGATATAATAAATCGTAGCCATTTTTTTTTTTGATTTGGAAAAACTAGATAATAATTTTAGGAGTTTTTTTTATTTTGCTTCGATGTAACAACGATCAAAATTTATATTCTTTATTGAACAGATGACGATGACCACATTAACTCCGTTTGCGATAACCTGGGTCGTACCAGTGAAAGATAATAGTAATTACCTATGTATGTTTATATGTTCGTGTCTTTGTGTGTGTAAGTAATATACACACACAATCATGTTCTCTCATTTAATCATGTACTTGTATAGCTTTATTGTTTTGTGTGTACAATAACATGTATAAATAAATAATTATATACAGTTTCAGTTAATAAACAAAATAATTATAAAAAATATATTCATATGTTACTCACCAATGTAACTGTGGCTTCCGAATCAAATTTCATATTTATTTGTGTGTGTGCCGGCGCAGTTTCATTTATATGGACGCCATATTGATTTTCTTCTCCCGGCGGTAGGCCAGGTTCAAAGTAAACCGATATTTGTTTATTGTCCTTACATGGATGGAAAAAAGCAAGTGGATTTCCTACAATGCCCCAATCTTTGCGGCGGTCATTTTCGGAACTGCTAAAGTCAATTGCGTACGTCGTAACGACAAATATCGCTAGCCATTGCCTCATTGCTTCAATCTCGACCTTCTGTTATAAAACATAAGATTTATTATTACAGGTTTTTCATTAATATATACAGGGTTTAATATAGGTGCTCGTCTGCCACCTTCGTCCATGAAAGAAAAGGAGATAATCAAAAATATTCCAACCAACAATTTACAGAAACACAAACCCACAAGCAGGAAAAACACAATTTACACACGTCTCAAAGTTTTTATCACCAAAATTATTTATTAATCACTAGAATTTATTCAACACAATATAATAATTCTTTATTTAGAATAACTGGTCATTTACATATACTTAAGTCTTTCCTAACACGAGTATTCCGAATCACAGTTAAGTAGAAATAAAATTAAAAACAGATTGATTGGAAATGTTATTTATAAACTTGTTGTATGAAACCTGCTCACCGCAAACAAGAATCAAGAACTGTTTCGAAGTACATATATCTACTAGTAAGTTGCAGGCACTGGAAATAAGACATTTTTTTTTATAGAAAAAAATTCCGCAGACGAGCATACAGTCCACCTGATGGTAAGTGGATACTGTCGTCCATAGACATCCGAGATATGCCGGAGCCCATTCCCATACCATCCTGTCCCTCGCCATTTACCCAATCCATTCCTTAATCTGCAAAGGTAGGCAGCGCATACGGGGGCGTGCCAACGTTTATCATTCTGGACTGATGTTGGCATGTATCACGGATGTCTATGGACGACAGTATCCACTTACCATCAGGTGGACTGTATGCTCGTCTGCCGGCTTTTTTTCTATAAATATACATATATTATATAAATTTTTGCTACCCTCTTAGTTAAACATTTCTGCTCTGTTACATAAAATTTATTATAATAGTATGTATTTATTATAAAATTTATTATAATAGTATGTATTTATTATAATAGTATGTATTTATTATAATAGTATGTATTGTATAAAGTTTATTCCTATACGACCTATCACTGAAATAAACCAAAATAGTTTATTTAGTTCGAGAGTATGTAGAATCGATTCTACCAATTTTAACAATAGTTATTTTTTTTCATAACTTATTGTTCATGCCAATTGTTTTCAAAGCCAAACACAATAAATAAGTACGAACTGGTGACAATCTTCACCTGGAACTGCACGAAAAACAAAAAATAAAAAATTAACTAGACATATTGTTATCGTATCTAATAAACATAATTGACTGTAACACGAGCGAGACAAACTGAGGAAATTCCTATATTTATCGTGAGGAGAATACGCGATTAATTAGAAGTATTCTACAACACACAGTGAAGCTAAGGCGTCGACACGGTGTGGACCACAGATATGGGGGAAGCTGTCCGCCGATGTATTGCGCTGCGACGCGGCCCGTCTCAGTATGCGATAGGCGGGCGCACTAAACGAACGTAATTCGACACTTATTCGCTGTACGGCGAGGTGAGAAATTGAATGTCAACAGTTAACTGATTTAAATTATTCCGTTGAGCTGCGGCCCGCCGCGTCTGCAATATGCGTTGTCACAGTTTTTCCGTGCGACGCGCTGTAATGTGCGCCAGCCTTAAGACACACGACAACACGTCCTACCGCAATAGATCGATAAAACAGTATCATACGTTATGACTAGAGATCGGATATTCGGGTGCATATTTACCTACAAGGTATAAATAATGGAAGCGGCTTCAAATAATTTATTTGAAAACCGAAATTTAACAACTAATAGGATGCTTATTTATGAAACTCTTCAGCAATTTTGAAAGTCTGATGGTGATCAGGACACAGTCGATAGGATCTAAGGCACTATTGAAGATATAAACTTCGAATTTGGACTCAAATTCTTAGTTTTAATGGCAATTTGTAGGAATGCATTTCTGAGGGTCTTAGGGATTAACTTAGGTATATGCATCGTATTCTGAATATAAAATTTGTCGATCCCGGGATTGCGGCATTAGCCCGATACAAAAGTGCACTCCATACTTATCCAACACCTCAACTTTAGGTAAATATGCACCCGAATATCCGATCTACAGTTATGACGTACACATACACTACTACAAACAAAGAAGACGGGCGCTCGGGAGTTGCAGGAACTGTAGTTGTTGTTTAACTTTTATATCAATTTATTTATTTATTATTTAACAATTTATTGTACACACAAAGGAAGAAAAAGAAAAGATGTACAAAAGGCAAGTTTATCTCCAGGACAGAAAGGCAGACGTAGTGCGAACGAAAAAAAATGTATGTATAATATTTTAATAGTACAATAATAATATTATAACAAAATATATATTTATTACAATACATATAAACTCATTTACCTAAACAATATAAATATAAAATATAGACGTATTATATTATAAATATTTAATAATATACATATTATATGATATATATAATACGGACTATTTATTAAAAAGAAAAATAATGTTCTTTCAATCGGTTTTTAAAAATAGTAAGAGAAGATCGTATCTTATGAGGGAGTCATTCCATAAGCGTACGGCTTGAACCGAAAATGAATAAAAGAATACAAGAATATGAAAGAATACTACAAGAATTATGAGAAGGGATTGGAGAAGAAATGTGAGGGAAAAGGTTTGGGTTCTAAGGAGTCTAGATCTTGGATAAATATACGAGAAACGGTCATGCAAGTAGGTAGAAGAAGATGGTTTGTTAAGAACATTAAAGAGGATAGTAAGAATGTGACAATTACGGCGAGAACGAAGGGTAACAGACAACTGAAGCTTCTAAACTCAGAAATGTGGTCAAACTTGCGTAAACTAAGAATAAAGCGGGCCTTGTATAGGCACATATTACTGAAACATAGAGAGAGAAACAGAGAATGAGAGAAATACAGAGATCCCTAACGGTTATCTGGAGCGGAAAATCTTTTATCATAAAGCATACTGATGCCATTTTTGAAATGACTACGTTTTAGTGGTGTCCGTTTAACCTGATCTGTAGAGCCTTCTCTAGTGATTAAGTAACGGATATCATATGCACGGTCGTGCATACAAAACGGAAAAGTTTCCAGGAAATAATTTTTCATAATTCATGTTTTCTTAGTGTCACTAAGGTTGTCCAGTACAGGGGGTAGGATCGATTCTATTGGTGTTTACAGTAGGTTTTTTTTCACAACTTATTGTTCATTTGTAGTATACGCGCATTTGCATTTGTAGTAAACCGTCAGGGAAATCTACTCTACATACGACTAGGCTATTTATTACCACTGATCTCGGTTCACCTGACCAATATCTAATTGTTATAAAATTGGTTTCCGTTTGACCCATTTTGTTTAAAATTTGAGTCACATAGCTGTTGTATTCAAAACAAAACCTTTTTAAAAATAGTTGTTTATTAAAAAGAAATATGTACAAAATATTCTTAACAGCTAAATTATTGTACAAAACTATAATGGACTTACTTAACAGATCTTTAACTTAAACATAAAACATTTAATGCCTTACTCACTTACACTTCCCGGCCGAAAGTAATACACGTCGGCCGTTAGAGAGAGACTATCGGCTAGCTTCGGTTCCGTAGAGCGTTGTCTCTGTCGTGTGCCGTTGCGACAGAGACTATTATAGTCGATGTGTTTAACTTTCGACCGGGATGTGTGTAAATGTGTGTAAATGTGTGTAAACTGTTTAAATTTAATCTTTACCTAATTATTTTTGTCAGCGTCTAACTAACCGATTCAAATTTATATTTTTTTGGAAACTGACAAGACATTCTAATCTATCTTTAAATTTAAATTGCGATTGTAATGAGTAAGGCAATAAATATTTCTACAATACTTTTTTTAAATCATTGAGCAATTTTGATACTAAATCCCAATAATATCCAATTAGTAAATAATAATACTAAATATGCAGAATCGTGATCAACAAAACAAACTATTTTTTGAATTATTGCAGTAAATAATTTTAAATTACGTACTAATAATTTAAATTGGTGAATGTGCTGTGTGGTGTCGGCCGGCTATAGAATAGCGCCACCCTATCTCCTCCCGTGGGTGTCGCAAACCCACCGTGGGCGGGGGACTTAAAGATAGCACGAGCCCTGAGGAACTACACCACTTCTAAAATAATGGACTCGCCAACCCAACGTGGCCAACGTGGCGTTTTGAGGCCTTACATCGCTCATGTACAAGACAATGTACTTGAGTAGGCCTGTGTCCAACAATGGATACTGAAAGGGCTGGTTGCAAGAATATCAGTTTTGTTGTTTTTAATCGTCAATAATATCTCAGTATATTTATTGATCGACCAGCGAAGTGAGCACCAAAATTTTAAACAGGCGGATTGCCTCACGATGTTTTCCTTCACCGCACGGTGAGTAATAAATTGATAATTGAAAATTCTACATACTCAACGTTTAACCTATCGAGATACGAGTACATCAAAGTATTCAATTTTTATGTCTTATATTAGTGGCCCTATTGGGCCGAAGAAGACGGTCCTATTGGGCAGTGTTTAAAATAAGCCGAATACATCTATTGCATTTTTATAAAAAATACAAATAAGGTATTTTACTACACTTATTTTAGAAAAAAATCTATAATTCGCTGTCCATAATTTTATTTTTTCCAAAACCAAACCATGTCATTTAAAGCCTCATAAAATGATAATTATTATCTGATAATTTATAATATAAAGAATGATAATTATTTATATCTTTTGCTATCACATCACTAGAAACCACTTATATCATCTATAATAAACGCAAAAGCCCATGATGCTAAATATATATCTAGCGTATATATGTGTAAATTGAGCATTGGAACAAATACAAACACCTTTGCAGCTCGTTAGCAATATATTCAATAGGCGATTAGATAGCGCGAATCGCAAATATAACGTTGTAAAACAAACTTATTAATTCGGTAAAACAACGTTGAAATCAACGAGCGCAAATAAAGTTTATAATCGTGCCAATTATCAATTGGCCAATACATTAATTATATCTAACTTCTATCTCTTTAAATGTGCGTAGAAACAGTTGATACAGATATAGCAGAAATGCCAGGCTTGACCTGATTGGCATTGGCATCTTCTTGGGGCTTCTTTGGCCATCTCTTCGGGTTTATGAGGATCTTTTGCAATTGGCAAGCGGGGGCTTCAACCAAAAGGTACAGAGGCAGAGAGAAGAGGTAGGTAGTGCACACGATACCGGCGTATAACATTATCTGGAAAAGGGGATAAAATTAGTTAGACGTAGTTTTACATTACTTTTTTTTTCGTATATGGCAAGGGTGCAATTAGCACATTCTGCCAGTGTTAAATTTTCTTCGTAATAAATAATTTCAAAGTTAAACGTATCCTGTCAATGTCCACTCCCGTCGAAGTAAGTCGAGAGTCGTTCAATAAAGTGATAGTGGGTTTGAGGACTCCTTGGAAGCGTACTAAAAACGCAGTACCACGCTTTTATTGGAATTAATTTTAATAAACTATCACTATGAAACAACAAAACGCATAGTAAGCCATTTTGTATAATAATCAAACAAAAACTCCTCTTCATTTCTCGAGTTGCCGCCAAAAAGGTCTTTATAAATTACTTAAGGTCGGTTTGTGTCTGGTGGCGTTTCATAGCGGCTGTATTGCTTGGCGATAAGGTTGACTTTTGCTTAGCGGGATAAGAAACTGTTTACGTGTGCATTCTATGGTGGTTTATTGCAACTGAACATAAAAATTGGAACAACAGCGGCTGATTGGAAAACAACGTTTATGGCCGAATCTCTCTCTCTCTCTCTTAAGGTGATAAGGTTATTTTGTGATTATATAATAACAACCAGCAAATAATCGGTTCTTATCATACTATAATGTAACGGAGAATATTTTCATTCAAGTGTCTGCTGGCATAGTACAATTGTCTATTGTTTGTAGCTTAACACAATGAACGAGGGTATCTTTATATTTACTTTCACAGTCAAATTAGTGATATTTGAAAAGTCAGTATTTAAACAGAAACTGGTCAGGAGACACCTTAACAGCTCACAGCTCTAAAGACTGACCAATCAAGCTATATGACTTTGGACCTTCAATTGCTCCGTTTTATATTAATCACCCAGTGGGGCCAAGCCGCGCTTAACTGATCAAATGACAACAATTAAGTAATCTAGATACTAGATCTTAATTAAGAACCGGTGAACTTTTTCATGTCGTCGTGTCAATGCTAGCTGAAGGAAGACGTCCCACACTAGGCTTTCAGGTCAGTACGCACTCTCACATTGATTAAATTATCCACATTACCACAGTTCATAACCAATGGATACAAGTGTATTACACTCCTAATTAATTAGTGTTAATTGATTGTCGTACCGGGAGGACGTTTGTCGATTGTGGCTGGATGAGAAAAGTGGTAGACCGAGTTTTGGCAAAGGCTTTCATATAACAGCAGAGAGACATACGAGTAGACTCATGGTATGGAAGCAAATCAGAGACTAAAAACACTTACAGCAGTGTAATCAGTAGCGTAGAAGGATCTCCTCATTTGACCACCATAAGTCCTAAGTACCGTTGCGTGTAACAACATAGCGCAGTATGACAATCTGCCCAAGGGCTGAAGAGGTCCCCATTCCACTGCCCTCACGTAGATATCTGTAATTGAAAATAGATTTTAGATATCGACACATTATATGGGTGCTTTTTTAATTGATTTAATTGACTATAAAAATACAGTTACCTTAACACGTTCCTTAACAACTTATGAGCTGGTATACTTCCTCGGGGATGGTGGTAGCTGATTTGTTATACCTTAGTCGCCTTTTATGACACCCACGGGAAGAGATGGGGTGGTGTTATTCTATAGCCGGTCCACACCACACAGCACTACAAAGAGTGGACTCGCCGACGCGCTTTGCTAGCGTAGCGTTATGAGGCCATCGATCCCCTATGCATAAGTCAATGTGCACGAGGAGACCCATGTCCAGCAGTGTCTCGGCTGGTTGCCATTGTACTAGTGCCAGTGTACTTGTTCAATGAGGTGCTGGCAGAATAACAGCGCTGTAGTTGCCAATTTTATTCTACTTTTTAATACTCATAAGATTTTAAAAGAAACTGGCACAAACCAGACTCAGTTCCTTTCATACTCACCGGCACATTTGAAAAAGTATCCAATGATGAACACGCAGATGGCCAAAGCGAAGAAGTTTTGGTTGAGAGCGTTGAAGATGGCGGATTCGAAAGCTGAAGCCTCCCGATGGTGCAGGTCCCAGCCCATAAGCACAGACCCGAAGGCAATAGGGACGGACGACAGAAACAGAAGTTTCATAAGCTGTAAACAAAATTACTTCTAAGTCTTTTTTTCATAGAAGCGTCTACCGATTAACGCAGTTGCAAGTGACCCTACCAGCTGTGCAAAAGGTCTCGGGTTCGATTCCGGGTCGAGCATTCATAAAAAAAAGTTTTAAGACAAATGTACAAGTATGTTCGGGTCTGAGTGTGTGTTTGTCATTGTGTGTGGCGGCCATTGAGTGTGGCGTTATTTATTATTATTATTAAAACGGGCGAACCGCCCATAAAATGGTAAGTGGTTGCCACTATACATGGATAGGTATCCAGGTTGCAAGTGTTGCTGGCGCAACACCAGGGGATACGGGTACGAATATTTACAGCTTTATATAGAGGCACATTTTGTAGCTTAGTAGAGAAAGCTGAGGTGGCAGTTTATACCACAACTCGCGGTTTATGGCATAAAGTATCTTGAAGCACTTTCAGATGCAGTACGCAGTAGCACTCTGCCAAGGAAGTGCGGTCTCAAATCAAGGAAGTCTCACAATCAACGACCGTTTCTTGGTTCACCTATTGGTAAGTGGTAACTATCGCCCATCGATACATGTCAACATAATCAGTCATGACTAACGTTTACACAATCCCGATTTCGTGGCATGACTTTGGATTGTAAAATTAACTAATGTTTACTCGTGCACTGTTTACGGCCTGCCTTTTAATAGAAAAAAGGACCAATGGCAGCGCCTGTTGAAAAGGAGATTTCAGTATTTCCGTACGGTGTAGAAAAAGTGTTTAGACATAAGTTGTAGAGCTTGATGAGCCCTATCAAACGATAGGGCCGATATAGTTTGTATGTACAGCGGGGGCTCTTTTCTGGATTTTTTTTAAAGTTTTTAGCTCCGTGATTTTGGAACTAATGAATCGATTTAGCTCATCTTCGAAATGAATCAACATGTAGACATTCTTGTAGACTTTTCTTATTAATTTCATTTCAATCGTTTTAGAAAAGTAAATCTAGTTTCTTTTTAAATTCGGAACACCTACAAACAAAGAACGAGGACCAAATAGGCACGTCTATAAACAGCATATGATAATATTAATTCGTTTAAATGTATAATACTTAATGAAATTCTGATATAATTATTTATATTCAAATCCTTAAACCGTGAAACCTTAAAGTAGGCTATTTTGTTCTTAAAGACATTTCAGGTTGTTCGTGCCAATAACATTGGTGCTTTTAACTTGCAGGGTAGTGTCATATTTTATTACCCACATCTCATATAGTAATTTATTTCCAGTCATTTTAATTTCTCTGCATTTTACATACCCGCCAGTCTAGCGATCGACCCCCGTCGCAGGTTGTCGTTTGTGAAACTCATATTTTGGTGGACTCTTGGACCCTCGAATTAGCGCACGCTGTGCTTTTCCATACCGCGAATACAGTTATTTTGGGCTACATTGTAGTTTAATATCGAAGGACGCTTAAACCAAGTAGAAAGTCAAGAAGAAGCCGCGAAGAAGCGCTACCAGGCTGGGAAGAACACTAGGCGATCATAAGCTGTGTCAAAGTATAGCTACTCTCAGGATATAAGGTCAGGCTTTTCTATTTGGTTATTTTTATTAGTATTTAACCTATGGATCCTCTCGTGGATTAGCGTACAAGCTATATTGCTTAGCTGTCGCGTTCACACAGATTATAAACCAAGTATTTCTTATCTTGTAATTATCATTATTTTCGTTACACAGCCGCAGTATACAATAAATTAGAGATTACAATGTGTAAAGCGCCCTGTTCTGTGTAAATAGCAACAATTTTCAGATGTGCGTGAATTTATAAAACATTTGGATATCTGTTTGACTATTTGACATTGACAGACACAAAAATAAGAAAAAACACAGAAATAAAAATGGGCGTTCCATTTCAACAATTTTAAACGTACTACGATTTTGTCTAATTAATTATTTTAATATTGATTAATATTTATAGAAAAAATGTGGATATGATAAATAATAAAAATGTTTTAATAATGTACAAGTATAATTTCAAAATCAATTTCCAATTTGTCATTATCATTTATATTTTTAAAATAAGCTTGGAATGGAACGTAACGCAAAAACGACTTCAAAATAGCCGACTTAAGCAAAAAACACTTCAACAAAAATCAGTTACATTTTTTCCTGGCTTTTAATTGATAATGTGATAATAACGTTTAAATGTATGAAATATTAGCTTTTTAATTAAGGTGTACGACATTTAAAAATGTTCCCAGATCCAATCTGACAATTGTCCGTTGAAGTGTAAATTATAAACATAGGACGTATTTAAATGCTTTGATGCATTGGATCTGTAATATAACAACCATTAACCCTCCGTCGGGCGCGGCTGGCCTCTCAGGCACAGCAATCCCGTTTTAGTTCGCCTCCCTTCGCATTGCCGGAACCCCGCCAATCCAGAAGCTTCTTAACGTTTGGTGGTAAACGTAACGCATGTGCTCAGTTTGCTCTCGGCGCCCGCAAAGAACGCATAGACCTTTGCTGACCTATTAGGCACACTTATTAGTTTAAAACATCCGACGCTAAGATGTAATTAGTTAAGTAACTGTCGCTTAAAATGCCATTCCTACCGATTGCCTTTAATGTTCCGGTGAGGATTTAGAATATTACTTCAGATAAAATTGAATAAGCAGATTTAAGTAACTGTCTGTCTAATAATTGTATTCAAATTCTTGGAGAAATTGAGACCTTCAAATGGATTTGTCAAACAGATTGGATGTTGGTGAAACACAGTAAAAAGAAACAGTAGACAGTCTTTATCTAAGTGCCCGAAATGGAAAATTATATTATTGGAACGAAGTTCCTTTACGCGGCTTGCGGTAGGTGTGAGTCGAGAGAAAATGTAACGTCACGTAAGATTTTTACCCCCTCCATACGCCTTTCTCTTTCTCGCCTTTCTCTCGCTTGGACACGGTATGGTCGCGATTCTCGCGATCGTGTCAGTTCGTCGGTATTCGGTAAATTTCGGTATACACATACAGATTTTATTTCGGAGTTTAAAAAAATGCGTGGGGATCTTCGTTCCTGACGGGGGTCCCCTGACCGCACACGTTTCTTTTATATCCATATAGTATTTACGAATACTTTGTCGTCGTTGTCGGACATAAAAACATCATCAAAACTCTCGGCTTTCTTTTTATTCTTTATTTAGCACACTGCAGGGTATAAGCCTCCTCTCTTTCAAGTTATTTGCTTCTGTCTTGTGCTAGTCGTATCCAGGTCTTATTTGCGACTCTCGACTCTGTTTATATCATCGACTCACCTGGCTGCTGGATGGACTAAATTTTTTTATCAGCACAAAATAATGATTCTTATATCTGGGGCATTCGCTTTTATGTAACGTTTGGAAAGAAACTGGGAAAAATAGATATTTGTTTAATGTAAGGCCTCAAATGGTTTCAAAATTATTTTTTAATGCTAGTTATATATTTTTGACGGTTTCGAATCCGAAGGATCCATAACAGACTCTTGCGTTCGTCTTTTCTTCTCCAATTAATAAAAGATGTGTAATAGACACTGGCAGTTTAGGTGAAATATTTTAACTGTAATAGAAATTTAACCTAACTAGTATATAAAAAATAAATAAAGCATTTCAAATAAACGAACATATTAACAATCGATTTTTTCGTTTATTTGAATTATTTCACACATCGACGGATAAATGAATCGAGCTGAAATTTTGCACGGGTCTTCGAAAACCCCTTCTACATTTTTTTTTATTATGTCCCACAGCTAGGCAAAGACCTCTTCCAAGCCTTTGGAAATGCACGGACATTTTAAGCCCAAAATTATTATGGTCAATATTGCATACTGTTTACCTGATTACTTGCTGTGTTTACACGCAGTAATAGCAACGGTTTAATATGCTTCATATGATACTTTCACGTCCATTTTATATTAAATTGTGGCAGATTGTAAGTGATATTGCTAAAAGTGATTTATATTCTCATAGCAGGTGTGTCCATTGTCAGTTTTAATGTGAATAGTATAATATTTTTCGGTAAAATTTTAATACGAGTATAATGTGGCTGAAGTTTAAATTTAAATTTATAATTTTTTATTTAAATAAGTAGTCATGTCATAATCTAACACTGACTGACTGACAGACAACGCACAGCCAAAACCGGTTGGTCTAGAAGCATAAAATTTTGCACAGGAGTTACTTATATAACGTAGGTGAGCACTAAGAAAGTACTTTTGAAAATTCATCCCCCGTGAAAAGTTCCTGAGATGTAGCCGATGAGAAATCTCATCGAACACACGGCTAGTATATACTAATATTTTAAAGAGGTAAAGTTTGTAAGTTTGGATGTAGGAGGTAATCTCCGAAACTACTAATCCGATTTCAAAAATTCTTTCACCATTTGAAAGATGGACATAGGCTATATATTATGTGCAAAAAAATTGACGCGCATGCAACGCGTGCCGGGCACAGCTAGTATATTATAAAGATGTAACTTGGTATGGAAGAGCGGGGACCCCTGATACAGGTATTTCTTATACTTAAAAGGAGACCTCCACCACCTATATAAAATTGTGTGATTCTGTTAACGAAATATTTTTTTTTTTTAAAATAAAACAAATAGTTATCATACTAATATTATAAAGAGGAAAGATTTGTATTTTTATATGTTTGTAACGAATAAACTCAAAAACCACTGGACCGATTTCAAAGATTCTTTCACCATTAGAATGCTACATTATCCCTGAGTAACATAGGCTATAATTTATAAAGATATTGTGTAAATTGGCCAAAATATAACGATAAGTGTCAAGTAAGTCGGAAAAAACTGCCATCTGTGAGCTATTTCGGCGTGCGGTGAAATAACCGTAAGAGTTACACGAATATAATGTATGGTGGAATTTTTTTTGAAATTTAGAAAAAAAAATTGTAAAAAAAATATTTATAAACCGAAGCGAAGCGAGGGCGGGTCGCTAGTAATACATAAAGGCACCGGGAAGCCTTCATCAGTATTACACATGATCCCAGGCGTAAGTATGTGGCCAAGGAGTCAGTGGCAAATATATTCCTATATCTCCAAAGGTAGGCAGCGCATCCGGGGGCGTGCCAATGTTTGTCATTTTGGACTAATATTGGTATATATCGCGGATGTCTATGGGCGACAGTATCCACTTACCATCCCGTATTTTTTTATAGTGAAGTGGGCGGGCGAGCAAGCGGTCCCACGTGATGGTAAGTGTTACCGCCGCCCATGGACACCCGCAACACCAGGGGGCATGTCCAAGACGAATCTTGGACGCGGCACGTCTACTTCAAGAGTGATTCAAGATTAATAGATATTATTTCACACCAAAACAAAACAAGACAGTAATAGACATTGTAAATTGTAAATGAAAACCACAAAAGGCAGCCCAAAAGTTGTCTGGCAGAGATCACTGCTATAGTGATCACTTGGGTAGAGAGGAAATAAATATTTTAATCACAAATGGAAACAATCATAGAGAGGCCACTGCTCTAATTACTCAAAACATATAAGAATAATGAAATATTTATGAAATCAAAAAAGAAGCATTAATGATAATACAATGATAATCAAAGCCTACCAAAGATTCCCTGAAGTTCCACTTATTCATCTGCACCTTGTGGTAGAAGTAGGCTGTGATCACTCCGAGGTGATAACCGGCCCAATTGGCTTGCGCAGACACATAGGCGTGGTAGAACGTGTCATTGTAACCAAATATGTCCCTTATAGACCTAGAAATAAAGTATAATATTAGTCTTAATTTTTATATATAAAAGGACTTTTATATACTTCGGAAGAGGCATGATATAATATAAATAAATAAATTTTCCTGTGCCAAATACTTCATGACAATCAAAGACAATTAAATCAACGCGATCGAAGCCGCGGGCAACAGCTACTCTCAAATATGTCAAATGTCTTCCTTCTGAAAAGCCAAAAGATTATTTGAATCTTTTACATAATCGGGTTTTGGCTTAGTATATTGTTGTATATAGTTGCAATATAGTAGTAATTGTTGCACATTAATTAATTAATGATAGTAATTAAATCAAATGATTTAATTTGCAAAAACATAGGTAACATAGGTATGGTCTTAATTACAAAAATGATCCATTATGATCTGCCCTAAGAGGCGTGCAAAAATTAATTGTAAGTATATAAACTGAATTCATTGAACACTTGTCAACGATAAATGGGTCAATCTAAATAATAATATGATAATAATATTAATGTCAAAATATAATAAAAAAGGGTAGAATAATAATAAAAAGTGAAAAAAATATGTATGTATGTTAAGCACAAAACGTCATTTTCTTGTTTTTTTTTTTCTGTTTATCCATCCGTTTGTATACAATTCACGCAAAAACTACTTAACGGATTTGAATGAAAATGAATGAAACGGATTCGAACAAAATGAAAATAATACAGAATAAATAAATTATTCTGTATTATTACGTACTTATTTTTTTATTCGGCCCATCATTTCCCTCGGAATCATTGAATTGTAGAAATCATTGTCGCAGCTGGTGGTAAGTAGTATTGATACAGCGATATCTTCCAAGCAACCATAGGATAGAGAGAAGAATGAGCGAAATAAAGGTAATGCAAGCAATTACATAATTAATTTGAACAGGGGAGAGTGCACGCTGCATTCCCACAGCCGCTGGGCGCAATCGACCTTCTCCCCCTTCTCTCACAGAAGACTACCTTGAAATATACTGCATTTCCCACTTTATCATATTTCCCCAATGTGTTTCGGTAGTGAGTGAGATATGCCAGAGCCCATTCCCATCCCATCCTATCGCTCCCCATTTTCCCAACCCGTTCTCCCAATTCCTTCTGTAAACACATAAACAATGTAAACTAAAGGTAGTATGTGGTAGCGAATCTTGAAGCCTATATCTGGCAATCGAGAGATGCTGGCCAATGGTAAGTTATATAAATCATTGGGTTACTTACTCGGGAAACAAACTGACTCTAATCGGGAGCAGATTCATGAAGTAGCTTTGCAGGAACGGGATAAGGAGGCTAATGGCCATGATGCTGGACAGCAAGGCCACCGCTGACTTCGGCCACCGCCAGATGATTAGCATCACCACGAGGTTTATGAGGAAGAGCTGCGTGTCTGTGCCTAGGTACCTAGAGGAAAAAAAATAGGTGAAATTCAGTGGTTGAACTACAGAATTATTATTTATTTTAAGTTATTTTCATTAATTTTTATAATTACACAGACACTTAATTAATTACCCGCACAGACTACCTAATGTACGTACGTGTTTCAGTAGAGAGTGAGATGTGCCAGAGCCCATTCCCATCCTATCCCTCCCCATTTTCTGAACCCTTTCTTCAAATCCATTCCTATATCTCCAAAGGTAGGTAGCGCATCCGGGGGAGTGCCAACGTTTGTCATTTCCACTTTAATGTATCCACTTACATACATAAAAAAAAAATTAAGGGAAAAAATACAACTTTTCCGTAACCGGTCATTGTTTTCGTTGGACAGGGCCTTCTCGTACACATTATCTTGTACATGAGTTATATATGACCTTAGGCCGCTTGTTGACGATACGGTTTTTCGCCGGAAAACCTATGGTCGTCAGTTTAGTATGCACCGTGAAAACTGACGGCGAGATTTCGAGCAGTCATATGACAGTCTATGGGAGTTTGTTACTGACACCGGACGTTTTCATGGTGTCGTGACTTACCTGTCATGCTGACTTACCTGTGCTGATTCGAATTTTGTGTCAAAAATGACGCAGGAAGCATCTAAAATATGTTAGCCGTGCCTTATCGTGAACCAGCATAATATACTGTTTCTCTACGGTGCGGCTAACTCGCCGTTTCGATAAGGATGTCACCCTCGCTACACCGTGAACACACACCGGCCTTCAGCCAAAACCTTTACCAGGTATCGACACATGCCTGGGCGCTTTTCACCGACTCGCGATCCCGCAGTAACCTTCAAAAGCAACGTCATAAGCCGAGGACCGTTCCTTCGGCCGGTCTACCGACGGGGGAGACCTTAAGCTCGTTGCTGCACACTCTTATTGCTCCTAGCTGAGCGCCTTCTGCGTTCGCCCTAAACCATAATTGTCCGGTGACTCTCCAAAGGTCATTAGGCCACAAGAACAAAGCCATTTATAAAAAAAAGAATTCGCCGTACCTTATGAAAACCGTGTCGTTAACAAGCTTACATCGCTATGCTGGTTGGCAAGTCCACTCTTTAAGAGGTGTTGTAGTTCCTCAGGCTTGTAATGCCTTACTCGTCTCTTATGACATCCACGGGAAGAGATATGATGGTGTTCTTTTAAAGCCGGCTGACACCGTATGAACTCCCTATTATATACCTTATTCGAATTATAATAAGGTTAGTCTAATACGAATATATGAATATTGGAATAGCAGATCATGCTATCGATAATCATAAGATCAAATCTCTTCATATGTTGCTTAGCAACTAGCAACTATTCCGTACACTTAATCCTCATGGTCAAGATAAACATCAAACCATTAAACAACCGTGATACAAGTGTACTTCACGTAATGTTGCTACAAAATTTTATGAGTAAATGTCGAGACAGAAGTGTCAATAAACCTTGACTTGGTTGTATGTAAACATGGACGTTTTGAAGAAATGCATGAGATATTTGCTTCTTTTTTTATAGATTCAATGGCAGACGAGCGGGCGGGCCACATGATGATAAGTGGTCACCGCCGTCCATGGATACCTACTAGATGTAGGTATCCATGGATACCTATTGATACCTATTGATACCGTTCATGGATCCATGGATCCATGGATACGCATGCCCTATGATGATAGGGCATGCGGGTGCGCTGCGGACCGCGCAGGATCCTCTTCACAGCTATCTTAAAATTTGAATTGGTGGTAATGGGTCATTGAAAATGAGCTAAGCTGACTTTATTGACCTATTGAGTAGTACTAAAATTATGATCGATACCAGTCCTAGAAGTCCCCCTCGGGTCAGGAATCTTGAACTTTTAAAAGGTTTTCTGATTATGATTCACCATGCAGACCCATTGCAAATACATATATGCATTCATACAATATTATGCATGCCCCAGATTTTTATTTCTTTATTCTCAAGCACGCGAGTTTCTTTAGGAAGTTCTCTTTCATCGTCAAGCTAATCACAATTGATTTTGTACTTAAATGGAGACTGATTGATAGATGCCGAGGTTGAAAGCCACAAACTGTACGAATACGAGTTGAGAAAAGGTACCTATTCGTACCTATTCGCGAGAAGAGGAAAGGTGTCGAAGAAAAAATACTCACAGAGTACATTAAAATATGTATTACAAAAAAATATACAATGTAAAAAAATATATTGCCAAAGTATATTGCTAGATTATAGGACTAATAACTAATACTACATAACCAATCGAACTATGTCTCATTGGTCTTCTCGCTATAATTACTAAAAATATTCTTTCCTTTAATAACTCACACTAAAGTAATTCAATTACAGTAACACTGTATTCACCTTAGAAAAATCCTCCTTTATCCGAAGTTTATTGGGCCAATCGAGCTGCAGAAAATGTTTAGTAAAAAAATGTCAACTCACCAAGCTTGCGGCAGACAAAGATGTTCAAACGGGAACAGGTTAGGAGACAATATGACCAGCTGCCACCAGTTTGCACGGCACAAATCTCGCTCACGCTTGACCACCGCGTCCCACATAGGCCCGGAGCCGAGGTGAGGCACCCACGTCATAGCTAGACCCATCACGACCAGGACTGCTGGCATTAACCTGTAGCCATAAGAATTTTTTTCTAATTATGGGATAATTTCTTAGTAGATATTAAATGTCTGTTTCATTATTTATTGCATAATTATCATTATAATTATTATTGAAATATTGAAATTACGTTAATATACAAATTGTTAAATTATAATTAAAGTTATGGAAAAGAAACATCTGTAACCGTAAACATGCCGTTTATTCGTCTACTGATGAACACGGGCCACCTCATGGAGATTGTCCTGCGCAAGAGGGATGTTCCTACAAGATAGCCTTAAAACGCCACGCTGGCCAAGCGTATTGGCGAGTCCACTCTTTTAGAAGTGATGTAGTTCCATAAGGCTTGTGGCAGCAGCTTTGTTATCCTTTATAGGTCATCGGACCCGAATTAACAAGGAGAAGGCAGTAGTCACCGGCCTACGTACATTCAGCATAAATGAGACCGGTAATGTCTTACCTCAACCATCTATTTACAAGCGCCATCGGCACAGTCTTCAGTGAAAACGGATGTGTCTCGGCATAGACCAGCATCTTGTAGGCCATGAGGAATCCTCCCATCACAAAGAATATCTGTACTATCACACGAGCGTTGAACAGCAGGCCTTTGAAGAAGTCATCGTACGACTGGGAAGAAAATAAAGAAAATGCGTTAGGTCACAACGATTGTTTTTTTTATTTTTATTTTTTTATGGACGAAGGCGGCACACGAGCATACAGTCCCCCCCCCGATATCCCCATATCCCCCCGATGGTAAGTAGATACTGTAACCCATAGACATTCGTGATACATGCCAACATTAGTAAAAAATGACAAACGTTGGCACGACCCCGGATGCGCTGCCCACCTTTGGAGATATGGGAATGGATTTGGAGAAATCTCACTCACTACCGAAACAGGTACGTACATTGGCGAAATAAGGTAAAGTGGATAATGCAGTACATTTCAAGGTAGTCTTCTGTGAGAGGGGGGTAACGTGGCCAGTCGAGTGCGTCCAGGGGCTGTTGGATTGCAGGGTGCACTCTCCCTGCAATCCAACTAATCCAAGTTACTAAATTCCCAAGAACTAGCCGCTAAACCGTTTTATTCGATTACTGTCTGATTCATTGTGCTATATATTTTTTGATTTGTAACGACGTGCCTATTAAAAGCTCTCTGTATCAAAACTGCTGAATATCTATGAAACATTAACAAACATAGCATGCGAAGCAGGCATATTTACAAGCAGCATGTCTCAAGCAGTCCCCGACATGTCCCTAGCAACAGCATGCTACTCAAACTACCTCGGTCTTTGCACATATTGAACCAATAATACATTTATTGTTACATTTATTTATTACATTTATTACATTTATTCTCTGAAGCTGACTGTATTCAGCTATCACCGCTCTATTATTAGTGCCGAGGCAGCTGTAACAAAGTAATTGGTTATACCGCACGACATGCAATTTGGGTAAGTCCATTTCCTTCCTAAAGCACAGTACGTTTTCCCCGCAGCGTGTCGAAATGAGTTGAATGAATGTTGCGCTAAACGCATTACCAAATTGTGCAAGCGGTTACTGCAATGGTAGGTACACCGCAATGGTAAATTTTACTTTCAAACGTAGTGAATGGAAAATATGAGGTGAAGTACTCAAATGAGGCAAATGAAGAGTATATAGATAAACAAGAAATAGTCTTCGTTTATTCCCACTAGTTCAGTTGTCCAGTTCAGTTAACTGAACTAGTGAGATTTTTATTCTCAGCAGTTCAGTTGAAAATAAAACTAGTTTTTACACTTTTAAATTAATATTTTTTAAACCATGAAACATGAAAAACGTGTATATATATGAAAGCTGATGTTTATAGTCTGGTTTTCCTTATAGTTATTATATACATAATGTAGTGTAACATATGTAAAGTGGACAGTATTCGAGATTGATAGTTACATTATTAAATAAACAGTACGTAATACAACAAGTACTAACACAATGAAAATATATGTAACAATACATTGTGTCTGTTTGACTATCGATCGATCATGCGTAAATTTAATGAATTAAAAATACAGTAATTTAAAGTGGGGCGATGCTAATAACGAAAAGTTTAAACTTCGTTTTCCGCACTTTTAGAATTTTGAGTTGTGTCGGTTTATTATCAACTGTGTGAAACGTTGGCATGTTCCTGATTGCGTTGCCTATCCTTCGACATTTATGAATGGATTTGCAAAAAGGATTAGGAAGGATGGGCAAAAGGATGTACTCGTATAACGGTACAAGGAATTTTCCTCATCCCATTCCTTCTTGGAGAGGATGTGGTGGGTTGAGTAGCAAAGTATATGTATGAGAAAAGACATTCCTTTATACCATTTCGCTCTCTACTCAGTGGGTCAAAAGGAGACGGGATAAAGACAGGTAATACAATAGAATAATAGTTAATACAGTGGAAATACAATGTTATGACAGGCTTTTCTGATGACATAATATTCCTCAGTAGATGATATAGGAAATGGATTCTGAAATATAATATCTTACTCAATTTCTCTAAACACATTGTAGGTACATTTTATGGAAGTCTTCTGTGAGAGGGGGATGTAGCAGTTAATACTTATATAGTCTATATACAGAGAAGAAAATAGAGCGTAAGTGCGAAAGATGTACTTCTGACGACTTGAAGAAGTTCGCCGGTAGTGCGTGGACGAGAAGAGCCGATTGTCGTGTGTGGAGACGAGCCTTGAGGGAATTATTTATTTGTAGACGGAATGTTAGTCTACACAGAAAGGATAGCCAACGTGGAGTGCAATGACGCGGTAACTACCTGCGTTCGATGCGATGCATAAGGACCGGTTTTATAGTTCACTCCACGCGCAAACAATAGAATTGCAAAACATATAGTGCTCTCCGGCTTTGCTTTCGAATTAATATTTAATCTATATTTTTGTTATTTAAGTATGTACTTTAATGTAGTTTCGCTTAACTACTGACGTAGTGAAACGAAACCGTTACATACCCCCCTTATTAGGTTAGGAATTTTACTTAATAAATTCCGCTACGCTACGAATAAAACTAAACTACGTTAACTTAAAGTCTTTGATATGCCATGTGCCTAAATTAATACCAGACATATCTTCTAAATCAAAGACTAGTTTGGATCGCTTCCCTATAATGCGACATTTAATAAATTTAGGAGCTAATTTCTTTGAGAACCTATTGTCTTTGTCACTTTGGTAGAAGGTTCGCTTCCAGACAATATCTCCAACGTTAAAGTTAACATCTTTACGGCGAAGATTGTAGTGAGTACTATTTCTGGAATGGGCCTTACAAAGTGAAAGTTGCACTTTATCGAAGGTCTTATGCAAGAACCCTAAATTCTCAGCATACGCATCGCGTGGACCAAAGATAATATGATCCTTGATATCTGAATCAATATAATGAGAACCACAGCCAACTAATTCCCGACCAAATACTAAAAATGACGGTGTGAAACCTGTCACTTCGTTGACAGCACTATTTAAAGCAAATTGGATCTTAGGTATGTGCGTATCCCAAAACATATGATCATTTTCAATGAACGTAGACACGACCGTGTAATGTACCTGGCACATTACTCATCAAGTAACATTCCTAAAGGCCATTATTAATTGATCATTATTAATTGACATTCATTACATAATTGAAGTGAAACCACTAAAGTATGTTGTTAATTGTCTCTAAACTGAAAGTTGTATTATAATGACACAAATTGCATATTTCCCTAATGATATTTAATTGCATATTTTCCTAATGATATTCTGTATGTATATAAGGACACGGAAGTCTAATATTCGTCACTTAATATTTCACATTCAACATGTAACATTGTAAGATACATTATTATAAATAAAATTGTGTAAAGTAACTTGTGATTTTACTTCTACTGGTGAAGGCACATCACATTTCTGGCGCAGTCGCGGTAGGATTCGTTTCTACGACCAACTACAGGGTCAACGAGTCCAGAACCTACAATTCAAAGTTCTTCGGGTCGTCACCAGCCACCAGCGGGCCATTTTGGAGACGTTTTGGGAAGGAAAAGTGTCAGCATCGCCGCAAGAAGGACAAGTAAGCTCTATACAATTTATATATGTATCCTGACATTAAAAACTTAAAGGAAAACATTAAATTTGAAGATAAAACTAACTCAACAAAAATGTCAATCTCTCTCGAGATAGCTGAGAGAATGCTAATTAAATTCGATGGACAAAAGAGTAAGCTTTTCGAATTTATTGATAACAGCGACAAGGCTATGAAACTTGTCAAACCGGAACTTAAAGATACACTGTTTGCAATCATCGAAACACGCATTACGGATAAAGCCAGAGCTATAGTCAGAAACAGGGAATTCCTAAACTGGGAATCTCTAAAACAACATCTGCTCGACGCGTACTCAGAAAGAAGAACGCTAGGACAATGGCAATTAGAACTAAATTCTTGTCGTCAATTACATAAGGAATCTGTAATGTCTTTCGCGAACAGAGTTGAATCGTGTTATATTAAAGTCATTAATGCCTTAGATATTAGATTAGACAAAATAAGCAGGGAAGCCTGTGCAAATCTAATAAAAAATGAAGCTTTGAGTGTATTTATTAATGGGTTGAATAAGGAACTGACAATTTTAGTTAAATCACAACGGCCAGATTCCCTTGAATCCGCTATAGGTATCGCTCTTACAGAAGAACAACAATTAAAAAGTAAAATCGAAACCGCTAAATTCCAAAATAATAGCAATCATAGTAGTCAAATATTTCACACTAATATGTTTTGTAGATATTGCAAAAAGAACAACCATTCAATTGAAAGTTGCTATAAGCTTAAGAATAAAAATTCTTATAAAATACACACAAAAGAAGACCATAATAATTATAAAAAGTCATTTCCAAATAATTTTAATAAGAAATATCCTTCCAGTAAACAACAGCCGGGTAGAGGTAATTTAAACTCCGAAAACCCTCAACAACCGGCTGGGTCTGGGGGAAAAATCAATTTAATAACAGCCGGGTCTATGCTTTAAATATTAACGCAGTTACTACATTCATTACTTTAAAATTACGCCAAGCTAATAAGCCGATTAACCTCTTGGTCGATACAGGTGCTAATATTTCTTTGATAAAAGTAGATAAACTAAAATATGAAACTCCTGTACACATCGATCATACTCTTTTTTTAAAAGGAATCGATAATGTTGAAACGCACACTAGAACGCTTGGTTATTCCTACTTGGATATAGAACTACATGACAAATCTTATAATACTTTAATGCATGTAGTTAGAAAAGATTTCCCTATTAATTTCGATGGTATAATAGGCAATGACATTTTAAAAAGTTTCAATGCTACCATCGACTTTGAAAGAAATCTTTTGCTATTTGATGGTCATGTTATACCCTTAGTACACATTGAAACGTCAAATGAACCTCCCGAAAGGAATAATTCGGCCTTCGGGGCCACTCAAACTCAGTGTAGGGATGTCCAATACAAAGAAGTGGTTAAAACATCACTTTTCCCAAAAACACCCGCATTGAAAGCACCCGTGCCAGAGACACTCGTGTCCAAAAATTCTTCTAATGAGAATAATTTTATTAAAACTTTAATGATATTTCCATTAAAGAATTATTTTGTAAAATTCCCGTTGAGGATTCTATAACTCCCGTTGAGGATTCTAAATATTTAAACCATATTAAAATTCCCACCAGGGATTCTGTTGAAAATTGTACAAGTTCCACAGGTTCAAAACCTAGTGTCCTTAATGAAAACATTTTGCTAAAGCCACGTTGTGAACAAATTATTATTTTTCATGTAAAAAATTTTGATTCCGATGTAGGAATTATTAACAAAAAGGAGATAAAAAGTGGCGTATTCATTGCGGATAGCCTTGTCAAGGTATCGAATGGTAAAATAATAACTTCCATCTTAAACAATAATGATAAGGAAGTTCATTTAAATAATATTGACTTTGAAATCGAAAAATTGGACGAAAGTTTTAAAAATAAATTAAATACTTGTACCATACATACGGTCACCAAGGAAAATTACGATTCAAATCGAATCAAGATAATAAAGTCCAAATTACGTACTTCACATTTAAATATTGAAGAAAAGGAATCTTTAGCAAAAATTTGCATAGATTTTAATCATATATTTTATTTAGAAGGAGATAATTTAAGCAGTTGTGATGCTCTTTATCATTATATTCCTACTAAGGAAAATTGTCCACCAATAAATGTAAAAACTTACCGTTATCCTCAAATACACAAGGAGGAAGTCGAAAAACAAATTAATAAAATGTTACAGCAGAAAATTATAGAGCCGTCAACATCTCCTTGGAATTCACCAGTTTGGGTGGTTCCAAAGAAAATAGACGCCTCAGGCGAAAAGAAATGGCGATTAGTTATTGATTACAGAAAGCTTAACGAAGTTACTGTTGGTGATAGTTATCCTCTACCCAACATTACTGATATTCTTGAACAGTTAGGACATTCGAAATATTTTACCACACTAGATTTAACTTCTGGTTTCCACCAAATTAAGATGGCCCCAGAAGATGCACCTAAAACCGCTTTTTCAGTACCTTCAGGTCATTATGAGTATCTTAGGATGCCATTCGGGTTGAAAAATGCACCCGCAACCTTTCAAAGACTAATGAACAGTGTCTTAGCAGGTATTCGAAATTATAGATGTTTTGTCTATCTAGATGATATAATTATTCATGCTGATTCATTAAAACAACATAACGAAAGATTAATTGAAGTTTTTGAAAGACTAGACAAATTTAACCTCAAAATTCAACTTGATAAATGCGAGTTTATGCATAAACAAGTTTTGTATTTAGGACACTTAATAACTAATGAAGGAATCAAACCAGATCCCAAGAAAGTTGAAGTAATTAACAATTACCCAACGCCGAAAAACCAAAGGGAGATTAAAGGTTTCCTTGGGTTTGTTGGATATTATAGAAGATTTATTAAAGATTTTGCACAAATTGCTAGACCACTTACGATGTTATTAAAGAAAGATGTAGAATTTAAATGGACTAGTAGTCAACAAGAATCTTTCGAGAAGTTAAAAAAATTCCTTAATGTCTAAACCAATTGTACAATATCCTGATTTTACTCAAGAATTTGTTTTAACTACCGATGCTAGTGGATATGCTATCGGTTCTGTTTTATCTCAAGGTCATCCACCTAATGACTTACCGGTTGCTTACGCTAGTAGAACTCTGAATCACGCCGAATCGAATTACTCAACAACAGATAGAGAACTTCTAGCAATTGTGTGGAGTGTTAAACACTTTCGACCTTATCTTTATGGTAGAAAATTTAAAATCTACACCGATCACAGACCATTAACTTGGCTTTTTAATGCCAAAGATCCATGCTCACGTCTGGTTCGATGGAGACTTTTATTAGAAGATTTTGATTTTGAAATAATCTATAAAGAAGGTAGATTAAATAACGCTGCCGATGCTCTAAGCAGAATAAATAATATTAATCCTGTTACAGAAACATACTCAAAATTTTTAAATGACTTTAACAAAAAGATCATCTTAAATAATAACATAGAAGAAACTAATGACAGTTTAACAAACTCTCTTAATGGTAATATTTGCATTCCAATACCATGTGATTTAGAATATACTGAAACCTATCAAAAAGAATTAGTAACTAAATTTAATCATTTAAAGGAAATAAAACCAAAAAATTTAGATATTAACGACATAATTATAAAACAAGAAAACAGCAGTTACATATACTACATGTGCACTAAACAGCAATACTGGGACAAAATTAATTATGAAGATTTATTTAAATGTCTCATAAAAGTGAAGGATCACTTACTCCAAAATAAAGGGGGAGAGTGTGAGTTAAAAATCCCAAAATTTGAAGACAAATATGATAAAGTGAATTGGCCAAAAATAAGATGTATGTTAAGATACATATTTAGAAATACAAAAATTAAAATAATAATTTATCTTAATCTAAAACTTAACCCAAATATTGATGAAATTCCTAAAATTCTCGAAGAAAATCATTCTAATCCAGTCGGAGGGCACTCTGGTTTCCATAAAACCTACAAAAGAATAAAAGAATTATACAAATGGCCCAACATGAAAAGGGATATAAAGAAATTTATTAAATCTTGTGTATCATGTCAGAAAAATAAACTAGTAAGAAAGAAAAATAAAATTCCAATGGAACTAACAACTACGTCTTCTTATCCTTTCGAAAGAGTTGCATTAGATATCGTAGGTCCTTTGCCACTTACTGAAAATGGAAATAAATTTATATTGACCTTGCAAGATGACCTTACCAAATTTTCACAAGCCTATGTTATTCCAAATCATGAGGCTCTTACAATTGCAAAAGTATTTGTATCTCAATTTATCTGTAAATTCGGAATACCAACGTCTATTTTAACAGATCAAGGTCCGGATTTTACCTCGTCTCTTTTAAAAAATGTTGCCAAACTCTTTAAAATTAAACAATTACAATGTTCTGCATATCATCCACAAAGTAATGGAGCATTAGAAAGATCTCATCTAACTTTAGCAGACTACTTAAAACATTATATTAATGATAAACAGACAGACTGGGATAATTGGATAGATTTTGCCATGTTTTCATATAATACATCTATTCATACTTCAACAAACTTTATGCCTTTTGAGCTTATATTCGGTTGTAAACCTAATCTTCCATCCAGTTTAACATGCAAACCGGAATTTAAATACACTTACGACGATTATGTTGATGAATTAAAAATGAAACTTCAAAAAAGTCATGAAATAGCTAAAGAGAATATTTTAAAATCTAAAAATAAAAATAAACAATATTATGATAAAGTAACTAAGGAAGTTAGCTTTAACGTAGGGGACAGGGTATATTTGCAAAAAGATTCTAAAATTAAAGGTAAAAGTAAGAAATTAAGTCCTAATTATGAGGGACCTTATGAAGTCGTAAAAATTAATTCAAGATGTAACACAACCATTAAAGTTAAAAACAAAATTAAAGTGGTCCATAACAATAAACTCAAATTAGCATATTAAATTGTTACAGAATGATTCGGGCGCTGCTCATCATACTGTATTATACAACTGTCTCTGAAGGTAGAAATGCCAATAGTGACGTCGAGATATATCCCCTAACAAAGGCTAATGCCGGGATCTTCTTCGATTCTATCGGTAAAAGTTTATATTATGAAAGTAATTGGAGACTAGTGACAAAAATTGATATCAGCGATTTTGATAACAAAATCGGTATGATTGAAAATGTATACGTACAAACAAGTCATTTATGTAAAGAAAAGTTTTTTAAAAATTTTTCAGTTTGCAAATCTTCTATGAAACTTATAGAAAAATTAATACCGTCTCTAAAACATAGAGAGGAAGCCTTAAAAGACCTTATTGGTCACCAAAGACAAAAACGTGGTTGGTTCAATGGAATAGGAGCAGTTTTTAAAACCGTTTTTGGTACTTTAGATGCTGATGATGCACAATATTATGAAAATGCAATTGAATCCATACAAAAGGATAAAACTGAGTTTTTAATGATACTAAAACAACAGACACAAGTTGTTCAAAGTACTATAATAAATTTTAATGCTTCTATCACTAATTATGAAAAGAATTTAGCAATTTTTAATAGTAACATTAAGAAATTAGACAATTTCACTAAAACAACTAACGAAGCAGTTTTTGCTATCGAACAACAACAAAGCATGGAAGAACACTTGTCGTTACTAATTTTATTAATTAATGAAGTAGATAAAGAATTCTCAAGTGTAATAAATGCAGTTCTTTTTGCTAAAACAGGATTGTTGCACCCAGGAATAATATCTCCAAGAGTTTTACTCGAAGAATTAGAGAAAATTATACCTCATTTACCGACTAATACTAAATTCCCTATCGAATTACAATTAAACGAAATGCACAAGTTAGAAACTGTGCTAAAAATTAATGCAATTGTATATAATAACAAATTGATTTTTGTTATATTGATTCCATTAGTATTTAATGAAAAATTTGACACTTATAAACTCATAAGTTTGCCCGTACATAAAAATGATGATTACTATTCTTTTATACTTCCTGAGGAAAACACTCATTTCTTATCTATATCTGAAAATAGAATGTACTATATTAGTATGTCAGACTTAGACCTTTGCCAAGACCTTTCCGAAACTTTAAAATTGTGTTTAAACAAAGGAGTAATATTTTCAACACATGCGCGACCTTCATGTGAGGTAGGAATTTTGTTAAACCATTTAGATAATGCTAATATTTGTAACATACGTGTTACACGAGTTCTTAGTGAAATGTTCTTTAAATTAAATTCATACAATCAATGGCTTTTCGTTTCACCTAAACCAACTGTAGCAACGGTCAAATGTGAAAACTCTCATCCTAAAGATATTACACTTGTAGGAAATGGGATCATAAACTCCAATAAAAACTGCAAAATATTTACAGCAAGTATGGTCTTAGCCACATATGACAACAACAATGAAAACACCATAGATATATCAGTGTTTCCTACTTTCGATATAAACGATTGCATAAAAACTAAAGAGTTTAACTTAACCAAAATAAACTTAGTTCCTTTAGAAAGCTATAAATTAGATCACGAATCATTAAAACTCACAAGTCATAAATTAGATGAAATTGAAACTCTAACAGAAAATTTTGAAAAGACAAACACCTTATACAACAGAATAATAGGAAATGGAATGTTCGTATATATTTTAATGTCAATATTAAAATTAACAATAATTTATATTTTAATTCGGAATATTTGGAGATTCTTAAAATATTTATGGAGGAAATACATTCATAATGATCACGATCGTTCATGTTGTTCAAAAATAACTAATTGCATAACTTTCAATGTAAGAAGCGGTCATGATTACAACAGTACACCATCCGCTCCAGAAGATGTCGAACTTCAACCCATTAATGAACCACCAATTGTTATTACACCCAGGCGAAGTGTCAGATTAGCTAGTAAATTAAAAACATAATATGTACTGTACGAAATGTAAATTTGTGGATACTCTTGTATTCATTAGTAAAAGTCAATAAAAGAAATTTCTGAAATTTACATTGGTATATTTGTATTTCTTGTATGATTGTAATCAAATATAATATGATATAATTTGAATTAAAGATATATCATTTTTTACAATTATTGTTTGTATATGATAGTCGTAAGATAATGGATATAACGTACTCATATTAAAACCATAGTTAAGTATAATTCATAAATGTTGTTGTATTTTTTTGTAATATATATAACTGATGATTATGTTATGATTATTATGTTATGATTGATTAATGTAATGATTATTATAAGAAATTGTTTGGAAATTGAATTTGCAATGATAAACTTATGATGGGTAAATTGTAATTATTACTATAATTTAGAATTACGTGTCATGAATTCTGTGTTCTTGTACGATTCATTATGTAGTTACTAAAGTATATTTGAAATGTTCATTATAATTCTGTAAAATAATTTGGAAAATTATTTTCCCTAGGGGGAAGGTGTAATGTACCTGGCACATTACTCATCAAGTAACATTCCTAAAGGCCATTATTAATTGATCATTATTAATTGACATTCATTACATAATTGAAGTGAAACCACTAAAGTATGTTGTTAATTGTCTCTAAACTGAAAGTTGTATTATAATGACACAAATTGCATATTTCCCTAATGATATTTAATTGCATATTTTCCTAATGATATTCTGTATGTATATAAGGACACGGAAGTCTAATATTCGTCACTTAATATTTCACATTCAACATGTAACATTGTAAGATACATTATCATAAATAAAATTGTGTAAAGTAACTTGTGATTTTACTTCTACTGGTGAAGGCACATCACAACCGTAATTATAGTTTTATTATAACGCTCGACTGAGTTTACTTGTGGTGTATACAGAGGAGTATAAAAGACGTTGGGAATATTATAATAAGAAAATATTTTTTTCATAATGTTACTAGTGAATTGCTTACCATTGTCCATAAGCACAGTACTTGGTATTCCGTGTATCAGAAAGACCTTCTCTTCTAGAATTTGTGCAATCGTGTCAGCGGTTGCACGTCGGATAGGGAATAGTAAACTATACTTCGAAAAGCAACACTGAACCACTAACAAAAATGTATTCTGCTTCCTAGATATAGGCAAGGGTCCAACAAGGTCGACACTTATCATTTGAAATGGGCGAGAACAATCTTTTGGTCTGCCCATTACGCCAAGAGTAGAATGATTTGGGTATTTATATGATAGACAAGTGTCACAACTGGTAACATAATTAGCTACGTCTTGATACATACTAGGCCAAAAGTACATTAATGATAAACGTTTAAATGTTTTAAAGATACCAAAGTGACCGGAGGTGGGTTCACTGTGGTTTAGAGAGATAATGTTTTGACGTTGTTCCAAAGGAATCACTTCCTTCCATTCAAACTCTCTGGTGAGTGGGTTTAAGGTTTTGATGTGACGGTACAGCTTCCCATTTGTGACGCGATAATTCGGGGTTGACGTCGGCGAATTAAGACAGCTGGTAAAGGTATTCAAGTACCAAGAGTCAGTAGTTTTTGGGGGAATACTAGACAATTCGTTCGTCGGGTTACCTGTAGCATCTATTCTTATAGGAACGGACCTCGATAAACTATCAGGAATAACATTATCAGAGCCTTTGCGGTGTTTAATTTCAAAGTTATATGCGGAAAGTCGCACACCCCAGCGAGCAAGTCTACCAGTAGGGTTATTTAGATTTAAGAACCACTTAAGAGAAGAATGGTCTGTGTAAACAGTAAACTTAAGGCCATTTTCTATGTAACACCTCCAATGTTCTATGGCAGAGAGAACAGCTAACGCCTCGCGATCAGTAGCGCTGTAGTTGCGTTCTTGTTTAGTAAGTGACTTACTCATATAAGCAATCACTTTTTCCTCGCCGTCGAGCGATTGCGTAAGCACAGCGCCCAATCCATAATCACTAGCATCAGTGTGTATTTCGAATGGCTTATAGTAATTCGGACATGCGAGAATCGGAGCTGACGCTAGATGGGACTTAAGTTTTTTGAATGCCTCATCGGCTTCTTGAGACCATGAGAAGGGAGGAGCATTTTTACCTTGGGAAGTTAACTTATTTAGAGGGTTAGCCAAATTGCTGAAGTTAGGAATGAACCTCCGGTACCAAGAAGCAGTGCCTATAAATCGTCTAACTTCTTTACGGTTTCTAGGGATGGGGTAGTTAGTGATCGCTTCTACCTTCTCGGGATCAGCGTGGAGTCCTTTAGAGTCCACTATGTAGCCGAGGTATTTGAGTTGATTTCGGAAAAATTGACTCTTTTCTAGGTTAATAGTCAAGTTGGCCATTTTAAGTTTATTAAGTACACGTGTTAGAAGGGAAATATGGGATTCATATGTTTCCGAGACAATAATGACGTCATCGACAAAACAGAAGACCTTATGCTCAAACTCAGGGCCATAGAAGAGGGCATCAACGAGTCTCTGTTGCGTAGCTGGGGCGTTGGTCAATCCGAAGGACATTGATTTAAATTGGAATGTACCACGGGAGGGAATATAAAAGGCAGTCTTACACCTATCCTCTTCTCGTATCAATATCTGCCAAAAGCTTTTGGAAAGGTCTATGCTGCTGAGATACTTGGCGTCTCTAAGATTGTCAAGAATTTCAGATATATATGGTAAGCTATACGCATCTTTTCTTGTTACTGCGTTAAGTTTTCTACTGTCCAAGCAAAATCGTAATTCACCGTTCTTTTTAGGCGTGAGAAGAACCGGAGATGACCACGGGCTCTCACAAGGCTCAACCACATCATCTTTTAACATTTCGTCTAGTTGGTGGACTAAAATCCTTTGTTTTTCGGGTGACATTCGGTAGTAACGTTGACGTATGGGGGCAGCATCCCCAGTATCAATTTGGTGTGTTATAAGTGTAGTGCGTCCTAAACCACGCTTCTCGTAAGAAATGTCACGAAACTGTAGAACTAACTTGTCAACCGTACACTTCTGCTCATCCGTCAGTTGCTCGTATGGGCATAATACACTAGGTTCATCAATGGTAGTAATAGTAGAACATGTAGGATCCTTACAAAACATAATAGCATCCAAATGCTTGGGGAAAAGATCAAAAGTATGCCAAAAGTCTATGCCTAATATTAAAGATGTAGTGACTTTTGGTACAACGTATGCATCAATCAGGTGGGTTTTCTCTTGGAATTGAATAGGGAGAGAAATAAGTCCAATACAGTTAAGCTTTTCCCCACCGGCAGAAGTAAATTGAATGGGATCAGTTGCTTGTAATTTGAATCCCATGCTCAGCAGCTTTTCATGAGAACTGTTTCCCAGAATAGTAGTACAAGAGCCTGTATCTAAAAGTCCAATTAGTGACTCATTTGAAACTTTTATAGTTATATAAGGTTGAGTTTTAGCTAAGTGGTTATTATTATTTTTATCGATTGAAGCGACTGAGTTGAAGGTAAAAAAATTACGAATGAATTTTAACCAATCATTCCACTCTTTAGCTTGGTCACTCCAATCGGGCCTATTTAGTTTTTTGATGGCTCATCCTTGTGGTTCGTCTTACAATCAGGACAGTCCGGATATCGCACGTCTTTTTTTCCGCATTTAAAACAAATGGGGAATCGTTCCTGACTGCATTTCCTAAGAGAGTGGCTGTTAGATCTACATCTAGGACAAAACACAGGTCTCACTTGTTGAATAGACACGGTGGCAACCTTATAATTATTATTTTGATATGTGCTAGATTCTCCAGTGTTATTAGAAGGGTAAGTTTTATATGTATTATAGTTAGTGTAAGTATTCTTGTAGTTTTGTTTGGTTTTATATTCCTTTGCAATATTACTTTTATTTGACATTTGAGTGTATCTATAAGCAAACTCAGGAGCCAGTGTGTTTCTAGATAGACTGGGCGGCTCGTGAAATTGTGAGAATCTAGAACTAACATTTTCGTAGTTACGACATATAGTCCTAAGCTCGTCAATAGAATTAACACACGGAGAAGCAGCTAACGTGTTCGCACAGCATGGACGAATGTTATGTATTAGGATCTCAAGTTTATCCTCCTCTGAGAAGGACTTACTAAGACGCGAGAACATACCGTGCATGATTGACAAATAGATAGTAATATTTTCTTGTTCTCCCTGTGTTCGTGACCTGATTTCAGCAGCAAGTTTATAATCATAGTCCTTACTGCTAAAATCTTCCTTCAGAAGTACACAAAATTCAGACCAGGACTTTATGTTATCCTTATTGTAGCGATACCAATGCAACGCGTCATCAACAAAGATCTCGTAAGCCAGCGAAAGTATTTTATCAAAAGAGATGCCTCTAGATTGCACAAATTCTTCAACTCTTTGAATAAAAGAGTGAACGCAAGTCTTGCCAGAATATTTTAATTTATTAATTTCGGAATATAGACTACGCTCACATTTAACTGATATATTAGATATTTCTAAGGCGCTTTCCGGCTCTAAGGTAGGTACTTTAATCTGAGTAGACAGTGGTTTCAGATAAGCGAGCTCCTTTAGTTGAGTATGTAGACTAGTAGTACAAACTTTATGAATATCATGAACATCCGGTACCTGCTCAATTCTGTTTATGCGATGATACATATGGTGTAACAAAGTTTCCGTTCTACTGAATAAATTTTTTTCGAACTTATTCCGAAGACTAATTAAATTATTTTGTGATTTTAAAAGAGAGTCCTTCACCCCTTTAAATCATCTGAGGGATCCAAATGCGATTCCAAAATACACTCAGCAGGTAGCAGTTGGGACAGTTTGACAATTTGTTTACGAAGCTCTTTAACTGATTCACTAGTACCGCCACGAAGTTCCACTTCGTATTCCAGTTCCGACTTTTGTAAAGAAAATAATAGATAGGGTACGTCATATTGTACTGGGTGGGTGTTCCAAAATCTACTACAATACTAATTATAGACTATTTAATACAAAACCAATGAGGAATGGCTTCAATGAGACTATATAATGACTAAGCGTGTTATACGTTACAAAGCGTAGCCTCTATAATTAATACTTAAGCATTAAAATACATTAACCAAGTTCAAACAAAAAATAAACAGTTAAGCTCCCTCTTTTCCTTGAAGTCGGCTAATTTTTTTTTTTTTGCTAATGTGTGGGCGGGTACATGGAAAAGAAAAAAAAACGAAGTTAGATTTATTACAAAAGTTATAACACGGTAACGACCACACACTAGTTAGTATCCGTATACAATTATTATTAGTCTTAATACTAAACAGACCAAGCCAACACCATAGAACCCATTAATTACCAAACCCAATCACACCTTATGATCGTGAGCGTAACCTGTATTGGGCGCCAATGTCACGTAGTCTTTTTTGTGTGTGAATAAAAGACTCCACTACTACATAAAGGTATATTTTAAAATAGTGAATAGATCCGGGATGGGTTCGATTCGCTCACGTCAGAAGTTATGACCCGGTCCAAAGAATGCCACTGCCCTGCGATAGCCTTCCAGTAGGTATTCCGCGGTAGGCCGGAACAGTCTCGCAGCTAGCAGCGAGCAGTAGGTAGGTGGTATATTCGCATAGGTGGCGAGCAGGTCACGTCCAAGTCGACTGCCGGGTAGGTGAGCCCCAGTAAGTAAGGGGATTCACATACACAGGACACTATTAGTAAGTCGGCACTAGACTCGCCAAAACCTTCAGTATCAGTTATTTTAGAATTATTTATTTGTAGACGGAATGTTAGTCTACACAGAAAGGATAGCCAACGTGGAGTGCAATGACGCGGTAACTACCTGCGTTCGATGCGATGCATAAGGACCGGTTTTATAGTTCACTCCACGCGCAAACAATAGAATTGCAAAACATATAGTGCTCTCCGGCTTTGCTTTCGAATTAATATTTAATCTATATTTTTGTTATTTAAGTATGTACTTTAATGTAGTTTCGCTTAACTACTGACGTAGTGAAACGAAACCGTTACAATATATATACTTATTAGTATATATGTATTATATACATATTATTTAATATACGTATTTAATAGTTCAGACTTGGGGCATGTCTTCATATTATTACGTTAAATTATTTCACGCTTTTTTACAGTAGAACGCGTAGCATCAGATTGAAATAGTCACCTATGTATTACTCACCTTTTCGCAAATAAGAAGAACATAATTTTATCAAACATTTTGTTTTAGCACCTTTATGTTTAAAATGAGACACGAATTAATGTAACTCACGAGGCGGAAGGAGTCAAATCGATTAAACCACAGCGCTATTTGTTAGTGTGTACAACCACAACCAGTTTATTAACCATTCCCCGAAGTGGAAACATGTTTTGGTTTCTATGATTTCATGAATTTTGAGTTTCCTTCTTAAGAAGCTCAAAAATGCGGGCAATTATCTCCTTCTATCAAATCCTAAATTTATTGTTACTGATATCTTGACATTCAGAAATACAAAGCTCTTAGCTCACCAACCTTTCGGATTATATGTACATCTAGTCTTTTAGCGATGTCTATAAAACATATAAAATAATGCGAATTAGTAAAAAAATTAACTAACGATTAATATTTTATAATAGACTGATTTATTAAATACTATTTATGAATATTAAACATCGATTGTAGTTTATCGATGATATTAAATGACACATTATAATAAAATAATTAATAATTGTAAATAATTAAATTATACAGGAAATATTAATTTAAACTACATGATAGTGATGTGCCCTACAGGGTACTTACGTGATGTCATAGTTTTTAAGTTGCAAACCTTGTAAAACTTTATGGAATGCAATAAAGTATTGAGTATTGGGTATTTTCAAAGGAATTTCCACACTAATATTCCGGTATTAGATTTTAAATAACTGTTCTTTAACTTTTAATATTAACAGGAACTTTTAATATTAACAGGAACTTTTAATGTTAACAGGAACTTTTAATATTAACAGGAACTTTTAATATTAACAGGAACTTTTAATATTAACAGGAACTTTTAATATTAACTGGAACTTTTAATATTAACAGGAACTTTTAATATTAACAGGAACTTTTAATATTAACAGGAACTTTTAATATGGCCCGCGCTTTTTTTTTACTGAAAACAAGTTTTAAACTGTATAATGTTATAAACAAATATACGTTTAAAAAATGACAATGACCTAGTAAAGTCAATGACATCGCAGCTATAAGGCGGTATTCACATTAATTCACTTTTGTCAAACCGATAAACGCGTATCTTGCGTAATGTGCCAAATACGTTTTTTTTTAGTATCAGATGAAACATAACTAAAAAAGTGTCCTGGCAGGGTTGATAGAGCTATCGGTGTTTTATATGAAAGTACAGAATCATCGATATTTGGGATCGATATTCGATCGCATCGATATTTTTTTACGAAGTAAATCTTTCTGTAAGTCGTTATTGCAACTTATTGCAGAATTACTGCCGTGCATCTAAATGCTAAATTACTTACATGTTACTTTTTTTTGTTTGGATGGAATAAAGAAGGCATGTGCGTGTGAAGATAGTAAATATAAAAATAATGGGAAATTAGCGTTATATAAATAATTGTGTCCGAATTTTTTTACTGCAACATTGTTTTATGGTGCACACAGATTAAAATGCAGCGTCAACACACATTATTGCAATCGACTTTACAATATGTTACAGATTAAAACGCAATATGTGCTCTATTAGTCTGCATTTTAGTTTGTTCTCTAGCGTTTCTTATAGTTTCTTAGAAAAACTATGGAATTACTTATTGAGGATGTAGTAAATCAGTTAAAAGGTTACTGCATTTTAGTTCTTTATCATAAGGTAGAATTCATTAAAAATTACAGACTTAAGGAGAAATCACATAATATTTTTTGCATTAATTATTTTTACCGCATTTTAATTGGTATTCCTCAGAATAAAAGCCTTAGAGTGAGCTTTTACTGCAATTAGCTTAGGTAACTTCTAGACATCGGAGAGAAAGCTACACTTGTAGCTTATTTCGCACTGATCACGGTTCAACAAACAATTCAAAAACGTCTTAGTGCCATTGCGACGGTTTAACGTTTGCACGGCAAAATATTGCGTCAGTCATTGCGTCCGCGCGCTTTTCGAAATCACGAGAACACGGACATGGTAGTGTCACCAGTGCCGGCTTTACCTGTGGTGCGGGGTGTGCGGCGCACACGGGCGCAGGGTCTTAGGGGGCGCCGAGCGCCGCTCGCGACAACTCCAAAGAGCCTACTAGAGGGCGCCAGGGTATTGATTGCACCCGGGCGCTACATGGGCTAGAGCCGGCTCTGAGTGTCACTAGCATAAAATCATATGCTTGTGAATGATGAGACCATAAGCCACTTATCATCAGTTAAACTATTCTTTTAAAAAAAGCAACAAATGTAACTGCAAAAAGCATGTCGGTCAATCACTAGTTGCTGGTAGAATAATTAGCGTAACATCCTAGTCATTCTGTATAAAAAAGTAAAAAGTGTTTATGTATTTTTATTATTTTTTCGACGAATTTTCAAATACCGTCACCAGACGTTTTCTTTTTTTTCATATTCCGCTGGACTTAGTAACTTAGTAAGTACCTAAGTCCACTTTACGGATACATTTTATTTGTATGCTATTATTTATTTAACGAATTAATTATTAGGGTTGTTAGGGATATGATATTTCCGATCTGGATACGGATATATTGTATACTATTTCACTGGTTTTGGTGACAGATACGGATATGAAATTATTTTGGATATGGTGTCGGATACGGTTTTAATTACGGATATGTTTTTAGTGAACTTTTATGAAACATGTTACTACTGGAAATAAAAAAAAAAACGAATAGTATAATTGCATCTCTTTACTCTCATAAAGAACGAACGCAATCTGCAAAAACTCTCCTTGTTTCAATTCCATCCCTTAGAGCCTTGTATTTAATTATTTGTAACTAGCGACCCGCCCTCGCTTCGCTTCGGTTTATATAATAAGATTTTTTTTTTTTAAATAAAATACTTATAGCCTATATTAGACACGAATAATGTAGCTTCCTATTTGTGAAAGATTTTTTGAAAACGGTTCAGTAGTTCCAGAGATTACCCCCAACGTACCTACAAACACACAATTTTACCTCTTTATTATAGATTTATTATATTATTATAGATTAGATAGCTTCTGGGCGCGCTCGACTGGCCACGTTACCCCTCTCTCACAGAAGACTACCTTGAAATGTACTGCATCGATAAAATACGATAAAATACTTTATCGTATTTCCCTAATGTACGTACGTGTTTCGGTAGTGAGTAAGATATGCCAGAGCCCGTTCCCATCCTATCCCTCCCCATTTTCCCAATACTTTCTCCCAATCCATTCCTTAATCTGCAAAGGCAGGCAGCGCAACTGGGGGCGTGCCAACGTTTGTCATTTTGGACTACTGTTGCCATGTATCGCGGATGTCTATTGACGACAATGTCCACTAACCATCAGGTGGACTGTATGCTCATCTGCCGCCTTCGTCCATTAAAAAAAAAATCGGAATCGGTTTCAGTTTCGAATATTTTTAATTCGGATATCCGATAATTTTGGTTAGAGTTACGGAGCTCCGTAACATCTCTATTAATTTATCACTGTAAATGTTGTGTACGACTTTATTTTTACCTGTAACAGATAGATTTGTTAATAAATGGATACTCAGAAAATAGAATCAGAATATCCCACTGGTTAGGCAAAGGAATGCCTAGACTGTTACTGGGTCTGCAAGAGTATTTAGCAACGAAGGCACAGTCCGTATCGGTCCAGTTACATGATACTTTTACTTCGTTGTGTTGACCTACTGGTTTTATTATAGCGATCACCCGCGGCCTTGCCTCGGTTATTATCACAGATTAATATAGGGAAACTTTCGAATATGTGTTCATGATAGTGGATAGGCTTTACGTCGTGTCAAAACCTATCTACGACACTGCTACTTATGTAACCACTTTATTTTGTTTTACGTCAATTTTATTTAGGGGAAATAAACAGGAAATCTTTATTTATCGGGATATTTATTTAGATTAAAAATCAAGGGGTATATTTTTTTGGGAAGGGGGGGTGGGTGTATTGGTTTAGGTAATTTTTATGGGAATTTCATTTTAGGGAATTTTGGGGGGAATCAAATCAATTTATTTGCACAAATGTGGGAGTTTTGTGGCAACATTATTTTGGGAGAACAAAATATTTGGAAAAAAAATCATTTATTAGAGTAAAATAAAAGTAATGTCATTGGTAATTAGAATGTCTAATTAATAATGACTGTAGAATGTCATTTAGGTTGAGTCAAAAGGTTTCAAAGATATTTAAGGTCACAATATCAAATTTTATTAATTTTATTATTAATTTTACTCATGCTAATCGTGAAATAAGTACTCAAAGGTCTTTTCAACCACCATTGCCAATGCTTAATTTTCAATGTAAACGTAGCGATAGCGATATATAGAAAAGTTACTGTTAAGCGGTTTATACACTTTTTATATAAATAACACCTATTATTATTATTTTACGAGCATTGCTTTTAAGACCATTTGAAATTTAAATAAACTGCATTTATATCCTAGGCGAACTTGTGGCAATTTTTTTGTCTTTAACGTCATAATTTTTGTGAAAATTAAGCCTAGGCTTACAAAAAATGTGCGTAGTAAAAGCCATTATGGTGAATATCGACATTTTAAATATATAGATCGATAGAGCGTTCATAAAACTGATCAAAACTGTATAAAGAAATCAAATATTAACGCATTTCCTTTTAATACCAAAATAATTTAGTCATAAAGATATTAATTTTATAATAATAATATTAAACTGGACATATTCTGTTCCATCGTCCTTAGCTACAAACAAAAACGATGTTAAACATATCGCATATAGCTATCTTCTTCACTCCTAAGTAAAGTTTAATACAAATGAACGAAATAGCTGTCATTTTAAACACACGAGCAAGATTTTTAATAGACCAGTTGGGGAATAACGCAACATTCTGCATTCTCTTTGCGTAATATCCTCGGTTTGCTTACATATAAATTTGAACCTTAACCCACTAGCAATACGTACTATCTGTTACGGGCTTTGCAAAGTTTGCGATAGCGACCTTGAAGGGCAAGGTTTTGGGGTAATTTAGTAATATTACGTCAATATTTGGCGTTATTATGGTTGTTGGTTGCAACACGATATGAGTTTAATTTAAATTTAATAAGTTTAGGTATAGATTGGAGAGAATGTTAAGGATTACTAGGTTTAGAAAGGTTTAGATTTTAATAACCCTAGAGAAAATTATCATATTTTAACATAAATACCATCTTTTGCAACCAGTAATGCAGGGTAAGATACACAGTCGAAATAAAGGGATTTTCATTAAGAGCGCTCAAACTTTGAAATGAAATAAAACAAGCTGTCTAAGCGATATTGCCCCAATTGTTTTTTTTATTTTAAAGTAAATTTGATGACATTATGTGTGGAATATAATTTCGGCCAAATGGCCGCCGCGGCTCTGTTGTAGGTGGCGTATCCTGGTGGACCAATTTTGAACGACTTCTTCGCATAAATGGGGCACAATTTCGTGAAGAACGCGAGTTATGTTGGCCTTCAGGGCGGCAATCCCCTGTGGTTTGTCTGCATAGACCAGAGATTTTACGTAGCCCCACAGAAAATAGTCGAGCGGCGTTAAGTCACACGATCTCGGTGGCAAGTTGATGTCGCCACCACGAGAGATGACGAAGCCCTCGAACTTCTCATCCAATAAATTCAATGTTTCCCATGCAGTATGGCAAGTGGCACCGTCCTGTTGGAACCACATGTTTGTAAGATCCAAACCATCCATCCTAGGCCACAAAAAAGATGTTATCATCGTCCGATATCGGTCGCCATTGACAGTGAGCGCGGCTCCTTGCGCATCTTCGAAGAAATAAGGGCCAATGATACCGCCGGACCAAAATCCACACCAAACAGTGACTTTTTCGGAGTGTAGAGGCACCTGATGAATCTCCCGTGGATTTTCGTCGCTCCAAATCCGGCAATTTTGCTTGTTTACGAAGCCACTTAACCAGAAATGAGCCTCATCACTGAAGATGATTTTTTTCCCAAAAGCAGGGTCTGCCGCCAAATGCTCTAAAGCCCAATCAGCGAACACACGACGCTGTCTGTGGTCGTTGGGCTTTAGTTCTTGAGTTAATTGAACTTTGTATGGATGAAGGCCCAAGTCTCGACGCATAATCCGCCAAGTTGATGTCGCAGAAAGACCAAGCTCTTGCGCACGACGCGGAATGGACTGTCTGGGGTTTTCTCGCACACTGTCCCGAATGGCAACAATATTCTCCAACGATCTTGCGTTTCTTTGACGTACAGGCACTGCTTCATCGGCCACCGACCCGGTTGTCTCAAATTTATGGATTAAACGACGGATTGTGGACTCTGCAGGACGGCCACGAATACCATAAATTGGACGCAGCGCACGGAACGTTAGGCGAACAGAGCACTGATTTTGATAATAAATTTTAACAATTTCAACGCGTTGTTGAATTGTGTAGCATTCCATGATTAAATGTCAAGACTAAATAAGTATTCCTGTCAAATTTGACAGCTGTAGCTTCACCAAAATGGCCGCTATACAATGTCAAAGTTCGAGCGCCCCTATTGAAAAACCCTTTAAATCTGGCTGAAGACGGACATCTTGGCTCAGAAATCTTAGAGAATAGGTCGGGACGAGCACGAAGTTTTTGTTCCGAGAAGCAATCCCTCGCGTGAGACTGGCCATGCTGATGACTAATCTCCGTTGAGAGATGGCATCAAAAAAAGAAGAATAACCGTGGCCTCGGGGTCTGACTATGTTGTTTTATGGAATACTACTGATTAAGTACCTAGTGGTTTATTCGCGGATTATTTTTGTAAATGTAATTATGGGTACTGACCGGTTTTCGAACGATAAAAATACTCAATCTCATAACAGGACAAAATACCTGTTTCATTTAAATTTAGCAAAAATTAATTGCAATATCCGGCGATAGATTCGTTCAGAATAAGAAATTTATCACGTTGAATCACTTTGCCCATCTCCTAAGAGATAACAAAGCGGCTACCATAAGCCCTGAAGAACTACACCACCTCTAAAAGAGTGGACTCGCCAACCCGCTTAGCTAGTGTGGCGTTTTAAGGGCTTACAACCCTCATGCGCCAGTCAATGTGCATGAGGATACTGAAAGGGCTCGTATTGTATTGCATCACTTGGTATTACAATAAAAAAAATATCTTTGAATACTGGATAGCTTCAAAGAAAATATAGTGAATATGTTCATATTTAAATTGAAAACACAAACATTAATTTTTAAACTGTGTCCTTGCATAACAGTTAATTTTGACCTATCAACATACGCTGTATTAGTAGTACGAGATATTTCATCCTCCTTGGGAAAAAGGCACAAATACATTTTGACGACATTTGGGTGAATTACAAAAAATATAAGTAAATTTTTCATTAATTTAAAATGAAGCCGGGATCTTGCAGTTTTCATTAAAACAAAAAGGATTTCGATTGTTTATTCACTTTGTTTACTTTTAATTTCCGATTATATAGTTATTTAAGATTTCGTTAACAATGTTGCTAATGACTTATCTTGTTGGGGGGCAAAAATAAACACTATTAAAATACATACTTGCGCCTAAAATAACACGATATTTAAAATATTTACGAAAAATGCCCAACACTACATAGCTTTTGACGAAGGGTATGGAAGTTTTATAGCAAGTGGTTTTTTTTTTATAGAAAACAAAAACGGCAGATGAGCATACAGCCCACCTGATGGCTAATAGATACTGTCGTTCACAGACATCCGCGATTGACATCAGTCCAGAATGACAAAAGTTGCCATGCGCCCGGATAGCTGCCTGCACTTTGAGATGTAGGAATTTATTTGGAGAAAAGGTTGGGTAAATGAGGAGGGATAGGATAGTATTGTATGGGAATGTGCTCTGGCATATCTCACTCACTTCTGAAACACGTACGTACATTGAGGTATAGTATACAGTGGGAAATGAAACATTTCAAGAAAAAAATTGTGTCTGTGAATGACAATTAATTTTCATTCACATTTAGCAGTAAATGTTGTATGTAGTAACAGGTTTATGATATCTCATTTTGTAGCGTTTACGAAAGGAGTGGTCGGTGTTATGCAAGAGACGACTATTCACGACTACGATGAAGCCTGTGCAAAATGGAGTTGAAATAACTTTACTGGCAACGACAGGTATAATTTCAACTTTCTGGAGTGATTAATTTAAATATACTTGATTAAAACAGCTCGATTTGAATATACTCTAGTAACCATAATAGCAATGATAGCCTAGAATTATTTATACTTGACTCACGTTCGTGTGGTCGTGAATTCAAATCCTCGGCCCCTACCACTGAGTTTCTAGTTAAGTACGGATTTTTTTTAAATTGCCACTAGCTCGGCGGTGTGAAAAATATGTAGATGTATTTTAATGTTATTAAGCTTATTTTAGATAACAAATACAAGGTGACGTGAACTGTATATCATTATCATTAGGTACGCACGAATATTACGATGATCCTGCGCCGATGTTTTTAAACGTTTTTCAACAACAGACCTGTCGAATTATTAAACAGCTATAAACGTGTCTTTGTGAGTCTCGAGACACGTCTTCATCTTGTAATAATAATAATTATGTTTAATTTCACACCGTCATATACATGCCCATAATTTGTTAGGAACGTGCTCAAAACAATAATTGTAAATGGATAAATCTTTTTTGTTTATTTACTAGCTGTGCCCGGCAGCGTCGCACGCCCGCCAATTTTATAACAAATTAAATTAATTAACACAAAACAATATTAAACGTATAAACCTTCCTCTTGAATCACTCTATCTATTGATGAACACCGCATTCAAATCCGTTGCGTAGTTTAAAAGATCTAAGCGTACATACAGAGGGACAGACGGCGGGAAGCGACTACTAATATATTATTTGTAATACCTATAATTACAAATAATAGGTATAAAGCTAACATAATTGTATGTAATAAACCATACAGATTTGTCTAAGATACAAGTACTGCTGACTCAGTATCAGTCGAGACATTAAAAACCTACTTAGTCTTTTTTTTATGGACGAAGGTGGCAAACGTGCATACAGTCCACTTCATGGTAAGTGGATACTGTCGCCCATAGACATCCGCGATACACGCCAACATTAGTCCAAATGACAAACGTTGGCACGCCCCCGGAGGCGCTGCCTACCTTTGGAGATATAGGAATGGAGAAAGTGCTGGGAAAATGGGGAGGAATAGGAAGGGAATGGGCTCTGGCACATCTCACTCACTACCGAAACACGTACGTACATTAGGGAAATAAGATAAAGAGGAAAATGCAGTACATTTACAAGTAGTCTTCTGTGAGAGAGGGGTAACGAGGCCAGTCGAGTGCGTCCAGCAGCTGTTGGATTGCAGCGTGCACTCTCCCCCTTAATCTTGTAATAATAATGTTTAATTTCATACCATCATCTCCGTTTTTTACAAGTCCATTCCTGTAAATCTCCAAACGTAGGCAGCGCATCCGTAGCGTGCTAACATTTGTCATTCTGAACTGATGTTGCCATGTATCGCGGATGTACGCATGCGCCACATTATCCACTTACAATCGAGTGGATTTTTTACTCTTCTGTCGCATTTTTTCGGTTCCAAACAAAAAGTCAGTCGGCTACTGGCCTTGCAAAATTTTTATAATTTGTATTGCATAAATCCAATCAGCCGAGGGTATTCTTTAAAACAATGGTTCAAAATTATGCGTCATTTTGAAGTTAAGTAATTATAATGGAGATGGTTTCTTCACTGCAGTAATGATATTTGAGTAAGATTTATTACATGTTTATTACAAGTCACGGGTAAAAGTTGGATAACTCTATTTAATAGCTATTTGAACGGACAATAACGTTAAACGGATCTCCGCGCAGTCGGTAAACCATGTCATCTGATTTGATAATTTGCAAATACCCCGCCGCAAATTATAATCGCATTTTCAAACAGGAATTAGTGTGGAAATGCTTCAAATGAAATCAAAACTGAATGTATAATCGCCATGTGTAAAGTTTGCACGTTCTCGCTATATCTATACTAATATAATAAAGAGGTAAAATTGTGTGTTTGTATGTTGGGGGTAATCTCTGGAACTATTGAACCGATTTCAAAAATTCTTTCACAAATAGGAAGCTACATTATCCGTGTCTAATATAGGCTATAAATTAATAATAAATGAAATTTTGAAAAACATATTTAAAAAAATAAAAACATAAACCGAAGCGAAGCGAGGGCGGGTCGCTTCATGTGTTATATTTAGTAAGCCATTCTTTGTATACATATTTTGTCGGCCATTATTAGTATAAACACAATAAATATTTACTGTCCAAAATTAACATTTGAGATTTACGCATTTTCGACACGTATCTGTTTGAACTGGTCTCAACGCGATTTTTTACCTTATTTAAATGCGGGTAGTTGATGAAACTGCTCTCAGTTTTCGACGTGGCCTCTTCAGTCAGCTCGTGACCATGGTTGGTGCAACCCAACTCAAACGTCGAGTAAAATAAAATAAGCGGACTTAATGCTTTAAGGCATTCTGTACCGGTCGACCTCTGTACCTCTGTACAATATAGTACATAAAGAGTTAATAAATAAATGTACCCAAAACTATACAAAACTGGCTGTCGTAGTAAATTAAGCTACCCATGGGTTGACCTGTTGCTGTACAAACGTTTACACGGCAAAATAGGTAAGTATGCAGGCAACTAGCCTTGCTCACTACAACATACTACGTTAACTGAATGTATAAGAAAATTTTGCTGACTGCTCTCATAGTTTCTGTGGCTTAGTTGGTTGAGCGTCTAGTTTATGTACCCAAAACTATTGCATGCAAACTTATCTATTTTGCCGTGTGTACAAACGAAAAATGTATAAACTTACGTGTTCTATGAATTCTGGGTTGGCGGTGTAACCGTAGCCAATGAAAATCATGGAGTGAAGTCCCAAGATCATCACCATAGTGTAAACTCTGAAAGTGAAAGGCTTAGATAGTCATAATTTTGTTTTATTACACAGCCTTATGTAGTACACCAAGTATTTTTAAATTTAATAATCAATTTATTTGTAATATTATATTTTTTTTAATAAATGGTTCAAAGGATGCTGGTGAATAGAGAAAGATCCAGGTGGACCGACGACTTAAAGAAATTCGCCTGGTGGTTGGATGAGACGAGTCCAGGGTCGCGTGTGGTGGCGAGCCTTGGGAGAGGCCTATATCCAGCAGTGGAGAGACATAGGCTGATGGTATGGTGGAGAATTGATTGTGAACAATTTCATTTGATATTTGTTCAAGTTTTGTGGCTTCTACTTTTTTTAAGAGTTTTATGGTAGGTTTGGATGCTATTACCCTTCTTTTTATTGGGAATGTGGAACATAGATTTTGTACGACATGGAGCTCTTCAAGAAAGCTGTGTATATGATTCTGTAAGGTCTGTAAGCTATTTTTTATTTTTAGTGGGAAATTTCGAACCTGTTACCTACAAGCTATAAGTAAGCTATAGTTGTTCTATATTTTTATCTATTTAGTAAGTGGCTTATCACACCCTATGTCTCTCGAAATATTCTGTTGTACGCGACCAAAGCTCTACTTTGACCACTCACCTGAAAGCTTGGAAACATTTAAAAAGTCCTCCATCAGCGCTGCCTCCGTGTTTTAGTGCTCTCCAGTTCTCCTGAATGCTGAACGCTAGCATGACTCTGTTCGCTGTAAAAGAAATAAATATTTTTTTGCAGAAAATAACTGTTTTTGTACAGAAAATAATAGAGAAAGAGTTAGACAAAATAGGGAGGGATAGGATAGGATGAGAATGGCCTCTGGTATATCTCACCACTACCGAAGCACGTACGTACATTGGGGAAATATGATAAAGTAGGAAATGCAGTACATAGTCTTGTGTGAGAGAGCAGTAACGTGGAACGTCGAGTGGGCTCAGCGACTGTTGCAATGCAGCGTGCCCTCTCGCCCAATATAACGCTAATATACAAAGAATAAAGCTACTCTAGGATTCCCTGAGTCGAAGGTCCAGATACAAGCAATATGCAGCAGAAGCCAATAAAATTTAAAATTAACTATAACTGCTTGTATTTAAACTATTAGCAAAAAAATACTATATGAACAGCAAACAAAACAAAATATCCTTGAATAATTGAAATAAATAATTTTGAATTACATTAAACGGCCGAATGGACACGACGGTCGTTAGCCGTTACGACAGAGACGACGCTCTACAAAACCGAAGCTAGCCGATCATAGTCGATGTGTATTACTTTCGGCCGTTTACTGTACTAAGAATGTAATCATCAAGTCAACGGAGTGTCGTTTCCTATTCCTTTATTCTCACTAGAGAACCTAAACTTAACCTACCTTTATATTGGCTGCCTATTCAGTATTTTCTGCTGCTCATTTCATTATTTGTCCTAAATAACCCAGTACAACAGCTCATTAAGCAAATACTCGATTTGAATAATTGGTTGTTAAAACAATTGGGTAAAAGCGACTATTAAAGATAAAAAAAGATGTCCAAACGTACCGTCTTGTCTCTTTACAGGCCACAAAAAGAAATAAGCAGTGCATCCCATATTCAGTAGCACGACAGCCAGCAATATTGCTCCTATAATGAAATCCAGGGTATCTACTGGAGTACTGTCATCATTGGTTTTGCAGTAGCGTACTGATAAAGATTCCACCTGAAAAAAGTATAAGTTCTAAGAACGGAAAAGAAGTATTCTTTGGAACTATAAAAGTTTATCGGAGGTTGATATAATCAAGGCAACACTGGCTTGACATTTGTGTATTGGAGTCTGTGGACAATAAACTGGCAATTTAAAACAGTATAGGTTTCCACTGCCAAGTATAGGTATTCGGTTGTTCAAGTCATCGGTCTACCTGGTAGGAAGGCGTCCCTATTACACTTCCCAATACATGATCTCCAATCAAGGATTCTTCAACCCATCAGTCGATAGTCTGGCGGCAATTATATCCTGCCCATAACCACTTCAGCATGCTGGTATCATGAGGTATATTGGAGACTTCCTTTCTGTCGCGAATTTCTTCGTTTCGGATCTTATCCCGTTATGAGAAGAAATGATCGTGATGATTGACCTTACCTGTAATCCATACCCTTGATGTATAGTGGCATTGAAGCATTCCTTCAACGCATCTGCAGTGGATTCAGTAGCATTGCCATGAGTCAAGTTTAACCCACAATGCTGAGTGCCGCAGACACCTCGGTGGAGTTTCGAATGCTTGTAGTTCTTATACGTTAGCGAGGAGAAATTCTGTAAATAAGGCTCGTTATTTAGACACATGAAACAAATATTTAGGTATAGGAATCTATTGTACATCTACAGGAGTTTATTATAAGGGTAGTAAATGTAAGGATTGTACAACACCTGGCTTACGAGCGGGGATGATGTTGTATCCCACAGACAAATGAACGCCTCTAACTGACATAGTTACCCTACTCTCTCACACAGAATACTGCCATTAAACGTCGTGTGTAAGATATTTCTTTCAGAAGAACGCATTTCTACAGCTCGTTTCTACCCTTTTCATCGCTCCTAGTCCCATTCATTCATTCCATACCGTCCCGTCTCGTTTCCTTCACCCAGTCGTCACGGGACGCGTCAAATACCATATCGACAACGAGCAATGATATTATTCCTCATTACTCCTAATAACTTTTCCGAGTATTACTTGTTTCCCAGATCCCCAAAAGGTAGGAAAGGTATCTGCGGATATGTCAACGTGTGAATAATGTACCTAAACGTTACAACAGATATCGGCAGAAATCATGAGAAGCGGTATCAGCTTAACATTGGGTGTACTGCCTATATGTATACATTGACGACTTATTCCTTGATAAGGAATGAATGAAGCTGGCACTAAGTATTTTTCTTCTCCTACCTTAATCACTAAAAGTCCGCTGTATCCTTCTTCATATATTAAGAATCATTCAGAGATAATTTTACTTACTTTTATATACTGATACAGTGGCGTATCATCTTCCAATAGCTCCATGTCTACTATGCAGTAGACGGCGTCAGGATTCCTCAAGCATAAGTCGAAGTCGTCCAGCTCTGACAGAGCCGGCATCGAGTAGTAGTCGAATATTGATGTTGGCGCATCATCTGGGAGCAAAGGAAAATATTTTATAAGTTGACGTTCAGACAACTTTTTAATACCCAGCGAATAGTTCAGTGTCCACAGAAAAGATTACGGTGACAATAGAAAAGAAAAATAAAGCTAGATGATTACTGTATGTATGTTGGAAAAAAGATAGTCGCAGTTAATCAGTGTTTCTAAGAACTTGATCACGGCTACGTTTTCGCGTTTTTATTTCGCAAAAACCTCACTCGACATACGTTCAGACGCGTTTTGCAAGATTGCGAAAGTGTTAATCACTTTCGTTATTCTTCGCAATGCGTCGGTACGTAAGCGAGTTGACTGGACTGCTCTAAACTTCTGTAACTACTTATACAATATTCTACTTTTTGTGTCACTTAAATTGTCTTTTGGTGTGCAATAAACAGTTTATCTATCCATATAGAGACATAAGTATTGAAATACTACTACTAATATTTGTTTGGTATTGGTTGGCTTTAGAATACTACCACCTCATCTCTTCCAGTGGGTTTCATAAAAGGCGACTTAGGGATGACAAAGCCGCTACCACACATACATCTCTCATATACGAGAATTGTCTCGTGCATGAAAAAGCCCGTGTCCAGCAATGTGATCTTTTAGCGTATTTAACACACCGTTGGGCTCACGCCATTGAGAGTAGAGGCGAGGCTCTAGCTGTGGGCCTAGACATTGCGAAAGCTTTTGACCTGGTATGGCACAAATCTCTGCTTTCCAAGTTACCATCTTTCGGGACACCCGAGTTTTTACGCGAATGGGTTGCCAGTTTCCTGACTGGACGGAGCATCAGAGTCGTTATCGATGGTAGCTGCTCCGACACCATGCCTATTAACGCTGGCGTCCCGCAAGGCACCTTGCAGTCCCCAACTTTATTCCTTCTGCATATCAACGACCTGTTTTAAATTGGTGACATACGTTGCTATGCAGATGACAGCACTGGAGACGCCTTGTACAGGAGCCGGGCTAACATCCCTCGGGTCGAAGTGGAAAAGAGTCGCTTCAGGCTTGTGTCTAAAATCGAAGACGCTTTAAATCTAGTCTCGATTTGGGGTTCTCTGAACCTAGTGGATTTCAACCCCAGTAAGACGCAAATCTGTGCATTCACCGCTAAAAATCACTCGCTTTCAGAGCATACCCCTTAAGATCTCGGAGAGTATCGGGATCCTTGGTGTCGACATCTCCAGCAAAGTAGAACTTGGGGGTCATCTGGGAAATAAGGCCAAAATGGCCTCTAAAAAACTCGGTGCGCTGAACAGATGTATAATATCGTAATGTTTATAAGTAAGTATGTATATTGTATATATGTACATAGTTGCTGCAAATATTTGTGTATAATATTTACTAATTATCGTTTAGTAAAGGTAGAGGTAGAGAACCTTTCCTGGCATTAATCTCGCCTTTTATACAATTAAGTGCAATAAAGTTATTTAAATAAAAATAATAATAATTGCTAGGAGATCTTTCGTAAACTTGATGAAATCCGCACACATGCAATATGAATAATGAAACGTAGTTCACCACTAATAAGAATTAAAATAGAATGATTTCAGATTAATTTGTTAGATAGACGTTATGCTTTGTGTAATTTGTACACTGGACAGCACATCAATGGGAAGGTTTTTTGATTTATCATCGTCTTAATGTCAATTCAATAAGATTTTTTCAAAGTCCACTCAACATTTTACACGACTTTTTGGCTGGAACTCGAGAAGTTGAGTTTAATAGTGGTAGTTTATTAAACTGCAATCTTCGTGCGTGGTGTTTGTGATAATCATATAAAAGCATATTACTGCGTTATTCGTGTGCTTCCAAGGAGTCCTCTTCTGTCCTCAGTAAACCTACTATCGCTTTACTGAGCGACTTCTGACTTACTTCGACGGGACTGGACATTGACAGGATAATGTTTTAGACTTCAAAATTGTTTATTACGAAGAAAACTTGACACTGGCAGAATGTGCTAATTGCACCATTGCCATATATGAAAATAAAAGAAAAGACAAAACTGTAACTGACGAAAGTTTAAGTGGAATGTCCGAATTTGTGTGTGTGCCATTTCACAATGAGTCCGTGTGTTAGATTATGAAACAATACCCCTATTAAATTACTAGAGAACGCCTGTGCCCTGTAGTTGTAGGCTGGTAGGTTGATATCATATATATATTTTATATATAAAGAGAAAGGCCCAGATGAGCGTATGCCTACATGTTACTGAATAGGGATTATATTGCCTATGGACATTTCCGATACATACCAACAACAGTCCAAAATGAGAAACATTGGCAAACCCCCAGGATGCGCTGCTTATCTTACGAGCTTTGCAGAAAGAGTTGGAAAAATGGGCAGGGATGGAATAGCATGGGAATGGGCTCTGGCGTATTATCTCACTCACTGCCGAAAGTACGTACATTGAAAAAATGGATAAAGTGAGAAATGCGGTTACGGTAGTCTATGAGAGAGGGGTAACGTGGCCACTCGAGTGAGCTCAGTGGCCACTGTGGAATTACAGTGTGCACGTTCCCCTCACGAATATTCACTTGGGAATCTATAAATAAACAAGACAAGACGCCATTTGAAATAACTAAATCATAATTATTCTAAGTTTAAAGATAAAAGTTATTTTTAGGAAATATTGTTTGCGTAAACGTTAAAAGTCAAGTTCGTATCCAAAATGTCATTCAGTAATCTATGTAAAATGTTAATTTTAATTCACAAACATTTAAAAAAAAAATTGTTATTTCAATAATAAATAGATCTTAAGTGCGTAGGTATGTATTCAATAATAAGTATTATGTAATATAAATAACTAGCGACCCGCCCTAGCTTCGCTTCGGTTTATAAGAGATTTTTCTTTATCAATTTTGTTTTTTTTAATTTTAAAATAAAATATAGCCTATATTAGACACGGATAATGTAGCTTCCTATTTGTGAAAGAATTTTTGAAATCGGTTCAGTAGTTCCAGAGATTACCCACAAACAAACACAACATTTTACCTCTTTATTATAATAGGTCGGGGAGAAAGTCTTTTCGTATTTTGTATGTAAGAAGTTGTGATCCAATACCTATGATTGAACTGTTTGTACCTGGCTGGTTATGACACCTACCATTAAAAAGGTAACATTTTAAAAAAAGAAATAAAAATATAAAAAACTGTTTTGACCTCAGTCTGCAAATGAGGTGGAAGGACGATATTAACAGAGTGGCGGGCAGTAAATAAATATTGCTGGCGCATTCGACTGACCACGTTACTCCTCTCTCTTGACTATCTTGACTATCTTGAAATGTACTGTTTCCCATTTTATCCTTTTCCCCCAATGTATGTACATGTGTCGGTAGAGAGTGAGATATTGCAGAGCCCATTCCCATCCCATCCTATCCTGTAGTTCCCCGTTTTGTCAACCCTTTCTTCAAATCCAGTCCTATATCTCCAAAAGTAGGCAACGCATCCTGATGCGTGCCATCGTTTTCATTATGGACTGATATTGTCATATATCTTCGATGTCAGGCGGACGGTATACTCGTTTTTGCAATAATTTAAAACCAGTATAAATTACATCAACTTACATCATGAGAAACGTAATAGAAAACCAAGTTGCTGATAAAAGTGAAAAAAAAGCAGTATGAGCTGACTGAACCACTTGTAATTAGAAAAGGAGAGATAATATCCCCGTAGCATGTTTTAAAAATATAGTCCTTGGATTTTTTTTATTTTTAAAAGTTTATTTTTTCCATATAGCTTGATAGATTAATTTTACGATAACATTCATATATGATTATATTTATATGGTTATATTTATATGAACAAATTTTGTTTTCGTGGTTCCCATAACCAGTTATTTGACGTAAATCGAAGACAGTTTGTGGTTATACTACTCTGTCAAGAAAGTACCGGGAAAAGATCAATAATACACAAAATGTTAGTTATTCATCCAAATTTATTTTATCACCTTCAAAGTATGCTCCTCCAGAAACGATACACTTGCGCCAACGAATAATCCAATCATCAAAACATTTTTTAAACGCTTTTTCCGGAATTGAGTTCAGTTCTCGCCGCGAATTCTCCTTTATGTCTTCTACCGAATGAAAACGGGTGCCACGAAGTGGTAATTTGAGTTTAGGAAAAAGAAAGAAGTCCGCTGGAGCCATATCTGGTGAATAAAGTGGTTGCTCGATGGTATTTGTTGAGTTTTTGGTCAAAAATTCGTTCACAATGATGGCCTTATGCGAAGGCGCATTATCGTGGTTCAAAATCCAAGAATTTTCTTTCCACAAATCTGGGCTTTTTCGTCGAATTTGCTCTCTTAAACGCCGCATAACGCTCAAATAATATTCTTTATATACCGTTTGACCTTCCGGCAAGAATTCCGAGTGCACACCACCGCGATAGTCAAAGAAAACATGACTTTGACTTTTGATCGACTTTGGCGCGGTTTTCTCGGTTTCGGTTCAGTTGGAAGGCGCCACTCCGAAGCTTGTTGACTAGTTTGCATGTCAAACTCGTAAACCCACGTCTCGTCACCAGTAACAATGCGTTTCATGAATGTTGGATCGGAATTGACTCGTTCTAGCATGTCCTCAGCGACTCTTATGCGATTGAGTTTTTGGAGAAAATTCAGGTCTTTTGGGACTAGCCGAGCGGCAACATGTTTCATACCTAAGTGATTATTTAAAATGGTACGGATCGACTCGTGAGACACAGAAAGTTCGGCGGCTATCTCTCTCAAACTTGAATGAGGATTTTCAGTCACTATTTCCTTCACTTTTGCGATGTTAACTTTAGTTGCAGACGTTGATGGCCTACCAGAGCGAAGCAAATCTTCCATCACATCTCGACCGCTTTTGAACGCTTTGTACCACTCATAAGCACGTGTTTTTGATAAGATCGATTCACCGTAAGTCTTCTGTAACATGTTCAGTGACTCCGAACACGAAATTCCATTGGCGATGCAAAATTTAAGTCAAACTCTTTGTTCGATGTTTTTGTCCATTATGAAATTCGCAATACACACTAGATATGATATAACTAAAAACAGTTGTGCCAATCTAACAACAACAAAAAAAACAAAAAGTTGAATTTGGAACCATAAACAAATCATCCATTCCCGATACTTTTTTGACTGAATGTATATTCTATAACCGTATATCCTGAATCGTAACCTTCAAATGTAGAATCAATTCAACCTTATTCAATGACATAGGTATTTTAAGTTGTAAGAAGCCTCATCGATTTAAGGTGTATAGTTAGTATATCTAGATTTGTACAGGGAGAATGCACGTTGCATTCTCACAGGCGCTGGGCGCACTCAACTGTCCACGTTACCCCTCTCTCACAGAAGAGTACTTTAAAATGTACTGCATTACCTACTTAATCATATTTCCCCAATGTACGTACGTGTTTCAGTAGTGAGTGAGATATAGAGCCCATTCCCATCATACTATTCTATCCTATCCCTCCTCATTTTGCCCGACCCTCTCCCAATCCATTCCTTATTCTGCTAAGGTGGGCAGTACATCCCAGATCGTACCAACGTTTGTCATACTGGACTGACGTTGGCATATATCGCGGATGTCTATGGACGACAGTATCCACTTACCATCAGGTGGTCTGTATGCTCGTCTGCCGCCTTTTTCTATAAAAAAACGTCGAAATGATTTTATGTATTGAATCTTGTAAAATTCAAGGTACCTCGGACAATTATTCCAAGGTATCAATTATATCGAACTTGAAACAAGACTTTCGAATTTTGTAAAAGTTTATAACAATTATAACATGAGTGAGTGAGAACGTTATTGTACAAAATATGTAGAGATATTGAGAAATTCGTATTGAAAGCGTTTTTAGTTATAGAAACACTCTTAATAGACACGATATTAATTATTTGACTATACTCGTAATATGTACTTAGTGTTGTCCCATACGAGAGCCCCTTTTAAGCCCACATACTTGACTTTTTTATGTAATAATAAGTTATTATTTCTTTTCAATCAATTTATTATGACATAGTTATGTTCTACGATATATATACGGAAAAATACTATAATTCATTCGTGCTACAGTGACGAAAATATCAATATCAATAAACCTTTTTGAACGCATGACTTTAGCGTGCTATATTTCTGGCAACACTGATCACTGGCGGGAAAGTGTTATACCCTTTGACAGCAGACTCTTTTGTAATGGCGGCAAATTGAAATTATAAGTTAAAGGTTTTATCTTTTCATAATTTATAACAATTTTAAAATGGAATTTAATAAGGAGAAACTTAAATATGTTTCAAATTTTATTTTCGACCCCCTTGAGGGGCCCGTGTCAAGAGGACCGATTGTAATAAACCGTACTTTCGACCTCGATACGTTATACCTTTTGTTTTTGCAAGGAAAAACATTTTTCAAAGTATCAAGATTTCTTCATAAGCCATTAGGAAGATTAAATGATGTACATCCTAATGATGATCATCAATCGCGAGTCGATTACAGTAAATTAAATTCAACATCAACATAACCTTTTGTAGGTAAATTATTCTTATGACGTTTAACCCTTCAATACTGTCTTGTATTAGTGGCCAATTGTTTAGTTGATTTGTGGCAGAATTATTAGGTAACGAGGAAAAGAACTTTTCGCATTTTATATTCTAAAAATCGGGTCCGAACGCGTAGAATTTGTTTTCCTTTTATTTCTACCCGACATTTCGGAACGGGTTACACTAGCCGAATAATAATTATCGCATGCATGACGTTAGAATTAGTATAGCTGACGGGACTTCACGTGAATGTGAAAGAGAGAGCGCTCTACAAAATATATCCGCTTGTCTCTTTCATATTTCCAACGTGCTATTGTATGCGACAAACTGTACTTCACCCCCGGGCAACTCCTAATGCTTTACAAAGCTCAAGTGAGGCCCCACATGGAGTATTGCTCTCATCTCTGGGCCGGCGCACCGAAATACCAACTGGAGCCATTTGACTCCATCCAACGACGTGCTGTTCGTATTGTCGACGATCCCACTCTCACGGGCGGTTTAGAACCCCTCAGCATTCGGAGAGACGTTGCGTCTCTCTGTGTGTTCTACCGCCTGTACAATGGGGAATGCTCTGAAGAACTGTTTAATATAATTCCCACCTCGGGTTTCTACAACCGCACCTCCCGTCACAGAAGTGCGGTCCATCCGCATTTCCTCGATACGGAGGTGTCGCGCACTGTTCGCTCCAAAAATTATTTTATACCGCGAACCCGTAGGCTGTGGAACGAACTGCCTCAAGAGGTCTTTCCATTAAGCTACGATATGGGGTTCTTCAAGAGAGCTGTGAATAGGATTTTGCAAGGTCGGCGGCGCGCCCCCATACCCCCTGGTGTTGCAGGTGTCCATGGGCGGCGGTAACACTTACCATCACGTGGGACCGCTTGCTCGTCCGCCCACTAGTCTATAAAAAAAAAAACATAGTAATTGTTTAAAATATATACAATCCCTCTCAACGTGCCTGTCTGTTCTACCCAAAGGTTGGCTGGTAGAGAATGCCTCCAGGCATTAAGCTCGCCCTTATGATTAAGTGCAATAAAGTTTTTTAAATAATTAGACAATAGAATATATACGATACGTATATTACGTCTATTTCGTTCGCATACGTTTATGTATGTGTTCGTGAAAGGGCCTTCGATAACTCACACGAGCGGTAGTCCTAATCTGATCCTGGTTTTTCTATTGGATACCTTTTCAGGCATTGGCATGTTCAAAATAAGAAGTGATACCACTTACTTTGACACGACCTTGAGTCCAAGCCGCAGAGCATCCACTCCCGAGAGTCCAAAACAGTCCAATTGTTTGTGGGTAGTTTATTACACACACATATACCGATTAAATTTTCCGAAATATTTTTTTCTTTTAATGTACAGCAATGGCGCAATTATCACATTCTGCCAATGTCAAGTTTTCTTGATAATAAATAATTTCAGTATAAAACATATCCTGTCAATGTGGTCAATGTGCAGTCCCGTCGAAGTGAGCCAGGAGTCGCTCAGTAAACGGATTACTGAGGACAGAAGAGGACCCCATGGACGAAGCGCACGAAAAGCGCAGTCGTTTGCTTTCATTTGATTGATTGATTGATTATATTAAGCACATAAAGCACTTTGGAGTTTAATAAGCGATCCACTATCAAGCCATATAATGCATAATAGGTACACAATTTTTATAACAATTAAATAAAAACCCAACTTCAATTTTCGAGTTCCAGCTAAAAAGTCCCACCCTTGCATCGTAACTACTCGACCACCGCGGCCCCTCCGCGGCGCATCTTCTTATCTTCTTATTTCCAGCAAAAAAAAATACACGTGCCTGAACAGTATGTATGTATACTCGTATTTACATGTATGTAGGTGTATATTTATAATAGTTATATTACAATGTGGTATGTATTTATTAATAAAATACATATTTATAATTACGTCACCTAACAGGAATATGTACGAGTACCTTACCTGCGTTATTAATAGGGTTGTTAGGGATATGATATTTCGGTTCTGGATACGGATATATTGTATATGGTACTCTTTTACCGGTTTCGGTTACAGATACGGATATGAAACTAATTCGGATAATGGTTTCGATTACGGACATCTTTTTTTAAGAACATTTTAAGAAATGTGTTGTTAACTGAAATTAAAGATAAATATAACTAAATAGGGATCAGTTGCAACTTTACAAAGAATACAAAGAACGAAGGCAAAAACCTGTCAAATCAAATGCAAGCAAAAGAACCTGTCAAAACTCGCCCATAACGGCAATGTAGCAATTTGTAATAACTGTATTTGTTAAATGTAGCAATTTGTATTTGTAATAACAGCCGAATGTTTCATTTCGGATTCGATTTCAAATATTTTTACTTTTTGATATCCAATCGGTTACGGTTACGGTTACAGAGCACCATAACATCCTCAGTTATTACCTCGGTCACAAATCTCCTCCTCAAGATTGTCTGGAAGAAATTGTTGTAAAGCAATAAGTTGTATTCTCTTCTTAATTTTTGTCATGATATAACTATTATACAATAAAGAGTTACATTTATCTGTCTGTCTAAAAATAGTGTTATATATAAACGTATGTTTCGTATATATTTTATCGTTTTGTGTATTTCCTTATATTTCTTTTTACAATGACGCAAGACGCATATTATGCATTTAGTATTTGAGATTAAAAACAATATGATCTTTTAATAAACCTTAATATAAAAATACGACCTTTTGATAGGATACCTCTCACACCGTATAGGTCAATGGTCGACTCAAGGATTAGGAAATAATTTAAGCAGTTTGTTGTGCCCTTATGCCTTCACCGAAACTTTCGGTTCCGGACAAAATATAAATAAATTAATAATTAACTCAATTCAATTTAAAATGTACAATTTTTTAATAATTAATCTAATTTAAGTTTAAATTAAATTGAATTTTGAATAAATATCAATTGATATTTTTTTTACATTTTTTTAAAATTCGGAATGGGATAGGATATGTTGTGATATGATGGTATAGGATGTGATTGAGTGAAATAGGATGTAATGGGAAGTGAATATATAAATGTTACTATTAATTTCGAAAATGTATTTTTGATAGATTTTCAAAAGAAAAATACGTAACATTGTATATGTATATTAATACTAACCAACCAAATATTAATATGTATTATAAGCAAACGACTATCTTTAGATTGCTAAAATGATTTTAGTTAGTCTAGAAACAAGTCAGTCAGGTCTTATGCCAAGCATTTCCTAATAATAATAACTGGACCATAACGGGTCACACTGTTATTTTTTTTATTAACCTTTTTTTTAGAGAAAGTAGGCGGTAAACAGTCCATCTGATTTATTTTTTTTACTTTTGTCTTTATTTTTATATACCTATGTGTACCTACGTGTCAAGCCCATCATACCCTTATACACAAATAAGTACATACAAGTGTCTCCTTTTATGTAAGTATCTTATTTTTATCGTATCAGAAAATATAATTAGGTATCATATGCCTCTTTTATCTTTGGTGAAAAATACCCCAGTTGTATTTTAATAATAATGTGGTGTTTAATCGAAAAAGCTTTTGTTAAAGCTTTTTTATTTATTTTCTTAAAGCCCGGCAGCGCACTGGCATACCCCGAACACATTATTATTTTATTGTAAATAAAAATACAACTGGGATACTTTTCACCCCATCAGGTCTAACGTGGGGTAGAAACCTTCTATAAACAAAAACAATAACAAATTACTTACCATCAACAACACTGACATTCTGCGCGAACACAACAGTCACAGCACACACAAACACAAACCACAGCATTTTCAATCCTCCGTGCAGTGGTAAGCCCCTCCAACGAGCTGCTATAGCGGACTATTCTTTACTACACGTCTATCCGGTGAACAGTTGGCCGCGCCTACAGCCTTGCGTAAGGCTTGTAACGTACCTTTGGTGGGGTACCATCAAGTTTATGGTAAACTGACAAAATTCAACACAATCAGTTGTCACTATGCGTGTATTTAAAAGGGTATTTTTTTTATTTGGGCAGCTTATGGCTATAGTACATCATATTAACAAATGCAACAAATTTAAATACATACAAAGACTTAAAAGCTATTCTCAAGCTACCACAAGTAGAAATTAAATTACGATATACACTCCTAGAGTGGTTATACTTACCTATAGTTAGTATAAAACTATAGTCAGCATTAACACACGGAATTTGGAATATAGTTTCGGGTCGTGACAAGTGCGCTGATGATTAAGAGCTCTACGAGTCAATAAAGTCACGTATCACATCGACTTCTTCTTATAGTTCGCTGCCACTACTTGTACCTGTATCAGCCTGTAACGTCCCCACTGCAGGGCACAGGTCTACCCTAGTAAGTCGCTGGGGATATTCGAGCCGTAATCAACCGCGCGGACCCAGTGTGGATTGGTGGATCACACACTCCAGTTTTTTTTTTATATTTCTGTTTTCCCTCACCAGATTCGTATGGATGAGTTCTTATTTAAGTTGTGCGCACTTTTCAGTTTCTGTGTGCAACTAATGGCTAGTTGTGTACACTTTCATGCACAGATTAAATAAACATTGAGACATTTTACACACTTTACACAAGTAACATCGAGGTCTTGAACTCTACCGCTAGGCAATTACGTTGTCAGACGTTTGTTGTTAAATATGATCACTTGTTAAACATTTTGTAGTTAAATATGAATCTAAGTAGTTAAATATTTAATGTAGTTAAATCTAAGAAAAGGAACCTTATTGTCGGTTCCAGTTTTCTTGATAGTGAAATCTAAAAAAAATAACCAATATATTATATTTATTATTGCTTTAACTTAAAAATAAGATGTTTGTTATAGCATGTTTCTAATAAAACAGAACTTTTACACAACGAAGTTTTAACAAGTCTATACAGACTATCCCTGTGTACAGATAACGTCACCAGTAGCTTGCTCATTAGCTACATGCAGGTTTTTCATAAAAATAAAAATACATAAAAATATTGACATCATATATTTTTCGAAAAAATTGGAAGTTTGTTCATTCGCGCCATCGAAGGCCAAGCGGCGGGCCACTTTCCTAACCACAACTAAATTATGACGTTACTACTGTGATTTGTGATGCGAAACGTGCTTACGTTAGCCGGTTGCCTCACAGTTACAAGAAATTAGCAAGTAAGGCCGAAACACACGAGGTTAGTAGCGCTTGGGCGAGTATTCAAGAAAGTAGATAAATACCATTGTATACCAAAAACATATAGGGAAATACAAAGTAATTAGAAGTTGGCTTCCAGTAATTAGAATAATTAATTAGTAATTAGAATTTCTTGCAGGCAACCTTTGGGTGGTAAGGAGAAGTCTATACACGAAATAGAGGTAGATGGCGTAATAAAGAAATAATGTCTTTAATCTTTACACATATATATACATTGCTACATACATACGTCGCCCTCGGCACGTCTTAGACGACCCCGACGACCCAATTACTGCTGCCAATGCGGTTCTTACACTGCACTCACAGATTACACATATACACCGTCCCCGCCGGCGGAGACGAGGACGTCACCCTCGCTACACCGTGAACACACACCGGCCTTCAGCCAACACTTTTACCAGGTATCATTTTACGTGCCTGGGCGCTTCTCACCGACTCGCATCGAGCGACGCGACGCGACTCGAGAAAAAAACAGCATTAAAAAAACATATTGTGTTTTACACACTGTTATAGTCCTCGCAACGAGAAATGAGCTTTGCATCTCTTCGAATGGGTGTCGAAAGTAGAGACAGTAAAAATAATACAGTCAAAAATATTAGTAGAAAAATTATTTGAATAAAATTATACTTATATTTACAATGTTAAAGTATTTCTTTGACCTCTGACATTGGGTCGTTATCTTCATTGTCAATCTTAATTGATGTATCGCCTACCTTATGAATTAATCGCTTTATTATGGCATCAATAGCAGCATCTCGACCATCGAATTTCATTTCTTCCTTTACTACAAGCTCACATATATTTTCCCAGTCGTCACGACTGGAAAAATGTAAACTGTACAATCACTATAAACAGTGATCACATCAATTTTGAAAATAACGAATATAAAAAAACTTGAAAATATTAACAAAACAAGACAATTCAAATTAGGAAAATACATGTCTGACTGCTATCGGAAACCGAAGGTGAAATGCGGCAAGTGCAGTGTAGGATGGAGATGCGCCGATCTGATTGTCGAAATCCTGTACAAACCGGTTTAAACAGCACATGCGGACTCGCCGCGCTCCAGGCCGTATCGGTATACTATTTTGCACTCACACAAACGCAAAGCTCATGTCTCGTTGAGTGAGGATTAAATTAATCATTAATCAATTATTTTTAATGCAATAAAATGTCATGAAATTTATTTTAATTTTAGTTAGACAATAGTTTCAGTGCACTGATTGACATAACAAAACATTTTACACTATTTTTGGAGGACCACATATAAAAAAAGTTACAGCGACTTGACTCGTTTGCAGTAGGCCTTACTATACATGGTTTATGACATTTATGTGTGATATTTAATGTTCTTGACCAATATTATATGTATGTCTCACATTTCAATTGTTAAGTGGCAAAGATGTACACACCCAGAGTGAAAGGTAAGAGTGGTGGCATGAGCGTCTTCTAGAAAACTGTGAACAGGATTCTGTAAGATCGGCAGCGCACCCGCATAACCCTGGTGTTGCAGGAGGCCATGGGCGGCGGTAGCCACTTACCATCTCGTGAGCCACGCCCGTCTGCCTCCTTTAATATTTAATTAAAGAGTGCAATATGATACACCTGGTAAGCGTGCAAATGGAACTTGAGGTAATACCACTTTGACATTTGAAATAATTTATATACAGGTGAAATTTTTACATTTTATTATGGACAGTGACAGACGAGCAGAACACCGACGCAGACTTTTACGTCACGGGAAGAGATGGTGTAATTCTATACTAAAGGCCACACGGGCACGGTCTTATGTAAGAAAATTAAAAAAAAAACATCTACATTAAATTCCAAAAGTCTATATACATAAACTAAACTATATGTTATAATTTGGAAACTAACTTGGAAACAAACTAAACTTGGATAGGGCTCCTAGAGCTCTACAACTTTGCATTGCAATGCAACCAGCACGTTCAGTGACCACTGCTGGAGATGGGGGCCGCCTTATGCACAATTACTTGTTTGTGCATGAGGGTTATATGGCCTTATAACGCCACACTAACCAAACGGGGTGACGAATCCACTCTTTTAGAGTTAATGTAGTTTCATAGGGCTTGTGGTAACGAATAAGTACTCCTCTTTACTATCTAGAATGTAAATACGAATCTAGAACTATATTTTAATATCACAAGACCACTAAAAGAAGTCTTAAAACTTTTAATACGCTTCCCCAAGATAATGACAGTACCAAAAGGCTTAGTATCCGCATACTTTTGGTCTTAATAGCCGGACTCAAGCCGAGGGAGTGTTAAGGGGCTTATCCCGAACATACGATAAGGCGAAACGGTGAGGGGCGCGATAGGTACGTACCCGGAATTTAGTTTCGGAGAGGGTCCAAAAGCATTTATGGAAAAGTTTTTTGATTTTATGGGTTATTTCTTGATAATGACTTTGATAAAGATTGAAAAGTGCCAGGAATGGGAGCGTCTTCGAGCAATGTCGGGCACTTTTTAACGGGAACTCGAGAAGAGAAGTCGAGTTTTTGTTTGATTTAAAAATGTGTATTGTGGAACATGCGGTTTCATGGTGGTAGTTTATTAAACTACAAAATGTTTTATGTGCGTAAATATTTGTGATCATCACGTAAAAGAATAAAACCGTTTTTCGTGTTCTTCCAAGGAGACTAACTCTTCTATCCTCGGTAAACCTATTATCCCTTTACTGAGCGACTCCCAACTTATTTCAACGGTACTCAACATTGACTAAATGCATTTCGAATTGTTTTGGCTTCAAAATAGTTAATTACAATTTTACAAAACTGAAAATAAAAAAAATGTTCTGAGATAACAAACATGTACTGTTTTATACTAAACAGATGTTTTTCTTTTCTGTAATTGCTTATATGACTACTATGAAAAATGTTTTTCTCAAAAAATCCTTATTTACACTCCAAAAATTCCAAGAAATAATGAAATTTCAGTCCCTCTTCTAGTTTTCGTTTCGTTTTATTCTTTCACTGAAATACTCTCTAAGGACAACGTTTCAACTGGTGTAATGTCGAATGGTCTCAGGACGAACTAGACCCCCTGGACTGTGCTTCTAAATACATCCCTGGGGCAAGAATTAAAACTTTTTCTTACCACGATCGTGAGGAAATATTTTGAGGTAAGCAAGCAAGATTCTTAACTAGAGTGTTAAGACCCAAAGATTTTAGACTCTCTTAGACCGTACTGAATTAACCAGTCTGATAAAAGTCTAAAATTACTTCATAGAATTATCATAATTGTATTTATGTAAGTATCATCATTGCCTTTATGTAGTAAGTCTGATACAAAAGTATAAAATCGTTCAGCGAGTTATGAAGAACTGTGCTCGGAGTTTTTTGGCGGAATGAGATCCAAAACAAAAATATTTGCCGAATGGCTAAAGTCACCAACATAGCTCATAGAATTTGCATGTTAAAATGGTAATGAGCAGATGGTATTTGCCGCAAGGCTACGTGGAATGAAATTGTAGCGGAAGAGTGCACGGTGCATTCCCAGTGCCTACCTTTGGAGATATAGGAATGGATTTGGAGAAAGGGTTGGGAAAATGGGCAGGGATAAGATGGGATGGGAATGGGCTCTGGCACATCTCACTCACTACCGAAACACGTACGTACGATGGGGAAATAAATAAATACGATAAAGTGGGAAATGCAGTACATTTCAAGGTAGTCTTCTGTGAGAGAGGGGTAACGTGGCCGGTCGAGCGCGCCCAGCGGCTGTTGGATTGCAGCGTGCACTCTCCCCCTCCTAAATGAAATTAATAAATAAATGAATAAATGAAATTACAAAAAAAAATTGTCACAATGTCACCTTAATTGTCACTAGAACCTAAATCGAACGCGCTCTTAAATTCGCTGCCAATTTAATTATTTCTCTTTTAGTTTCCAGTACTACATTACTTTTTGGTATATTTCGGTGTACAATAAAGTATATCAATCTTTTATCCAATAAACGCAAATATTTATACGATATTCGGCAAATCGAATCAACAATCGAATCAGTTATCTCCATTACATGTGTTTGTCCGTCTGTGAAGATATTGGTGGAACACTCGACTGAACTGATATAGGGCTAAGTAATTTGATAATTCGATATACGATACAACCATGAATGATGAGATGTTCCGTATCTCGATGTTAGATAATCGTATAATGGTAAACAGACCTCGGATTAGGAGCTGACCTTATATGGTCCGGTTGTTATAAGAGGAGCTACGACATTTGACATAAATCTTTAAAAGTAATATTCATTTTACCTTAAGAATATTTTTTTTCTATTTTATTGTGCTATGTTATACGACTTATGAAAGAAACAATATTTACATAAAATGAATTAAATACAGAATGTTTATTTATACAAAGGGTCAAACGCTAAAAAATTAGTGTCCTTACTTCTTCATTTCTAGTAAGTATATATTTTACGTATATTAAACAAATACTCTCATTGCAATTACCGGGCGCGGAGCGTTAGTGCGCTAGTACAGGGTAGGGTAGTCCCGTAAAGTAATCAGAGCTGTGAACATTTTAGATAGGGCAATAAAACTTTACATATTTGTAACTTTTGATTTATTCGCTAAATTAACTTTATATTAATAAAGTTATTTTTAACTTAACTTTATTTTAATAAAGTTAATTATTAAAATTGGAAAGGCTAGAACGGCTTTATATGTTTTAAATCGGTTGCGTTATTTCGGTAACACACTATAGACGTGTACATTCTTTTTTTCTTAAAATTCATTTTTTACATTTATTTTTCATTTTAGAGTTCACTTCGTCAATGAGCTTTCTTACAAGTCGTCAGTTCAGCCAGGGCTCGCTTCTCGGCGAGCCCTCGGCGAAATTGTAAAACAGGCGGACTTAATGACATAAGGCATTGTATACCAGTCAACTAGCAAAAGGATCGTAGGTGCAATTTTAAATTAGAAAACAAAAAAAACATTTTTCTTTTATTGAGTAGTACATAGGTACGGTGCGGTTTATTTAAATTATAAAAACTAAAAATGTTATTTAATATTTATGTTTAAATAAAATATAAATTATTTTATTTTAATTTAATGAAATTTAAATCACTAACTTCGATTTGAAATTGAAGAATTTAAAAGTTGTTATTTTAAATATCATTTAATAATTTTAAAAGAAGTGAAGCTCCCAGGCTTCGTTCTTGGTAGATTAACAAAGTGGCCTTGTCCTGAATTCCTCTACTTGACACAATTCTAGAAAGGACAGGATTCCTTCTCTTCACTAAGCCTAGCTAGGTACTTGACTTCTAAAACTCAGAAATATATATAGCTATCAAACTTAAACAGAAGAGTGTTTGCTATTGCATTGTATCAGGCGTTAAAATATTTAAATAATTTATTGTCAGTAGTGTACGAAAACAAAATTCACAGTCCAAAGATGTTGATTTAGAAAATGCGCGATATAAGGTTGTCCTTCAGAACTGACTGAAAGGTTGACTGAAATTGTATTTTGGGCTCTGTGTTGGAAAAATTGAGCTAACACTAAATAAAACAAATATTTTATTGCAAAAAGATTCGTCTTCAAGAAGCGATGTCTTCTTGCTAGCCGACTTTGTTCTTTATAAAACAGACGTAAAAGAGAGTACAACATCCATTCTGGACATATTTTTAAATCATTTGGTGTAATTTATACAAAGCCATGTAACACAGCTCGACATGGATCTCCTCATGTCTTCTGCATGAGGGTTGTATGACCTTAAAACGGCAAGCTGGCCAAACGGGTTGGCGAGTCCACTCTTTTAGAAGTGTTGTAGTTCGTCGTGGCTCGTGGCAGCGACTTTTTTATGCCTTAGTCGCCTTTTACGACACTCACGAGGAGAGATGGCGTTGTGCTATTCCAAAACCAGGTCTACCCACCACATGACCAAATGTGGTTTGATATATTCTTTCGAATATCTATCCCCCTGTGTACAAATTGTACAAAATTGCTCGTAAATTTGCTGAGAATACAAAGCTAAATTTTTAACCTGCACAACAAATACGTATATTGTTTGTGTTGTCGATTGACTTTACCGGTTAAAGCACACAAATTGTTTGTCAAACTGTTTGTCTAGGCACCTACGGTGACCACACAATCACCCCGCCTGGGACAATCAGGACGTGAACGTCCCCAAAAACGCGGATTAAAGTGGATAGGAATAAAACAGGAGATTTCCCGCGGGTGCAATTAGGTACGTGTCCCGTTCGATTCGACTGTGATGATAATAAGGATATGAAACAGTATAGCACCTCTGAATACATAAACTAACACACATTCCCTTATACCAAGGAATAAGTTTAGACCAGGTTTGGTCCAAAAATCTAGACAATGGGCAAGTCATATTGCCTCAAGATAACCGATGGGGTAAACGAGTCCTCGAGTGGAGACCAGCGCAGTGTGGGACGTCCTCCGACCTGGTGGATCGACGACTCGAAGAAGTTCGCCCGAGGAGATTAGAAGAGAAGAGACCAAGATCGTGTGTGGTGACGAGCCGCGGGAGAGGTCTATCTATATCCAGCAGTGGAGAAACATACGCTGATGGTATGGTATGGCAAATGTCAACCGATAGCTAATAACTGTGCCAAGTTTCATTATATCACTATTCGCTAATACAAATACAAATACGAATAATTATTACTTAACTAATTGCACTAATTTGTAAAATTTGTAAATAGGTAATTTTTAGTTAAATTTGAAAATTAGTGATAAAAAGTTTTTTTTGGTTTCACTAATGAATTTGGTTTAATCTATAGATAGATACCTACTTAACTTTATATAACACTAGCAAAACCCGGCAGACGTCGTTCTGCCTGTGTATATTTATTTACCTCTGTATATAAAATCACAAATTATTCTGTTTTGCCGTCGACATGATTTTTGCGATCGATTGGACGGTATAGAAGTTGATGTGCTGCAGCGCCATCTAGTGGTGAGTTACAACAAAGTCGATAGCATGAAAACCTTCTCCATGAAAAAATACATATATGTGCCAACTTTCACGATGACCGGTCAAATGGTGTCGCAGTCTATTATTAATCTCCGATATACCAACATCCTTTTTTATATATCTATATTAACAAATCATTTACTAACAAAATTAAAAAAAAACAGCTATTGACTGATTTCCAAAACGGTTGAATCTTTATAAGCATTTCGTTTTGGAGAAAACTTCTTTCTTTCACCCACTATTCACATTGGGCTTTTACTAATCGATTAATATTCGAGGAAATCGCGAATACTTCAAAAGTTCAAACGAATATTCATAACATCCCTATACCTACTTATTGAGCTTAAATTGACATTTAATACTTAATATCCAGTTAATTATTATCAATTGAATGTAAAACTGACATCTTATTACTTTTTATTTCCTATTTCTTATTCTTTTAATCTTATTTCGTACTTCTTTTTAATTCTTATTCCTTTTAATCTTTTATTCTTATCATATTTCCTCTTATTTCTTTTTATTTTAGTTTTTTTTTCGCATGCCTTTTCTGGCAAATGTGACGAACTGCTGTATGTAATTACCTACCATCTATTACTGCTCACATTGAAAATAAATTATTTGATTTGATTTGATTTGATTTAAAAAGTTGTATAACTAAATTCTTAGTTTTCACAAAAGAAATGCAGTGTTAAGAAGCGACAGGTGTTTTTTTATTTAACAATGTATAAATTATGTAACGTAATTGTTTACGTGACAAAGATCGATTTATTTTTAGTGGCATAAATGCAATTAAGCGAATTCTTTCTGCTAAATATGCGACTAGCGTAGAAAATACTAAATCGAGAACTCGTAAATTGTAGCGCAAATTGATATCTATTATTTCTTTTCTATGTGAGGCAGCTTCGTTTAAGCTATTGATTATATTAGATCATCTATCTATATACATATAATAAAAATGTAACTGTTCGCTGTCTGTACATGGAAGATATATGAGAAAAATATTATTGGGGGCCTTTATCAACGCAATAGAACCCAAAACAATGATTGTTAGATTTTTTGTCTGTTTGTCTGTGTGTTTGTGCGCGCTAATGTTAGAAACAGCTTATCCGATTTGGGTGCGGTTTTCACTAATGTATTGTGGTAAGTTTCACTTAAAATTTAGTGTTTGTTTTATTTCAATCAGTTCATAAATAAAAAAGTTATATCAATTTAAAGAATCACGTCGAACATTTGTTCGATAAAAAATAAGCTAAATATAAGAAATAATGTGTGTGATCGTGTTTGAAAATACCAAATACCCCTAAGAAGGTAAAGACGGTGTTTATAAACTAAAGTCCACGCGGACGAAGTCGCGGGCAACAGCTAGTATATAATATATATTATATAAGTATATGTAATATAGTTTTTGAATAAAAATAAAATAAAATATTATAATAAAATATGCATAATTATAATAATTCTTTATACAGAAGGAAAAAATAAAAAAAATCTATGATTTAGGTGAGCAGTATATACTGTTTTTCTATCTCTATGGTCTCCTTACACAGTTACAGGTCTTGGCTCCCTAAAGAGCCCTCAGTGCGGGATTCTAATAGCTTTTTTAGGAGTTCCTGTAATAGAGAACGGATTGATTGTTTCCGATGTTCGAATTACCTATTTATGTCGAAGTCCGGGTTTATAGCGTTGTTACGTAGTTTCGTCGAAGTTCATTTAAGTACTCGTAGTTTCAGTTCACTTGTTATTTTATTGCTAACTATGTATACGATAGTTGTAGGTAATCGTAAAAACGCTATACATAGTACGCGTCAGTGTTAAAAGTAGGTTACACTATTTTCTGCCTGTTCTACAAAAATCTTTAGCTATGAGGAATGTAATTTAAATCGCATGTAGTTATAACCTGTAAGTAGGGAGGGGATTATTATTATTATTACCGTGTGGTTTCATTTTTGGTTTGTTTGCATACTGTTTTATTAATGTTTAGTTTACCATGTAATACATAAAATAAAATTAAAATGAATATGTATTTCAGATCAGGATGTATAGATAGATCAGATAGTATAGATAGATCAGATCAGATAGGATCAGATCCAGGCAGGTATAATACAAACAAAAAAGAAAACCAATCAAGAAAACTAAACAAAAATGTGATACTGCCGGTGATTAACCCACCCCAGCCAGTGTTGTAGGATGGAACAGTCGAACCGGTCGCTATCATCCTCAGGATGCCATTTGCCCTTATCGCTGCCGCTTACACGATGAAGACGTGAAGCGACATTCTTACGCATTATGGAGAAACTTATAGATATGTCGTAATATTTGTAGGCCTGTATTTATTTATTTACATATTGCAAGAATTCAAAGAAGTGGTACGAAAAACACTAAATTTTTTTTAAAGATAATTTTTTTTTCCTACTTGCGCGGAAATGGCTGCATAATTTTAAAAAATGAATACGTCAATCGGCTCTTTTCTGTACGCACGCCAGCAATTTCCAACACGACAATAACAGAAATTGCTGGACAGTAGCGAGGTTATTTTTAGTGCACACTAACATAAATTAGGTTTTTTTAGGTACACGATATTTATTATTATAAAGGCTGAATGTGCATTTCTTTTCAAAAGTTTAAAAAAGAACAAAGACCGCGCGCAGTCGAATTGGCAGGAATGAAACTTCTGTTTCTTGAATTAATTTGTTTATTGTTTCCTCTCAAATTAGAGAAAGGTACTATACAAGTCTCGGCCGAAATAACAATTAACGGCCTCGTTTATTTAAAAAGGACTCGCTTCGCCTCGTCCTTTTAAAATCACTTCGTAAGGACTCGGCTTCGCCTCGTCCTTCCAATATTACTCGGCCGTCAATTGCTTTATTTCAGGCCTGGACAGTAATGTACTATTATCAATTTCAGAAAATAATTATAGAACACAAGTTATTAGATGTAATACTATAACTACAGTGTTATGATTGTGTAGATATCAGATGGTAATTCAGTTTCAGACCCATTTTTTTGTTGCATCGGGGTCCTCGGCCACCTAAGTAGGTATTCCACTTATTTGATAATTGCTGTAGATTTGAGTAATTTAAATCAGATATCTATATATATGTATATACATATAAGAGGATGTTGGTATATTGGAGATTAATAGACTTCGACACCGTTTAACCGATCACCATGAAAGTTGGCACATATATGTACTTTTTCATGGAAAAGGTCTTTATACAATCAACTTTGTTATAACTCGTCACTAGATGGCGCTGCACCACATCAACTTCTATGGCAGGACAACGTCTGCCGGGTTTTGCTAGTATACTATAAAATCCGTGCATATCAGGAATAACTTGGTAATACCAGATAAACCTATATAAAAGTATAAATAAGACATGTTATCTCTTTGGATTTACAATAAAAAAAAAACAATATTTCAACACTCGACAGCTTCAGAGGAAATGATTGCAGAATTAAAGTGATATCTTAATATTCAAAGCGAAAACACAAACAATATACTTTTAAACTTTGCCCTTGAACAGTTGCATTAGCCTTGCATTAGGTATTCAGAATTCATACACAAAGAGTCGTTTGCGGAACTGCATTAAGCGTAGTGTGATTACGCTACTCAAAAGAAGTGCAAAGTAAGAGATGCAAAGAAATGGTGCAAAGTGTACAAAGAACGTGATTTGCCACAAAGCAAAAGATTTGTTTGCAAATGCAAGTGCAGTTATCATTTTCTTTCTTACAAAGATTAGGCATTGTTCTATCTGTTTTGTTTGTCGCCTTGAAAATAGCGCAGTGAAAACTCAAAGGCTTTTGTAGCCAACTTTTTATTATTTATAAAGTTAATAATAAGATTTAATAAGACAGCTCACATGACTAGTAAGTTGAAGTGGTAATGTAAGTACCACAGTACCGGCCGCCGATAAATAATGTAGACGAGTCCTTGAATGACGACCACGTGAGTGTGAGACGTCCTCCGACCAGGTAGACCAAAGACGAAGACGTTTGCCGGTAGATGAGAAGAGCCGAGGATCGTATTTGGTGGCGAGCTTTGGGAGAGCCCTATATCCAGCAGCTGAGAGACATAGGCCGGTGGTATGGTATGGTTATGCGTGCTTACTTTTGTACTCAGATTTGTTACTGCATATAGGAAATTCTTTCTCCAAGTCCCAATTCTGAAAGTTACGCATCTGCAGATTAGTCAACATCCGTCAACGTTGATATATTTATATCGCAAACTTTCGTGAGAATCAAGCGTTTTATCTGCTCGTTTGCCTCCATTTTACACGTTTTGTATTACAAGTATGTAGAAGTAATACTTAGTAAGTAGGTACATTTGTATGTTTCGAGTATCGATTGTCGCACTAGACACATACACTATGTATTAGGCGAATCAGCACTTTGCTATAGGGCTTAACGCCGGCCGTGTATTACACCGTAACATTCACTAGATGCTAAGTTATAAAATTTTTAGTTATATCTAAAAGTAATATTTTTTTAATTGGCTGTCTTGTGTTTCTTTCCGTGTCCATCTCTTCCCGTGGGTATGGTAAAAAGCGACCAAGGGATAACAAAGCGGCAACAACAGGGCCTGAGGCGCTGTGCGCCTCTAAAAGAGTGGACTCGCCAAATCGCTTAGCCAGCGTGACTTTTTAAAGCCATACATCCCTCAAGCACAAGACGATGTGCATGAGAAGACAGTGGACGATAAAAAAATTGTATACGGCTAGTCAAATTTGATTGTTCATAAAAGTAACTTTCAGAGAGTAGGTGTTGTTCCTCGGGCCTTGTGTTAGCGGCTTTCTTATCCTCCAGTCACCCTTCACTACACCCACAAGAGATGGGATGGTGCTATTCTGGAACCGTAATGACATCAAATGAAATCAATTTATTTTGAATAAATGGGAGTCAGAAGATTTTTAAAATGTGGTTCGTGTCAACACATTTGCCATTTCTGGAGTGCATTTGGAAACAAATAAACAAAAAAATATTATTTGAGAAAGAAAACAGCAATAATAATGAAGAATATAAAAATAAGGTCTAAGTTAAGTCTTAGGTTGCAAATTTTAATAGGTATAAGATATATAATATATTTTTTTTATGGACGAAGGCGAGCGTATAGTCCACCTGATGGTAAGTGGTTACTGTCGCCCATAGATATCCGCGATACATGTCAAAATTAGTCTAAAATGACAATTGTTGGCATGACCCCGGATGCGCTGCCTACCTTTGGAGATATAGGAATGGATTTATGGTCACAATATACACTAGCTAAACATACTTAATACATAGATTGAACATATTGAAACTAAACATATTGAAGTATTCCTAAATTGAATAAAAACATTTCTCAACTAACCACTTATACGAATTTTATTTAAATTTATTAATAGGCAAAGTTTTAATTTTTATAAAGTAGGTACTAGCGACTCGCCCCGGCTTCGCACGGGTAGCACTAATTATCTATAGCCGGATGACTTCTGGCGGATAATATCATCATGCCGCACAGTGTACGTTTTGTCTAATCTAGAGGGACAAAATTAAATATTACGTTTTCATGGCTCGATGTACCATAAAATGTTAAATAAAGATGGTTACTAATAAAAAAAATTGTTTTTGCAATTTCATAAATTTATTTTAGTAACGATAAAAAATCTTTATTACTTTTAGTAAGTTTTTTTTTGGGCAACTTACGTAACAGTGTAATATACGGATCTGATAGTACAAATAAATATTTCAAAAGGTCAAAATTCGTTCTCACTCTGGAAACTTTACAGGTGTGACCCAAACGAACTCTTCTTATTTCTTTATTTTGAGCCTCTGAGGCTTCCTCGGACATTTGTCCAATTGGTATTATGGAATTTTTAATTATCTCTGCCCCGTGTATTAAAACTTTGTGTAGGGTAACAGGCATAATATACCAGTTATATAAATTCAAATACAAAATTTTAGTTTCATCGCCAGTATTCTTGAAACTTGTGTGGATCGATTTCATATCCCGACGAAAGTACTTTTAATATAACTCCAAGACGATAAATCAGAGTTTCGTCAAGTCCAGTGATATCTGCTGTGGCACGAAAATCCTTAAAAAATCGACGAGCGGTATTACCGTCATTACTTGTACCAAATCCAGGCTTCACCTTGTCTATTATGAGACCGGTAGCCTTGAATTTTTTAATTATATTTTCTTTCCTTTTCTTTACAATTTCTTTTTTGTCAGCACCTCTTACTTGCCACACTTTAATATCCATGCGAATATTGCTGCATATTCTAGTAGCTGTATGGTCCAAGAGAGCTTGAAGATTTACTTCAGCGGAGATATCAGTGAGAATAATATTTTCAACAGGTGGATAGCAGTTTTATCTTGCTTTTAATAGTTGACTATATGAAGGATATAATTTAAAACCTCTTTCCTTGGCTTCCTGTTGGGTATTTTTGTATTGCTGTACTGTAAGTTTATTTGACACAAAATATGCCAAAGCTTCATCAGGAGTATAAGGTCGTTGCTCTGAACCCGAATCAATAATTCGTCGTTTGGCCGTATTATATTTCGTTGCCCGTTTAGGTGAAGCTGTAACAACTTCCTCTATCAGAGCTGCAGCATCACGTTTACCCTTGGCTCGCACACTCATCTGTAGGGCTAAAGTTAGTTGATCTTCATTGTAAGTTTCTGTCAAATTCTTCGCTTTCCTTCGTTTTGATTTCATTGAACTCTCTTGAAATTTCTTTTTTGGTCGACCGACCTTGACTCCGGAACTTTTACTAGACGTAGTAGGCTTCTTCTCAAAAACAATTTCCTCTTCCAGCCAGTTTCCATAACTGCTTCGGAATAAATCCAGACGTCTTCGTTTTTGGACCCATTTCTGCCTAATTTTTTCACATTCCCTCTTAACAAAAGCTCTAAATTGTTTTTCTTCTTGTTCACTAAACACCTCGTTGCAGTAAAACGATTTTATGAAGTTAATCGCATTTGCCATCCTATTTTTTTTGCGAGGTAGAACGCCATAACTCGAAAAGTTCTTTTCGCTTAGGTCTCTCACCTGCTGACAAAATTTATCAATAATCGCAAAAAATCGCTCACAACACAGGTTCCAATTCAAAACTAGACAAGTCGAGCTATTAAATAAAATAATTATTAAATGCTGACTTAGCCTGACAAAAGAGATATGGCCTTTTAAACATAAAAATACTAAAAATATTCTTTATAAATAACGTATTTATTTAAAAGCTGTGATACGTATATAATATAACATAACATGTTTGTCAATAATAATATGATATAAAATAGTTAGGTACCTGCAGAAGTCAAATCCATGATTGAAATAACTCCCTATTTTCACTATAACATGCAAACACGCTGACGATCACGGCCGCACTGAACAAACAACTTTTTACCTGGAACCGGTTTCGGCCAGGCTTCTTTCTCCCTTTGTTTGCGACGATAAAAAAATGTAATGGATAGTTTTGTTGAGAATACAATATGCGCAATATTTAGCTTAAGTCGCAACGAAGTTTTCTGTGGATTATATTTTGTTGTTAAATACCTATTGTCCTTCTAGATTGGTCAAAACGTATACTGTGTGCCGGTAGCTTATTTTCTCAAAATGTTCATAAATTATAGCCTATAACCTTCCTAGATAATCCCTCTTTCTATTGATGAAAACCGTATAAAAATCCGTAGGTACAGTAGTTTCTGAGATTAGCCCGAACAAACACAAACTCAGCGCGGCGGGGGACTTTAATTTATAATATGTAGTGAAGAAAAAATTAAAAACGGCCCATAAAAAACATCAAAATAATTATAATATCTCCTAAAACCCATTTTCCCATAAATATTTTTAAGCTCATATATTATAATAAAAATCTTAAATAAATACACGTATACACATACACACCCTCACACCGGGGTACACACCCCCGGACACACCAACGCAAACACAAATCAACATGTATTATTAATAAAACAAATACCTATAGTACAGTCTTTTGGTGCTCAAAAAGGGGGTTACCTGGAAAGTTTTCCGGGAGTTTTGAAAATTGGTGTTTTTATAGATTTCGACGTGCTCGCGCCGTCATATACGTAAAAATGACGCCCAAAAACGGTTTTTTTTGCCAATATCTCCTTTCCGACTCAATTTACGATGAAAATAGTTATGTAATAAGTTAAACTAGAGAAAATTTCCTATAATTTATGTTCTTACCTTTTTCGTTGTAAAACGAATAGTTTCAGTGTACGAGCGCCGCAAAGTCTACTCCAACACGCGTATTGGCGAAAAAACTCATTTCCACACCACCATGAGGTAAAGTAAGTGGCGCGTCGAAATCTATAAAAATATTAATTTTCAAAACTCCCGAAAAACTTTCCAAGTAAAACTCCCAAATGACTGGACTAACCATTACTTGCCGAGAATCTATTAAATACTGTATATAATGTCAGTGTAATCTGTATTTGGTCATTAGCACTAACAACACATTTGTTAAATCAGTTTCATGAATGGCTGTAGATCACAGAAATAAATAAATAAAAATATACGTAGGTCCACACATAAAATACATATACACAATAAATATATTACAATACTCGTACATACAAATACATAAAGTACATACATAATACATGTCGATCATGAGAGACAAGTGTACAAAAATAGAGAAGAGAAGGAAATATCAAGTAGATACTGATTAATTGAATAAAATATTTTCGCTCAGGTAAAACCGCGGGCAACAGCTTGTCACAAATGTTACCATGAACTCGGTGTAAAGTAAATCCACTTTATGCACATAGATCAGTACATGGACGGACGTGGCAACACTTGCTTTATGAATTAACCAATCCCACGCAATTGACAGCTCTAATCGGGTTGTCGATATCCATTCGCCACATAATATGTGTGGTAAACGGTGGTTCATCTCAATAGAAATGTTTGAAATAAGCTTCACGCACACAGATGCAACGATTATGCAGCACGCACATATAGCGCGAAAGCGTAAGGTATATAGAATTACATCAAGACTTTGATCACACTAAATATTATTATTACTCGTTATTGGCGTGAATCATACATTTCTGTATTTAATGTATTATAATAATTGACTTCTTAAAGATACAAATACTTACGCTAATATATATATAAATATATATTGATTGATGTTGTAATGTATAAGGGTAACTGACAACTACTTTGATGGTATAATTTATTATGTACTCGTAGGTAAGCTTGTCTTTCTCTCGAAATAGAAATGTTGAAGCGAACAGACGTGATTAATTAAATTGTGTTATCCCAAATTCCTGAGACCATCCCGCCCAAACAGTACAGATGTCAGCCTATACCATTCCACTGCAGGGCACAGGCCGCCCTTAGTAAATCACTGGGAGTTTCGAGCCATACCCATTCACATTCGTATATTTTTTTTATTTCTCGAGCATGCGGGTTTCCTTACAAGGTTTTCCCTCACCGATGTTGTAGAAGCTTTAGGATATAGCTTTAACACATTAGAAAGACTTTACTATAAATGTATTCTGTCTTTTTTTTATATTACGTGTAAAAAGATTGGATAGTTTCAAGACACATAATAAAACAGATATATGATAGTTGGTGATATATGAAAAAAATATATCGCCGATACTGCGATTATTGAGAAATTAATTGAGTATAATCACTGATTTCACATCTATGTTACTGTGAACACCTTTGTTTCTGTCAACAGTGATCCTAGATAATTGAATATTAGCCTTACGATAGTGACAATAGAGATCATATTTGTATTTATAAAATATTGCTGCATTGTGGTTAAATCCTAGACTGAGGTAAGCTTCATAAACTACGAGTTCAATAATACTCGCTGTTAGCTACATAAGTAGGTACCTACATATTTAGAAAGATATATATATAAGAGGTTAAACCCAGTTCCAAAATTATACAATCGCCATCATGCAGTCAGAACCATAGAGAAAACCTTTTGAAAAAGGCAATAGATGAGCCGACTGTACATCTAGTGGTATGTGGACACTGTCGTCCATAGAACCCGCGATACATGCCAACATCAGTCCAGAATGACAAACGTTAGCACACCCCCGGATGAGCTGCCTACCATCGGAGTTTTAGGAATTTGGAGAAAGGGTTGGAGAAATGGGGGAACGATAGGATAGATTGGGCTAGGCTAGGCTTTGGCCTATCTCAGTCACTACTGAAACAAGTACTTATTGGAGGAATAGGATAAAGTGAGAAATGCAATAAATTTTACTGTAGTATTCTGTGAGCGTAACTTGATCAGTCGAGTGCGCCGCGCCTAGTGGCTGTGGGATTTTATGCGAGGATCCTCCCTCTCCCAAGTACTGGTTACAGGGTAGTCGAGACGAATAATATATTGACATCCTATTGGCTAAGGATAGCCCAGCAATTTAGGAGATGTGTTGAAACAAATATACCTACATACATACTTGCAAATTCGTGTCCTTTTCTTTTGGTTTCAAATTCAAATATTTATAATTTCGATAATTCTTGTCACTTTGTCATGACATACAAATTTTAGTAGCTGACGTTATTATAATATATACAACTTTAATTCGCCAAAATTCACCAAAATCGAGTAAAAAGAAAACTTTCGATAAATTCGAGTTGCCTTAGTAACGCTACCGATACCTTCCTTTCATCCTATGATAAAGTGTTGAACATAAAACTTAGCCATAATGACTCTTCTGTCAACACCAAGTACGCCATTTATTTTTTATTATTTTTTTACGGAGACTGTCTAGAAAATAAATAAAAATTGCGTTTGGCGGTTTTAGCTTTGCGACGTCTCGGCGGTAAAGGGCGCACGATGTTTTAATGGTAATGAGGAAAGTTTTTAAGATCCATGATCCATCATGGATCCATCATGGAGTAGCGGTGAAGTAAAACCATTATAGATTATTTTACTAACACAAGTGTAATCTACAATTCAAACAGTTTTTTTCTATTAGAGTATGTTTGTGTCGCACTGTTGAACAAAGGCCTCCCCTGTTAAATGCATACCGCGGGACTTGACGGGGCGTGGCGTTAAACAGAGCGCTTTGGCATAAAAGAGGGGAGGCCTTTGCTCAAACCGTTTATTTACATAAAAACAGCTTTGAGTTCAAATGTTCTTGATTATACTTAAGCTTAATTATCTAGCAATGATTTCTCAACATCTCTCTAACTCAATGATCTTATCTGGAAGAGATCGCTCTTACTTTTTGTATACTTTCTTATGCTGTTTGTATTCTTATCTGTGGTGTACAATAAGGAATGCGGTCACCACCCCACTACCCATCCACTGCTTTACATAGACCTCCCAATACACAGGGTCTTGTGCATGAAGGACGTATGTAGATGCAAATAGGTTGGAGAGTTCACTCTTTTAAAGTTGGTATAGTTCGTCAGGGCTTGTAGTAGCGGCTTTGTTAACGACACGGGAAGAGATGAGGTGGTGGTATTCAATACTCGACGGACACGCCACCGGTCGGTCACGCCGACACCACACTGCACTTTGAAAACAGTGCAGTAACAAAATTCATAATTTTCCACATTTCTAATGCAAATAATGAAAAATAAGTATGAACTCCGCCGTAAAACTGTTTACTGTGCCACTGAACATTCCAAGGCGCCATTTATCAAGGGAAGTGACAACTGACAGCTTGTTCCGGGCTGAAAACCAATAAACGCGATGATGCATTCCTGCTACGACAAGGATCTAAATGAACTTGGTGAGAAAAGGAACCTTGTAAGATTGGGAACTGACACGATGCTCGGAGGCGTAAGACGTTCATCAGATAAGGTGTATTGGTATCTTCTATATGTTATATTTAAAAATGGATGTTGGTATATCTGAAATTAATAGACATCGACACCGTTTGTCCGATCACCATGAAAGTTCCACATATATGTATTTTTTCATGGAGAAGGTTCTTATGCTATCCACTCTGTTGTAAATCGCCACTAGATGGCGCTGCAGCACATCAACTTCTATACCGTTCAACCGATCGCTATGAAAATTAGTATTAGTATTGTTTAACCACGGAGAATATTTTCGAGCTATCTACATTGTTGTAACTCGCTACTAGATAGCGCTGCAGTACATTAACTTCTGTACCGTTCAACCGATCGCAAAAATCATATCGACGGCAAAACAGAATAATTTGTGATTTTATATAAAGAAGTGAATAAATATACACAGGCAGGACAACGTCTGCCGGGTTTTGCTACTACAATATAAAATTTCATCGTAGACACTGATATACAAGGATACATAACACAAATTCTTTATATATTTTATCGGACTACACTTTTTCGACTTTTTCTCTGAATAATAAGTATCTAACCTGTCGTTTCGTTTACGTTATGTTACGTAACATAATACGAAACAGTTACGTATGTTACGGCAGATGTATATCTATTCTAGTTTTCAAACGTGACTGAAACTCCAATACTGCCCTGCCTACCTGAAGTAGAACCATTACTAGAACGTATACTAATAGATTATTATAAATCTGAAAAACACGAACATCTTAAAAGATGTATGACAGTAATTTGCATAAAAAAACTGAATTTATAACACAATCGGTAATAAACAATCCCAAAAACATTAAGTTTCATGCGAGCCTGTAATTTTGAGTCGCTAGCAAGTATCAAGAAGCAATGAAGCAATGAACTACACCACATGAAAAAACTCTTTTTTTTGTTTTCGCTCCATGAAACTTACCCAAACAAATTACCCTGACTGAAGAGCCACGTAACTTTGCAATCAACCAATTTCCACGACGTTAGGGACTCAAAGCTTGGGAAAGCATGTAATGGCATGTAAAGGCATGTAATGGCATTAAAAGGCATGTAATTGACGTCCCGTGGTTTGTTGAACACGCGACTGTCCTTTGACTCGTGGTTCGTGACAAATAAGCCCATTAGCGAGTAACTGCTATGACGCGAGAAGGGTTAACTGAGGTTTGATCAAACAAGAAGTTACGGATTCCGATGTTTAGGGATTATAGCTTTTATTGTGTAATCAGTAAGACGTATAATAATGTTAGTAGACTGTCGAAATTCTGTATTCTGGGAGCAAACGTATAAGTTTTGTTTTCTTTTTTATATATGACCATGGTGCAATTAGCACATTCTGCCAGTGTTAAGTTTTCTTCTTAATTATAGTCAACACAATTTAAAACACATCTTGTCAAAGTCCAGTCACGGTGAAGCAAGTAAGGAGTCGCTCAGTAAAGTGGTCCGGAGAAATATAAACTTTGGACTGCTGCAGTTTGATTTTAAAAATAATAATGCTTTTTGTTTTTTACGATCAGCTAAGTTCCAACTCGTTAAATCAAAATCCAAAATCGTAATATTTTTCGCAACAAATAGAATTTTTTGCTAGCCTCGTGATCCTTTATTGCATATCTGCGAATGTCCAATATATTTCGGGCTGCGATTGAATCGAGTGGAAAGAGTTTATAGGAAGGCATTCTTGCACTCGTATTCTGCAACATATCCAGTTTTGCCTTTTTGGCTGAAATGGAAAAATCAAGTAGGTACATCTAAAACTTCCAACTTCCATTTCCAACATTTCACTCTTTTTAACCTAAGAGTAAATTTTCGCATATGTAGCGATGGCGGAGAGAGCAATTCTAATAATAATTTCAATTATTAAATACCAATTAATTATTAGAATTCGAATCCGAAGAGATGTTCCATCTCTCTGCGTTTACTACAAGCTTTTATTGTGGGGAATGTTTTTATGTTTTTTAAGGCCTTACATTAGAGTTATAGTGCGGTAACAATACTCTTTATGCCGCGAACCAGAAAGTTGTGTAATGAACGGCCTACTAAAGTTTTTCCACTAAAGTTCGACATGGAGCTCTTCAACAGGGTTGTGAATAGGATTCTGCAAGGCAACGCACTCAGATCCCCCCTGGTGTTGCAGGTTTTCATGGGTGGCAGTGACCACTATCATCCCGTGGGTCAAACGCTCATCCGCCACCTCTTCTATCAAAAACCACACCAGTATGCTGGTGCGTATAAAATGTAAGCGTATGCTACGGCATACGGTGCGTTTCATTATATAGCGTCCCAATTTCTTTTTCCGGTTGTATTTACATACAGTACTAAAAAATTTACAAGTAAACCTCAGCTTTGCTTCTCAGTCTGGTGAGCTGTGTCAATATTCTGCACTCACTCTCGATGATATTCCTCGGACGTATTTTGGGCTAGCATACAGGACTATTCGACACTTACACGATTAAGGTCGAACGTTCCGGCAAAGATTAACTCGAGTTTCGATGACGCCACAACCCCAATATGGCGTCGTCTACACGGCCACACATGTTCCCAAATGCACCGGTATTAATGGTACAAGGCTTGTGGTTTGTGAATCATGAGAAGTGTGATGAACCGACCAATATTTTAGCTCTATATTTAGTAATTAATAATTAATAATATTTTAGCGGACTTAATCTGTACCACTCAACCCACCAGATCAAACAGACAACAGAACGCGGGTGCAGTTTTAGTTTACATATTAATAAAAAACTTAAATAAAAATATTATTAACTAGTAAATACAGACATATATATATATATGTAAAGAAAATCTATTTCTTCGATTTTAATTTGCCGCTCATTCCGAGCGATGGTTATCGATCTTGTATATCGATGTAGGGTAATCTATGGTATATAATCTATCATGGTCTGTAATGTATGCGTAGATGACGATGGCGTTGTTGATTTTGATAGTTTATTTAATATTGTGAATATGTCTGAAACGAAAGGGATTGACATTTGAAGAATAGACTTTAATGTCGTTTCTCTTGTTACAGGTAGGATTTTTAATATACAATACTGTGCTAAACCCACCATTATGGTAAATAATTGTATGTGAAAGAAACAATAAACGGTTCTTTCGTTACAGAGAAACTCAATATTGTTTATTTTATGGTGTCAATTCCCTGAAACACTATTATATATATATATATATATGTGTGTGTGTGTGTGTGTGTGTATGTATATATATATATATATATATATATATATATATATATATAAGAATATATTTCATATGTAGATATACCTACACACACACACTACTATAATAAATAATACTTAATACGTAACTGAGCAGAAATATTCTTGAACTGAGCTGTTATGATCATAAACGTGATTAAGTTCAATAGTGTCTTGTTTTATCCTTAGCTTCTATTTTTATCACTCGTAAGTAAGAAGTTAGAGGTACGTAGTAAGTACCTTAATTGTACGTTTTGGATACAAATATTCCTGACTTATCTAAGCGCCAAATTTAGCGTAATTTAGCCTTAAAAGATCTTTATATTTTTACTTATATTTTACACGTTATTTTCAGATCCTTCAGATTCGAGTTCTTCATTTAATTGCTAAAGTACGGGTTAGAAAAGCCGGCGTATATTACTTAATCAAGTCCATGAATTCTCTGTCTCATCATTTTGCAAGTTATTTTATTATACTATATATGTATATCATACATCTATACTAATATAATAAAAAGGTGAAATTGTGTGTTTGTTTGTGGGTATGTTGAGGGTAATCTCTGGAACTACTGAACCGATTTCAAAAATTCTTTACAAATAGGAAGCTACATTATCCGTGTCTAATATAGGCTATATTTTATTTTGAAATTTTGAAAAAAAAAAAATTGAAAAAATAAACTTATAAACCGAAGCGAAGCGAGGGCGGATCGCTAGTTTGTAATAAAACTATGAAACCTACCACTAAACACACAATTATGGACGCCTCAAAGGTATGTACCACACATATATACAGACGAGGTCAAATAATATTGTCATAATTATATGGTTAGTAGTAAGTTTAAACGCATTATAAACCAATTTATTACGAAACACAAAATCTTCTTGCCTGCATAATTGCATTTCTGTCACTTGTACCACTTATATTGAATTGTATCCATTTTAAATTCAATGTAATTACGTTGCTTCTTTTTTTGATTGAAACCTTCCCCTGCGGAAAACGTTCACGTGTATCTTTTCCTTCACTTATTCTTTTTCTTTTTCAATTGTACACCCCGTATTTTGTTCATTTTTCTTAGATAGCACTATAAATATAGGTATTTTAACTAATTCCTCTTAGCTACCGATACTGTTTCCAGACCACTGTGTAAAAATATCAGTATTTCAAACGTAATAAAACCAGCCAGCTGTCGCTTAAGTACTTTTGAAGGTGACGTAACATAAGTCTTTCATTGATCAGCTCACTAATTGGCAGCAACAAATCTAAATTCCTTAGTATTAAGCCAAGACTCCATACAAGATTTCCAATTCATTGGTCTCGAAGTAAATAGTTTGAAGATGAGTTCTCAGGCTTGAAAGTTGTCGCCTTCAGTTCAATGGTCTTATTCCAATCGGAGTTTAATCTTTCGACTTTAACTAATTTAAAGCTAAAATACCTTTAGGCTATTTTAAATTTAACCTAATTTCACACTAGACTAGAGTTTCATAATTATCAGAAGAATTTCATAATTTATCAGCGAAGAAGAGTGTGCTAGGATTTTTTTTGCATGGTAAGATCCGACAAGAAGGGATTCATTCATTCATATCTGCCGAAGGACTCGGTAGAAGAGTCCTTGATTGGAGACCACATACTGGGAAGCACAGCATGAGCATGAAGTTCACCGATGGTGGCTGGATGCATTCGGCTTTCAGAATATCTCTCTGCCAAATTTTATTGAGATCCGTCCATTAGTTCAGTCGTGAAGACATAATAGACAAACAGACAAACGCACTTTATAATTTATATTAGTGTGGATTTAAAAAGAGTCATATATTTAGGGAGCTGTGGAGTTGGCCAGCTTAAGAATAGCACCGCCGTATTACTTCTCGTAGCTAGCGTAATAAGCGACTAACACAGTGGTCGTCACACTTTTCTGGTCAAGGGCCACATAGGACAATGTGAGGTATCTTGGATTGTTTAGTTGACACCACCAATCAATTGACATATTTTTTATGAGCTGTCAAAACGCGATTGCCCCATAGATTTTGTATGGCAATTGCTACCTGTGACCAATGTGAAGTCTTTATTTGCCAATTCAATGAACTAACTAGCATACAATTAACGGACACAAAGAACAGGAGGAAGTTTATACCTACCCGCATACTTCTATTTAGTTAACTTCATGTGCAAAATCATATTTTGATATTATCTACTAAAATTGTTTGCTTTGTCGCGGGCCGCATAAATATCGTCTGCGGGCCGCATGCGGCCCGCGGAACGCAGTTTGACGACCACTGGACTAACAGAAAAGAAAACGGCTACCACAAGCGCTAAGAAACTACATCATCTCTAATAGATTGGACTCGCTAACCCGTTTAGCATTCTGTTTGTACACCACAGGTAAAAATATAACACAATACAACAATACAGAATAGAGAAGCTATTTCTTCCAGACAACCTTTGGGTTAGAGAAATAACGGAAAATAACTCGTTGGGTAGATGGTGCATTTACATGCTGGATATGGGCGTCGTTGAGCTAGTCTCGTGGATGAGGGATGTAAAGCCCTGAAACATCACGCTGGCCGAGCGGATTGACGAGTCCACTCTTTAAGAGCTGGTGTAGTTCCTCGAGGTTTGTGGTAGCCGCTTTGCTATCCCTTAGTAACCTTTTACGACACCCACGAGAAGATATAATAGCAGGCCGACATCAAGTAAAACCATCAGCATAACCTAGTCCAGAATTCCCAGCAGTATTTTTAATTTAATTCAACATTAAATCAAGTTTAAGTACATATAGAAATGTATTATGACAGCCGACCGCTAACTTTTCCAATTTTCCATTCCATGGAACAACGCGAATTGGAGGCGAGATTTTGCTACCATTTGGAAAAGATTTGTACGCCCTTGAATTTCGGGTTTAATGTTTTAGTGCATGTTTTAAGGGTTTGTCATAATTGAGGTCATGGACAAACCTTTGAGGTTAGGACTCGGCTCTTTTAAATGTTTTCAGAGGGCTTTTTAAAATAATACCTAGGATATTTGTTGAAGGGAAAGTAATGAATTAAATTATTCTCATCAGATGTTGTAAATATACTTTAAAATTTTATTTTAGACCGTTCTTCTAAGTAATACTCACCGACTGAAGACTGGTAGACTTCAATCAGGTATTGTAGAAAAGATTTTTAGTGGGAAATGCGGTACGTATTACGGTTAATACGTAGGTAGTGCATTTCCCACTTTATCCCAATGGGCATACGTGTTTCGGCAGTGAGTAAAATATGCCGAACCCCCTTCCCATCTCATATCCTATTCTTAAATCTCCAAAAGTACGCAGCGCACCTGAGGCGTGTCAACGTTTGTCATTCTGGACTGATGTTGGCATTTACCACGGGTGTCCATGGGCGACAGTATCCACTTACCATCAGGTGGAATGTATGCTCGTCTATCGTCTTCTTCTAATAAAAAAGGTTTGTCATATTTGACGTTAATTTAGGGTTGAGCCCTTTCAAATTTAAAATAAAGTTCAAATGAAATTCCGTTTTTTTTTTAAATAGATATTCATGTCGTTTAGTCGCGAAGAGACCAATAGTGACCATTCACGATAGTTTTTTTTTTTTTTTTTTTATGTACGAAGGCGGCAGACGAGCATACAGTCCACCTGATGGTAAGTGGATACTGTCGCCCATAGACATCCGCGATACATGCCAACATTAGTCCAAAATGACAAACGTTGGCACGCCCCCGGATGCGCTGCCTACCTTTGGAGATATAGGATGGATTTGGAGAAAGGGTTAGGAAAATGGGATGGGAATGGGCTCTGGCATATCTCACTCACTACCGAAACACGTACGTACATTGGGGAAATACGATAAAGTGGGAAATGCAGTACATTTCAAGGTAGTCTTCTGTGAGAGAGGGGTAACGTGGCCAGTCGAGCGCGCCCAGCGGCTGTTGGATTGCAGCGTGCACTCTCCCCCATGATAGTTTAATAATAAGGACCATTGACTAGTAGGTCGCTCCGGCTAGTCCGTGTCGCTCCGTGTCGCTAGCAACATTGTGTGTACAACGCCTAAGTTTCTACTTAAAGACGGACTATTTCAATGATTACTAGTTCGACGGTGAAGATAAAAACATCGTGAGGAAATCCGTGTGGGGAAATCCTTCGATAGATAACTGATATCGAACAATATGTAGAATTACATCTAGTATTTTTGGGCTTAAATGGGACAGGTGTCCTGCAGTACGTTACAGGCTGAGACAATACAGTAGGTACAGAAAAAGAATATGTTTCCAGTTTCCGTTAGTTTCAGTGACATAATTTATTGTTTTCTCGCCAAAACAATAACTAAGCAACTCGCAATAATCGTATTTCAAAAGTTCTGCCATAAAATATGTTTAGTATCTTTTTGCTACATTTATTTATTATCTATATTTTTCTTTGCAGTGTGGTGTGGAAAAGGCGATTAAGGGTTTGCAAAGCGGCTACCACAAGTCATGAGGAACACACCACCTCTAAAAGAATGGACTCGCCCACCCGCTAGGCCAGTGTGGCGTTTTAAGGCCATACATCCCTCAAGCACGAGAGAATGTACATAAAGAAGCCCATTTGCAGTAGTGGATGTTAAAAGGGCTGGTTACGTCCTTTATTTTACTAGGTACCTATCTCCTTCCATCTAGAAATATACCTTTGCCCTTTAACAAAGAAAATAACTTAGAAAGGTCTTACAGATAGATTACCTTTGACCTATGTCTTCCTGTGTAAACAATTTGAAAGTTCTCACATAGTACAGTTAAACGACAAGATTTGCCTCTGCGATTTGATCTGCGATACAATTTGCCTCCACGCTTAGGCAGAAATCCAGCCGGAAATCTAGGCTTTTCCAAATACATGTGAAATAAAGAAAACCTATTTCCTAGTCCTAGTTTTTTTTTTTATAGGTCGAAGGCGACGGATGAGCAGACAGACAACCTGATGATAAGTGGATAGATAGGTACTGTTGTCCATGATAATTCGAGAGTTATGGCTTATTTACACTAGGAGACTTCTTCGAACGCGAGTTTCTCAAACATCGTGCATCGGTCAAAAGGTATAATAGTATAAATAGCTATTGTTATCATCTGGTCACTGTTATACCTGTTATTTACGTGTTTTTATCATTATGTAACAAGTTGTAAGCGAGAATTGTATGCAGTTTTGTTGCGAGAATCGTATACTATATTCTGGCCCGAACCATTCGAGAAATTATCCTTCTTTAAAGGAGCGTTTAAATTATCGGCCAATCGAGAATTCGCACAAATAAAAGCTCGGACTTTTTGGCGGAAACTCGAGGAGTGAAGTTGAGTTTTTGTATGATTGTTATTAAAAATGTGTATAGTGCGTTTTGAGCTTCAATGGTGATAGTTTATCAAACTTCAAAGTGTTTACTGTGCGTAATGTTTGTGATAAGGAAATGAAAGCATAGGACTGCATTTTTCTTGTGCTGGAAGGAGTCCCTTTCTGTCGTCAGTACCTGCACCCACTACCACTTTACTGGGCGACTCCTAACTTACTTCTACGGAACTGGACATTGACAGGATACGTTTTAGACTTTGAAATTATTTATTAAAAAGAAAACTTGACACTGGCAGAATGTGCTAATTGCACCATTGTTATAAGTGAAAAAAAAAATACAAACACCGTTGCAGTTCATTATCAACATATTCAATGAGCGGTTAGGTAGCGTCGACTGCAATTACAATTTTGTAGAACATCCTATTCATTCAGTTGGAGAAACGAAAATGATTTTTTAAATCACCACAAAATCTATTGTATGAAGGCAAAAACATTTCGTAATCGTGCGAACGCTAGGTTGGCCGATGCTTTATACAGGGATAAACAGATTTACTCCCCTTGACTGGATTCTGTTCATTATTATGAGAATAATTGTTTTATCTTCCTCATTTTCGACATCGGGTCGGCTTGTTCTACAAAATTAAATATGAGACCAACCTGGGTAAACATTCGCCTGTCTCGATTCTCACGCATTTAAAATAAGCTTTCCAATTCTGCCTCAGATCTTGATATATTCAATGATAATTTGTCGAGTTTGATGCACCCAGAGTTTGTCAGGGGAGAATGCACGCTGCAATCCAACAGCCGCTGGGCACGCTCGACTGGCCACGTTACAGCTCTCTCACAGAAGACTACCTTGAAATGTACTGCATTTCCCACTTCATCTTATTTCCCTAATGTACGTAGATATTTCGGTAGTGAGTGAGATGTGCCAGAGCCCATTCCCATTCTACCCTTCCCCATTTTCCCAACCCTTTCCCTTTCCTACATCTCCAAAGGTAGGCATCCGGGGTCGTGCCAACCTTTGTCATTTTGGACTAATGTTTCCATGTATCTCGGATGTCTATGGGCGACAGTGTCCACTTACCATCAGGTGGACTGTATGCTCGTCTGCCGCCTTCGTCAATAAAAACAAAATCAAGAGAAGCAACAACACCCACAGCTAACAGTGATATAAAAGTTAACATTTTAAATTACATTTCTCTAAATAAAGATTGAACAGCATTTCACCGATAGAACAGCGACTTGCTTGCACGTGATACGCTCACACGTTGAGCACAGTTTTGTAGGGGAAAAAAAAAATTAAAATACCTTCCTGTACATTTATTCAGTACACAAATCACTCAAAATTTGTAGAAGTTTTTTAAAATTATTAGTTTACATTTAGCCATTAATGAGTGAGCAAGATAAAAAAAGTGCGAGATAAAGTGGTGCTTGTCTTGCTCTTGCTACTGTCCAATCTCATCGCCCTATCTCTGTCTGTCTTTCGGTGTCGTACAACGTAGTTGTGCATTCCAGACTATTTTCAGTTGACACAATGTAAGAACGTACTGTATTATCCCCCTTTGCTTCGATCTAAGATGGAAAATAGGGTTATTTACATTTCTGACTAAGCTGCCATAGGCCTTTTTTAAATGTTATAACAGCACTTCTTAGTCTATCCCATCAGCTAAAGTTCTACTAAACGCGCTTGAAATTATCTTAGCCATATCTACCATTAATATATGTCGGCCTTTTGTCTCCAGCTATCAGATATTTGTTCTAAATTGCAAACTCATTGGGTCACCGTATGCATTAGCGTCGGGTAACTGGTAAGGCGTGTATACAATGGTGGTTCAAAACTGTTTTCAAAACGGTGACGTTGCGTAATCGTCGTCGAACTTACATTGTCTGTTTTGTGTGCATCAATTTCTAGGGTTATTACGAATATTTGCTCTGGCAACACATAAAGGCATTCTTTAGACAAACATAGACCTAGTGTACGAGCGTGTTTTTCATATAAGCCAAAAAGATCATCTTTAGCTAATAGTTAGTTAAATAAGTACATATAATTAATAATTATATATACTAAAATAAGCTAGCGTGGACGAAGTCACAGGTGATCGCTGGTGTTATTAGTAGGTACTTTCATATTGTATCTTTTCTCTAATATATAAAAATGAATGTTTGTTTGTTTGTCCTCTATGCGTTCCTATACCATTCGTCCGATTGCGATGAAACTTTGGTGAATTGTTGTGCGCACGCCCGCGAAGGTTTCTATATTATCGCATTAAATTGAAGACCACGCTAACGAAGTCTCGGGCAACAGCTAGTATATATATTATATATATAAAAAATAATGTTTCTTTGTTTGTCCCGTATGCGTTCCTATACTATTTATTCATCCGATTGCAATGAAACTTTGGTGAGTTGTTGTGCGCGCGCCCGCGAAGGTTTCTGATTTAGTACTTGAAGTCCACGCGAACGAAGTCGCGGGCGACAGCTAGTAGTCGATAAAAATCTATGTTTATTGTAGTTATCTGAATATTGGCCGTGTAGTGTCAGCCGGGTTTAAAATAATACCATCCCATCTCTTCCCCTGAGTATCGAAAAAGGCGACTAAGGGATAACAAAGCCGGTAGCACAAACCCTGAGACACTACGCCACTTATAAATAATAAGCAAACAAATGTGAACTTACCTTTACCCATAGTTAGTGCGCACGTATCGGGTAATGACGTCACGTCGCTGCTTCGGACATTCAAAGACCCAAACTTATGAAGGGTGATCGCGCGCCCATTTTGAAAGTTCATCAATTTAATAGATAGTGAATTTATTTGAAAAATTTCACAACTTCAATTGACAGCGTGCTTTGAGTGTTGATTAATTATGCAAATGTACGTAACAAATAAATAATTTATTTTCTACTTTGATACAATTTATGTATCACAAAAATTCAGTGATATATGAGGTACTAGCTGTTGCCCGCGACTTCGTCCGCGTGGACTTTAGTTTATAAACACCGTCTTTACCTTCTTAGGGGTATTTGGTATTTTCAAACACGATCACACACATTATTTCTTATATTTAGCTTATTTTTTATCGAACAAATGTTCGACGTGATTCTTTAAATTGATATAACTTTTTTATTTATGAACTGATTGAAATAAAACAAACACTAAATTTTAAGTGAAACTTACCACAATACATTAGTGAAAACCGCACCCAAATCGGATAAGCTGTTTCTAACATTAGCGCGCACAAACACACAGACAAACAGACAAAAAATCTAACAATCATTGTTTTGGGTTCTATTGCGTTGATAAAGGCCCCCAATAATATTTTTCTCATATATCTTCCATGTACAGACAGCGATCAGTTACATTTTTATTATATGTACTATATATTGTATATAGATAATGAAATTTAAACAGCTCAGTGAGCAATAGGTCGCTAGCTCCCGTCGCTAGCGTATGCTGTGAGTACTCGCCTACACCAGGTATTCAGGTATTCAGGTTGGAACGGGAGTTGCCACGGCCTTTTTTCATTCTCCACTACTCTCTCACGGAAGACTACCTTGAAACATACTGGATTCCCACTATATCCTATTCCCCAATGTACGTACGTGTTTCGGTTGTGAGTGAGATGTACGAGAGCCCATTCCCATCCTATCCCTTCCCATTTTCCCAACACTTTCTCCAAATCCATTGCTATATCTCCAAAGGTAGGCAGCGCATCTGGGGTCCTGCCAACACTTGTTATTCTGGACTAATGTTCTGTACTGGACTTCTGCGAGGTAGGCACATAGGCTTCTAGGCATACCCGGTATGCGGGTCGTGCACCAAATTAAATGAAGAAAGTCCTCCGGTGACTTTTGTAACCTAAATGTAACTAAAGTACGAAGTGAACCAGATCTTGTACCGTGCAATAGAGGTGCGAACTTAACAATACCAGCTAACGAGTTTGAGCGGCGGTCCAGGACTGAATTTAGCATCAATTCGGTATTCATGCCAACGTGTAGAATATTGGGTAGTTTCAAGTGAAGTATTAAGGACTAACAAGACAAGGTTGATAGAAGAAAGGTGATCGGGCAAAAGTGGTTAGCTGCCTAAATTGTAATTTGAGGGACATGAAAAATAATCTTGAAAAATTACTTTATGTGCACAGTAATTAAGAAACTTGTCAAAATATTGTCTTAAGTTATGATATAGCTTTAAGAAAAAGTCTGAGATATATTCGTATCTTTACTCAGTTAAATGAATCTAGAATCTATAAGGGCGACCGTGAATTCTCTGATTTCTGTTCATAATTAGAGCTATGACACAAACTGTTTCTCAGCATTCCATTATGGTAATGATAGAAATGAGTGGAAGAAAATCCGTAGCGTGTGTTCTAAAGCGTAGCAGACTTCGGTGGCGGCTATTTATTTAATTGGAAAATTTTATTCAAGCTATGATTTCTTTTTTATGGACGAAGTCGGCAAACTAGCATACAGTCCACCCGATGGTAAGTGGATACTGTCGCCGATAGACATCCGCGATACATACCAACATTAGTCCGAAATGACAAACGTTGGCACGCCCCCGGATGCGCTGCCTAACTTTGGAGATTTAGAAATGGATTTGGAGAAAGGGTTGAGAAAATGGTGAGGGATAGGATGGGAATGGGTTCTGGCACATGTCACTCACTACCGAAACACGTACCTACATTAGGGAAATAAGATAAAGTGGGAAATGCAGTACATTTCAAGGTAGTCTTCTGTGAGAGAGGGGTAACGTGGCCAGTCGAGCGCGCCCAGCAACTGTTGGATTGCAGCGGGTACTCTCCCCTCAAAACTCTTCCCTCGATGTCGACAATAAGGTCGGATAACATCTTAAAGAGTTTGACTAATCTCAAAAAGAGGTCTGTAACATCGAAAAATATACAAAAAGTCATCTGTTTATATCTTTACTTATATTTATATTAAAATTAAAATAAAGTTTATATTAAAAAAAAACATCGCCCTACATTTTGCTTTCTCAATTTCTTCTCACCGATATGTCACAATACATTTTCATCAGTGAATTTACATTAGAAATATTTAATATGTCACGGCTTTCCTCCTATCTCTTTTACTCTTAAACATTGAAAATATTGCGGTCTCACTCTGTAATATTAGAAGTCCAAATGTCAGTTAACAGCTGAATATTATTTCTCAATATTGTGGTGTTTGTTTCAAACACCTTTTAGATATCTCGTAAGTGGCAAAAAATAAATTCTGATAGCCATGTTGCTATGTTTTAGACACAGTGATCGACACTATGAACAACACTATAATTATGTGTGTGGTGATTTCAGAGCATAGACACAAAAATTGAGGTCGGATTTTTACTTCGCGAATATTTATGTAAACAAAGAAATGTCGTTGTCAAATTGTCATTTCAGATATAATAAACATTTTTCTAATGGGAACATATTTTAAATGTTACCCATTTTTATTATCAATCACTGGATATTTTAATCAGAATGAATCGGTCTTATATGATTCCACAATAACGAATTATATATGAATAGATCCAAATAAACTTTGAACCGGCTAATAATTATTTGGAATTTATTTACATTATCAGTTATTTTCACCAAGTTAACGATTTTAGACTTTTGTTTCAATCTATATGAAATGTCTCAAGATAAAAGTCTTCAATCAGTGCGTCCTACCCGTTATGACATATGGTGCCGAAATGTGGTCTCTGAGGGCAGGCCTGGTTCACAAATTCAAGGTCGCTCAGCGAGCAATGGAGAGAGCTCTGCTCGAAGTTTCTTTGCTAGACAAAATCAGTAACGAGAAGATTTGCCAAAGAATTAAAGTTGTAGACATAGTTCAAAGGATCAGTTCAAAGGAGGTGCCAGATGTTGTAACTGTTCACTAGAACAGCAAACTGTAGCCTGGACTTCAAAGTAGAACTTATTCCTAGTCTTTTCTTTTGTAAATAAGGATCAACCTATTGCTATGCCAAAATTGGATAATTCTACCGGCATAGAGTAGGTGCAGGCTGTTTGGAATGCGATCACAGATTCGAATCTCGAAGATAAAGTGAAAATTCTCTGTTGTGATACTATGGCTTCGAATACAGGTCGTATCAATGATGTCCGTGTGCTCCTAGAGCAAAAATTTGACAGGGAATTGCTTATTTTTTCTGAATACTATCGCGTTTACGAACTTGTGCTACAAAGCGTATTTGAAGTAAAAATCTGTCAAGTGACCACAAGCCGAGACTCGATGATATTCCGCTCTCGGAAAAGTTCAGAGAAAGTTGGAAAATCATCGATTTCGATAAGATACAATGCTATAGGGAAAACGTGGAATCATACCTAACCGCTTCCGAAATTGAAGCTCATGCACCAAGCTCGATCGATGGAAAAACGATCTATTCCCTGGAAATATCGTTACTAAGTTCTCAGTTCAAAATAACCAGTAAGGATAAGGCAATTCTGCTAGATATCTGCTAGTTAATTGTGACATCCTATGTCAAGCCATGGCTTCAATGTAATATGGCAGTAAAATCACCTTACCAAGATTTATGATATCTGAAGTCATTAACGGCTTTCGAAAACGTTGACAAAAGTATTTCGAAAGCAGCTCTACAGAAGTTTAGCGAACACTTATGGTATTTAAGTGATAAACCAGCTATCCCGTCACTATTTGATGACAAGGTGAATCAAGCAGCAAAAGTAAAGATGGTGGCAAATTTAGTTAAAGAAAATATATCGACCACTGGGAAACGATACATCCCATCGAAGGAAGAACTTTGTGATTCATTGTACGGTTAGTTTGACAGATAAATGGTGTAGTTGTTTCTTTAGTTTTGTGTTTATCTCGTGTAATTTCACGTTAACTATGTTTCACGTTTCACGTAAAATGCAGAGGCATCGGTAGAAAACGGTTTGAACCCAATTAGAAGTATTTTTTACACTTTTTAAGATAAGTATTTGAGTGAGGTTATGTAAAAAAAAACATTCTCCATAAATCAACTATTATTTATTAAATTATTCACATCATCGTTACATTAAATGTTCTAAATGACCACCATTAGCGGCTATGCACGCTCTGCACCGTCTGATAAATGAACATTTTATTCGTCGAGTAAATCCGCTTATACTGATTTCTTCAGCTGCTGACCGAATTCTTTCTCTTAGTTGGTCCACAGAAGTGATGTCTTCTTTATAAACTTTTTCTTTTAAACACCCCCATTAAAAGAAATCCAGGGGATTGAGGTCCGGTGAGCGAGGTGGCCACAATATTGGACCTCTGCATTCGCCATAAATAAAATGCATGTCAGCATATTCACGCGGTGTGTACTGAGACATCGCCTAATCTTCACTTCACTGCACGTTTGTCGAAATCGTTGAGCAAATCAAAGTCCAGATAACGTAGCCGATGTCGTAGGGATTACAAAAACCTACAAGTCCAAACAGAAGCAAATCAGAGTCCTGGAATAAAACAAGCAATTCAACGGAGGAGATACACACAGAAACTAGAAGCGCATGCGACATACGGGATCACACTGAAGCATTTTAACTGATAAGATTATTACGAATTTCTACTTGGCATAGTCTGTCTCATTTATACTTAAGAGAATAGCAATAAAAAAAAACCTAGTCATTTTTTTCACTACATGAGTAGAGTAGCGCGCTACACCGAAACGTTTCAATGAATCTTTTGTTATCTGGCCAAGTACCTACCCTTTTATTACCTAGGACACATTTCTTTACCGGTGATATGTTTGTGCATGACTCAAATAACACTCAGCTGTTAATAGTTAAGTTAAAATTTACTTCTAATTGGGTTCAAAACATTTTGCAATACCGGTGAGTTAATTAAAATGAAAACGTATATTTTTTGAATTCGGCTCCTTCTCCGTTGAAATGGCAATAACTTTTTTTTCATTACGAAATCGGTTATTATTAATACCATTTTAGAATCTGCATTTATTGGACAAGTTTTTAAAATAATGGGCACAGATAGTGTAGTACATTTTTTTTACACCATTCGCCTCCGAATTCACATGATTTGCGACAGATTAGAGTTAAAATTTGAAATAAACACATTTTTTCTTTAATATCTTTTAAGTTTCCATTAAAAAAATGATTGCATGTGATAGCACATGTATTTATCAATAATAAACAAGAAACAAAATAAAAAAATAATGTTATTTGTTGAAATAACAGCCAAATTAGTAACGCAAGGTATCGATTTTTCAAAATAATAATAATAATGAATAAAACAGAGACCCGTGGAAAAAAAAAATTTCAAATTCTGGTATGTGATAGCTGAATATATGGTGTATCGACCCTTTAACGTTGGACCACTATTTACGACACACCCTGTATATGATAGTACTTACAATTAATAGTAATTAGTAATGGACTGTGATTCAAATTTCTCTTGATATCTTCACTATCCCTGTTATACCACAACTGTTCTACTGTTACATTTCACTGTTCCAACGCAAATTGGATTTGGCTTTCAAAGTAACACAATAGCAATACGGTGTACCTTTATTAATTAAACAGATATCGCTGAATGCTGAATAGGGTGCCACTCGCTACAATAACATAAGCAAATCACAGTATACAATCTGAACAGAAACTTTTATTATAGATGTTAATTCTTGATAAAACTTAGATTTATATACGGAGATTCAAGTTTGGTTTTATTGGCGGTTTAACGTACGGTATATTGAAACGCCGAAAAGCAGTTTCACTGAAAATGGCGAAACTGAAGCCTTTTATTACTAGATACACTCGGTTATAAAGATATGAACATAAGGATTTTTGTACACTGGATAGTCTTAGATGCTCTACATATTACAACAAAGAAATTCATAGATCGACATAGCTCAAAGAATCAGTAAGCCGATGTAGCAATGGATAGGTCACATTTGTCGCAGGAGCGACAACCAATAGTTTAGACGATGTCATCGAGTGGAGACCGTATTAAAGCTGGATGTGAAGAGCAGACGATAGACTGTGGTGACGAGCCTTGGGGCTCAACTTTCCGAAGGCTCCTTGGGCTAATAATAGTAATAATTTTCAATCTCTTATGTGTTTATTCTTATTTTTATTGTGTATTGTTGTGTCGGAATAAAGTGATGTCGATTAGATATGTCGATGTCTTAGTACCTTAGTAAAGCGCGCTTTAGTATATTTAAAGGTTATTAATTATAATTATTAATTAATTATAAAAACAGATAATCGATAAATGGCGATCAGAATTTACTTCAGAATCTCTCAAGCAAATCAGAAGAAACGAGAGAACGAACAAAAATGCACTTTCATGAGAACCGATGACCAGATACATAAACACTTAATAGAACACCTCAAGATAAACTCTGCGTAATGGGTCCAGAGACGCATACAAAACAGAACAAATAATCAATTTTGTTGTCCGATCATGATTCCAACAGACTTCTTACTAATTGGCCAATTATTGGCCAACGACTATCTAATTGGTTTCATAATATGATCGTGATTAAAAAGAAAGTTTAAATTAAAGTTTTTTTTTTTTATGTACGAAAGCGGCAGACGAGCATACAGTCCACCTGATGGTAAGTGGATACTGTCGCCCATAGACATCCGCGATACATGCCAACGTTAGTCCAAAATGACAAACGTTGGCACGCCCCTGTATGCGCTGCCTACCTTTGGAGATTAAGGAATGGATTTGGAGAAAAGGTTAGGAAAATGGGGAGGGATAGGATGGGATGGGAATGGGCTCTGGCATATCTCACTCCCTACCGAAACACGTACGTACATTGGGGAAATACGATAAAGTGGGAAATGCAGTACATTTCAAGGTAGTCTTCTGTGAGAGAGGGGTAACGTGGCCAGTCGAGCGCGCCCAGCGGCTGTTGGATTGCAGCGTGCACTCTCCCCCTTTAATTCCCCCTTTAGATCTTTATGAAACTACAAATTAATAGTTTTATTATTTCCAAAAATCTTGTTTTAAGCATAATGTTACCCCTATTGTGCAAATCTAAGATTTAGTATATTATTATTATGGATATCACGATAAAAAACATTTGGAATGAGTCACCAATAGGTTTACAATGACACCATTTTTTTCCCATCAAACGAGGGACAACCCTCGTTCCGATTGACTAGTTACTATTTGCAACATGAAAATTAGGTTGTAGTGTTGTCAACACCTTTCTATGTTTTTCGCTAGCCTCCGGCAATGACTACTAAAAGTAAACGCATAGGGTATTCATTCAAATCATCGATACGCAGGTACAATAGTGCAATTAAGTACATATTTAATATATAAAAAGTGTATCTCTCCGCTCCACACCTACCAATATAAGTCGACCTACGTCATAAAGCTACTTTTTAAAGAATAACTCGTAGTTTACCTACTCTTTCTTATTTATACTTAGCCACTAGTTAGTTAATGGAATACCGAGACTCGTTATATTTGTGAACAGCTCGAAGCTTTATTTATGGCGCTCGAGACCTCGGCTTACTTTACTTCACAAGTATAGGTGTTAGATTACAGTCGTTTTATTCAGGATATCCTTTTCTACTTGTAGTCGTTCCGTTTGTGAAAACGACTTTGATAGAGACAGACTGAAGGTGACAGAGAATTACAAAAGGTGGGTGACGCGCAGAAAGTTCACCCATGAATCGCGTGAACCTCAGCAAATCTCAGAAAGTTATTACAATTTAAAACTATGGCTTCTGATTTTAAAATTATCTAATTAAAACTAGAGCTCATTTTCCATTCCATTTTATCCTATCCGCTCCCATTCCCCCAATCCTTACCCTAAATCCATTCCTAAACATTTCTAAATCTCCAATGCTAGGCGACGCATGCGGAGGCGTGACAATGTTTGTCATTCTGGACTGATATCGTCATGTATGGCGGTAACCACATACCACCAGCAGGACTATCTGCTCATTTACTACCTTCTTTCAAATAAAAAGTAATCTGTGGTGCGTGTTTGTGGGTTGCGAGTGTAGAGTAGTGTTTACATGATCGGTGGGAATCTGTGGCGTAGTAATTAATTACTTGGCTTCTTTTTAAATTGGTAATTATCACTAGCTCGGCAGTGAAGGAAAATATTGTGAGGAAACCCGTATGTCAAAAATTGTAACATTCACCTACATATACCCATACTATATATAAAGATTTTTTAATTGCAGAATAACTAAGCCGGACGAGCTTACTGTCCACCTGGTGGTAAGTGAATACTTTCGCTCGTGGATATCCACGGTACATGCCAACTTCAGTCCACAATGACAAACGTTGGTACGTTGACAGTATTAACAGGAGATCCCAAGGTGAGTCATACCAAAGGTTGCTATCGTAACAAACACGTATTATCTTCATTCCAGCTTTTAATCGATACCAAACTGTCTTGCAAACCCATAACTAGACAACAAACAAGCAATTTTGTTAATAGAACGTACATTGGATTAACAATATCTGAAATCTTCGCCAATTCAAACCGAGTTTGTAATTTGGAAGCTTATCTTGTTTGGTTATCAAGCCGGCTTGGGTTAGGCGTGGAAAGGTCTAAGACCTTTGTTAAAGTTGAGAGCTGCGAGCGGCAGCGCAGCTCGCCACTCTCCGTGCTAACAAAAGCCAGTGGTTCCCAAAGTGTGCGTCTCGGCGCCCTGGCGAGCCGCGACTTCGTCATACAAGCACCGTAAAGTATTACACAATTTTCACAATTTGCATTTTCAATTCAATGTCACAAGACGTGACATCTAGTAGAGTCGATGTAAACCACTTGTAGTGTTGTAAAAACGAGCGTTGAATGCTCAACGCTTGACACCAAAGGTAGGTAGCGCATTCGGGGGCGTACCAATGATTGTCATTTTGGACTGATGTTAGCATGTGTCACCGATGTTCACAGGCGACAGAATCCATTTATCATTAGGTGGACTGTATACTTGTCTATCGCCTTTTCCACAGAAAAAAATTAGAGCTCGAAACCCTATAGTGACTTACTAGAAAAGGCCTGTGTCACTCAGCAATGAAATTATAGGCTAATAGATAGATACACTTTATTATACATCAAAAACATACAGAGAAATACAAATTACAACAATAATACAAGTAATTAGAAGAACACCCGGCGACATTATCGCAAAAGCGATTTCTTCTAGGCAACGTTCGGGTGGTAAGGAGAAGGTAACTGATACCGTTAACGATTAAAACTACTTACTGCAGAGACAATGTTCAGTTTTCTCCTGAATCTACCTTAAATTTATCTTCCCTAGAAAATATTTGCCCAGGAAATTTAAACATAAAGTTCAATCACTCTGTCGACTTGTAAATCCCAAAAGAGTGCAATATGCAAGCATACTACATAAAGCGATCCGTTTTGCGTCCATCCAGAGAGGATTTGCGTCATCTCTCTTGGGTTTGTAGTTACTACTACAGTTGGTATGCACTAGGGTTTATCACGTAAATTCGCTTGTAGTGTTCTTGTTGCAGTATCGATGCAATGATTCTGTGGTCTAATTTAAACTCTAACTAATTATAGTGGTAGTGACGTAATTATAGTGACGTAATCTTGTATAGTTCTTTCACCTCACAAAGGCGGGTTCCGCTTTGTGTGGTTGTGCTTATACATGCACATAGTTGTGGTGTGCGTAAATTTGAGAACGCTCAGTTGGGTTCAAGACGCCGCTGCGCACACTACAACAATGCATGTACAAGCACAACTACTACTAAGCCTTCGTGAGATGTAAGAACTTTAACAACATTATTTCGGAACATTATCTTTTATCTTCTTGCTGCTAAGTTCCGAAGAACCCCTACTGGCAGTTAATGAAAACCTTTGAAACGGGTTTCTGCGATTCTATCCCTTCTACCGGGGTGACCAGGTAAATCCGAATACTTTGATATGAAATTTGGTAGAAAAATGGTTTGTGTATATATTTCGGTTATTCTCGAAGATAAGCCAAATAGGTTCGGTAGTTTCAAAATTATGACAGTGAAATTTTTTCAAAAAATCTCATCAAAATTTTCTATGTTCACATATATAAACCTCTCTGAACCTCTGTGATTAGAGAATGTCTTGAAGAATTATGCTCGCCCGTTTGTACCACAATGTGCAATGAATTTAATAAATAAATATAAAAACTGTTTGTAAGGGCGGATACGGGGGGGACACCGCATACTCCTGAACTAAACAAAAACTGGAGTACCTATGCGATAGACTCGCGTGGCTCATAACCCCCCCCCCCCCCCCCCCCATTGATTCACTAGGGGAGACCTGTGCCCTGCAGTGGGACATTATAGGCTGATACATTTACAATTTAAATGTACTTGTCGTTAAGTAGGGCTCGTAAAACGCTAAAACTTTTGTCTAGAGACTATTTTTGTAACAATTAATCGAAAAATCTCGAAATCACGCATTCATTTTTTTTTTCTCACAGCAGTGAAAAAATTTCACTCTGTGACGTCACAGTTACCAAACCACAGTCGCGTCAGTTTTCACGCTTTTCCTATTTTTTCTTCCGAAATTTTTCGTTCGCAATTGCCATATTTACACCTGAACTGATAAACCCTTTACCCGAAACAATATCCTTTTATATCGGCGCCTTATCACAGCTATCGCGATATTGCTTTTCAATCACAATCAGTGACCGGTTTCCGTAGAACCCTGGACTAAAACTGTTCCAACTAGACAGTATTCAATCTGGAAAATCTCTTAGTACGGTACGGGTTTTATTAAACCGGTAAACCAGAATTTATAGCTCCACAGAGGCCGTAAACCTCAGAAGGGGTGTAAAAATTGTGATGTATTAAGGTTGATAAAAGTAAGGTGAAAAAGTGAATGTAAATACAGTGTGCGGAGAAATTTGTTTGTAAAATATAAGGAAGGTGTGTTTCATCGGACAGATTGAATAATGATTTTAAACAATGTAAAATGGGTGATAAAAATGACCTAGCTCGCCTTTTGTAAATCAATCTTTAACTAGCTCACCATCGCTCTTACTATGCCCGTATATCATCTAGTGCACTCACTCAGAAGATAATGATCTAATAATAAGTAGATAATAAGATTTGACCGGCCGATTGGCGCAGTTGGTAGTGATCCTGCTTGCTGTGCAACAGGTTCTGGATTCGATTCCCGGTCGGATATACATTTGTTCTAAAAAAAATATAAATGTATATTCGGGGCTGGTTGTGTTTGTGTTTGTCTTTGTATGTGTCTCTGGACCCACGACACAGAGAATCTTAGTGCGGGTTATTGGGTGGGGAGTTGTAAAAAAAATATAGTCGCTGTATCATTCTCTCTTGAGACGCGCGACGAATGACACCGCGACTACCTACCTACATGTTGCGTTAAACTTAAAACGGGTAGGTATCTTGAAAGTAAGATTTGCAAGCATTATTTTTCTACCAACAGTTCTGCGAGCGAAATATTCATTCATACAATTCCCACGCTCAATAATTCTATATATTTCACTGACCTATTTGAGCTACTGAGCTAGATTGGAGATTTTCGTTTCAGTGATATATTCTTCGCATCAATGGATACCTCTGGTAGAGGGCATTTTGTCCAAGAACAGACCCTCAGAAGAGGACCTGAAATTGCTACTTGGAATACAGACTAAGAAATAGCAATATAACTCTACAAGTTTTGGATAAAACAAAAAGAATAATCATTGTTTATTCTGTGATTATTACTAATTTCAAAATATACCTAATGTTACTTGAACCTTCCTTAAAAATGTTACTAATGCCATTTTTCTAGGAATAGTGAAACACTCGTATTGTAGATACAGAAAAATTTAAACAGACCGCGCTATTTGAATTTTTCTAATTGTTTCTCCAGCAAAAAGCCAAGGAATCGCAAGAGTGCGTCCATTAACACTGATCGCTGCTACGGAACCCTTTAAGCGGTGTTTAACGGTCAGCACGGACCATTTACTTCCGCTCAGGCGTGTGGAACAGCAATCGGTCCAAATTAAGCCATCGTACAGTCGGGCGTAGATATTGTACATATTGTATGGATAGACAGACAGACAAAAATTCTAAAAATTGTTCTTTTGGCCTCTGGCATCACATGTTTTTATCTATACAAAGAGGCCAGTATTGAGAACTTATTATAACTCATAACAATCTACTTACATTTTCATCTCACAGAAGATTACCTTGAAATGAACTGCATTTCCCGCTTGATCTTGTTTCTCTAATATACGTACGTGTTTCCGTAGTGAGTGAGATGTGCCAGAGCCCATTCCCATCCTATCCCTCCCCATTTTCCCAACCCAAATCCACTGCTATATCTCCAAAAGTAGGCAGCGCATCCGGGGTCGTACCAACGTTTGTCATTTTGTACTAATGTTGGCGTGTATCGCTGATGTCTATGGGCGACAGTGTGCACTTATCATCAGGTGGACTGTATGACCGTCTGCCGCCTTCGTTCATAAAACAAAAGTGCTCTTTTATATTATACAGGTTGTGTGTAAGATGTTATTTCCGATAATAAACGTTAGCATACATCAGGACTTGAAATCATCCCTTGCTGATTCGTTGCTGTTTTAATATTTTGGTTAATTGAGATGATTTTCAACTATGTACTGTAAAACCCGTTTTGTGTCGACCGGCTTCAGAATAACACCACCCCATCTGTTCCTGTGGGTGTCATAAAAGGCAACTTAGGGATATCAAAGCGTTTACCACGAGCCCTGAGGAGCTACACCACCTCTAAAAGAGTGGATTCGCCGACCTGCTTGGCCAGCGAGGCATTTTAAGGCCATACATTCCTCATGCACGAGACAATGTGCATGAAGATGAAAGACCTGGTTACAGTTATAATTTCATTGTTGACTGTACAAAGGTTCCACTTTATTCGGTTCACAAAATTTGCCACAAACCCACAATAAATTCAATTCCTCGGAGAGTTTTATTACCATTTGCTAATAAAGGTTTTGCAGGTTAATTTTGAACATAATCAATATAGGACTATAAAGTCTCACTGTAGTCTATAGACCATACTTTGTAGTCACACACTATACAGGCTGTGTCATATTTTTTTTATAGAAAGAAGGCGAAAAAGATCATACAGTCCACTTGATGGTAAGTGGATACTGTCGCCCATGAACACCCGCGGCACATGCCAACATCAGTCCAGAATGACAAACAATGGCACGCCCCCGGATGGGCTACCTACCTTTGGAGGGGATAGGATAGGATTGTATGGGAATGGACTCTAGTATATCTCACTCACAACCGAAACCAGAACGTGCATTGAGGAAATAGGGCAAAATGGAAAATGACATTTCACACTAGACTTCTGTGAGTGCTAGGTAATGCGGCCAGTCGATTGCGCCCAGCGGCTGTGAGATTGTAGCGTGCACCCTCCGCATTCCCGATTTCAACAGAAAATGTATAGTTTTCTTAAAACGCAGATAAATCTCTGAACCGTATTTTTCTATTAAACAAAACTCCATTTATTCCGTTTATTCAATACATACGTAAGATATCCGCGTCTCACAAGGGGACTTCAAAATCAGGACTAGTCTGTCCATAATGTATGTAGACGTCTCGTATCCACGTGTTCCTCAACCACAAGCGTCCCTATTCTGAAAAGCGATCGGAAGACAAGAGGTAAATGACGCCTTACTTAACAACTGAAGGTTTCCTGCATAGTCCAGAGACCCCATAACTAGTCTTTTTATCTTCTACTGCCGGTCATGAGTCTCCTCATGCATATCTCATGTGCATGAGGGATGTATGGCCTTAAAACAACACGCTAGTCAAGCACGACATCCCAGGAAAAAGATGGGGTGGTGTACCATCCTATTTGTTCTTCACTAAAACCTAATTGCCATTCTTTTTTGTTTAGTTGTAATTACAAAATAATTGCATTAAAATAATTAAATATGTTTAATTGAAACAACTTTAAAATATGAAAGGTATGATAAGAAATCTGAATTCAGAATTTAAGGTCCAGAGATTGACATAATGGCCAAAACACTGCATTTCAGAAAACGTTTGTAATTCTGAGCTGATGTTGGCATAATATATGGTGATCAGTCCATGGACGACATACCAACAGATGGAGAGGCCGCTCGTCTTTGGTCTTTAAAAATAATGAATTATTCCTTACGTCTAATCTGTTGATATTTACGCTATAGAATATCTTTTGTACATTATGAGTTGTACCAGAATACGGATATCGGAGTATTCCTTTACCAGACGTACGTTATGTTAATATTTAATCGCAAACTAGACTACTTCGACTGAATACTTCACTTTTTACTAGGCACGTTCCAAGTGTCATTTCACCTAGATTTATGAAACACACTCACGGAGACAGAATTTTAATCGATCTACCTTTTCATTCCAAACTACGCTTAAAATCCTGAGTAAAGAAACAATTAGAATGGGGTAATTTTTAAAAAAAATATTTTCATTATTTTTTCTAAAGAACATGTACAACATCTCGTACGAATTTTATTATTTCCCAACTGTGTCCTGTTTCCTCCAATGTACGTACGTGTTACGGTAGTGAGTGAGATATGTCTGACCCCATTTCCCATTCCATCGTATCCTACTTCCTATCCATTCGAATGGAGAATGTATTAAAATAAATGAAACTCCTTATTCCATTATACTCTTAATTTCCCATCCCATCTTAATTCCCAAGGATGATTGGATTAGGATTTTGGAGGTGTAATGGAATGAGCAAAACTCTTTGCCACGTTACGTTTCCTATTCTCCCAATTCTTTCCAAATCCATTCCTAAATATTCAAAAGTAGGCAGCACATGTGTTTCTTATTTCGTTTCGTTTCGATTTATTTCGTTTTCTTTCATTTCATTTTGTCTCATTAGATTCAATTTCATGTGTTGCAAATATCCATTGCAGTATACCAGAGGCGTGTATTTTATAGAAGCAAATAAGCAAAGCTTATTTACTTAACTAATACATAGCTACGTTAAACGTACGATAGCTCAAGCGAAGTAGCGGGCGATTTCTAGTGTTGTTCACGTGCTCATCAATTTCTCCAAAAGATTTAAAACAATATTTTAATAGATACCTGCATACGGCCACACCGTTTGTCAATTTTCAAATCCAATGCTCGCCGCTGATGTCTACAATCAGAGGAATTACTTTTTCATTTGAAAATAAAGCAAATGCTTTCGAATGAAATGAAGCTCCTTTTCGAGACAATATAAATATTACACAATATTGTGTAACATCCCCATTAACTGTAACTTTCCATTGCAGAACATAGACCTCTCCTTATCTATTTTGGCAAACTTATCTATTTTGCCGTTTGTACAATTTATTCAACATGGAACCCACAATGAACAAAATATTAAAATCTAGGTATTATAAGTTAGAGCAAAGCATAGTTAGCATTTTTCCTCAAGAACCGCTAGACTCTCTCTCTCTCTCTATATATATATGTTGAATAGGTCGTCGTGTCTTTTGTAGTTAACTCGCTGAAACAAAGTTTACTAGAAACGACATTGCATTATATTTATTTATTTATTTACTCTTTCTATATTATACATATATATATATACAGAGGCGAACTTAATGCCTTAAGGCATTCTCTACCAGTCGAACGTTGGTTAAATCTGAAAAATTTAAGCGGGTGCCTAAGAACTTAAATAATAAAGCTTAATTCATATCAATAAATGGACCGTTTATTTTGAAAGTGGTGTAAGTCCATTTTTGAGAAAAATGAGCTATCACGTAATTCATGCTTAATTTAATGTAATTTTTTTATATATAACTAGTCCGTGTTTAATTTCTCAAAAAAATCCCATGTTTTGTACAACTTAAAATCGGTCGGTAAATGAAATTGCATAATCATCGATTATGAAAGTGGTGTAAGTCCAATTGACAGAGGTAGGTGGCATAGCAGATGGATGCCTATGCATAGCAGATGGATGGATGCTGTTTGAAGCACTTAGAAAATGTAACGACCCAAAGCCATGTTATTGCCTACAGTGACATGTGTACTGGGCAAAATCGAAATTTACAAATGGCATTGATGTGATTGAAGGTTGTCCAGTCGGAAAACAGCATTGAGATAATTGACCACAAATTTTTACTCCCGGGGCATTCATACCTTCCGAACGATGCAGATTTTGGCATCATAGAAATGGCATTGAGAAAAATGAGTTTTGTGTACACACCACAAGATTACTATAATGTAATAGCGCAATGTAGAAAACAGGATAAATTCATTTTATATGAAATGAAACGGGAGAATTTCATTTCAACAAAAAATCTCCAAAATGCAATTAAAAAACAGATAAAAAAAAATACTAATGGGGAACAGGTCAATTGGTTGCAAATATGTTGGTTGAGGTTCCTCAAAATTGCACCATATACCATTTTTTATAAAACAACGATGACGGACGCAGAATTTAAAATTATCAATTTATTACCTCTACGTCCTGGAAGACCGTTAAAATTTGAAAAAATCGCCCTGGAGCCTTTGTACCAAAATGCCAGACCTATTACGTACGAAAAATATAAAGACATGAAGCAGCTACTACCCTATATACCTCCGGTGCATCATGCATATTTTGAAACACTACCACATGCAGAGAATAAGTAAATTCTTGTAATCAGTATCTTGTAATGACAATGTAATTGCCGTCTAAAATAAAATTTTATGTGTTGTTATGCGTATTTGTAAACAAAATTATATTAAAATGAAGTATATTTTAAGCGATATTTGATTTTTCAAAATTGAAATTAAACGATTTTTACAATTGTCTAATTTTGAAAGTGGTGTAAGTCCATTTACAGCACATAAATATGTGTTATCGTAGTCTAATTAGCCAAAAACAAATTTATATAAACAAATTAAATGTTGATAAAACAATAGAAACAATGCCAGACCTCATATGATTTGCCTGTACTTTTAAATCAACAAATATAGTAACCTTTAATTTTCTCGAAACAAAAGAAAATGGACTTACACCACTTTCAAAATAAACGGTCCAAATATTGTAAGCATAATAATATTATAATACATTGATAATACAATAAAATATAAAAATATGCCCAAAATATACGTAGGTACTCAAAATAGATATTAAATATATAGACCATACATATGAATAAGTAAATATGAATATAATACAATACACACAAACAGTATAAATATAAAGATAAAAGGAGAAAAATACCATCTAATTATAAGTAGCCTTCCTTATGTCAGTGGGGAGCGAGTTCCAGAGTCTTACTGTCTGAGCAGCGAAGGAATGAGTCATGAAACCAGTGCGTGAGATATCTTCTCGGACATAGAGATAGAGACATAGAGATAGACATAGAGTGCGGAGTTTTCAGCGGAATGAAGATAAATCATGAGAGTCCCTCTGAAACGGAAACCTACATTTCAGCTGTTCAGGGTAACGTGGATTGTATAGGATAGAAAAAAGTGTGCAAAGTATTCTTACACACCTGCATTGTCGGATGGGCAGCCATTTAAGCTGAGAGCGATATGAGGATATATGTTCATATTTACGAAGTCCGAAAATATAAATGAATACAGTTGATGATAAGACCATCCAATGCATTTTATGTTTTATCAGGAGAGATAGATTTACAATTTTTCACTAACTGCAAATATTAACAAGACGTGGGTTGTGCTGTGCGTGCATTTGTTTTTGACGGTTACAGTTTAACAATTGGTAAATTATGCTTATGCACGTACCTACATGGAAGTTGACGTGTTACATGAAAGCATACAGTTCACCTGGTGGTAAGTGGATACTTTGGCCCTGCGGCATTCGTGATTAATCCAGAATTACGAACGTTGGCACATCCCCGAATACGTCGCCATCCTACTGAGATTCCTTTTCATAGATTGGGGAGTTATGGATCCTATAGAGAGGGGGGGGGGGGGTTGATTGTAATAAAAGGTTGTGCAGCATGCACCCTGCCCTCTCGAATAGTCACATCAGCAACTTTATTGCATAGATCTACCGATCGATGTCCACGAAGCTAAATGCAATGGATGGAGTACAATGAGGTACTCTATCGCTGTTGTAATAAAGCTGAGGTTACAGTAAGTTCCGCCGTCATTTAAAAAAAAGTGTTTAGACAAAATAGACAAAAGTAGTAGGTTGTTGCTATATAGTTTGCATGTAGAGACGTAGAAATATATATTGGAATTTTTTGAAAGTTTACACCATCATTTTGTAAAAATTCCATCAATTTGGCTCCTCATCGAACCCAAGATATAGATAGATAGATATATAGATCATTTTAATGCGATAAGAAACGCTCACTTCGGTTTGTCAACAAATTTAGTTATATGTAGGTATCTCTAAAACATGATGTAGAAAATGTCACTCCGTGCATGGCAGTGCTTTGTTTCTGACAAGGGTCTGCAGCTTCACAGTAATACGGAAATAATCAAATCGGATAATAATTGATCGGAAATAATATTTTTGATTATCATGTGGAGTCCGGATGACACTCCCAACGAGTTTAGTTTCAACGCGTAATACTCGCACACCTAATGCACCCATTAAATTACCTATGATCCTATGTTGTTCGTGTCCTTTGCAGTTACCTCTCAGCGCCTTACATGTGTACCTTCAGTTCTGCTAAATGGGTGGATTATTTACTATTAATGCGCCCCCCAACGTTACTGCAATTGTTTGGAGGGGGTTACTGTTGCTCACGTCCGTAAGAGTTACTATTCTACGCGTGTCCTCCGGATGGTGCTAAATGGATGGATTCTTAATTTTTACCATGTAATACAGTAGCCCTTTGGAAATTCATAACTTAAAAAACTAGACAATACTTAATACTATTGAAATGCGAATTATCTCTCAGCGACAGAAATGTGTCGACAATAACCATTTTTGGACCTTACTGTACCACAGCCTTAATCTTCAAATGAAACTCCAATATTGGGTGACCACTGCCCGTATCGTTCGCCTACTCAACATACAAGCTTGTTAGAAGCAAATGTTACTCATATAACATAAAAATAACAAAAACCCGTATATTCCCAAAAGTATATACAAATTCTTTCATAGATTCAAAATGTGTTTAGTGTAACTCGTATTTTTTTTTTATTCTTTTCCAATAAAATGTATAACGTATCACCGAAATAATATAAAACCGTTCTATAGAAAAATAAAATTATTTTAGGGTTTTTTTTCTTCTTTTTAAGGAATTTTTATGCCTTGGCACATGTCAGTTCCATCGTGCCCTAAACTTACATTCTACAACATTAACGTAAGTACCAATATACCAGCCCTGGTGAGGGCTCACGAATCTGTACAAACTAAATGCTGCTCGTGAATTAAGTACAAACATCATTCCTGTTCACAAGGGTATACATCGAAACATACAAACATATGAAAATGCTTTTTCAACATTGAAAACAATATGGCGTCTGTGACGTATGGAGTCCCCCAAGGTAGTATATTGAGTACCACACTCTTTCTAATAAATATCAACGAGCTCTGTCAGATGACGCTAGATCATGGTAGCATTGTTACCTTCGCCGATGACACGGCTATTGTGTTTCACGGAGACACGAAGGCTAGTGGAGACACGTAGACACGTAGGAGACACATACATACAGATATGCTGAGAAAGGACTTCGTACTGTAATGAACTGGTTACGTAGTAATCTACTCAAAGACCAAATTTATAACCTTCTCCTTGCGTAAAACCACAAAACCTCCACTACACCTCGTTCTAAAAGCCCATAAGTGTGGCATAGACACATCTTTAATGACAAACTGTGTATTGTCTGTGGTTTGGCAAGCTGGAGTGCTTGCCACCCTATGGCTAGAGACTATAGAACACTCACTTGTCAGGTGACTTCTGTAAGTACCACATCTAATATTAATATAGTTTTTTGTTTGGTTATCGAATCTTTTAATACACACCACATACTAAACAATACAAACTGTGCGTGCCCTAACCTAGAATCTGTTCCTATCACTCGTTATTTAGGTATTCTCCTTGACGATCAATTAACGTGGAAACCGCACATCGAACTTCTAACATCTCGAGTTAGAAAATTGGCATGTGTATTTAAGAAGAGCCGTAATGTCGTCAGTCCGTTAATAAGGGGAGGGGCTCCGAAAACTCACCTTATACATTTAGAAGACCTCAAAGGTCCCATTTAGGTAATGAGTTTCAGAAAATTTAGGTTTCCAACTAGGACACTATATTCGGAATGCAACCTGCTTACTGTACGTCAACTATTGTGAATGGCAAAACTCTGTTGTAAAAGCTGGTGGAATCAATTCTCCTTTCGATATCGAACAACCTGTTTTCAGCTTTCGTGGTACTTCAGTGACATGTTGCATTTTATTCAATAGCGAGATGAATCAAATAGCTTCCTGGAATTTGAATGGAAAATACAAAATTAAATACTTTTTAAAATAATTTAGTGTTCAAAGCCGACTCTGCTATTCAAGAGATTTCAATTATTTAGACTTTAAAGGCTACCATTTATCAGCGCCACGTTTAGCTGTTGCGTTCTACAATGTATCAACATTTATTTTATTTGACTGTGAAAATGCACTTTATTTTATGAGGGTAGTTGGTCTCGCTTTATGTTTTTAGTACAAACAACCCGGTGATTTCAGTCACAGTATATCACTGAAACTAGTAGAGAATCTGTATATGTGACAATTTAATAACATATTATAATTTAAATGTTTTATCTTAAAAGTCAAAGGTTAGAGCATGCATTTAAACAATATCTTGAAACAACGAAATTTTAAATTAAAAAATCTTAAACAAACTAAGTTCATGCTATCAATAAGGTATCTTTGCTGAGATAACGCCACGTACAAATTGTACCTCACACCTGTGTGTGAAGCACAATTTTAAGAAATTGTATACGTTCAGGTACGTCATTTACATATGGCTTTAGATTTATTTAAATTTCAAAGATCATCTAATGTCAAACTTGACGTAGCACAAAAAGTGTACCTATATAATAGACATGATTTGTCATAATCTCATATTCTTTAGGATAGCGCCTGTTAAAACACCATAGATCGTGAACATGTTTGACAGCTGGTTTTCGTATGTCTGGGACAGCGCCTACTGAAACAATATAAACCACACGATTGTTCTCCGGGCCTCCCTAACTGGCTGGAATTGGGTGTGATTTTGTAATTGGGTGTGATTTTATAATTGGGTGTGATTTTATAATTGGGTGTGATTTTATAATTGGGTGTGATTTTATAATTGCCGCGCGCTGTATTGATCTTTGTTGTTAGCAAACAATTTTTAATCTATGGCCGTATTATCGACATATCTCACAGAATCAGTAAGCTGAAGCGGAAGTGGTATATGCCGCAGGACCGATGGTCAATAGAGAAGACGAGTATGTGTGTTTCCCGGTATGTAGTCTCCATTCCGAGAAACATAGTATTATGCCACGCTTACAAGCCAGGTCCACTGACGGTAATAGATGGATGAGAAGGGCAGAAGACCGTACGTGGTTGCTTTCCTCAGGCCTACATCCAGCAATCGAGAGACACAGGCTGATGGTACAGTATGGTACGGTCGTATTACCGCCGTCAAGAATGCGTTTACACAAATGTTTGTATGTTTGTATAATACTAGATTCTATTCTAGCTTCTTTATATACTGTGTTTCACTTTAAAGATTTATTTTATGACACTTTGACTTTACGGCACCTTTTTCTACTAAAATACCTTTTAGTGGGCTATCTGTAAGAATATTCACTTTTAAATATTCTATACAAAATTTCAATTTGCCTTGATTGAAATATTACTAGGTTTTTAGGTTCATGCAGGCGCACGCGAGAAGCGAGTAGCGTTAATCTCTAAAAGAAATTTGAAGATAAATTCCACTATAGCATACCTTCAGCTTATGTCTCTCCACTACTGAATAAAGGCCTCTGCCAGGGCTCGCCACCACACACGGCTTCTGCTCTTCTCATCTAGCTACTACCGGCACACTTCTTCAAGTCATCGGTGCATCTGTCAGGACTCTGTATCTATTCAAGGGCTCATCTACCACATTGGTTTCTGGTCCTATGGCATATTTATCATGCCCATTGCCACTTCAGCTTGCTATGTTTGTGACTTTCGCGAAATTCTTCGTTTCGGATCGTACCCCTCAAAGAAATTTCGAGCATAGCTCTTCATAGCTCACTGAACGATTTTAAACGATATGTGAAGTGTAATCATATAAAGATGTCACTGTGTCAAATGCCGACGTAATAAGAGTTCAGGTTAACATTCATGATTTTTTTAAAATATAAAATGGGGTTACAGGCTGTCGATTAGATGGCAAATGGTCTATCCCGCCCATATGCACAAGCCACAAGTAACTCTTTTCATAGCTGTTCATATTCAAAAATTTCACTAGCTCCTGGGCTCTAAACGTAACCTAAAGGTTTAATCCGAATAAATGAGAATAAAGCGAAATATAACCTGCAGAATTTCCCAGTGCATAGCAGTAATGCATGTTCGCCAGTGTAGTGCAATGTAAACTGAGCAAAGTCTGGTATGTACACGAGTATGTATGAGATGAGATGCATTTTTGTAAAGAATTGTATACACTGGCCGAAGAGCGAAAGAAAAAATACAGTGTAAGCGAACAAAATAGGTACAATTTGGGTAATTTAACCAGTTGTCATTAGACGTGCTCAGTCGCTGTCTAGTTTTAAAAGGCAGTTAGAAATCATTATTCTATTAGTTTGTTTGTTTTCTATTTTCTTTCCAAATGTTACCAAATGTTCTATTTACCAAATGTTTTCCTCTCGCTACCATTTTGTTTCTAACCTGTTCTTTTTCGTCCCTCGGAGACCTCAATTCCCTCTTATTTTTCTATCCCTTGTCAACTTTGATTCTTATTTAAGAATTAATATTGGGTGCGGTGTAGATGTAGATATGCATGTACATATTTATATATTATTAAGTTATTTATTATTAGCGATGTAGTCGGTAGGTATATATTGAACACGATTCATTCTGTCGATTTCCATCTTTTTGTACTACCTATATCCTTTTTATTTTTCTCTATCCTAAGGTTGCCTGGAAGAGATCGAGCGATAGGGTCTCCTATTGTATTTAGTCATTTATTATTCGTGCACATGTAATAACTATTTGTTATGATTATTTTTATTAATTCTAAACATGGAGTATTGGGATCACGATATACAATGCTCTCCCATACTAAGTGACATAGTTCATCCATGTTACTCTCAATTTATGGTGTTGAGTGTCGACCGTGTGGTGTCAGCCGACTTTAAAATAGCACCACCTACCTCTTACCGTGGGTGTCGTAAAAGACGTCTACAGGATAACAAAGCTACCACAAGCCCTGAGGAACTACACCACCTCTAAACGAGTACACTCGCCACAACCTAGCTAGGTAGCCAGCGTAGCGTTTTAGGGGCATACATTCCCCATGGACAAGACAAAGTCAAAGAGGAGGCCCGTGTCCAGTAATGGATAAAAAGGGCTTAAATCCTGGAGAGAGTATTAACTGGTGTTTTTACTGAGAACCCCAACAAATGTAAGACCATCTGCCTTATTAAAAAAAAAGTACTCCTCATATGTTTCCAACAATGTGTGAACTTCTTAATACCAACAATTACTTTATAAATTTTCTTCGTTCTATCCTAGAAGAAAATGTAGCGGGATGGAATTTTTTAAATAGATTGGCTCTTTTTATTACATCTTTTCTTTCGTGGCAGCTCAACTTTGTAATAATTAAGGTAACTGCTGTATACTGTACTAAAGCTAACTGACAATAGTGTGTTTCGATATAGAGGTAAGAAGACCAGTTTAGTCATTTCTAATGACTAAGTTTTACGTTCGATTGACACAGGCTTTTACAGACGGTCTACAATTGCTCATCATCCGAAGAGACTTTTAATCTGTTCTCTATCGCCTTTTTAATGGGGAATTTTCTGAAGAGCTGTTTGATCTGATGCCAAATTCGGGATTTTGATGAGCGATGTGTGGTCTTAAAACCTCACGAGGGTAGAGGTAATTGTTCGGAACTGAATCCCCTTCAGTGACGTCCCCTCTGTCGCTGGGTTGGGCCTGTCGGCCGTAATGCTGCCTCCGGGTGTCTTCGTGCCAACCGCGTAGACGACCACAGTTAAACCGCTCGTGGTGACGCGCCTCACGGCTCGATCGGGTCCACTAATTCCAGTCAATCGGGTTATGGCTCAGGGTTTGTGGTAGTCACTTTGTTATCCCTTAGTCGCCTTTTACGACACCCACGGGAAGAGATAGATTGGTGCTATTCTATAGCCGACCCACACCACACAACCGATACACTAGTAGAGAATTTAATTCTTAGTTTTGCCGCCGCGTAAAGCACAATGAGACACACCAAGTCTTACTTTTACTCACTCTCACCCATTTCATCCAAACAGCCTAAGCGGATATTGCGTGGGTAAATATCCGCAGTACATTGCATTATTGCAATGCAACTCTCTGATTTTGAACATAAAGTCTCATAAAAGAATAATCCCAAACTATGTTAAAACCATTTCTTCGCGACTCATCTCATGAGTCATACGGTGTTCACAGACTGATAATATCCTTCAGCTAAATAAACATAATATACAGAGAACAAATCGTAAACTTATCAATACATTTAGTGTCGACCTCATCTTTTACTTCGGAGTTTTGGACTGTGTTAGATAAGAAACAGGGACGTGGATGTATTAAGAAATATTTTAGGGAATATGGTATATTGTTCAATGAGAGGGAAAGTGGACGCTGCAATCCAACAGCCACAGAGCCGCTCTCTCACAGAAGACTACCTTAAAACAAATAAAACCCCATGTCTCCAATTTTATTTTGTTCGAATTTACGGTTGTGCGATAGGTTAAACTAAAAGTTCCTAGAACTGACTATTGTACAATACGCCGTCCCTGTCTGAGTAATCAGCGCTACGAACGTTTTATACAGGACAACCAAACCCTACATGTTTGTAACTTTTAATTTATCTTTTAAAATAATTCCATTTTCACTAGAACGGTTTCATATATTTTATGTTGTTTTTTTTAATGAACGAAAGCGGCAGACGAGCATACAGTCCACCTGATGGTAAGTGGATACTGTAGCCCATAGACATCCGTGATACATGTCAACATTAGTCCAAAATGACAAACGCTGGCACGCCCCTGGATGCGCTGCCTACCTTTCGAGATATAGGAATGGATTTGGAGAAAGAGTTGGCAAAATGGGAAGGGATGGAATGGGAATGGGCTCTGGAATGAGGTTGACGTGTTTCAGGTTTTGCGTTAATTGGGTGACATGGTATATATTCCATCGGATCGTTCTATACCTAGAGTGAAATTATACCCCCTCCTAATTTCGTCATAGTTTTTGCCCCCCAACCCGCCTACGTTATCTCTGTATTGCCAGACCCCTTAATTCGAACAGTCAAAGTAATTTTGTTTGACGAAATTCGTTCGACGCTGCCGTGACTTGGAGAAACGATTCGGGAAATGTTATTTTGGCTGTATGGTTCGAGATTAACTTTGAACTTCTTTGAGTGCCATTCGGTTATTATCAGGGGCCGGGGTTAGGTAGTGTGATTTTGGTACTTGTAACAAAATTATATTAATATGGATGTACCCCGGGATTCTGAACTCTCCAGCAAGGATTATCGAAAATAGATACATTTTATATACCCACATTAATATGAGGCTTATAATTTGTAGTGAGGATATCAAGAAAACAGAAATAGATCCAAAAAATTGTATATGTTACAGTAAACTTAGTTACAAAAGTAAAAATTAAAAGTAAAGTAAATTAAAATGACAGCCGCGAATATGAATCGTCGAAAAGGGAAATGTCCATATTAATCTTTGTTACCGCAAGTACCAAGATCACACTATCTAACCCCGAATTCTGGTTATTATACACAAAACTAGAAACGACATTTTTTTTTCTTTTCTTATATGCCAATCGTAATTGGCATATTGTGCCAGTGTCGAATTCTTCGTTCTTTGTAATTAACAATACATCTGGTCGTTCAGTCCCGTCGAAACAAGTCAGGAGATGCTCAGTAAATTGATAGTAAATTTACCTGCTATTGCTGCAAGTAAAGTTGGTTGCTTTCATTTGATTATCAAAAACATTATGCACAATCAATTAGACACTGAAGTTTAATTTTTAATTCACTTTGAAACATAATTCCCCACCTATGTTCTTGCAAAAGAAATTTGAATACAAGACTGCCCTGAAATCCCTCAAGATAATTCCTGTACACACGTAACACCAGAACAGCGTGAAAGGTGTGAATTTAACGCGCAGTTAGGTTATCACGAGTTAACATCGCGATTGTGCCGGAAGTGGAACGAGCTAGCCAATGTTATATGGAAAAGGACTGAGTTTTATTATTAAAAAGGTTATTTATTATTATTTAAGGATCTATTTATTTATCAACAGAAATCCGTACCATACCATGCCATCAGCTATCCCTTCACTGCTGGATACAGACCTGATCCAAGTCTCGCGTGTGTGGTGACACACGATTTTCTGCTCTACTCGCCCTTCAAGTCGTCGATTCACTTTGCCGGAGGGCGTCTCACGCTTCCCAGTGCGAGGTCTAGTCTACCCCATCAATTATGGGTCCACTGCCAATTCAGTTTACTGATTCCTAAAGCTATATCGGTAACTTTATTTCCTCGAAGAATTTCTTCGTTCTTCATTATGTCCAACAAAGAGACCTCGAGTAAAGAATATCACAGCTCTTTCCATCGATTGTTAAACGACTTTTGCACCACATGTTATAACGGGCAAGATGCATTGATTGAAGACTTTCGTCTTCAAACATTGTGGTATGCAACAAGAAGAATGCTGCGCAACCGAGCTAAATTCGCTCGACTGAATTTGGATTTATCTAACTGGATTAATTGTCCAAGATAGATATATATATAATAACAACAACGTGACATGTATTACACAACATCGTCTGCAATTTCTAGTGATGTTCCCTCAACACTGACCAGTCCAGGGACGACGTGTTCGTTGTACATGAGTTTTTACTTGTTCAGGTTTATCTCGAGACCAACGCGTTGTCGTGAGGTCGCATTGAGCCGTTTAACAGCGTTTCAACTATGACAACGATGTCGTCTGTATGTATGTATTATATGTATCTATGTTTGTATGTATTTATGTTATGGTATTGAATTTAAAATATCCCCGTATTTTATTTTTTAATTTCACATAATTTTAAAAATTATTGCGCTATTCACATAGCCCAAAGGTTGACTGGAAGATAATGCTTGAAAGCATGAAGGCCGTCTTTTGTCACTCTGTGCAATATATGTTAGAATCTATACATACAATAAAATTGTAACAGGCCGATGTCTGTACATTATAGATATTGAAAAAAAACTAATATGGGGGGTCTTTATTAGAGCAACAGAAGCCAAAACAGTTTGTATAAATTTTGTCTGTCTGTCTGTCTGTCTGTATGTTTGTACACGCATCACGCAAAAACTACTGCATGGAATTGAATGCAGTTTTCACCGATGTATTGCTAGAGGTCCAACTTAAAATATAGGCTCCATTTTACCGCAGGAAAATATCTTATTCCGATTGTTTTAAATTTAATAAACCGAAGCGAAGTGAGGGCGGATCGCTAGTACATAATAATAAAATAAATAACAAAAATTAAACCAACAACTTGTTTACCTAAATTTCAAAAAGTCCACCCCAAATTCGATCCCTTAAACTGGCCAGCACACCGTCATTTTAAATTGCTAATTCTTTACTCTTTGAATTAGGTAACGCGAATGTCAAAGGCTTGCATCAAAGTTATGGTAATAATGTTGAATTTATGTAACAAACTCTTCTGACATTGAGAGGAAAGTTATTTTTAGGTAACTTCAAAGGGTAATTTAGAAGTAGGTTAGTATGTTTCCCTTGAATAGAATAAAACTTCAGTAAACATTCCCATTTCTTCCCGCGGGTGTTGTAAAAGGCGACTAACGGATAACAAAGCCGCTACTACAAGGCTTGAGAAACAACACGACCTCTAAAAGATTGGACTCGCCAACCCGCTTGGGTAGCGTGCCGTTTTAAAGCCATACATCCCTCATGCCAAAACAATGTGCATGAGGAGACCCGTGTCCTACAGTGGACGATAAAAGGGCTAGTTATAGTTACACTGAGTAATATCGCTAACCGACAAATGCGATTATTATCTGTTAAAAAATACTTTTACTCTTCATATATGGCAATAGTGCAATTAGCACATTCTGCCAGTGTCAATAATTCAACAGTTTTCTTACAATTTCAAAGTCTAAAACGTATCCTGTCCATGTCCAGTCCCGTCGGAGTAAGTCAGGAGTCGCTCAGTAAAGTCAGTAAACCACAGAGGACAGAAGAGGACTGCGAAGAGAAGAGGACAGATGAAACTGAGTTTTTTCACAAATTTTTAATATTTTCACAAAACACTTAATATTTTCACAAAACAATAATGTCTCAAAATATTCCAATTTTCGAGGCATTCAAATTACTTGAATGGTATGAATAACAAGTGAAAAATGTGATCTTCTAAACTGTTTGTTGACTTAGTTTCAACATCTGTCGAAATATTGTGAAATTCGTCGCATATTCTATGGGAACATTACGTCGAATATTTCTGAAAACATTTCCTCGAAAACTTCCTAATATTGAAAATATTAAAATACAAAATTTAAGACTCACTTCGAACTTCACTTTAAAATTCACAACTCGACTAAGAGCCCAAAACAACAGCCAGTTTCGAGATTAATATATATCAGATATAATTAAATTGAACGAATTGAAATGAAATTTGTCAGAAATATAGTTTGGGTCCATTGTTTTTACGCGACCATGCGCAAACGGTGTGCATCCCTAATGCGCAGGGTCCGAGCCAGCGCCAACGGTATCCTGGAAATGTTTTCGAACAAGTTCGACTGTCAGTACATGAACCGTTGTTGTATGGTACATGTGCTGACAAATAAATTAGCATAATTTTAATTTATATTTTGTCTATATTCTGTGTGCTACTAACTATAGGCTAAGAAATTTTTAAATTAAGTACTTACTAACAATAAAATATGATAAAAAAATGTTATGATCCTGAGTTGGTCGATATAAATAAATAAATAAATAAATAAAAATATGTAGATTAAATTCGAAAATGAGTTAAACGGATTCGGTAGTTCCAAAATTATGACGGTGTAAATTTTCAAAACATTAAAAATAGAAACAGTTACGTTTATAGACACAAACTATATGTCGTTGAATAAGGCTCGTAAAGCTTTACAACTTTCGTTTAAACACTTTTTTTCTAAACGTACTGAAAATAGTGAAAAATACACCTTTGCGATTCGTCATTTTAATGTTGGTTACAGTTTCTCTTCTTCATTCATCAAATAAAAAACAATAATAACATTTGAGATTAGTCTACTCGTATATGCGTTGCACCAACCATGATCACGAGCTGACCGACACGTCGAGTAAAATTTTTTTTTTATAGACTAGTGGGCGGACGAGTAAGCGGTCCCACGTGATGGTAAGTGTTACCGCCGCCCATGGACACCTGCAACACCAGGGGGTATGCGGGCGCGCCGCCGAACTTGCAAAATCCTATTCACAGCTCCCTTGAAGAACCCCATATCGTAGCTTAATACGCGTTGAGACCAGTGAAGACCCATTTTGATAGATAAAAAACAATAAATTGTAAAAAGTTGCCTCCATACATTTGTGTCTTTTTTTTTACAAAATAAAAGTTTTTTCAATAGCAAACTGTGAAATATTTAAATTGGATCGGCAGGCAGCTCGCTGCTAAAAACCAATGTTGCTTTATGTTCTTTCCAGATTTTCTCTTAAAGAGCTCGTTCTGGGCAAGGAGGTAATTCAAAACATTTTCAGGAACTACTTTTGAAATGAGAATGAGAAAATGCTTTACAGGAACATTGTAGACGCTATTAATTGTAATTTTAATTTGATGGGCTCGAATTACTTGAGATAATTCAGCTGACAGCAAGGGTCCTCAGGAACACACACTGCACTTTCTTCTCCACTGAGACATGTTTTTCTTATTTTATGTAGAGATTAATGTAGCGGAGCAAACTCTTCGACGCGAACATAGATCGTACCACTTTTTTGGATTGCTTTTTTTAAACTGCCGGTCACACGTTTTTTTAATGTACAATGTACAATGTTTAGTGTACGCCTTATTATATGTATAGACTAGCTGTTACCCGAGGTTTCGCTTGCCTTTTTCCATACAGACTGACATCACGTTCCACCCCTTTAGGGGTTGAATTTTGAAAAATCCCTTCTTAGCAAGTCATAAACAGAATCTATCGACCGTTGATCTATCATTGATGTGTCAGTCAGTCAGGATATATCTTGTAATAAGCATTATAATACGACAGAGACAACCATTTGATCCCCTAGTTCACTGTTTCAATTTAATCTGAGCTGAGACGTAATTTGGTCTAATGATCAAAGAAGCTTCTTAGTCAATGGACAACTTTTGTTTAGTGAAGGTAATTGGGTAATTGGGCTTGTAGTTGAATGGATAGTATTTTAGTTTCGTATTTTGATTAGTTGTTCTTGTATTTGTATATTTATTCTTTATTGCATAATGTGAAAAAAGGCGGACTCAATGCTTAGAACATAATCTCCCTGTCAACCTTTGGGATATGCTTTAAGAAATTAACCATTTTTAAATTATGACTTGAAAGTCATTAAGAAAGAAAGAATGAAACTTAACAAGGCAAATGAAATACAGAAGAAAAAAGAAGTAATTGTATAATAGAAGCAGTGGGCAAGATATAATAATTGTCATCCGGGATATGGCAGTGATCTGCAGGAAAATTCTCCAGCTCAGCATAATGCTAAATGTCTGAGACAAGCCTTCAGCGCTGATTATCAGCTGAAGCCCCGGTGACGCACAGACGTAGGTAAGTGGGTTGTATAAAATTTTAATAAAATCTATACTAATATAATAAAGAGAGAGTGCGAAATTTGTGAGTTTGTGTGTATATGGAGGGTAATCTCCGGGACCACTGCACCAATTTGAAAAATTATTTCACCATTTGAAATGGACATAGGCTATATATTTACTTAACAAAAATCAAGCGCATTACTTACTTAAGTACTTACTTTACTTTATTTACTTACCGGGATGAAATTGCACTCTTCCGAACGAGGTGGGACGATTTACGGGGAACAGTAAAAAACGCATTTTCTTCCCGCAAATAACATGTTGCGTGGGTTTAACGGGTTTATTTATACGCAGCTGTAAAATCAATAACAATATCTGTAACAATAATATCAATAACAATAACAATATAATCTGTTGCTATCTATTTACAGATCGACATGGGTGTCGACTGGCCGTTTGGTGTACCGCCTTCAGAATAGCACCGCCCGATCTCTCCCCGTGCCTGTCGTAAAAGGCGAGTCCAAAGTCGTCAGTCACCACAAGCTCCGAGGGTCTACACCACCTTTAAAAGAGTGGACTCGCCAACCCGCGTGGCGTTTTAAGGTTATACATCTCCCGTGCACAAATCAACTTGCATGAAAAGGCCCGTGACCAGCAGTAGATACTAAAGGGACTGGTTACGTTTACCGTATTCTCATCCCTTAGACCACACACCACCAAGTCCAACAATGTAACCATTAATGCGCGAGTGGTAGCAAGTTTCATCAAGCTATAAACGTTCAGGTGCTGGCCAGTTTTCATGGCCTTTGTAAAAGGTTGGAGGAACAAATCTGTGAAGTTGGCGTTATGGCTTTTCGCCACGCCCAGACCTTTCACGGGTACTTTATTGACATGAACGGGGATTAGAGTTGACGTTAAAATTTTTGATAAACTGCTTGAACTCGGTAATAGTGTAAGGGTACCTACCTATACTCGACTTAAATTCGTGTGATTGTGACTTCAAATCCTCGATCCATACCACTTTCTACTTAAGTACGAATTTTTTAAAATCATCACTAGGAGTGAGAGGACAACATCGTGATGAATCTCACGTGCTCCAGAAATAAATAAAAACTGGAGTACGTGTATCCACCAAACCGCACTCTGCCCGCGCCGTGGAATACATCCGAAACCCCAACAGTGATTTAGTAAGGGAGGCCTGTGCCCTGCAGTGGGGTAGGTATTAAAGGCTGATACAAGTACAGGTAAGCGTGAGTTCACTGAATATTTATGTTGCCAGGATTTTTTTTTTGTAGGATGAGTTTAAAACTGAGTTTCCCGGATTGTGGGTGGTGGGGACACACCGCAATTTTGTAATGAAAATATTTATTTATTTTATTTCAATAGATTTATTTCGAACTAGCGACCCGCCCTCACTTCGCTTCGGTTTATTAAATTTAAAACAATCGGAATAAGATATTTTCCTGTGGTAAAATGGAGCCTATATTTTAAGTTAGACCTCTAGCAATACATCGGTGAAAACTGCATTCAATTCCATGCAGTAGTTTTTGCGTGATGCGTGTACAAACATACACAGACAGACAGACAGACTAAATTTCTAAAAACTGTTGTTTTGGCTTCTGTTGCTCTAATAAAGACCCCTTTTTCAATTTAGTTTTTTTTCAATATCTATAATGTACAGACATCGGCCTGTTACAATTTTATTATATGTATAGATATATAGTACCCATGCAGCATATACACTATGTATGTCCGTTACTATATTTATATAATAAACAAATCATGAAATATTTCAGGCAACTGAAGATCGCTATTGCCTCTCTAATTGTAATGTTAAAATGTTTTTTTTTTTATTATGACAAAAAATCATGACAAATGTCACATTTATCGTGACATTAGTTTGCTACAGCACAGCAGTCAATCAGCTAAGGGGAACTGGACGTCCTAGATTAATCGTATCTACTAATCTAGGCGATTTTTTTTAACACTCGTACAAAAACAATGCCCTTGGTGTTGTGCTAACCCAATTAGACCGCGGTCTGTGCTTGGCGTCCCTATTTATTGTCGTCTCAATTGCAAATGTTTGAACTACGCAGTTCTACTGCGGATAATTATGTGCCCTTTATAAATACAAAATTTGAATTTTATTGTTTCTTCTTGTCTGCATTATTTGTTTTTTATTTTTTTTATATACTAGTGGGCGGTCGAGCAAGCGGTCCCACGTGATGGTAAGTGTTACCGCCGCCCGTGGACACCCGCAACACCGGGGGGTTATTGTTATATAGGCCTATATTTTGTGTTTTTTTGGTTATATAGTTTGTGTGTAATGCCGCTTGCAAGAATAAGAGAAGGCCATAGGGCCTTCTCTTAGGGTGGGGCGCTTGCCCACCAGCATAGGATGGTGGGCAAGCGCCCCACCCTGCCCCACTGTGGCTACGCTCTTGGTTACAGCTATCTCATACACCCCGATCTAGTCCAATATCATTCTCTGTCCAGGAACTGAAATCATATCGCTAAAGCGATTTTTGAGGACAAATACACCTACATAGAGATTTATAGAAAGAATCTTATAAATTCTCTGAAAGCGTTTTCCACTGTCGCATCGGAGTCGAATTTTTTCTCCTTTTTCAGTTGAAGATCCTGTAACTTTAAGACCGTCTGTCGTGCGGTGTGTCAGCGAGCGTTATCATGGAGCAGTGGACTAGAGCGATTGCATCTGTATATTGCATCTGTATTGCATCTGTATACACATCTGCATTAATTTTTGTGTCAGATCTCTAGAAAATGTAGTGGATAATAACGGCACAGGTTTTTTTTTGGGCATGGCTAAATTCTTGTGGCCCTAATGGCCTTTCAAAAGTCACCGGACATGTATGGTTTAGGGCGAGCGCAGAAGGCAGATGGGGCCGGCACAGGACCACCATACAGTCACCATGAGCTTCTTTTGACACAGTTTACGTTTGAGACATTGTTTAGTTGTGAGTCATGGGTTCAACCGTTGTGAGCAACGTTTACGATTATCATACAGGATCCTCATCATTTCTCACACAAGTGACAATAATTACCTACACCCTTTATTTTTGTGCCGGATCAGCAAAGTAAGGCAAGCACCGACGCGGGTTTTTAAAAAAAAAAAAAAAAAGTATTATACATTTCATATGTCTCAAGAGAGGGAAAACTTAGTCAGTCTGCTATTTACGCACTTTGGCACTAGATAGGTATAAGTATCTACACCGTTTACATACAATGAAAACGTGACGTATACTAGTTAAGTTTGTGACTGAACAGTTATTTTTGGATGATTCACAATGAGTTCGCGAGTGCGTATGTTTTGGGTAAGGTTGTCAAATCGCACTATACCGTATTAACACACTAGCTATAGGTAGCCGCGACCTCGTTCGCGTATTGTTATATGTAATGGTATTGTTAGTCGTCTTTTAAAGGTCACGGAAAGGGGTGGAGTGATTTAGAGTAATAAAGCTGGCTGGCACCAAACGGAAGTTAAGTCGAGCCCCTCTAAAAGAGTGGACTCGCCAACCTGCTTGGCCAGCGCGCACCGATCGAGTAGTAGAAGTACATATTCTTCTATTTGGAAACATCACTAAAAATAGTATTCTCTAGTATAGACAATTGACCTTTGACCATTTATTGTTTTCTTTTGTTTAATGTTTCACCGGTGGCTACAAAACGACATATCGAATAATATTCCCATTTCATCCTATCCTATCCCTTCTCATTTTCCCAACCCTTCTTCTAAATCCATTCCGACATCTTCAAAGGCACGCAGCGCATTCGAGGGCGTGTCAACGTTTGTCATTGTGGGCTGATGTTTGCATATACCGCGGATGTCTTTGGGCGACAGTATCCACTTACCATCAGGTGCACTGTATGCTCGTCTGCCGCCTTCGTACATAAAAAAAGTATACGTAAAAATACGATGGTAGTCGGGAGGGAGATACCTCTATTTTCCGTACATTTGGTATAAAAACTATAGAGCTCCGTGTGTGCTATGCAATTACATAAATGTTTACTCCATCATGATATTACAACTACTGACTTGATTTGGCTTGTCTGTAAACTGAACATTGTGTGATTTTTTTCAAAATTCCATATACTTAATGAAATGAATAGATGGTTATCTTTGAAAATTAAACGGGTTTAGATTTTGAACTAACGACTAATAAACACTAATAAAACGTATAATCACGTCAACCTGCACCCATCGGTACCTTAGTGCGCTCAAAATAGATCCTAGAATCGAATGGTTTTGAATACATACATTAGTTTGTACGTACAAATAAACTATTACCAGCTCCTTTTAGGCCTTACATGATTTTCTGCAACCGCCTCTTCGTATACTACTAATACTTATAGTACTACATATTGCAGCTATAGTATGAATAGGCCTTATGGACATTTTCATGAGCAGACTGTCTTATCTCCGATCACTGGATTTCACGCTGAATTAAATGCCTCCTGAGCCGCAAGATCCATTGAGCAATTTGATAGACACAAATACACTAAATTTGTAAGACTGTGTCAATAGTGACAATTTCTCTGTGTACAAAAACACTTATCGATCAGTAATGCCATAAAATGTAACGTTCTTACGTATATATTGTATGAAATGTTATATAAAATAAAAGCTCGGCGGTGATGGAATACATGGTGAGGAAACCCGCATGCTCGAGAATTTAAAAAATCTCAAGCATAATATGTGTGCAGTAAGGAGCCCTGGACCCTCGTGGTGTATTTTGGCCCGAAACTGCCTCATGATTTGCTAGCGAAGACCTGTACGTACCCTGCAGTATATCGTATTAATTTGTTAAAAATATATACCTACTCGTATATAAATATTTTAGGCTTTGCATTTAATAAATAGCATCAGCGTTTTTTGGGAACTTCCTTGTATTGACTACAACTCTTTAAATATCGTCATCTGCAGAAAATCGAGCCCATATTTATTCTGAACGCTGAGATTTACGCCAGAATCAATATATTAAAAATTACGCCAGTGTAAATAGACATAGCAAAGACTTACCGCTTTAGATATTCCACATTTAAATTCGGCAGCCGTCAACGTATAAACTCCCGAGAAATTAGATTACAGAGTTTCTTCACTCTCGAATGGGAAGTAAATTAAATAAAAAAAAGTGTTAAGCGTACACTTTGTTTGACAATTAAGGGTCTTGTGTACCTATTTTTTTGTTAAACACCCAAAAAGGTATTATTTTACTGAGAGAATAATTAATATGATAATTGAGATTTATTTATTTATATACCTACTTAATTGTCCACACAAATAATTAAAATAGTTCCATACAATCCCTTTAGGAGATTTCTACCAGCAAACCTGAGAGAACGATAACTGAGAAATTAAATAGGTATATTTTTCTTTTAAATTTGGTTACTTTGTAATATTTAGTTAATGATTATTTAACTCTTTAGGCATTTCCCACCCGATATTATTGTGTGCAAGTAGGTAGAAGAGCGTGCCTCAGAAGTGTTGGAGCCCGCTACTCTGAATTATTACCAATTAGGTATCTACGTTGTCTTATGATTTTTACGGACGGTTTTTTGCATGTGTCGTATTACATGGAGCCCCTTAAAGTCCAGGGCCCGGTACAGCTGTACCTGAAGTACCCCCCTTATCGCCGGGACTGTGTGAGAGTGGTCATGTTGACTCTAATGCAATGTATCTTACATTGCACCAATGTAAGCAAACACTTTCGCGGTCTACCACAAAACACGTAGGTGCATAAGTTTTGAAATATAGCGCCAGAAATATTAACATAGCAATAATATTAAAATGCAAGCGGTTAATTGCAGATATAATTTTATCAGGCGTTATAAAATGATCAGAAAATACCAGTGAATTTCTTACAGTTTTTGGATACACATATATTTTACAACATATAATAAAACGGTATTATAAAGTACATACAGATTTAGTGTATACAGTTGGTTGACTCTATTGCAAATAATTTTGATATTTTATACATCGTCTATCCCGGAAAACAGCAGTTTCTCTGAAATATTGAAATTCACACCTTGTGCCTACGATCAAATTCAAATGTATATAAGTAAATGTAGCCATAGTAAACTGAGTTGTATTCACAACGCTAGATCACGTTACAAATGTCGTTTAGATCGGAAATAGAAACATACACAGAAACATATCCTGAATACTAAAAAATAAATTAATAACGACTATCTGTTACCCGTGGCTTCGCCCGCATAGAATTAAAAAATAAACTAACCTTTTTTTTTATGGACGAAGGCGGCAGACGAGCATACAGTCCACCTGATGGTAAGTGGCTACTGTCGCCCATAGACCAAACATTAGTCCAAAATGACAAACGTTGGCACGCCCCGGGATGCGCTGCCTACCTTTGGAGATATAGGAATGGATTTGGAGAAAGGGTTGGGAAAATGGGGATAATTTGTAATTAAATAAATAGCAAACATGAGACATACAAATAAAATGTACATACTTGTAAAGTAGATTTACATAAATTTGTATTTATAGGTAATTTTCATTTTTATTATAGTATACATAGTTTCATTAAAAATGGATGTTAACCGAGAAGCGTGGGACGACATGATAGATTTACATACAAATTATATATCGTTGAATTGTGTTCATGAAGCTATATGTACAACTTTTGTCTAAGCGATTTCTTCTAAAACGTACGAAGGAAAGTGCACGTTGCATTCCCACAGCCGCTAGACGCACTCGTCTCGAAATTTACCGCATTTCCCACTTTATCCTATTTTCGCAATGTACGTACGTACGTGTTTCAGTAGTGAGTGAGATATACCAGAGCCCTTTCACATCCCATCCGAGGGATATAACAATTTTTATGGAAAAAAGGGGGCAGACGAGCATACAGTTCGCTGATAGTAAGTGGACACTGTCGCTCTTATACATCCGCGATAAATGCCAACTTCAATCCAGAACGACAAACTTTGTGCGTGAGAAAGTCGAAGCGCTGCCTTTGGAGATTAGGAACAGATTTGGGGAATGGGCTGGAGAAAAATACTTACTACTAGATTAACCCATTCATTCCTTTATAAATAAACCGACAAAAGATATATATTTTGTTCAAAAACAATGTGTACCGATCTCTAATAACAGTAGAAAGTTATTTCCATCGACAGCTCATTTTGCTTTGTAATTCAAAAGTTTGCGAAACAAACATTATTTCCTTAAGGCGATGGTAAGGCTATATGTGTATATCAAATTCTGAACAATACAGGGTAGTTTAGAATTACTGAACAATTAGTTAGTATGATTCGAATAATCCCATGAATAATACACGTAAGATATAACAGAAATACAGTCGAAAATATGGAATGGGCAACAAATCGGCAAATTCGGCCAATCGGGAGGGGGAAAGTGCATGCTGCATTCCCACAGCCACTGGGCGCACCCGACTGGCCACGTCACCCCTCTATCACAGAAGACTACCTTGAAATGTACTGCATTTCCTACTTCATCGTATTTCCCCAATGTACGTATGTACTTGAAATATTCGGGGGGGTGTGCCTACGTTTGTCATTCTGGACTGATGTTGGCATGTATGGCTGATGTCTATGGACCACAGCGTCCACTTACCATCAGATGGATTGTATGAGAGCTCTCTGCCTTCTTTCTTCTATTAAAAAAAATACTTTGTTCCCAGTATAAGTGGATTTTTTTTCTCACTAGTTCTACCGACAGAAGAATTGCGAAAGAATCTCTCACTAGTCCTATTTTAGTACATACAAGTACTAAAATATTGATTCTATTATTTTATAGAAAAGAAGAATCAAATTGAAAATGTTGACTTTTCTTATGTTGACAGCGTTCGTCAGATGCTGTTTATAAATAGCGATATCGATATCTAAGGAGGTAGAATGTGTCAGATAATTTTTTCAATGAAGAATGTACTTTTTGAAATAGAAATAAACCCTAAGCAAACATTAATAAAATATATTTTAACAAATAACTGTAGGTGTGATTTATTTGCAACAATAAATCAAACACATTTTGAAACTTGAAATTAGTTCTTGTTCGAATATTTTTTCGCATCTATAAACAATATTGGTAAATAAAGTTGTTTATGTAAGAACTTTTCATTTGTTGAATTTACTTGTTGGTTGATTTATGAGTGGCAACAACAACTTGTCCTTAATCTGTGGACAATAAGGGATAAATAACTGTCGCCTGTATCTAGGAGTTACCTCTCGGCATTCTATACTTGGGGCGGTATCTAATCTAGGAGTATTCGAGTATATATATGTACTGTAAATTTAAGAATTACAACATAAAGATGTCGATCTTGATATATATATATATATATATATATACGTAGTAACTGCAAATGGTGTTTGAAGTTTTCATTATACTAAAATTTAATACCGCATCATAATAAACCTTTATCATCTGGTTTCATGGACAAATAACGGTTTTCTTTTGAGAGTGGATTAGGTAGATTGTATCACACGAATATATTTGGTATATTTTAGCGTCATTCTAATAAAATCAGTGAAATATTATAACATTTGATATTTTCGCGTTTTTCACACATATTTATCTATTTAAACAGGTTTTAACGTTTACTTTATTTTATTTTACTCGACGTTTCGTGGACTACCCGCCTCTTCAGCCAGCTCGTGACCATGATTGGCGCAATCCAACCGAAATGTCGAGTAAAATAAATAAAGTAAACATTCGCGTTAAAACCCGTTTAAATAGATAAAAATCAGTGAAATTAACTTTAGTAAGGGTATCTTAAGTGGTAGACGGATTTAGTTTTTAAACTTTATTTTTGCGGCATTATAGCAATAGTGAAATAATACACGATATTCAATAAAATTTTATTGAATATCATTCAACCTATTTAACGATAAATGCGATTCCACAATAAATAAATCTATAAATATACGGTGAATTGCTGACTAGATTGCTTAAAACAATTTGAGACAATGGCGGAACTGAAAGACAATGAATATAAATTAAAAACAAATCAAATTAATCAGTGAAACGATCTAAAAACATACCGATACGTTTTACTGGAGTTTGTGAACTATGAAATTGATTACATTGGATCATGCATTAGACAAGTTACTATAAGCTACCATTTGAAAAGTCATGAAAATATAAAGAGAAATATATAAATGATGAAATTATTTCTTAATATGTATAATAACGAAATATTGTAATAATTATAATTATAATAATAAAATTGTAACGGCCGATGTCTGTACATTATAAAGAAATATGACATCTGCACATCTGCAAATATGACATGCCCACTTCAACATGGCGATTCTACGAGCTATGAGTGTATAATTAATTCATTTCAATTTACCGAAGCTCATGTTTTTTTTTGTTTAATTGGTGTTATATGAATAGATAGATATTTAATAGATACTTATTATTTTATTAGAATTAGAAAAGTAAGGTTTTTAGTCGTATTATAATAGTGTAAAGGTACCACGGGTAAAAAATTAACAGTGTTACCTCGAAGGGACTGTCAGAGGAACCACGGGCGAAAAGGGGTGTAGGTAGGTATTAGTAAATAATATAGTCGTCAGCTGGCGTAGAGCGTATTTCTATGAAGGGTCCTCAAAGTGTCACTTGTTAGGGAATAAAAGATAGGCGATATAATATAGGGGTTTCCGTACAAATCTGCGTTTTATTGCCCCCGGCTGGGTTGAGTTTTATGAGCCCCTCTCTGAATCAACACGATTGTGTGGTCTAAGATTATTTGTGTCGTTATCTAAGCGAAGGAAACTTATTTTCATCTCCTTCTCATCTTTAGGGATTAATTACCCATTCTCTATTGAGAGTTACGATTAGGAGTTTCTTTCGTTATATTATACTAGCAAAACCCGGCAGGCGTTGTCCTGCCATAAAAGTTGATGTACTACAGCGCCATCTAGTGGCAAATTAAAACAAAGTCGATAGCTCGAACATATTTCAAATACCTATGTATACCAATTTCCATGGCGATCGGTTGAACGGTACAGAAGTTGATGTGCTGCAGCGTCATCTAGTAACGAGTTACAACAAAGTGGATATCATAGAAACCTTCTCTTTAAAAAGATTAATATATGTGCCAACTTTCATGGTGATCGGTCCAACGGTGTCGAAGTCTATTAACATCAAATATACCAACATCCATTTTTTTATATATTATAAAGAAGAGATAGATTCCCTCTCGGGCGAAATAAAATTTGATGGAATGTGGTTGAAAGGGATTTGATTTGATGAGGTGAAATTTCGTGGAGTGGCTCAGGAATGGCTTTGGCAACTCTCACTTAACCCCGAAAAACGTTAATATTCTCATGGAAGAAATCTTGGGCTCGGCTCAACCAACCACCACCGGCGAACTTATTCAAGTCGTCGCTCCACATGGCCGGAGGGCGACCCACGCTGCGCTTTTCAGTAGGTACGTAGTCTCCGGTTATTGGTTCCGTACGTTTTAGAAAAAAAAAAGTCAATCTCTCAGCTTTAGGAGTTCTATCAAACGACATATTGTTGTTTTTGGATATAAAACGTTCACAGCGTCTTAAACTTTTCAAAGCGGTGAGAGACTATGTGTGTCTACGTATATTCTTGACTCTCATTCGTTAGGTCGTGAGTTCAAATCCTTGGCCCGTACCACTGAGTTTCTAATTGAGTACGGATTTTTTAAATCTTCACTAGCTCGGCAGTGTATCACCATCCGTCAATGTCTCCAGCTCTTTTATGTTCCACTGCTGGACATAGGCCTCCTCACTCGTGGTCGTGTGTATGAGAGATGTATGGCCTTAAAACTGCACGCTGGCCAAGCGAGTTGGCGATTCCAATCATTTATAGGTGGTGTACTTTAGATCCTCCACTACCCTGCTTATGAGGACCGGATCTTGGGAGATGCGCACTTCTTTTGCGTGGGCTCTTTCCGACCCACACTTTCTTGACTCCCTACAAATTTCTTTCATCTCTCTCCATTTAACTACCCTTTCTGAAGCGTGTACGATAGACAACGAGGGTTCGTCGCCGAGCAGTTCTAATTGTCGTCTCTTTCGATGCCAGGAGTGCGCGAAGGAGTGGTGTAGTTGGTGTAGCGCCAACACGCTTGGCCAACGTGAGTTTTGAAGCCATACATCTCCCGTGTGCCGTGTCCAACAGTGCACGATAAAAGGACTGATTGATTATGGTATACAACGTCTTATGGTGCAACGACATTATTGTATGATGACATTATTATACAATCTAGAGGCCGCGTTAAAGATTTTTTCGAAATTCGAAAGTATGATCTCCGCAATTCTTTCCAAATCTCCCTACAAATAATGAAAAAAACAAATCACTCCCCCACCGCTATTGACTTGGACCAACCAATCACAAAACATTGTTGACCGTCCCGACTTACTCCGGCCAATAAGATGGGTTTATGTGAAAACTTCGAGTGGTCTGCTTTCTTTACTTGCATATTCGTATTGGGGTAATGCGAACCATTAGACTCAATCTTATGTAGGTACCCTCTTAATGACCATCTCTTTAGAAAACAATCACTGTGTAAAGCCAAGGGGCTGAAGTGTTAATAGCCTTGGTGTATTTATTCTGGACTCTCAATCGTGAAGTCGTGAGTTCAAATCCTCGGCCCGTACCCATTAGATTTCTATTTAAGTGCAAATTTCTATTTAAGCTCCATGGTGAGGAAGCACGCTCGACAAAGTTAAACAAATCTGGAGCATATATCCACCAATTCGCACTGGGTTCGCATGTTATATACCGAAAGCCCCTAGTAATTCTTATTATCAAGCATCCCGGATTCATCACCTACCATTTATTATGTAACAACCTGTTGATATATTATATGCAAATAAAATATCTATCTATCCATCTATCCACCTCTCCATCTCTCCATCTACCCATCTCCCCATCTATCCATCTATATATTTATCACGATATTTTCCTTCACAACTTAAGTAGATAAACAGTGGTACGGGCTAAGGATTTGAACTCACGACTTCACAAATGATTTTTTTTCATCTGGTTGTGAGTGGAAACTGTCGCCCTGCGATATTCGCGATACGTGACGACAGCAGGCCAGAATAACAAACGCTGTCATCACCCCGGATGCCCTGCTTAGCTTGGAAAGTTAGGAATGAATTTGGAAAAAGGATTTATTATTATTTTATTCATAATAAATGGAAAACCAGACAGCAAATGCCTAATTTTATAGACTTAGTTCAATAACAATGACACATAAAGGTACACTAAGGGTACACATAAACAATAGGTACACTTATACAGCTAAAGTATCCGTAACAAATTATATTAATTTTGTTTTCAGAAATTGAAAATGATTTGGAAAAATAAGGAGGGATAGTATACATAGAATGGGAATGGCCTCTGGTATATCTCACTCACATTGGAGGATGAGAGTAAAGTGGGAAATGCAGTACATTTACATGCATGCATTAGTCTTCTGGGGGAGAGGGGTAACATGGCCAGTTGAGTGCGCTCAGCGGCTGTGGCATTGCAGCGTACAAACCCCCCGCCTCCCGTTTGAGAGGGGAGCGGTTTTGCTATCATCACTTTTAGACGACTCTTAGTTGTATGAGATAAAAAAAAAACGATTAAAAGGCTATACGTACATACTAGGGATGCTCCCAATATTCGTATTCGTTATCAAGTATTCGTACTCGTATTCGTCATTTTCTAAACGAATGCTCTTATACTAATCGAATAGTAAATAAAGCCCAATGTGAATACTAGGTAAAAGAGGTTTCCTCCAAAAAGAATTACTTTTAAGAGGAAACTTTCATTTGAAAATCTGATTTTTCACTTTAATTAGTAAGTGATTTCTTAGTTGAATCTAAAGTTAGTTAAACACCTGACTTTAGATTAACCTAAAAGGGTACTTACTGATTGAACTAAAAAATACGTATACCAAAAATTGAACTACAAACTACCTACTTACTAATTTTACAAGTGCGTGGTACTATTCGTAATCGTATTCACGAATAGTTGGGCAAAGTAATCGTACATATTTGTATTGCGAATAATGGTTTCTTGCTATTCTAAACATCCGGAGAATCTGCGGCGTCTTCCATGAGAATGACTTTATATCGGCCTTATCAGCCTCTCCCCTGCCACCTGTTTTAAACAACGCAAATAACCCGATTTTATTGTCGGGCGGGTAGTTAAATCAACAAATTGAAAATAACCGCCCCACCAGCGGCGTATTTCAAATTATTGTAGCCGTAATATTATTTTTATAACCCGATTTTGGAAATACGCAGCCGTTTAAAGGTAATAAAATTTGGGAGCAATACAAAATGAGTGGATGGGCTCCTATACCATGGCAATAAATCAAAGACTCGCTAGACATTTAGAGAGTTAATTTTTACGTTAATTTTGATGATAGGCAGAACTTTATTGTTTTTTAAACCTTCTTAAATTTTATTGGACAAAATATTGATAACCAATTTTTTTTATAGATACCATCACTTGCCGCGTGTAGTAAAGGGTTACTGCCGCCTATGGATCATGTCAACACCATGAATCATACGGGTGCGCTTCCGATATTGTATAATCCTATTCAATACTATACAACAATAACCAAGTTAAAAGTAAAATTGTAAATTGGCTTAATCATTTCAACTACTCAAGCACCGAAGAGCTTATACCTATTCAAAAAAAAAATACACAAATAAGCGTATAAAAAGCTATACTAGGCCTATACTGCCCTCCTTGTAAAAATTTTTAGATCTTAATTTTGTTAAAAACTCCAAGATTCTAACTAGATTTTAATTTAATGAAAGCTTTACCAAAACTCTTTGCATTTTCCTTGAATATTATCATCAAAAAGCCACTTGTGCCTTTTTTCTAATTAGGGCAGCGTAGGCCTAGTATAGCTTTTTATACGCTTATTTGTGTAAAAAATGGATTTTTCTAGGCAGTACACTTCTTACATACTCACTCAAGAGCCTCATACACACACTTTGCGCTGTTGATGGTCTTTATGACACAAATCAGACGCCAAGATTTGACAGCATAAGAATTATAGGAAATTGCAAAGATTCGTTAATTGAATAACTTTTACATACGTAGAGAGGTACAACATACATACATAACATATTATACCATCAGCCCAAGTCTCTCCACTGCTGGATAAAATACTCTCCTAAAGCTCGCTACCATACTTTCGGCTCTTCTCGTTCACCACCGCTATCGATCTTGGTAATAAGGTTAACAATGCACTGCAACCAGCCCTTTCAGTATTCTCCGCTGGACATGGTCCTACTCGTGCACCAACGTGTGTATTAGGCAATTTCGTGCTTGAGGGATGTAAGGCCTTAAAACGCCACGCTGCCTAAGCGGGTCGGCGAGTCCACTTTTTAGAGGTGGTGTAGTTGGTTCCTCGGGCTTGTGGTAGCCACTTTGTTATGCCTTAATCGCCTTTTACGACACCACACACCACAGCACGGTACGGATAATAATATGAGTTTATTTTAATGCTTTCTTTTTATTACTATGATAATCTATAGTGTTGTCCCGTCCTTTTAACATCCGTGTTAGGGATCTGACAGAATATGAGCGCTGCAGTGTATGCTGCAGCATCATGATTCAGGTACACATTTCCTGTTGGTAATTACTAAGTCTATGAATATTATTTTTTGTATTTCCATGATATTTTCTGTATTCCATGATCTGTCACTGTATGCAGGAAACTGTCGCCCATAGACATCCGAGTACTCAAAATTTTACACCGTTTACACCATCCACGATCATGACCTCCGGGTCGCGACACAAATGGCGGGGCCTGTTACTCTGGTGCCCATGTATTCCTGGCCTCCTTGTCCCTAGTTCTAGCTAGTATTATATGCATCAGGTCTAAAAAATAGTTCGACCAGTAATAAAAATCCGTTATTTCTTAGTAGGTAAGTAATAAACATGTTATAACAGGTTTAGGTTATAACAAATTTATTTTTTTACGGACTGATTGTAGAAATATTACATGTATGTATGGGGCCTCCCTAAATACCATGGTGTGGTAAAGCCTTTCGTTACACAGGCCTGTCCATATATTTTACTGTTGGTGAAAGTTTTAATGTAATAAAGTATGGTTGGCAACAACAGTAATTCAGGTTTCGTACAATTTGGGCAATTGTTTATGTTAACAATAAACTGCGTTATTGCGAGGATGCTCAGTTTTATTGTGTACTAACTTTTGCATACCGTTTTGCTTAGGTTTTGGAAGTAGGGAAACTGATAACAACGGATAGACCAGCAGAAGAAATCGACGACAGTTAAGTAAAGTGTTGAAATGATAAAAAGGTACTTTTAAAACATACGTACCAGTTAGATAGATATATTTTTTTATTTCAAACACACCCAAGTGATCGCGTAACATGATTTTTCTTATTCTAAAGTCATTAAGACATGTTAGCAAACAAAAAAATAAAGCAAGGCGATGAAAACTGCGCGGTCCCATGTGTGTCGAAAGGGTATCCGTCTCAGCACAAGCTGTATACCGTAAAAACAGCATACAGCGCTGATTTTCAGACGGAACCAAGACGCGTGAACGGGTGCAAACAGCGGTGTGCGCCGTTGAACACAATTCTTGGGCCTATAGGATGTGTAGATAAATATAATGTAAATTATATTATATATAGGTGTTTGTCTTCTCTCTCTCTATATATATATATATATATAGATAAACTAGCGACTAGAGTCACTAGCGACCCGCCCTCACTTCGCTTCGGTTTATTAAATTTAAAACAATCGGAATAAGATATTTTCCTGCGGTAAAATGGAGCCTATATTTTAAGTTAGACCTCTAGCAATACATCGGTGAAAACTGCATTCAATTCCATGCAGTAGTTTTTGCGTGATACGTGTACAAACATACAGACAGACAAAATGTCTAGAAACTGTTGTTTTGGCTTCTGTTGCTCTAATAAAGACCCCCCTTAGTTTTTTTTCAATATCTATAATGTACAGACATCGGCCTGTTACAATTTTATTATATGTATAGATAGATAGATAACTGTAAATCTTCTTTAATTTTTCATTTTTTTTTATTATTAACAAATTTACAAAGAATAAGTATTATATATAGGTAACATAATTGTATCTAATAAATGAGTGTATATTTTTCATTTTTTTTTTTATTATTAACAAATTTACAAAGAATAAGTATTATATATATATAGGTAACATAATTGTATCTAATAAATGAAAGTGTATATTTTTCATTTTTTTTTTATTATTGTTAATAATAAAAAAAAATGAAAAATATACACTTTCATTTATTCAAAGATAGTTTGTTTTGTTGACCCCGATTTGCTGCCGGGTTACGTTTTTTTGCTACTCGTTGAAGTGCATTGTATTTTTTTTATAAGGGCGAACTTTAAAATAGTACCACTCACTCTCTTCCCGCAGTTGACATAAGAGACGAGGGTAACAAAGCAGCTACCACAAGCCCTGAAGAACTACACCATCTCTAAACCCGCTAGACCAGCGTGGCGTTTCAATGTAACAGCACCTTTATAAAATTATTGCTGTTCTTTATTGCTCAATAAACGGAACTTAAGAATCTAAAATTACATACCTCCAGCGTTTGTATAATATTCACAAAGATGATTTGAAACTTCTGAAACTCCTTCGAGATTAGCAATAAAAACGAATATTACGAGTTTATAACCATTACCGTAAAATATTCCACATTTCTCTCCTGTCTTATTCTCGCAATGTACCTACGTGTTTTGGTAGTGTATGAGATATGCCAGAGCCCATTTTCATATCCCATCCCATCCTATTCCATCGAATGGAACTCTCCATTCGATCCTACTAGAGAAAAGTAACTTCTACTTATATTTCATTAAATTTCATACTCTTGACACCCCATCCCCCCTAAGGAGGATTGAAGGGTATAATTAGGCATACCATTCTATACCATACCCATACCATTAGCCTATGTCTCTTCACTGCTGGATATAGGCCTATCCCAAGGCTCATCACCCCACAAAATCTTCCGTTTTACTATCCACTACCAGCCACTATCCAGCCATTACCGATAACTTCTTCAAGTGGTTTATCTATTGACTTGAATTAGGCATACCTCACAGAATTTAGGAGTGTAATATCAAATCCCGCGATAATGAAAAATAACATTTGATCAAAAAAATTTTTTTTAATACTGTAACCAGAAGGAATGAATTTCTGAATGAATGACTTTTATTGCTGTGCCACGGCAACACTAAAATTATATGAACCACAGACAATAAAAACACCCATTCCAAATTAAAAATTAAAATAAATTCACTTTAGTGGAATTTGATAGAGACCCCACTAAATAGAGGATTCTGAAGATGACCTGTCACAATTTAGCGGGTTTTGCAATTAATACAAAATTGGTGGGTGGATGGTGTTATGCTAAACATTATTATCGTAATAAATCCGTTGCTAAATTTCCAAAAGTAATTAATCAGCGCATTCAGGATTTGTCATTCTGGTACAATGCCGCGGTACACGCCGACATCATCATGTCGGCGTGTACAGCGGATGTGAGACTGTATCCACTTACCACCAGGTGAAATGTCTGCTGCAGCCACTTTCATTCTATAGGAAAAGAAAGTTCTAAGAGACTTTTTACCTTAAATGTTGTAAACTACCTACTGAATAAACTCAGATCAAAAAAATTAGCTAATAACTTTCCGTAAATCTCTAGGATTAGTGTGAAAATGTTCTAATCGCTTCAGGTGTTCTTGAGAAAATCGTTAACACACATACGTAATGCTGGAAGAAATTCTTTTTGTAGTCGCTTAAAGAGCGATTTAAGATGGTCAACAAAAATATTAGTTCACAACATTTTACAAAAAGTAATCAATGTAAAAAACATAATGTAAGTAATTTTCCTATTACATATATAAATACCCTGAGTACATCAATTAATGCCACATCAAACTAGTTTATTGTGCCGTTTCTAGCGCGCCGCTTCACATTTTCAAAATGCCGGTTTGCTTGAACGCTTTCGCTTAAGTTTGGGATAGCATTTTTTTCACAAATTGTGCCAGTTCATCCATTTCTTTGTGTAAAATTAATTAAATAACCCGCAGTTAAAATCGCCATACTATTTGCAAGTCACGTGACGCAAATAAAGCGCTGCCATTGGTCGATTAAGTTATGAGGGGTTTTGATACCCACACCCACTGTTTTAGAAGGATTTACTATTGAACTCATTTTTTACAATCAATTTTAAACGTATTTTCGTGGGTTTTGTTATAGAATGGTAGTTGCATTGTTTAGAGAATCTAATAATAACTTAAATTTGGTCCAGATAAATTTTAGTGGGATTTGATACTATAGTTAGCCTTCAATTAGCTAGCTGACATAGCTAAGAGGCCGCAGAACCGACAACCTACGAAGTAGATGAGCATGGAATGGAGACCGCATAACGAGGAATGTAGTATGGGAGTCCACCTAACGGAAGAACGCTCCGATCAGGTGGACTAATGACTTGGAGAAAGTCACAGGCAGTTGCTGGATGAGAAAAGCGGAAGCGGTGGTGGCGAACCGTGGGAAAGGCCTATATGTGGCAGTGGAGATACCATACCACCAGCTCCATAGCACCATACCATACCAGCACCATAGCACCATACCAGCAGCAGCAGTGGTATAGAGCATAGTATACTCTCGTAAACATAAAAACTGATTGTATCCATTTCTCAAAATTCATAAAATGAGTGAAATACTGCCATCTTACGACTTTTAAATACTACGGTATAACATAACGTATTAACTTACATGCATGCCCTCAATCGTATGAACCATTCCAAGCAGTTTCAATTTAGTAAGCCAGTCACCGATGTAGTTTCTTGGTATAACACTAGATGTCGCTATAACGCTTTTTGATTCATGTCTAATCATTGAAGGGTTAACAAATAATACAAACATTTTTCCAAATTCCTAACAATTATGAATAAATCTGGAAATGATTTTTTTTGCTGCTTATGATATGGCTTATTCAAGAATGTACACGTACGTACGTACGTATAATAATGTACGTATCTACCTCGGTATACAGTACCTCTGTATCGGTAGTGAGTGAGATATATTTTATTATGTATATCTAGATAGATATGCCAGAGCCCATTCCCATCCCATCGTATTCTATCCCATTTTCTCACCCTTTCACCAAATCTATTCCTACATCAACAAAAGTTGGCAGAGCATCTGGGGGCGTGCCAACGTTTGTCATTCTGGACTGATGTTGGCATGTATCGCGGGTGTCCATTGGCGATAGTATCCTCTTACCATCAGGTGGACTTTCATAATTTTTAAGGTTATCTGAATTAAGTGACACGGTGACAAGTTGATACTGTCGTTCTGCGACATGCGCGGAACACGCCGACATCAATCCAGTGACAAACGTTGGCACACCACCGGATTCGCTGCTGGCTGAAGATATTGACTATTGTCATTCTAATTTCCTTGTTTCAAGATTATGTTTAAATAGAAACATGCACTAACATCTGATTTTGGGACCATTTTGGGACCATTTTGGCGTTAACCCGAGAAGTGCCATTGAGATGTTATTTGATTATTGTAATTTAATAGTAATAGTTTATTAAACTTCACAAGTGCCTCGTGTACCTATAGGGTTGCCAGGTGTCCGGCTTTCGGCGGACATGTTTGGCTTTTTACAGTCGTGTCCGGCCAAATATTTGCGTGTCCGGCCTGTCCGGCTTTTGTTAGGCTTTTTGTCAAATATATTTCACAGGATATATATATATATATATATTTTGTTTAATAAAATCTTTTATTTTATTTTTGTGTTTTGTTCATTCTTCGGTTTTATCTAGTCTCCAGAAGACTTTTTTTATTATACTTTATTATACGTAACCGAATTTTTTTATTATACTATAAAAATTATAAAAATTATCCAGCTTTAAGTCCAGCTTAGATATGTCCGGCTTATATGGCAAAATGTCCGGTCTAATATAGCGCAGAGTCTGGCTTTTGTATTTTAGGGCCTGGCAAGCCTACTCGTGTAGTAAGTACATAATATTTGTGATAATTAAATAAAACCGTGAGACTGCATTTTACGTTTTCTTTCAAGGAGTCAAACTTTTATCTTTAGTAACTCTACTATCACTTTACTGAGCGCCTCCTACTTTTTTTTCTTCTTTTTATTTATGGCAATGATGCAATGAGCACATTCTGCCCGTGTCAAGTTTTTTTTCGCAATTTAAAATTTTAAAGTGTAAAACGTATTCTGTCAATGTCCAGTCCAGTCGAAGTCAGACAGGATTCGCTCAGTAAAATAATAGTAGGTTCACTGAGGCCGGAAGAGGACTTTTATTTGAGTATCACAAATATTTTGCACAAAAAACACTTTTGACGTAAATGCACAATTCATATTTTTTTTAAATAATCAAATAAAATATCAACTTCACTTCTCGAGTTCTCGCCAAAATGTCCCGACTCCCTACTTCGACCGACTTCGACGGGACCTGATAAAAACAATTCCGTTTTATTAGTTGATATGTATGTGGACCAATGGCTATGCCAGTGTCCAAATGTAAAAACTTCTGATTTTTAAGATAAAGCAATAAAAAGTGGTATTATTTTTATTTTTCACTAAAATCTTTGAGATTTTTTAAATAACTAAAACCGAAAACCATGTTCCATTTCACAGATAATGTCACATAATATAATAACGTATAGGTAGGTACCTAAATATGTTAAGGCATTAATGAATGCACTTTGCACATGCAATAATATTGATACTTGATTTCAATAATAAAATTAGCCTTGCATTATCTTTAAGTATCAAAAATAATTTTTCAACCATTTCGTGATAACCTATTGATTGTTTTTTTTTTTAATTTGCCGCGCTTTTCCAGCGTCAACTTTCATTTGCATAGATCTTACCTATATATATTATAATATACGTATCGACTACTATATACGTATCGTACGTACGTATCTACTACATACGTATCGTTATAACGATACGATGTGGTTGACACGTACACAAAGATGTGTTTTAGTAGATATTTTGAAACAATAAATTAGGTATTTTGAACAACATTTTAAATTGCTGCCCATAAAATTAAAGTAGAGTTGCAGACTAACCCGCCTCGCGAAGATAACGACGTATCCAATATGGAAGCTGTAATGAGCATTCGAAGACCTTATGTAGAATATATTGAGGGAACAAGAGAGCGTTGGAAGCGAAGTGGTTTGCTATTTTTTACTACTCACAACGAAACATCCGAATTGTAATATTGAAGAAATTTTATACCATACCATCAGCCGATATCTCTCCACTGCTGGATATAGACATCTATCACGGCTCTCTACTACACACGATCTTTCAGCTGCTCCAGCCATCACCGATGAACTTCAAGTGGTTAGCTCACGTGGCCGTAGGGCATCCAGTTCGTGGTCTCCATTCGAGGACTTGTCTATCCCATAGATTGTCAGTCCCTCAGCAAATATGACCTACCCATTGTCAGTTCAGCATGTTGATTATGTGAGCTATGTCGATGGCTTTAGGTCTCGGGCGAATCTCTTCGTTTTGGATCTTATCCCGCAAACAACTTCGTGCACAGCTCTCTCAATAGCTCGCTGAGGGACTGCAGTTATTGGTCAGGCCTACCGTCAGAGGCCACATTTGGACACCGCAGTACCTATATAACTGACCGGACACACTGATTGTGGTATAGGCGACGAGAAGAGTCATTGTATTTTCCCAAAATCAATCTCAGATTCCTTAAGAAGATGTAGACAGGGAATGTTATAAAAAAACAGTATTAAAACTTCAGTTCATGTAATCAATAGCTTACCGATTTTACAGGCTTACGAACTGCCGACAGTTTGAAACATTCTGAATACTTGAAGCGATTTTAATGCTTATGTAATTATATAATAGTATGAAATGTATCTCTAGGTATGTGTGGTAAACTTAAAAATAAATAATAATAAAAGTTTATTTCAGAAATTAATCATTCCATATTTACAAATTTACATCGTAATAATTTACAATAGAAACAAACAATTACTTAATTTTCTTTCATTTATATATCAACTAGCTCTGCCCGGCATGAGTTACATGCTCGGCAATTTTTTTGCACATAATATACAGCCTATGTTCACTGGAATAATGTATCTTTCAAATAGTGAAAGTATTTTTCAAATAGGTGCAATAGTTCCGGAGATTACCTTCCACATACACACAAACTCACAAAATTCGCACTCTCTCTATCATATTAGTATAGATAGTATAGATTAAATAAATCAAATTAAAACCAAATTAAATTCAATCAAATTAAACCAAAAAAAAAGTAAATAAGATTAAATTAAATTTAAAAAATAAAGAAGAATATTCCGTAAACGTCTCCGTACATTTCTCTCTCCATTTGACAGGGGGCTAAGTCGTTCACCCCCGATATCAGCACAATACAGCCTTAACTGTTAGTGTTCGTCCTTCTATGACCAATCTCTGGATCTATGCGGAAGCAGACGAAAACCTACCCTGAGTTCCTACGTTCCTACGTTTGGGAAATAATGGGGAGGGAAACGTGAATCATTATTTTCATACCGCCAAAATGTGCCGGGTGAAGCCGGTGGAAAGATGCAGACTGATACAGCATGCGTCGGCTCCTTAGAATAAAATATTTTTATATGTTCTTAGCATGGTTAAAGTATAAGGATACAGATTCACATACTTAGCGGTTTCAGGCATACAAGTTTTGAAATACAAATTGTTAAGAAAGCACGAGAATCGACTCTAATATATCACTACTCTAGGTTGGCAATTTCTCCCATAGGTAAGTTACTATGTCTCTGACGGTAGACCTTATCCAAAAGTACAAAGTCGCTCAGCTAGCGATGAAAAGAGCTGTGCTAGGAGTCTCTTTGACGGCGAAATCCGAAACGAAAAAGATTCGACGAAGAAAAGTTGCCGACAGTTCAAAGAATCAGCAAACTGAAGTGGCAGCGGACAGGGCTTTATAGAAAAAAGGCGGCAGACGAGCATACAGTCCACATGATGGTAAATGTATACTGTCGTCCATAGACATCCGCGATACATGCCAACATCAGTCCAGAATGACAAGGCACGCCCCAAGATGCGCTGCCTACATTTGCAGACTAAGCATTGAATTGGGAAAATGGGGACGGATAGCATGGGATAGGAATGGGCTCTGGCATATCTCACTCACTACCGAAACACGTACGTACATTGGGGAAATACGATAAAGTAGGAAATGCAGTACATTCAAGGTAGTATTCTGTGGGAGAGGCGTAACGTGGCCAGTCGAGTGCGCCCAGTAGCTGTGGGAATGCAGCATGCACTCTTCCCCTACTGAAATTCCGCATATAACTTAAATACAAGTATATGCGGCAGGGCCGATAACCTATGAGGGAGACAAGTCTTCGCATGGAGACCAGGTAGGTACCGGAAAATATAGCATGGGACCCCCTTCGACCAGGTGGACTAACGACTTGAAAAAAGTCGCCAATAGTGGCCAATGAGAAGAGCAGATGGCCTATATCCAGCAGTGGAGAGACACAGGCTAATGGTATGTTATTTTTTTATTGTAACAGTACCCGACCATATCCAACGCACTTTATTAGTCGATAAGTCCTAACACTATTCACCTCATTCAGTTCTCATGGCAATCACACAAATTGTCTATCCCGATACTTCCTTATTGCAATCTCGTCGATATGTCGATAACAATTCCGTTTTGTGGTTAACACTGCACTTTGCGATTCATGATCGAAACAGATGGGGAGTGCCTGATTTAAGTTAATGCAAAGATTAAAGAAAGATATGAAGAAAAGCAGGCATAACTTTAATAGAAAGAAGGTGTCAGGACGAACAGACGGTCCCCACCTGGTGGTACTGTCGTCCTGCAACATCCGCGACACATGCTGTTGTGACCAGACAACGGTATGTCCAATATTGCAACCAAATGCAAATGCAACATTGTCCACTGTCCTGAATTGTCATTGTCGTCGTGCACGTTGTCTCATACATGAGGAATGTAAGGCCTTTAAACGCCACGCTAGCCACGCGGGTTGGCGAGTCCACTCTTTCAGAGGTGCTGTAGTTCTTCAGGGCTTGTGGTAGCGGCTTTGTTATCCCTTAGTCGTCTTTTATACCACACCACACGGCATAATATTCTGAAACGTAAATTGATTAATTACTGTATTGACTGGGTTGAAATTCTGTGCCTCAAAAAACAAAGGAAAAGAGCTGGTGTACGAGGAGGGAACTATGCGTTTCGTTACCACACATGACAACGTCTGCGGGTACGCCCATCCTCATAACATTATTATATTTTAATTGTGGCTAGTAATAACACAGAAACCTGTGGAATATCATGCTATCAGCACGGAGCTTTCTACTGCTGGATATAATATACTCTTCTGCCAGCAAAACGAGAACAACTTTTACAAGTTAATCTGTCCACATGACTACGCTATATATCTTCAGGAAAAGTCACCTCTATTGATTATAAATCATTTATCGCAGTCTGTGCGCCCTTAACCATTTTCAGTCAGTTATAAATAACAAAGGCAATTTTCAACTCCCATCAAATCGATTTATGACTACTTTTTCACATATATACTTGTACAAGTACGTGGGGACCTCAGAATGTTTTGCGAAAAAGAAAAAAAATATTCTACGGGGTTCAATATTTTTATTACCTTTTTTCAAAGTATTCTCCACTTGCATTTCTACAATGTTTCATGCGTGTGAACCAATTTTGAAAACATTTTTTCAACTTTTCCTCAGGTACCTCTTTCACAGCCGCTTCAAACGTAGCCAGCGCGTCTTCCGGCGATGAAAGCTGCTTTAAATTTGGATTTAATTTTGGAAAATAAAAAGGTCACAAGGTGCCAAGTCAGGACTGTAAGGAGGATGGCCTGAAACTTTAACCGGGGCACTGTCCAAAAGTCCCTTATTTGGACGGTTGTTACTCACTGCAGTAAAAACGTTTGGCAAGCACGTGGCTACATACCATTCCGCGTCAATACTGCTTTGGTTTCGTAAAGGTACAGATATCTGATAGCCAGTTAAAGAGAAACTTGCGATTAAAAATATTCCAGCGCTTCTTGCTCTTTTTGCTTTGGTGAGCGTTGGCTCACTTTGAACCGAGCGCGACACTATCCTCCTCATTCGTAGATGCCCATGTAATATTTTATACACACTCCCCGATTCAATCTGCAATCTGTCCTGAATCTACTCGTATGTAATTCGCCTATTTTCAAAAAATATAATATTTTTTTCACTGCCACCACGTTATCTACCGTAACAGCCGTTAAAGGGCACCCGCTTCTTTCTTCGTCAGCCAAACTTACTCGACCACGCTTAAATTTATTGTACCAACGATACACAATTGCCTTAGAAGGACACTTGTCTGCAAACGTCATTTGAAGTCTACTAAAAGAATCCTCAGGATTTAAGGAACATTTACAATTATACATAATCATAGCGCGGAAATGTTCCCGTCAAATATGCATTTTTTAATGAGACATGATATTACGATTCAGCTCCTAAAAAAGGGAGGGAAATTTCAATTTGAAATATGTTGTTTTTATGTTATAGATAGTCACAGTTTTAATTGACATTAAAACCAACCAGTGTTCCATAGATAAAAACTCTTTGTCGCAAAACTTTTTGATTAGCCTGGTATATTGCTATTTCAGTTACAATCAGACGCTCACGAATGGACGTCAATTTAAAAGCAATACTCAATTCGTCTCGTTTGTCTATAACGGTGCCCTATTAGTGATACAAGAAAAACGAGACCCGACTCTCGTAACTCTCGTTACTAATTCCTGGCCCGTCCAATTGATCCTAGACGTATTTGGCTCGAGGAAGCCGATAGCCACACACGAAGGGCCGTAAATGGATTTTGAGAGTAACGGGACGTTAGTTTGGGTGTTTATATTAGGTTGTTTGGATTTTTTTTTATAGAAAGAAGGCGACAGACGAGGGGACATCCCCAATACATGCCAACGACAGTCCACAATGACAAACATTGGCACGCCCCCGGATGCGCTGCCTATCTTTGGATATTTCGGAATGAGTTTGAGGACAAAATTGGGATAATGGGGAGGGTTAGGACAAGGATGGGAATGAACTCGGACATATCTCACTCCCTACCGAAACATGTACGAGGGAGAATATGATAAAGTGGGAAATGCATTTTATGTATGTAACGTGAAATGTATTGCAATGTAATATGTGAAGTGTAGGTACGCAGGTAACGTGGCCAGTCGAATACGTCCAGCGGCTGTGGGATTGCAGCGTACACCCTCTCCCTAATATTCTGAATAAAATTGAAAAACTTTCGATTTTTAAGATAAAGCGATAAAAAAATATCTCTTTAAGATTTCACCAAAATCTAGTACCTAACTGAAAACGAAAATTAACGAATTTTTATGTCGCTCTAACATGTCTCATGTAAATTATAAGGAAAGCAATCTCTTTAATTTTTTTATGTATTTCATCCACTTTTTACTTTTAATATCTCTAATTGAGTATATTTTTATTTTGAGGTAAGATTGTCTACTTCTTTGGCTGTCCGTGAGCATATATATGTATATAGGTAAGTACTGCCAGAATATCAGTGCTGTGGAACATCTGCAGCATTTGCTGAGTCATTTCAATTTTATTGTTACGATACAATTTATATCTTTATTTAATGTATCAAGTGTAACAAATAAATATATTTTCTTTCTTTCTTTCGTTCAAAGTAGGGTTTTCTTTGATAATATAATGACTGCGTTTTGTTCCACACAGGAAAAGTCGCCAGAAAATGCTAGTTATCCTAAATAGTTCATTGTTCCTTGTAACATTAGGAATGTTTGTCCGTTTGCAGAAAGTATGAAGCGCTTCCAGTAAACCAGTAAGTTCACTATGCAATTTCAACAATCTGGTTAATGTTAAGCGCATTGGAGTTACGAAGCGCAGTATACGACGACCACTTAAACTGGTCGCTTAAATAATAAATGTTCAAAATAAGGATAGGTTTTCAACTTAAATTGTCGGGGCTAAAGGAAATGTTAAGTCTCAACGGATGGTAGCCGTACCTAGCCCCTTTATCGTCCACTAATGGACATGGGCCTACTCATACATATTGCCTTGGGCACGGCGTTAAAACGGTTCGCTGGCCAAGCTGGTTGGCGAGTCAACTCGTTTTAGATGCGATGTAGTCCTACAGGGCTTGTGGTAGCGGCTTTGTTATTTCTCAGTCGCCATTTACGTCACCTTTGGGAAGAAAAGTGTTAAAGCGGAAACCAGACGGCTAAGATGTACTTAGGCATCTGAGGAATCAGGGGCAGCAAACACATCATTAACAAGGTATTAAACAGTTTATAATACTCCATGGTCACACCCACCCGCTGGACTTTCGAGAATTTCGAGACATACACCTTCCTTCACACTGTTACGATCGGTCAATAGCAAAGACGACATCTCTTCTTGAGTTGCAGCTCTCCAATGACAACGATAGCCAGTTACCGCCACGTAAACCGCATGTCAGTTTGTCCCCCTTTCTATATTAAATAACTAGATCTCTAGTCTCTAGATTTAAATAACTAAATACAAAATGTATGTACTGAAACAGTGATAAACATTTTGGCTGCCCATATTAAAATCTAGTATTTTTTTTTAACAAATTTAACAGGAGAGACAAAAATAACCAAGTTCAAATATACGAGTAAGAAGTTACAATAAAACTTTGATCGTCATTACACCAAATACAAGATGATTGACATTGCATTTTAATTTTATTCTATATAAATAAAGATTAAATTCGGGAAAAGTGCTTTTTTCTATGGGATTTTTGTATGAACTTATTGAAATTATTGTATTATTAAAATTTGGACAGGACAACTAGCTCAGCTAGTTTTTAATATAAACATATCCACACAGCACTTATAAATATTTCACATTTATCATTATCACAAACTAATATCATTATCTCATATATAACATGGCCACCACAGTAAGTGAAAATGAAAATAAGTGAAAATTTATCAATAATTATATTTTTCTTTATTTCTTGCTTAAGCAGTAAAATTCATCTACCGCTCATTTTTGCGGACTTTCTTGAACGGCTCGTTTTGTTCGTTACTTCAAACACTCTGTGATCGTGTAATAGTTAATCACGGGAACATTTTCTAGCAGTGTAAAGTTTTACAAAACAATGATAAAACTTTAATCTCGCTACTGTCCAAGTTGGAGACAATTATTCTTCGTTATTTACTGTCTTATGTGACTTTCTTGAAATAATACTTTATTATTTGTGACGTCGTCTCAGCAAAGGGCCATGTTGTCGGTAGAGACTTATAACTTCAAATTTCGCGCTTCATGATTCTGTAACATCTGATCTGACGACACGAGTGTAACAAATTGTCCTTTGATTGGTTGTAAAAGGATTATAATTATTTTTATTACCGAACAAAAATTACATTTAAAAGTATACAAAGACATCATTTTAGAGTAAATGGTCTAATACAGAAACGATTTCTTTTTCGACACTGTTAAATTCTTGTGCCTTTTTTGGGAATAGCTAAATTCTTGTGGCCGTAATGTCATTTCAAGAGTTACCGGCAAACTAGCCAATCATGTAAAAGCCTTAAAATGTAATGCCACTTAATCCAATTTTCCCAATATACGTGTTTCGATAGTGAGTGAGATATACCAGAGCCCATTCCTATCCCATTGCACCCTATCCCTCCCCATTTTCCCAAAGCATCCGGGGATAGCCAATATTTTTCATTCTGGACTGATGTTGTCATGTATTGCCGATGTCTATGGACGACAGTATCCACTTTCCAACGGGTGGACTCTACTCTTCTGTATACTCTTCTGCTGCTTTTTTTCCATAAAAAAGCATATCTAGTATATTATCTATTTTGCACTGTATAGACTGTTAAATCCATTTTTGACAATAAGCTTTATGTATATAAAGTTCATATACTGTTTTGCTGTGAACTATTTATTCGTTAATAAAATAAATAGCCACTTTTACTTTTGTCTGTTTATCTGTCTGTCCGTATAAATGCGCATGACACAGAAATCTCTCAATGGATTTGAACAAAACTTGGCATATTTATAACTTATGTGTTGAGTCAACATTTGGAGTGTATTCCCGCTGTCCCTCGTCTATATTCGGCGCCAGTGGGACAGCGTCCAGCGACACAAAAACTTCCACTGTCACATTTATGATAGCAACTTTTAATCCAGATCAATTATAAAGTTCCCACGGGAATCAAACTAACCCACATATAGGTACCTACACTAACGTGTACGTACATGAAGTCACGGACATTGCTAGTTTAATAATAAGATATAAGGCTTTCTGTTCATCCGAGGAGCTTCTAGTAAAAACTAATTTTAGCCCAACAATAAACCTAGGTATTTTAGCAATGCTATTGTATTCGAAAGGTCAAACAACAATAGAGTTATATTTTAACCAAAAATACCAAAAACCCATTAATCTTGTAACAAAAACAAATTGAGTTTTGTTGAAAAATTTCGCGAACGCCTCCCGGAGTATTATGTGGGGCGTGGAGAATCCTGACAGAAACGCGATAATAAAATTCGGGTTACACGTCTGTAGTTTGCGGAAACGTGGCATAGATACGACTATCGAGTAAAGAGGCGTTTATATTTTTTTTATAAATATAAGAAACAGCAGACGAGCGAATCATGCCTCGCATTGCAACATCCGTGATGCATAGCAACGTCAGTCAGTCCAGAATGACAAACGTTGGCACGCTACGGAATTCAAATTTCAATTATTTATTTATTTATAACTAGCGAACCGCCCTCGCTTCGCTTAGGTTTAGTTAAAACAATATTAAACTATACGTATAAACCTTCCTCTTGAATCACTCTATCTATTGATGAAAACCGCATTAAAATCCGTTGCGTAGTTTAAAAGATGTAAGCGTACATACAGACGGACAGACAGCGGGAAGCGATTTTGTTTTATACTATGTAAAAATTATTAGTACCTACAAAACAAAACTGAAACTATCTTAGTAACAATAAACATATATTTTATTAGCGACCCGCCCTCGCTTCGCTTCGGTTAATAAGATTTTTTTTAAATTTTATATTTCAATTTTTTTTCTAACTTTCAAAATTAAATATTGCCTATATTAGACACGGATAATGTAGCTTCCTATTTGTGAAAGAATTTTTGAAATAGGTTCAGTAGTTCCAGAGATTACTCCCAACATAATTACAAACACACAATTTTACCTCTATATTATATTAGTATAGATAGACAAATAAATATCGATGTTTGTAATTTTTAACTACAGCTGGCATGTATCGCAGATGTGTATACGCTACAGTATCCACTTACGTTAAGAAACGTCAATATGTAATTAATTACAAATTAAATAACACGCTTACTCCCTTGCAGTAATTTATAACCATGTCGGCCGCATGTAAACAAACCCTATACTGCAAGCAAACCGTCTCTCCAGGAATCCGATTATGTTGTGCGGTTTTTGTTTTGTTTGCAAGAAACAATAAAAAGGCAAAGGTTTTGTTAAACGTTTATTTGCAGTTTTAGTGAGGAAAAAGCGCGTACTCCGGGAGTTACCGTGTCCTATATTATTGATTCTTTGTATTAGGTAGTTATTACAGAAGCCTACTATGGAAAGACCAAAGTCTTCTATGGTTTAGTCAAATGGTTATGGTTTAGGGTTATAAGAAGAACGGTTTAGAAGAACAATGACAGCTGACATAAATCTTAACATAAATCATGGACATGTTGTAACAATCATTTTACAGTTACAATTAAAAGTGTTTACAGTTCGAAGATCTGAAACCCTTGAAGTTAAAAGTTTGAGTTTAAAACGGTTGTGGTTCTTTAGTTTTATTAGCGCTGACTTTGTTCTAGAAAGGAGGTGACAAACGACCATACACCTGAATGTAAGTGAATACTGTCGCCCATGGACATAGACATTGGACATGTTGACATGGACTTATCATTCGAGCGCTCAGCGCAGATTCTTACAATACTAGACGACATTATACGTTCATGTATCTTAATTTCTGTTATTTATCAATTAGCGGTGCCCGCGACTTCGTTCGCGTGAATATGTGAATCCCATAGGAACTCTATAATTGATCTCAATAAAAAGTATCCTATAGGTTAATACGGCACATAAGCTACAACTATGCCAAGTTTCATTAAAATCCGTCTAGTAGTTTTTGCCTATTGCATGTTCAGATAGAGAGTCAGTGTCGTTCGTAGAGTACACTGGAGCGATTTTTTTTAAATAACATAACATTCATGTACCTACACGCACGGCTCCGTTTCGGTTTTATTATTTATTATTATATGTATAAATAGAAGATATATGTAAAGGCACTAAGTTTGAATCCGGCAGTACATCAGTGACATATCTATTTGTACAAGGCATATGCGACCGTATCCACCATGAGGTACCATTGGGCAATTCCACATTTATACCATCAAATCTATGCCCTAAATGTTAACTAACTCCTAACGCTAATTGTACATCAGCTAATTATAATGAAATTAAACGCAAAAGGCCTTGAAACACTGTAATCCGTGGCCTTAATGCCCGTGACATTGTCGTGTTTTGCCACCCCCATGTTTGATCACGCGATGATTTTTGGTACCATCCATTATCGTCATCTTTTCTATCTTGGTTTATAAAGCGTTTGCTTGTTTGTTTGTTATAAATAATATTGTCCTATTTTGCTGTTTCTTAAAATATAGTATTAACATTCGGTATCTAGTATTTACTTAAGAATATTTTATACTATATACTAGCTGTTGCCTGCGACTTTGTTCGCTTGGAATTTCACATTCAACACCACTTGTTATGTCACACACGAACTGAAATATCGCTGTTTGTATTTGATTCAATTCAATTCTGTCAAACGTCAACTCATACACCGAAAACACACGAACTGCTGCAAAACTATATGAAATACACTCATTTGTTGAAACGACTCGCGCGCCACCTATTGCAAAATGGTTATACTAATTCAGAAACCTTCGCGGGCGTGCGCGCAACAACTCACCAAAGTTTCATCGCAATCAGATGAATGGTTTAAGAACGCTTACGGGACAAACAAAGAAACATTTTTATATATACTTATTATTATAGATAACAGTCAATCAAGTGATTTCACTCATTGAACAATTAGCCTAAGAGTGGTTTTTAACGACCAATCCGTTTCTTCATTTTACACAATCATTGTCGCAACACACGTGGATATCCACACACTTGGAAAGCTGCTAGATCAGAATTATTCCACTCCATTCACTCGATCCTCAACGTCCCCACTGTAAAAACTATAAAGTACAGTCAACAGATTAAATCCATGCAGTGGAAATAAAAGTAGATAAATTAAAGTCAAGGGCACAGTTTACAACAAAATGCTGCAATTATATACTTCCTCCTTTTAGAAACTGTCAATCCAGATTCCACTGGTGAGCTGGCGACATTTAAGTCGATAGCGACAACGCCACAGCAATCGTCCACACAGACAAATGAATCGCTATCGAGTCAATGTCGACATAAGACGTTGCCGTTTGGACCCCGCTTTACATTTAGCTAATAAAATCCTAAATAGGATCTGTATAACTGAATAGGTATCCAAATTATTGCCAAAAATGGCAATAAAAATCGTCTGACAATTCAACGGGATATCGAATGCAATGTAAGCAAAGCCGCGGGCAGAGGCTATAGGTACTATATCTGTTTTTGTTTCTATCAATGAATACATATAGGAGAGTCAAGGGTATATTTAATTGCTTTGAAGATATGGAATTTTTTGAGTATGAGTTAGTAGATTATAGATAGTGGTAGATAGTTTGGTTTGGTGAAGATTGGAATAACAATTATGCATGTTTCCTTATATCTTTATTAGTCTGATATCATTGTTATCTGGGCTTGATATCAGTACATATTTAAAAGGCAGTTTCATCTGTGTCAGTTCATACCACAACTTTCGGATGTGTATTGTTTCGTTTTGTACTGATTAAAATTATAAGCACATAAGAATGTCGTTGTCAAAAAAAAAATGCTTAACACGTCGTTATCAATAAAATATTTGTCTTCCTTTCTCTTTAAAAAAAAAATAAAAATTAAATAAAAAAAAAAATCTTTTATTTGTGTCAAACAAATAAAATATTTATATTTTTTTTATTTTATATAAATTAAATAAAAATTGCTAGTAATCCATTTATATATTATTATTGTAATTATATTGAAATGTTACTTACAGGTCAAACTGACAGGTCACAACTATTTAAGGTCAGGACCAGCATAATGTCAATTATTTTAACAAAGCCGAAATTTAATCCAAAAATAAATTTCGCCATTAACATCATTTTATTGTAATCGTGTCTCAACACGGAATGTACTAATTACCGTCATTTCACCAAAACTTTTTAGCAATTATGAAGTTTCATTCAGGTCTCAGTTTGTTTTGTTAACGAGGGTAGTTCTAAAATATCTAAAACTGCGCCTGATTTAACTATTAGTATAAAACTATTTATAAATAACAATTATGTCAGTTCTCTGGAAATTAGAATACGTCTTTCTACGGAATAACTTAAAACTTTTTTTTAGGTACGAAGGCTGCAGACGAGCATACGGTCCACCTGATGGTAAGTGTATACTGTCGCCCATAGACATCCGCGATACATGCCAACACTAGTCCAAAACGACAAACGTTGACAAGCCCCCGGATGCGCCGCCTACGTTTGGAGACACAGGAATGGACGTGGAGAAAAGGTTGGGAAAATGGAGGGGGGGGATAGGATGGCAATGATCTCTGGCACATCTCACTCACTAGCGACACACGTACATTGGTGAAATAAAATAAAATGGGAAATTCAGTACACTTCAAGGTAGTCTTCTGTGAGAGAGTGGTAACGTGGCCAGTCGAGTGCGCCCGGCGGCTCTTGGATTGCAGCGTGCACTCACCCCCTCAACAAATTTAATTTAAAGATTATCCAAGGATAATAATTTCCAAATATAAAACTATTTATAAACGTTAATTATTAATTCGGCACTTTAGAAATTAGAAGGTGTCTTTATATGGGTTAACTAGAAACTAACTCCTGAATCAAGCATTTAAAGCTTATCATAGATTAATAATTTCCTTGGATGATGTAATTATCTAATAAAAGCTCGAACAATGGTCAATTCTAAAATATTCCAGTAAACCTAAGATTTACCAAGTAGTAACGACAAAGCCTGGAAATATTATGAAGTAATTGTTTACACCGCACTTAATTAATTCAAAATCGGTTAATCGTAAGATTTAAACGTAAGACCTATGTAACATTTACCATCATTCGAGCTTTTACAGTAACAGAAATTGACTGTAATTAATGACACACTTTATAATTCCAATATGTAGTGCCAGTACAGACCTGTCAAGTTTAAAGCCACAGAGTACATAAAATATCATGTAAGTATTTTTACTTTGGTATATTTATATGAAACTTAATATAACCTAGAAAAACTAAAAAAAAAGATAAAAAACGTTTCGAAGGCGACAAAATGGCCACCAAATAACATTAACCTAATGCAATCTTTAACTGCGTCGTTTATTTTCATGAGTGTTCGCGATAACCAATAAATACATGGCCATACACGAAACTTATCTATAGAGAAAACATGTAACCACACTGTAGATAGAGAACGGTAGAGAAACTTCGTAGAAAAGATCAAAACACAAACGCAGAATTAGGATTACCAATTTTCTAAATTAGTTTTTCGTTATTATATATGTATAAATACGGGATAATATATAAAGATTATGTAAGGATTTATATTCGTTTATTTATATACGTGTATAGCAATCCGGGGCAAGCGACGAAAAGTCAGGTCGTTCTCTTAAACAGTGTAATATAATAATGATGTCATATGTTCCTTATTATTATTAGATAAAGGAGTGGTAAATATACCTCCTACTGGCTTCAACACTTACATACCGCCGACTAAACATAATATACGAGGTGTGGCTATTAAATAACGAGACTGGCGCTGCTACAGAAAAACATGCAAAAAGTGCGTGCCAAAATGGTGCCTAAAATTCTCACATTTGAACAACAAGAGCTCGTAAAAATGTTTGTACTGACACTTTGAATGCCATTGAAAATGACGTGCAACTTCTATCTGTTTCCTAAGGTGAAATCTGCATTAAAATGAACAAGATTTGAGTCCGTTGAAGCTGTGAAAGAGAAAGCGGCACGCGTCGTGAAGGAGCTGACAGAAGAAGACTTCCAGCACTGTTTCGAACAATGGAAGATTCGCATGGAGCGATATAGGGATAGAGGAGGGGTGTATATTGAAGGTGATAATAAGTAAATATGTATGAAATCAAAATAAAATGTTTTACAGAATCAGTCTTGTTATTTAATAACCGCACCTCGTATAACTATATTATGAACATTATTACATATCTTATTGCTGTGATGCAGCACTTTTGTGTTTCTCTGTTTGCCCAAAGGTGGAGAATGCGTACATTAAGTCCGCCTATTGTACAATATTTCTGTTCAATAAAGTATGAATAAATTAGTAATTAATAAATAAATATATATCTCAGAACTTATGGTTAAGGTTTATAGTAAAGCTTATACCATACAAATAGTAGCCGTGAGCGCAATTTTAATTTCGCTTGCACAATTATATTCGTAGGGTTCACGGCAACATGGCGCCTATTTAAAGATAAGCCTAGAGATAAGCCTCGGTAAATTCATAAAATTTAGTGTTACTTGCGGTATAGACGCTTCAAATTATTCCACTTACATCTAAGTTTTAATAAAAAATCACATAATTAATCATATATAGAAACGTTAGTGTATTTATATCACTCATATCTTAGAATGTTCAATGAAGTGACATGTGGTGTGGGCCGGCTATAGGATAGCACCATCCCACTCCACCCGTGGGTGTCGTAAAAGACGACCTATATAGCGGCTTCCACAAGCCTTGAGGAATTACATCACCTATAAAAAAGTGGACTCGCCAACCGGCTCGACCAGCGTGGCGTTTTAAAGCTATATATCCCTCCAAAAGTGAAAACTGAAAGGACTGGTTGCATTGCATTGCTATGAAGTGTATCTACTTCTTTACAAGTGTATTGTGATTTAACGCATTCATATCACGACATCCTTTCATTCGTTACGTCGTCAATCTATTTGCTTTACCAACAAACCACCAAGACACAACTACCTCCCCAATAGTTAACGCTACAAGGTTTAAATTTGGTTAATCTAAGTGAATTAATAAATTGGTTTCGGTATTATCTTCGTCCTTGACACTGAAGTCGAAAATAGTAGAAAAATGGACGAAACGTGGCCCTATCTAACGTGGAATCCGAACAGTTTGAGCACGCGAATTTCGTACTATTGTCGCGGTTCGTTAAAATCTAGAATAGTACGACGTACTTATGTAATTTTATGTATAAACGTCGGCAAACTAACAGGCAGAGAAGTTCCTAAGTTAGAAGTTAGATATTCGGGCTGGACGGCTTTAGTACTAATATACAGCAAAAGACAACTTTTTTTTATAGAAACTTCAGTGTTACTGAAAAGTGTTTGCTGGCTAGTCAGAAAGTATCTCCTATGAATAAGTAAAAGAAGAATATATATGAATATAGTAAGAAAGAAGGCATAGAATAACAAGCATAGAATTTAACTGGTGGTAAATGGATACCATCGCCCACGGACACCCGCGATACACGCAAACATCAGTCCAGAATGACGAACGTTGGCACGGCCGCGAGTGCGCTGGCTGCCTTTGGAATATTTTTAATGAATTTGGAGATAGGGTTGGGAAATGGGGAGAGATAGAATGGAATGGGAATGGGCTTTGGCATATCTCACTCACCACCGTAACACGTTCATTCATTGGGGAATTAAGATAAAGTGGAAATGCAGTACATTTCAAGGTAGTCTTCTGCGAGATGCGTAGGTGCGTATTTCGCACTTATATATGTTGCTTTTACTGAAACGAGCAGTGTATTCAAAAAGTCTGATTAAAGTGGTGACCTCACTGCCCCACGAACTTTATTAGGCTTATAAAAATCCCTGCCTGACCCCAGTTCATTAAAGTTTAATGGTCGACAAACAACTTTGCACCACGCCTCGGCACTCCCCGTGTTTGTTGAATGTTTTAGGTCGGGGGTTTAACTTACATACATACATGTAATTACACTGATATACTACAAGACTGTTAGTGTCTTTGACGTGACAAAAGGTCACCTATTTGACTGTGTAAACAGCACAAAACTACACCATCCCATTTTATCGGACTTCTTGCTTCTAAATTCCTCCGGCCGCCAATGTGAACCTTCGAAGAAGGTTTCTGCGATTCTATTTTTTCTGTGTTTTTTTCCTAAATTTCAAATTCGCTCCAAACGTCAAAGTGTGTTATCTTTTGACTCGTTTGATTCGCAAGAACGTGTCTCCTGCACTCCGCTAAAGTTTTCAGTTTTAACGCTATTTGTAACAGATATTCGACTATTGAATAATCCATCTAACAAATGATCGTTTGCGCATGTCTTGTTCCCTTATAATTGTCACTGCAATAATGCAAATAATGCAATAGGTTATTCAATATCGAAAGTAGAATCGATTCTAACAGTTTTTAACATAGCTTTTTCATGATTTATAGTACAATTCTAGTATATCTTTTATTCTACGCGCGTCGCCCGCGTCGCGTCGCTCGCGCCGACTAACCGCCCAGTCTGAGTAATGAGCGCTACGAACGTTTTAGACAGGACAACAAAACCTTACACGTTTGTAACGTTTGATTTATTTCTTAAAATAATTTTATTGCTCGTTAGAACAGTTTTATATATGTATTTTAAATTGATTGCCTTGTTTCCGGTTTTCCATTATTTTGGTGACACGTTGTATATGTGACAACACACGTTAATAATTGTTTTATTCAGGTTTATTAATAAATCTCTAGAGAGAAGACTTGCTGGTGTACTTTTCAGAGAACCTCTATCACCTAAGTCAATATTTTAGCAGTCGGCAATAATTGTCAGCAGTCGAGAGACAGTTTACTAATGTGGTATTCATATTAATTCCCATTCAAAAATAAATTATTATTTACACGTGTTAAACGTAGACAGATCTAAGTTACAGAACAAAAAAGAGGTCAGTAATTATTAATCAAAACCAGCTGATCCAAACAAATCGATTAGCTGAATTGATCAACAATCGACAAACAATGCTCCAATCAGTTGAGAATAACGTTCATTGAAGTTCATTCAGACGAGGGGTTTCTATAATTTGAAAAATCGATCTGACCATCAATAGTTTTTTTGCTTAGAAATGTGGGTACATAATAAAGGTCCTATTCTAAGACAAATTGAATCTATACACATTCTGTCAGCTCTATAAATAGGATGGCCATTATAAGGGCTACATACATGTGACAGTTTCAATATTTTTCTGGGCGTGGTGTACGCTACAATCCCATAGCCGCTGGAGGCAGTCGACTGACCAAGTTCTCCCAGAGCACTACCGTAAAATGTACCGCATTTTCCACTTTATCCTATTCTCCCAATGTGCGTCCGTGTTTCAGTAGCGCGTAAAATATGCCAGAGTTCACTTCCATCCCAGTTTATCCTATTTCCCCCCATTTTCCCAAACCGTTTTTCAAATCCATTCCTAAATCTCCGAAGGTAGGCATCCTTTGGCTATCATTCGTTTAAATATGTTTTTACTCAGAAAATATTGTCGCTAGATCAAAAGTCAAGTTTGTTCTAAGTAGAGCGGCAAATCACTAAAACCAACGATTATGTAAATAACCTTATCATGTTTAGAGAGGAGAACCACAAATCTGCGGGTTAAGATAGTAGTGAGCACGATGGTGGATCCCACAGCCGACACGGTGCGTCCAACTGGCCGAATTAAACCACCCTTTATTTACTTTACATTCCCTATTTGCTTTTATTTTTATTTACCAACAGCTTGAACTAATTTTTATATTATTTAAGCCGTAAGGGCGTTGTACTAAGTAGTGTCGGCCGGCTATAGAATACCACCATCCCATCTCGTCCCGTGGATATCGTAAGAGGCGACTAAGGATAACAAAGTCGCTACCACAAGTCCTGAGAAACTACACCACTTCTAAAATAATTAACTCGCCAACCCGCTTGTCCAGCCCGCCGTTTTATGGCCGTACATCCCTCATGCACAAAACAATAGGCGTGAGGAGGCTCGTCTTCAGCAGTGGACTATGAATAGGGCTGGTTACGGTACCTACTATAATGTCCTATGCCTAAATTCCATATACAATACTGAGAATCTGAGAGGACAATTCATAAAGCTAGATTAAACAATCGCTACCTCTAATCCCTACAAGCACTTCCAAATGAAGTGGTCATCCATGGAATAATCTTCCGCAGGAGACAGTTAAAGCAAGAGTGAATAAATTACAGCCCAATACACAAACAAAAATAATCGGCAAGCTTAAGTGGCAATGGTCTCGAATGAAGATCATGTGCCGAGAAATGCATCGTGAGACGCCCTCCAGCCAGGTGGACTGACGTCTAGACGAAAGTCCCCGGTAGTGGCTGGATGAGAAGAGCCGAAGACCGTGTGTGGTAGCGGCCCTTGGGAGAAGCCTATATCTAGCAGCGAAGAGACATACGCTGATGATATGGCACTATATTAATCATCTTGATCTCCCAGGTGGTCTTTCTAGTTCTTTCCTGTCATAAGGTCATCGCATCGCTTATTTGATACGACAAACATCTTATTCTTGCAACATTACCGATCACAGTTCGGATTATAGGACCTGTTTAAAGATTACAAAGTAATGACCAGTTGATAGATTAGAATTTAATATTGCAATAACTTGAATAAGTGGATCATTTCCTAAGTGAAGTCGAATTAAGGATTATATAACTACACTAGCTTTTTGTCCGAGGCGTCGCCCAAGTGGATTTTGTTTTAAAAGTAATGGACTCCCCTGGAAAAAGTGGATTGAGGCTACCTCTTTGCCAAAATTTCATTGCAAACGATGCATTAATTTAGTCATGAAAACACAACAAACAATTTAACATCGTGTATCCCCCTTTGGGGGATAAATGTATTTCGAGATAAATGAAAAGTCTATGTATCAAATTTCAAGTATCCAAATATTCAGTATTATTCAGTCTTATATATATTCACTATATATAGTCTTTATATTTTCAGTTCAATGCTTGTACACCCTTTTAAAAAATCACAGAATAAAATAGCTACAGAACCAATACAAGGCCAAGTGGCGTAACAAAGTAAGTGCATTATTTAACAAAATAAAACGTCTCATTTCACTTTGCGCCGTGAACCTAACACTTACGTGTTGGGCTACCTAATTAGCACCCAAGCTGGTAATGGATAAACTAACGCCATAGACTTGGTAATAGTTGGACAGGAAAAAGAGAATTCGCAGATAAATAAATTCGCAAAAGATACTAAAATCACTGATTTTACTCACATAATTAGCAGTCTGAAGTGACAATGGGTAGATTTATCTGTTTAAACGGGTCTTAACGCGAATGTTTACCTTATTTATTTTACTCGACGTTTCGGTTGAGTTACACCAACCATGGTCATTAGCTGACTGAAGAGGCGGGTAGTCCACGTCGAGAATTGCGAACAGTTTCATCAACTACCCGCGCTTGGTTTTCATATTCCGAAAAGTGGCCGGAAAATGTTAAGACCCGTTTAAATACATAAGTAATCTCAAATGTTAAATGGCAATGGGTATGTCATATCTACCGCACGACCAATAACCGATGAGGAAGCAATACAATGCTGGACATGGGCCACCTCATGTACATTGTCTTGTGCATGAGTGTTAAAATGCTGCGCTGTCCAAGCGGATTGGCGACTCCACTCTTTTGGAGGTGGTGTAGTTTTGTGGTAGCCGCTTTGTTACCCCTAATCGTTTTTGTCGACACCCACGAGAAGAGATGGGATGATGCTATTCTGTAGCCGGCCCACACCACACGGCACAATATGGGGGAGACGACTCCTTAAATGGAGACCACGTATCTTGAAGGATAGTGTTGAACGCCCTTCGGCCAACGACTTAAATTTGTTTGCCACCCACTTTCAAACACCTACCAAAAAAAGTATACCACGAGACAAGATTAATGACTACTAGGCAGATCTATAGACAACACCTGTATTTCAATCCGCAAAATACTAAATAAACATCTCCACTCACAAATAACTTTCACCAAAAAGGCACAAATACAAAAACGTATGCAATTAAGAAGTGCTGATAATATACATGAGTATTCTGGTAATGTTTTCGAACAAGTTCTACTGTCAGTACATGAACCACTGTTGTATGGTACATGTGCTGACAAATAACTTAGCATAATTTTAATTTATATTTTGTCTATATTCTGTGTGCTACTAACTATGGTATAGGCTAAGAAATTATATAAAAGTTCTTATTAACAATTAATTATTATAAAAATGTTATGATCCTGAGTTGGTCGAAATAAATAAGTAAATAAAACAAAATAAAAAAAAATAAAAAATTAAAATCATTTCGAGCCAACTAAGGCGGGAAGAATTTAATGTATTTATATAGGAGCACAGTTCTATAATAAATTTGCAAGAAAACTAAATATTTAAGTGCTTTTATTTAATTAAAGAAACCACATATTAAAAGAATTACACAGTCACTTCCAGATGTTACTATTCAGTGTATATCGATCGTGTTGTTTATTGTGATACTATGTATAACGTTTGTTTATTCCCTTCCGATTTATTTATTTGTTCCTTAGGCCTAAAAATATATTATACTAGCGACCCGCCCCCGCTTCGCTTCGGTTTATAAGTCTTTTTTTTTCAGTTTTTTTTTTCAAAATTTCAAAATAAAATATAGCCTATATTAGACACGGATAATGTAGCTTCCTATTTGTGAAAGAGTTTTTGAAATCGGTTCAGTAGTTCCAGAGATTACCCCCAACATACAAACAAACACGCAATTTACCTCTTTATTATATTATAGTATAGACATAGATAGCATTTTCTTTTCTCATGTAAGTGAATGTAATTCTTAAGAGAAATAAATGATTCTTAAACCAGAAAAGCGAATGATCGTACATACTAGCGAGCTTTAACAGAGGCCTGTATCGTGCAGTGGGTTGACATAGGCTAATGATATGGCGTAATCGGAAAAGGGACTATGGCCCACTTTATGATAATATTGATTTTAGAATAACTGCGCGTAACCTAGATAGCTAAATTTCTCATCAAATTTGGTATTTCCTGTACTACTAAATCCTTAAATTCCTAAAAGTAATGAGGGTAAGGTAGCAGACACCTCAATATAGCAGGTGTGTATGGGCGACATTAATACAAATAAATAAATTGACCTCAAAGTAAATATAAACAGAGCTTAGAATTGTAAAAAATCTGAAAAAATAAACATTGGCATATTTCTCACGTAGAACAATATACCCAAACGATATTTCTTGAAACTAATCATTTTGTCTGAACAAAAATTTGTTTTTTTAAAACATGCAAAAATTTTCGACTGACCTGTGCAATCTACTTTTTTTTTTGAGACAGCATACAATTTTACAAAAGACACGACACATTTTGCACCTCACCGAGCAACTCTAATAGATTATGGCGTCTTCATAGATTCGTTTACTTTTATTTTCTAAGGACCGCAATGTTTTCACTGTATCTCGGGGAATTTAGGATTGGTGCACACTTAAATGTTTATAGTGATGAAAGTGTCACTAATACTTTCTCCATAAAGTATTAGATCATCATAAAAATATGATAAAAATAAATCCATCATAAAAAAGAAAAGAATATGACGAAGACATAAGGAAATACACAAAAATATACAGAGTAAATCATGAAGAAATAAAGAACAATGAGGTGCTGGTAGAATATCAGCGCAGTGGATGCAAGTTCTCTTCCGCGGCATCATGCTCAGGCAGATAAACTTTTTGTCGTTGTGACACACAGTCGAAGGTTGGTTGGGTATGCTGTAGAACTTTTTTGATTTTTGTGTAGTTTATAGAGAGAATTTAGTCCACCTGATGGTAAGTGGATACTGTCGTTCATAGACACCCGCAGTACATGCCAATATTAGTCCACAATGAGAAAATTTTCACCCGTCCCCCAGATGCACTGCCTATCTTTATTGATATAAGAACAGATTTGGGAAAGAGTTGGGAAATGTTTAGAGCAAGATTATAACTTTATTATGAAGAGCAGACAGTCCGCCTGATGGTAAATGGATACCTACTGTCTTCCATGCAGATATTAAGTAGATGTAGTAGTTCATTTACATCTGTATTACACGACAACCATATTAAACCATCAAAATATCGATGGTGGAAATTTTAATTGGGGTACGGCCAATCCCAACTTTCCAGGACAAGCAAATGACAATTAATTTAGTGTATAAAATTGTCTGTAAATGTTTTAGCGGTATGACTTCATGACAATGAATGTTTCAGGATTATGTATGACAAAGAACTAAATTCACCGACCTAGCTCACGGCCTGGCAACGGACAGGCCATATCTCTCGCGGGACCGACAGTCGGTGACGTTAACGAGTGTTTGGATGGAGATCACGTACCGGGAAGCGCAGTATTGGACGCCCTCTGGCTATATGGGCCGAGGAATTGAAGAAATTCACTGGTAGTAGCTCGATGAGAAGAGCGGAAAATCGTGTGTGGTGGTGAGCCTTAGAAAAAGGCAGTGGAGTGCAGTGGAGAGAAAAGTCCTTACATGGAGATCACATGCCATCGTCAATTAACAACGGCCAACGTTAACATATGCATAAATGGATTCAAGAATCAGGTTCTGGAAAACGGTTGAGAATGAAAGCGAATAGGCTTACTTAGCGTTCACTTAGGTTCTTTGTCTTCTCTTCCGTGCTGTGCTCAATATGTACATATTATATTGAAAAAAAAGCTTAGTGTGTCCTTACCTTTTCATAGGGGGTTAAACTTAGCTCAAGTTGCAAATGTATTTAAGGGACTCCTCTATTTTCTAAGTACAAAGAAGTACACAGTTGACTACTTCACTTAAAAAAAACAGACAATAAGTTAGCTGTTAGGGATGAGTAAGCATCAGTTTGTCTGTGTCTGTACGTTTTTTTTTTTTGTCGCTATCTCGGGATCTACTTGGTCAATTTTGTTGCCGTTTTTACTGTTATGCAGCATATTCATCCCAGAAGGTTAAACGAAAGTCTAGTAGTCCTGAATAATATACAGGAATTATTACTGTGATCTATCTGGATGTTGGTATGATATCGCTACAGTGTAACAGATTCTAGTGGTGCAGTTAGGTTACTACGATCTTGGTGGATAAAAATTGGGTCCCCGAACTTTAGACTCCCGGAGCACGGCTTATTGCACTGGTGTCCGACGATAGCTACGCTTTACCATATAATCAATTTATTAGAATTAGTATTTATCAGTAGGCCAGCTTTTAAATACCACCAGCCCACCTCTTCCCGTGGGTATCGTAAAATGGGACTAAAGGATAGCAAAGCCGCTACCACAAGCCCCGAGGAACTACACTGCCTCTGAATGAGTGGACATAAGACTTGGATTGTGGACTCGGCCCTAAACCGGCAAGCAGCGTGTAAGGTCGTACATTCCTCATACACAAGACAAGGAATTAAGTGATTTGAGTAAAATATTTCTATGAAATAAATGTACAAGTAATAAAAACAAATATAAATTATTGAAAAAAATTGAGTTTGATGATTTGAAAAAAAAAGTTAATATCGCTACAAAAATCACCTCGCCTGGAAGAAATGCAGATCTTTAAAAAAAATACATTTACAACTAGGGCTGCCACCCCTCCGGATTTGACACAGAAGTCTGCGGATTTAAAGGACGCTTGTTTGAGCTACGAGTTAACATCGTAAATCTCCAGGAACATTAAAAAATCTCAGAATAATGAAAAGTTTGATTTTCAAGCTGATTCTAGTAAATATTAATAATAATATAGATTCTTTTAATGATTATTGTTGTGACAAATGCAAAGGTACAGCTTAAAGCGTCGCTGTATGTATCAAAGACAGTATAAGTTTATCCTGTGTAAATTATTATTCGTAATTTATTATAATATTAATTTGTAGTTATAACTTAAAGTACTTACTTAAAACTTTCAATTAAAAATTTACTACCATATCGCATTTTTTTTAATCGCCTTGGTTTATAGTATTCTGAAGGTGGCAGCCCTATTTACAACTCCTCTGTGTTAAGGAGAAATAAACGAACAAAAACAGAGAAATATAATACTCCTTAATGACCCATACGACGAGGACCAACTTCACTGGACCCTGATTATCATTTTTATTGTAAACATATTAAAGTTGAAATTAAATTGTTACAACTCTTAATGTAAAGTAGCGCTAAAGGAGAGTTCAAGCACCTTTTATAAGCTCGAAACTTTTCTTTAAAAGTGTAAATTTATTCAAATTTAAAAAAGAGGCATAGCCTCGTATTCTTTTTCACGAGAAGCGAGAATGTGAGAAACGTATACGTTAAGTACGAGTTAGAAAGAGATAGTTGTATTTGTCTCCGTTTATGCTAAAACCCGTTCAACAATAGCTAAGCCAGTGATGTGATGCGCATATGCAACTGTTCTTATTTTTTTTAATCACCGGTTTTAAAACCTAGACAATATTTGTAATGTATTTCATAGAATTTGCTTTATATGGAAATGCTACAATTAAAATAACTGTTTGAATATAATTTATTACTAATATATAAACAGAAAAAAACATAATGGATACATGTAGCGGTGATAGCCTAGATAGGGTTATCTATACTCGTGTGATCGTGAGTTAAATCTTCGGTTCGGGGATTTTTTTAAAAATCTCGTTAGCTCGACGGCATCGATATGGGAATACACTAGATGACACACATACGTTCTTATCAAAGAAACATGGTTGGCAACTTCTAGTTGAGAAGCTGACGAGGAGCTCATTAAAAAATCAATTATGAAACTTAATTATGAAACCGATAGATGTGTTCAAAGAATGTTCCATTTTCAAAATCCATATCGAACAGAATTCGAGAGCTACTCAGCATAGAACATAGTGCTTGTATAACATATATAGTATGTATTCTCAAATCGATGCTTGACGGTTACGAAAACGTTAGGAAGACGGTTTTCCTCGCGATGTTTTCCCGAGATGTTGATCGAGAAATTAAAAAAAAAAACTAGAGTATCCAACAATTCGCACCCATGTTGTGGATTATAGCCATAAAACCCCCCAATGATTTAGGGGGATCAGTCCCTTGCAATGAATGGGAGGTTATACGCTGATATCTATAAATCAAGAACAGAAAAGTAGTGATTTTTACAAAAACACAAAGGGACTATTGTGATTAGAGTGTCTAGATAATTAAAAGATCAGTCAGTGAGGATTTTTTATTTATTCGTAACGTCTTGCTTGTAATTTACACAGAGAGATAGACACTGTGAGTGAAACAAAAGGGGACAAGTGGTGCCATCTAGCATCATAAAATTTTAAACCTCAACAGGGACTTACAAACGAAGGTGTGCACAAAATGAAGGAAACACAAATGGCCATAAAACGAAGAATGCTAGGCGTCACATTTCGAGATCATCACGTACTCATCACATATTGGAGGAGGTTCCATAACGTACTAACCTCCAGCGTAATGCGCCGGCGTCACGTGCTATACGCTATATGAACGAAATGTTAGCTAGGCGTAATTGTATATATGTTTTTTTCTCAAATGAGCGGGTTCTGTTCAGATATGCTGTAGGATTCTTAGAAAAATCGTTATAAAAAATGTACGTATTAGATTTTTATAACAGTAATGTCTATTACTGACTTTATTATTTAAACATAGCAGTAGGTCTCTACTGCTATGTTTAAATAAATAAAGTCCTGATTATCTAAATAAGAATAAGGATGAAAGAATTGTAACAGGATAGCGACGAGATTTAAATGGCTGTGGGCAGGACATGTAGCCAGATGTACTGACGGTAGATAGAGCAAAACCAATCATTAGGCCACCGCCTAGAGCTGGAAAAAGTGTAGGCTAAAAAGTGGGTCGATGACATAAAAGGTTACAAACAAAACTAACTTAGATGCAACTAGCACAAGACAGAGGTAAATGTCCTGAAAGAGAGGAGGCTTATACCCTCCAGTGGTCTAAAAAACAGCTAAGAATGATGAATCATATAATACTAACCCTCAAGCAACCTTTCTGATCCTTTCTTTTTTAATTACAAAATCTCTTCGATTTCCAAGTAACAAAGTCTTACGACGTAACATATGTACATTTCGTGACACGATTTATGATCCGATACCTAATGAAAGCCTTTTTTTAAACACTGATAAATCTTCAAGAGAGGCTGTGTATTAAACTTTGATTAGATACTCGTATTAACAGAAAACTAAATCGTGTATAGCTCGTGTCATGATATGGTAAATTAACCTCAGAGGGGTTATGTCTGATACTTATAAAAGTTTAGTCATGGTCAGTCAGAATAAAAGGAAATATAGGAAACCCAATTAAAAGGATCTTTGAATAACATTTTATTCCAAAAAACCAAAACAAATGTTTTAGCTTTCACTTACACCTAAACGGCATTTCCAATTGCTTTCTAGTAGATGGCAAGTGTTATACATCGTGATGGTAACTATATTACTTAATAAACTACAACCTTTTCTATTAATTTGTTTTTATTTTAATCTTAAGACAAATGAAAAACTTTCCGACACACCTAATATTTGACTTTCCTGGCGTCTGTATTGTCTAATCATAGCAATCATTCAAGTAGATTAAGAACATCAATCATCTTTCTACTTTTGCAATTAGAAATGCCAATTACAGACAATAGTCAGAAAAGCTGTTTTCCGTGCGTTTGTTTTTTTATACACAAAAAGCATACAATCTATCTGATGGTAGATGGATAATCTCGTCCATAGACATCCGCGATATATGTTAACATCAGTCAAGACGAACGTTGGAACACGCCCGGATGCGCTGCCTATCTTTGGAGATATAGGAATAGATTTCGAGAAAGGGTTGAGAAAGTGGGGATGGATAGGATGGGATGGGAATGGGTTCTGGCATATCTCATTCACCACCGAAACACGTAGGTAAAATGAGAAATGCTGTACATTTCAAGGTAGTCTGCTGTGGTTTTAAAAAAAGTGGTCAGAAATAGTTGTTGAACTTTATCAACCCCATCCAATGACATATATAATTTATGTGTATAGACGTAATTTTTTTTTTTTAATGTTTTCCCAATAGGTACCAATTCCCTATATATATGTGTAATATATTATATATCCCCATATATACCTATATATCCCCCATCCCCAATAATTCTCCAATACTTCAAAAGGTTAGAAAGATTACAAAAATCAAATCTATCATAAGATTTAATACACGACGCTTTTCGATTTCAACTGCCTTTGTTTTACAAATTAAACAAAATACCCCAATTACATCCAACAGAACGTTCCAAAAAAAAACTACAAACTCAAATTTAAGAGTAAGACATCCGAACCACCATAATTTAATGAAAATATGGCAGGAGAAATAAATCGGTTTGCTTTTAACATGAACTCCAGAGACGCCCAAAGTTGATTTACTCCCCAATTAAATAAGCAACACTGAGTTCGAAAAACGAACCGATTCATTTGGAACTGTTCTTGGAAGAGATACCTTTTGATTCAGTGGGGTGAGGGGGTTAAGAATGAGGAGGGATTTGAAACTTGAGTTCACATCCCGGCCAAAAGTAATACACATCGACTATGATCGGCTAGTTTCGGTTTTGTAGAGCCTCGTATCGGTCGTAATGGCACGCGACAGAGACGACTCTACAATATATAGTCTCTTTCTAAAGGCCGATGTGCATTACTTTCGGCCGGGAAGTGTACTTACTACATAATAAAAATGTTTCATTTTCAAAACACATATGATCTAAATAATTCGAGAGCTATTGAACATAGAACACTATTAGACTGTAACGTGCCTGCAATAGAGTGCTTGTATAACATATCCAGCATGTATTCTCAAATCGATGCATTTATTTGTGGATACTTTATATGTACATAAAAATCTTAGGATTTAAAAAAACTAATGAAGCACTGTTTGTCTATTTGTTAAATACTCCGTATTTCGGAGGACAAGAGTGCACGCTATATTCCCACAGCCTCTGGGGGCTCTGGACTGGAAACGTCAACCGCCTCTCACAGAAAACTAACTTGAAATGTGCTGCATTTCGCAGTTTATCCCATTACCATTACATACATGTTTCGGTAGTGAGTGAGAGATGATAGAGCCCATTCATATCCCATCCTATCCTTCCCCATTCTCCCAACCCTTTCTTCAAATTCATTCCTACACCTGCAAAGGTAGGCTGCGCATCCAAGGGAGTGCCAACGTATCTTCCGTGTACTAAGTTTTATTGTACAGATCTTCAGTGTACTAAGTTTTATTGCACAGATCTTCCTTGTACTAAGTTTTATTGTACAGTTAGGCTGGCAACTACTAGGGGATTGGGATGATGAGGGACTCTATCGTAGTGATAGCGTCGGGCGGAGTCTTTCACGTATTTGACGACGCAGGGAAGTTCCAAGTCCTTGTGGAGGTCGACATTGCGAAAGTACTATGGGGCAGCCACGGCCTTACGCATGAATCTATTTTGCAGGGTTTGGAATATTTTAATGTTAGGGGGGGGGGAGGGGTGCGTGTGCAAAGACAACTCCACCGAAGGTCATTATGGGGCGTACGCAGGTTTGGTACACAATTACAAAGCGACATTTCACTTCTTCCGCCTCTGAGAGGGTTGAGGCGAACGCGTACAAAGGTAGCTCGGTTTCCAACAGTTTTTATGTGTTCTCCGAAGGTCAGTTGATAGTCTAGACCTAGATTGACTTCGAGTTATTTAGTCTTCCCAACACACAAGGGATAGTTTGACCGAAAAGGGATATGGGGAGTGGGGAGAGACGGGGCCTAGAGCTACGAGTGCTGGAAGAATGGAAAGGGGGAAGAACCTTTCTCCGGGTTGACCTCTATCCTTCACCTCACAAAACATTCGCCTAGAACAGTGATTGCACATTGGAGGCGCAGAAAGACACGCCGTAGGTTCTTTTTTGAGGCGTAGAGGGCGGTGTCATCCGCAAAGAGGGCAAGCTCTATTCCCGGAAAGGGGGATGTCATTGGTGTAGAGGGCATAAAGCGTGGATGCTAGAACAGAGCCCTGGGGGACTCCAACTCTGATTGGGCGGGAACGGAATGGGGAAGGTGCGATTGGTGCAATCTCGAATGATGAGAACGAGAATCCAGTTTATAGATTAAACCGTTGTGCCAAACCTTTTCAAAAGTCTTTCAAAAGAAGAAGACCGAATAAGTGTTCCGTTATTCGGTGCACCTGTTGGACACAGATGTTGGCTCTAAAGCCGAACTGTTCATTGATGAGTAGCCCTTTTGAGTTGATGTGACTCAGTAAGTGAGAAAAGAGAATTCCTTCGTAGATTTTAGCCATTGCATTCAATAGGCTAATAGCCTAATGAGAAGAACAATTTATAATTCCTAATTATAAATCAACGACAATTGTAATATAAAAAAAGATAAAAGAAAGATGTATTATAAGATAATTGTAAATATAAAAATATAAATATAAAAATACCCATGTGTTTATTTTACATACAAAGTTCAAGTAAATTTAGTTAACGAAAATAGAGTTAAATTTGGAATAAATCCAGGTGGCACCGGCCTAATGTTATTTTAATGCAATGCAGTGCAACTAGCCCTTTCAGTATCATCTGCTGGATATGGACGTTCTCATGCATATTGTGTTGTGCATGCATGCTGGCTAAGCTGGCTAAGCGGATTGACTAGTCCACTCTTTTAGAGGTGCTGTAGTTCCTCAGGGCTTATGGTAGCCGCTTTATTATGCCTTAGTCGCCTTTTACGAGCACTGGAGGAGATGAGGTGGTCGTATTCTATAGCCGACCCACACCAAAATAAAAAATATGCAAGTTATATAAATATAATAAATAGAAGATTTCACTAGTCTCAAAATCGGGAAAACGAGAGCCGGTCCATTTCCTAAATAATGTCCATTCCTAATTAATGAAACAATATAAAGATAAATTTTAGTAATACTTTACTAAAATTTTAAAATAATTTTAGTAATAATAGTATGTAGGAGGCTACAGTCGGGCCTAATGTTATTTTAATATCAAATTGCATTTTGAAAAAGAACCTCGATAAAGCTCATCTAAACGTTCAAAGTGAAGTGAGTGAGCGAGAAAAGAAAAAGAGTCGATATAACCACTTTTGCCCAAAGCAAACCGGTCCCCGAGACCAACTTCACTTGGTCGCATTTCATTATACGAAGGTCAACTGTCTGAGGGCTGCACACAGTGCAGAGTACACTCAGTCAGATGCCTACCGACGTTTGCAGCGGACGGATGTCTGCTCAAATCGACTAAAAACTTTTTACGTCACCAAATAACACGATACACAACTCGTTTTTTACGGGCGAACATGTAAAAAAGACATTTTGTGTTGTCAAAAACAGGTGACGGCCAGTGTTGCCATCAATTTCCAAGTGTTTTTTTAGTAAAGTTCGAGTAGAAAGTAAGGCATTGCATTGACAAGTCTATACAAACAGTGCTTGCATGTGTATTGTAATTTTAGTTTTGTGCTCAGTGCTGTGTGTTTGAACTGTATCCGGAAATTGTGCTGTCACTTCGTGAGTATTACCCTTTATTTTGCACATTTTGATTAAGAAATGTAGGCGTTTCAATATTTCTTAAAAGCTGTAATATGAACTTCAAAGAATCGTTTTTTTCTTGTTTCGCAAAGTACCGTATGCAAGTAAATGTGGAATAAATCCAGTAAGTTGCAAGACAGCCGAGTAACTTGATCTCTCGGCTTTTTTTCTCCTCACCTGTCCGGTGCACTGGCAAAACCGCGCAACTAGAAAATTAACAAAAACGTGCATCCTGTTTTCTGCACTTGAAAAATGCAGCACATTTTTTAATGTTGCCCTTTTAATCTTTTAAACCTAACTCATTTTAAAATTAATTATTAAAATATTCTGGTGATCATTGATTGATTATTATTTTACTGAAAGGGGATTGCGATTATCACGACAGGACGATTCTATTACAAGACTAACAAGAAAGATTTACTTTTTTTTTTTACTATTTGCATAAGAATAAATAATTATGTACTTGTATTATTTGTTAATTTTATGCTAATGATCGATCAGTGATTGATTTCAGAAATTGTTAATTAATACTCAATAGACAAAATATGATTATGCCCTTGTCCGTAACTTATTACTGTAATAAAGTCCATAGTGTTTTATTTTGCGCATAGACAAGATGCCGTCAAGTTTTATTTTTAAAACTATCTTGCTCACAGCTCTAGCCTGAGCTGAACTTATTTTTTTACTTCATAATTCAATACTTAACCTTGGCGCTTTATAACTTAATGCATTTGGTGACGTTATACCAAACACTACTTTTGGATTTATATTATTAATGTTGTTATTTACAATATTAGTGTGATCTCATAAAAAAATAATTTACAATTTAAATCAGATGTTAGAGCATGTTTCCACTTAACCATAATCTTGATCCAATGAAATAAAGAATTTAACCAAAAGCAGTAAATACATACCAACAATAAAATCTCTTATTTATTACTTGTTTGATTCATAAAATAGATTGACATTGTCATGTGAAGTGATGATGTGATGGTTGAGTTTTCATTTGATTATCACAAAAAATATGTATTGTGGGTTTTGGGGTTTAACAGTGATAGTTTATTAATTAAACTTCAAAGTGCACTGTTTCTGCGTAATGTTTGTGCTAATCAAATAAACACATAAGACTGCGTGTTTCATGTGCTTCCAAGGAGTCCAACTCTTGCCCTCAATAAACCTACGATCACATTACTGAGCGACTCCTAATTCACTTCAACGGATAAAACGCTTGATAGATATTAATTTTCACTTAACATTGTCAAAATATAAACGTGAAGAAGAACATATTTTCTTATTTGAATCCATTTTAAAAACCGTTTCTTCGTCACAAAAATATCTTCAATAGAGGTTGAATCATAGGAGTAGCAATGTCTGTCACGGTGAGCCTTAGTAGTGACTAGAGTTGTTCACGTTAGAGTTGTTAGAGTCGGGGGTTTCCCAGAATTGTCCTAGTTTGGAGGACGTCCCGATTTCGTAAAGGATTTGGAGTTGGCGGATGTCTACTTTTTCGGTACTTCTATAACTCATTTTAGATACTGATACCAAAATGGCCTAATTTTTCTTCGACGTTATCCTTTCATACGGAGCGACGGTAACTGCTTACCATCAGGAAGACTGACTGCTCTTTTATCACCTTCCTTCTGCAAGAAAGCAAGTTCATATTGATATAATAATTAACGTTTAGATTGAACTTATGGTTCAACTAGTAGCGTCTTAGGAGAAAGCCTTTATAGATCGAACACAACTCAGTCAACTCATACAAGGAATTGTAACTTTTATTTTGTCATCTATAAAGCATAAATAATCATGTCACTGTACTCAAGTGTGCCAGCTATAAAACTAGACTGGTAAAAGTCTTAGGTTACACAACCAAGATAAACTTCGTCAGCACTATCTTCATCTCGACATAATCTCCTTTGCTAGTAAAAATTGTACGCGTCATGTTGGAGATTGGATAACGGTTTATCCTTTGCTGGCACTATTCTAACAGTAATTGTATTTTGTATAATTGTACATACAAGGATTGTGCGGTTTGAAGATGCTTTATTAGATAAGAGTTCCTGAAGAAAATTGACTAACAATTTGCCATTACTTTCTTCTGTAGTCTTCTTATTAGTTACCTGGTGTAGGCCCCCTTCAGATTTCTTCACTTGGCACTATTTTGGGCAATTATGGCGCAGTTACTGCCCACCACTTTCTTAATGTCGTTCTTTCACTTCATTTGCGGCGTCCCTATAGGTATTTTCTTGTCCCATGGTCTTCATGAAGAACTATTTGGAAAGAAGGCAAGGTTATTTGTAGCACTATGTTTTTATCGATATTTATATTTTTAAGGTAATTTGAAAAGCACTAATTAACTTCTTTTTCAACCTGTGGTCATCCACTGCTGGATGTAAGACTCCTCACACAGACGCCATCTCTTCCTATCTCTTGCTAATCTCGTCCACAGTTTAATGGTCTTGCGGATGATGTTCATTACACCATTAATTCTTCAAATTGTTGTTAACTTCGCTGCTTTGGTAGATTAGCTGCAGAAACGGGCTTCAAAATCATTTTAAATGGAACACAGTTTAAAGAAATAAAGAAAAAAAAACATATTTCTTAAATAAAGGAAACAATAAAAATAACAACCAGAAGCAATGATCTAACGAATTGTTTTCGACCAATTGTATAATGAGTAATGACGTAAAACTCCATTATTATTTAGAATCTCAGTGATAACACTTTCTGTAATGTCGGTTCAATTTATACATACCGAATGTGTACTTGTATTTAAAGAGGGTTTATTAATAATAGTCATCTTTTAAAGTCGATTCGTTTAGAAATAACCAAGGTTATTTTTGGTTTAATTAAATCTAATAAAACTATCATCTCTATGATCTAAGATTCTTCTTAGATATTTTCTGCGGGTATTTCATAATTCCGAGCAATACGTTGGTCGTTGTTGTGGCAACATTTGTCATTTTTGACTGATGTTGACATGTATACCGGATGTTTATGGATAACAGTATCCACTTATTATCAGGTGAACTGTCTGCTCGCCTATCACCTTATTTCTATATAAAAAAACTATGTACTAAACCCTTTTTAGTTTGAGTAAAATGCTATTTCATTGAGTGACACGTTGACTTTAGCATTTTAAGCAATTCTGATACTGCACCACAAAAAATAGAGCTCAAAAGGTCAACAACACAACTTCAGCTGCCTAGGTGTATCCAATTTTTGTTTAATCATCTTAAAGATCATAATCATTCACAAGTAGATGCTTTCAAATATACCAAAACGATACAATTACGGTTTAATTTTAGTTTTAAATGCAAGTGATTATTTACACAAGAGCATTGGCTAAAAAATTGTCTACTCCATCTTTACAGACGGAATTTATCCTCTTGAGTTACTGAGTTTAAGCCGAAACGAGATTTGTACTGTCACTAGAGCACTTATAGGGTCGGGCTAACTAAACGAACACAATATATTCAATTCGGGACTAGAGAATTCCAAAACATGCAACTATTATCAAAAACGGATGATATATCAATCCACCTGCTTTGTGAATATGGCCGTTTGATGTACAGAAGACATACATACATGGGCGCTCACCTATCAAAGCCGGGAAGTCATCCATTAAACCGGAACTATTAAAACTGCAGGCCATACGCATTGGAAGTAAAATGGCGATCCGAATGGATGAGCAAAGGATACGAGACCCTGGAGACTCACAGAGCTCCTAATTTTCAATAACAATAACTATATCTGTAGATAACTGAAATTTATTGGAGTCATTATGTAGTTGAAAATATTGTGTATGCTTTATTATCAAAAGAGGATTAAAGGCTATAAAACGTCATGCTGCCCACTGAGTTGACGAGTTCACTCTTTTTTTAGGAATTATTTAGATCCAAAGCCTTGAGCTAGCCACCGAAAATCGGCTGAGGTAACTCCCATAAACTCAAGCAAATAGCTCCGAGCAACAGCAACAGTGGTCAAAAATGGCAGTCTTTAATAACAATAGCCACATCGTTAGATAACTTTAATGGAGTTATTAAATCATTGAAATTGTGTAACTTTTGAAGTACATATTAATAATAATGGAGTGTCAGACGATAAAAATGTCATAATTTTATTTACTTAGACGATGTAACGTTTATTACTTGCACAAGTGCATCAAGTTCAATGAACTCAATTACGATGATTCTAATAGCAAAGATAGTATCAGGGCAATCTTACTATGATTTATAATGTTGATTAGGATCTACGTACCAGCATATTGAACTAATTTAATGTACTGTTAGTTATAACGTAATTACAAAATGAGTTAGATAAGTGTTTTACACAAACTCATAATTGCCTCTCCGTCACATTAATTGACTATAAGGAAAGGAAGTTCGTAATACAACATGTAGTTTAGTAGCTATAGTATGTGTCTAAAACAGTTTTAAATTAAGAGATATATATATAGAAATCACCTTAACTATCATCATGTCACAATGATAAACATCTTTTATTTCAATAAATTTTATATCTACAATTTCTATATTGGTGACACATTCCATGACTGATGTTTTTGAATATAAAATTTGCTGTTTTCTTTCTTATCTTATTTAAATTCTTCCTTATTGATATAGATATCATTATCAGTTCCAACATGCGCAGCATTTAAAATAAAATACAACCGCCCTTGAAATTATTTGCAACATTTGAGACGTTTTCTAGTCTCATATTTTGATAATTACTTAGATTGCAAAAATGCATATTGGTTTATTAAAGCCCTAAAATTTTTAATTAAGGTCAGTGCTGAAATTTTAATTGAATTGTCTCTTTTATTAGTCATTGTTTTAATTATAAGGAATGCCTTGACATTAAAACATCGATTGTTTATTATAACTCCAGTTCCTGTTATATTTAGCACACATTGTTGACAACTAACAATATATACTGTATACGTAGTTAATATTGAAGAAAAGGAGTTGTTGAGAGTAGACATAATATTCTTAGGAGATCTTAACGATAGAGTGAAAAACAAATAATAATGTCCAGTAACATTACAATGTAAAATGGCAATATTTTAATTAGACATAAAATCAACATTGACGTGAAATTTATCTTCAGATTATTGACGCCTATTAAAGATAATTATTGTAAAATATACCAATAGAGCAAGGCCTTTATGATATTTGAAGAAATCAGTGAAACGTAGATGATAAGATTTAATACGCTGTCGGTATGAGTAATAGGTTTAAAATTAATGTTTCTAAATAATTTTACCCGTAATACCTTTTTGTTTTTTCGAAAAGTCTTTTCGAATTCTTATTTTACGAAGCTTTCGAAATAAGACAATTTAAAGTTCGTTTAGCTAACCTAATTATTTCTTTAGATGATTTAGTAACTGAGTAACATGGCTTCCAAGAATAACGTTTTCTACATTGATTGAATAGCAACAGAAATGTAAATATAAGTGAATACTATAGCCAAATAAATATAAATAATTATAATAATGTAATTTATTCCCCTTATAACGATCCAGTCACAGTCCAATAACTGTAAATAAACAATGAATGAAACAAGGAAGTCAATGTAACAAATCGGTCAAGGTGTCTTTTGCATATTGTAATGATATACTGTTACATTTAGAAACAGAATACTACATTCAAACTGGAGATAGCAAGATTATTATCTTATTTGATTTGTACAGAGTCTTCATGAGTTATAAACTTGTTTCTAAAGGGATGTATAAATACACTTTTAATTGGATTATCATTCTATAACAATGTTTAACGAGTAACAATAGTGTTTCTATTGTTAAGAATGAGACAAATCTCGACCATTACAATCAGAATATTAAACACTTCCTTTAAACTCAAAGACATAGAGACTGAATTGCAAAGGTGAAAAAGTCCAGATAGCAGTGAGTCTGTGTCTGTGAGATTCTGGGTCAGACTAACGTTTGTTGAGACAAATGTTTCTTGAGAATCTAGGTAGTTTATCTATTTTGTATTTGTGGTCAGATAGTAGGTACACAAGAAAATCTATTGAAAGAGAGGATGTCAGCCATTACTAGCATGTCTATGTTATATCGTATCACTACTTGATCTACCGCTTTTCTCATCCACCATTCCAACAGGACTGAAGGCTCTCCACACTAAGTTTTCTGGTACTTGGTCTCCATTTGAGAACTCGATTAATACATCTGTTATCAGTCTTTTGACAGGTATGCTCTACCCACTGCCACTGTCTATACTCGTATTATACTGTCTATATTACATTATACATCTTATTCTTTGATATCAAAAGGAGTTCGTTAATCTAAGTCGGGTGTCCAGCCATCTGTAAGTAGTCTATACTCGTTATTAGATAATCATCTGTATTCCTTATCTGTGTTTCTGTTTGGACTAAAATCGAACCTGACTAATATATCCGCAATCTTTTCAAGTCTTGTATGTCATGTACAATACTTCATCTACGTCTTGAATTAGAATCTTTAGATATATTCCTCCGATTTATTCACAACTGTCTGTAATGTGCAATTCTTCTCCATTTTTTTAATGTGCTCCAAATTGTCGACGATCCCTTTCTCACAGGTGATCTAGAATCGCTCAGCATCAAGAATCGAAAAAATGTTGCGTCTGCGTTTTTTACCGCCTATATAATGGGGAATGTTCTGAAGAACTGTTCAATTTGATGCCAACTTCGAGTTTTACCATCGCACTGCTCGTCATCGTCTTACGGTTCATCCGCACTTCTTTGACAAAGAGTCACTGCGTTAACTGCGTACAGTGCGCTCAAAAAGATACTTTATACGGCGAACCCGAAAGTTGTGGAATTACGGTACGATATGAGGCTCTTCAAGAGAGCCGTGAACAGGATTCTGCAAGGACGGCAGCGTACCCGCAAGCCCCCTGGTGTTGCAAGTGTTCATGGGCGGCGGTGACCACTTACCATCGTGTAGCTCGCCCGCTCGTCTGCCATCATTCTATAAATAAAATCGGTAAGTATCAAAATGCATAAGCAAAAAATTCAGTATCATCCAAACACGATTCATACCATTACCTAATTAGGGTCAAGCAAATCATCTGTAGGATTTCCTACATCGATGATTTCGTTATGATGTCATTCAACTGATGCTAGATAATGCTTGCGGTTTACTAAGGTCAAGAACCACGCTGACGTAGATATATAAATATTAAAATCGATGAGTTGAATTTTTGTGTCTTAGAATATGTGTGTAATAGTTTTTCGTCGAATCTAGGTTTCGGGTCGAGCAGGAAATATTTTCTAGTCTTCTTTTTTCTTTCTTTCTTACTTTATAAATTTATGATGAGATCTATTGCTTCTTTTGTGTAAGATGGTTATTTGATCAGACAGTGCGGTGTATTAATGTAGAAAGACACCATTTTTGAACTCATTACATCATAATACATTATTCTTAATATTTCACTACCGTCGGTTTGTTCTACGCCAAAAGACAAAGAAAAGTTAAATAATCAGATTTTTACATGAGATATTTTTATTAATTAAACAAAAATCTTTTTTTTTTTCAAATCGCAACACAGAAATACTGAAGTAAAAAACACAAAAATTCATTCTAAATGTTTTTAAAAACAGGATAGCGGACTTTTACACTTAACCCCGAAACTATGTCAAGCGGTACGTGTTTAAGTCGCGCTCTTGTTAATAATTATCATTGATTTCTGAAGTTTTTATGTCTATTACATTCGTATATCTATATACGATGTGTCACCAAAATAACGCAAAACGTATAATAACATGTCAAAGAACTTAAAATAAATAAAACCGTTCTATCGAAAAATAAAACTATTTTAAGGAATAAATCAAACGTGTAAAATTTTGTTGTTCTATCTAAAACGTTCGTAGCGCACATTACGCAGTATTAACGGGGCGCCTAGCTAGCACACCGCCTCGCGCCTGGTAATACAATGAGTGTATTTGTTTTGCGTAACTAAAAGATAATAGATACCTACTAAAAGATATAGATACCTACTAAAAGATATAGATACCTACTAAAAGATATAGATACCTACTAAAAGATATAGATACCTACTAAAAGATATAGATACCTACTAAAAGATATAGATACCTACTAAAAGATATAGATACCTACTAAAAGATATAGATACCTACTAAAAGATATAGATACCTACTAAAAGATATAGATACCTACTAAAAGATATAGATACCTACTAAAAGATATAGATACCTACTAAAAGATATAGATACCTACTAAAAGATATAGATACCTACTAAAAGATATAGATACCTACTAAAAGATATAGATACCTACTAAAAGATATAGATACCTACTAAAAGATATAGATACCTACTAAAAGATATAGATACCTACTAAAAGATATAGATACCTACTAAAATAAACATTGATTTTAAATTTTCTTCTATAATTTTAATTTCAATTTTAAGTCTTTTTTGGCTTTGTTTACTTTCAAGTCTCATTGTCGTCACCTATAAGTAGTGTAACTCTGTCATTTATATGATGTATACTCTCTTGATGATCTTTAATAAACAAATAAATTATGAAAGAATGAAAGATTATGAAGAAAGAATCGATGCTACAGTATATATATATATATATAGTCTATATGACTGTTTATGATAATTTATGATAAGGAATTTATTTATTTATTACATTTATAAAAAATACGAGTTAGCCATTTCTCGCACTGGACCACAAAACTATGTCAAGCGATACGTGTTCAAGTCTCGCTCTCGTTAATTGTAAACCGATGAGTTTTTGTCGCAAAATTCATTTCACTCTACCACAATCTTGTCACGTTTGCCCTCGAGATACAGCGCTGTCGATTTTAATTGAACATTTTAGAATAAGTATTAGTTCTACCGTATCATCAGCCTATGTCTCTCCACTATTGTATATAGGCCTCTCACCCACGAATCACGATCCTCGGCTCTTTTCATCCAACACCACCGGCGAATTTTCTTAAGTCATCAGTGCACAACCAGCTGTTTACAAATTATATAAAGAGCTTGTATTTAAACGAGCTGCAAAAAATACTAAATGGGCAGCTAATCGTGATCAACAAATCAATTTTTTTTTGAATATATGAAATAAACAATTTTTCATTACTAAGAATGTTTAAAGTCGACGTTTACATACAAAGGCTACATACATACATACATACAAATTTATTTAAAAACTTCTTAGTTCTCACTCGATTTGGTCTTATAAACACCTGGTCTATGTACAAGACCGTATTTTAATTATTTCTTATCACTCAATAAGCATAAAATTATTATCAACTCCATATTTCCCGCTTTTGCGCTTGACATTTTCTGCACAAGATTAAATTTAATCGACATCAATTTCAGATAACACCACTACTACCTGGAATTGTGTCACATGATAACCTAAAATGCCTTATCGACTGTCGATAAAATTTTATATCTATGTTTACATTGTGTCCAGATGTGTCCTAATTTTTTCCACTTGACCTATAGAAAACATGAGGAGATGTTTATTTGGCAATTCTAATACAACCATTTCTGCGATAACCTACATACGAGCTAATTAGTGGACTTTGTCCCCATGTGGATCGAGCAGATACTCGTAGATAGATAAAACTCTTTATTGCATAAATGACCTCTCCTACTTTCGAGTGAAGAATCCACCATAGTGTACACCGACCATTACCAAACTGTTTGAAATACACCCGATTGATAGACGACTGAAACGCGGGGCATCTTCGTAATTTCCTAACGGACCGGGATTCGAACTTGTAGCCTATCAATTTCACGGGACAGGATAATTGCAGATAATTTACCTGGACTATTAGTTTTACAGGTACCATAATGTGTTTAAATGACTATTTGAAATATGTTTGCGGTACGATAATTAGTGTTGAGTCTTCCGTAATGCTCGATAATGAGTAATGATCGATAATCCCGTTGTTTTTGTATACATTATACAAACAACGGGATATGATAAATTACATATATTACATTTTAGTACCTACCATGCCTGTACCTACCATATCGTACATACATGGTTCAGAAGTTATGGATAGTTTAATGCCTGCACAAACAGACAAACAGATCAATTAATATTTTTGTGTTTTACATCTAAATATTCCACCATTTTTTCATTAATATCTTCATCGTGCTAAGTTTGTCTTTGATCGTTTTCGTTAGTAGGATTAGTAATAAGAATACATTTTATATAGTTTTACGACAAATAATTACATTTTATTAAGATATATTTTATATGTAGTTTAGTCATGTTACTAGGAAGGAGGAGAGTGCACACTGCAATCCAACAGCTGCTGGGGCTCGACTGGCCACGGTACTCCTCTCTCACAGAATACTACCTTGAAATGTACTGCATTCCCCACTTTACCATACTTCCCTAATGTACGTACGTGTTTCGGTATTGAGTGAGATGTGCCAAAGCCCATTCCCATCCTATCCCCTCCCATTTACAAAACCCTTTCTCCAAATCCATGCCTATATCTCCACAGGTAGGCAGCGCATCTGGGGTCGTGACAACGTTTGTTATTCTGGACTAATGTTGGCACGTATCGCGGATGTCTATGGGCGACAGTATCCACTTACCATCAGGTGGACTGTATGCTCGTCTGCCCCCTTCATAATTAAAAAAGAAAGTTATGTAACTATACAATTATATTATTATTTAATATTTGACATTAATTAATCATTTTATATTGTTTATCTTTTATTTCTACTCGACGTTTCGGCACGGGTTAAACCAGCCGTGGTCACTATTGAAATATAAAAATTTCAGTCGGGAAGATGGATATAAACTGTCGTCGACGTGGAATCCGGTGATTAACTAATTTAAACCTTGCGATTTACCGTCGAATACGTCCGCGGACATTGTTAGTGTAGTGTGTCGCAGATTTTCCAAATGTGAAGATCAAATCCACCCACATATTTATCTATCTATTTAATTTTAATTTAATGTAACCAAATGCGGGTATGTGATGAAACTGCTCGCAGCACCCATCCTGGACTACCCACCTCTTCAGTCAACTAGTGACCACGGCTGGTGTAACCCGTGCCGAAAGGTCAAGGAGAAATAAAAGGTAAACAAATACCTTTGTTACACACGTTCAGACAGATTTACAGTATAAAATGAGTACGAAACGCGAAAGTTTAAGTATGATAATAATTAATCATTACCTTATCTATTAATATTCTAACGACAGTGGGATTTGTGTAACAGCAGTAGGATTTGTGTGATGGCAGTGGGATTTGTGTAATGGCAGTGGGATTTGTGTCATAGCAATGGGATTTGTGTAATTGCAGTGGGATTTGTGTAATTGCAGTGGGATTTGTGTAATGGCCGAAACTGTTATGATTATGATATTTATGATCTTAAGTCCTAACATACTCAGGGTTTGAAACAGGATTTGACAGGAGGAGATTGCTAAAGGACAATGCAAGAATTCCCAACCCCAATGGAAGATAAATTGAGGAGCAGGCTTTGACAATTCCGGTTCATCTTTCTATAATATAATTTCTTAACTATAACGTAACATAAAACTTTGTAAAAACGAAGTCGGTTTAAGAATTCAAAACAAAACAGCAACGGTTTTTTAAATCTAGTAATTTTCAGAAATAACATGCAAAATACATTAGTTATGACGCAAGTTAACTGTAAATGTATACCGATGCCGGTCCATTGCTGGAGCAACGAGCGTGACATTGTTCATTGTCTGGTGTGTATTACATCATAACGGTTCGCGCTTGACACTTTTTGTGAATAACTTACAGACGAACGGTAAGTGACTTATCGTTAAGGCCGTGATACACATGCCAGTCGGAAGTACCTGGCATACTAATAACTGGCAAGTGATGACTACTCAATACACATGGCAGTAAGGAGCAAGACCGTTTACTACAAACGTTTCGTGAGTGCCAGTTGAAAACCACGAAATGGAAGCTCGTATAAGGCTCGTAATAAGTTCGTAGTTCCTCTCTCTGCCTCTCCGAGGGGGATACACGCGCACCAAAAATCAAACGGCTTGCGATCTACTGGATTGCTATTAAAACGCATGCTTCTAACTGGCAAAATCTGTATACAAATTCCAGTAACACGCTTTTGCATGGAGTAACAAGCATGACTGTGTGTTACTCGCACAAAATCATACCATAGCCACGATATACATCACGGCCCTAAGTTCTTCCGCAAGAATTGGGAGCAGTGCCAGCGTCAGGGAGGCGCGACGGAAGGTGCCAAATTTGCAGGGGCGCTGAATTTTCCGATGATCAAAAAAATAATATAACTTTCTACGTCCACGTAGAAAGTCTGGGGGGGGGGGGGGTAATGCCAACGGAAAGTTTCAAAGTGTCAAAAAGGTTACAGAAACATCAAAAGTAAACCTCCCGATTGTGCGTTTTAATTTTTTTCTATAAATTTCGTGCCCTTAAAAGGGAACGCCACGACAATCTTGCCCGTGGCGTATTAACAGTTCATACGCACTTGCCATCTTTGCCTTCTATTCTACAAAAAAAAAAATACTATCATGTCAAAATGAACTGACAATTTACTTGATAGAAATTATACTTTCCGCTGCTAAAAACCGTCCGCTAGCCACCAATGTCTTGGGCCACACACCCTTGCGTCTCGATTCATCTCGTTGTTCCGGCTTGACAAATTCGGCTCATGACATTTTCAGTCGTCGATAAGAATCTCTATTGTTACGACTTTCTATGGAATTTTTTGCTTTTGTTTGCGTCTAACGGTGTTTTGTGTTGCATACGTTACATGTCAATGGGTTCGATATTGAATTTTGATCAGTCGAGCGCGGATTAGCCCACTGGGGACAGTAAAACAAAAGAATTGGTTTTTGTTTACACGACAATCAGAGAAAAATATAAAATTACATTAAATCTATTTTATCTCCTGTCATGCGCAGTGTTACTGTGATAACGATACAGACAGTTGCCAGTGCAGACTATTTCTGATTTTTTGACTTGTAAGCCTTATAATCTTTTTTAAGATATTTTTGATTTGACAGATTGATTTCTTGTATCTAATTGTACGCCGCATTTCTATACTATACATGTAATAAAACTGTAGAACCAGCGTGCGAATATATTTAACATTGAATATATTTACGAAAAATTGTTTGGGGGCGATGAAGGAAGAGTATCAGAATACAAAAAGACGATTTTGAAAATTGTTGTCTGTCTGTTTGTCTGTTCGAACACGCTAATCTCCAAAACTAGTAAACGGATTTTCATGGGGTTTCTACGGGTTAATTATGCTTAGCTTGGCGCTTCGAATAGGCTTTGTTTCATCGAAATCGCCGGACGGAAAGAAAAGATATCCCATTTTAGAGTTTAAAAAAATTTTGAGTTTCGCGGGCACAGCTAGTAATATAAAAAAATTGAAATAATAATAGTCCAGGTCATATAGCATGATACAGTAACCAGCCCTTTTGTTGTCCACTGCTGGACACGGACTCTCTCATGCACATTGGCATGTGCATGATGGTTGTATGGCCTTAAAGCCTCCTGCTGACCTAGCGAGTTGGCGAGTCCACTCTTTTGTTGTCACCGATAAATCCGGCCGATGTCGGCTGGCCTTAGAATAGCATCACCTCCCCATCTCCTCCTGTAGGTGTTGCAAAAGGTGACTAAGGGATAACAAAGCCGCTTCCAAGAACCTTGAGAATTGTCACCACCTCTGTGGGTAATGTGCTTGAGAAGGCACACAGTGGATTATAAAAGAGCTGGTGACGATGACCGGAGTAGAAACGAAAGTACGAGACGGGATTCAAACTCAGGACCTCATTTTTATTATCGTTATTTTTAAACCCTACAATTATTAAATAGATATTTAAAAACATAGATACTCGTACAGACAAAATTGTTTGTACGAGTATAATTGAAAGTACATTATAGATTTTAGATTTATAGACACCTACTATATCGAAGTGCGCACGCGACAATCACGTCAACCTAAATATGTCAACCAAATGAGAACAAGAGAGACAACAAACGTACTATGATCAATTTAAACTGACATGTCAAAACATGTAATGGTTCTCACTACAATAGAAAGTAAAAATTAAAAAATACGATTTTGACACACCGAAAAAACACATAAAGTGGGGAATGCATTTTGACATTATTACTCTGTGAGGGAGGGGTTACTTCGCAAGTCGAGTACACCAAGCGGCTGTGGGATTGCAGCGTACACCCTCTTCCCATCAATCTACCTACAAGCGGTTCAATTTTCAAGCCGAAATCGGTTTGAAAATTCGGCTTCCAGGCCTTACTTGGAATTAACCCAAACGAACATACAGACGCCTACCGGTATTTTTTTATGTAAGGATAATTAAACAAATCAATATCGAAATTTAAAAAAATAACAAAACGCAAACATCTTAGTGGGCGTCACAGAACTAATCAAGGCTATGCACAGTCAGACAAATTGATTGATGTATGAAATCGAAATAATGATAAATGACGCCAAAAATGATCTCATTTGGCCTCCACTATTGTCTATTAATGTTAAAATTATTTTTACGATCATCATAGTAGAAACTTTTTTTTTTAGATTTTTACGCTTTATGACAATAATTTTCCAATTTAAAATATTGTTTTTCGAACTTCCAAAATTGCTCATTTCTCTTGTAATATTTTCCATGTGGATATTTAATAGCAAAAGATTGCATTATATGACATTGAATATTTTAACGAGAAAATCGGTTTTCGAAAAATAAATAGTTTTTCTTAATATTTTCACCATTACGGTGGGATATGAGGAGATTGTATATCGTATTCCTCCATCGTTATGGATGAGATGGGCTCTCGCACATTTCACTCCCTACCGAAACTTTGGAGGGAATAAGACGAAAATTTTGTACATTTTACGGTATGCTTCTGTGAGTTAGACATAGATTAAAAAAAACTAAAAATCGATGTTGATTCAAAAACGAATTAAGTATATCAAAACTAATCATTATATAAAAGGTATTTTAAAATAAATAAAATGGTAGGGTATATATAAATGGTGGGAATGCAGCATGGTGCATGCTGCATTCCCACAGCCGCTGGGCGGACTCGACTGACTATGTTACCCCTCTCTCACAGAAGACTACCTTGAAATATAGTGCATTTCCTACTCTATCGTATTTCCCCAATGTACGTGCATGTTTTGGTAGTGAGTGAGATATGCCAGAGCCCATTCCCATCTCATCCTATCCCAACCCTTTCTCCCAATCCATTCCTTAATCCGCAAAGGTAGGCAGCGCTTCCAGGGGCGTGCCAACGTCTGTCATTCTGGACTGATGGTGCCATGCATCGCGTATGTCTATGGACAACAGTATCCACTTACCATTAGGTGGACTGTATACTTGTCTGCCGCCTTTTTCTATAAAAAAAAAACTATGAAAGATGTCCGTCACTAGCAAACTGAAATAATATTTTTCAATAAAAATATTTTGATTGTTTTTCAAATATAAATCTTATCATTTCGAATGTCTGTCAGAAAACCATTTTTATTCACACTAATTTATTTACCCAAAAAAGGCAAACAATAGATTTCTCACATTTTTTTTAACAATACGAATTTAGTTGACCTCACGTTTTACCCTTGCAGTCTTCTACTTTTCAAAATAAATCAAGTTAATGCACATTAACCTTTTAATATTTCACGGTGCTGATAAGGCACGCTCCAAGTAACAAAAAGAAGTTACCGTATCATATATTGGAATCTAAACCGCGAACGTATGTTACTTATTACAAAATTTGATCTGATGTGAACTGAACGGTGATAGCCTACGGCTATCTATTATTGATTATCATTCGTAAGGTCGTGAGTTCAAATCCTTATTGGAAAGAAAGTGGTAGATCATTACCGATATCTGTCCAGAATGACAAACGTTGACACATCCCCTGATGCGCTGCCTACCTTTGAGATTTGGAAAATGGGTTGGGAAAAATGATTGGTAGTATAAAACGGTAGAGGAGTTTTCCTCGTCCCCTTACACCTCCCATTCCTCCTCGGGGAAGACGCTTGGGGTCGTCCCCAAGTAATTTACTAGGGGAGACCTGTGCCTTGCAGTGGGACGGACACTATAGACTGATACAAGTACAAACATTGCAAAAAAATCCAAATTGAAATCGTACATCCATTTTTTTTCCGGTCCTTCCGACATCGGGTTTATTTTTTCTGCTTTACTACATATTTGGCGTATTTGAGAGGGCATAACAACCTTTCAATCCGTTTTTTGTGTCGAAATAGATACAAAACAAAAACTTTCCAAAAAAGTTAACGAAAACAAAAGTGTTGAACAACTAACTTTCACTACCTTAGTTAATGAGCGACGCCTTAACTGAGTAGTTAAGTGGTATGTCACGGTTAAAATAATTTGTCGTTCGGATTGTTTTCTACTTTTACTAAAAATAGTCTTGAAAACAATTGACAATAGATACTAACTAGTCAGCCCTTTTACACACACTGTTGGACACGTCTCCTCGTACACGTTGCGTAGGAGGGATGTGTGGCATCAAAACGGCAAGCTGGCTAAGCGGATTGGCGAGTCCACACTTTTTTAGAAGTGGTGTAGTTCCTCATAGCTTGTGGTAGCGCCTTCATTATCCCTTACATGGAGGATGAGCGGAAGCGGATTTAATAAAATTGTATTTTTACAATTTGTTGGTATCTCGGCAGTGGGCGATGTAACTTCTTTGCGAGAATGAGACAGTTACACTTCGAGCTATAATAATTCGAGAAAATCAAAGTTTCGTATTCCCTATCTCTTCCTCCAAAATTAATCGTTTTGTTTTTCTGATTTGCATTAAATTATAGTTATTCCGTGTTTTAAATAAGAATTGTTAAATTTGCAACCCGGGCTCCTCTTTTGCAGCGTTTTAATGAGGCAATTTTTTATTTTTAGAGGGCAGTATAAGGACCAACAAATCAAAAAATTCAAAGCTTAGGGACATGCACATGGTAGATATCTGTAGCATAATAAAAATAGTTGCCCTATTGCCAGAATTCATGGAAAAAACAGGGGTATACATTTTTTTAAAGAAAAAGGCTGCAGATGGGCTTACAGTCCACCTGATGGACACTGTCGTCCATAGAAATCCACGATACATGTCAACTTCAGTCCGGAATAACAAACGTTGGCTCGCCTCCAGATGGGCTGCCTACCTTTGCAGATTAATGAATGGATTGGGAAAATGGGGAGGGATAGGATGCGATGGGAATGGGCTCTGGCATATCTAACTCACCACAGAAACACGTACGTACATTGAGGAGATACGATAAAGTAGGAAATGTAGTACATTTCAAGGTAGTGAGAGAGGGGTAACGTGGCCAGTCGAGTGCGCCCAGTGGATCTGGGAATGCTGCATGCACTCTCCCCCTACCAGCTTGTATATTGTATGAACATGACGCTACTGTCGTCATCTTGCTTCCGTTCATTCTCGCCCACATTACGCTACTGTCGCGGCCACGGCGGGCCGCATCGCAACGCATATCATTACAAAAATCCTCCTGAATCATTTTCATACATTTTGTTTAAACCATTACACATTTCACGCGGGCCGCATCGCACCGCAGCCCAGCGCACGGGCAGCGTCGCACAGCTGCGACGCTGCCCGCCTCAATGTATGTTGAGCGGTAGCATTTAAAGGACGTAATTCGAGAGTTATTCACTTTGTGACGATATGAAGAGTTGATGTCAACAGCTAACTAACTTATATTATTGCGTTGAGGTGCGGCCCGCCGCGTCTGTAATGTGCATTGTCGCACATTTGCAGTGAGCCGCGCTGCGACATAGCGCGGCTGTAATGTGCGCGAGCCTTGCATCGCCTATACGACATCCACGTGAAGAGATGGGGTGCCGGGTGGTACTATTCTGAATCCTAAAAAATCTTGTAACTGTTATTACCGCGTAGATTTCTTTGAAATCTCCCTAAATCAACGTCATTGAGTCTTTGTCTCTGGCAAATAAGCCTTATTTCTAAGGCCTCTGAGCCAGTTTCCAGTTGATTTATAAAAAAAATGGATGATAACATCTCGGAAATCTCCACTTTTATGATTGTTAATTAAACAATCTTCAATGTGGTTTCTTCTCAGAACTGTAAACTACATATTAAAATTCAAAATTGTTCCACAATAACCCTTATTACTTGCATATTAAGGTGTTAATGAGTATGATAGATATATAAACTTCAGATAATCGCATTTAATGAACCTTAAGAACCTTAACCGTTTTGAATTCGAATTTTTAACTTCAGATTAACTTATTGATGGACGAATAAATAAATCAGAAATAGAAATATTTTTTGAAAAAAAATCGCTGCAGTGTAAAATAAGAATGATTCGGAGCTCAAAACTACAGTGTTTTAAATTTTTGTCTCTGTTTGAACGCGCATCACGCAATAATCAGTGGACGAATTATAATGAAACTTGGCACGGTTTGAACTTCCGTGCCGAGTTAACATTTGGGGTACTTTTTATCCACATCAATTATAAAGTTCCCATGGGAATCAAGCGAAACACACATACTCTAACGTCTTCGCACACGAAGTCGCGACGACTACTACTAAATATAAGGAAATAGTTACATGCACAGCAGAAATACTGAAAGTGGCAACAAATCGATGGCAGCTAATTAAAAGTGTTATTTAAAGGTGTTCAAAATTAGTTTGTTTTGCCGATCATGATTTGCTGCAAGTTTAGTTTACTTATTGCTGTTTATTTTTTAATTTATTTGGACACTGGCATGGTCATTGGTCCACACAGATATCAAACAATACAATAGAATAAATTAAAAAGAATAGTACATACGAGTCGTATAGAATCAAAGACGGCAAAATAGGTTAGTAAGCAAAAATGAGGTAAATATATGGCAACGTAGAAAATTTAAAACTAAACTGATTTGATTAACTCTTAGTTAATAAAGTTAATTAATAGAGTTAATAAAGAGTTTGTGGTGAAGTTACTAACCTATTTTGCCGTCTTTGATTCTATACGACTCATACTATGTAGGTACTCAAAACTGGATAAATAAAACATTATTTACAAAAATCGTATCAAACTGATACATAACAAAATAAAAACAATAACGAATATAGAATATAATTAATACATGTTATTATTAGAAATATTTTACCTAAACTAATAATTATAAATTGATTTGCCGCTCCTTCAAATACAAGCCGTAAATAAATAAAAATCTTTAGATCTGTCTTTGCCACATATTCTTTACAAAATGTAACACTTAGTAAACGTAACAAAATTTCTCTTTACTTTTAGTAAACAGTCCATAAAAGGAGGCGACTTTCTTTAAAGTGTATTCTGACCGCCATTTGCTTAAGTGTTCTTAACAGTGATTAATTAGTGTGTCTTTGTTTGTGGGATGTTTGCTTTTCGTTCGAAAATATATACAGGGGGATGTTCGAACGTTTTTGACCAAGGACTATAGCCAAGTGTACCAACGCACTTGAGATATACTCGTACTTCAAATGAAAGCTTTTATTTCATAGATATTTTCATGTTTAAGGCAGTTTATGTCAAAATCGTGGGCGAATCGTGATATAAACCCGTTGTCTATTCTTATTTTTAATAATAATAATATAATTTATTTGTAATCATAGGTTCTTACATATACAAAGATCTTATGTAAATATTATAGAATCAGTTTCACTATGATTTGTGAATATAATATTCATATAGTTTTTTTTTTAATTTTAGGTACTGCTTGTATTATTAGTAAAGTTTAATCTTTTCGTCCTTCATGTTGTAAAATTAGGCAAATTTTGTTCCTTTTGTTTGTTTTCGTTCGTATTAATGTACAAGGGCGTCGCCAAGGGGGGGGGGGGGGGATTTCGGTTGCCCCCCTCTAGATTCCAAATTATTTTTTTAAATTATTTATTGTTTTTATAATTTTTTCTTGTACTAAAAAGGTTTTAATAAAAATAATAATTTTAACCTACAATCCCTCCCATCCCATCCCGTCCTATCCCTCCCCATTTTCCTAACCCTTTCTCCAAATCCATTCCTATATCTCCAAAGGTAGGCAGCGCATCCGGGGGCTTGTCAACATTTGTCATTTTGGACTAATGTTGGCATGTATCGCGGATGTCTATGGGCGACAGTATCCAGTTACCATCAGGTGGACTGTATGCTCGTCTGCCGCCTTCGTACATAAAAAAAAAATTTACTTAGTAAATGTTTTGTGTGTTTAGTATATACGCCTCATCTAATAATAAAGAGGTAAAATTGTGTGTTTGTTTGTATGTTGGGGGTATTCTCTGGAACTACCGAACCGATTTCAAAAATTATTTCACAAATAGGAAGCTACATTATCCGTGTCTAATATAGGCTAAAATTTGTTTTGAAATTTTGAAAAAAAAAAATTTTGAAAAAAAAAAACTTATAAACCGAAGCGAAGCGAGGGCGATTCGCTAGTACAATATATAAATAAAAACAAAAGGGTGATTCACCCTGAGGGTGTTTGTACACTCTTTATCTTTAGTATACCTTATTGAACTATTGACCATAAATAATTGAAAACACACGAACAGCCCTTTCGAGCTTTCCCTATGTTTTCTAATTCTTTCTCCGGTCCCTTCAACCACACCCCTATGTGGTCTGTGATGAGTGGTCACCCTAGGGTGCTGCTGAACAGGACGTTTTACTGATGCGGCGGGTGGTTTACATCCACGGGACTCGCAGAGTGGCGCACCAGGAACTTGGGTTGTTAAGAGGTCTTGAAATAGTAACACTGGATTGTTTCTTCTATGGCTTGAGGGCTTGCGGTGGTGTGCTCAGGACCGAGAGGGCGATAACGCTGTACTTTTCTTCTAGCTTCTTGAAAACTATGTCCCGAGGACCACGTCTGATACCTTTAGTTATTACCAAGTTACATATTATACTCTACATTACATTATTATCATATTCACCTTACTTTATATTTCTCTGTTTAAATCTTTTTCATGTATTTTTAGTCAAAAAAAACCCCATCGCTTGTGAAGTTATAACTGCATATAATGTTTACGGTCAATCATAAAATCATTACAGATCACTAATTGGAACGAAATTCATGCATTTTTAACACATTGTCGTTTAATTAACGTAATGCAAAATTCACACAAAACTCCACATTGGTCCACAGGGCGCCACTGTAGTCTTAAAAAATTCGCATTCTCTAAAAATAACCGCGAGATGCGGTTTTCAACAAAAAAAAAAGCGCTTGAGAGGTCAAAAAACGTGTTATTGAAGTAAACTCGTTAAATTTAACGATTAAGTTAACCGTTACTAATATACAAAAGCACAAGTTGTGGTATAACTTGATCTTGACGTTCAGGGTTCCGTAACTTTAACGTGACCGCAATTTATGTGTCTAATAACAATGACGTATTATAAAATAAACTGTTTATGTAACTTCCTATGTTATTAGATTGAGTCAAAGACAAAAAGAAGATCTTGGTTTTTGATGTTTCGGTTTTCGATTTGATAGAGAGTATTTAGAAAGGCTCGCTTTTTAGACATATACGTTAGTAGATTTTTTTTTCGGAATGCCTAAATTCTTGTGGCCTTAGTGGCCTTTCAAGAGTCACCGGTCGTGACGTTAGTGGTCTGCTTATGTTGTTCCACCATTGTTAGGCTGTTGGTTAACGTTGGTCGTCCGCTGTGAAAGAAAACCTACGACGAACTGACCGCATCGCCACTATTATATGTGTCCACTAACGTAGTTTACTAACACACACGGGCGATGTCACGGCGGCGCGGGCGGCGCGGCGCACCCGCCGTAAAGTCCCTCGGCGTACGTAAACACGGCGAGATATCTAGCAGTGTTGTATGACTATGGGAGTTTATTAGCGACACCGGACGTTTACACGGCACGCAACCATCTGGTAACCGCTTACCTGTGCTGCTTCGGATTTTGTGTTTTTAATTATGTTTTCATATCTTAGCAAACACGATAACGACACGTGAAGTCTGAATACGCTAGCCGTGCTTCCACCGGCGGTTCACCGTGTCGTAAATATAATTACACGGTTTATCTACGGCGCGGTTAACTCGCCGTACCGTAGGAAAACCGTGTCGTTAACAAGAGGGCATTGTATATCGTCAAGATAGGAGGGGGGCTTCGCTAACATTATACATATAACATTATGAGAATAAAGAGAAATGTCCTGACTGACTGACTAATCAAAGCTGAGTCGAAATGGCTAAAGCTAGATAAATGAAATTTGGACAGTAGCTTCCTTTTATGACGTTAAGACTTACTAAGAAGGGATTTATAAAAATTCACTTCCTTAAGGGATGAAACATCGTGTCAAAGTTTGTATGAAACAAGCGAGCGAAGTAGTACAAGGGCATCAGCTAATTTATGTATTGTATATCGAAACAGTTACAATTAGTGGAACTAAAATAACAGCTTTGGTAATAATATGTATTTTTTACCAAAACTGAGTTCCTATAATTAACTAATCTTTGTTTTTGCCATAATTTACATGTCATGACGTCATCTTGATCTATATTATTTAAAAAAAATGTTCCCATTCAATAAGGCTAAGAACTCGTTTGTAAATGTTGTTCATTTAAGGCAACATCATTTCTTTTAAAAAAAACACTCATTCAATACTAAACCTTATTATCTACTGCGTTAAAATTTGTCATGGTTTAGTTAACAGTAAGGGTATGTTGGTATATGCATATTATGTTAAATTGCCCGTGAAAAGACGAACGCGCATATCTCTTTTAATGACTATAAGGGCTCGGTAAATTTGATGTAATTTTTCAGTGTAGCGAATCGGAGACGGTGCTTATGTTTTGCATAAAATACGGACTAAAAATAAGTTTATAAAACTAAATATACATTATGTGAGAATAGCCGTGTGACTTTAAAATAGCACTCTTCGCGTGGGTATCGCAAAAGGCGATTAAGGGATATCAAAGTCGCCACTACAAGCCCCGAGGTAACTACACCACTTCTAGCTCGCTAGCACATTTATCCAGCGTGGTGTTTTGAGGCCATGCAACATATAAATCCCATCCCATCCTATCCATCCCCATTGTCCCAACCCTTTCCCCAATCCATTCCTTAATCTGCAAACGTAGGCTGCGCATATAAGGTCGTACCAACGTTTGTCATTCTGTACTGATGTCGGCATGTATCCCGGATGTTTATGGACGACAGTATCCACTTACCACCAGGTGAACTGTATCCTCGTCTGCAGCCTTTTATATATATATATATATATATATATATCTATATATATATCATATGTATTTATATGTTTTGTATTTAAATATATTAAACACCACCTTTAGTCAGCTATGGCAAATCAATGTTTTTCACTTTTAGTATTATAAATGTATTTTATGTTAGTAAGACCTTTTCTTAAAGCTAACACTTGATAAGGCTTCACTGATATTGACCGGCAGATCGTCCCAATGTCGGTGTATTTTAGTGTACGATAAAGTGTATCTACCCACTTAATTAATAATATCTACGACATAATATGAGTTGGTTTGATCTGTATCCATATTGTGTTGTTATAACTATAATATTATAACTTTGCAGAAAATTATAATCAGAGTCCCAGTAGAAGGCATAGGAATGCATAAATAAATATTTTCCAAGATTGTTTCCGATTTTTCAATTCCATAGATACCTACTCTTAAAACAATGACACGTTTGTCTATTGTAAATTCCAACCAATCTTCTATCGTTTCACAATAATGATGTGACAAAAACCCTTGTTAGAGCTGCGATTTTCCCAAAAGATTGTTTTTGTATAATAGTATATATTATTAAACAATGTATGGGATAGTTCATGTCGTTACGTAATATTGCGAAATCATTCAAGGAGACTCCATTACTACTTTTTTAAAATCTAGCTTCATTACAATGACAGCTGTCAACGTGCCTCGAATAACGCTCTATAAAAATAATCAATCTATAAAAATAATCTAACCTAACCAAAGAATCACAGGATTTTACCACACGTACACGCACGTATTTTTCTATTTGTAGTGTATAACACTCAGTCGATAAATAAACACATTACCTCGATTTGATCATTATTGTCCCAGTAATATTCGAGGCACTTTGACAGCTGTCAAACTAGAGATTTTACTACAGTTATGATCTTTACTAAAGTTTCAAATACTTAAAGACTTGTTCACCATAGAATTTACATATCTGTTATGCTTATTACATAAAAAAACGATGACATAACTCTCGCGCAAAATATTCAGATATGCAACAGGGAAATGATATAAGAATTTCGTGCAGTTTAATTCCAAAAACGACCTTTATATTAGAAAAAACCTCTTTTTTTATTATTTTTTAACGCGCCATTTATCATTGTTACTCGTTGTGTTCATGTTTCTTCAATTCGAATATAACTAATTGTTCTTTTAATCTTGCTTGGAGCAAAAAGTACTACCGTAAATATTGTCAATGGCAAAAAATATTGTTTTTGTTAAATATTTCCTACCAAATGATTATGAAGTCGTGAGTAATTATCGACATAGTGATGTTCCTACTCGCATCCAATTATAGAGCTACTGGATAAACTGCAGACTTGGGACGAGTCCGTATAAAACAATTAAACTCTTGTTGGTTAGTTTTGAGCTTCAAATGACAGAGGTAATGATTTTTTTGTGTTCTTGACGTGTAATTTCATTATTGTTGACACTGTTATTAATAATGTTTTATTTCGCAAGAATACAGGCTACAAAAATGGTGTTAAAGTACATACATACCATTCCATTATGTTCTGCCTTTGCTAGGCGTTTAAAAAATAATGTTACATTTATATATTAATTATTATTACATTCCTCATTAATCACTACATTATCATCATTATATTAAATTGTCAACACTATATTATCGTCATTATCGCTATGAAATTAATTATCATGCCATTATCGTGGTCAAAATAATTATAACTAAAATCTAGGTACATCATGCAAATTGCAAAACATCATCATACCTTGTTTATTAACCTATTTCATGTTGATGTATTGAGTCACCTACTACTGTTTAGTAAAATACCTGTTTACTTCGACGTCACAAAAAGCAATTGACATATTCAACGTGTAACTGAAGTAACGCAAAGCCTAAAACACTTCAAATAATTTAAAATATATAAAACCGTTCCAGAGAAAAATAAAATTACTTCAGGGAATAAATTAAAAGTTACAATCGTGTAAAGTTTTATTGTTCTATCTAAAATGTTCGTACCTAGCTAGCTCTCATTACTCAGTACAGAGTAGAAACCGGGCACAACGTAGGCGACATGCGTGTAATACAGCTGTGTGTAGAATAATAGATATGAACAATAAGTTCGTATCTAAATGTTTCAAACTAGATATATCGCGGCATAATAAATTCAAATAAGTTAAAAATGATTATTGCATTTTTGGTGTAGAAATTTTGTGGCCGTAGTGTAGTTTGACATTTGATTATTATCGATATACTTATTATTATATAAAATAAAGGCAACTAAAATCTCCCTTGTATTCCAAAATAAAAACCTCAAACAGTGAAGTCCCGTGGCGCCACAATAATTGTCGAACTCCAAACTTTTAGTGTCCGTAAATAATCCGTGACGGCCCCAACCTTCCCGCGGTCGGTTAAAAAACTAAACGCATGACTAACAGTTACAACATTAGGAAGCAGTGATGATGATGACTAAATGTGATGATAATTTTCACGCCGCATTCATGTTGTTTACGCCCATTTTACATATGTTTTTTACCGACTACGCTAGATAAAACAAGCGATGTACAGAAGTCGCGAGGTCGCGCTATTTTTATTTCTAAAGTACACAACTATTGTGTAATGGTAATGTCACCAATCCGCATTGGGCCCGCGTGGTGGACTACGGCCCGAAACTCCCCAGTGATCTACTAGAGGAGGCCTGTTGAAATACGAGTTTTTCGGATCATCGGGTTTTTATCATCATGTGAACAATTGTAGGCGAGAATTGTGTGAAGTTTGGTCGCATACGAGAATCGTATACAATATTCTCGAGAAGCTTTCCTTGTGTAAATGAGCCTTAAGTGACACACTCCCAATTCCAAAAATAGGTAATTCTAATTATACTGAATCTTCTCTAGTTAAGAAACAAAATATAGGGATGATATACAGGGCCCTTTATTGCCTTTTACAATCTGCGAGTACTATATCTTTCAACTTCAACTTACAATTTTTTCAGGGAAAATGAACGGCTTCGATTCCCGATTGTGTATAAGTTTTTTGAAAATCTTTGAATGCCGTTCTTCAGAACTGTAAAATTGACGCCATGGTTCCTTAGAACAAATGTCTCTATTTATTATAGTTTCAGACTTTTATATAGAGACCCGTCTCAATATAAGAATATTTATAATCGTTGTAAGTATAATACAAAGCATATTTCCCTGCATCTTACCATGGTCCTACCGCCAACTTCAATAGAGCTGTAAATGGGATCCTACAATGTCTGTTGTAGTGTCCATAGGCGACAGTGACCACTTACCACCGTGTGGGCTATATATACGTCGTCATTTCGTTTAAAAAAATAAAAGTTGACCATCGATCAACCAAAATACATAGATGGATAATTTGCTTGTTACAAAAATGTCTACATGAGTGATGCCAGTGGTATAAATGGATATTACATACATAGCAGGATACTGTAGTTTGAAAAACAGTTGCACAGGTGACCTACTGTACTCTAAGCCATGTTACATAATCGATAACAAGTAATTGCACATCGATCATTACTATATCGACACTCGATACATCGAATTAAACTGTGCCAAATGTTATTACGATATACAAGATGAATTACTTACATATGTGCCCTCGATACTAGAGCTATTGTATTAGTACAGAATACCCAAAGCTAGATTACAAATTCTATCGAAACACCAGTACTCGCTAGAATGTGTAACTTCAATGATATATCGTATTCGAGTTTAGTTCGAAATTGGTTTTTTCGTTAACACTACGATAGGAATAGATAGATGTGCTTTATTGTACCTACACCAAAACAATCAGCAGTGAAACGCTAAAAATGCAAATAAAACTAGAACTATATCTTTGGGTGGTAACGAGAAGTCCGTATACGAATGGAGCTAGATCAATTATGAAATAAGTTTCTATATACATACAATATAACCTACATACGTGGATAGATACAAACACATATGTACATATCTACATATAGCTTTCTGTATAGTAGTTTTCTGTAGTTTTTTAACTAATGAACTGGAAACGATAAAAAAATAAAGGAAAAGTTATTGGTCGTGAGAGAACTGTCAAGTTCTTTCATATAGTATTCTTTCACGAGTCTTTTGAAACTTGCCGTAGTAAGCCCGTTTTCTTCAGTTAAAGAAATATAGTAATTATACATGTGAAGCCTTAAACCCTTTCAGTATCTATTGTAAGCACAAAGTCTTGTACATGAGGAATGTATGGTTTTAAGCGGGTTGGCGAGTCCACTCTTTTAGAGGTGGTGTAGTTCCTCGGGGCTTGTGATAGTCGCATTGTTAACCTTTAGTCGCCTTTTACAACTCACGGAAAGGGATGGGATGGTGCTATTTTATAGCCTGCCGACACCACACGGCATATAATAATATGTAGGTAGCATTATATTTTTTATTTATAATAACTCCTTGTATAATAAATATTAATGGAGCGAAATTATTATTTTGATTATTTTTATTTAATTATACTTTAACTTACTCTTTAATACTTAAGCTTTTAATAATTTAGTTTTAAATAGATTTTTCTTATGTTAATTTTACTGTATTAGGTTAATCAGTCCCTTATGTAAATAAAGTATTTATATTAAATATTGAAACTCTAATTTAGGCAGATTTCAAAGAATTATCTAGAGATTACCGACATTAGAATTTCAAGAATTTCGGAAACATAGCATGCTTCAACTGCAACCCAGTCCAAAAGTTTAAAGTTTGTCTGTGTTTTTTTTTTAATTTCAAGTAATTAAAACCTATAAAATATATACCATAACTTAGAATATATTACAACTTTACTACTAATAGGGATTTTATTCTCACTTGGTCTCGCTTGCCTAAAGCGTCGGAACGCTCTAGCCCAAAGTCGGGACTGAAGTGCAGCCTCTGATGCACCGCAATAACCCTGAGTTTATCGATCTTAATACCTGCATCGGCACGTGCCCGGGCGCTTCTCACAGGCATGCGATCCCGCGGTATCCTACTGAAGCAACGCACTAAGCCGGGGTCTGTCCTTTCCGGGGAGCCCTTGGGCTCGTTGCTACACACATTCTTTGCTCCTGGCTGAGCGCCTTCCGCGCTCGCCCTAAACTATAAATGTCCGGTGACCTTTGAAAGGCCATTAGGGCTGCAATAATTTAGCCATTCCGAAAAAAAAAACCTTAAAAACACAGTGTCAATATACAAATACAAATAATAGAGTTTATGACACTATAATTCAATTATATCCTTCCAACCGGCGCATGCTTCAGCTCTTTTGCTTTAGCTCAAGAATGAGTTACGGTCCTCACCAGAGGTCGGAATTAGGTAGTGTGATTTTGATTCTTGCGATAAGAAGGAAGAACATGGACATTCCCTTTTTCGGGGAATCATATTTTCGGGTGTCATTTTAATCTATTTTTGCTATATACCTAAGTTTATTTCGTTACGTAACTGAGTTTACTGTAACACATTTTTTTTAAAACCTATTTCAAAAATCTTAATACCTTCACTACGAACAATATTAACATTATTACGTGTGGCCTCGTAATAATGTAGGTATATAAAAAGTATGTATTTTTGATAATCATACACACAAAAATATAGACATAATTGCAAGTAGGTATAACATCATTAACAAGAGATTCAGAATCCCGGGAATCCCGGGGTATATCCATATTAATACAACCTAACCCCGACTTCTGCTTCTCACTTAACACGATATAGGTATATATTGATTAGAACTTGATTTAGAGCGTGGACTAAAATCAAGGTCAGTTGTAAATATACGCAGCCCTATAACACAACCTTATCCACCTCGGAAATAAATAATTAATTAATTAATTGAATCAATAGGTAGTCACTTTTTATTCTATCATGTATTCTATTGTAGGTGTTACTACTGTCCAGTCCCAAGGCCACAATCATCACGCCCGCCTCATTTGAGAGTTGAACTGTCAATTGCTTTATTAACCCACAAATATGTAGTGCGACCGGTTAAGACAATGGGGTCTAAACAATTGATTTATTGACCACGCTTTATTGAGGCAATGCGTGTCAATTTCACCGATCGGGGATTGAGCTAGAATTAAATATTGGCTAATGCCAGTGCCGTGTGGTATCGGCCGACTATAGAATAACACCGTCCCATCTCTTCATCGGTCCAGAAAGACAAAGTCGGCACACCCCCGGATGCGTTGCCTATAATAGGAATAGATTTGGAGAAAGGGTTGGGAAAATGGGAGCGCTAGGATAGGATGCATTGACAATGGGCTCTGGAATATCTCATTCACTATCGAAACACGTACCTAAATTGGGGGAATAGGATGAAATGCGAAATACATTTTTACGATTGTTTTTTTGTGAGAGACGGGTAACTTGGCCAGTCACGGGACGCGTCATGCAATGCAATGTATACACCACAAACCATTCACTGCTGGATATAGGCCTCTCTGAAAGGTCAAAAGCAAACTATAAACCAGACAATAAGAACTTTGGAATCAAAACATCACATATGAGCAAGCTGGATACAATTACAGCGTAACTAGTTCGCCCACGTGGAAATATCACTTGGTTGTTTATTTGAATTTATAATTCAATTCTAGGACTGACTGTTCCGTATTGTAACAGAATAATGCGCAATTTCTTATTCTAGGAATCAACAGGAATACTTTAACCGATGGGCGTTGTCAAGTGTTCTTATCACTAGAGGACGCTACTGAAACGTAAGGTGTAGCATCTGTCAAAATAAATACGTCTGTACTCAGTTTTTAATATTTTTGATCATAAAATATATAAGAAACTAGCTGTTGTCCGCAACTTCCCTCGAGTAGATGTAATTGCCCTAAAACGATAAAAACGTGTACCAAGAATATTGAGAATATTTACCAAGTTTCTAGTTAATAGAACAGTCAAGTATTTTTTTTTTCATACAGGCTATGTATGACGCCTCATTTCACCCCTTTCGGGATTGAATTTCGAGAAAGTTTAATTTCGAGACTAAGCGATTGTCGACGTCAGTAAAAGAAACTATTGTTCAAATTTTGTTTTTAGCTTCGGCTCGGCGTTGATGAGTCAATCAGTCAGTCAGGACATCTTTTTATGTATAGAACATGATAGATAGAATTGCCGTGAAAGCATGAACGGAAACTTAAATTTCTGTTTATTTGACGAAAAATAACACTATGTTTATAAGATTTTGCTACATTTAAATTACAATCAAATACTTTTAAATTAGAAATCTGACTTCATGTTTCTGTATCGCCCTCTGGTAAGTAATAAAATAGTAACCCACACCAGAGGGTGCTGTACTCAAAATTATATGTGCTAACATTTGTCATTCTGGGTTAATTTTGGCATGTATAAGGGATGTCCATGAGCGACAATATCTGCTTGCCACCAGGTGGACTGTCTGTTCATTTCTCACCGTCTTTCTATAAAAAAACACTAAGGTATGCACCTTAGTCGGAAAGACTAAATTGTACATAGATTTTGCTATTTTAATACTTAGATAAAAATGATTTTTTTTATAGTTGTAATAACTTACGGACAGCGGCCCGATGGCGAGGCCTTTCCGCGCGGCCTGATAGCGCCCGAGGGCACGTCAACCTGTAATTTATATTAGGCTGTGCCACGACCCCAAACGGCCATTCCAGGGACCTGTTCATATTGGCAGATAGACGCGTAATTACAGAATGTAATCAAAAAATCCCGCCACTGTATCCTACGCCTTCCGTACGACGGAGGGCGAGATGTTTCCAAGAGCGCTGTCCAGCAATGTTTCTGAACGGATTTAGTCCTAATTAACCAAGATAAACGAGATAAATCCAAATGATTTTCGTGAAAATATTTTAAACATAGTCAATGCCATGAAATGTAGTAGACATTAATTGGAAATAAAAAAAACGAGGCATGGAGTATACTATCTGGGCGTAGTGTGTACCCACTGCGGAGGTAGCATCGCTGCCCGCTAATACGGACAGGACCCTGGGTTGGCAATGCCACGGAGTCTTATGGTTCAACTAGGCTTGTGGAAAGCCCAGTGAGCGTAGTCACGCAGCAAGCGGTGGACGGCTTCAGGTTGTGATTGTGGTGGTGCGTCCTTCTCCTTCCAAGGCAAGGCCTTCGCTATGCCTTTCAATTTTCGCCCACGTGTACGGCCTCTAACACCCCGTGCAGGACACCGAGGGTTAACTGGATTATCTCCAGTCGCTTCTGGCGAGGCATAACGACCAGCGCAGGGTTGGCGACCGCTTGTGGCGCCTTTTTTGCTGTAAGGTTGGGCTCATAATGTAAGGACTGCAGTAAAAATATGTTACAAATATCACAAAAAATATGTAGAGCAAATAAAAGGTCAGAAGTTCAAAAAACGGCCCAAAACTCTTTATAATGGTAACGCGAAAGTGGTGTTACGTAAAGCGACCTTGGTTATCTCCTGTCACATTGTAATAAGGTTCGTGATCTGACTGTACAGATGTTTGACAGTTTTTCTATCGCGACGTGACGTACAGTCCACCACACAACCTCTAGTAGTAAAAATACAAACTATACTAAATTTCTCCTATTGATATTTTAAACTACACTAATTACAAACTATACTAAATTTTAAAGAACTGTTTAATTGATTGTATATATCAAGTAAATTTTAATGCTGTCTATTGGTCCATTTATTCAATTGTAGTGCGCATCGTTAATTTATTATAATGATTTGAGAATTAAAAATAACGTAACCTAAACCTAACCTGTCATTATTTTGTTTATGACTTTACGCTATCCGTTTGAGAATCTGCTTATGCTAACACGTGGTACCCGGCTTTATAGGTCTTTTGGTGATTTACTATCGTCACTTTTTTAATACTAAATGTACAGACAACCGCTACTATTTTATTATGGTAGTATAAATAGATTATGTGGTAGGGTGTACTGTGATACCTTATGCCGTGCCGTGGTCAACATTGTGTAACGCCAGTTTGAAGTTTATATCTCTAAAATCAGTATTACCATCTATACAAACATCTATATAGAATATAATCTACAGTGTTATTGGAAATATACTGAGTCGTCGTTGGTATTTTCGATATTTAATATCTAACAATGACTCGTTCTACGACTTTTTTCTATAGTTCGTGCGCTCTAAAAAGCTTGTAATAGCTATTTAATCTGATGCTTACTTTGGATTTTTATCATGGCTCCTCTCGTCACGGAAGAGCGGTTCATCCCCAGTTCCTTGGCTGTTACTGCGTACATTGCGGTCTTCAAGACACTTTATACCGCGAACCCTAAAATTGTGCAACGAACTGCCTACTGAGGTTTTCCACTTAGTTATGACATGAGGCTCTTCAAAAGGGCTGTGAATAGGATTATGCAAGGTCGGCACCCACATCCCGCCTGGTGTTATAGGTGTCCACGGGCCACGGTGACCATTCACCTCGCGATTTTTTAATTTCTTTTACATTTTAATTTCAATCGTTTTAGTGTACCTATTTATGCTCTAGTGCAGTGGGTCCACGGGGAAAAAAATTACTCGTGATCCCGCCGGTGCGTAATAATCATGTATTATACCAGATCAAAATAAAACAGTTCAATTTTTTAAACCATTTTGTACACATTATATGTATAAATCGGGTTTAAACGCGTAAAATTAACCTTTTTTTTTTCCCTTTTATTTCTACCCGATGTTGATTCAACTCGCGAATACGGCCGGTGTAACATATGCCGAAACAGTTCTCCGTCAATTAATTTATGTTTCATGCACAAGAAGAGAAACCTTTTGTTACTAGGTAATAAAACATTCCTAATCTCTTTTCGACTTATCAAAATTGATTAAGAATGAAAGTACAGCGACTTAGGACTTTCTAAACTGTTAATAAAAGATTAGAGAATTACTATTGAATGAGAAAGCAACTGATTGATTTCATTCAGAATGGTTTGTGAATTCGTGTCGATAGCTTAGTAGTGTATACGATATTATAACATTTTAATTCTTATTACCACGTATAACCTGTACGTTTAAGTACAATTATATTAATTAAATTATCTTCTTGTGTTGACCTTTTTATCTAAAATAAATAAAAAACGAGAAACGTGGACCGAAATAAGAAGGTAAACATACGCGTTAACGGGTATTAAAAACGCAAAAATCTTAATACTTATAAAAGTACTTAAATTGATTTATACATAATCTACGAGCATAAATACCATATCATACCACCAGCGTGTGTTTCTCCACTGCTGGATATAAGGCTTCTCCCAAGGACCACCACCCATACGATCTTCGGCTCTTCTCATCCAGCCAGTACCGTCGACTTTCTTCTAGTAGTCCACCTGGCCGGAGGGCATGCCACGCTGTGCTTCTCGGTACATGGCCTCTATTCGAGGACTCGATTTGGCCATCGGTTCTACGGCCTACCCACTGCCACTTCAGCCTGCTGATCCCTTGAGCATGAATATAGACTTACTTCCCTGACAATGTCTAGCGTTTAAAGGATTAAAAAGTAATGCTGCTTTATTGTCTAGGTGAACATAACTGAAATTCATTTCCTACTTACACTCGATGACCTACAAATTCTTACATCAGCTCCTGGTCTATAAACACCTAATGCGTGATACGTCTCGCACTTGACCCCATAGTTTCACAACGATTAAACCGTGACTCTAATGTTATTACAATCAAATTACTGTCCCCAGACTATATCTAATTATAATTTATCTGACTGGGCATTTAATCATTGAGACACTCCTGTAGGCTGTTTGCACACGGAGCTGCGAAATGTTGCGTTTTGCTATTCATTCCTCTCCTATTGTCATTTATTTTCCTCACTGGTTAGTTCAGCTTCCTTTCATTTCTTTATTCTTTGAGAAGTATATTATATAACCTAATATAAGTTAATGTAAGTATGAGAAGTATTTGTAAGTATTTAACCCGTAGGTTGTGGAACGAACTGCTGCAAGAGGTCTTTCCATTTGGCTACGATATGGGGTTCTTCAAAAAAGCTGTGAATAGGATTTTGCAAGGTCAGCAGTGCACCCGCATGACCCTTATTGTTAGTGTAGCAGGTATCCATAGGCGGCGGTAACACTTACCATCACGTGGGACCGCTTGCTCGTCTGCCCACTTCTCTATACAAAAAGAAATCAAATAAAGAGTATACCAAAAAGGATTATTTGATAGGGTCTAATAGGGTCACGAATACAAAAGAATACTGTTCTGAATTTTTATCGTTTGATCATCCAATATGTGATATACATTTTTATTAATATATTTTTTTTATGTACGAAGACGGCAGACAAGCATACAGTCCACCTGATGGTAAGTGGATACTGTCGCTCATAGACACCCGCGATACATGGCAACATTAATACAAAATGACAAATGTTGGCACGCCCCCGGATGCGTCGCCTACCATTGGATATAGGAATGGATTTGGAGAAAGGGTTAGGAAAATGGGGAGGGATAGAATGGGATGGGAATGGGCTCTGGCACATCTCACTCACTATCGAAACACGTACGTACATTGGGGAAATACGATAAAGTGAGAAATGCAATACATTTCAAGGTAGTCTTCTGTGAGAGAGAGAGGGGTAACGTGGCCAGTTGAGCGCGCCCAGCGGCTGTTGGATTGCAGCGAGCACTCTCCCCCTATAAAATAAACCAGTGCACTAAAAACTAAGACAATAAAAAATCATAAGAAATATAGTTTGATGAGATATGAAATAAATAAAGATCTCTAGACCTCTTTAAACCTGATTCTGGTTATTTAACTCTGTTTGATAGTAATTTTTATCTCTTACTTTTGCCGTAACAAAGCTAATGTAACGTACAGAAAGCTCAAGTTAAAATAAAAAATATTTCTAATAAATACATATTTAAACATATTGTCATACTTAAGATTCGGAATGGATTGGGCCTGCCTTTACTGTACCGTACCATCAGCCTACGTCTCCCCACTGCTGGACAATCCTCGGTTCTTCTTATCCAACCACCACCGATGAATTTCTTTAAGTCTTACATCCAAATCAAATAAAATCCATATCCAATTAACTGATGATGTGATTGGAAATTGGTGTAACTACTATATGGCCTTTCTCTCGTTACAATTTAAAGATAGTTTGCTTCTTTAATGAAGAAATTTAGGTGTTGCAGCCGTTCAATTCGGTACAGAATCTTCCTTCGTTTTTCTTTGGTCTTTCATAAACCAGCAGAAGACCATGAAACTATTTCCCTAAAAGGGCAAGTGCAGTCCACCACATAAGCGCGAAACGCATCGTGTGTGGTCTCATGTATAACCCGCCTTAGATCTTAAACAGATAAATATAATAAATCTGCATTGGGTATGCCATTGTTTTACGATTATAATTATGCAAGATTAGATTTTTAATTAATTCGCATTTTATTTGTGCATATGCATTAACCGTGTAACATAGTTACAGACAGATTTCGTAATGTCTAGCTGATATGAGATTTGGGCGTGGTTTGTGCCATTCATCATCATGTCTTGATGCCTGTTAATCTGTCTATTTATGGTATAGTGTGTATATTAATACTGACATATTTTTGTCTGTATGCATAGACAAGATAAGAGATCTTTCATGGGAGTTTCATCCTGCGCATTCTAGTTTGTATTACGTTCCCATTCTCGAGAAGAAAATAAATCGTAATGTAATTTGTCTAATAATAGTGTTAAATAAATTCATTTATTTTCTGTTCGCCTCTGTACAGGTACAGAGGCGGCATAATATCTTAACGCATTCTCAACCAATCACCCGTAGGTTATATATAATGAAATAATGCGACTAATTAAGATAATTGCTTAATTGCATTTTGTACGCTAACGACATGAAAATTTTCAAAGTTAAAACAGTACTTGACGACATGAAGAATGATTTAGAGCGTCTCTGTATTTATTGTAATGACAACCTTTTGCACTTGTATGTAAACAAGTGCATAGTAATTACTTAACAAGTTGATCATCACGTAAAAGAAGTTATTAATACATACTGTTTGTGTCCACATAAAATAAAAAATAAGCGATTATTTAAGAATGACATGTAACACTTTCCTTTTTTACCTTCATGTATGGCAATGGCAATGGTAGCACATTCTGCCAGTGTCAAGTTTCCTTCGTAATAAAGAATTTCAAAGTCTTAAACGTATCCTGCCCATGTCCAGTCCCGTCGAAGTAAGTTCCGAGTCGCTGAATAAAGTGATAGTAGATTTACTGAGGACAGAAGAAGATTCCTTGGAGGCACATGAAAAACGCAGTCCCACGCTTTATTTGATTATCACAAACACCACGCAGGACTATAACGCTGGCCACTGTACTTTTGAAAATTTTAGGGAGACATTTTTATTTAACAACTGACAAAAAATATTTATTTAAGTGACGCGCAGTTTGGTTTCCGTGCCGGTTCCTCGACTGAAATGGCTATATTTACACTTAAAAATACAGTTAAAAGTTATGTAAAGAAAAACACTACGGTCTGTGCGTGTTTCCTAGACCTAAGCCGTGCTTTAGACACAATTAACTATAAAATCCCGTGGTCTAAGTTAAGACAAACTACATAAACACTTTGAAGTTGAATAAACTATCACTATTAAACCACAAAACGCCTAATACACATTTTTTACACTTCTCGAATTTAAAAGTATATTTCAATAATCTGTATTTTAAAAGCTGACTGTAAAATGTTTTTGATCAAAAACATTCCCATTTGAAAAATGCATTAAAAATACAATAATCAAGTTAATCTACAAATTGAAAAAAAAGACTAAAATAATTATCAAAGTTGAAAAGTATTTTAACACAGAACTAACTAAAGCACCAAGTGAGCTTGATATACTGCCCTAAAATCGGCACAGTCTCATTAAAATTTAGTATCAAACAAGCAGCATAATTTTACAATTTATTTGTCATATTAACTGCACAGAGATATGTATTGAAATAGACGCGAAATGTACGACTATTAATAATTGTAACATAATTCGTCTTCAATCAATCAAGAAATAATAAAATGTAATAAAATAATAAATGTAATAATAAAAGAAATATAAACGACATAATAATTTGAGAAATTATTTGGAAATGCGTAGTTATCATCTCAGTAATTTATGTTGTCAAAATGTTGCCATATCAGTAATTTATGTTGTACACTAAAACATATAGAAAGAAACGTCAAAACGGTTAATAAAACAGTCGGTGGATCAGAGAAGCTAAAGTTATTTCTTTCAGGTAACCTTTATGTTTAGAAGTCTGAAGACAATTGTATTCCGTGCATGGGCTTTTGCCAGAGTCCATTCCCATCCCATCCTATCCCTCCTTATTTTCCCAACCCTTTCTCCAAATTCATTCCTATATCTCCAAACGCAGGCAGCGCATCCAAGGGCATGCCAACGTTTGTCATTTTGGACTAATGTTGACATGTATCGCGGATGTAGTCTGTATGCTCGTCTGCCGCCTTCGTACATAAAAAAATGCAACCTTTAAGTGGTAAACTCAACTTCAAATGATTAATTGCATATCGCTCGCCCAAGTTTGCTGGTAGAAATCTCTTTAGCTATAAGCAAGCTCTTGTAATTGTTTTTATCAAGTAGTTTCTTTTTAATTTTTTTTTATTTTCATTTTCTTCTTTTCAATAGTAAGAAGTCTGAAGACACTACTTGTTAAAAGCATTTATATATAGTTTACAAACTACATATTTAAAATGAAATGGTACCAAGAAAAATTAAACTAAATTGTGACAATAAAGTCCCTTTGGTCAGATAACGTCACAAATAGTCATGCCCATTCTACATAAATTTAAATTTCTGTGTCACGCGTGTACCATACATGGTCATAATTTTTTACGTCGGTCATTCGAGCCACGTGGTCAGATCTGGGCCACGCTCACTTTCGGTCATAATTATACACATTATACTTGTGTTGTCAATGTTTGTGTATTGTGGACAGATGCCAAACAGAATGGGAAAGTCGATATTGACCTTGCAGAATATTTGTGATTTTGCATTTTTTTTATTTATATGGTAGAGATTTTCGTGACTTTGATGACCAAGTCAAAGACAGACTATTTAACTGTTTCTCAAATTGGTATGTCCTGATATATCGATTATAATATATTGGCCGTGTATTGTTGACCGTTTAGAATGGCACCAACCCTCCTTTTCCCGGGATTGTCTTAAAAGGCGTACTACCACAAGCCCTGATAAACTACATCACTTCAAAATAGTGGACTCGCCAACCCACTTAGCGAGCGTTGCGTTTTAAGTTCATACAAATCTCATGCACGAGACAGAGTGCATGAGGAGGTCCGTGTCTAGCTGTGGACGAAAAATGACTGGATACATATATATCTCATCTCCTATGGCTCTTCTTAGCCAGGCTACGTTATTATCGGCAATATTCTTAGGGTATATAATATTACACAGTTTTAAATATTGTTAACTCTTAATTAAATTAAGATAAAATATGTATTTCCTAGTGTTGATATTAAACATTAAACTGTGTTACTAATTATTTGTTTATTTGTTACAGAACACGTTACTACACTGAGAAGGTAAGTTCCTATCCATAACAATAAGAATACATCATGACTTATTGAAATTGGTATCAGATTCTTCACATAAATAGGCTAGTTGAAATTGGTATCAGATTCTTCACATAAATAGGCTAGTTGAAATTGGTATCAGACTCTTCACATAAATAGGCTAGTTCATATTGGTATCAGAATCTTCACATAAATAGGCTAGTTCACATTGGTATCAGAATCTTCACATAAATAGGCTAGTTCACATTGGTATCAGAATCTTCACATAAATAGGCTAGTTCACATTGGTATCAGAATCTTCACATAAATAGGCTAGTTCACATTGGTATCAGAATCTTCACATAAATAGGCTAGTTCACATTGGTATCAGAATCTTCACATAAATAGGCTAGTTGAAATTGGTATCAGACTCTTCACATAAATAGGCTAGTTCACATTGGTATCAGAATCTTCACATAAATAGGCTAGTTCACATTGGTATCAGAATCTTCACATAAATAGGCTAGTTGAAATTGGTATCAGACTCTTCACATAAATAGGCTAGTTCACATTGGTATCAGAATCTTCACATAAATAGGCTAGTTGAAATTGGTATCAGACTCTTCACATAAATAGGCTAGTTCACATTGGTATCAGAATCTTCACATAAATAGGCTAGTTCACATTGGTATCAGAATCTTCACATAAATAGGCTAGTTGAAATTGGTATCAGACTCTTCACATAAATAGGCTAGTTGAAATTGGTATCAAACTCTTCACATAAATAGGCTAGTTGAAATTGGTATCAGACTCTTCACATAAATAGGCTAGTTGAAATTGGTATCATACTCTTCACATAAATAGGCTAGTTGAAATTGGTATCAGACTCTTCACATAAATAGGCTAGTTGAAATCGGTATCATATTCTTCACATAAATAGGCTAGTTGAAATTGGTATCAGACTCTTCACATATATAGGCTAGTTGAAATTGGTATCAGACTCTTCACATAAATAGGCTAGTTTAAATTGAAATCGGAAATTATGTATTCCGTTCAATGACCAAAAAATATGATTTTTTTACAAAATATTGTGACTGACACTATTTTTCATATAGATTTGTTAAAAAAGCCCAAAATCTAGTTATTTGTGGGAAAAAAGTTACATATCAATGAACACAGCGTGTATATTTATATTCTCAGGTAGATGTTCTATCTATAGTAAACAGCTATGATCCTTTTGTAGACTTTACATAACAATTTGAGAAGAACAACACCAGTATTTATATTAAAATCTCCATAATAATTGCATCACATCTCCAAGTCAATCACGCGTCAACAAAATTTGCTTTCGCCATGAAATTTGCGTACAATGGGAATCAGTACAATCAACCACATACAGCCCTATAAGCGTCTTGCGAGAGACCTATGTTCCACCCAATATCCTCTTTTTCACTCAAGCATATATATACACACTCATACACACACTACATTATACATAGGCATACGGGAATAATATATACAGGAATACTATTTACAGGAACATACAAGAATAACATAATCTAAGGATATGATTAATGCTGAGCCCCCAAGATACAGGTTTATACCTAGTTTGATAATCAGAGGTCCAACTATTAATTTATTTAAAATTGACAAAAAAATATAAGTACTTCTATTGTAACTATTGTACTATATATTGTACTGAAATAAAGACTGAACTGTAACTGAAATTTTATTATTTATATCCATTAGTGGAGAAGTATCTTCAGATATTGTCCTCCGACTGTACTCTGTACCCCATACGATCGCAGCATTATAATAATACGTTGAATGAAGGCGTCAACGATTACAAACGCTACGATATTGACGCTTCATGCAATCATTTGCATGTTGCGGGGAAAGTTTTCTGATGGAGCAACAGTTGAATTATCCGAAAATGCTAAAATATTTGGAGATGGCTTGGGGTTGACTGAATTGTTATAATAATTCAATATCATTATAACAATGTAACAAACAATGCTATGTTCTAATTTTCTTAACCAGCCTGTCAAGCTGGTCGCCATATCATCATAAAAATAAGAGAAAATCGAGTCAAATTCCACGAATTTTTTGAATAAGCGCTTGTAATGAGACTAAAGATTACGATAAACAGCTTCGATATCAGGCTTTAAAGGCCCACTGTAGGGCACATACCTCCCCTAGTAAAACATAAAGGGGTTTGGGCTACAATCCACCACGCCGAATCAGTGGATTGTATACACATGCTCCAGATTTGTATTTAATTATCAAGCAAGCGAATTTGATCTATATGTTTTCCTTCATCGCCGAACTAGTAATAATTTAAAAAAAATCCTTGTTTAAGAAAAGACTCATTGGCACAGGCCAAGGATTTGAACTCACGATGAGAATGAATTCATGGATGAGAACGGTTACTCCTGGGCTATCATCGCTCTGATAAACAGCATAATACAGACAATATAATTCCACTGTAGGACACATACGAGTACTTCCCTTTGTGGTCCCGAAGCAGTTCCAGGCCTACTTCACTACATGATCTCAATACTGATTGGTGGATATTTAAGACCTCTTTTTTTTATTTCTTGTTTATGGGTTTACACGATGTTTTCCTTCACGATTTTTCCAATAGTAATAATTAAGATAATAGTAATAATTAGTATAATTAAGTAATAATTCGTGAGGTGTTTCCACTGAGCTACGACAAGTGGCTCTTCAAGAAACCTGTGAATAGGATTCAAGATCTGTGAATGCAAGACCGGCAGCATACCGCACCATGGTGTTGGAGATGTTTGGGGCGACAGTGACCACGTACCAGTCTTTGGCTGTTTGTCACCTCTTCTGTAAAAAATCTAAGTGGTACAGGCCGCAATTACGACTCCCGTCTTTGTGAAAATAAGTCGATAATACCCCGAAGTGTCATCAGCGCCATTGACCAGCACCACTTATTCATAGGTTATCTCTGTTTCTTAATAATCATTTATACATGACAATCAAATGATTATGTAAGTGACCTATCTGGTTACCAGTTCAGTGAACCCCATCGTAAGCGTGTCACAAGAACTTTTTAATTGCGCCACGCATAATTAAAATATTCGGCAACATCTAAATAAGCGTTTCAATACTGTCACATCCCACATAGCTTCAGTTGTCAACGCTTGACAGCTAGACATTGCGACACGCGCCCAATATCACAGTTGCACCGCGACACAGCATTATTCGTCGACTCAGCAATTATCCGTACCGCCATTGTCTTTCTAGAGAAAGGGCGAGCGGCGTGAAAATTGGCACGAGAGGTGAAAGTGAACTACGATAGTAAAAGTGTATAAACAGGTGAACATGACATTTTTGCGTTTTATTTTGTAGAGAACGATATATGGTTACCGTGATAACCGAATGTTGTTTAATTAAACGACTAAACGAATTAAACGAGAGCAAAAATATTCAAACATCCAAGTTGAAACACAAGATGTAAATTGAAAATTTGATCGTTATTATTACACACTAGCTGTGCTCGCGACTTCGGACGCGTGGAATTTTAGTTTTTAAAATCTAAATTGGGATAGGGTAGGGCGGGGCTAGTTGATCAATTTTTCACTTGATCGATCATAGCTCCTAAACGCTATGTCGAAATTGCTTGATATGTATTCTGATAGATAAGTAATTTAATCCTTCCTAAAAGTCTCCCAAAAAATTTATCTCTCATAAATCTTGTTTAAGAGCTACAGTCGTTTAAGTGAGAAAGGTCAAACATGCTCAACCTACCCCATAGGTGAGGTAAGTTGAGCAAGGGTATGGGGCAAATTGAGCAATTAGAACATTAAGCCATGCAATGACGTGAATGTTTACTAGACATGTAATAAAATTGCTATTTTACAATCAACTTTTTATTTATAATCTCTTAGTGATATAATAGTGAAACAGAAACTATTCTTTTTTCAAATATTAAACATAAAAATATAATCAACATCAACGAAACATTTCTTAAGCTCAATTTTTGGAATAGACTCAGTCTTTTTGTGTAAAATCTTACTTTTACAGTTATGTAATGATCAATGGGGTTTAAATATAAAAAAAAACATTAATGTGATATAGGAAATTAATCATCGTTGTCGCTGTCGCAATAAATGCAAACGTAAGTAAGACTAGCATTTGGCGCACATTTTGTATGTGCCCATTCCTTGCAAACTTGGCACTGGATCCATTTTTCCCCTGGTAAACTTTCGGAATAGGCTTAGCAACAAACCAGGCAGGCATAGTCATCTTCATTGCTTTCCTCACTTGATTAACTCAGCTAACTTGTCAAAAAAAACTTTAACGTTTTGAGCATTAAATGATGTTGCCCTACCAAGGCTGGTGGGTTCTGGCGTTCGAATAGATAACTCGGGATTCTGTTTTAAAAACATCGTAAGCCACTCTTTCCCGGCCATCTTATTTGTAGACCAGGTGACTGGAATTTTGATGCCGAATTTAACAGCACACTCGTAGGTGATAGAGGAAACTGCAGCATTAGCTAATAAAACATTCAGTATAAATAAATGTAGTCCTTATTTATATTGAATGTTTTATTAGCTAATGCTGCAGTTTCCTCTATCAGTGGTAGCAGAGCGTGGTTGCTGCAAATGGAAGAGCTAAAATAAAACATAAAAGGATTAAGTAAGAAAACAAAATGATCTCAAGTTTTCGAAGCATAGAACCGTTGACAAAATCGAACTATGATACCTGGTGCCTACAAGCTCAGGCGATTCTCATCAAAAGCGATTTATGGGAGATCGCTAGCGGTGAAAGAAAGTTAGCGGCGACTGCGAGTGCTGAAGAAAAACGTGTTTTCGTGAAGGAAGACTTAAAGGCAAGGTCAGAGCTTCTTCTACTCATATCCCCAAAAGAACTTAAACAGATTAAGGGCTGCAACACGTCGAAAGATGTGTGGGATAAATTGAAGTCAATTCACCAAAGTACAGGGCCAGCAAGAAAGGCTACACTTTTGAAGCAACTGGTTTTGAAAAAAATGTCCCCTCTGGAAGATGTCAGAGATCACCTCAATAATATCATGGATGTCGTAGGTAAACTTGAGGATATGGATGTCAAAATTCATCCGGAACTGTTAAGTATAATGATGTTGTACAGTCTACCTACAAACTTTGACAGCTTTAGAACAGCTATTGAGTCGAGAGATGTCCTGCCAAATCCCGATAATCTGAAAGTTAAAATAATAGAAGAAAATGAAGCACGGAGGCACAGCGAACCTCAAACTTCAGAGGCATTTTGTGTAAAACAAAAGAAAAAAGGATTATTGTGCAAAAATTGTAATAAGAAAGGGCACTCAACAGAGGCTTGTTGGTCAAAGAAAAGACAAAATAGCCATGTAAACAAAAGCCAAGAAAAGATTTCTAATATTTGTCTGACATTGGATAACACGAAAACCAAAGATGGTTTGTGGTGTCTAGATAGTGGCTGCACGTCACACATGACTGGTAAAATAGAAATGCTCTCTGACTTAATCCCTGCGACAGACATATTAAGATTGGCTTCAGAGAAGCACACTACCGAAGTTAAAGGTAAAGGAAATGTTGTAGTCAACACCGATAATGGTAAATGTAATATAAATGACACACTTTACGTACCTGATTTATCGAATAGTTTGTTGTCAGTAAGCAAAATAACAGATAACGGCTACAAAGTTCTATTTGAAAAGGAACAAGCCAGTATCATGGAAAATGGAATTGTTATTCTAAAAGCTACAAGGAAAAATGGATTATATTACCTTGAATTTGAAGACCCGGAGGAAACAGCAAATTTCACGTCTGGAGCTGAAAGCGACATGATGAAATGGCATAAAAAGTTAGGTCATGTAAATGAAAAGGACCTGAAATTAATGGTTAGAAATAAAATGATGCGAGGACTTTATTTTAAGGAAAAAAGGTTAGATACGTGTGAAACCTGCATAAAGGGAAAAATGACAAGTCTACCATTCCAAAGCCATGATGAAATAGTCTCCACTGAGCCATTACAAATAATTCACAGCGATGTATGCGGTCCCTTTGAGAATGAATCTCTGGCGGGATCGAAATATTTTGTCACATTCATAGATGATTATACAAGATACTGCTGTATTTACTTCATAAAAAAGAAGATTGAAGTAATAGAAAAGTTCAAGGAATATAAAAACAACGTTGAACTTTTCCACAAGAAAAGAATTCAAAATCTCCAATCTGACAACGGAGGAGAATACAGGTCAAAAGACTTTGATAATCTACTTAAAGAAAATGGGATAAGTAGAAGACTAACTGCACCCTACACCCCACAGCAGAACGGTATCAGTGAAAGAAAAAATCGATCACTTTTGGATAAAGCAAGATGTTTGATGCTAGATTCCAATATCCCTCCAAATTTATGGGCAGAGGCATTGCACACTGCAAACTATCTCATAAATAGAAGCCCAGCAAGAGCTCTTAAAGGAAATTTACCCTATGAGAAGTGGACGACAAGAATACCATCAGCAAATCACTTACATGTATTCGGAAATAGAGCGTTTGTATTAAATAAAAATCGAAGAGGGAAATTAACTGCCAAAGCTATTATAGGTGTATTCATGGGGTATGCGAAAAACGCAAAAGGCTTCAGAATATACATACCGGAAAAGAATGACGTTATTATCAGCAGAGATGTTAGAGTAATTGAAAAGATGCACTATAACAACATTCCTGCTGTGGAATACAGAGACTTCCAACCGGAACAGGTGGAACATGAAACAGAAGAAAGAGAAATAGAAAAAATAGATAATACCTTACCTTTTCAGGAACCAACTTCTACTTCTGACTTGTTTTACCAGCCTGATCAAAATCCAATTACATCGCCCAACTCAAGTGGAAGACCACAAAGAGATGTGAGGCGACCAGCATGGACTAAAGACTATGAGCTAAGTAGTTCGGTAAATATGTTTGTGTCTGAAAATTATAATGATTGTTCTTTACTTACCTTTAAAGAAACTGTGTCAGGCATGGATAAAGAAAATTGGGAGAAGGCTATAAAATCTGAAAAGGAATCCCTAGAGAAAAATAAAACCTGGGTACTAGTTGACAAGGTAAAAGCTAAAGGACACAAAGTTTTGTCTAACAAATGGGTATTTAAAGTGAAAGATGACGGAACGTACAAAGCAAGATTAGTCGTACGTGGCTGCGAGCAGAAAGGCAACCTGGATTTTGAAGAAATATATAGCCCAGTCGTAAGTCAAATTGCTCTTAAAACCTTATTAGCGATTGCCGCATCTAAAAATTATCACTTCGTGACTTTCGACGTCAAGACCGCTTTCTTGTACGGTGAACTGACAGATGAAATTTATATGAAAGCACCCGATGGCTACGATGTTCCCGGAAAAGTATGCCGACTGCAAAAGTCGTTATACGGCTTAAAACAAGCTCCATTTACATGGAATAAAATTTTTACCCGAGCCATGTTAGATTTAGGTTTCAAGACAATTAAGACCGACAGATGCGTTTTCATAAATGAAGATAAGTCTATCATAATTGGATTATTTGTCGATGACGGATTAGTCATAGGAAAAGACAAGAAGAGGATCGAAGATATCTTGTCAAAACTTGAAACCAAATTTGAGATGAAAAGAAATGAAAACCCGAGCACGTATGTATGGAAATAAATAACTCTAGAGAAGGTATTAAATTAACCCAAAAGAACTACATAAATGAGGTGCTAGAAAAGTATAATATGAAAGGCGCTAAACCTTGTGAGACACCTGGAAGTAACGATGCAAAGTCGACACAGGAAACTCCCCAAGAGAAGGACTACCCCTATAGGGAGGCAGTGGGAAGTTTACTGTATCTGTCCACAAGAACTAGACCAGACATCGCACAAGCTGTAAATCAAGTCAGCAGAAAGATCGAAAATCCCACTAAAGAAGATGTCACGAAAGTGAAGAAAATAATGAAATATTTAAATGGGACTAAAGATAAGGGCATATTGTTCAAACGAAACAGCTCGATAGAGCATATTGATGCTTACAGTGATTCGGACTATGCTGGAGATCCACTAACAAGACGGAGCACATCTGGTTCTGTTCTTATGATGGCTAATGGACCAATATCATGGGCATCCAAAAGACAGCCTATAGTGGCTCTATCCTCAACTGAAGCCGAGTATATAGCGGCAGCAGAATGCTGTAAAGAAGCATTGTTTTTAAAATCCCTGTTAAAGGAAATAACTGATTCAGAAGTAAAAATAAATTTATATGTTGATAACCAAAGTTCAATTCAACTTATAAAATCTGGCTCCTTTAACAAGCGATCGAAGCATATTGATGTGCGATACCACTTTATTCACGAAAACTTCGTGACAGGACTGCTCAATGTCAGCTACTGTCCGACAGAGATTCAGTTAGCTGATATAATGACAAAGCCACTGTCTAAAGTGAAGTTTGCAAAACATTGTGCATCGTTGATGTGTGGATAGCGACATGTTTCAGACACATGAGTACACATCAGGAAAAGGTGTTGAAGGTTGTAATGCTGCACTCATGTTTTCTAATTGTCTTTGGTCCATTCTATATTTGAGAGTGGTGTCACATATAGAATGGACCAAAGACAATTAGAAAACATGAGTGCAGCATTACAACCTTCAACAGTAGGCAAGGCGACGAACGTCTTTCGGGGAATATCCATAGAAGATTGATGCCATTTGTAACAAGTTTTTTTTTTAAAGAATCCTCTTGTTCTGAAGAAAATACTTGCCTCGGTGCTGCATAACCCATTGATGGAACACCGCTTTCAGATTTTAATTTCTTTATAAATCTTGTTAATGTCATACGTTTAATACCGAATTCCTTGGCGGCGGCATTTACACTTTTGCCTTCGTTGGTGACAGCCTTTGCTGCATCATTTAACTGTTGACTAGAAATAGAACCTCCTGTAGTCTTTCTTTTCTATGTCCGCATGCTAAAATAAAAGAAAACCATATATTGCTTTTGTTTTAAACCGTGGGGCTAGTTGAGCAACAATTGCCCAACTAGCCCCTACCCAAATATTTGAAACAAAAGTGAGGTTATGAAAAAACCGTTTGAATAAGAACCAAATCCTTTCGAGATATCGTATATATAATAGATTTATGAAAGTTTAACACTTACGTGATCGAAAACGGATGATTATTAACGTGTACAGAAGAAATTTGAACCGAAACTAATATTTTACTTTTTCGTCGCAAAACAAACAAAGCGTGTGCGTACGTCACTCGATCGACAAGTCGTCACTGGCGGTCGTGCGGTGAGTTCCCCTCCTGCAACCGCTTCTTTCCTTCATTTGATGAGTTAACGTGCGGTGTGTAGTTTTTGAGATATTTCGATTGCCCAACTTACCCCTATGCTCAACTAGCCCCGCCCTACCCTATCTTTTCTTCCCGTAAGCCGATTTCGATGAAACGAAGCCTATTCGAAGCGCCAAGCTAAGCATAATTAACCTGTGGAAACCCCATGAAAATCCGTTCCGTAGTTTTGGATATTAGCGTATTCGAACAGACAGACAGACAAAATTTCAAAATCGTCTTTTTGTATTGTGATACTCTTCCTTCATCGCCCCCAATCAGTTTTTGGTAAATATATTCAATGTACAGACACGGTGGTTCTACAGTTTTATTATATGTATAGATAGATAGATATTACAAGATGATAGATAAAATAAAAAAATTAAAATAATTGCTTAAAATATTAAAATTATCTCACACATGTTTAATAGATTTTTTTGTGATCCAACATCTACTTGAAGTCATACTTGAGGTTAAGATATTGTTCACCACCATCTTTCTTAGTCCAAATTTGACAGTCGCTCGTTTCAAATTTAAAAAACAAACTGTCACACGGCGAGGCAATGACCGCCGCAGTGGGTGTGGCCAGAATGAATAATTAGTGAAATAAAAAACCGCGACACTTATTTATTGTCTTTTGTAGCTGACATTTCGCTTTAAATTATAGTTTTTTTGAAAGGGCATGACATTTCTAAATACCGCAGGCTGTTGAATACATAAAAAATAATTACTTAATTAACTTTTAACATATTCTTGTCAATGTATTCTTATGGCATTACAACCTTCTTGGTTTGATTATCAGTTCTGTGGATTTTGTTTCTGATTTCGTTGTTTAAACGCAACGTCTGTAGTCTTTTGTAAAAATGATCACTGAATGAGCTCGACGCTTAAGCGTTAAGTGAGCGCTAATGAATATTTGACTCTTGAATTTTTGAGCGTTGAGTCCGAAAGTTTTTAACGTTTGATGTTTAAAAGCTCGAATCTAAAATAGTTAAAGTTGAAGTTCTTTAGGTTCGTTGGTGCTGACTTAACATTGTAAAAATGAAATTTACAACTTAACGTAGTAAAGCATTTTTACAACACTGTTCCGAAGTTTCTGAGAATTATGTTCAAAGATTATAAAAAACTTTCGAAGATTACAAATTGTAGGGGGATAGTGCACGCTGCATTCCCGCAGCCGCTGGGCGCACTCGACTGGCCATGTTACCCCACTCTCACAGAAGACAACCTTGATATGTACCTACTGCATTTCCTACTTTATCGTATTTCCCCAATGTGCGTATGTGTTTCGGTAGTGAGTGAGATATGCCAGAGCCCATTCCCATCCCATCCTATACCTCCCCATTTTCCCAATCCATTCCTTAATCTGCAAAGGTGTGCAACGCATCCGTGGGCGTGCCAATGTTTGTCATTCTGAACTGATGTTGGCACGTATCGCGGATATCCATGAGCGACAGTATCCACTTACCATCAGATGAACTGTATATTCATCTGCCGCTTTCATTTATATACAAAGAAAACTTAGTATGTATGTATACATTCAAGGAAACTTCAAATCAAATTAATCGCATATACTTACTACTAATTGCCGATTCGATTCCGATTGTCGTTTACTCGATTAACTGCCTGGTATTACGGGTCCGCGGACGATTTACGAAATCGATCCTGAATCGATTGCATCTCAACTCTGCGATTAGGCATTCAAGGTAGCACTAATAGTAGCTTAGAAACAGTACAGCAGGAAGAGAATATAAGTCATCTGAAATACACCTCACGCACACAAACACGTTTTCAAAGTGATGTCGTAGGGAGAAATGTATTGGAAAGCGTTATACAGTAGCAAAAACTTCGTATTGTTATAGCCAAAATAAGAAATTACATGCTGGATATAAACCTCTCCCACAGCTCGCCACCTCACTCGAAATACATACACCAAAATATCTAAAAAATTAGGACATATAATCCAAGTAGAATTTCCAAGTAGATGTCAATTTGTATTTGATCTTTCCCTAAAGTTGTTCAATCCTAGATTTTTTTCAAAATATAGATTCAGATTTCTGCTAACTACAAAGATCAACACAGATCGTGAATGAGCTACCAAAGCTCATTCGCCACAAGCGAGAAAGAGTCAGAACTGATTGTCATATGGCACACGTTTTGAACTAGTCTGAGAGGCTCAAAGTCCCAAGACGCATATTTATAACGAAAGGACTTATTGTATTTTAGTAGGCGCTGTTACAGACATGACAAATCACAGTGAAATATTTTTTATCAAAAATTTGTTCAATCAAAAGGTAATGAAAATCATAGATCCTGAAACTAAACCTATTAAAATTGTACTGTGCTCGTACGTTATTGTTTTAAGTGAATGCAGCCCATGCCATGTTCCAATCGAATTGGAAAACTGCGATGTTTCTCTACTGCTGTGTATATCTACTGCGTAGTAGCTTACTAATAAGGGCTATCGTAATAAATGCAGACTCCGTACGCGGACGGAATTGTTGGACTGATATTTGCATTATGAAGGTAGATGGCAATTTTGTGCGCCATTTTTAATTCACGATTGCTTACTTAAAAGTTGCTCAGTTTCTTTGTTATGGGTATTTTTGCATGAATACAAAATTAACGTTATTTATACCATGTCCATTGACACTGGTGATTTCAAAGAAAATCCCTTGAAATGAGACGTCAGAAGCTAACACACATAGAAAAATATAATAGCATAAAGCAGTTTGTAGTCGATCAAATGAACGTTGAGACGCTTTTCCAAACTGTGGAAAAAAAGTTATAAAAATGTGTGCAAAAATAATTTTGGTATTATATTTATATGGAGATTTGGGAGTGTATTTTGAGGTCTTTCATATACATATCGACGGTGGAAAAGAGAACTTACAACTTACTTTAAAATGTAGACCACAAGGCATAATAATTAAGGTTTAGTTTTGAAAGTAAAGTGTGTGTCGCTTATCCCATTTCTCCATTCCACCGTCGAATATAATACTATCCCATATCGAGATAGTTCATATTCAATCCTCAAAATTTCGGCCTCTGAGAAATACGCCTATTCAAATATCCATTGTCAACCCCCCCAGTGGTTGAAAATGGACTTTTATTTATATTATGTTTTTAGTTCACATTCAACCCCCAATGTACGGTAAAATATAGAAACGTTACTAATCTACCTTCAATTTAATTATCTTTCGCTACTTTTTGCATTTGGTTTTAATTTGTTTTTGTTAATATTTTGAAAAGTGTCAATTATCATCATTCTACATAAACTACTATGAATAGAAATATTAAACTATGAAGTAAGTACACTAAGCTAGTATTAAGAAACAAGCTAGAAAAATTCCAAGCCTTCATATTAAGATATACATATTATGCAAATCTGCTTACCCAGCGAACACAGCACTTAATGAATTTAAAATTCATCACAGAATAAGCTAGAAAATAGAAAAAGCCATTAGACTTGCCTCTTGCATGCATAATAACACCCATTTAAATGTTCCGCCTTGGTGTATCATATATTTAAAAATGGCAAAGCGTATTTGGATTATAGTTCGTGGGTTCTGTATAAAAAAGTAGGATAGAAAGGAAATGAAATATAAAATGGGTAACAGACCGTGTGTGAGTCTAAGGCGCCGGCCACATACGGTGTAAGGGAGGTCATTTAAAAGTGTTCATGGCTTGGCAGTTGCTCACGTGAGACAGCAGCAAGCCGCTCGCGGCCGCAGATAGTCTTGCCTCTATCTATACACACGGGAACATTTTCTCAATTTTGTCGTTTGACGTATAATACGACTGACTCCTCTATGATTTCATCGCAAGATTGCAGTAGGTCGCGTGTCTTAACGAGCATATTTGGTCGCGTCGGGAGCGACCAGTCATGTTGCTGGTCAATAACCGAGCGGAACACTTAAATCTTAACAAAATATCTACCTTTGCATGTACAAACTATGTATGTATTATAGGACAGGGCTCGTAAAGCTCTCCAACTTTTGTCAAACCATTCTTTTTCTAAAACGTATGAAAAATAGCGAAGTCCGACTGGCGCAGCTATCGGTCATTTTTCACATTTTACACCTGGCAACACTAATCTCAATCGACTTTATATCTGATGCCATAGTGTAGTAGCATCATGTAGAACAAATAAAGAATGCTACTCGCAGATCTACGGACCCCTAAAAATTATCCCTACAAGCATAGCCGCGAGGACTAGTTGAAGTAATGGCAGCAAAAAAACGCCTATCCATAATTATTATCGCGGAATCTTGCGTAAGTCCGGTCCTGGCTATTACAGTTTAATCAGACACTTATAATATGTACGCACATGTTACCATCCGGTATGGTTGGCAGAAAAAACCGAGTGTAAAATTACTTGGGAATATTGCTGGGGGCTTTTTTGTTGACGGTACACTATTTATGTTTCACTTGATAAGCCTTTAATTGGGCATAACAGAGTTAAAATTTCGATGCGATAAATTTTTCTCACGTTATTTTTTGAGACTCGTCTTGAGTTCTGCGTTTATAATTATATCTTGTGTGATCAGAATGGTCAAAGTATTTGGAGTCTTTTATTATAATATATTTAACTTTATCTGAGCAAAGGAACATTATTAGTGGTTTTTCAAATAAATATACAAATAAACAGAAATAATAAATACAATTTTACAACACTAGCCCTTATTGTGGATGTGAATTTATGAACTTTGGTTAAGTTTTACTAACATATAATTTAGTTATATCAAGATTCTGTATAAATATAAACATGCTCAAACATCTGATTTATAAGATTAAGTACCTAATTAAAAATATAAGACAGGAACAGATTGAGTGGAGCTTATTCTAAAACCGGCCGACGCGCGACGGTCAAGAGATATCTAATCTTGATTTTCATTCGTGAGGTCATGAGTTCAAACCCACTGAGTTACTACTTAAGTACGTGCTTTGACACTATTACCGGCTCGGCGGTGAAGGAAAAAACATCGTCTGGATGGATTTTTAGCGGGGCCAAAAATTAAAATCTACCAATCTGCACTGGGCCCGCGCGGTAGAATGTGGCCCGAATTCCCCTTCACGATTGCATGGAGGGCCTGTACATTATAGGTCTATAATGTCGTATATTACTAATAAAATAAGTACATATTATATTTTTATGCTGACCCCATGTGACATGAGCAGCCAGATTATTATGCCATTACCATACCTTACACGGCAATCGGTACTTTAAGCCATTATCAGCAAGGTTGAAATTTCTCTAGCTGCTGTTGACAACGAGTAAATCTTAATAATGTTACAAGATTAATCATGAACTAATTTATAATTCAATTTAGTGCGATCACTCGTCAAAACGAAGTTATTTTAATTGAATTTTTGTGTTATATTGTTATTAGAAACCTGTAAATTGATTAGAGAATAGTTATGTCGCATCTCACTGACGAGACGACTGGGGACTCTCCCCGGGGAAGATTATTCCAGTGGGAAATATTGATTAGATATAAGACAATTGTCGGGGGTGTTATTAATCGTATATTATACAGTTAAGTAAATTTGTATGGTAGGTATATACGTATGAATACATGCATGTATATGGGTAAATTATTGACACTTTTAGGGATACCGCGCAAAGAAAGTATAAAAACTCATAATTTAATAATGTAGCAAATCAAACAAACAGATGTAATAGGACAGATATCGGTGAACGTTTTCATCTCACCTGTAACATAATAAAACGTCTATTGCAATCTTTTTTCGAGGTTTTATTAAAAAAAACTCGATTTACCCAATTATTTCATACTGATTGTGAGCAACACTACATGACTTTTTGTTTCCTCATTATATTTTATATGTAGATGAGTGCTATCTATAAATTTAATAAAACTGTAGAACCAGCGTGTGTGTACATTTACCAATATATGTATATGTATATTTACCAAGGTGGGGCATGTGTATATTTACCAAAAACTGATTGGGGGCCATGACGGAAGAGTATCAGAATACAAAAAGAAAGACGATTTTAATTTTTTTTTGTCTTTCTGTCTGTCTGTTCGAACACGCTAATCTCCAAAACTACTGAACGGATTTTCTCATGGGGTTACCACGGGTTAATTAAGCTTAGTATGACGCTTCGAATAGAATGATTATTATTTCATTATTTCATTCGAAATCGGCTGACGGGAAGACAAGATATCCCAATTTGGAGTTTAAAAACTAAAATTCCACGCGTACGAAGTCACGGGCACAGCTAGTTAAGGATAAGTACATAAATAATTAGTTTGGAATAGTTTTTAATAGTTTGGAATATTTCAGTAGTAACAGCGGTAGATAAATCTCCCGCGATACTACCAGGCAGGTCAATAGAAATACCCGTGGCAGTAGTACAAGGCGGTAGTACCACGGGTAAGACTGCTTTTGTAATGCTAAAGTATTATACGTGCAAGGGCGTCGCCTTTCAGGGGAGGGCAGTTGCCCCCCTCTAGAGATTTGAAAAAAATGTATTTGTACCTACAATTCACATTTCTCCCATCCTCTCTCTCATCTTGCCCCCCCCCCCCCCCCCCCCGCTCCTGGCCCATTGCCTGGTGTTGGCTGACGACGCCCTTGTATACGTGTGTAAAAGCTCTACTCACATGAACCTTGTATTAAACAGGTTATTATAAAAAAAAAACAAAGAATGAATGTAACCCTTTCAATGGCATAATAAACGGTCGTCGTTCGCACACGATCGCTATGACACGTCACGCGAGTGGTTGGACCGCTAAAATGTTACCCAAAAGTTGCTAGCTAGTTCAAAAATTTACATCCTTTCCTCAAATTATTTAATTTATTTGCCAGTGTCAAGTAGAACCGGATTTTGGCAACCTATGTAGCGACGTCTGATACATATTTAGTTTCAGATAGTTATATAACGTATCACTGAACAACACAAAATCTGAAATGTGTCATCTAATTTAAATTATAAAAACTCTTTTAGCGAAAAGGAAATAATCAAACATAGCGCTTATTACACAGTACAGCTCACGAGGCACGGGCCATACGCGTAGAATGCAACTGCGTGTAGAATAAAAGATATACTAGAAATCTGTACTAATATAATAAAGAGAGAGTGCGAATTTTGTGAGTTTGCGTGTATCTCCGGAACCACTAAACCTATTTGAAAAATTCTTTCACCATTTGAAAAGCACATTATTCCTGATAGACATAGGCTATATATTATGTGCAAAAAAATTGCTGGGCACTAGTAAATAATAAATTATAAAAAATAAACTAACTGTGAAAACTGGTAGACTCGATTCTTCCGATACGGTGCGGGACACTATACGAATAAGCTGTGGTACCGCGACGAAGCAACACACTATGCATACCGCCCGCATGTTAACGTATCTTTTGTCTATATTAATATAATAAAGAGGTAAAATTGTGTGTTTGTAGGTATATTGGGGGTAATCTCTGGAACTACAGAACCGATTTCAAAAATTCTTTCTCAAATAGGAAGCTACATTATCCGTGTCTAAAATAGGCTATATTTTATTTTAAAATTTTGAAAAAAAAAACTTATAAACCGAAGCAAAGCGAGGGCGGGTCGCTAGATTAAATAAATTAGTGTCCGTATCTTAGAAAAGACACTGAGCAACATTTTAACTGTCCTGAACTAAAATTAACACTGATCTACAATTTTTACTTTCTGCGAATATGTTACAATTATTATATTTTAACTTGTGGTCAATTACTTGGATTCTTCAAAGACTTAGTTATTTAAGAGTGCTCGTTAAATAAATTGTTGCATATTGAACGGCTGTGAATTCTGGGAACACAATCGAGGTATTTTTTATGCTGGAAGGTAAGGAACATAGACCATGTTATCATTTTATACATAGTTTTATTTTATTAATAATCCAAAAGCTAATATGACAAGTTCATGCCGACGCTTGTCATTCTGAACTGATGTTGGCATGTATCGCGGATGTTTAAGGACGGCAGTATCCACTTACCACCAGGTGCATTGTAAATTCATCTGTCTCCTCTTCCTATAAAAAAATGAACGGAATCAATAAGTTTGTAGTCAATAGAAACCAAAATGGATTCTATTCCGTAGCCAACCCTTTTTCATTAATAACTAGCGACCCACCCTCGCTTCGCTTCGGTTTACCTATGTACTTTATTTCATATATTTTTTCAAAATTTCAAAATGAAATATAGCCTATATTACATGCGGATAATGTAGCTTCCTATTTGTGAAAAATTTTTTGAAATCGCTTCAGTAATTCCAGAGATTACCCCCAACATACCCATAATTTTACCTCTTTATTATATTAGTATAGAGTATAGATAATAATTAATAACGCCACACTCAATGACCCACATTAGGATTCCCTGTGTCGTGGGTCCAGAGACACATACAAAGACGAACACAACACGTGCAACACCGATCAAACACCTGTCTTTATACAACCGACCGGGAATCAGACCCGGCAGCTTTTGCACATAAGGCTTTCGTCGAATTTTTGTGTCAAATTTGACGCAAATTACCCATTTCGTGTCAAATTTGACAATGGTCACCATAAAAAAACATGACACCTTTTTTGTGTCAGATTTTTGTTCGTGTCAATTGCGGTGCGTCTTGATTGAGAGGAACGTAATTATCGCTTCTGGTCCACGAAAAAACGCTATATCATAATCATACTTACCAGCAGTTAAATTTTAATTATACCGAGCAAGTGCTTAGAATAGTAAAATAAAAAAAATAAATAAAAAATGATCTAATACATCGATTTGAATCCTAACCGCCATGTTTGACAAGTGCCGACCTGCCGACTGTTTCTTTTTATATGAAATGTATAATAATATGACGATTAGTCATTCGATCACACCATAATGTAAAGGTATGTACGCATTAGTGCGATAAACTTATTTTTTATATAGAACGATGATTGTTTTTATCTAGAAAGGCGGCAGATGAGCTGACCTGGTGGCACGTGGATACTGTCGCCTATGGACTTCCGCTATACATGTCACCATCAGTAAAAAATGACCAACGTTCCACGTTGGTTGCTTACCTTTGAAGATTTAGTAATGGATTTGGAGAAACGGTTGGAAAAATAGGAAGAGATTGGATAAGATGGGATGGGAATGGACTCTCGCATATCTCACTCGCTGCCGAAACACGTACGTACATTGGGGGAATAGAATGAAGCGGGAACAGCATTGCATTTGAAGATGATTTGAAGCATACCTATCCTTACCTATGAAATTGCCGTTTTATATGGAAATTTTAATATTTTTTTTGGATGAAATTTATATTTTTAATTAATCGAAGTATTGTCCATTATTACCAAAGCACTTTAACCATTTTAATGGAAGTTGATTGTTGACTCTGCTATATTGATGGTCTTCGAGAAGCAATATCATTATCAACATCACTTACGCCGAAGGCTGCAGCTAACTCTAACGTGGGTTGAGATGAATCCGCTTCCACTATTGCTTTCAATTCGTCATTATCGACTTTGGTTTCCTGTCATCCACGGGGCTTGTTCGTGAGGTCAATAGTTTCAGAACGGAAACGATCAAACCAAAAAGTCACCGTGCGTTCGCTTGCTGTATTTGGTCCGTACACATCCTTAATTACGTGCCGTCTGTGCAGCGTTGCTGCCACGATGGAACTCATATTCGAAAACAACGGAAATTTTTAACTTTTCCGCAGTCGCAAACACAACGATATCTAAACAAAAAGTAGTTTGACGGAAAAACAAACGGCAATTTCATAGATAAAGCCCTAATACATGCTCAAATTTCAGGTGTTGATCTAAAGTTTAATCAATTTTCCTTTGCTCTAAAGAATGGACTGTATACGTACAGTAATTAATGTACTGTATACGTACAGTAATTAATGTACTGTATACGTACAGTAATTAATGTACTGTATACGTACAGTAATTAATGTACTGTATACGTACAGTAATTAATGTACTGTATACGTACAGTAATTAATGTACTGTATACGTACAGTAAGTAATGTACTGTATACGTACAGTAATTAATGTACTGTATACGTACAGTAATTAATGTACTGTATACGTACAGTAATTAATGTACTGTATACGTACAGTAATTAATGTACTGTATACGTACAGTAAGTAATGTACTGTATACGTACAGTAATTAATGTAATGTATACGTACAGTAAGTAATGTACTGTATACGTACAGTAATTAATGTACTGTATACGTACAGTAATTAATGTACTGTATACGTACAGTAATTAATGTACTGTATACGTACAGTAAGTAATGTACTGTATACGTACAGTAATTAATGTACTGTATACGTACAGTAATTAATGTACTGTATACGTACAGTAATTAATGTACTGTATACGTACAGTAAGTAATGTACTGTATACTTACAGTAATTAATGTACTGTATACGTACAGTAATTAATGTACTGTATACGTACAGTCCATTCTATGGGTTTATAGATATATTCTATAGGTTTCCACTTATAGGTTTGTTTCTGGAAAGAGTCCATAATGTTGTAAAAGCCATTGATCAAAAATGCCTGGCCATGTAAATGAATTTTAAGTTACATTAAAAAAAGTTAATATAATCTTCTTAATTTGTAGATTAACATTTAATCTTGAAAAACTTCAAAGTAAAGGTATTACTGAAAATAGTAGTTGTATTTTAATAATTATTTTCCGATGTCAGCCACGTCACAGTGTTGCTTGTTACAAACAAATAGAAAGACGGAAAAATCAAATCTACATAACTACTTACTTATTACATTCCAAATAATAAATATTTGGAATTTGCTTTCCAAATACAGAAATGAATCTTTACAATGAATAGTCTATAGTCCGTTCCAAACCAAATTGCCGAAATCAAAACCAAATTAATAAAATATCAACATTTCGCTTGAAATCTAGAGCAAACTTGCAAGACTGGCCGCCATGTTTGTTTCCATTTTGGACAAATTGGATTGGAATAGAATGTATGCGAAGAGACATCCAATAGTAATCGCAACGAAATAACAACTAATGACGTCGATTGCGAATCGATTCAACGTGTAACTACCTTTATATCGCCGCAGTTTTGCTATTGAATAAAAACTGAGCGATTAAGATCACGCCAGCCGTGCCATCGACCGGGCGAGCTCTGATACTGTTTGTAACACTAGCTGCAGCACGTGGCTTCGTCTGAGATTTTATTTTGCGGGAATAAATAAGTAGGTATGTACATTTCACTGTCGCCTTTTATACACGAGAAGGAGACAATGAAACAACGGTTTGAATAAAATATGCAATAGCTGGGCATACAAAGACAAAAAAATAGATGGCAGCGGATAGATAGAATGGAACTCGATTTAGTTCCCCAACCACATTGCTAAGGTCACAGACGTCTGCTACACTATTTTGTTACACTAAAGAATATTTTTCCTAATGTTTTAGGAACTTCACTCAACTTCAGTCTTTGGAAACTATAATTCGACTGGACAAATTGCCCTCTCACAGAAGACTACCATAAAATGTACTGCAGTTCCCACTTTATCATATTTCCCCAATGTACGTACGTGTTTCGGTAGTGAGTGAGATATACCAGAGCCCATTCCCACTCCGTCCTATATTTCCCCAACGCTTTCTGCAAATTCATCCTTAAACCTCCAAAGGTAGGCAGCCACTTACCATCGGGTGGACTGTCTAATACTCTGCCACCTTTTTCTAATCTGCCTGGTCTGTCACAAAAAAAGACTACAAGATTTTTCTTTTTGGAAAATTAAAAATTTTGCTAATTGCGTAGTAGCACAAAAATAAAAGAGAAAATGTGGTAGTACAAGTGTGTGGTTAAATACAAGCTAAAATCATAACTCTTATTTTTGGCTTCGTCGTTGTCGAGTAAACATAAATGATGACCCCATACCATAATTTTTTATACTGTACTGTCCACGTCCAAAATTTACTATCAATCATTAATTTTCATTTACATTTTGACGCCGAATTATATGCCTTATGACGTTGTAACAAGAGTTTCATTTTATCTTGTTAATTGACATACATAATGATATGTTTATGTCAATAGATAACAGTTCTTTTAATGATAAATGATTGGTTTAGATATTCTATATTGCTGCATATTGTTAAATAAGTTTTTTATTGTACTAATAGATATTTGTAAGCTGAATTTTGAGATCCACAACTTCTGATAATATTTACAAGAAAGTTTTGCATTTTCTTCGAGATTAAGTGTTGATGTAAGTGACAATAATTCTAATAATGTCACTTAAGTAAGCAACGGTAGAGGTAAAAAGTAAATAAATAAATGAGAATAAAGAAACGTATGTAAACCTAAGTCGAGTGTCTGGTAGGTGATCTTCATTTAAGGTCTTATCTACCCTCAATTATCGACTTGAAGAAAGCTGTGTGAGAGGAGCAGAAGATCATGTATGGTGGCCAACCTTGGGAGAGGGCTGGGATTAGACTCCCAGAAATACGAAAAACGAAATTTCGGTCGATATTTCGGTAGATTCCTACCACGAAAACGTATACTACGATATATCGGCCCGAAGGAAGTACATTTGACATTTGAAACTACTCAGATCGCACGAGACATAGATCGAAATACAGATTTTGACAAGAGATAACCTGAGGATCAAACGTCAAATTTCCTGTTGACAATATCTCATCTTTTAAATAATCAGAGATATACCTGATATATAGAGCTTCGAACGAAGGAAGTCAGAGTATGGTTATAGCACTTCGTTCGTTCTTACTTCGGTCGAGCCCGGAACTTCGGAAGCGTAAAATCAGGGTAGACCAGTATCCAGCAGTGGAGAAAGACTGTTATTCACAGCGATTTAAATTACCTGACCGGTGACTCTTGAAAGGCCACTAGGGCCACAAGAATTTACCAATCCAAAAAAAAAACACAGCGATTTAAATCGAATACTGGCATTAAAAATCGACTAGCATTTAAAAATGCTCCATTTATCAAATTCTGCGATCAGTATCACGCACCGACACGCAAAAACTGACGATGACTCCAAACAACTATGTTACAATTACGTCATGTAGGTACCATTCTGCTGTGAACCAGTTTTTTAATACTAAATAAAAACCTTATTGACAAATTCAATTCTTTGTCAAAAATCCGTAGGACAAAAATCCTTGAAATGAAGACATAAATAGAAATTGTAAGTAACTACACTTTATTGCATACCAAAGAACAGTATCTAAGTATAGTTCACCAGATGAACATTTGATTATTTTTTCTAAATACATACTTTTCAAATTTTAATTAATAAAAAAAATCATGTATTAATTAATTTTCATTGAATTGATATCATTCCCTTGTATAACGCTGCCCTATTGTGCGCTGAATGGGAAAGACTATAATAGGTTCTAATTTTTCACCCCGGTTTGAAGTCGGCAGCGTGCCCGCATACCCCCTGGTGTTGCAGGTGTCCATGGGCGGCGGTAACACTTACCATCACGTGGGGCCGCTTGCTCGTCCGCCCACTAGTATATATAAAAAAAAGTATTAAGCCGGCTCTAGACTAACATCGTGTTACCGCGCGTACAGCCCTGAAGGCGAGTGTGGTTGGTTTTCGCAGACTTCTCGCTCGTTCATGACCCGTTTCTCGGTCGGAGTCAGTAAGCTGTGTTTGCGACAAAGTATTCGCCGGTACGAACCGCGAACGCTCTCCAAATTCACGCGCCCGTCCTCAATACGGCCCAAGAAGCAGCTGTGAGCGGATCTACGCCTATTATTTGAAAATGAGTAACAATTGGATTAGTGAGTGGAAATGTTTTGGTATATCACTAACCTGAACCAATATTATGGAATGCAATACAACAAAAATCATTGTGCATGGGTTCGAATAAGTATTTTTTTGGAGATTTCTGAGTCAGAATTGGAATGAAAACCATAACGAGTTATAAGAAATACATGAAGATGGCAAAGGATTTCATACATTCCACAGTTGTTGCAGCTACTGTTACATCCACTTCAAACTAGTGCGTGAATACGACTGTGAACAACTGTTAGTATAGAGAGGTGTTGTCGGGGCGCGCAGGTTCACGGCGTGAGTGAAGAGGTGTCTATAATTAAAATTAAAAATAACCTGGCTAGAAACCACATTAATGCAACATTTGACGAGAAAATTACAATACTAACGAGGTTTTTTCTGAAATCTTGAATTACGATATGTGATTTGATGATGTGATGGACGAACTCATTATAAACTTAAAAGATGATTCAGTCCCAGATCCAGAAAGCCCAGAATCAAGTGATATTGAGGATGTCGGAATGATTTTGTATTATTCTTTACAATTACCATTTCCAATAAAATTTACTTCAAAATTTATTTGTTTTTTTTTATTATACTTTTTGTTCACTTACTAAGTATGGATACTTCTGTATTTTCTTTTAAATCCAAGTGCGATATCTTCAGATTTAGTCATCGTTAAATAATCTCATGTGCGTCCCGTTCATTAAGCACTCCCCCGCCTCACCCCTGTCGCCACCTAGGGCGCGGCTAACGACTTACGCGCGTATAGAGCCGGCTTTAAAAAAACATTATCGATAATGGCTAGATGTAGTAAGACGCATATTGTGGAAGAGCCTCCTTGGAAACTATTCTGACTGGCCGTTTGTAGGTCTCGAGACAGCATCACATTAAAATTCAAAAATTGTTTTCGCATCCTTTAGATTTCATTTCGGCAGTCTCCTTCCGGATTCTATGGCGGTCACACGGTTCATGTTCCATGTGCATGTTCATTCTTTTATGTCTATACTAGTAATGCCCGTATCTTCGTGTGCGTAAACGTTAGTGTTAAGATGTCAATGCAAGAATGTCACTATCAATTGTAAGATGTCACAGCAGAACTGCACTAAAACTGCAGAACGAGGCTTGTCTGATCGACGTCCAATTGCTATAAATGCTATCAGTCCTTTTAGTATCCACTACAGGGTTTGGGCCTTCTCATGCACATTGTCTAGTGCATAATGGCCTTAAGCCGCCACGCTGGCCATCAGGTTGCCGAGTCTACTCTTTCAGAGGTGGTGTAGTTCCTCAGCGCTCGTGGTAGCGGCTTTGTTATCTCTTAGTCGTCTTTTACGACACCTACAGGAAGAGATGGGGTGATGGTATTCTATAGTCAATCGACACCACACGGCACATATAGTTGAACGACGTCTAATTAAACGCTAAATTATGTTAAAATTAAATATGCACATGTGAATCAAAGCAAAAAGTTGGTCGCTAGCAAGGTGCAAGGCGCTCGCTTCTACCGCACAATTAAATATATAAAAAATGAATGTAACAGTACGTACACCGTACAGTTACAGTATGTGTGGTGCGCCTACCGTGGGAATTCAATTGATCAGGATTAAAAATATCCTAAATGTTAACCCGACGTAAGTTAAAAATCCATGCAATGGTTTTTACGTGATGGGCGTTCAGAGGGACAGACAGACAAAAATTCTAAAAAATGTTGTTTCGTGCTCTATATCATAGTGTACACCGCAATGTTTGTTTTCTTTTCAAAAATATTAAATATCCAGACACGGCTTTGTTACGATTGTATTATATGTATAGGTACATATAAAGACCAGGGGAAAACTATCAACTAATTGTACTCATACAATCTCGTCGAATGGAAAATACTCCCCTTGTCGTAATGAAAATGCTATTTGCGTGGTACCAAAATTTACAATAAAATTGGAGTTCCAAAAAGAACCGCTGTAAATGTGGCCGTTTGTTTATTTTATTTTTGCTATATACATTTACAGTTTATTTTCATTCAAAGTTATTCATTATACTAGACTGAAGCCTTTACCGATTTACATTCATTTTCAATTCTTATAAATAATGTTAACAACATACCTACCTACGTTATTAAAAATAATAAAAGTGTGAGAGAAGTTATTATTAACAGAAATATTATTACAATATATATGAATTATTTTCCGGCATAACTATTTCAACTACCATATATACATGTGGATTTGAAGATGAGTGGTGTGAAGATAGCATGTAAGTGACTGAGCGGAGAGTTGACGAATGTAAGGTGACCGGTGTGAAGTGAGCGAAGAAGTCGATTGAATGAAAGGTGAGTGTGCATTTAATGTTCTCTTGCGTTTCGGATGTCGTGAAGCAAAAAGTATTTTTAAGACGCAGGTAATAAGGTGAAAAGTAAGGAGTCGTGTTGAGAAAAAAATAAAGTGATGATAAAGTGGATTCCAGTTTCTTATGGCTCAATCCTCACATCCTCACGTAAGAAACCATTATGTATATTATTTTATTATGTGATTTTATTAAATAATTTTATTGGTATTCCCTGTTAATTAAAGTATTTGTATGTCCAAAGGATCAGATATATTTTGTAATGATCATAACTGAACCTACAATCCGTAAATATTAATATTAATATTTTGATTTGATGGGATTTTATTTTCTATAAATATCTCTAGTATCCTTCATTTACTTAGATGAATCAGTAGTTCAGCGGCAATCCAGAAATTTCAACAAAATTTGAATCAGTAGGCATTTAAATTTGTTCTCTATTACAAACGCAAAATATTTCGCCACTAAATAAATCAGTGGATAATGAATCATGAGTTTCACAAGACTCTTGAGTTGCTACAATGGTGGCTGTAAAATTGGAGATTAAATACCTAAGTAATTGGGACAGACAGGCAGAACGCAAGACCTAATTTCTTTTATTTATCTAAGTATCATTTACAAAGACAAAGTCGTCTTTGTCGTGTGGTGTCGCCAGGCTTTACTCCATCTGTTCCCGTGGATGTCGTAAAAGGCGACTAAGGGACAACAAAGTCGCTGCCACAAACCCTGAGAAACTACACCACCTCTAAAAGAGTGGACTCGCCAATCGACTAGCATTATCCAGATAAAAGTTTTGGATAGAAATCCGAAATTCAACAAAAAAAAATCCTACCCAGAAACGATTTGGCTCATTTAGAAGTCTTCCTGTTTTGTTTTTAAACAACGTGAAAATTCTTCCTACCCAGAAACAATTTGTTTGAAATAATTCGTATTTTATTTGGACTTTATAAGTCCTTAAATAATGGTAATAGCTTTAGTACTAAAAGCCAGCCCACACGACCAGTTAAAACTGACAGTTTTGACTGAACAGTTAAAACTGACCCTCGTAATAAGAAAAACAGCCAGTTTTCACATTACAGTCAGTTTTAACCGTCAGTTTAAACTGTTCAATGAGAACTGACAGTGTCAACTGACGATGTGTGGCGACAATAAAAGAATGTATAGCTAGGTATAAATACGGTTAACCTATTTTTGAGAATAAATAAATAAATAACGCCACACTCAATGGCCCACACTAGGATTCCCTCTGTCGTGGGGCCAGAGACACATACAAAGACAAACACAGACGCACACCCGGACCCGAACATACATTTGTCTTCTTTTTTTTTATTAAACTAATGTATGTCCAACCGGGACCTTTTGCACAGCAAGCAGGGTCACTACCAACTGCACCAATCGGTCGGTCAGGAATGCTAGGATAGATCCATTTTAATGATGCTCACTGTACTTTTGCTCGGTTAAGTTACATTTTCTCTAACCAAAGAAGCGACAGACTTACAATAAGTGACATGTCAGGGTGACGTCCACTCATGTCGCAATAGATTTTATTGGAAAACGGTCGACTGTGACCCAAGTTATAAGCGAAAATCATTTAAATATAAAATACGGTGATAAATAAAGCTCATCGTTTTCTCTGACCAAGGAAGCGGCAGACTACAATAAATTGTAGCGGGTCAAGGTGATGTCCACTCGTGTCGCAACAGACTTCATTGGAAAACGATCGCTTGTGGTCCAAGTTATAAGCCGAATGCATTTATCGTACAACACCGATAACAAACAACGAATTTGATAGCAAAAGGCGTCGGGAACCAAACTAAGCTTATTTTCAAATTCTCGCACACTAAAACAATAACCCGCCTCCGTGAAAGGAAATAACTATAGCTTAATTCGTCGAAAAGATAAATGCATGAATATTCATACAATTTTTTACGAATCATGGTGCGGATGACAGACCCCATAGAATATAACCACACAGAGAATGTAAATTGTTCATTTAAATTAAAAATCTAAAATATTTTGTAGTTTATGTTTTTAAAATATAAACATTTACAAAACACTATAATATGACTTAATAAAAATCATGTATCTATTTCCACTGTCTTCTAATTTTTACTAGTGAAAATCAAATTACATATTAATTTATTATGTGGCCTGTTTATCCAGTGTCAAGCTAGAGACGCGACTAAAAAAATCGTTGAATAATCAAATGTAAAACAATTAATCGATGAAAGCGGATTTATTTTTTCTTATACGAGTATATAGTAGGTATTAAGATAATAATCAAAATCATTTCTATACTACGTTCTGGAGGTCGTGTCTATATATTTAATAATAATATTCATGTAGATGCAGATTTAATTCATGTCTTATTTATTTTATTTCATGTTGAATAAAACACAAAATTAAAAAAATATATATTGCATTTTAAATTAATGTTCGACAACCTAAAATTCTCACCTGTGTCACTACTTCCCTTAATTAATTAACGAATAGTCAATTGATTACATTCAATTCACAACGGAAATCGTAAATCGTAAAACATCACTAGTTACAGTCAACTGACAGGTGTCAGGCGCACTATACTGCATGAAAACGAGTATAGTTGAATATTCATTAAATTGTCATTCAGCTAGCGTCAACTTAATTAACTATGGCTGTTGGTCGTTGTAATCCAGCTGAAACGTTGTGTAAAAGAAAGTACGTAAGTAAGCATACTTAAGACTAAGACTATAGAAATAAAGAATATATTGCTATACCTTATTATATTACTATTTTCATTCAACAAAATATTATGATAATTTTCTAAATAAATGAAAAATAGAAATAGGAAATGATCCTGTTCTTTTGGCAACCGAGGAAGACGGTTCAGAGGTAGCTGTTCATCTGCAACACAGGCTTTGTCTAATGCAACAATGCATTTGTCACTTTACCAATTTATATAATTTCGAAATGAATTTTGTTATCATATTATGTACGATGATGTTGGTTGTGATAAAAAAAAATATATTATTATTATTCTCCCATTTCCCACGCTTGCCGCTCCTTTCTTGGACCACAACCGCTCTTGCCTAATCTGTGACTAAGCCGAATTCCTAGTGCATTGAAAATAAGCACTATTATTGTGATTAAGACGATAGTGATCAGTTATTGTTGTAACAGTGTAAGCAGTTGTTGATCTGAATTTATCGTTGAGTACAACCTACTATGTACATAGGTTTTACTAACTTTCCTATCTATTGAGCTACTAGTAACCTATAGCAATAAAATCCGTTTTTAAATTTTGCACCTTTTGAAATCAGAGTCAATACCAAAGCTATGGAGTATTGTTTGGAATCAACAACATACTAGCGACCCGCCCTCGCTTCGCTTCGGTTAATAAGTTTTTTTTTTCAATATCTTTTTTGGAAATTTTATAATAAAATATAGCCTGTATTAGACACGGATAATGTAGTTTCCTATTTGTGAAAGAATTTTTGAAATCGGTTCAGTAGTTCCAGAGATTTACCCCAACATACCTACAAACACACAAGTTTACCCCTTTATTATATTAGTATAGAAGTATAGATTGTTTGGAAAATAATTGAATTAGCGACAGAAATATTGAAGTTGCGGTATATCTGGTGACAATAAAAGGAGTCCCGCGAAGTGGCGCTCCGTCGATTTTGTGTAGACATTCTTAATAATTAAAAATTGTTTAAGTCAGTTATTCAAAAATTGTTCTGCTGATCATAATTTGCTGTTCGTTTAAAATTTTTTTATTGGTCGTATAAATACAAGGCATTTTATCTCTTACAAATCTTTTGAAGGTAGTCAATTCGTTTTCAGACTTTTCTGCGACAGAACCAGCTTTTTCCACAGTTCCCTGGAGATGGAGAGTCAACGTGTCTACACAAGTTGCGTCCCACACTAGGGATCGCCCCATACTCCAGAGAACCAGGGACATCCCCTCCGATCTCGTGTCATCGTCACACACGATACTGTTCGGCTCTAGAATAGCCGGTACGTTAACGAAAGCAAGAGACCGACGTACGATGAAGCTTGAGTAACGCGGGGAGGCATGAAAGCCCGTGGTGACCTCTTTGCCACATGGGCACTTGTGTAGGACACTTCTTGGCACCTACTCGAAGACTTCCTTCTAAAACTTCTAATTTTCTGAAACTAAACAGAAGCTGATTTATAAATTCAAAGCCCTATATGTTCCAGATTTTAGTTCAGATAGGGCTGGACTACTTACTGATCAATTATCATGATTGTAGCAACCTTAATACTTAGAACTTAGTTGCGAAATCTAATTTAGTTTCTGGGTTATGAATGTCTGCCGTAATGAATGTGATATACTTACTTAATCAAATGTTATTTTTTTATATTAACAATCTGTTTTATCCCGTTCTAAGGTGTAAATATATTTGTATGTTATTGTTAATATATTTAGTATTGTTACATTCCAACACACATTCTTTTTATATGAATATAAATCGATTAAATATTGTTGTTCCTTGTTATTAATAATATGTACTGACTATATTAACATTACTTATGAGAATATTTAATAGTAAAATTGTAGCTATTATGTATGTATATCGGCGTCGATCTAAAAAATCTAAATCATCACGATCTAAATCGTCCATTTAAAAAAGATATCAGCGAAAATAATTTAAAATATAAATTAAGAACATATTTCTTGTCCAAATTATAATTTGTTCACTGCTCACAGGTAGGTTTTTAATGTCTCGACTACTGATTCCAGCAGTACTTGTATCTTAGACAAATCCGTATGGTTTATTAGATACAATTATGTTAGCTATATACTTAATCTTTGTAAAATTGTTAATAATAAAAGATAAAAAATAAAAAAATCTGGCAAGAGACTAGATGACAAATCATACGTTCTTATCAAAGAAACCTGGTTGGCAACTTCTATGGGAGGTGAAGCAGATGTGGAGGGGTTCATTATAAAGCCAAATTTGACACTTAAGCACTACGTAATAAGACTGTTCCATTATCAAAACACATATGAATTAAATAATTCAAGAGCTACTGAACATGGAATACTATTAGACTGTAACGATGTCCTAGTGCTTGTATGACATATCTAGTATGTATTCTAAAATCTATGGTACATTGGTAATAGATAATGTTGTACACAGGCCCTTTTATCGTCCACTGCTGGACATGAGCCTCCTCAAGCATATTATCTTGTGGACGAGGGATATATGACCTTAAAACGCCACGCTGATCAAGCGGGGTGCAGGGTCCAATTTTTTATAGGTGGTGTAGTTCCCCAGCGCTTGTGATAGCGGCTTTGTTATCCCTTACTAGCCATTTACGACACCCACGGCGAGAGATGTGATGGTGATATTGTAAAACCGGCTGTCACCACACGGCACTATACATAGGTATATCTACGTACCAACTCCATAGAAAGCTAGCGACCCACATCTCCAATTAAGGCATGTGTACACAGAAGTTAAAAGTGAAATTGTGCAACCGTATAATTATCAGCGATTAGAGGCTTTCTCGTCACACCTCCGCGTCTGTTCCGGTCTTTACAGAGTCGAAGAACTAGAAATGGCTAGTCACATATTCTATTACATATTTGAATATTGATTGAATTCGGTGACATTTTATTAATTTATGAAACGAATAAAATAGGATAGTGTGGTATGGTAATGCGAGGTAAACAAACGCGCTAAAACTAATGTTGTTTAAATGAGCGCTAAACGCTCGACGTCGAGCGCGCGCTGTCTGAGCGGCGCGGCGGTGAATCTATAAGATTCTTGCGTTGACCGTTGCTAATCTACTGTGATCGCCACCCTTAGCTCAAATAGCGCAAGTTCAAAACCGATATAGATCAAAGAATCAGCTAGCTGAAGTGGCAGTGAGCAGGCCATATATGCCGCAGAACCGATAACCGAGGGGGTAGACGAATCGTTTAATGGCAAACTGGCGTTGGATACCCTTCTGACTGACGACTTGAATAAACTCGCCGGTATTGGCTGGATGAAAAGCGCTGAAGACCGTGTGTGGCGGGCGTGGACCGTGTCCTTGGGAGAGCCCTATATCCAGCAGTGGAGAGACACAGACTGATGGTATGGTATCTACCTGTTATCGTTTCGAAGTAGAAGCTGCAAGCTTCGACATATAAACAACATATACGACAAAGAATAAACACGTTTTAACAATATTGAAACATTGCATGACCCAAAACACAAAACGGTTTTCCTTTCATTCGCATCACGATTTCGCGAGACATCGAATTCTTCGATATGACGATTCATACAAACATCTACACACAACAAATATGCAAACACACTCACTAAACTTAATTGACTTCGAACATGAGCCTTATAACCTTAACTTTAAAGATAATTTGACATTTTTATGGCAACAAATCTAATTTGGTATATAACGGGGTCAAAACCGGACATTGTAAAGATGTTTACAATTTGACGTTGTCGTTAGCGGCACTTGCGACTTTTATTGCAAAGTGTTAAAGTTTATTTTTTGATTGTGGAAGACCTATAATAAGTTTGTGGATGCGTCATGGAGTGGATAAAATGCGCTGTTTTGACGCCTTTGTTTATTTAATAATAGGGTATAAATAAAATATTTATTGACACAATAATCGTATATCTGTATGCATATTTTTATGTATGCACAGTACTTATATGTAGTATTTATTATTAAAATATATATTTATAATTACCTTAATTAACACGAATATGTTCACTACCCGCGCTGTCACAACTCTCTTCCTCAAGGTTGTTTGGAAGAGATTCATAGAAGGCAATAAAATTCTCTTCCTATAACATTGTTCCTTAATTTTGTCATAATCTAACAATTATACAATGAAGAGTTTTATCTATCTATATATTAATTTGATATCAGCTTATAATGTCCCACTGTAGAGAAAATAATTATATATAATATCCCCTTTGTATAAATTGCATAAATAATTATGCTGAACAGGCATATACATACCCGCAAGACTCGACAGTTCCTTTTTAACTCACTTTTTTTCCTTTCTTGTAGGGCAATGGCGCAAATAGCACATTGTGCCAGTGACGAATTTTCTTCAAAATGAACAATTTAAAGTCAAAATAATTCACAACGAATCTCGTCAATGTCCAGTCCCGTCGAAGTAAGTTAGAAGTCGCTAAAGTGATAGTTGGTTTGCTGAGCACAGAAGAATTGGACTCATCGGTAGCACACGAAAAGCGCAGTGTTAAGCTTCTATTTGATTATCACAAACACAATAAAAGTTTAATAAACTATCACTATTAAACCACAAAATCCACAATACACAATTTTTATAAATCAAACAAAAACTCGACTTCACTTCCGCCATAAACTTTTTATTTTTTTCTCATATATGGTAATGGCGCAATTAGCACATTCTGCCAATGTCAAGTTTTCTTCGTAATAATTAATAAACAATTTCAAAGTCTAAAACGTATCCTGTCAATGTCCAGCGAAGTAAGTCAACAGTCGCTCAATAAAGGGATAATAGGTTTAGTGAAGACAGAAGTGGACTCCTTGGAAGCACACGAAAAGCGCAGTCCCACGCTTTTATTTGATTATCAAAATACCACGCACGAAAAACACTTTGAAGTTTAATAAACTATCACTATTAAACCACAAAACGCACAATAACACAATTAAAAACTCAACTTCAGTTCTAGTTCCCGCCAAAATTTGTTATTTGAAAATACCTAAAATTTAAAAAGGTAATAAATTACATAAGCAGCGGAAATACTGAAAGTGGCAACAAATATAAAGTTGGGTTAGGTTTATTCTCGGTTTATCTTTATTCTCTGGCGACAATAAAGATACAGGAGTAGGTAGCTTTTATTTGATTATCACAAACACCACGCGGGAAAAACACTTTGAAGTTTAATAAACTATCACTATTAAACCAGGAAACGCCTAATACGCAATTTTTGCAGTAATCAAACATAAACTCAACGCTTCACTTCTCGAGTTCCCGTCAAAAAGTGAAGTCCATAGTTAACCTCTCGAAATGATAGTGACAACTGTAATCTTGCGTTTTTAAATTTGAGGCAAAGGATTTTTCCTGTTCCAAACAGTAGGTAACTAAAATTATATTTTCGAAAAATACATGCAAAGAATTCTTCCATAATAGTAGCCCTAATCCGTCATCATCAAATAAGACAACAACTTTTTTGAAACAACTTCATCAAACAAGACATTCCGTGCCACGGACGAAAAAATATGTGTAAAAAGTGACATCTGATTAATATACTGCGTAACGAGCGTAAAACGGACTGAGAAGGAACGAAAACGAAAAAAATCATTCTACTCTTCGCATTCCATACTAAATGATAGTATCACGTCATGAGATATTGGTCATATCACGCATATCTCATGATTCAGGCAATTTTGTAAGTAATTAGTAATTCACTTAAACCTAGGAGTCTAGGCAATATTTTTCATAGTACGTATACCATTCCGCGCGAATTTATGAATTGACGCCAAAGGGGTTGACGGACTATAATACAATTGTAGTCCCACAATAAACGGTATTCTTATTCCTAGAAATTTATTAAAAAGTGAAGCCGCCATCTTTAATTCAAGATGGCGTCTTCGCCCGCGAAAGATGGCGCTGTAGTCGCGTGATCGCGCATACTAATATTGAGAAGTATTGTTCATAGCGTACACATCGAGCCTATCATATTTGTTCAATTTTAGTCTTAAAGTCGACTCAGTAAGGTTTATTATTGTGTTTGATGTGCTGTATTGCTGTGATATGTACAGGCTAGTACTAGACTCGCATGTTAATAAAGAGATAGCATTTCTCGTTACAGAAAGCATTGTTCCCGTGATATCATAGGAAGTCGTGGACAGTTCTTACATGCACTGTGTTTGGTCCATAGATATAAAAAGAGTAGAATGGGCATAGCACTAATCCAGGACTGAGTATATTAATAATTCGGTAGAAATATAAATATTTTCGCGAATTCAAAATATTTTATGATCATATGTCAAAAAACTAATTATTTACGCGTGGAATTTTAGTTCTTAAACTCTAAATTAGGATATCTTTTCTTCCCGTCAGCCGATTTCGATGAAACAAAGCCTATTCGAAGTGCCAAACTATGTTTAATTAATCTGTGGAAACCCCATGATAATCCGTTCGGAAGTTTTGGAAATTAGCGTGTTCGATCAGACAGACGGACAGACAAAAATTTTCAAAATCGTCTTTTTGTATTCTGATACTCTTTTTTTTTATATACTAGTGGGCGGACGAGCAAGCGGTTCCACGTGATGGTAAGTGTTACCGCCGCCCATGGACACCTGCAACACCAGGGGGTATGAGGGCGCGCCGCCGACCTTGCAAAATCCTATTCACAGCTCTCTTGTAGAACCCCATATCGTAGCTTAATGGAAAGACCTCTTGAGGCAGTTCGTTCCACAGCCTACGGGTTCGCGGTATAAAGTAATTTAATAATATAATAATACTCTGATACTTCATCGCCCCCAATCAGTTTTTGGTAAATATATTCAATGTACAGACACGCTGGTTCTACAGTTTTATTATATGTATAGAATAGGTAAAACGTATTATATTTTTAACAGTGGTTCTGATACCTCAGTTACGTATTGCAATAATTTAAGTAGATAAGTTAGTAAGTAACTTTCACATTGCAAATTATTACAATAATGAGAAAACATGCTAACAACAATAATTTAACCTCCCACGAGGTACAGTCGGCTACATTATTTTATTTTGTAGTACTAGCATTTATTATTCTCTTCCATGTTCGGTAGTGAGTGAGATATGGCAGAGCTCATTCCCATCCTATCCCTTCCCATGTCCACAACCTTTTCTCCAAATACATTCTGTCATCAAAAAAAGGTACGCATCGCATCCGGGGGCGTGCCAAAGTTTGCCATTTTGAACTAATGTTGGCATGTGTCGGGGACGTCTATGGGTGACAGTGTCCACTTACCACCAGGTGGACTATATGCTCGTATGCCACCTTTCATCCACTGCTGGACATCTCTCGGCGATTTCTCCATCTGGAACTATCTGTGGCTTCTCCAGTCTATGTTAAACTTGCAATTCTTTTCAAGACGTCAGAACATCTAATTGGCGGCCTATCCACAGTTCGCTTTCATGTACGGGATCTCCAGCTTAATACGATCTCGCGCCATCTACAATCGCATCAACATACCATTCCATCCATTGCCATTTCAGTCGTGCAACCCAGTTGCTTATGTTGACTACACTTACATCCACTGAACATTTATTAAACAGTAGGCATTGCATGTATTAGCAGATGTTAGAGAGAGTAGTATAATAGTATGTATACTCTACCAGATAAGTATAATATAATTCTGTCTCTCTTCAACCAACGGCGTCTTAGAGATTTTTTATCTTGCTCAATTTTTACTCGTATTATTATTCTCAATAACCCTTGAATTTTGTTCATTCTTACTTTATTGCACAGAAATATTGTACAAACAGACAAACTCAAAAGCAGTTCATCACAGCAATTAATGTTGGAAATAAATTTATATTATAATAAATAATTTCTGCTGATGTACATACCTAAATTACGATAGCAAGTTTTATTTGTTGAAAGATTTCCTACACCAATACAAATAAAGATTTTCGTATTACGATTATTTTTAAATCAGCAATAAATACATAATAAATGGTGTTGATACAGTTCGTATGATGAATTAAGTACGCAAATTTAAATTATGTCGCATTCTCTTGTCCCAGAAAGGTGTCACGATAAGACAAATGTGTCGTAAGTGTTTTGGTTGTAACATGTCGTAAAATATTAATGATTTTTTACTATGTTAACACACACTTGACTGTAGTAGAAAGTAGTATGCCTTGTTCGCCCAAGATGTAAAACAACGTAAATGACACATAATTAAACATAGTCGTTTAGTAATTAGAAGCGGGACTCTACTCGGACACTACATGCCAGGGATTTTCGATTCTATTTTGTCATCAATAAGGCATATTATAATAAAAGTATTTATGAACTGTAGGAATATAACTAAGTATACCAGCTATTGTGGCACCTTATAACTTTTTATGCGACAGATGAAATTATAAATATGTTTTTTAGAAGAAGGGGCAGATGAGTGGAAGGTATATGATATGATGATGGTAGATGGTGATGGTATATCATATGATGATTCATATGATGGTAGGTGGTGACCGCTACCCATGGACACCGGCAACACCAGGAGGATCGCGAATGCGCCGTCGACCTTGCAGGATCCTATTCACAGCTCTCTTGAAGAACCCCATGTCCTAGTTCAGTGGAATATTCTCAGTTGGCAGTTCATTCCACAACCTTCTTGTTCGAGGTATAAATTGTTTTAAAGACACGGCAGCTCTTTGTCAAATGTGTTATAGTTAATGGCTCATTGCACTGCATCTTTATTCAGATTATACCAAATTACAGATAAATCTAAGATCCTTATCCTTATCTAAGTACGGGTAAGACGGTACCAATTGAATAAAGTTTTAGGTCTCTTAGTTTTACCTCTCTACAAATCTTGTTTCTTTGTCTGTTTTATTCCATAATAAATCCAGTATCTTGGACACTTATTCAGTGTAAATATTTCTCGCTAGATTCGCGGGTATTTTTTAAAAAGAGAACAATTTTTATACCAAACTAGGGGAGCGATGCAAACAATTCTTATGTTTGTATTGGTCCCCAGTCAGCGGTCAAATTAAAAAGCGAACTTTCTATTAAAATACCCATTGCATATTAATATGCACGCACACGCTTATCCGTTTAAGGGCAGCTCACACCGCGCGGACGTCCTGCCGTCGAGACACAGTCCACATATTAATGTCCTTATTGGTATACTGGAACTAGTTATTATAATTGAGACTCACAGTAGTCAACAAGTTATATGCTATTTTTAAGGTTCTGTGGAAAGAGAAAACTGATAAATTGTATATAATATGTTAACATTTGAGTGAGAACCTTGAAACCTGAGAAACGGTGCATGATTCTGGCATTTTTCATGGTACATTATATAAATTTAAGTGTAAAATTTTTGAGTCATATTAGAGCCCCTTGATGACAATCTCCTTTCTCCTTTCTCTCTGTATTCTAAATATAATTTATTTATATCAGAAAATTTTATTTTTTTATATCATGACAATATTTTAACAGCTGGAATTGTTTACTCTTACAAAAATGTTGTGTACACCTGTAATAGGTTATTATATGACGTATCCTTAAGATTCAGTTTTATACAAATGTACAGTATATTTAACTGTTGATGTTTTTTAAAACAAAATAAAAGTCAGCGATATGAATTACATTTAATTTATTCCAAGTAACTATTAATTAATATTAATTATATTTCAAAGCAAAATTGAAGTGGCAGTGAGCTGATGGGGTAGAAGAGGAGGCATCAAATGAAGACCACACATGTCAGAAAATGTATCATGGGACGACCTCCGCACAGTAGCTAGTAGTAGATAAACGAGAAGAGAAGAACCCTAGGACAATGAAAGGACACAGGCTGAGGTATACAGTGTACTAAAATCAAGACAAACGGTAGTGTTTATAAAAAAATAGGATTAAAAAAATATTTAAAGAAAAATCTGAAACATAAATATTGGTTATAACTATTTTTCACCATTAATGAAACGTAAATGTAATACAATTTTATACATTCGCGTAAAATTTTATTTTATTTCACACAAACAATCAAAGATCACAAACAAACAGTCCAAGCTGACGTACCTAATAAAACTAAAAACTTAGAGTTAAATGAAGACTGAACATTAAATCTAGATAAATATTGCTAAACTTCTTCTAATAAATTTAATTTCTAAAGAGTAGTGCATAATGGTACAGGTTCATTAGTTTAGAAAATGGACAGGCTTTAGATAGTGACATAAGGAAACACAGCATCAACGCTGAGGTTATAAATCCATGTGCACGGCTGTCCAAACATCAGACTTGACTGGACATTGTTTATTGCGACTTGTGTACGGTTCGATGTATTTGTACTTTCTTTAGCATGTCTACTTATTTTTTTATGTATGTAGTTAGCTATTAAGTTGCCTACGTACATCAAAATTTAAGTAAGTATCAGCTTAAAGAAACTTCAAAATATTTGCAACGAAATATACGTATTTTTTTTGAAAAAATTAAATCTGTAATCCAGATATCAGAGCCCCGCTATGGATCTAGACCTAAATCTTTTTGGCCCCTATTTGGTTAAATCGGACTTAGCCGATTCGTCATTTTACTATTTATTTTTATTTACTGATATATCGACGGGGCTTACTCAAAAGGGCCTAACATGAATTGAGTACAACTTTCATAAGAGTTTATACCTTTATTAGAACTTAAACGCTATAAAAAGTATTAATAAGTTCAAATAAGCCCTATATTTCTTTTAAAACCCTGAACAATTCAGAAAATAAACATACTTTTAACTTATCATATTAAATACCATTTTAAATGACGCTGAAATTAAAAAAAATAAAAAACAGCTTGTTATTGTGGCCCTTATACGTAAGACTCACCGATATTCCTGTGGAGACCGCTCGACATTACAAATACAATTATCTCTTTAGCGTACTTCAGTTGGTTAAAACACCACATATTACATTTAAGGTGTGAAGTGTTGAAGTTCATTGCCCTCAGAATCGTTGAAACAAAATTTTGAGGCGGGAAAAGTAACAAGAGTTACATAAGTTTACTTTTTTCACTTTCAAAAGGGCGTTGTTAGACGATTGTAGCTTTCAACGTAGCTGTTAAAATTGACTTATTATCACACACAAGAGGACACTAATAAACTTTCTTTCTTTTTTTATATTAAGATTGAAGGCGGCCGACGAACAGACAGTCCATCTGTTGATTAATCGCCCATCGACATCCGCGATACTTGCCAACATCCGTCCAAAATGACAAAAATACAAAGAATTTTCAGCATCTGACTACACCTCCCAATCCTCCTTGAGGGAAATGGGTGGGATGGGGAGACATAAGTATAATGGAATAAGAAGTTATTTTTATTTCATTGGAGGTCCATTTTATCCATTTATCCAGCAGTGAATTCGAAAGGACTTCAAAATTTGAAGCCTTTCGCATCATCATTTAAAGCCTAAATGATAATATTCAATTATCAATTTTATCATTGAATATATTATATTCGCATTCAATAATGGATACGTATTCAATACGCACTTCACTGATAAATTTTATGGTTCGCACAAATTTTTTTTCATGTTCCATATTTGAAATTGACGTCCACTTATTATTTACAAAAAATGTTTCTTTAATATATGAAGTTATAATAAAAATGTTTCAATATAAAAACATTCTTGTACTATCTGTCTCTGTTTGAGACGGAATAACATGCCCACTCTATGTTTATTTTATATCTATGTAGCTTCTTTATAGGTTTCGATTTAATGCGACAATGCCTCTAGCAACTCAATGCAATGTGAACCAACCCTAAAAGCCTCTATGTAAATTAACTTATTAAACCGATGTTATTAAGTCGTGAGATATATTTCTAATTCCAATCTTGATTGACACTTCCTTAAGCTCCTTATCAATGATTTAAGTAAATCTCTTAATTGTCACCCTTATTCCTTAGGAAATAAAGATACATTTGGTACATCTCGGTATTTTAAAGGAAAATTAATCTCAGTCATCATTTGAAATATGAATAATTTTAAAATTAACGCAAATGACTTTCTATTGGACGCTTGAAAAAGAGAGAACAAATTCAAAATTTAAAGTGAATTAAAAATTAATTTTTGATGTGAAATGTTATCATTTAAGTACACACAGTATTTAAAGTTTACAAATTAATCATGGTTCTCTTATTTAACGTCCATTCCTTTTTAATCAAATCAGTTAATATTTCACTATTTCATACAGGGTGAATCAAACGAATGGGCCTTTGAAGGAAAGATCCATAAATATCATATTAAAGATAGCAAATTTTACTAAAAGGAAACATTATTTTATTTTGAGAACTAGCGACCCGACCTCAGTTCGCTTCGGTTTATCAGTTTAAACTGATAAACTGGTTTATCGGTTTATCAGGTTTCAGTTTAAAACAATCGGAATAAGATATTTTCCTGCGGTAAAATGGCGCCTATATTTTAAGTTAGACCTCTAGCAATACATCGGTGAAAACTGCATTCAATTCCATGCAGTAGTTTTTGCGTGATGCGCGTACATACAGACAGACAAAATTTCTAAAAACTGTTGTTTTGGCTTCTGTTGCTCTAATAAACACCACCCCCCCCCCCATATTAGTTTTTTTCAATATCTATAATGTACAGACATCGGCCTGTTACAATTTTATTTTACGTATATAAATATAGATAAGAAAATCTACGAAAAAATGTACCCTGTATTTTTATAGCACCAATGATTTGGATCAACACTAATAAACGTTATGTAATAAATTAAAACAAAACCATGAAATCGTACATTATTTGATCAAAATATTATGGTAAATTTTTCGTATTTTTCCATAACGAGCTAATATTTTCCCTAATAAGGATTCACATTATAAACCTGTAACGCGGTTTATAACTTTCTTTCACACACGATACACTGCAAAATGTCACTAAGGACATAAACAGAACAATTCGTTCCACTACACTTTACTGCTATATTCAACTCTATCATCGAGTCTTAAGATCCTAAACACATTGCAGTCATGACCCTATATCACTTCCGATCGTTGCAATGCAATATCAGTTCTGTAACATATGTATCAAGGTACACATTTGTTGGATAAAGGGATTTAACATAGGGTCGTCACCGAACCGAAACGTCGCAACGTCTCATATAAATTGTAACATACGAATCGAAGTAATGATACGGGTTAATGAACTCAGTAACCAGGCAATTAACTGTCAAAGGAAGACAGCTGCAATGTTATGTCACAGAAATAGTAACTATATTTATAAAGCCGATGACAGCGCCAATTGGATTGGAGATTTCCCTATTTTCCATACTCTTTAGATAAAGTTAGGCTCGATAAGCCCTATATACATGTATCAGTTTATAGCGTCCTACTGCAGGCACAGGTTCCCCCTAGTAAATCACGGGGGGGGGGATATTTAGGGTCGTAATCCACCACGCGGACCCATTGGATCACATACTCACGATGTTTTCCCTCTCCGCCGAGCTGGTGACAATTTTAAAATAAAAATCAATTCTCAACTAGAAACTCAGTGGTACGGGCGGAGGATTTTAACTCACGATCACACGAATGTAAGTCGAGTATAGAATACCCCTAAGCTATCGTCGCTTAATTTTTTTAATATCCACTGCTGAACATGAGTCCTGACATAAACATTGTCTTGTGCACAGTGCCGGTATTAGCATTAATAGTGCCTCTGAAAATTGGTCGTATCGTCCCATTTTAAGGGCCAGAAATTTCTATAAAAGAAAAAAAATAAAACGTAAAATCGAGCGGTGCAGTGTTGATATTTCTAGAAACGTTCTTGACACTTGGAAACTTTCCTTTAGCTTAGGATTATATATAAACTGTGCTTTAGCAGTACCCAGAGCTAACAACCGTGGACGTAGATTGTTTTTGTAGCTCGGTTATCAAAAAATTCAGCGTCCTCCTCGCGCCCCTATGCTTGTGCATGAGGGATGTCATGGCCTTAAAACGGCACGCTGGCCAAGCGAGATGGCGAGTTCACTCTTAAAGACAAGTGTATTTCCTCAGGGTAGCGGCTTTGTTACCCCCTTACTCCAGTGTATGTATGTATAGAGGTTTTTTTTTAATTATTCACAGGCGTAATTTTGGAACTGCTGAACCGATTTGACTCATATTATACTTCTGCGACATCTCCCCTATAGTATATTCAATGTATTTATATTTATTTCTTGTTTTTAATAAAGTTTTGTTTTATTTCAGATCTTTCCTCGGTCGCGTACCAGTTTGAAGGTATGTATTTCAATAGAACGTCAATATTATAATCCTCATTACTCTGTTTGTGACGCTCACACTGCAATCTACATTCGCGTGTCATTCTGCGCAAGTGCGGAGAACCCGGTTTCTCTCTTGTAACGCTATCTGAGCATATGCGGTGTTCATTTAAAGATTCGTATCCCCCAAAAGTTTTCAGCCCTGTTGCAGATATGGTCTGCTATATCCTGCTTAGTTTTAATAGAGAGAAGACCAAGTGGAGCATAGAATTCACCTGGTGTTAAGTATATATATTGTCACCCTGTGACATACACGATGGGTGCCAACATCAATCAAGAATGAAAAACTTTGGCATTATCTACAAAAAGCAACAACATATGTTTGGCAATTTTGGCATCAATACTATGCCGAAGATTTAAATCTGTTCTTTAAAAATGAATTCCTCGTGTGTTCCTTCGCATACAACTCACGATCGTTTGTCCATTCTATCTCTATATCTGTGGAAAATAATGTATCTTAAAACAGCTATAAAAGATAACAATCATAGAGATATTTAATACACGCTCATAACGTATATTTTAAGCATCGTATAAAAACTGCGTCAACCATTTTACGATGATCAACCTCACATGATACACGGTGCAGTATTCGTTATACTAATAATTTTTGTTAAGATTGCTTTACACTATACTGCTCTCCTAAGAAGATAAGACCTTAGTAACATTTTTAAGACAAGAATAAATAATATATTAATGAAATTATAAACACACAATGAGAATAAACAATTGCTATTCGTTTTGTTGTATCCGAAACTCGCGGGTTTCTAGCTTGATTATACTTTAATGAAGCTTACCGATATATTAATATATATATATATATTAGTCCGATATATACCGATATATTACTCCTCCTAATTTTGCTTTCCTTGTAAACTTTTAACTTATTTGTAAATTGATATTGGGCGCAGTGTAGATGTAGATATGTATGTATTTATTTATATATTATTAAGCTATTTATTTATTATATGTATTTATTATACTATATGTATTATCGATAAGTATATATTGAACATGATCCATCTGTGGATTTCGGTCTGTTTACACTACCTATATCGTTTTTATTTTTCTCTATCCTAAGGTTGCCTGGAAGAGATCGTCTTAGCGATAAGGTCGCCTATTGTATTCTGTCATTTATTATTTGTGCACATGTGCACACCAATTGTATGCAATAAAGAGTATTTATTATTATTATATTAATGAAAATATTAGGGAATCTGTATGGAAAAAATTTAAAATCACAAATTGTTGAAGAACGCCATCATTTTTCAGTCTTGTCAATACAATCACGATAAAGTGACACAAATGATTCACCTTCAACGCATATTATTGATTTTTCCCGCTAATGATACAAAGCTTTTTCTAATAAAGACTTACATTATAATCTTACACTCTTATCAGCAAATATAAAAATCATTCTATCACCATCGTTTAAGAGTTATCACCAAGTCTTAAAAACCTAATAAACTGATTATTACAGTCTAATAAAATGGAACCTTTGCAGGTATTGTGGAAACACCTTAACATTTATTGTCACATGTGAACTCGCCCTACGGTCAGTTATGATATAAAAGAAACAAAAAAGCTAATTGTTAGTCCAGATAGCAACAGTGTAATAGCAGCAAGTTCTTCCGAAGATAATATTTAGCTTTATGGGAGAATAATTTTTATCGCTTTGCTTTATTACTGGATAAATGCCTATTTATTTTATGCTGTACGAGTTATTATTTAGTTTCTTTTTTGTTGATCGTAAAGTTTAAGAAGAATTATATTTAAAGACAATAATAAAAGCTCGAGTGGTAGTGGGCAGACAACGTGCGCAGCGGGACACATCCGATGGATAGACGAGTCTGTTGTTATTATACCATCAACGTTTGTCTCTCCACTGCTGGATATGGGGTACTCCTAAGGACCGCCACCATACACGGTCTTGTGCTCTTCTCATCCAGCCACTACCGGCGCACCAAACATTGTGGTGACCAACCAAACAGGTGACGAGAGAGGTGATGCGGTTTCCTGCCCAAGTGCTGCCCAACCGAGCTGTTTAGCCATATACATTACCAATATCAGTATAAATATTTTAAATTCTTTCCATCTCCTTCCCATGGTCAGCTAACATCGTAAATCATCTATAAATCGAGCTTTACACACACATACATACACACATTTTCACAGTTCCAAGTCCGCAATTGTCATGTCAGAATTATCATCACAATTCAATAACATATAGAAATGCCATAGGTCGCACACACGACCTATGATTGTTACGACTGGCCTTAGATTAAGTAAGATAAGATAAAATATAGATACGACATTCCTTACGCTGATGCTTCACATGAGACAAGACATACTTATTCTTCATCGAAGGTTGGTGATCTGAACAATAAACACGTGTTTTTTAAACCACTGTCGAAGGTTTTTCAGCCAAGATTTTTTTTCTTTTCCCGGGTGCGGTATCCCCGGTATGTCCCGGTTATTCCCTTGGATGATTTAACTGTAACATCTCATATTTCTGATTGCGTAAAATAACATGGATTCTGCTCATGATTTAGAGTTAATTAATATTTGCATTTTTTCTAAAAAAAAAATATTATTAGGTATTTGTAAAAATACAAAACCATATAGGATCACCCATATCACAGCAAGCTAGGATATTCATTCACTGAGTTAATTAACAAACTTATATCCGTATTGATCCCACGTGGTGGATTATGGCCCGAAACGCCTCTATTGTCATGAAGACGCTTGTGCCTGCGACGTTACAGGTTGATATCGATACTAAAATAAACAAAACTGTTTCAAGAATTAGAAGTATCCAGTATAAAATAATCTTTGCATCGGTCTCAACACTATAAGCTTAAATAACGTTTAACAGCTTGTTGCTATTTATGCATGTTAAATATTGGCCATATAGCATTATGTTTTGGCAGTTAACGTCTCCGAGTTAGTGAGAGGTAAGGACATGTGAAGGTTGCTTAAATATCTTATTGCCTAGGTCCTTTAATACCTCTTTGTAGTGAAGTATAGGAAAATAATAACCAAGTAAATTAAACCTTATTATAAGTACATATAAGGATATTGAAAATGTTGTAAAATAATCGTTTTCTTTCGTCATCTCTTAAAATATTAATTATGTGTTAATTATGACTTAATTACTTAATTATTTATTAATAATTAGTATTGATAATGAAAGCATTTTAAAATAGGTACTAACCATATCGCGACACTAGCTAACGACCTGCTGCATGAAATGTCCCGGGTTCCATTTCCAGTCGGACGTCATTTGTTTAAAAACAAATGGTCGTGCTGGTCTGGGAGGTGTGTTCGTTTTTGTCTTTGGACTCGCTATAAAGAATCTTAGTGTGGGAGTAAAAACAAAAATTAAAAACTGACTACGAATAGATTTTTACTTTAATGCTGTTTGTGTTTCAATTATTATAAAACCTCCTAAACTCATTCTGTTATTACTGTGAAATAAATATGAAAGCGCATTTATTTATTATTTCTCGTTTAATAAAGAACTATGAAAAATAATGTTCTGACAATATATAAGAACAATGTCTACGATGCGTTCGTGATCTCGCAACAAAAACTTTCAACAAAGTACATTTGTATATTTGTACTTAGTTTGTATTTTGACAGATAAATCAAGTTCTAGTAACGCCCTCTGGTGACATAAAAAATACGATAGCCCTCATTCCAGTAATAAAAGAGATGTCACATCTGTGAATCTGCAAGTTAATTCTAAATGTCTAGTATATTCAGGTCATAGCCTCAAGGTTATCGAGGCTGACAGGCCGATAGGAATCCGCGTAGGTGCAATCATGACTCGTTGGTGACATGTCTCGCTTAATGTCCGATAGTGACGCGTAGAGCTAGTTACTTTTATCGATTTTTTAAACCAATTATGGTAACAGCTCTTTGATGAAGAAAATATTTTAATGTTTACGATTTTTTGAAACAATGGACATCATGGTCCATATTTCACATTATTTCTTGTGTTGTGAAAAATAAAAGAGAATATAAATAGAGAGTGTATGTATCCTATAACTCTCTCTCTGTCACATGATGGAAATTTGTATTCTGGTATACCTTGATTTCTGGAAAAATAGGTGGCAGATGATAAGATTATTTATCTGATGGTAATGGCTACGATAAATGATAAAAGTACCTGGTGCCCTTAATGATGCCTACCCTTGAGGATTGAAGAATGAATTAAGGAAAATTATTGGTAATGACGGTAAATATTTAATAACAAATACAAAAAAAATACAGTCCTGTTTAGAAGTTTTGCCAAAAATCTACCGACAATCAAACATTGAACCATAAATCGCGATGTGGTAGGTATATATTCTTTTATTTACATTTTTCAATTGTTTTATTAAGTTAAATTTTATGTGCAAACGGGCTATACAATCATAGTAAAGTGTATAAATAAGGAAACAATTAATAAAACGTAAATTAATAAGTAAACGTGAACGTAATTCCTAACAAAACTTTTAATTATTAAAACAATTAATTAAAAGTTATCAGACAATGCATTTTACCATTTTTTGTTATCCTTGTTAACAACAATGAATATATTGTTGTAAAAGTACCAAAAATCAACATATTGTGCCAACAGTAATACGACCTAGATCTAACCCACCCAGCTCAGTATCACTCATTCAGTACTTTTTTTAAGACCTCTGCTGAAATTTCCAAAGTCAGGCAGTGCATCCGGAGACGTGCCAGCTTTTACCATTTTTTACTACTGTGATTAGCATGTATCTCTGTGATAGTGTTATCTGCCGTTTTCTTGGAAATTGCCTAATTCGAAATGAATTATGTAAGAATGTGTGTCTGTTTATACTCATTTTATTCTAAAAATCTAATCAAACTCATAAATTACTGCAGTAAAACTGCTCAACTGATAAAACAAACCAAGTTCTAATAGCAAATGCAGGCACGTCACATAAAAAGTAAAATACGATTGTAGTTAAATAGAAATCTATAAAAATCTCAGAGTGGCATCTTAATTACTCCACAATATTTTATAACCTCGAAACATCTCTATAATGGTACAAATATTTATGGTAACGAAATTTATCGACACTGTTTTATCGAATGCGTGCATCCCTATCACGCAAACGCGTGGATATCCGTACATGTATGGGCATTGGGATAAGAATTAGCAATATTATTATATTCAAATAACTATCTTATTACATACATATGTATTATCCTCAAGGAGATTGATATTTTAAAAACTAAAATTTATTAAGATTTGCTTCGAAATATCTATAATTTCATATTTTTTTATCTTGTTGTAAACATAGTGCACGCTATGATCACTAGGAACATACATACATACATATACTGCGTGGCTACTATATATTTCCGTTTGTTTTGCTGTGTGCTCCATTTTTAAACCTTATTTAAATATAATAAAATAAGTACAGGTCCCAGATTGAAAGTCGGATTTAAATTTAGCTCGGATTTGTTTGGTGGTTGGCAACTCTGGTTTGTTTATAGATGTTACATATGACAGTTCGAATTAGTCAGCATGGAACGCTACACGAAAGAGCAACGCAGTACGAATTTTAGAGCACTATGAAGTGGACCATCATTTTGGCGAAAAAAATCATCTTTAAAAAAAATCAGCGTTAAAAAAAAACCCACTGAGCTTACTGGTACATGTCCTCCATTCAAGAACTCGTCTCCCGCATCGGTTATCGGTCCTGCGGCATATGTGACCTGCCACTTCAGCCTACTGTCTTTATGAGCTATGTGGGCAAATTGAGTTCTTCGGCGAATTTCTTCGTTACGCATTTATTTCTTTTTTACATTTTACATTTCGACTCATGAAAATGTTGAGCAATTTCGCGTTTCATTTAAAAGAACAGATACTGATAAAGTTCCAAATGTAAATTGACAAGTTAGTATTTGCAAGCGAAAATCGCCCGTATGTTTTATAAATGTATTTAAACTAATTATTGAAATGCTCAACCTTAATATTTAACCGACTGTACTTAATTTTTTAAATTGACTATTTGGAGTATGCTTTCAATTCATTTGCCACTGAATATCGTAAGGTATCAAAACGTCGTTTATCAGAAAGTCAGTATCAGCTGGATTTAATTGGTAGATAATTTATCTATCAGATTGTTAACAGTTACTTTAACCAGGGTGGTGAGAAAGGCTCTTTATTGTTTGACAATAAAAAAAATTAACTTTCCATAATATGTCGACCGTGTATAGAATAGCATCACCCCATCTACTCGCGCGGGGTGGTGTCGCGTCCCTCATGCAGGAGTCAATGTGGATGCGGAGGTCCATGTCCTGCAGTGGATACTGAAAGGGCTGGTTGCATTGCGTATTATTTTGCTCACACTTCTAGTCGACATCAGACCAATACGAAAGCAGATAGCCAGTTGCATAAAAGACATTCACTCACATTTTCGTATGCATAAAATTATGCAAAAATGCAGATACTGTCAATATGGATTCACTGTCCATGCCAAAGGAAGACATTAAACTATGTCTGTGGCTTCGTCTGCTTATCGATAAATTAATTTAGTTATGTTATGTTAACATTAAGGAAATTTGCACCACCTAATACCTTTATTTGCACCACCTAATACCTTTATTTGCACCACCTAATACCTTTATTTGCACCACCTAATGCCTTTATTTGCACCACCTAATGCCTTTATTTGCACCACCTATAATACCTTTATTTACACCACCCAATACCTTTATTTGATACTGTTATCTGTTTTTCCCTTAACAACACAAAGGTTACCTGGGGGAGATCGCTTTGGCGATAAGGCTGTCTGATGTACTTTTCATGTTACTTACTTAAATTGTTTTTGCAACATGACATGTTATTTTGGTGTACAGTAAAGAGTTGTATCCATCGATGGTATTTATGTTAGCGATAATTTCGAAATCCACTAATCTATTTGCAGATGTTACAGTTGTGCAGATGTTTTAGTGTATTTTTTACCAAAATCCTTTTAGTAATTTTGAAAATATTGCAGGCGTTGTTAAACAAAGTGACCAGTTCTAATGCTACGGCCACACAGTCGAGCTTTGGCGAACGTTCGCGCTATCGCGATAGGAATGGCCAAACGTTCTTCACATGTCTATTAATAGTCCTATAAATATCTATTAATATAAACTCTTTAATAGTGGAGTAGTTATGAGAGGAAACCACTTTTATTTGAGGCTAAATTTGCATATTTCACACGTTTATCTCTAGTTTTCTAACAGACGTGTTTTGTTTATAGACAAAATGCCAGTGATTTGGTGAAAACAGTGAAAGTTGCTTCCTGTTTGTTTGATAAGATTGTGTTAAACCAGTTTCTGTCTGTCACTTTTCCCACGTACCTTACTACGTATCTAGTTATGTATAGAGTGTACCCGACCCTTGAAGCCTGAGTTAATCTATATCTATCTATAGGTATAGATATCTATCTATATATGTGTAGATATATATATATATATATGTATGTAAACATTTAATATATAATATCTATATCTATACATATAATAAAATTGTAACAGGCCGATGTCTGTACATTATAGATATTGAAAAAAAACTAAATTGAAAAAGGGGTCTTTATTAGAGCAACAGAAGCCAAAACAACAGTTTTTAGAAATTTAGTCTGTCTGTCTGTCTGTGTATGTTTGTACACGCATCACGCAAAAATTACTGCATGGAATTGAATGCAGTTTTCACCGACGTATTGCTAGAGGTCTAACTTAAAATATAGGCTCCATTTTACCGCAGGAAAATATCTTATTCCGATTGTTTTAAATTTAATAAACCGAAGCGAAGTGAGGGCGGGTCGCTAGTATCTAATAAAATCATAACACAGACATATTTATACATATAACATTTTTTGTAAAAACTCTGCAGTGTTAAAGTACGAGAGTGATACCCACGTCTAAAACAACAATTACTGGATTTTTTGTGTCTGTCTGTCTACCCGTCTGTTTAAACGCGCATTACGCATAAACCACTGGACGGATTTTAAAGAATCTTGTGATAATTATAAATTATCAGCATTTGGGGCACTTGTTTAGGTTTAAATTTCTTTATTCTCGTTAAGACAATTATTGCCACTTACATGAAAACCTACACCTATAATACATAATATAAAATTAATAACAGTCCATTGAACAGAGCAAAAAGAATCATTTTCCTTTTGCTCTGTTCCAAAAGTCCATACAATTCAATATTTAAAATTTAGTATATAAATAAACTATTTAATTATCTTTGGTTCTTTTAGTTATTTATTATATTCCTGTCTGTTTGCCGTCTGTCTATCTGTATATATGTTTTCTGATAAGATAGGTAAAGGTTGTCCCAGATTGAGCGCCGGATTTAATTTAGAAGTCATTGTTCCTCCGGCTGTGTGACATGTGGCACCGTCCTGTAGGAACCACAGTTGATCGAGGTCCATATCTTCCGATTGGTGCCAAAAAAACTCCTGTAGCATGTTCCGATACCTCTGACCATCGACTATGACCGCATTGCCGAAGCATAATAGATATTTTTATCCAGATCATTTTTTTTTATATACGAAGGCGGCAGACGAGCATACAGTCCAGTCCACCTGATGGTAAGTGGATACTGTCGCCTATATCTGCGGTACATGCCAACATTAGTCCAAAATGACAAACGTTGGCACGCCCCCGGATGCGCTGCCTACCTTTGGAGATATAGGAATAGATTTGGGGAAAGGGTTGAGAAAATAGGGAGGAATAGGATGGGACTGGGCTCTGGCACATCTCACTTACTACCGAAACACGTACGTACATTAGGGAAATAATATAAAGTGGGAAATGCATTCTCTATATTTCAAGGTAGTCTTCTGTGAGAGAGGGGTAACGTGGCCAGGCGAGCGCGCCCCACGGCTGTTGGATTGCACCGTGCACTCTCCCCCTCTGAAACTGTAGACTTCCCACGGTAATCAAGCTAACTACATCTAACTAAAATCCACTATATTCCACTATACTTCATCTCCTCCCGTGGGTGTGGTAAAACACGACTAGGGGATAACGAAGCTCCCCTTGGTTGGGCAGCGTGACAGTCTCATGCACAAGATAATTTGCATAAGACAACCTTTTAATAAAGTAAAAGGTTTTATCAACCCACTACAACATTAAAGAAATATTTATTACCGAAATAAATTGAAAATGTATTTGCGAACTCCATAATTACTCGTAAAAGTTTACTAATCAATTAATTAATAAATCTAATTATTAAAAGAGAATTCAGGTTAATATCCGCAATATAAAATCTGCGACAAAGAATTGAGATATCGTAATCAGCAGGTTCGATTCACACGGAATCGATACGTTACAGTAAAGTCTGAATTTTGTTAAATCCTGAACTAACTAGATCCTGATACACACAAAATATAGGAAGGTCAGCTGAGAGCTTCTCACTACCAATATTAAATTTTCTGTTTCTTTTTAACTATACAAATGAGAATAAATAATTTGTGTCTTTCTAACTAGAAATCTAGAAATTCAAAATGAATTAACCATTTATGATGAGTTTTACGTTTTAGGGAGACTAAGCCGCTATCACAAACCCTTAGAAACTACATCATTGCTAAAAGAGTGGTCTCGCCAACCCGTTTGTCCAGCGTGACATTTTAACGCCATACGTCCCTCACATGCATAAAGGGCTGGTTTCTCATTATTTTATTACATAGAAGAGATGGCAGACGACCGGGCGAGCCACATGATGGTAAGTGGTAACCACCGCCCATGGATACCTGCAGCACCAGGGGGCATGCGAATGCGCTGTATAGCGAATGCGAATTCATAGCTCTCTTTACTGGACTTGACTCTGTGGATTGATATTGGTATGTATGGGGGATGTCCATGTGCGACAGTATCCAAATTGGAGCAGATGGACTATTCTGTTTTTTTTTTATGTACGAAGGCGGCAAATGAGCATACAGTCCACCTGATGGTAAGTGAATACTGTCGCCCATAGACGTCTGTGATATATGCCAACATTAGTCCAAAATGACAAACGTTGGTACGACCCCGGATGGGCTGCCTACCTTTGGAGATAGGAATGGATTTGGAGAAGGGGTTGAGAAAATGGGGAGGTATAGAATGGGATGGGAATGGGATATCCGAAACACGGTAGTGAAGGGAACACATTGGGGAAATACGATAAAGTGGGAAATGGAGTACATTTCAAGGTAGTCTTCTGTGAGAGAGGGGTAACGTGGCCAGTCGAGCGCGCCCAGCGGCTATTGGATTGCAGTGTACACTCTCCCCCTCAAATATGGACTGTCTCCTTGTGGACTCAAGGACGTCGCCTTCGTTCTATAAAAAATCAAACTTTAACTGCAGCAAAACACCTATAATAAAAATGTTATGACACCATATAACGGTTTTTGCCGTTCGATAAGACATCGTCCACCGTCCCCGGAATCGATTCTCGGAAGATTGTTAAACTAAACATCGGTTAATCGATCCGAATATCGTATCGATTTTAACGTGACGCGTTTTAACGTCTTTATAGTGTCATTGAACTTGCATGTACAGTGGACAACGAAATAACATATACCTACCCATCCTGCCATAAGTGCGGTCGTGTGTTGTCGGCCGACTTTAGAAAAGCACCATCCCATCCCTTCCTGTGGGTGTCGTAAATGGCGACTAAGGGATCGCTACCACAAGCCATGAGGAACTGCATTGCCCCTAAAAGAGTAGACTTACAAACCCGCTTGGACAGCAATGCCGTTTTAAGAGCCATTTCACAAAAATGACTATAGCAAGTTTAGGTAATTACAACGCAACGCGAATGACGATAGTTCATGCCCCCGCCTCTGTAGCGTAACTATGGAAAAAATGTTTTGATACTTTCAATAAAAACAATTTTATAAAATAATAAAGTATATGTAATATTTATAGGTTTGAAATAAAACTATTTGTTCTAAGTGCAAGATATAACTACTTCATTTGTTAATACCACAAACAACTAAATTGTTTATTACTCTGTTATAAAAATAAAATATACATACATACCATACATACCTTATGCACAAGACAATGTACATGAGAGATCCGCGTCCAACAGTGGATACAAAAAAGGCTAATTACAGTTACAGGTAAAGTTATAGTTCTATGGACTAAATTGGTTTGATTTTGGGTATATTAACGTGTTGCTTTTTGTACATAACAACATTTAATCTTCTCTCGAGTACTTAGATGTTTACGAGTAACCTATCCATCCGTCTATTTGTAAGGAATAATTTCCAGAACTGATTGCTTTTATTGCTATTTAATTTAAACTATTATTTTTTTGTTGACTGAGGCGGCAGACGAGCATACAGTCCATCTGATGGTGAGTGGAAACTGTCGCACATAGACATGTGCGATACATGCCAATATTAGTCCAAAATGACAAATGTTGGCACGCCCCCGGATGCGCTGTCTACCTTTGGAGATATAGGAATGGATTTGGAGAAAGGGTTGGGAAAATGGGAAGAGATGGGATGGGAATGAGCTCTGGTACATCTAATTCACTACCGAAACACGTACGTACATTGGGGAAATGAGATAAAGTGGGAAATGCAGTACATTTCAAGGTAGTCCTCTGTGAGCGAGGGGTAACGGGGTAAAGTCAAGCGCGCTCAGCGGCTGTTGGATTGCATCGTGCACGCTCTTAAAATTATTATTATTATTATCGCAATATTTAAAAAATACTAGACGCACTTTCATGGTAATGGTAGTTACCATGTTAAATCTGAAGCTTTTAAAAGCTACAAGTATATCAGTTTTTTTCTTCATCAAGAAAGGCAACTGCACGCTTGGGGGGTGAGTCGATTTGGTTGCTCGAAAGTGTATATACATACGTATTTATTCTGGGTGGTAAGCGTATGTTTTTTATTAAAATAATAACCGGTGTATCATTTTATATGTGACCACTTTCGAAATCTCTAACTCCGAATTAATTTTTAAAATTTCCATATTAGGTACCCACAAGCAAAACCGGGACTGACCACTGTTGCAGAACAAAAGACAGAATGCCAAACAAAACAGTTATCAAAATCTAGGTTCTCTTCTCAACAATCTGCCTCGCCGGATCATCGAACCTGCGACCTGCGGGTCGGCGGGTCCTTCGCGGAACCTATTAGCCCTCGGGCGTCCGTTAACGGGTTATAATGGAACAAACAGACTGTCCTTTGCAGTATACTGTTTTCGTGTTAGGAAATTGCATACAGATAAAAGAGCCTTTAATAGCCTAAAGGTGTCGAGACACATGTGTGAGGTCGTGAGTTCGAATCCCATTGAGATAGAACCATCTATGTAACAAAATGCAGAGATCTAGCGATACGGCATTTTTTATTGCATTAACCATGATCTGATTTTTACAAAATTCTCTTTTTAATCTATCTATATATATATATATATACATATATAAAAATGGATGTTGGTATATCTGAAATTAATAGACTTCGACACTGTTTGACCGATCACCATGAAAGTTGGCACATATATGTATTTTTTCATGAAAGTTTATATGCTATCCACTTTGTTGTACCTCGTCACTAGATGGCGCTGCAGCACATCAACTTCTATACCGTTCAACCGATCGCAAAAATCATATCGACAGCAAAATAGAATAATTTGTGATTTTATATACAGATGTAAATAAATATACACAGACAGGACAACGTCTGCCGGGTACAGCTAGTAATATATAGATACATACTACTTACAACCTCTAGGGTTTAACACTTAACAGTAGTAAGCACCGAAGCCCTTCCTTAAACATAACTTTCTATTCCACTTATTGTTAAAAAATGTTAACGTTTGATTAAAGTAAAGTAAGTAAAAGTATTAACGGTGACAGCCTATACTATACGTATACTATACGTATACTATACGTATACTATACGTATACTATACGTATACTATACGTATACTATACGTATACTATACGTATACTATACGTATACTATACGTATACTATACGTATACTATACGTATACTATACGTATACTATACGTATACTATACGTATACTATACGTATACTATACGTATACTATACGTATACTATACGTATACTATACGTATACTATACGTATACTATACGTATACTATACGTATACTATACGTAGTATACGTATACTCTACGTATACTCTACGTATACTATACGTATACTCTACTCACATTCGTGTAATCGCGAGTTCAAATCCTCGGCCCGTGCCACTGAGTTTCTACTTAAATACGGACTTTTAAAAATTATTACTAGCTCGGCGGTGAGGGAAAATGTCGTGAGGAAACCAGGTTGCTCCAGAAATAAAAAATGTGGAGTATGTGATCCACCAATCATCACTAGGCCTGCGTGTTTTTTTGTTTATTGCTATTCCGAATACAGCCAGCCATTACAAATTACAATGCCATTGCATATCATTACACACTATGTTATAACATCTGATAATAACTATGACGAATATATATTGTGACATCAATTAATATTGGTCTTAAGTCCGCTTTTGTAATAATTTACAAAAAAGAGTAAATAAATAAACGTTAATTTAACAAAGAAAAAACTAGTACAAAAATATAACATATATTCCCTTGCGTGTATTTCCTATGCATTTCTATGAATCGAAGGATTCTATCGAAAGGATCCCACTTGGTATGCTCCTACAAAATGGCATTACAAAATTTATTCAATTGAACCAAGCAATTCTCCCTAGAGGCAATATACCGCATGCGGGTCACGCATACATATAAAATGACATGTATTACATGTATGTAGGGTTACTTCCTGTGGCATAGGTGTCGACGCCTCGGGTCTAAAGTAAACGACCTAGCAACAAGAGTGAACAGTAAGCTAACTTCGTGCAAATAAAGAAATTCCTTACACGCACACAGATGCACCTTACGTCACTATCCAATCCTAGGTTTACATGTATTTTGTGTAATGAAATATCTGCCTTTGCCACTTCACTTATAACCCTCTAAAACTCTAAAGTGATCGAACTGCAGACGGCTGCGAATCTTCTGCCGTTCTTTGGTATAATATGACCTCTTATTAAAATGTGAAATTAACAATATTTATTAAAACTTCAGCTCGGAGGGTAGGTATAAAGAACAGCAGTTAATCTTAACCCAAAGGAACCTGTAATAATACCACTTCTGTCATAAATTATTACGAAAAATAAAGATATATTTAAGCAAGACGCAAAAATATACTAAATACATCAAATAATGATCCACAAAACGACTTATTATTGAACAACCAAAGAAACTACTAATAAGCGGGATCAATTTCTGGCTATGGTCCGGTTATACCAAGAGCTCTGGCAGCTGACATAAATCCTAATATAAATGTGAACATGTAGTAACATGTAGTAACATTTAGTAAACATGTAGTAACATGTAGTAACATGTAGTAAACATATAGTACATGTAGTAACATGTACTATATGTAGTAACATGTAGTAAACATGTATTTTTCTCCTTTTTTATTGTGTTATGTTATTAAGACACTTAAGACAGATGTTACATAAAATGAATTAGATACGGAAATGTCAGCGTTCTTGCTATGATAACCGGACCATAGTTTTAAAAGAATCGTGAACGAACGCTACATCGCAGATTAAGAATTATCTTAAGCCCAAATTATTTTCTTTATCTTTTTAGTTCCTTAGACTTAGAATGTATATGCAGACATTATTTCTTTATTGCACTATCTACCTTAAATTCGTCTAGTCACTTCTTACCACCCAAAGTTTCCCTGGAAGTAATCGCTTTAGCAATAAACCCGTCAGTGTATTTCTAATTACTTGTACTTTGTATTTCTCTGTATGTTTTTGGTGTACAATAAGGTCTATCTATCTATCTATCTCATAATGTCATCGTCAAGTCGTCAGAGTTCCACATCGCAGGACTCCTATTTTGTTATTGTCATCAGCAAACATAAAACTAATAAATCCACCCTGCGACCCATTTAATTACTTCTTGAAACTAAATGTACGTACAATTTAAAGTAATTAACCGGGGTCAATTACTTTAAATTACCTACTTACATAAATATAGTTATATATATAAGATATATTTTTTCCTACAATCTCGTGTTGTAATAATTTAGTAATTAACTTGGTGGAAGATGCTGGCATTTGTAACACAGAATCCTCCTAGAACGGGTGCCAACTAACCTCTTCTATCATCGTAAAGTTATATAAACTATCATTATCATAATTACGGATCTAAAACACTATAGTCGGAATTTTAATTCGATTCCAGATTTGACAATTTCAGTGTTGCAACGTTATGACAAGTACTAAATAGTAACGTTGCGAAATTATTCGATACGGAAATGGAATATTTCCGGATTCTTCTCGTTTATAATTTTATTCTCGTAAACTAAGTATATCAGGAAATTAAATATTTGTGAACGGATAATTTAGTTATGGCGATTAATTTTATTACGGATCTGAGAGTTTTCTTTAATAATTGTGTGTGAAATAAATAAATAAATGTGATCATGAAGGAACATGAGAAATAAAACAAATAGATGTATTATGGTAATATTTTATTTTATAAATCGTCGCCGTCATCGCTATCGCTATCGCTGTCACTTTCTGTAACATTTATTATAAATGTGTCTGTGATATTGTCAATTAACATATCTAGCCTACTCATTTTTTCCTCTTCTTTGACAACATGGGATACGCATTTAGACCATTCGGTGGCCGTAATTTTTTGAATGCCTTCCTGAAATAAATTTCTCACGTCTGTCAATTTGAAGGTTTTATTATTTTGAGCTACATGCCCCTTTACCTGAGCCTCAATTCGATAGGGTTCAGCTCGCAATGGTAAGGGGGCAGTCTTAAAACCGTGATCCCATGTTGTGCTGCCATTTCGTCTACAGCGTACTTATTAAAAGACTCGTTATGTGGAATCAGTTCTAAAAGCGTAGCTTTAACCATATCTGGTTCGTAATGAATATTTTTATTTAAAAGCCAGTCTTGAATGGCAGCTTTTTTCCAGCTCATTTTTGGTGCCGTTTCCAATTTTCGGGAGTGGTAAGGTGCATTATCCATCACCACAATTGAGTTTGGTCTTAATTTTGGTAAGACTCCAGCGAACCACTCCTCAAAACAAACTGCATTCATCTCATCATGGTAATCTTCACAATTTTTCTTTGCTTCAAAAATCATGAGCCCCTCTTCCAGGAAGCCTTCTTCACTACCTATATGGCTAATTATGAGACGTTTGCCTTTTCCAGATGGGTTTTTTAATCCAGTGGTCAGTCCCTCCAAAAACGCTTGCCGAGATGATGTGACTTGCTTGTCCACCCAAGTTTTTTTTACAGTATGACCTTAAATCACATATAGTACATGAACATTCAATATTACTATTAAATTTAATGTAAATGTATATTAATTCAAAATGTTAGCCTTACCTGCGTTAACCCAAGTTTCATCTTGATAATATATATGTCTCCCTTCTCGTCGAAACTGACATATAGATCGCAAGTAACGCTGGCGCCATGTTATTATATCATTTCGATCAATAAGTGTGCTCTTGCGTGACCGTGCAACAAATTTAAAATTAAGATGCTTCAAAATTTTTCTGAGGGTGTCTTTGGAAACCTTGGGCATTTCTGGATCATCGTTCATCACTTGTAAAATCTGAAATAGTAAATTTTATAATAGTTTGGAATCATTACTTATATATAAAAGATGTAGGTATAAAATAATACTGTCTGACTGATTGACTAACCTTTGCAATGGTTGGAGGTTCATTTCGGTAAAAGAACTGATGAACTATTCGTCGTATTGCGGAGAATGTAAATTCATCAATTTTATCTTTGAAACTTCGCTTTGGTCCAGTTTTTTTAGGGGGAGTTGGCGGCGCACCTTTATTTACTTCCTTCAAAACGTTACAAACAGAGCGTGAGGTTATTCCCAATATGTGAGCAACTTTGTTCATACATTCATTTTCTTCCACAACTTCAAAGGCCTCCAATTGCGCAGAAGTTTCATTTTTCACGTACTTATATGCGTTGCGGATCATTACTTTTTCAGTAACAGTGAAAGCTTTTCGTGGACGTTTTTTTCTTGGAGACAAGAAAACATCCACGTCTTTTTGTGATGTACTTGGCGGAGGATCCATTTTGATGGAAAACCAAAACAAATAGATTCACTCAAAGTTCACAAAAAACTATAAACGTAACAACAAACACAACGTAACAAAACTTTAACAAAAACCCAACAAAATAACAAAATATCGATTCGCAATGAAACGAGATATTCGTGCAGTCAGACTAGGAGAATGAAGCCGAATGACAAGATAAACAAAATGGCGATAGCTGCACGAGCGCGCACGGGTTGCCAATACAGAAAACTATCTAGGCTCTTTTATTATAAGTTTTGTTTTTAATATAAAAAAAAAACAAAAATATTAACTTTTTATAAAATAAAGCAGCGGTTACTAATTAATAAATAATTGTTATGAATAATTATGTATTTATTTAAATAAAAATCAATAATTTAGTCTTTAATTGGCACACCAATATTATGATTACATAAACATAAATCGCGATTGTTTATCGATTTTTGTGTTCATCACTACACTATTATATGTGGTATCATTATTTTACAAAATGACAGTAGCTAATGTCAAATGTGGAATCGAATTATAATTCCGACTTTAGTGTGTGTTTCGTGATTTTACACAGTGCCAGCGTTCAGGGGGGCGCGAGGTAGGACGATTGCTCAGTGTTCCAAATTTGCAGACGCAGAAAAAAATAAAAAAAGGAGCTACAAATATTTTCTACTTTCCCGTCGTTAACTCTAGGTGCTGTTTAAGGATAGTTTCGAAATGTCGAAATGGTTTTTAGAAATATCAAAACCAAACCGCTCGGTTTTACTTAAAAGGAGGCGCCACGACAATCTTACCCGGCGCGTCGTTAACGCTAATGCCGGCACTGATTTTACATTTAGTTCGTTATCAAGTTCGCTTACTCGTTATACTGATAGTCTGGTAACGATCTAGCAGAGACGAATTTTACGACGCGTCGTAAATGTAACGCATCAAGTCGTTTGCACCGATAGCCGATGGTGGTGGGTTAAGACTTCGTAATTGTTTAGTTTTAAGACCCTGCCTTAAAATTAGTTTACTTTAGATTAGTATTTTCCAACGTGTGTGTGTGTGTGTTTTCTTTCTCAGAATGGCTAAATTCTTGTTGGCCGTAATGGCCTTTCAAGAGGTATGTATGGTTTAGGGCGAGCGCAGAAGGCTGTTAGCCAGGAGCAAATACTGTGTGCAGCAACGAGCCTAAGGGCCGGTAGACCGGCGGAAGGAACGGCCCTAGGCTTAGGGTGTTGCTTTGGAAAAGTACCGCGGGATCGCGAGTCGGTGAGAATATAAAAAATCAATTTGAATTTTTATATTCAAACTTGAAATTTTGAAAAATTTCAAAATAAAATTTCAACACGAATAATGTAGCTGTCTATTTGTGAAAGAATTTTTGAAATCGGTTCCATAGTTCCAGAGATTACCCCCAACATACCTACAAACACACAATTTCACCTCTTTATTATATTAGTATAGATATAGATAATATTGTGCAATGACATTATTATACAATTTTATTGTAGGTCTAAGGACGGCTTCTGATGCAGCTTTTAATTCCTAGTCGAGATGTATTCTCCGAAATTCGAAATATCCGTGGATTGTTTTGAAACCTCCCAGTTTAATACACAAAACAACTTAGAAATGTTTCATTTCTAAACAAATGCAACTATGCACAAAGCCTACAATAAACGTGGGTGTCCGGATTCGAACCTACAGCCCACTGATTTACAGCAACACGGCCGACGGCGGCTATAAATCCAGCGGTTTATCAATACAGATAAATCCAGAATGTCGGAAATGGGGCTTGCATACTTTTTCTACAATATGGTCTACGAAGACGAGTGTATGGGGAAACTCGTCGATTGGTGACTGTTTAGCTCCGCGGTAAGGACCCCATCTGTTGTGCAAAAGATGTAACAATACTTAAAAATTCGAAAAAGGATTTAGAAAAAAATCGCTTCAAATTTCATATGCCTGGACTCTGACACATTTGTTCCGAAGGACGTGCCTACTATATTTTGCTAAAGCCCTCGGTATTATTAATATATATTATTTTAAATATCCGACCGTTAATTCTTGTCTATCGCTTGAAGCGCTTGTTTGCTCATGGAACTTAACTCAGAATCTTGGGTGCAATCCATGATTTCAGGTATCAGCAAAGATTCGGTTGCATTCTGTGTATATATGTAGGTAAACTTCGACATTGATCGATGTTCTGGATTCCGCCAGTAACCCTAACGAGGTGTGGTGAAATTTTTCCCAAATTCGAAAAATTATGGTCTATACAATAGCATTATTTCTTCTAAATCAACTAAAATCTAACGTTGTAAGCGTTACCAATCACGTACCAACAGTCGTAAATCGTATCACGTATCACGTATCACGTATTAACCGTCTGTCGTATACTTTATAGAACAGATAATAGAAATTAAAGACATCTCATTGGTAACCATCTCTGACTCTGTATTTTCTGAAAATATTGCAGAATATCGTTTCTTAGTTACACGCTCGTTTAAAAAATATCTTTTTAACAATAGCATCATGTCAAAATACCGAAAGCTTATAGAATACAAAGCACACAATCGTTTATTCTTCCCTATTTCACAAATCCATTCAACTTGTGACCTTAACTAAACTGATGAAAATTACAACCGTAAACAAAATTTTATAAAACTACTACTTCATATTGAGCACGCGTGTTTTTTTCATTGGCGAGAATATAATTTTAGCTATCGTCAAGTCAAAAGTTAATTGGTTTGTTTAGTCATTTTAATAAAGCCTGGTTACTTGCTGACTAGAGTAAAGCTTTATCTACAATATGAACAAGTGGTATACAGAGATTTTTTTCGTAGTGTAGAAATTCCTTTTTGATTAGTAGAAGAATATATTATTATGCTTACCAACCGGCTTTTAAACGCACCAATATGCGAGTTGTTACAACTGTTCTACTACAAGCTATGTATGTATTAATTTATTCTATATATACTAAATGTCACCTTTATTCTTGTATATTGAATTTAGGAAACTATCTTTCTTTAAAATAAAGATTCATAAACGTTCGAACTGTAGTGGCCGCGTTACACAATAACTTTATTGTATTGCCAAAGCGCTGTCAATTGTCACTTTCGACATTTTGACGCCGATTGTTGGAAGTGTCGTAACTACGCTGAGGCTACATCCTAAATTTTTTAACACAGCTTCATTCATGTTATGTCAGATTAATAATTTAGCTGTCATTGAGGCCATAGAAGAACCATAACATTGGCGAAGTCTGTGTTGTACACAAGCCAAGTATCAGGGTCAACAGACATTTACAATCTAAAGGACGATGAAAAAAAATATGTACACACCCGTATATTTAGCAGTCTTACGCGATAGTACATGTATAAGCCGATCGCCCATATTATCTATTTTGCATTGTGTACATAGTTAAATCCGTTTTTAGCAATAAATTTTATATCAATTTATATTTATTTTATAACATACAACATGTAATTTTTTTATTAATATAAGTATAAATAAAATCAAAATTAAAAATAAAATAAATAAATGGTATGTCGTCCCAACCCATGAAATTAAATAAAAATTATAAAACATAAAATTGCTGACAATGTACCTATTTATTTGTTTATGATCTACCATAATCGTTACAAACAATTGTAACTGCAAAAGCGATGATTTTTTAAAAATAAAAAGTATGAAAAGATTTAAACAAAATGAATAAAAGATAAGAATAAATTTCAGATACGAAAAGAATAGAGTTAATATTAAAAGATCTATGAAATTAAAGATTTCAATTGAGATATATCTCAAGTGTATTGGTACAATTAAAGTATACATCAAGTGTGTTGGTACAATTGAGGTATACATCGAATGTGTTGGTACAATTGATGTATACACCAAGTATTTTGGTAGAATTGAGGCATATCTCAATTCTGTTTATACAATTGAGGTATACATCATGTGTGTTGGTACAATTGAGGTATATCTCGAGTGTGTTGGTACAATTGATGTATACACCAAGTATTTTGGTACAATTGAGGCATATCTCAAGTCTGTTTATACAATTGAGGTATACATCAAGTGTGTTGGTACAATTGAGGTATATCTCGAGTGTGTTGGTACAATTGATGTATACACCAAGTATTTTGGTACAGTTGAGGCATATCTCAAGTCTGTTTATACAATTGAGGTATGCATCAAGTCTGTTTATACAACTGAGGTATACATCAAGTGTGTTGGTACAATTGAGGTATATCTCGAGTGTGTTGGTACAATTGATGTATACACCAAGTATTTTGGTACAATTGAGGCATATCTCAAGTCTGTTTATACAATTGAGGTATACATCAAGTCTGTTTATACAATTGAGGTATACATCAAGTGTGTTGGTACAATTGAGATATATCTCGAGTGTGTTGGTACATGTAGATTTTTTCGTTTGTGAAAAGAAAACCATAAACTGTGGGAACATACAGGAATAAGTCGTACTGTACAGACAAACGTTTGGACTGACAATACGATTCTGTCATTTATTTATTCTTTGACATATAAGTAAATATTTAAAATATATATATATTCCCTTGCAAACCAGTTTGTTCGAAATGTGACTAAACATGGCGGCCAGAGGTAACTGTCACGGCCGTAACTTAAAGAAATATCTCAACATTTATATTATATACATATAATAAAAATGTAACTGATCGCTGTCTGTACATGGAAGATATACTCGTATGAGAAAAATATTATTGGGGGCCTTCATCAACGCAATAGAACCCAAAACAATGATTGTTAGAATTTTTGTCTGTTTGTCTGTTTATCTGTTTGTCTGTGCGTTTGTGCGCACTAATCTTAGAAACGGCTTCACCGATTTGGGTTCGGTTTTCAGTAATGTATTGTGGCAAGCTTCACTTAAAATTTAGTGTTTGTTTTATTTCAATCAGTTCATAAATAAAAAAGTTATATCAATTTAGAGAATCACGTTGAACATTTGTTCGATAAAAAATAAGCTATAAGAAATAATGTGTGTGATCGTTCTTGAAAATACCTAATACCCCTAAGAAGGTAAAGACGGTGTTTATAAGCTAAAGTCCACGCAGACGAAGTCGCGGGCAACAGCTAATTTACTAATAAATCCAAGGCAAACTTGCACTCTCGATAAATCAAATTATGGATATGTATTCAATTATCACCTCACCATTTAATTTAAGGCCCGGTCGAGTCAGTTACTTCAAGCCGCCATGTTTATATTGGACATTTTGGACAGTTTCTTATATTTTGGACAAATTGGAATGGAATACACACACATATGTACATAATATTAACTGTATTGTACATATGCATAGTTACTAGAAGAATGTAAAACTCTAAAGTCAAGAATATACCTTTAAATCCACTATGAAATCTGCCCACACTCACTACGACAGTTTTACTACAACATAAATCGAAGGTTTAATAACACTTGGACGTTTTATAAAATGGCCGATCGTAAAACTTCGTAATACACACTCATTCTTATAATAGATATTATAGTATATTGTGTATTAAAGAGGTGTAGCAAATAAAGAGTAGAAATCGTTGGTGGTCGCGTTCAAAAATGTCAGTTACCACGTTCCACAATAAAAGTTAGTTACTAAGTTTTTGCGTTGTCCACGAGCATCGTTATTTATTGTGTGTTTAAGTCGGTGACTTAGTTGGAAATAAACATACAGACTAATGTCTGGAGTAGAAAAACTTGTCTCTGTATTTATACTAGCAGTACCGGCGACTTCGCGTGCGTAGACGTTAGAATAATGTGTGTGGTTAGGTCGATTCCCGTGGGAACTTTATAATTATGACTTAAAGAAAGTCGCATTTTAAGAAAGTGGCCGAATGAGCAGGAAGGTGAGTGGTACGGGTCTTGAGATAGAGACAATGCACTTTATAATCCAAGTAACAGTTCCGTGTGATCTAAAGCGTATATTAATTCACAAGAGAGCAGTTGGCGCATATGTCACATAGAGCTCGAGGCACGACTAAACTAATGTCAATAATGCTATGGCCACACTGTCGGGCTTAAGCGAAAGCTCGCGCTGTCGCGATAGGTAAGGCCAAAACGTTCGCCACAATATGTCCCGAAGTAGTATTGAATACGAAGTAATGTTCACGCCATAAATGTTCGTCCAATAGTGTGACCGTAGCATCATAAAAATATCCAGCCCCGCGCCAAATATTGTACATTTTCTTTAGAAATTTATGATATTTTCTTTAGAATACCTACGTATTATTTTATAATATTTTCGTACCAAAAATCTGGAATGAATCAGACCATTGCAATTACGCTAAAAAGCCACGAACACAGGCCAGTGTAGAAATAAAAGAAACGTTACGTTTGGTTGTAATAAAACAAAATTCCACACGTATTCGTAAAACACAGATACCTCGAGCGCAAATAAACGGAAGTATTGACAAGGCCTTTGACCTGATGATGGGGTGTGTTCCAAGGCATAGGTGACTGAGGAATAAAAAGTATTTTATGCAATGTCTTTCAGGTTTTAATAAGGATGGAGAATGGACTTTTTGGCGGGAGCTGGAGAAGTGAAGGTTAAGTTTTTTTTTTGGTTTAATGTAAAAAATATGTATAATGGGTTTTGTGGTTTAATGGTGACAATTTATTAAAGTTCGAAGTGCCTAGTGTTTATGCGTAATGATTATTTATAATCAAATAAAAGCACGAGACTATATTTTTCGTGTGATTCCAAGGAGCTCAAATCTGTCCTCAGTAATCCTATTAACAGTTTACTGAGCCTTCTAAATTTCTTCGTGACTTTACATTGACAAGATGTGTTTTAAATTATTTCGATTCTAATTACGAAAAAATCTTGCCCTAGCAGAATGTGATAATTTCCATATATGAAAAAATGGTGGAGAATGTAATGGGATGAGAAAAAATCGTCCAGTACTATCTTTCTCAAACCTTTTTCCAAATGTTCACTCATGAATCTAAAAAGTCTGCAATGCTTCCGAAGGCGTGTCGATATTTTTTGCATTGATATCGCTATGTTGCGCGCGGATGCATCACGTATCGCCAAAGCCGTGGGGTGACAGTATCCACTTACCACAAGATGGCCTGTCTGCTAATTTATGGGGTGAAACAACTAGAATTTTAAAAATAGAATTTTTGAAAATGACACAAATCCCGGACTAAACTACTTAATTTGTAATCGAAAGATAAATCAAACATATTAATAAAGTAACTTGTGTTCTGTTTCGTATTAAATACCATCTAACATTGGTAGGTAGGTACCTTTTATGCGTCACAATCAACTTCGGATTTCCGCCCTCCACGCTTCTCGCCCCGCTCTCCGCTCGTAACTTACACCAAACCTGACAATCTGACCGTTCCGTTAATGAGATACTGGCCGGTCAGCTCTTGACTTTGCTTGTCATGTATTCATATACCAGTACTTCGTATTGTTAATAAGCTTTATTCGCTGTTTCTATTTTCTTCTATGCTGTTGTAAAATATAAGCGACGTAAGCGCATTAATACGTGGGGAATGTTCTACGGGTTGCAATTTTTTTATTACATTTTCTCAAAGTATGTATTTTTGCATCTATAGAAAGTTTCAAACGTCTGAGGTATTTTTAAAAACATTTTTTCCTCCCTTCCTCAGATACTTCTTTCACAGGACTTCTTTCTGTTGCGTAATTTGTTCTTTCGTCTAATTACAATTTTTAACAGATATTTATCTGAAAAAAACTTGTTAGATTTTATCGCTTTCGATTTATTACTAACAAAACAATGCATGACGCCGCGAACGAGACAGATGACAGCGCGGAAGATACGCAATGGCTGCGATCTGTTTTTAGCTGTTTCCTGCGTCAAAAGGTGAAAAAAGGAATATTACACGTGATCAATGATCATCGAAGGAAATCCGAAATACAATAGGTATTTACGTAAGTACAGTCAAATCATAGAGACATGGTTTTTGCATTTGTGTGAGTGAAGTGTAGCGGCATATCCGAGGTGAAGGAAGATGAAGATATTACTGCGATATTTTGAAGAAACGATTTAAAATGATAATATTATCCATGTACTTATTCAAATAAATGCAATGCAACCAGCCCTTTCAGTGTCCACCGCTGGACGTGGACTCTTATTGTCGTGTGCACTAGGCATGTATGAACTTGAAACACCACGCTGGCTCAGCGGGTTGGCGTGTCCACTCTTTTATAGGTGATGAAGATCTTCGCCGCCTGTGGCAGCCACTGTTATCCCTTAGTCGCCTTTTACGACAATTATTTTAGTCGGGAAGACTTGGGATGGTGCTCTACACACATGCAGATCAAATCAAATGCAGAAGCCATATCTCCATAATTTGAATGTAAATCCGTTCCGAAAAGTATCAATAATGTTGTAAAGTGCAATTTGTAACTACTTTTTAACAGCTATTCGATTAGTAAGCTATATATCGTTAATATGCACTTTAACTTAAATTAACGCTATTCGTGCGTAAGCGTTGACCTGATTCTATGCATTCACGCAATACGCCGTGACTGAGTACAAGCACATGTTAGTAGAACCACGCATGCATGATCATGTGGTTATGAGAACTTTTGGCAATCTACGCTACAAGCCATTTAAGGACGTATTTATTAATCGATTAAAATAAAATTTCGCAGGCAAATAGTTATACCTCAGTAAATTTCGAGGAGTTGAACAGAGGACGTTGAAAAAACAGGTTGGTTATAATAGTAAAATCCGTGTTTCATACTGGCGTCTATCGTGTTTTTTTTTATTTTATTTTTTATTATAGTGAAGTGGGCGGACGAGCAAGGTCCCGCGTGATGGTAAGTATTACCGCAGCCCATGGACACCTGCAACACCAGGGGGTATGCGAGTGCGCCGCCGACTTTTTGAAAAATACTATTCACAGCTTTCTTGAAGAACCCCATATCGTAGCATAATGGAAAGACCTCTTGAGGTAGTTCGTTTCATAGCCTACGGGTTCGTCACATTTTTTACCATAATGTTCATCACAATTTTGTATTGTTACAGATTCTCGACACATCAAGGCGATACCATCTCGTGCACGTCTGTTTATAAGGTAAATAATTAATATCTAACCATTATCAGCACTTTTAACGTCCACAGCTGGACACGGGCGTCCTCGTGCACATTGTCTTGTGTATGAGGGATGTGTGGCCTTAATTCCAAGTGAGTTGGCGAGTCCACTCTTTTAGAAGTGGTGTAGTTTTTGTATCGTTGACCTATTAACTACACAGTGGTATCCCTGTATAGAAAAGTATCCCTACAGGTATGGAAGCGTGGAAAAAATCCATTCTTCCCAACCAGTAGGGATTGGCCGGTAGGGATAGAAGGAACAGGCGAACCTAAGGGATCTTAGTCGCTTTTTATGACACCAACGGGTTGGGACTATTCTAAAACCGGCCGACGACGCACGGCGAAACAAAAAAAGAATAAATAAATTAAATGTAGTGCGGTAAATAAATAAAAGTAAGTAAATGAAATACCAACTACTAAGTAAGTAAGTATACTAAGTAATATAGTAAGTAAAATCAAATCAAAAAGATTTAAATAAACAAAAAGCATCGAAATAAATTCCAATCATATTATATGTTTGATGCGTACATATAACAAATGTAAAGGCTCTTTACTGCCAATAATACAAGAGATTGCCTGTCAAGATATGTTCTAAAACACATACTATACCTAATCACAGTCTAGTAATCTATTATTCTGTGTACCATAATGGCAGATAACAAATCTTTGAAACAATAACAATTGCATAAACATATACAAGCCATTTGAAATCACAAATGTTAACAGTCAGCAGTTTATAAGACGTTTTAATTTTTTTAATAGCCTTATCATAAAGTTGCCGTATCGGTCGGTTTTACAATAGCACCAATCCACCTATTCCCATGGACTAAAGGCGATTAAGGGACAACGATTAAAGACTACCACAAGCCATATGGAACTAACTACATCATCTCTAACGAATGTAATTCCTCGAGAAATGCGGCCTTGTGCTATTTATCTAAAACCGGAATAGTATACAGTGAAGCCGAATAGAAGGAAACTTCATTTCAACGAATACGCCGAACACTATAAAAAAATAGTGGAGCGAGCGGTAGCTGGGCAAGGAACGAGTGGAGCGAGCGGTAGCTGGGCGAGCAACGAGTGTAGCGAGCGGTAGCTGAGCGAGGAACGAGTGAAGCGAGCGGTAGCTGGGCGAGGAACGAGTGGAGCGAGCGGTAGCTGGGCGAGGAACGAGTGGAGCGAGCGGTAGCTGGGCGAGGAACGAGTGAAGCGAGCGGTAGCTGGGCGAGGAACGAGTGGAGCGAGCGGTAGCTGAGCGTGAAACGACTGAAACGAGCGACAGCGATGAGCTAAAAGCAACTTACTTAGTTCGACCATTGTCTCAACTCAAAGCACACTAATTGAAGTTGACGGTCACATTGCAGGCGAGATGTTACTGAGCCAGTTCTTTTAGCTCTCTTACAGTGAGACCGTTGCACTATTAGTTCTATCTCCGTCTTTCAATCATTGTCTTGTAGAATTTGTACGTATCTTGGGCGTGAAAATAGTTCATCGCTGATAATTTCTCGTTCTTGGTTCCATCGCAGCCTTAAAAAGACTCCTATGGACAGAATATAGTAGATCAAAATAAACCTCTCATCAACTGCTAATTGATGATACAATACAAAAAATACAATAACAAATAATACAATAATTATGTCCATATTATATAAAGTTACTGAATTAACTCTAACGTATTTGGTCTTTTATCCACTGAAGCGCATATGTATAAAAAAACTAATTATACAATATATTCATAATAATAATTATTATACTAAAGTTGACCTTAACTGAAGGTAAGCTTCAAATATAGTGTTGCAATGTTTAATTATTTACTCTGCACTTTCGATTGCACTCGAGTGTATTTAAAATGTCATTAAGCAATATTTAAAAGAAGTCAATATTTTTAAACAAGGATTTTTTAGATTTTAGCAACTATGTATATAAATAAATGTTTTGTGTCAAAGATTGAGGTCCTAACTGGAGCGACAACGTATGTATGTAACTAATTTTACTGAATCACTCGTATCTTTTTTTTTATATAGAAGTGGGCGGACGAACAAGCGGTCCCACGTGATGGTAAGTGTTACCGCCGCCCATGGACACCTGCAACACCTGGGAGCATGGAGGGTATCTAGTGTAGTCTGTGCACCCTATAGACTACCTGACTATAGAATAGTACCACCCCATCTCCCGTGTATCATGTCCGGAATAAAGTGTTGTCTATTATCTATCTAGATTATTCTAGACTCACTGATAAAATCGCGTTCCAAACGAGCGAACCCGTAGCCAAATGCTAGTATTAAACGAAGATTAAATAATAATAGATTAATCATGACCAGTGTCTGTGTCATGCCGTACTCGTGCCGTACTGTGTCGGCCTTGGCCCAAGGACTTGACGATTACGGGATAATAAAGCCACTACTACAAGCTCTGAAGAGCTACGCCATCTCTAAAAGAGTGGACTCGCCAACTCGCTTGGCCAGCGTGGCGTTTTCGGGCCTTACAACCCTCATGCACGCGTCAGTGTGCATAACATAAGGTGGGCCATGTCCAGCAATGGATACTGAAAGGGCTGGTTGAATTGCAATCACAGCTAGACCTATGACTAGGAATTCTACAAGTTTTTGAATCGTGTTAAACGTCTACGAGTTGTCGGAACTACTTACTTTGTGTGCTGTAATACTCAATTATTATTTAATTAACATAACACTTCTGACATATAATAAGTGACAGGCTCTTTGTTTCAACATTAACGTGACTTATCAGAGCATTTTATCAAGTATTTATCTAAGACAAATAAGCACATAGCTAAGTATTCGTACACTTATTCGTACACTTCAACGCACATTATTGTGCAAAAGGTGAAGCTTAATACCTTAAGGCATGAGCTTGGATTGGGAGGTGCTAGAAACAGGATATTTGTTCGACTGTTTTTCTAGTTAATCTCGGGATTTACTGATCTGATTTTTTTTTACAGTTTTCACCATTTCGTAAGGTATTTCTTAAAGGTGGTTTGAGTGTATTTTTATCAAAATTGGTTCAGTGTTTATGAAAATATGACAGGTTTTATAATTTCACAATAAATATAAGATCATCAAATTTAAAGATTGTCAGCAATATTGCATTTAAAATAAAAAAATTCTTTGTTTTAATAAACTTATCTAGTAACTAGCTGAATAATATTACTATTAAAATATTTGTATATTTATGTATTATATATATATATATATATATATATTAAATATTCGTATATTTTTAAGATTCACCGCTCTGTAAACAACGATCCTCTGGAAGGCTTGCGTGGGGACATAGGTGCAACACGTAGAGACCCATTGGAAATACTTAAATGTGTAATAGAGTACACATATCCGAACTTACCTTTTTTATGGTGAAGGTGCCAGATGGGCATGCGGCCAACGTGATGGTAACCGCCCATAGACTCCTGCAACACCAGGGGGTATACGCGTGCACTGCCGGCCTTGTGAAATCCTATTCACAGCTGATCGTGCACAATAAAAGTACACTCTGAGGCAATTCCTACTACATGAAATATTTTTGCATTAGAAGTAAGCGTATAGCTAAGTAATTCTGATTTATTTATTCATACACAAATAAGAATTTACCCGTTATTTTCCTTTGATAATTAATTGAGTGACTATTATCGTACTAGATTATAAGACGTTTTCTTCTTCTAAACATATGGACATAGCCACAGGTCTAATACTTAAGTTTATGGAAATAGCTAAGTTATAACTAAGACACTTGTATTGCCACCTACACCAGCCCCACCTGACTAGTACACACTAGTACACAAATCAAGGTGCCCCCTGTAACAATTATATCCGTTAACCGCTACCGCTATTAAGGTAACCCGTTAAGCCGGGCCAATTAACGTTGAATTAGTCCCTCATCTCAATCAATTCTGAGCAACGGTTTATGGTTGGTACAAGTTAGAAGATTTGAGAAAGAAATGAGATTTGTTTACATACCAGATTTTGAATGAGTCCTGTATCTTGTTATGTAAAAATTGTTATGTAGTCCTGTATCTGTATCCTGTAACTTGATTAAAAATCTGTATCTTGAAAGCAAGTTCCTCGCCTTACACAGGTTAAAAGTAAGAAAATTAGACATTTAGAAAGAATAATTAAATAATTATTCAAAAACTAAAGTAACAAACTAAAGAAAATTGCATAAGAGGATATTTATAACAAATGGTTTTTAAAACAATTATCTTTTTAAACTGGAAAACAATTCGCTATATAGAATAATATAACAGATATTCAGGCAACGTTAGTTTAAATCTTCTTAATATTTACGGAGATGATTTCAACGTCTGTTCATCAGCATAGGCAATTTCGCACGACGCTTCAGCGTGGTCATTCGGTCTGGTAATGGTCACCATCTTTGTAGATACGGTCGGCTAAGAAAATGGTTTACCACACTTGACAGTCCGTTGTACGTCATAGAACGATGAATACTATTTTCGCTTGCTAAAACAATCTAACCTTTACTACTGCTGTCTATGACATTTTATGATCAACGTCGCAATTTACGCTGTGACGTATGCTGAGTTGGTGCCGATTGCCGTAACAATCAATATTTCTTGTATTTTTTAATTGCCATTCCGTTTGATATGTTGTTGTCAATAAAATAATTTCCTTGCTTTGATGCTTTAATGTAATGAATTCAATGATTTGCTAAGTATTCCTAGTCAGACCTAGTCAAAACTCGAAACCCGCCATAGGTTTTTCTTGCGCCAATTTGGATGATGCGGCGTTTACTTTATTTCATTAAAATATATCTTTTATATTATTTTTAATAGTACACACGTGCGAATTTGCACTTTTAATTCTGGAGATTTCTTTCTTTTCTTTTATTTCTATTTAATGTTCACTTTTTTATTAGTATTGTGTATGTATCATTTATATGCACTTTGATTTTGTTATTATCTTTAGAATCTTACATTAATACAATTTTTTTTTCCTATAAATTATCACAATTCACAAAGTTTGTTGACCTGACCTATTATTATGTGTTAACTTTTAATTTATTATTAATATTGTTATTTTTTTTGATGTTTTAATATCTAACTTATTTAGAAACTTATATTTACTACTGTGTCACCACGTGGATGCACGGCAACATTGAATACTCACACAAACAGGTACTTACCTTACTGCATTCAGAATACTTACCATTATACCACTTTTTCATTTATTTAGTTTTTTCTTCACTTAGAAATATATGCACTGCTAGATATTTTACCCCACTTTTGCAACAATGGACATTGGCTGCTGTAGGCTGGATGATTGCTGTCAGCGCTATCTCCCTCCTGACGGCACCAAGGACAAGTCTGTTGGTTCGAGGTACTACAGTTAGATTTAGTTTAAATTGACGAAACTGATAGTAATCTATTTTGAGATATTTTTCTAGTAAAATGTTAACATAAATTTATTTTACCTTTGAAACTAAGTTGATTTCCACTATTGAAACTTTTTCTTTTTCTCTTTATATAAACAAAAAGTAAAACATTACGCTACGTGACTCGCTGTAAAGTAATTTATCGATCTAAATTCAGTATTTACTTACCACTAAGTGGATAGACTGTATGCTTTTCTGCCACTATGTTTCCATAAAAAAATGACGATATCGCATGAGTGTCGGTCGTGAAGATTCAAGTAAAGTTCCATACGCAGTTCTAAATTTGAGAGGGACGCGATCGCATCTTGTTTTGAGAACTCATGGCGCAATATTGTCGCGCATGCGCTGTCCTCAATCGCGCGATCGGAAACGTCACTTTTCGTGCTACAACTAGTTCTTGTGACTTGGGACACACCCGATGCCCTGGTCCAGGAAGAAATTAACGCTCAGTGCTCTGGTCCGAGATAGATCGGTATTGCGTGTCGGGAGCGTGTTACCATGTTAATTCTGGCTACTGTTTATTTTCTTGGCTTGGACATTACCATTATAGGGAAGTGTTTGTTTATCTTAGTACATTGGTGCCTCTTATCTAAGAGAACTGTTACTAAGGTTACCTTTAGAGTTTATTAGGTATTTAACTGTACTTTAGGTACCTAAAAGTGGTGAGTTTTAGGTACTAAATGGCATGAGCACAAAACATATAGATTTTTTTAATGCCATTCGTAATTATTATATGTGTAAACTTGAAATAAATAAATAAGTACTAAAACACCTTATTAGGGTAATTAAATTAAAGGGGAAAAACGACATTCCCTTAAATTAACTATATGTGTTCGTATATTGTTTCGGGGATTTTTTTAAATACAATAATTAATACATTTCTGGAAAAGATTGGTTGGTGTTTTTTTGTCGAAACCAGCCTTTTTAACGTTCATTGCTTTATAGGATTTCATCGTATATATTTTCTTATGTATGAGGATTAAAACGACACACTGGCCATGCGGGTTAACGAGTCCACTGTTTTAGATATGGTGTAGTTCATGGTGGCTTGTAGTAGCGGGTTTATTATCCCTTAGTCGCCCTTTACCCACACCCACGGCAATAGATAGATATAGGTGCTATTTTAAAGCCAGCGGACACCAGCTGAATACTAAATGTCAAAGCAAATTACTTAAATAAACTCTTCCGCTCCACCAAGAAGCAAAACTACCAAGCTGTTATTACACGCGAACGGAAATCAATAACCTATTTCCACACGAAAAAAAATAATTAATAAGTGAAGCTGATGGCAAAAGGCGGCTATTAAATAATTTAGCTAAAGCATCTCCACCCATTTTCCTGTTTGCTAATATCCGGGAAATGCGTAACTTAAGGGTCAGTTTCCATCTACGAAGTGATGGCGAAACGACCAAAAGGTTCTTTCATTTATATATTTAAACGGGTCTTAGCGCGAATGTTTATCTTATTTATTTTAATCGACTTTTAAACACATACTCGTATGTGTGAAAAACGCGAATATGTTTCACTGTTAAAAAAGTATATGTCATTAGTATATAGTATGAATTAAATAACTAAAAATATAATTAAGTAACTTTGAAGATTTAGTAAATAAATCCGTAAAAACGAATTTATTATATCTTAAAAAATTACCGCGACAAAGGATTCTGAACATACAAGTTTAAACTGGACCGTAATACCGATCAAGGACGTCATACCTATGACAGAGAATGGCATAAGAAGCGTAGGTAAGTCCGTCTTTTGTACAACATTTCTGTGCAATAAAATTTGAATAGATAAATAAATTCTCGTACAGTGCTAAATCCAAAATCTATTCCTAATTTTTCAAAGGTAAGCATCGCATCCGGAGGCATACCAAAGTTTCTTATTTAGTACTGATGTTGGCATGTACCGCAGATGTCTATAGGATGGGTGACAGTATCCACTTACCATCAGGTGACTATATGCTCGTCTGCCATAAAAAAAGTCCCAAATATTATCAAGCTAATTTATAATAGAAAGAAATTCCCTGTCTTTTTGTTCGTTTGTTTGTTAGAGAAACTGAAAACATTAGGCTGATCGATCTTGTTGCAATTTGCCCTATTGTGTATGGTACATATATATATTCCAAAATATTTTAATGTATCTTTCAAAATTAATCTTGCACTTTGGAATTACAGCCCGGTTTATTTTAAACAAGTGAACGAGCTAAAGTGAGCTAACTAATACAGTTTTTGCGAATCTACGTCTAGTCGAGACAGGAACTTGTTTGCTAAGAAATTGATGCCTATGCGTATGCCTACGCCGATATGAATCTTGTACGTTATTAAATCTGAAGATAGATTTATAATAATACTAGCGACCCGCCCTCACTTCGCTTCGGTTTATTAAATTTGAAACAATCGGAATAAGATATTTTCCTGCGGTAAAATGGAGCCTATATTTTAAGTTAGACCTCTGGCAATACGTCGGTGAAAACTGCATTCAATTCCATGCAGTAGTTTTTGCGTGATGCGTGTACAAACATACAGACAGACAGACAGACAAATTTCTAAAAACTGTTGTTTTGGCTTCTGTTGCTCTAATAGACCCCCCCATATTAGTTTTTTTTTCAATATCTATAATGTACAGACATCGGCCAGTTACAATTTCATTATATGTATAGATAATGAGTATGTACAGTTTGCATCCGGACAGCAGATAATATTTTTTGAGAGACATCAGCAAAAATTTGTAAAAAAACATGGCTTCCATCCCGAACAAAATAACCGGATAACTATTTTTTATGGATCACCTATATTGAACGTGTGGTGACTTACCGTAGGTGTCGTAAAAGGCGACTAAGGGATAATAAAGCGGCTACCGCAAGCCCTGAGGAACTACACCACGTCTAAAAGGATGAACTAGTCAACCCGCTTAGCCATGGTGATTTTTTAAGGCCATACATCCCTCATGCACAAGAAAATGCACATGGGGGGCCCATGTCCAGCAGTAGACGACAAAATGGACGATGGTTCCATACACGCCATTCCATATGTTCCATAGCCATCCGCGATACATGCTAACATCAGTTCAGAATGACAAAGTTTGACATGCCAATGTGAAAATTGGTTTGTTAATTTGCTACCTTAATAACTCGCAACAGATCAATGAATACGTGTAATGCGTGAGACGGATCAACAAACACATTTTAATCCTAGCCAGTACGGCCAAAGCCGCAGGTAACTGTTAGTATTATTATAATGCAGTCAAGTACGAGTGTATTGTTGAATTAGGTTCCAGTCGTGCAGGACATTCACCCGTGCTGGACGCAAAAAGCCATGCGCTCGGTACACGTGGGGACACATAAAGTATACGCTTATAAAACATTTAGACAAAATCCTCTTTAAAAAAATATTTTAAATCTTTCATACCGATAACAGGCAGCAGCCTGTCACCGGTCTAGGAAATTTGAAAGCGTCGTTTTAATGATGGGATAACTCGAGTTCTCTGAGATGGTTGGCGGGACCATTTACATCTCAGTCGATACCTACTGGTTGGATAAGGAGAACGGATCGTGTTTGGTGGCGGACCTTGAGAGAGGTTTGTATCCAACGGTGGAGAGGCTGATAGTATGCTACAGTGTGGTATATATCTGATCTGCTGTGATAGTAATTTATAACATACATAATTCACATTTATACGCAATGAACGTTGTATAATGCGACTTTACGTAACTTTTCCCAGTAGCACACGCTTTTCACTTACAAGAATTATTTAAATTGGTTGAATAGTATCCAAGAAAATCTTAAACGTAAGAACACTTTCCTTATTACATAATATATGTTAATCGCAAGTATAACGCGCATGTAATGTCACCGAGATGACAACATATGATAAATAAATGAAACAAATTATCTCGAGAATTTTAGCAAGTCAAACATTGTATTTATCTTGTATTATAGCAGAAATTCAGTCTGTATTTTTTTTGTTGGCCTACCATAACACACCATATCATCAGCCTATATCTCTCCATAGCGGGCTAGTGACCTCTGCCAAAGATCGCCACCACACATCGTCTTCCGCTCTTCAGCCATTCAGCCAGCCACTATCGACAATCTTCTTTCAGTCGTCCATCTAGGCTGTTCCATATCAAAACATGTCTATCAAAACATCAAAACATGTTCCATGTCTATGGGCGACAGTATCCACTTACCATCAGGTGGACTGTATGCTCGTCTGCCGCCTTCGTACATAAAAAAAAAAAAAAAAAAAAAAAACCACCTATGTACATTATAACAAATTTTTCAGGAGTGCCCAAAAACATTCAAACACCCAAGTTAAAATATAGGTAAAAACTGAACATAAACAATTTAACATTATTCCTATTTAATACAAACTTAATCATATTTAATCATAGTTGTCTCATATATTACATGTTTTATAGGTTTTTAGTGATTTATGAGAATCACGTGATGCACTTACTAATTTTCGACATATTCATAAATACAAAGAGATTTTAACATGCGTGTTTTCGCACGTTTGGAGACAAGCTTTAAAATCATTTGATTTGTCAAAATACAACATATCAAATCCCATAAGACAGCCGACCTGGGCGGAGAACTCATCATATTATAGTTTTTTTTTTTTAATTTAAAATCCACTGATCAATATTTCTGTCCGCCACTGTAACGCACCTGGTTATAAATCCCCCAACGCATCAAGTTTGCGTCAAGCAGGCATAACGGTGAGGACCAGTCCCCCTTCCTTTTACTCGCACGTGGCGACTCGCGACCTGGGTCACGTCCTCACCACAGTAAGGTACAGACTAAGGGCCTTTCTCACCACCTCCTGATACTTTATCAGAAGGTATCTGTGCGGGCTTATATTACCCGCACTGTGTTGTTGCTGGGATTGTGAAAAAGGAAAACGCGGTGAGGTACTGTTGAGACTTATATCCAGTACAGACTTAACTGTTTGTTAGACATGCGTCTAGTGTGGTGACTACAAGTTGACTGTCGTGGGCTGGGATTCGCCCTTATTTATATTGATACAATGAGGGATGCTGGAGTTGGGCGTTTCTATTGTTACGATGTTTTGGCCACGTGTTCGTTACGGTCCGCATGTGCAGGCCGTTCGTCTGGGAAGCGATTTCTCTTCCTTTGTTTTTAGTGTCAATAGTGAAGGTGTATAAACCGTTAGGTCGGAACGCGCCTTCTTGTCCCTTGTCTGTTAAATGTTTATAGCAGGGTTGCGTAAACCGTTGGTTTTTTACACGCTTTCTCGTCTATTGTTCAACTCCAACATCCCTTTACAATGAGTGACATAACTGTCTTTATGAAACGAACTATTTTAACAAAACGTATCCTACCTTAACCTACTGTTTTGAATCAACTATGTGTATTTGTACTTAACCTATAGTTATACATTATATACTTATAAGCTATGTACAGATTATGAGCCGGTCGTCGCGAACATTCTCCCGCCGTGCGTAGACTCTTCCTGTCTACGCATCTATTTGGGTTGCTGGCGCGCGACCGGGTCTGTTGGTAGGATAACGAGCTTCTTTGTCGGTCGACGTAATGTTCCTCCTTTCGTCCTTACGTCAGCTGTGCGAACTACTCCATCGGCTCCCGGATAGGTGTCTGTGACTATTCCACGCGGCCATGTGTTGCGAGGCATCGTATTGTCTGCTATTAGTACTATATCTCCTTCCTTCAGCGAAGGCCCTCGTCCGTGGGGCTCCCGCCGGTGTTGAAGTTCTGGCAAGTACTCGCGGAGCCATCTTGACCAGAATATGTCAGCCAGGCGTTGGGATGTTCTCCAGTGAGCACGTTTTATTAGATCGGTGTCGTCGAATGAGCCCAGAGTCGGGACGCGGGCTGGGCCTCCGAGGAGAAAGTGGTTTGGCGTAATTGCTTCGGGATCTTCGGGATTTACTGACACATGAGTCAGTGGGCGACTATTGACTGTGTATTCTACTTCAGCCAGGAGAGTGGTGAGAACTTCTTCCGGAGGGCGCTGTTCACGAAGCGTCGTGCCGAGAGCTGTCTTTACCGCCCTTACCATCCTCTCCCAGGCTCCGCCCATGAATGGAGCACCGGGAGGTATGAACCGCCAATCGATGATTTTCTTGCTGGCCTCTTCTTCCGGTTGTTCGATCGCGTAATCGAACCAGCGATACTTCATAGCGGGCGTGAGCTTTTCTGTTGTTGCTTTCGTTACTTCTGGATTATACAAATAGTATGTTTTCTGTAGCGCCCGTAGGGTCGATACGATATTGGATACTCGGGTAGCGAAGATACATACTTCTTTTGGGGCGTCTGAAGGGCGGGGGAGTGCCCTCAGACGCTCCAGTTCGGCCAATGCTATAGAGTCTGGGCGGCCGAAACGTGACTCCAGTGTTTTTATGATGTCGCGCGGCTTCGCATTGTAAATAAGTAGGCTCTCTACCGCTTCTCTGGCTCGACCGCGGAGGCCTTTGCGAAGTCGTGCGATGTTTTCTGTATCTGTAAAGGAGGCCGACGACTCGTCGTAGGCTGCCTTGAATAATAACCACTCTTGATGCGACCCATTGTACGGGGGTAGCTCTGTGTGGTGGCGTGGAGAAGTCTGTTGTCCTGTTCTAGCGGCCATTGTGATCGCACTAGCGAGTTCTGTTAGATCTATGTGGTTCTGCTGGTGTGTCGTGTTGACCGTGGCTCCCGCCGGTTGCGTAGTCGTTACGCCTGTTCGGTGAGTGGCTATCGCTGTGTAGTTCGCGCCCTGGTTCCTTACGTCGGGTGTCTGTTCTGTGGGGGCGGAGGTAGGCACGAGAGGTGGAGGCAACGCGAGGCGAACGGCATCTTGAGCTATGTGAGTCGGGGCTTGATTGTTCTGTACTGTAGCGCCGACCTCTTCTGTACTGTACTGTTGATGCGGTTCCCTCGATACGGCTAACTTGCGCGTAGTATGTAGCCAGGTGTCGACTCTTGTCTGTGCTTCTATGTCGGTAATTACTGTGTCGTCGTCTTGTTCGCTGTCTGAACTTTCTGCTTCTATTTCGGCGACTTGGGCTGTGGCGAGTTCAACTTGAAGTCGTAGTAAGTCTGTTTTAGCTTTGGCTAAACGGAGCGCGCGCTGAGACTTCGATTTCTTACTGTTTTTCGATGATTTTCTAGTTTCAACGCTGAGAGGTGGGGGTGTCGTGGAAATTAGCTGTATATCAACCCCCGTCCTTTTCTGTTTGTCCGTTGTTGTAGCGGATATCGCAATACCTGAAGAGCCGGTAACGGTGGTTTCTGTTGCTGTCATTTTAGCGGATATCGCAGTCTCTGGAGAGCCGGTAACGGCGGTTTCTGTTGCTGTCGTCCCCGTTGAGGTTTCTGTCGCCGAGGAACTTGTACCGTCGTCCGATTCGTGAAAGTTCTGTAGATACGAATTTCCGCTTTGCGATCTTGTTACTGGCATCTTGTTATTTTTCTGTTTACTTTTCCTCGACGATTCACGTTTTTCTTTCTTCAATGATTCGGCGTTCGAAGGACCAGAATGTGCGGGCTTATATTACCCGCACTGTGTTGTTGCTGGGATTGTGAAAAAGGAAAACGCGGTGAGGTACTGTTGAGACTTATATCCAGTACAGACTTAACTGTTTGTTAGACATGCGTCTAGTGTGGTGACTACAAGTTGACTGTCGTGGGCTGGGATTCGCCCTTATTTATATTGATACAATGAGGGATGCTGGAGTTGGGTGTTTCTATTGTTACGATGTTTTGGCCACGTGTTCGTTACGGTCCGCATGTGCAGGCCGTTCGTCTGGGAAGCGATTTCTCTTCCTTTGTTTTTAGTGTCAATAGTGAAGGTGTATAAACCGTTAGGTCGGAACGCGCCTTCTTGTCCCTTGTCTGTTAAATGTTTATAGCAGGGTTGCGTAAACCGTTGGTTTTTTACACGCTTTCTCGTCTATTGTTCAACTCCAACATCCCTTTACAATGAGTGACATAACTGTCTTTATGAAACGAACTATTTTAACAAAACGTATCCTACCTTAACCTACTGTTTTGAATCAACTATGTGTATTTGTACTTAACCTATAGTTATACATTATATACTTATAAGCTATGTACAGATTATGAGCCGGTCGTCGCGAACAGTATCAGAAAGTCAATATCAGCTAGATTTAATTGGCAGATAATTAATATATTAGATTGTTAACAGTTACTTTATCAGGGTATGGTGACAAAGGCCCTTAGACTTGTAATTAAACGAACATAAAAAAACACGAAATTTGATTAAAAACGCATCCTAATTTTAAATAACTGAAGTAAATAATTTTATATTACTAAAAATGTCCTCACCGAATCGACAGAATCCCGCTTCGTGGGATTTCTACCTCTTTACTGCCACCAGAGAACCTAAACCCAACCCACCTTACATTAGCTACCGTCGATTTGCTGCCCATTCAATATTTTTACCTGCTCATTTATTTCTTACTAGCGACCCGTCCTCGCTTCGCTTCTGTTTATAAGTTTCTTTTTTCAAAATTTCAAAATAAAATATAGCCTATATTAGACACGGATAATGTAGCTTCCTATTTGTGAAAGAATTTTTGAAATCGGTTCAGTAGTTCCAGAGATTACCCGCAACATAACTACAAACACATAATTTTACCTCTTTATTATATTACTGTAGATTGACTACTGTATTAGGCAGATTTCTAAGAAGTCTACACATTGCTGGAATCTACACATCACGTCTTTAGAATTTTGGAAGCATTAACGATCAAAGTAATTATATTTTTGTCGGTTAAGAATTATTGTTAACCGACAAAAATAAAACTGAGCAAAAATTTTTCAGAATTTCAAAAAGAAATTAAAACCAATATGTCACAAATGATCTGTGGTTGGCAACGAGCTCAATAAATTCTACTAATTTTGTCAAAACAATTTTTATCTAAATTGAACTTGGTGTCCACTTGGTGGTAAGTGTATACTGTCACCCATGGACATCCACAATACATGCCAACATCAGTCCAGAATGACAAACGTTGGCACACCACCTGATAAACTCTGAAATTTATGAATGGATTTGGAGAAAGGGTTAAAAGAGTTTATCGATAGTGAGTGAGATATGCACTCACTACCGAAACATGTACGTACATCGGGGAATACAGTAGGGTACAGTTGGCTGTCCTGGAATTTTTACAGCAGTCTAGCTTGGATAAACAATCCAACTAGTCAAGTCCAACTTAAACAAAGAGGTCGATAGACGCATTGAACTTCGTAGTGCAGCATTTGGGAAAATATGTCGGCTCTTCTTGTCGCCTATACCACAATGCTCGAAGACAAGTCTTAAATCACTACGTTCTGCTAGTTATGGTGCCGAAACGTGGCCTCTAACGGTTAACCTGGTGCATAAGTCACTCAGCGAGCTATGTAGAGAGCTATGCTCGTAGTTTCCTTGCGAGGTAGGATCCGAAACGTAAACATTCGCCAAAGAACTAAAGTCGCTGACATAGCTTGTAGAATCGGCTTGTTGAAGTGGCAATGGGCAGGACCGATGACCAGTCGAGTACGTCCAGTGGCTGTGGGATTGCAGAGTTCACCCCCCCCCCCCCCCCCCCTCCACTGACAGGACGCAGAGAGGTCGACATATTTGGCACAGTCTATACCAGCAATCCGCCAGTTTATCAATGAATACCGATGCGCTCTGCTTACGCTAATGTCACGGTCAATCTCATTCCGGACGCTAAATGAACTGTATCATATTGTGTGTATGATTCATGATGATACACTAGAGTGCGCCGTTTGTTGGTTCGTCATGGATAGAGAAAGTGTCATCAGCAATTGTTGTGGTAGGAAGTTGTACCGTCAGGAAGTATAATAGAGGAGGGAGTCAATGCATTAATTGGGACAATTAATGCAATAACTACTCTTAAATTTACGCGTTTTGCACATATAAAATCCTTGAAATGTACTGCATTTTCCACTTTATCGTATTTCCCCAATGTACGTACGTGTTTCGGTAGTGAGTGAGATGTGCCAGAGCCCATTCCCTTCCTATCCTATCCCTGCCCATTTTCCCAACCCTTTCTCCAAATCCATTCTTATATCTCCAAAGGTAGGCAGCGCATCCGGGGGCGTGCCAACGTTTATCATTTTGGACTAATGTTGGCATGTATCGCGGATGTCTATGGGCGACAGTATCCACTTACCATCAGGTGGACTGTATGCTCGTCTGCCGCCTTCGTACATAAAAAAAAAAAAAAAATTGTCTAAAATGTAAATTGTCCAATTGTCAAACATGGCGGCCTGGGCTAACTGACACTGCCTTAACTTAATTCAAATTAATTAAAAAAAAATAATTCATTGAGACTGAAAATTTGCCCTAGATTTAAAGGTAAATGTTGAAATATTTCATTGATTTCTTTTCGGCAAATTGTATTGGAACAGACATTTTGCACACATCCGAGTATAGACGTCATGGTTGCCTTACTCTTCCACTCTTCCACTTTTGACAGATGCACTCACGATCCATCAATTCATACCGGTTTCAAAAGCAATGTTGTGAATTGATTTTCAAAACATAAATACAGCTGTACCAAATTAGGGTTCCTCAGACGAATCAAATTGTCATAAATCACATGGTTTCATGGGAAATGTTGCAGCGGGTCGACAGACGTTGCTTGGACTTTGGGGCCAGGAACAGAGCGACTTGTGATCCAGATTTTTCCTTCCTCATTGTTGGGCTCGCGGACTACTCAGGATTCGCCGAGTTGGTGGTAAAAAATCCATACTTAAGTACTGGTAAAATAGCGTATCGAACTTCAGAACCTCAAAATGTAAATCCAGGATAAATATCCCTAGACTATCATTATCCACAAATTAAATTGCTTTATACGCAAGCTCTGAAGTTACTCTAACATGTGTAGGCTAACATCTAGGCTGTTACCGCTCTTCGTTGTCACGTATAACATATCACACCATACTATCAGCCTATATGTGTTTCCACTTCTGTATATAGGCCTACCCTAAGGCTCGCCAACATGCACGATCGTCATTACCAGCAAACTGTTCGAGTTATCAATCCACGTGGCAGGACATCCCACGCTGCGCTTCCCAGTATGCTGTGTTCAATCAAGAACTTGTATACTGTTATCGTATATTTCAGTATTGGACATGGATCGACGACTTGAAGAAGTTGACCGGTGGTGGTTGGATGAAAAGAGCCGAAGATCGTGTGTATCGTATTTGTATTTACTTCTTATTATAAATTTATGATTATTACAGTATTTGTTATATGTATGTATTATAATGTTTATCGTTTTTGTATAGATGTTTTTTATTTGTATTATAGTCTTTGCATGCTGTTTTGACAGTGGAATGTGTTGTACTTGTAAATAATGTCACCTATATTTGTACTTACATTCGGGCAAATAAAATATTTTTATTATATATTATTGTTATTAGAATGAGAATGTATGATGTGTCGTTAGCGAGCTTAATAAAATAAAATAAAATAATCCTTCGCTCTCCGTGTTCTACCGTCTGTATAACGGGGAATGCTCTGAAGAACTGTTCGATATGATTACCACCTCGGGATTCTACAACCGCACCGTCCGTCACAGAAGGGCGGTGATTCCGCATTTCCTTGACACGGAGGTGTAGCGCACTGTAGGGTCTAAAAATCCTGTTTTGCCGTGATCCATAGGCTTCCCCTTACGCTACGACATGGGGTTCTTCAAGAAAGCTGTGAATAAGATTCTGGTAGGCCGGCAGCGCACCCGCATACCCCCTAGTATTACAGGTGTCCATGGGCGGCGGTAGCCACTTACCATCACGTGGGCCGCTTTCCCGTCTGCCTCCATTAATATTTTTTTTTTAAATAATTTACTTTATATGGGTTCGGAAACTATTACTGGTTTCTTGGAGTCGCTGCACATTCCTCAGTATATGTCTATGTATATCCAGCAGGGGAGAAAGAGGCTGATGCTGTTACTCCTTAAGTTCATGGGTTTCATGGCCCCAACAGTCGCTCCTTATTTGTATACAACCGATCGAGTACAGTTAGCCGCAATATTATCTCACAGCACAATAGGTTTAATCGTGCGATGAAGTCGTGATGTACAGTCGGACCACATTGTCCGTGCCCATTCAGAACTATGTATTTTAGAAGTTTCGTGATGATTAAGCAGAATGTTTGATTTTCCTTGTTTATTGTTTACGATAACTGTTAAGTTTTAGATGGGATAACTGTACAAAAAGATTGGTGCATTGCTTATAGCTAGATACATTCAGATAATTATAATGGCAAAATATAATTTATCTATTTTTTATAGAAAGAAGACGGCAAACGAGCAGACGGTCCACCTGGTGGTAGGTGGATACTGTCACCCATTAACATCCCCGATGCATGCCAACGTCATTTCAGAATGACAGACGTTGGCACGCCCCCGGATTCACTGTCTACCTCTGGAGATTTATAGGAATGCATTTAGACAGAATTGTTAAAATGGGGTACCGAAACACGTAAGTACATTGGGGAATAGGATAAAGTGGGAAATGCAGTACAGTTTACGTTAAAGTACTCTCATCGAGACATGAGCTTTGTATCAGTGTGAGTGGGTGCCGAATTGTCTAATGCGATCGTCAAAATGGTTCGCACTTTACACTATCGGTGTGCACTCACACAAACGCAAAGCTCATGTATCGTTGAGTGATCTCTAATCTTCTGTGTAGGTAACTGTAAAAAGTTGGAAACTTTTTATTATTTTTCTTACGAGTTCTTATTTACCTATGTCATTAAAATAATAAAATTCTAATCATTTTTATTTTCTGTTCATGATATATTCATGCCTAGGTATTATTTTTTGAAAATTCTTTTTCAAAAATTATTTTACTTTTACTAAATGATTAGAACGTATTTTTGACTTTAATTTTTTCATATTTGACGACAAAATTATGTAAAAAAAATGGTTATTTATATGTAGTTTAAAGTACCTACCCTTAATGAGAGTGCGATCATAAAGTGTAGCCAGATATCGTAAAAGCCTGGCTGATGATTAATTTCTGCATCAATTGTCTAAAATTTGTGAAATCCAAATAGCCCATAGTCTCATGTTGAAACGTCAAACAATTACTGTATCAGGATAAAAAATGGAAAATGGAACCCCATCACAAGTAAAGTCCCTTGCAAGTCAAGAGATACAATCACCCTATAATTAACCGATATTATATAAAGAGACAATTTTCTGCGTGCAAATAAGCAGTTAAACTGAAACGAAGGTCAACGTACACGAACAATGGCATTTCGTTGATGTAACACCGAATAACACTACGTTACGCGCCGCCGGGTGCGCGCGCCGGGGCACACTGAGAACAAGGGCGGGAAAAATCATTTACGACTATTTTCGTACCGTAATCATACCATGCCAGATCATGCCATCAGCAGCGTGTCTCTCCACTGCTGGATTTATCAACAAAAATCTACTCTGTAGAATATACTGCGGATTGTAGAATAATGTTTTTTTCTTTTTATATATGGCAACGGTGCAATTAGCACATTCTGCCAGTGTCAAGTTTTCTTCACAATAAACAATGTTAAAGTCTTAAAACGTATTCTGTCAATGTCCAGCCCCGTCGAAATAAGTCAGGAGTCGCTCAGTAAAGTGATAGTAGGTTTACTAAAGAGAACTCCTTGGAAGCACACGAAAAACGCAGTCAGTCCTGTATTTTTATTTGAGTATCACAAACATGCACAAAAAACACTGAAATTTAATAAACTTGTGTATTGCAATTGCGCCAAATGAAAATGGTACTACCAAAACTACCGTTTTAAAAAAATGATTAGGCAAATCTTGACAAACGAGCCCTTTACAACAACATAACTATACATATATACAATAAAACGGTAAAACGGTAAAAAGGTTGTCTGTACATTTAGTTAATTTAAAATAAAATAAAACTGAGGGGTCTTTTTAGAAGCTACAGAACCCACAACAGTAGTTGTTAGAATTCATGTCTGTTTGTTAGTCTATATGTCTGTTTGCTACCGCATCACTTTAGAACTACTGAACAGATTTTGATCGGGTTTTCACCAATGTATAGCTAAAATGCCTAAAAGGAAAACTGTCGTGTCGTCTTCATATGAAATAAGGAAGTTGAGTTATAGAGGAAAATAAAAAAAATATTTTAATGGAATGACTCAAAACTACTGGATGGAATTTAACGAGGTTTTCACTGTTATGTAGCTCAGTATCCAGTCTAATAACAGCGCCAATATCTCATGCTTAAATGCGTTATATCAAGAGTAGGTTGAAAAGTCATTATAATTTTTATTTATACTTCACTCGCTGTTGTATATTACCCGAAAAATAATCTGGAGTATCTGGCATTTTGTTGCGACATTGGGAAGCCGAGCAGCAGTACAGAAAAAAAACAAAATTGGAAATAATACCAGTTGTGGCAACGTGCCACTTTTGGGGTAGACTTGAAAAGTGGACTCTATTACAAAAGAAGAAAACGATTTATAAGATTTATACAAGAATTTTGGTGAGGATTGCTAACTCGATCTCCATAACTAACCAAATTAAGTATACCACTCGCTGATCTTGTGTGTGGCACCTGCCTTTTCAGGTCTTCAGCACGGCTGCTAATACATTCCACATTCTTCACCACCATATTCTTTAGATGTGGTGCTGAGACCGGACTTATAAACGTGCAATATTACGACGCACTTCAATAAAAACACACGTGTTCACTCAAACTAGCGACGGTGCAAAAGGAAATTATTTTATCAAAATCGATGCAAACGGCACGCTATCCTAAAAAAGTCTGTTCTCATTTTCACACTCACCCCCTCTCTCCTGAGTTTGAGTGCAATCCGCGTATTCTACTCTAGATATACTCGTGCAACGCGATTGCTGCGCAGAACTATTCTTTACAACGCCCACTACGGATTATAATAACGTATCGAAGTGAAATGTAGGTACTCGCATTTTGCATCATATTGTGCAGAGGCGGACTTAATGCCATAAGGCATTCTCTACCGGTCGACCGTTGGTCAATTGTGAAAAATTAAAGCGGGTGCAGAATTTGTTTGACAAGGAGTCGTCGCGTACGATGCGTGTTATGTATCCGAATTTTTATTAAAAATATAATTTACAGCTATAAAATATAAAAATGTAATAAACTCGTCAACAAGAAAACAACCCTACAATATGAATTGCAATTCATTTTTAAATAACTACTTTTTTACTGATATTCACAACAATAAACAAGTAGTTAAATTCTAATTATAAAATACTACAAAATTATGACTCATAAATGTTCGTAATAAACACCCGTTGTGCCCCGTTCTTTACGCACGTCGGCTCCTTAGTTTTTAGCAGCGAATTACTACGCGTTCAGGTTTATGGCATAACGGGTCTTATATTTTTCCCCTACAGTAGCCACTGATATTGATGAAGCGAACATTTCTTTTATGGACTGTTACCCGACTGCGTTTAGAAGGCTTTATTGTGGGACCTATAACATGGTAATGGTTGCGATAACTATTTTATATTTTGTTGCGCAGACTTTATTTTGTTTTACCTATTAGAAAACCATAAATATATCCAGGAAATATAAAGGCAAATTGTCTATATGAAATCAAATATACGTCGGTAAGTTGGTCCAACTGATTATGTAAATAGTCAGCTGGACCGAAGATTTAAGTAAAACTGTTGGTACTGGCTGGATTAGAAGAGTGGGAGGTGATGTTGGAGGGCCCATATCCAATGAAAAATATACTAATACCAACACAAGTATTATATTCCATGACAAATGCTTATGTAAAAATAATCAAACACGTGAAAGAAACAATATAGGAATCTATTGTAATTTGTTTTCATATATGATTGACAATATTTTGCGCTGAAATGAAATTTCAAATAAAACCTTTTAGGTAAGGAATCAAAACCCTTCCAGGCGGTTCCTAAGATTAGAATTCCAAGTTACATTACACCAGCAGAGCCTTACGTATTGACGTATTACGTACTTGAAACTACTTTTTTATATTCGTATATCAGGTTTTTTAAAATAATTGTTCAAAGATCTTTAACGGTTTCTATCACCATAGTATTTGATTTCCAATAATGTATCATACTAACCTTATTTTTTCTTCTTTCCAGATGTGACTAAGACTCACCATGGCAGCCACAGACGGCCAAGTCGTGGTCGCAGCCTCCCGCTGGTCCGATGAAGGCCACTACCTCAGGGAATTCGTCACAAAGAATCGCCTGCCCACCGTAGCCAAGATAATTAAAGGCCAGTATGGTGGACTTGGAGTACCAACACTACCAAGCCCTGGGCTACAAAGTACTGCTCTACTCGTATCGGCTGGGAAGAGAAAGAAGATCATCGCCCAGGCCATTAAGTTGAAGGAAGGTCGGAGAATGGTCAGTGTTGGACCTAGAATCGCCATACCAGATTCTTATAAAGGATATTTTGAATTACTTAGCGAAGAAGGTAGAGCAGTGAGATGTATAGAATCAGTGGCTGAGTTGGCGAGGCGACGAATCGAAGATGGATGTTTAGTGAGAGAGCCAGTAAGAGTCATTTGCGCTAAAATTGATCTGGAAGGTAACATAACTGCAGATGGTGCTAGGAATTTACCAGCCGGAGAGGTAATAATGCCTAAAGGAGAAACGTATTTAGGTAAAAGTAAATATTTAAAGTGCACGGACTCGAAAGGTGACACGATTCTGTTGAGTTTGGATCAGAGAGGGAAGTTCTCTGCTGTGGCCAAGGAAGAAAATATAAGTGGAGTGCATACAGCGAAGACTTTACTGACGAAGCGAATGCCTATCACAGTGAGACTTGTTCATGGGCCTCCACCTAGGGGATTGAAGAGCGCCAACCATTTTGTGCCAGAGTTAAGACTGTTATCGATGTTCGAAGAAGACCATGTATTTGCTCTTCCATTACAGAAAGAAGGCAATGCTCTTGTTGCTTTACCTTTGGCGGCTCCATTAAAGATGCAGAAATGCAAGAATGAGGAGCAAATCAAAAATTTTATGGAGTTCTCAAGGCTAGTGGAGAAATGTAATCGTTTACTTGTCGATGTAGTTGACAGAATACATGTCCTAGACGGAAAATTGGGCGATCCCAAAAGGCTTCTTAACGCTCCTCTTCATGCTCCACCGTTAGTTAAAACAGGATACTTCTTAAGAAGAAGTGCATCTTCGGACACCGCTAATCAGCATAAGCATATTTCGCGCCACAGCCATATTTATAGTAGTCATAGAGATGAAAACAGCATTCCTGATGAGTACGATGAGATTGATCAAATTTACGATTACGTCAGAGGCTTCGCTCCGCTCCCTAAGAATATTAAGGCTTCATATTCCAACGAACCCACTCCTAGACATGAATCAGCACCATCGTCTCCTGCTGCCACTCCAATTCACATGCCATTAATAACCGAAATCAAGCCTGAACCACCTCCTATAGAAACGATACCTACAAAGAAACCATTAAACCAGAAAGCGGAGAAAAGAACTCGAAAGACAGCAGTAACAACGAAAGAAACTCCAGTGACAGTTTATAAAGAGAAGTGTTCGATTGCACCAGCACCAAATCTGCCTAAGCTGTACATCAAGAACAGTGTAAACAACAGCAAAAACCGTATGGTCTTCAGGCAGAAAAGCCATTCTCCGACCAAGGAGTCTCCTAGTCCTATTGCTAGTCCATTGCGGCCTCTCACTAAAGGCGATTCACCGATATTCAACATAAGGTATAAGAGTCTTTCAAATATACATCAAGCGATGGAGCTAGACGGTACGTTAGATTCGAGTCATTCAGGTGGGAGAACATCGGGCGACTCTGGAAACGGACCGAAGCTTCCAGAAAAGAGGTCGAGGAAGTTGAGCCGGCCGAAGTCGCTGACGAATCTGGTGTGGGAGTTAAAGGGGTGTCCGCCGGAGAACGAGAAACCAAAATCTAGGAAAAACGAGAGCTACAAGAAAATTGGAAACAAATTGTCTTTGGGAGCGCAGAAGAGGGTGCCCACGCTGTATCTTTAATTCTTTAGGTAAGTACTTCATATTATTTCTTTTAAATGTTACATACCGACACCTTTTAAACAACCAATGGGGTAGACCAGCAGCCACCGGAAAATTTCTTCAAGTCGTCGGTCCACGGGACCGGAGGGCATCCCACACTGCTCTTGGTACGTGCTCTACATTCAAGGATTGGTCTACCTCATCTATTTTCGGAACGACGACTTTTCTTTCTTCCCAGGGGGATAAGCCGGTAGTAATAGATAGACTAGACAAATGTGACTTACCCCTTAGATTTCGATGCAGGAAATAAGAAATAATATAAGGGATAAATTGCAAGTTTTCAGAAGAGCAAAAAACAGATTTTTTTTTTGAAAAAGTTGTATAATTTTTTTGTTTCTGCTATAGCAAAGATCCGGTATCGATTTTTTGAGCTAGCGATATTGCTGAAAGAACCATTATCATAAATAATACTCCTTGATAAATCAAGTAAGTAAACTACGTTCTAAAGACTTGAATAAATACCTTCAAATGTATCTGGACCTAGCTCTTCCATTATTCTATCGTTCTAAAAAATGTTCTGCGTTAAAATGTACATACAAAACATTTACCAGTTCATTAGTTCCCGGGTTATCGCAAACAGACAGACATCCTCGCATTTGTTAGCGGAGATGCGGCCGGCTATTTCATATATCTGTTGGCATATCACGACGCGAGACTTGCAGACAAATTGCAAAACTATTGCTCACTACTATGTGTTACTATAGGATATACATAATGCTAGTTGCACTGTACTTATACATAGCTAGGGCTCTGATAACCTAAAGGTATTTACGAGTACATACGAATTACATCCTATTTCCCTAATCTATATATATAAAAATGGATGGTGGTATATCTGATATTAATAGACTTCGACATCGTTTGAGGGATCACCATGAAAGTTGGCACAAATGTGTATTTCTTTCATGGAGAAAGTTTTTATGCTATCCACTTTGTTGTAACTTGCCACTAGATGGCGCTGCAGCACATCAACTTCTATTCCGTTTAACCGATCGCAATAATCATATCAACGGCAAAACAGAATAATTTGTGATTGTATATACAGAGGTAAATAAATATAAACAGGCAGGACGACGTATGCCAAGATTTGCTAGTATTTATATATTCAAACTGATCTTAACGCGATTTATTTTACTAGTGACTTTACCGACTAGTGACTATGGTTGATGCAACCCAACCGAAACATCGAGTAAAATAAATAAGACGAAAAACGCTAAAATCTCAAATTGTTATATTTTCCTAATGTCTAGTGAGATATGCCAGAGCCCATTCCGATTCCATTATTATCCTATCCCTCCCAATTTTCCCAATCCTTTCCCTAAATCCCAAAGGTAGGCAAGCGCATGTAGGAGCGTGCACTGATGTTGGCATGTACCACGGGTGTCCATGAGCGACAGTGGACTGTATGCTCATCTGCCGCCTTCTTACTATGAAAAAAAGAGCAAAACCTATACTCACTAGGAGATTTTAATTTTTCAACTTTTCTAATGTATAATAAAGTGATCGTACAATTCGAGTAATGACTGGAAAAGAAGTTGAAATCGAAAGGTCATCTTTAGACACGGAACCGATTTTAATTATTGATAGACCTTTAAGGCATTGCTTTTCAGAGACACTGCTCCATGCCTATGAATATAAAATAAAAATTAATAAGTTTATCTCTTCTCTATCTTCTCTATATATATAAAATTCTCGTGTCACAATGTTCGTTCCCGTACTCCTCCGAAACGGCTTGACCGATTCTCATGAAATTTTGTGAGCATATTGAGTAGGTCTGAGAATCGGCCAACATCTATTTTTCATACCCCTTAGTGATAAGGGTTGTCCACCCTTAGCGCCATCTGTTGGGCAGCCACAGCAACGCGTGGCCGGGCACAGCTAGTCTTAAAAATAAAATTTTATTGAAGCATTTTAGGATCGTCCAATTTTCCGTCTAGGACGTGTTACATTCTGTCAACTACATCGATAAGTAAACGATTACATTTCTCCATTAGCCTTGAGAACTCCAAAAATTTTTTGATTTGCTCCTCGTTCTTGCACTTCTGTGTCTTTAACTAGCGACCCGCCCTCGCTTCGCTTCGGTTTATAAGTTTTTCATTTTTCTAATTCTTTTTCCAAAAGTCCATTTAAAATATAGCCTATATTAGACACGGATAATCTAGTAGTTCCAGGGATTACCCCCAATATACCTACAAACACAAAATTTTACCTCTTTATTATAGAAAGTATGGTATCTGTACAAAAGTAGTATAGAAGTATGAATAGTATAGATGGAGCCGACAAAGGTAAAGCAACGTAATTGCCGTAACGTATACGTAACGTAAGCAAGAGCATTGCCTTCTTTCTGTAATGGAAATTGATGTCGAAAATCAATAAGTACATACCGACAATAAGGTCCCTTTGCTCAGATAACGTCACATAATATGTTTCTACTATTTACTTATTTTAGGCAAGAAAGGCCCATATAATATTTACCTTAACTACCCTCTCGGGCTAAGTATCTGTACTCAGGAACAGCTTCTGATGCACAGCAACAAGCCAGAACATATAGGGACTAAAAATTACAAGACTTATATTTGGACAATAATCGAAACAATAAAAATTCTTTAATAAAAGCTTATTCCAAACCTACGGTATTTTATAGCCATTAAATTTGCAACACTTCCTACAATCCTCCACAAAATATTGAATTGTATATTCAGACTACAATGTGCCTACTAGTAAGGTAGTGGCACCACTGTAAGCGATGAACTTCAGTTATTACAAAATCGTAACAAAGTATGCCTCAACATTAAATTATCTTTTTTTTTTCTTTAAATCGTTGAAGCCAAGTACGAGTGATCAGAGCCCAAAACACTTTTGGAAATTTTGTCTGTCTGTCTGCACACGCATCACCCAAAAAACACTGATTGTAATAAATATCAGGTTGACATTTTGTGTACTCTTGGTCCAGATCAATTATAAAATTCCCACGGGAATCAAGCTAACCACACATACTCTAACTTCGACGTAGGTACACGAAGTCACAGGCACTGTTGATACTCAGTGCTCTCCCGCGCGAAGAGACAAATAACTAAAAATAGGTACTAATGGAATTGAAACGTTTTACATTAAAACTAAATGTAACTTGTAAGATTTTTCCGCTTTGTACATACAGAATGTGTCCGACCTTCCCTAAATCTGAAACTACTCTGATATTCGAGCATAATATTCTCTAATATACGGGTATCTTTTTATTGCTTTTTGATTTTGCAAAGAATGAAAAACGCTCCGCTGATTCAAAATTGAAAATCCTCCCGCACTAGCGCCATAGACTATAAAGCAAAAACAAACAGAATTCTCGCGTAGGCATAAAACAAATACAGCGAACATTAATGCGAACTTCTTAATTAAACGCGTGCAAGCCGGTTATTGCGTGCTAACGAACTATAAATTAATATCGTGATACATTGGAGCTATACTAGCCTTCCGTACGCGGTTGTACCTGTTCTCAGACCTAAAGATTACTTCCTGTTCCATTACTTGTAAATTGTTTTCTCTTGACGACAAAGAAAAAATCTAACTCTCACAAAGATATTAGTTGTCAAATATCCAGTTTTTTTTTTCTTTATATATGGCAATGGTGCAATTAGTACATTCTGCCAGTGTCAAGTTTTCTTTGTAATAAACAATTCCAAAGTCTAAATCGTATCCTGTCAATGTCAAGTCCCGTCGAATAACGTCAGGAGTGGCTCAGTAAAGCGATAATTAGGTTTACTTGAGACAGAGGAGGACTCCTTGGAAGCACACGAAAAGCGCAGTCCCACGCTTTTATTTGAATATCAAAATACCACGCACGAAAAACACTTTGAAGTTTAATAAACTATCACTATTAAACCACAAAACGCACAATAACACAATTTTTATAATAAATCAATAAAAAAAACTCAATTTCAATTCTAGTTCCCGCTAAAATTTGTTATTTGAAAATACCTAAAATTTTAAAAGGTAATAAATTAAATAAGCAGCGGAAATACGGAAAGTGGCAACAAATATAAAGGTGGGTTGGGTTTATTCTCGGTTTATCTTTATTCTCTGGCGACAATAAAGATACAGGAGTAGGTAGGTAGGTACTCCATCAACTTCGTTATGATATTCTTAGTAATTTAAAATAATTTATATTAGTTATTCCGAAATTGTTTAGTTGATCATGATTTTCTGCCCTTTCAGTATTTTTTGTTACATTGTTTTTGTCAAAACAAATAAGCCATTTGCAAATACGACTCTAGTTATTAAAAAAATGATTTTAATAAAAGTACTATACCGTATTATTAAAAAAACACTTTTTTTTCTGTCACATTAAATGCAGTTTAAAAATTGAATGTTTCTGTTTTCACTTTGAATATCGAGATGTCACTTTAAATTTTATTCCTTTGCAGCTATCCCGTTTTAAAGATTTATTTTTTGTTGCGAATCCAAGGTGATACCAACATGATAAAATTTCTTATTTATAATTTTATATACTTACCTCAGTTCTTATATTAAATTATTCCTGCCGTGCACGGATATGTACTTCATTACCTTTTATCATATTTCTTAAGAATAGATGGCACATGCTAGTAGGTAAATGGTCACCGCCGCCCATGGACACCTGCAACATCCAGGACCAGGCAGGCCCCAGGGGGCTTGCAGGTGCGCTGCCGACCTTGCAGATTCCTGTTCACAGCTCTCTTGAAGAGCCCCACGTCGTACCGCAACGGAAATACCTCAGCTGGCAGTTCGTTACACAACTTGAAATAACCTATTTGTTAAACAGTAGCAGTGTAACAAAATCTTTACTAATTTCTACCACAATCTGCGGTTAAATACGTCGACATCTATCGCACAGTGTTGCAATATTGTATACAGTGTTATCTGAACCGCACAGGTGAATAGAAGCGCGAAAGTTTTGACATTTACCGGCAGACAACATTCAGAAACCACTTTGACATAGATTAAGTTGATAATTTCGTAGATAGGACAAAATAAAATAAAATGTTCGGTAGTGCGGCAGGTCTTGGAGGGGGCACTGCCGTGTCCCCCAATAAAATAACTCAATATATTTATAATTGATAGTTTTATTGAAAGTTAAACAGAGTTATTTATACAAATAAAAACTTCTATTGTATTAGTTTGCATGGTAAATTTTTTGACATGTTTATTTTTTTTAATACTATCGAAAAAAACAATTGTCCTTGTCCTCTACCGCCTGTATAATGGGAGTTGTTCTGAGGACCTGTTCAATCTGATGCCGACTTAAGGATATTACCATTATACCTCTCGTTAGCGGTGCATTTGCAATTCCCTGACAAGGGGCTGTCTCGTATAGTGCGGTCTTCAAGACATACCGCTAACTCAAAAGTTGTGGAATTAACTATCTACTGAGGTTTCTCCTACGACATGGAGTTATTCAAGAGAACTCCATTCTAGTGTCCCGCAAGGGTGCCGCGCACCCGCATGCCCCCCGGTGTTGCAGGTGTCTGTCGGCAGCGGTGACCACTTACCATCACGTGGGTCACCCGTGTGCTGTCTCTTGTATAGAAATATGCTTGTCTACTAATTATACACAAATATTATAATTATAATTTATAACAGCCGTCATTCCATAATGCTACATGTATTATATTTCAAATACCCTAGGTATTTACACGCAATGTAACCAGATACCTAGCAATTTGCCTAATAACTTGTAAATGTAAATAACGGTTCACATAATGTGGCACTTTATTTACTGACCGGTAAAACATAATTATTGGTACCTACTAATGTTTAAGCGTAAGGTTTTTTATTTGTTTCTAATTAGATTTTGTATTTTTGAAACACAAAATTACTTTATTTTAATGAGAAAATTAGGTAAATAAAATCTGATCGAAGTAAATATACCGTATTTCATATATAACCATATATTTTTATGTTTTTTTAACAAAAAATCGCAAACAAACATACATGTAGGTTGATGTATTTTCTTTTACGCAAAAGGATGTCGTTAGATTTATTATGGTCATGGGTTGTCAGAGATACGTCATGACATGACGTTAAGTCAAATCCGTTAAGGTTCAAAGTCCAATTTATTTGACTTAATAATTTTTTGGTGCTCAGTTTTGTATTATACACAATAGGCGTTATATTGCATTTTTCTGTTAAAATTTTATTATTATTAACTGAATATTTCACAATATCCAGAGAGCCAGTACAAATAATTCACTTTAATATTTATATTAAACTAGCAAGACCCGGCAGACATTGCCCTGGCTGTGTATATTTATTTACCTCTGTATATAAAATCACAAATTATTCTGTTTTGCCGTCAATATGATTTTTGCGATCGATTGAACGGTATATATGTTGATGTGCTGCAGTGCCATCTAGTGGCGAGTTACAAGAAAGTCGATAGATTGAAAATATTCTCCGTGCTCAAATACCTACCTACCTCAAATGTATACCAATTTTAATGGCGATCGGTTGAATGGTATAAAAGTTGATGTGCTGAAGCACCATCTAGTGGCAAGTTGTAACAATTTGGATAGTATAAAAACCTTCTCCGTGAAAAAATACATATATGTGCTAACTTTCATGGTGATTGGTCAAACGGTGTCGAAGTCTATTAATCTCAGACAGATATACCAACATTTTATAAATGCTGCATATCCAAAACACAAAAGTTAAAGAGTATCAAAGACAATATACCTAAGAATAGGAATTATATATTTTTTTTATGTACAAAGGCGGCAGACAAGCATACAGTCCACCTGATGGTAAGTGGATACTGTCGCCCATATATTTTCTATATTGTGGAGAAAACATCAGAACACAGGTAAATTAAAGATACTAGACTTTAGTTGATACCAAATATATAAATACGACCAGATTTAAGAAAAAAATGCAACAAGGACAATATATCAAAATAGACTGAATATCGGAGCAACGTTATACATTTTCGTATTTTAAAGCATTATGGCTACAGGAAAGACAAGAAAGTTGAATACAAAACAAACATACGAGTATAATAATATGTTTACGATGACTTCAATATCAACTTCAATGTTAATCAATCATCTTGAAGCTCCATTTAACTCAGTGTCTCGACTCAAGTTCTAATTAAACTCGGAAGCGATTCAAGTGGACTTGAACAAGCACTCTCGTGCTACTTGGTCCCCGTTGCTAGGCTTCTGAGATCAAGTTCTGTTAATATCTACCAATGCCTTTGTGTAAGGATTCGGAATCGTGTTTTCTCATAAAATACGATCGGTCTGAGAAAATGAGGTGGACTTCAACTTGACACAAATACAAATTTAAAACAGTAGGATTATATAATACAAATATATAAATTCAATTTGAGAAATTAAATAAAAGTCTGATAACGAGGGTTGGTTTTGAAGATTTTCTTTCAAAAATATGCTAATATAATAAAAATATTCGAATAAATCGAGTTAAGAGCTGAAGGGTGTGCCGAATTATTTCGCAATTGATACAAAAAACATATTTTACTCCACGATAAGTTAATTATTGTATAATACTCTAGCGACCCGCCCTCGCTTCTCTTCGGTTTAGGTTTATTTTTTCCAAAATTTCAAAATAAAATATAGTCTATATTAGACACGGATAATGTGGCTTCCTATTTGTGAAATATTTTTTGAAATCCGTTCAGTAGTTCCAGAGATTACCCCCAACATACCTACAAACACACAATTTTACCTCTTTATTATATTACTATAGGATTATTAGTATAGATGAAATTTGTAATCTTGTTACATCCACCGCGCTAACTGCATAACCTGAAAACTAATAAAATCATCTTTACCAAAGAAATTTTCAAAACCGAATTTTATGTTTCATAGCTAAATATTAATAAATATACATATTAATAATAAATATTTTCAACCATAGAGTTAATTTTTGCAATAAATAAATAAATCCCATCAATATTTCTCTTTTAATAGACTGGCTCTTCTGCACATTTTCAGAATTTAATCTTTGCCCACGATTGTATTGCATCCTGCACATACAGCATTTAGCGGCCTTCTGTGATTTAAAATATTTGTCGAATGCACATAAAATATGGCCCTTTTTGTCTGAAACGCGATAATTAATGTTCGTTCTTGACACCGTTTAAAAGTCAACGAGAAAAGAAAGACAGTTTTATTGCTGTAAACAAATTTCTAGTTTAAAAGGTCACCTATTAATCTATTAAAAGAAAGACAGTTACTATTATTCACGGGAATAATAGTAAAGGTATTGCTTCTATTATTTTGTATAAATTATTGTATAACGACGTTCAATATTTTTTTTTTCATATACCTACTCGTATATTGTGTGTCGCGACAACAAAATGGAGTTGGTTCAGCAAACGCTGTAAATAACTTAAATGCTCACGGACAGGAAGATAAGCACGCCACCCTTACCCAAAAAAATGTAGTGAATGTTATTAAAAATCAAGAAATGGATGAAATACAAGAAAGAAAGGAAAAAACGAATTACTTGTAAATACTTTCATAACATCTACCTCCAGTATTCTCTTATTGTTTCTCTTGACTACCCAAAGGTTGCCTGGAAGAAATCACTTCGATCGATAAACGCGTACATTTCGCATTTAGTTACTTGTACCCATTCTTCTACATACAGGTTGTCACACAGATATATTTCCGAATTAGAATTCATCGCGCCCATGATTCTAAATCAATGGAGAAATCAATAAATCACTAGATCACAAATTTAAAACCAACAGACTTTTTTTAATTAAATAAAAAAATACATGCTAAGATATTAACTATGGTTAAAAAAAATTGAATCCGTTTGAAAATGACAGAGTTTTCTTAAGGGGAGATTGCACGCTGCATTCCCACAGCCGCTGGGCGTACTTCATTGTCCCACATTACCCCTCTCCCAGAGAAGACTACCATGAAATGTACTGCATTTCCTCTTTATCGTATTTCCCTAATGGGCGTATGAGTTTCGGTAATAAGTAAGTTATGCCAGGATCCGTTCCCATCCCATCCTATCCCTCCTCATTTTCCCAACCCTTTCCCCCAATCCATTGCTCAATCTGCAAAGGCAGCAGCGCATCCGGGCGCGTGCCAATGTTTGTCATTCTGGACTGATGTTGGCATGTATCACGAATGGCTATGGACGACAGTATCCACTTACCATCAGGTGGACTGTATGCTCGCCATACGCGCATGTATGTACGCGCTACTCGCGATGATGACGACACAATATTTTCCGTATGTTTTATAAAAATAATGTTTAGACAACGTAGTATAGTATCATGAAAGCTATTCATAATATCGTTTGTTTGTAAATGTCGCGTGACGTCACACGCTGTCGGTCAACCTTAACTTTCAAGGGCTATAACTTCTTGATCTTTATAGATATCGTAAATATATCAGAGATATCGTAATGTTTCAACCTTTTTCTAGGTAAGAAATATAAAATGGTAAACTTCTCCATTGACAGGAAAATTTTTGTTTTTGGTATAGCTAGGTACATAAAATTGTACTTAGCTGTAGGTAACATATTATAAGTATGATAAAATGCCAACAACCTCAGCATTTGAACAGTCATTTTTCAATCAAATATCCTTAGCATCTAGCTGACAGGACTTGTAGTAAAAACTAGCAGCTTAAAAAAAATGCACAATTAACACGATACAAGTGTACAGTTGAACAACTTTAAATACTTGATATAAATTAACTTTTTCTGTGGGCGTCCGTTCAAAAAGGGTCGCGATCTCGGCATGTAGTTTCCGAGATATTCACATTTTTCTAGATGTTGGGAAACAAAAGTAATTTGTTGACTTGAATTGTATATATTATTCTACGGGCACGTGCTTATAATTTCATGGCACAAACATCTTTATAGACTTTTTGGCGCAGAGCGAGAAGCGAAGTTGAATAGTTATTAAACAATTACAACAGTTATTAATTCATAATTTATTAAACTTCAAAGTGATACTTTGAAGTTTGTGATATTCAAAGAAAAGCATAGGACTCCGTTTTCTGTCTTCTGTCCTCTGTAAACCTACTGTCACTTTACTGAGCCACTCCTGACGTTCTTCGACGGGTCTGGACATTGACAGGATACGATTTAGACTTTGAAATTGTTTATTACAAAGAAAACTTGACACTGGCAGAACGTGATAATTGCACCATTGCCATATATGACAAAAAAAAATTAAAGATCCTTCACTTTAGTTGACACCAAATCATAGTCAGTCCACCTGATCGGAGGGCGTTACACAGTGCATTCAAATACTTAATATAGACTTATAAAAGACTAAATGCATATTAAAACTAACTATAATAAACTAAAAGAACAATATTCTGATACCAAAATTCAGACCTTAATTTCACATCGTGAAGTTTTTTTTATATAGACAAAAGGCGACAGACAAGTATACAGTCTAACTGATAGTGAGTGGATATTGTCGTCCATGGACATTCGCGATACATGCCAACAACCGTCCAGAATGACAAACGTCGGCACGCGCCCAGATGCGCTACCTACCTTTGCAGATTAAGGAATGGATTGGGAAAATGCGGAGGGAGAGGTTGGGATGGAAATGGGCTCTGGCATATCTCACTCACTACCAAACTTAGTTAGTCTTCTGTGAGAGAGGGGTAACGTGGCCAGTCGACTGCGCACAGCGGCTGTGGGAACGCAACGTGCACTACAACGTTGTATAACACACGAGCGTTTAGTAATTAATGCCGCGAACAATATATACCGACAGCGGACCAGCGCTTACGCTTAGTTTCCAGGTTAATAAATTAATGAGATCATAAAATAAAAACAGATTTTAGTGAAAACAACTCAAAATATAAATTAAAGAGATGTTTTTGTCTAAATTATAATTTATTCACCGCTACGTTATAATCTCTGTTTACTGATATTATAGAACTTGTATCTTGGATAAACCGATATCTTGGATATCTTGGATACAATTATGATAATTTCAAACATTTAGTTTGTAAATTTGATAAATAAATGAAAAACTTAAGTTAAGCTAGATTTCCTACTTTAAAATTGCCACGGTTTTCCTAGAGCAGACTTACTGTACTCTCTAAGAATAACTACTCTTAGTAACATAGGGAAGTACACAATAATAAATAATTAAAATGTTATTCACTCCTAAATCCGGCACCTGACAGCGGTTTCGTTTAGGCGGGAAGCGCCGTGACATTTGTCACGTTGCCTTGACACCGCGCAAAAAATGAGACGGTTATGTCAGCTCTATATGTTTTTTTTTTTTATTTAACCACGATTTTGACAATGACATTCTTATTATTTTAGCCATAGATTTAGATTTTTGCTATCGGTAAAGATTCATACAGCGTGCGACAGAGAAGAAATAGTACCTTCAGCATAAGAGAAAAGGAGTCAAAATTAACTGTAAAATTGGCACATACGCGTTAAGATCCGTTTAAGAGATATCATATATCTCAAATCTCAAAAATTATAGTTTTTTTTTTATAGAAATAGGCAGCAGAGGAGCATACAATGCACCTGATAGTAAGTGGATACTGTCGTCCATAGACATCCGTAATACATGCCAACATCAGGCCAGAATGACAAACGTTGGCACACCACCGGATGCGCTGCCTATCTTTGCAGATTAAGAAATGGATTGGGGAAATGCGGAGGGACAGGATGGGATGGGAATGGGCTCTGGCATATCTCACTCACTATCGAAACACGGTACGTACATTAGGGAAATACGATAAAGTAGGAAATGCTGTACACTTCAAGATAGTCTTCTGTGAGAGCGGGGTAACGTGGCCAGTCGAGTGCGCCCAGCGGCTGTGGGAATGCATTTGCACTCTTCTAATTAGCAGACGTTATTTCCAAAAATTACAACTTGTCCCAATTTAAATCTTTACTCTTTTTATATCCTGACATTACTTAGGATATTTTGTAACAACTATAGTGGGGATAACAACAATTCAAACAAAACTAATTTCCTAAAATAACTGATGTTAGTGGATCATGTCAGTGAGGACAACGGTATCCTAGAGTCCTGACAAACATGAGTACATGCGCGGCGGTAACATTTACCATCACGTGGGACCGCTTGCTCATCCGCCCTCTTATCTATAAAAAAAAAGTACGAGTATAATATTATTGCAACTCATAATTAAAACTGTAATTCAAAATTAAATTAAATAAATTCAAATTAATTTATTTGTAGAAACACCTAGGTTATACAGAAACAATTTGCAAAAATCCTGTATGTCTAAAAGGCATGGTGGCATGGTAGGTGATAAACGTTCTTATAATAAAAGTTACTTTCACGCCTTTGTAGGTATTGGTTGTAAAATATATAAAATCTTCTTCATAACATATTTGTGTAACCGAACGCGTTTCAACGCTTTAAAAAGAATCGCCATTATTCTGCCCTGCATTGTGATAAAAAAGTAGATATTGCAAAAATAAACGTGATCATGATAGAGGTGTGACCATCGCGTGTTGGGCGCGGGGCCACGCCTCACCATTAGGGACATTGGCACATTAGGGACATTGCATTTAAACTGGCAATTAGTTCGCAAAATTGAATTACAGCCATAATTTATTCTGCGTCGCAGTTTCATGATTGTTTCAAGGTAAACAACTGAATTTCCACAATGGTTTCGTGTTTTAGAGCCTTTAGTGCAAATGACTTAAAAACCCTAGAACAAAATCCGAATTGAAATTAAATTTAGTGAAAAAATAGTTTGGGTATATAAGATGTCACAGAAATAGTGTGAAATATTTTAATATGTCAATCACAGCACTGAAATGATTGTATCTAACTAAAAACTAACGGGTATTTTTGTTTTATTCTTAAATTCAAAATAAATGATTGGTGACGAATGTTCTCGTTTATGCATAACACTATCCACACTGGCTCGAGTCATTGCCCTTTGACCGTGTCCGCTTCAAAGGTATGAACTACGGAACGTGTTATTCATACAGGGGGTAAAATAATCACTGATTATTTATTTTTAATGTAATAAAAAAATCATGAAATAAATATATGTTAATTTTTATTTGGAAATAATTGACATCAATATTAAAATATTCACAGTGTTTTTGTAGGACCTTATATATCGCGGTGTAGTATGAAGTTGAGCCAAATCGGTTCAGTAGTTCCAATATTATGACGGTGTAAAATTAAAAAAAAGAACAAAAAAATGTCGACGTCTGTACATTCAAATCATGTCATAGGATGGATCAACTACTTTTTATAAAACTTACGAAAATTAGCGTTTTTGTTAATTCAAGCTCTTGGAAATCTTAAATGCTTGAGTGTTAAAGGCTCGAGTCTACAACGCTCACGAGCGTTTAACGCTCTCGTCATAACGGTTCATAAGCGTAGACTCAGCGCTCGGCGCTCGACACTCAGCGCCTATTTTTACAACACTAAATAATAACGCAATATATATCCCAATATTATAGCAGACAAAAAAAAAATATTCTTTAGATATCCAAAAGGTCACAGACCAAAAAAGTTTCACGCAGCATAATACTCGTATGTTAACATTTCCAGTGCGAAGTCAATTGTACAAGAAATTCTAAATCCTGATACCTGAAAGTTATTTGTAATTCGCCTGGCAAAGGGATAGGAGTGTAAGAACTATAATGCGCGTCGATCGATACGATACTGATTGATAGACACCGTATGAAACTCGCATACTTTCTTTTATTTATGTGTAAAGGTTGGTGCACACTAGACTGTTTATAACGACAACGACGCACTGTCGCGGCGTTATAAACCCCACTCACTTTTTTTGTTTGATTTGAAATTGGAATTCTTATTAAAACTTGTTATTTTATAATAATCAATTTCGAAACAGTCAAGACAGACACACGAAATCTAAATACACAGACAGACAGACTACCTTTCCCAGCATTTCCTAGTTTATCTTATTCTCCAGTGTACCTACGAGTATGTGTTTCGGTAATGAGTGAGATAAGCCCGAGCCCATTCCCATCCTATCTCTCTCCATTTTGCCAACCCCTTCTCCAAAATCATTCTTGGACATGTTTAAACCTGTACATCCCCCAAAGAAGACAGCGCTATTGACTACAATTGTCACTTATCATCAGGTGGACTGTATACTCGACTGCAGTTTTTTCATAAAAAATATATCTACATAAGCACTTGTGATTATCGCAATATTCTGGAACACATGTTTATTTATTTATTTACACTTTAGGCAAATAAATTGTACAGAGGGCGGTGGCATTAATTGTCAGTCAACCTTTGATTAAACAGAAATATATGAGGTGATGTCCATAGTATAGTGCTTGTTTAACTGTTCTTTTTCTATAGAATGACGGTGGCACAAGAGCAAACTGTCCACCTGTGATAACAAGATACTGTCGCCCATGGACGTCCGCGATACGTGCCAACATTAGCCCATAATGACAAACGTTGGCACGCCCCCCTATACGCCGCCTACCTTTGGAAATATATGTTTAGTTGGGATTTAGTTGGAAAAATGGCGAGGGATAGAGTAAGATGGAATCAGGTGGGTCCTGAACTCCAGGCGACTGTGCTTTTGCATTTTGTCTCACTGAGGAAGAGACGAGATGGTATGGAATCATTTTTTTTAAATAAAACTGATTTTATTCGAGTAACACGCCTCATAAAAAAGAGAAGAATAAAAACATGCAATGAAATACACAGAAATCTACAAATCAAACATACGAGTACATGACAATATAAGATGAATAAAGATTATGTTAAAGAAAAGTCTATCTATTTCACCTCGATCAGCATAATCTCCACCCAATACTGCAAATTAGAACAAACAAATTTTGCAGTTGTAATCTCCACCCAATACTGCAAATTAGAACAAACAAATTTTGCAGTTGTAATCTCCACCCAATACTGCAAATTAGAACAAACAAATTTTGCAGTTGTAATCTCCACGCAATACTGCAAATTAGGGCAATCAAACTTTGCAGTTGTAATCTCCACCCAATACTACTGCAAATTAGGGCAATCAAACTTTGCAGTTGTAATCTCCACCCAATACTACTGCAAATTAGGGCAATCAAACTTTGCAGTTGTAATCTCCACCCAATACTACTGCAAATTAGGGCAATCAAACTTTGCAGTTGTAACCTTTAGAATGCCGTTGGCGCAGCTCCGTGTTGTGTGTAACAGGGGAACAACTTTTTGCGTCTTAGCGCTCTAGTGCACTCCTGCCTTTAAAATTACACAAGGATGGGTAGCTGCAAAAACTTGCACTCCAGTTTTTGCTCAAACCTGGCATAGACCAGTGGCCGTTCTATAAATACAAGTATGTTTTGAATTATTTATACTACCAACAAGTTGGAACAAGATCAGGATTCTTTGGAAAGCAAAAGAACGTACAAGAAATGGAATATCCATATTTATGGTGGAATTTTTACAAATTAACATTGAATGGACAAACAAATAGACAATTTAAGTGATGATGGACATATTTGTTGCTTTTTAAGCTTTTTGTTGCTTATTTTTGTTTTGTAAAGAGATTTTTGTTATGGATTGAAATGCAATTTGACAACAAAATAGTTTGTATCTACATCGCGGTTAAATTTAATGATGAGCCAAATCGGGTCAGTAGTTCCAAAATTACGACAGTGTACTCTTTCGAAAGTAAAAAAATAATAATTTGATGTAAAACTCACAACATATTAGGTGCTTCCCTGTGAAATTGCCGATTTGATTACTGGCCACTTTTAGTTTCGATATCTTTTGTTCTAATTCGAATTTCATAATAAAACAAAACGCATCTAATAGCTACGATTGTTTTTATTTCAAAATCAATATTTCATTTGTTTTCCTGTACTTAAATTTTGTTCATATGATGTCTTAAATGGAATAAGAAAATGGATAAGAATTTCGTCGCGGCACGAACGTAATTCGGACAGCTCACAATATCGATAGTGTGTATCGGCCAAATACCACAAACTCTTCCACCGTGCTTCGATGGTGGTTTGAACACTTCAGTTTTGAAAATTTCGATCTTAAGAACACGGACGACCTACAACCAATGTTAATAACGATGAATTAAAGGTTATAGGTAGTGGAAGCAGATCCATCTCAAAGTACAGCTGAGTTAGCAGCAGGGTTTGATGTTAGTGATAAAACAATGTTGGTTTATCTGCGTCAAACGGGCAAAATAAAAAACCTCGAAAAATGGGTATCGAATGAACTGAACGAACATTAGCGACAACAATACATCGAAGTATGCACTGTGTTATTGAACCGTCGCAAAAACGAAGGAATTTTGTATCGTGTCGTATCTTGTGATGAGAAATGGAACCTGTACGATAACCGCAAACGTTCGTATCAGTGGCTGGATCCAGGAGTAGCAGCCCAATAATGTCCAAAACGCAAGGTAACTGAGAAAAAGCTACTGGTATCAGTTTGGTGGTCCTGTGCCGGTATTATCCACTATTGCGAAATAGTTTATTGCGAATCGGTCAAACGATTTATGCAGATGTGTACTGTAAGGAACTGCAGACAATTATGGAAAGCTGGCAACGAAACAACAAAGTTTGGTCAATCGCTATTCTCCACTTCTTCTTCATGACAATGCCCGCCCTCACACTTCTTACTCGACAGTTTTAAACATCAAGCGCTGGTCCTGGAGACTCTCCCTCATCTACCATACTCACCGGACCCTGCCCCGACAAATTTCCATTTCTTTCGAAATTTGGACAACTTTTTGCAAGGAAAGTAATTTGAGTCTGAAGTAGCTGTGATTAGGGCTTTTGAAGAATTCATTGATACCCGTCCACAGTCTTTTGCAGGAGTGGCATCAATCAACTGCCCGTGAGGTGGCGAAAGTGTGTAAATAATATGGGTCAATATTTCAACTAAAATAATAAATATTTTTATAACAAAAGAACTTTTATAAGAAATCAGTTTCTTATACAAATCGATCATTTCATAGCTAAGCACCTAATAGTTTATTTTTTTCTAAAATCTACACAATTAGCGGTGTGGTGTCGGCCGACTTTAGAATAGCATCACTCCATCTCTTCCCAACCCAATCAATAGGCGACAAAGAGATAACAAAGTCCTGAGAAACTACACCTCTAAAATAGATGTGCGTACAGACAGACAGACAAAAATTCAAAAACTATTGTTTTGGGCTTTGTATCATTCGTACGTTAACACTGCAACGTATTTTTAAAAATATTAAATGTACAGACACGACTTTATTATAATAATATGTATAGATATTTAAAAGCAGTACCTTCCAGGAAAAGTTAGTGACAGTGCTACCGAAAACTAATTGGAATAAACGTAGTCGCGACAAAAACCTAGTTTATCATTAAGCGGATGTCGTGTCGTCACGCGACGATGCAGTGTCGTTACAGTTTCGTACGTTTTATTACTATTAATAACTGAAATAAACTTGGAAGACAAACTATGCAATTATGAGGAATCGCAAGCTTTGCATATTTTTATAGTCCAAGAGCTGGCGACAGAAAATGATCAATTTACAGGACTGAATTTTGTGAACATTCATTCAACAAACTATAAGATGATAGTAATATCCGGCAAACAGGCGAGATCGATATCAATGGTCTATACATACATATAATAAAATTGTAACAGGCCGATGTCTGTACATTATAGATATTGAAAAAAAACTAATATGGGGGGTCTTTATTAGAGCAACAGAAGCCAAAACAACAGTTTTTAGAAATTTTGTCCATCTGTCTGTCTGTATGTTTGTACACGCATCACGCAAAAACTACTGTATGGAATTGAATGCAGTTTTCACCGATGTATTGCTAGAGGTCTAACTTAAAATATAGGCGCCATTTTACCGCAGGAAAATATCTTATTCCGATTGTTTTAAATTTAATAAACCGAAGCGAAGTGAGGGCGGGTCGCTAGTATTCAAATGAAATAACTTACCTATTTCTTTTTAGAAAAATGAATTGGTTTTATTACCGATTTTGTATAACATTATTGAAAACCTTTGAATGCAGTTTTTCATAACTCTAAAATCGACGCCTTAGAATGAATTTCTCTATTTCTAATAGTTTCATACTTACGTATACTGGACCCTTTCAATAAAAAAAGCCTGTATAATTAATGTATATTTATAGGCTGTAGGCAAATGTGTTTCCAGAAAAATCTGATTTTGTGAAAAATTTATTTCAAATTTACATGAGACTTAAGATATAATTGCAGTTCTTCTATAGTACGAGACCTAGTTAGATAAAAAATACGGAAGATATTCAGTGTTTATTTATCTCTCAACAAATCCAAAAGCCATTTATAATGTTTACCATATAAGCAATACAAAAACACAGTTCCACCGCCTCCAGATTCTATCGCGATCTAAAAATAAAGATAAATAAAAATATTTTTTATCTGCTACCAAATACGAAGTAGGTCGCTCGAACTAGCCGTACGTCACACCGTTTTGTAATAATTGCGGATAATAACAAACGGAGTATAGGGTGATTCAACAGAACTATCTATTACTTGTGGCTATTTGAAAACAGGTTTTAATGCGGGAAATATTAATTTACTATTAGATCCTTATAAGAATAAATGATGTGATCTGAAGCACAAAATGTTGAGATCAAATCAGTTCATTATTATAAGGATACTACACTTTTCGACAACGTTGTTGACAATCTAATTTATAGATGCTATCCTATGCCCCATACAGAAAATAATGAAATTTATGGACAAACTGAAGGGCTCTTTTCAGGTTGTATCTTGGTATATGTTGGTAAATAGGTAGGTAAATTGGTTCAGTAGTTACAACATTAGGACAGATTGAACTGTTTAAAAAATCTCAAAAAATTAAAGCCAATACACATATGAAAGCTATGATGTTCGTTAGGACACGTGAAACTACAATATACATAAGCAAGCGATACGATATTGGTTAGGACACGTGAAATTACAATTTTTGTTAAAATATTTCTTCTAAAATGTATGGAAAATAACGACATCTATTTTCCAATTGGGGCCTGCAATCGGCATTTTCGAAATTTTAAATTAACTGTTACCAAACTTAGTAGCTGAGTATATTTACTTACTGATTGCACACTTACGTGAACAAGCAGTCATAGGTCAACTCTAACGACATCCACTCTAACAAACCGTTACAATCCACAACAGAATATTAATATAATTGATATATTACACTGCGGTGTGATATACGACCTCTGCCTGGTCCTATAACGATGTAACGGTCCGACAACTCCTTTTTTGGTTTGTGAGAAAGTATTATCTCATCTACACAAGTCAGAGGGAGATGGATGATTGTATCTTGTATTTACAGTTCCTTTTAGGTGATACTCCGGTCGTTATGCGTAATAAGATTGTATGGGATTTGTTTATATTACACTCGTCAATGACTCGTCAGTGAATTTCTTTGCCTGCTGCAACAAATATTTTACACTCTGTTACAGCGCTTTTAGACATACCTACTCATTATAAATGCTGACTCCCACCAGAAATGACTGATGTTGACATATCCGCGAATGCCACTGCATACAAGACTTTGCAGTATAAGCGTATAGCTTGAACCGAAAATAAATTACATATTTCCCAAAGGCTGAAACCACAGACCTCGTTCGTGATTTAGATTTAATTGACATAAAAATTATTCGAATCTTTTTTTTGCAAAACGTTCATTTTATTTAAGTTTTTTATACATATCTGTTAAACTTAAAACCCAAAAATAGTTTATTTTTAATACCTATAAATAAATACATCGATAACACCCCGTATTTTAGTTCTAAAAATTATGTATTTTTATCTTATTCATTCTATTAATCTAATTCTATATGTTCATCAGTTAAACTGATAGATTTATTATCAACTTCTCTAAACGTTATTGTTTTCGACAACACTAAAATCAACATTGATGTTCCGCAAAGTTCCACAATGTTCCCACTTTTATTCCCCTGTAAGGATTTCGTACAAATCGATAAACCGTTGCTATGCGAATGAAATCACAGAATTTGTGCTACCTTGGATAGTGAGGAAATGAAAAAAAAACGCTGTAGTTTTGTAAACACTATTCATAGATATACAATATAATTTGCATTTTTATGAGTATGTATCGTGCGTGACGTCACACGCTGCTCGGGCTACATCCAAAATTTTAAAAACTATTATATAACTTCGTTTATTTTTTAAATATCGTAAACGTTCTTACACAAGATTTTTTATAATTATTCAAACCTTTTTTTAGCTGAGATAAAAAAATGGTGAACTTCTCTATTAGCCTAAAAACTATGAATTTAACCTTCAATTGTTCCCTTTTGTAATTTCATTCGTAATTCATTCATTTGTAATTTCATTCATTTGTAATTCCCTTTTGTTAGTACCAAATCGCGCTTTACAAGTCAAAACAAATCTTAGTCCTCAAAGTAAAATCAAAATAGACATCAAACTAAAATCTTCATGTTTCTACTTCCAGGTCCAGAGTGTCAACTACAGAAGACAAGGTGCTGCGACCAGGCCAAGATGAAACGAAATTAACAACTGCGAAGAACGAAATAAAATACTTAATTGAAAATACTGGTCAAAGTTAGGCCCAAAGATTTGAATCACAGATACAATTATCAGCATAATATACCATCAGCATCTTTCAAACGTCGTCACCGCACATGACCTAAATAAATCTGTATTAGTAGTTTGATGAGCAAAAAGATACATTTATGATAATCAATTCCTAAAGTAAAAGATACATTTGGAAACCAATGTTCTACTAAAGGCTACAAACACAAACGTGTTACGATAAAAACTGTTACACATTTGGTTTGACGAAGAGAGCAAATTGTTAACAACATCTAAAACATAATTCTTAATCAATTTTAGAACAAAAGTTACAATTGGAGCTAAAGACAAATTTGTTAACCAATTTCTTAAAAAACATAAGTTATAATCTGAGCTCGATGTTCTATTGAAAAATAATTACACACAAACATGTTACGTTACAAGTTTGTCACAAATTTGTGTGTATCACAAATGTGTGTAACAAGCTTACAGAAAACGTGTGATGTAACAGAATTTTTCATTAATTGATTTAGATCTTCAAGATTTATGTGCAGTTTTATACATTTTTGTTGGCGCGATTAATAAATAATAGTCCGTGAAATTAAAGAAACTTCTGTATAAAATATTTCCATTGTAAAGAAGACGTAAAATGTTTATTTCGTCACGAACTTTCAAATAAATAAAAATGATGCCAGATAAAAACCATTTTAAAGAAATATGGTTTTACTCTATGGTTCAAATTTTTGCATTTCACCCATAGACATTAGAATAGTATTCTTTTGTCTATAATTCAGCCATTAAAAATCGTCAAAAAATCCGATGCGTATACTTAAAAAAACTTATTTTTGATCTCTTTATGAATAATAAATTGTTATTTATGATTTTTAATGCCATATTACGGTGTAATTTCTTTAGTGTTCGTTTTAGAATATAAGTTACAAGAATAACTTTTAAATCAGTTTAAAAAATAATAAAATTTGAAATTTTGTCCATTTTGAAATTTTTGTATTTATAAAACTTTGTCTACACTAGATAGATTTTGTTGCTGAACATTTTAGTGTAGATTTACATGCTCAAATTCTTCATCCGTTACAAAAAATGGTGTTACAAACACCATTCATTAAACTAAGATAAAATCGAAAATTCGCATCGACAAAATCGAACGGTCTTATTTTAAATGAGAGGCTCTCATAATTTATTATTTTTGACATTTAATTTTCTTTAAAACTAAGATATTGAGGTGCCTTAAAGAACATAGTTTTCATTCTATAAAACCTATGAACCTATTCTCTATGAATATATAAAATAATAATTAATCATAACGCAACTTAAGAGAAACAGTCACAAATATTTTCGAGTTATTTTTAAAGTAAGATTTTTTTTGTATTAATGCATTTATCATGTTTTTGTATTCTACAGTCATAGCAGTGATTAGCTTTTTCTATTCTTGTTAAATGTTTTTGACAGTTTTTGACCTTTGGAATGGAAAATTACAAATTAAAAAACGACAAAAAATCTCCGCGATTACAGTTTTTATAATTGAAACTTTAGATAACAGTTTAAAATTTAAAATCTTATAACATTACAGTAAATTAAACAGAAAATAAATAATATAATAATAATAGTAAAATACTTATCTGGAATGCTTTTTTTTTTCTGAAAATGTTTGACTTTTCTTTTTGTTTCATGGAAAAGTAACAAATTTTAAAAGTCAAAAACTGTCGATGTGGTGTTCTCACGCGAATAATTTCCTTTGCTCCTGGGTAAAGCAAATAAATATCATTAAAGTATCATTGGATTATTGTATTTATTCAAATAGTTCAATTAATGCCAAATGGTTGGTAGCTGTTTTTTTTTGTAACAGCGCAGTTAGCGATCCTATCTTAAACACGATTACCAAGAAAAGTGTCTTAAACGATAGAGAGGACTTTTTGGCGGAAACTCGAGAAGTGAAGGTTGAGTTTTTCTCTGATTATTGCAAAGATTGTGTATTAAGGATTTTATGGATACAATTATGGATTTTATGGATTGTGTATTAAGTCATGGTTTATTAAACTTCAAAATGCGTAGTGTTTGTGCATAATGCCTATTTCTGATAATCAAATGAACACATAAAAAAGTTGCATTTTTCGTGCGCTTCCAAGGATTCCAACTTTTCTGTCCTCAGCAAATCTAACATTGTTGCTGAGCGATTTCTAACTTGCCTAGATAGGATATCCAATAATGATATGTTTTTAATTTTGGTTTCCAAATTGTTAATTACAAAAAAAATTCGACACAAGATATTGCTTAAACGAAAACTTGACACTGGCACAATGTACTAATTATGTTATTGCTATAGGTACTATAAGAAAAGAAATAAAAACTGATACCAAGTGCGTGTGAGAGCACCTTTAATCTAGTACTTATGTAATTTAAGAACACACGTTTTTAATAATGTTGATAAAACTTTTGGAAGTTCAAAAAACAATTTTATATTTTTATTTTTTTATTTTGAATCTTCGACAATTTTATCGACTTCACATAAAACTACTAAATTTTTATATTCCAAATATCAATTCGTCTATGTAGCTATATTAGGGAACTCTCCTGTTTTTCATATCGTAGTATAGCATTTTTTATTATAACTATTGACATTAGTAGTGTAAGTTTTCATCGACTCGATAATTTCGACCGATATTATAATTCTTACGAAATAAATAAATGAACCAATAAATAAACTTGCGTTTTTGTTTCTTCTCCAACCCTGAATAACCACTACTATAAAGTGCACACTGTCTGACGCACGAGGCGTGTTTATAACGCCACGCTGGCCCAGCGGGTTGGTGAGTCCACTTTTTGTAATTCCTCAGGGCTTGTGTTAGCCACTTAGTCACCTTTTACGACACCTACTGAAAGAGGGGGGGTACCTATTGCTATTCTCAAGCCAGTCGACACCACACGACTGACAATCCAATCCATATTCTTTTTTTTTATATTATGACCTCCCTAAGCAAAGCCTACGATTTGTTAAAACGAAGCACGGGAAGTCTTTAAATTACCAAAACAAACAGTTGTATATAACCATACACATATGGTTATCATACATATTATATATAACAACCATTCCATACAAATGGTCAGTTAGTACACAGATGAAAAAAAGAGACTCAAAAGAAGAGAAAATACGGGATCGAAATATGCGTAAAATTATATTGACCTAATGGAACATAAAATCGCATTTTGAAGGTTACAAAAGTTCCATGTGGAATTGCAACATGGAACTTCTTGGAGAAAAGGCTCTTTCGCTCTTCTCATCCAACCGCCACCGGCGAACTTGTTCAAGTCGTGGGTCCACGTGTCCGGAGGGCGTATCACACTGTGGTTCCCGGTACATACATGGCCGCCATGCGAGGACTCGCCTACCTACCTCATTGATTATACATATTTTGGTTCAACATCACATAAAAGTTTGAAAACTTATCCTGCCATCTTGTGATGAGCGATATTTTTCTCGTTAGACTATTTGTCATTAGATGGCGCTAGAGTATAACGCTCGTGTATTCTTTTATAACAGATGTCGCTAATAATATTTTATATACGATTCGTCAGATGGCGCTCTTAATCGTCACAAGCCCTTTTATTATCCACTGCTGCAAATGGACCTCTTCTTGCACATTTTCTTGTGTATGAGTCTAGTGAGCTACCCCTCTGGAAGCCGAGCTTTCTCGTCGCTCGCTAAAGCTGCCGAGAATAACTTCTGTCGATCGTCCAAGCCACTACTGCGGAAAGCCGATGATTAACTGGCTCACAGTGTCAAGAAGGCCGATTTACTGGACTGCCTCTTCGCTGCCAACTCGGCCTTGGACGATAGGCACGTCACACCGCCCACGATCTCGCAGTGTGTAACTTCCATGCTTGACATCTGCTTAACTCAACGTCAAGTCCGGCGAACACTCGCATCCCTTAATAAGTCGAGTGTTCCAGATGGTAATCCAGCAGTGGTAGTGGTAGTGCACACGCGACTCTTCAAACTCTCCTACTTCACAAGACGCTTCCCGAAAGCTACTTTCCAAGTAGCTCACGTTCACCCATTGCCTAAAAAAGGTAACCGAACCGACCCGGCCAATTACAGGCCAATAGCGATAACTAGCCAATAGGAGGGATCCTATCCAAAGTAATGGAATGTGTCATAAACACACAGCTCCTTGGGTAACTAGAGGATCATCAGCCGATAAGCGATTGACAGTACGGTTTCCGTCATTGTCGCTCGGCTGGTGATCTTTTAGTGAAAATTGGTCACCGTTGGCTGACACCATCGAGAGTAGAGATGAAACTCTAGCTGTCAGCCTAGATATCGCAAAGGTTTTAAACCAGGTCCGACATAAAGCACTACTTTCCAAATTACCATCATTCGGGATACCCGAGGGATTACGCGAATGGATTGCCAAATTTCTGACTGGACGGAGCATCAAAGTCGTTGCCGGCGGCAGCCATGTCAGTTAATGCTATGTAAGTTACCATGTCAGTTAATGCTAGTGTCCCGCAAGGTGCTGTACTCTCTCCAGCTCTGTTTCTTCTGAATATCAACGACCTGTTACATGTCGGTAACATGCATTGCTATGCAGACGACAGCACTGGGGAAGCTTTGTACAAAGGTCATGCAGATATCCCTTAGGCCGAGGTGGAGGAAGAGAGTCGCGTAAGGCTTGTGTCCGAAATCGAGAACTCATTAGACCGAGTCTCTACTTGGGGTAATCTTAATTTGGTCCAGTTTAACCCCATTACGACACAAGTCTGCGCATTCAGCGCTAAGAAAGCTCCAGGTGTCTTAGCACCTCGGTTTCAGACCATTTCGCTTAAGATCTCCGAGAGTTTTTCCTAAAACGCCAAAGATCCCTCTTTCGAATATCTTCGAATAAACGCGACTATATTTCGAACAAAGTCGAATTTTGGAGTCGCCTGGAGATTAAAATAAAATTTGCCAGTAAAAAGCTCGGTGTACTGAACAGGACAAATTAGTAATTCATTCCGTGGCAACGCTGTCGCTTTATAAAGCTCAAGTTAGACCCCACACGGAGTTCTGCTCACACATCTGGGCGGTGCGCCGAAATACCAGCTGGACCATTTTGACTCTGTCCAACAACGCACTATCTGAATTCTCAACGATCCCACTCTCAAAGGTTCTAGTCTCACAGATTAGAAGCGCTTAGCATTCGAAGAGATGTTGCATCTCCCTGCGTTTTTTACCGTATGGGGAATTGACGAGCTGTTCAATTTGATACCAATTCCGGGTTTCTACCATCGCATCGCTCGTCACCGTCGTGCGGTCAAAAATACACTTTATACCGCGAACCCGAAAGTTGTGGGATGAACTGCCAGCCGAGGTTTTTCCATTGAATGCTTTGTTGAACAGGATTCTAAAAAAAAACGTTGGCTAAGAGGGGTTGGCGAGTATAGAGGTGGTGCTCGGGGCTTGTAGTAGCGGGGTCATTATCACTTAGTCGTCATTTAAGACACCCACGGGAAGATGGGGTGGGTCTAACTTTGCTTAGGTTGAAATCAATGTGTTTCAAATCAGAAATTTAATTATTGAAATCAGGCTTAATATACACAGAACTTTGGTAAATGTCATAATATTTAGATTAAAACATTTATTTCTGTCATACATCTGTCATCGCATGTATTTGTTGAACACTTGTTAAATAATACCATAGACTTAAGTACAGAAATATTACATCTGCGAATAAAACAAAACTCTTTGGTTTTTCGTATTATTATGTCAATAAGAATACCCCAGCTGAGAACTAGCAATACGAAATGCGTTATATCAACGAAGTGGTATAAAGGATAGAGTATCCACTGCAACAACTTATTATTAGTTGCATATGCATAGTTGCATAGACTAGTTATAACCGTTCCATACGTTACAATCATGTTTCAATTTAGTCTTACAATCGTGTACCTAATAAGAGTAATTAAACAGTTATAAGACTAAATTGTAACATGATTGTAACATATGGAACCGTACCTAATAACTTGAAAATATCGCTAAACTGCAATATAACGAATCACAATCCTGTCTGTATAATAATAATATTTAATAATAATAATAAACATTCATAAGGTCAGTGTGTGCTGGCATCTGTACTAGAATAATCTGTTGTCAGCTCCTTCCCTTAGACCTACATTTAGTAGGTACTAAGTTACAACTATTTAAGAAACAGCTCATTCAGGTGGTAATTATTGTGTACGTTGTGTGTGTTTTATGTAACTATGTCTGTATGTGAATGTGTGGGAGTGTGATTTTAAGAATAATTTACCGCATTGGTATGACTAAGGATTCGGTGTCATTATAATCATGGCTTAATAGCCAGTTCTTGATTTTGTTATTAGTTTGATGTCTAGTCACCTGACTAGACATCAAACTAATAACAAAATCAAGTTGACACTGACACCTGTCAGGTGGTGAATTCGCAACTGTCCATTGGTTTTATTGTGAACTGTACGGTATAAGCGCGTCCTACAAAAGTTATAGGATTGATTTTGTTGGTAGGTACAATTTTATAGAATAGAATAATGCTTTATTTTGCCACTCCAACACATGTCATTAAAATAACATTCAAAATCAATAATTAAATGAATGACATTAATAATTAATTATTCATGGGAATGACCACGGCGCTGATTTTCAGTCAAAGGCCCACACATATTACATTTGTTATAGATATAATAATGATAACTTTTGTAGAACTAACGTTTGCTAGTCGGGACGGGGAAAACTTACAATTCCAATTTCTATAAATACACATATTTTAGCGAGGCTTTGCACAAATAAGCATATTTTAATGAAACATAGACTAGAAAAGAGAAAAGATGGAACGACATTACCTCCAAAAGTCCCATCATTACACTAACTTAATTTAAGTTCTTACAACTGCTACACCTACAGGCTGCAACCAATAAATACCCGAAATCTTATACCATGGATTCGGCTCACGAATTTGACATATTTTTTTTTAATAAAAAGGTTTTTTAAATTCATATAAATTAACTGGAAATTATGAACTGATTCCATGCTTTCAGGGATACCACCATCTTTTACAAAACAATATTGTTGCAGGAACGTTTTGTTTCAGGCTTCAAACAACATTACTCATATTCGTACCATGACCTCCACCAAAGTATTAATGCTTAGTGCTGCGGAAGAACGAATGATTATTTATTTATTATTTCTTATCCCTGCTAAAAAACAATACGAGATAACGCTATATGAACTGTATAACGCCATTTCTTTCATACAACGTTCCGATTTGCACTACAGTAAGCTATCGAATTGTGTTGACGTCACCTAGACTTCCTACTAAAACATTAATAAGATAAGCTTACATTAAGGACGCCGTGGTACGAAATTGAGAAGTAAGCTTAAAATAATACTGCTATAAGGAATGGTGGTAAGGCACCAGGATTCGATGATTGATTGTCTACATAAATTTCACTATTTAATCTATATAAAAGTGACACTATTCAGGACTTATTCAGTCGTTTTACACTTGTAGCCCATGGGTCAACTTTACACAGAAGGCTCTCCGTGGTCTGCGTGTTTAAAACAATAATGCGTTCAAGGTGCTGTTGGGGCTGCCGCGCTTCTGCAGAGCATCCCCGATGTTTGCTGAGGCGCACCTGGATGGATTTCAGTCCATCCTATGTGGTCAAATATCCTCGATGATGCGTCGCGTTTGAGACAGCACCAACGGTATTCTGGCGACATTGGCGGAGAGGGCGGAATGTCCTATAATGAGGCACTGGACAGCGGCAGCTATCAGTGCCGTTGTGTAATGTCTCTTTATATGAATTTCATTTTTAATGTTTTATTTTATTATTATTTGTATTATTATTTTTATGTTTATGACTGAAATAAATTCTTTATTATTACTATATATTACAATATTATATTCCGTTCCAATCCAATCTGTACAAAATCTAAACAAACATGGCGGCCTGAGGTAACTGACACGCCCTTAATTTAAATAATGAGGGGATAATTGTTTACATATCCATAATTTTATTCATCGAAAGTGCAAGTTTGCCCTAGATTTAAAGTTAAATGTTGAGATATTTCTTGAATTTAAAGCCGTGTCAGTTACTTCAGGCCGCTATGTCTGTTTACATTTTAGACAAATTGTATTGGAACGGAATTATAAAATATCTAAGGTTGGAAATAATTTAAACCACCCAAATGTCCTTCGTCACGTTTCCTCTGCTTCTCTAGCCTTTCGTCTTCATAACCATCAATTCCCAAACCGAGTCTTTCTATCAACGTCTCTCCTTTATCACCATGAAGTCCAATAAACTGCTTTCGTCTCCTCAAAGAAATTTCTGGATCGAAGATCCAGGTTTGTTCGCCATGAATCACTGGAAGTCCAACCAAATTCGATTGGACGAACGCTCGAATAGGCCCTATGGGGTCTGGAGCCGTTGCGTGTCGGTAAAATAGTGAATGCAAGCATAACACCAGCTGAAATTCAAAAAAGTAACTATCACTTTCTGGCCGAAAACATGGCGATTGAAAATACTCTATCACGCACAAAACAGACGTAAAATGTACGACGTACGTGTGGTGGGATGAGTAAAGTCCCTTATATCCCATCACATCCCTGTCTGTAAGAAAGAACGGAGTGTACTGGAATGAGGTGATGGGAGAGCTCTCAACTCTTATTCGTTCAAATCCCCGGCTCGTACGACTAAATTTCAACTTAGGTACGAATTTTGTATTTTTTAATTAGCTCGGTGGTGAAGGAAAACATCATGAGGAAACCCGCATGCTTAAGAATTTAAAAAAAAATGGGCATGTGTGCCCACCATTATGACCCGAAACCTAGTGATTTACTGCAGTCCTGTGTTGGCTGTATTCTCTAGTGAGACATATTAGATTGATATCGCATAAGATGAAGAAAAGTACTCACCTCATTATACTCTTTACACATCATTCCATCCCATACCCCCAAGGAAGAATGAGGTCTGTAATTCCTTCCTCGTGCATTTATATTCTATTAATATTCTTACAAATCCATTTTCCTAAAGCTAAACCTAGGGGCATGCTAACGTTTGTCATTCGTCATGTACAAAATTTAAGTTTGTCATTAACTGATATTGGCATACTTATCGAGGAAGTCGCAGGATGACAGTATACAAGTACCACCAGGTAGGCTACCTTCAAGTCCACCTTCTATCTATAAAAACACTTTCACTTGGAACTAATTATACACACTATTTCTACCCATTTCATCGCTAAGTTTACTGGAAGAAATTTTCCAAGGCACGCCTTTTGTACTTATTTCTCGTAAAAAAAAAAAAATATATTTGTGTGTACAATACGATGCCGTTTAAATAAATAAATTATTAAATGGAGTGGAAACTTACAATAAATTTGTTCATTTTTAAAACACCGATAACTTTACCAACTAGCGTGAGCAACACAAACAAACTGGCCAGGAGAAACAGGTGGAGTTGTTTATTGCAACTTTTACATTTAAAACAGTTGCGAGGTCTATCCTGATGGCCAATCCACCTTGAATTTTAAAGAAGTGAGCTATACATCGAATACTAACCCAGATATTGTAAAAGAACAATAGCAGTTATTGCCGCGCAATGTAAATAAGCTAAAGATTTGTGGCTGTAGAATTTCCTCTAGTTACTTAATAGTATCATTATTGTCTCACATAATTGCTTGATAACTTACGACACAAACTAGACCGACTACACTGTCTTCTGTACTTATGCAATGAGTTACTTATGGGTTTTATTTTCCTTGAGTTTTTTGAACTTCAACCTTATCATATTAATGTAGGTAACGTCGCAACGTGTCGCTCAGTCAAAAAATTTAAATAGTTTTTGAATGATAATTAACTCCGTTGCATCATGAGTTTATGAGAAACGCGGCTAAGTCTTTTTGTGACCCGGCTGGATAATAGGTAGTCTATTGAGTTAACGATAGGTATTAGGCAATTACTATTAACCTGAATCATGCATAGAATTGGCTCACTCAATAGGCCGTCTGGTGTCTGCCGGCTTTAGAATATATTATACTTTTTTTTATTTTTTATTTATTAGGTATAACAACAAATTTACGAACTTATCTAGTTACAGACACATTTTACAAAACATTTGTACGTTCGTAAATTCACTTACAGTTATACACAGTTTGTGTATACACAGTTATACATACTTACAGTTTGGGGGGAGAGTGCATGCTGCAATCCAACAGCCGCTGGGCGCGCTGGACTGGCCACGTTACCCCTTTCTCACAGAAGACTACCTTGAAATGTACTGCATTTCCCACTTTATCGTATTTCCCCAATGTACGTACGTGTTTCGGTAGTGAGTGAGATGTGCCAGAGCCCATTCCCATCCCATCCTATCCCTCCTCATTTTCCCAACCCTTTCTCCAAATCCATTCCTATATCTCCAAAGGTAGGCAGCGCATCCGGGGGTGTGCCATCATTTGTCATTTTGGACTAATGTTGGCATGTATCCCGGATGTCTATGGGCGACAGTATCCACTTGCCATCAGGTGGACTGTATGCTCGTCTGCCGCCTTCGTACATAAAAAAAAAAAAAAAAAAAAAAAAAAAACATGCAGAATAGGTAAAATGAAACTATATATAAACTATCTAAAAGGAAAAATGTCTAACAGAATTTTAAAACGGGCGTTGTTTAAATAGAATATGTCAAACTCGACATCCAGGTCGTTATAATAACGACATATTCTATCAAATGGATTATTGTAAGAAACATTGTAAGTAAACATAAAACAACATCTCTTCGCGTGTGAGTCGTAAAAAGCGAGGGATAAATTAAGTGCTAACACTGAAGAACTATACCACCTTTAAAATAGTGGACTTGTCGATCCGCTTGGCCAGCGTGGCATTTTAAGACATCCAAACTTCAGTCCACAAACATTAGCCCGTCCCAGGATGCGTTGCCTACCTTTGGAAATTTAGGAATTGATTTGGAGACCGGGTTTGGAGGGATAAGATGAGATAGGAATTGTCTCTGGGATATTTCTCTCACTATCGAAACACGTACGTAGGTACATTAGGGGAATAGGATAAAGTGAGAAATGCAGTTCATTTCATATTAATCTTCTATGAAAGTGTCTATGTAAATATTAAGGTATAATAAAAAAGTTTAAATGGAGAAACCTTCTTTCATAAAATACTATAATTAATAAATTCCGATCCCTAACAATTCGGCTTTCCCGCCATTTTAACTTTTCGCTCCCGATTGGTGGTTCAAATGCCATGCGCACTGCTTTACCGACACAAAACGTAAACGCATAAAAATCAATAAAATTGACAATTATCTGTGACATTTTGTTGTGTTTTCGTTTTTATAATTTTTAAGAGTTGCAAAATGATGCAAGAATACGACGATGACTTCTTTTTCGAAGAAGACAAGATGTAAGTCATATTTTTTTACATTTTGTATTTAGTTGTTTCGTCGCACATTTCCATAGTAATTTTTATCTTGATGACGTACATCCTTCCTTTTTGTGTTCCAGAGAGATAAGTTTTGTTTGAGTTCGGTGCTTGTGTAACGTGTTTTATTTTATTGTTGTGAAATATTTTTGCAATAATGTGGCAGCAAAGTCAGCTATACCCGTACTACGATCCCAGGATATATCCGCCGACGTATCCCTGTGCAAGTTTATATTCGTATGAAGACAAAATGTAATTTTTCGCTTTATTTTTATGCTTAATTAATTTCACTCTTAATTAATTTAATTATGAGGACATCGTCACTCATAGTAATTGATTTCATTGCCTTCATAATTGATTTCATTGGATATTGACAAGTAGGTAAATAACCAATAGTAGGTAAGTACCTACCTATCTAAATGAAGGTTAACTGTTAATAGGTCCATTTAATTAAGTATTATTAAGTACCTAACTTACTTAATATTCATTAAACAGTAAATTAAATGTGTAAACAGGTAAGTATCTAGTAAAGGTTAGTAAAACAGACGATAGCAACGTGGCAAATTGATATAAAACCTAATAAAGTTAACTATTTCGTTTACAACCTTACTGTCGCGGTCTAGTCACTTCACTTCGAAAGCTATCTCAGACTCCCCTTACCCTCGTAAGTTGCTCGTAAGTGGAGTTTTTTTCCCGGGCAAGTTGCCCAAATCCAGATGGAGCGTCGCTGTCCCCTACTACGTACAGTTCCCTGGGGGGCGCCTGTGTGGGGAGGGAGCCTTCGCCGCACGAATGATCAAGCCCACTGGACAGATTCACCTTGTGGAAAACCCAGTGACCGACTCGGCGTGGAAGGCGACTTAGGTGTCAAGTATAATAAAATATATAATACCATATATAATAATCAAGTATATATAATACCCGTTATGTCGCGTCCGAGGTCGTAGACAAGTCACTCGGGTGTTCTCGGCAACAGTTTGTCTATATGAAGATTTTAAATTTCTCAGTAGGACCTCTAGGGGTAGTTGCAGCCTAATTCTTGATACTTTCAAATCACTTACCTCTGTGCAAAGAACCGGTCACATTGAGAGACTTAAAATCGTCATACAAAAGAAATATTAGATGTGAACGCGGTAGAAAAGCTTGCATATTCGAGGCACAGTACTAGCGTAGGTCTACATTTACGGCAAACATTGTATATCAAAGAATCTTCCTTTTTTTAGATGAACCACTGAAGGCTATAACTTAAGAATATTACACATTTACCGAGTCTTTTGATCATTTCAAAGATCGCCTCATTTCTTGACATACGCGTGATACGTGGCGCCATCTATGCTAATGTGGACGCAGCCTTTATGAAAGATTTTTTTATTATATAAGGCACGATATAACTTTTTGTTTATTTTTATTTATTTAGCAAAACCGACGGAAAAATACCTAAAATATCAAAATTCGTTGTATCTATTGAGGATTAGTGAGTATGCAACAAAGGTAAAAATATTTTTTTTACAAAATAAAAAAAAATTAACCGAGTTTTAAATTTATTTAGTGCATCACTAACTGTCGAAGATACAATAATCGACGCGAATGAAGCCAAAGTATTTGCAGAGTAAGTACACCCATTCTTTGTTGCGAATGATGCCGTGGTCGTCAAACTGCGGCCCGAATCAATGAAACGTGTGGCCCTATGTCATATTTTATAAGACCTGCCCAGCCAACGTAGCCACAGAAACTGATTTGAGTACGATTTAGTTATAGCGAATAAATAAATGAACGTATTTTTTAGACTAGCCTACGCACCGCAGTGATATCCAGGAATTTTCGTTTATCGCGCAGGAATCGTTTATTTTCCCGGAAAGTAATGTAGCTATGTCCTCTTCGTGGTCTCGGGGAAGGTCGGTGTAAAATTTCAGCAAGATTCTTCCACCCGTTGATGCGTGAAAGCGTGTAGTTGTCGCCGCAGGATAAGGTTGTGTGCGGCCCGAGGTGTCATCCCCCATTGTCTCTATTTGCCCTTGACCAAAAAAGTTTGACGACTAATGCTATAATGTGTCCCCACAGCTAGGTGAAGGCCTCCCCCAAACGAATTGTGAAAAATATACCGATTTTTTTAAAGAAACAGTGCTAATATTTAATTCTTGTATAAATGGCGGATTGGTAACAATGGTTATCAAATAAGTGGTCTATTATTACCGGCCTTTACAGACATACAAATAAAATTAACTACGCAATTAGGTAATAATTGTTTCCCGATAAATCAAGTATCAACTATTAGTTTGTAGAAAACGATGCTTTGTTAGTACATTGTTATTTGTTAATTTAAAAAATTCCAAGGGGACAATGAATATTTTTAAACGGGCCGACACGCCAAATAAATTTTAAAACATCGGAATTCAACATCGTCAGAAAAAATGTGATAGCCTAGGATAGCGAATGTGGTACTCGACTCACATTCGTGTGATCGCGGTGAACGCAAAAAGCATGGAAGCAGTCCTCTCATACTAGCTACGGTTAATTATCGACGCTAGAACTCACACAAATACAAAGTACGCACACAGAACCAAAGTAATACTACACTGAACTGTCATCCGCATAAAAATCAACCTTATATGTAACGATTCGAGGTCGTTACTAGCTTGTACGCTACAATAGTTACGTCCTTTTGTTAATAAGTAGCAAACAGCTCTGCCATTGGGCGCCGCGTGCTTGGTGGTGTCTTGGTGGTGTCAACCATGTAAGTGAATGTTACTGATTGTAAAACCAGAATTATTTTTTAAGTAGGTAGGTACACTGTTTATAACTGATTTGAAAATGAATTATCACTAAACAGAATTAAATGGATTAAGAAAAGTATATTTATATGTAAGTACTGTCACAGTACTACTGTGTTATTATAACTTATATATATAAGGTGGTTTATATTCTTTAATATTTCACATAAATATTTATTTATAATAAACTAGCTGTTGCCCGCGGCTTCGTCGGTGGGAAATAATTGTTCATTTCCGTGGCACAGGCTATATTATATGTACACAAATAATTATGGAGACCGGTTGATTAGTTGAGCCGTGAAAGCACAACAAACAAACAAACAAAGTTACTTTCGCGCTTATAATGTTAAGTTATATATATTTTTAAGTTATATTAAGTTATTATGATTGATAATTGGCAAAGCGCAGGTACTGAATAAAACATAAAAAATGTATATGATATAATAAAAATAAAAAATATCATTTATTTATTTAAAATAATGACATACATAATGCACACAACTTAACAATCATCATCATCATCAGTTGTAAGATGCTGATGAACATAGGCTTCCCTCTTAACAATTATTATGAAAGTATAATTAGTTCGACCACATATGTATAATCACGTGTTATCAAGGTATGATGAAATTTTTATGTTCCGCGAAAAAATGCCAGTTTATTTAGCTTTTAGCGAGATAAGTAAAGTGACGAGTCTCTTTTCGTAATGTACTTAGTGCATACGAGTTGTTGTAAACTGTTGTAATGACTCTTTTAATCGGCGGTACATCATGTCTAGTATTAGTTGGATGCTTTTTTAAGGAATCGAATATATCTTTGAAGCTTGCGACGTATTGAAAACATTTGTTCGATATTAAAATCTTGCTAGGCATCCAATCACTTTCATGTCTCTCTAATCGAACAGCTTTAATCCATCGGTCCCTTCGGGTCTTGTGGGAATCTGTGGGAAAGAGAAATAACATGAGACAGGCGTATTATTTGTCACCAAAAAGCACGACTTTAATGAAAAGCAAAAGGAAAATGCCAAATAACATTTGGGATTTTAGTCATTTTCACTCATATTTATCTATTTAAACGGATCTAGAAAATGTCTAATTTTAAAAGTAATATAAATATGAGCGTTATAACTTTATAAGTTTAAATTGGTTAGTTTTGCATAACACTAATCCAAAGAAATCTGTAAGTTGGGATATTTATTTATTACATTATAAATAAATATCCAATCCAATATGTTACTTCATTTGGCATAATACTATCCCTATGATAAATTGTGATTATTATTTTCTTAGGTTCTACTATAGTTATCGGGTTACTTACATGTGGAAAGTGATCCCACTATCCTTGGGATCATTATCTGGATGACTCCTATCCCACTTTACCACATAGGAAGGCATTTTAATCGAAAAACAGTATCGGTAAGAGGTCCTCACTCACTGGCCGTCGCGACTAAACTAAAGCCGCGTGCGGAACAGTTTTTAAGCCCCGCCCACCGCGGAACACTTTTCGTTGCGCTATAATCGAGCGGTAGGAATGTTTCCATGTCTTTTCCGTTCACCGTGTGATCGTGAGTTCAAATCCTCGGCCCGTAGCACACAGTTTCTACTTAAGTAGGGATTTTTAAAAATTGTCACTACCGCGGCGGTGAGGAAATCAGCATGTTCCAGAAATGTAAAAAGGTCTGAAGTATGTGATCCACCAGTGCACACTGGGCCCGCGTGGTGGAGTACGGCCCGAAACCCCCCTGATTTACTATGGGAGGCCTGTGCCCTGCAGTAGGATGTTAAAGGGTGATACAATAGAAAAAATGTGACGTTATCTAAGCAAAGGGACCTTATTGTGGGTATGCACCTACTTATTACCTTCGGTTAAAATTTTGTAACTTAAAGCTTCGTTGTTTCAAGATTCTGTTGTTCAATAACAAGTGATTTTTGAGATAAAACAATATACATTTTTTTAATAAAATCTATATTTTGTAATAAATTGGCATTAAATCTGTAGTTGATAAACTCTTTAAATCTAATCTGGCCATCTGACCTATGGAAACTTGTTTTATACTGTAAGTAACATAAAAAAATTATATACTTATTGTATATTTTTAAATCTATACAATTTGTAATAAGTAACTTTCTGTAATAATTACGTCAAAGCTTATGATAAATATTTGCACACACGCATGCGGGTCGAATACAAAACTGCCACAATTTTATATATTAAATGTATGTATTCTTGCAAATAAAGTACATATTTGATTTCATTAAAATTTCACCATCTATTAAATACAATTGTATAATAATCGTACAAATTGTAGGGGGCTCTGAGTGGGAGGTGCATTATTGGGAACGCTGGAAAGCCTACTCAGTTAAATAAATAAACTGGAACCGACAAGAAGGTCCCTTTTCTCAAACGATGTCACAAATACACAAATCGCTGTGATTATTTTATGATTTTTGTATTCCATAGGGCACCAAAAATTGAAATTCAAGACGTCCAAGATGAAGCCGATTGTATTTTCAACGATATGCGACGTGTCAGATACACGATTATTCATCAAGACTTGCTGTAAGTCATTGCGAGTGTAGGTGTACCCAACGAACTTAGCAAATGAGGGCGAACGAAGAATCTAACTGCGAAAGTTATTTTTTTATTTTATATTTAAATCCACACAGTATTATAATAAGTAGTCGAAAAACTTCGCGGCCTTTTTGAACGTATGACTTTAGCGTGCTATATTTCTGGCAACACTGATCACTGGCGGGAAAATGATATACCGTTTGACAGCTGACTTTTTTGTAATGGCTACAAATTTAAATTACAAGTAAAGTTTTATCATTTCCTATTTTTTAATAATTTTAAAATGTAAGTTAATAAAAAGAAAATTAGATATGTTTTACATTTTTTTTGGATATATAATTTACTCTGCTCTTTACTAAATTCTCTAGGTGGAGTAAAATTCTTTTCAAGAGGACCATTTAAATCGGTTTTTCGCTCAGAAACCCTACAATTTTTTTAGTTATTGGATAATGTCTCCGCTAGAAAGACAGTCCAATTAAATGGACAATAAATATGGTAATACAAAAAGTCTATTATTTTCACTATAAAAAGGCCGCGAACTTATCCGACTACCTAATATTTACATAAATAATATCTTAATATCTTATTAATATCTTAAACAGTATAGTAGGTACTACAGTTTAATAGTTTTTATTTTCACTATAATAGGACAGTACAATATTATGTTGTCATTTCTAAAATACTAAGTACCTATCTCTAATTATCTTGGCTCTGTGGTGTCAGCCCAGCCATCTTTCAAATAGCACCACTCTTTCCACGGGTTGCATAAAAGGAGACTAAGGAACAACAAAGCCGCTACCACAATCTCTGAGGAAACTACACCACCTCTAAAAAGTGAACTCGCCAACCTGCTTGGTCAACGTGGCTTCTTATGGCCATACATCCCTCTTGCAGAAGACAGTTTGAGGAGGCCCATGTTCAGCAGTAGAGGATAAAAAGCTGGTTACGGTACCTTAAATATATCTGCTTACTGTACAGAAGAAAGGTTTAAGGTTCAGACCACATTTTTATAACGATATTTTGTTTACTAAACTGGATGTCACTGGACTCATTGGCTAATGTAAACCGCGCTCATTTTGTAGCGCTACTTTCCAACGGCTAACCGAGTTACGTCACTCAATAACACAACCTTGAAATTCACCTTATCTCTTCCCCATCTCATCATTCGCTCTGAGATGGGATGATACTTCATTCGCTCTGATTTACCTAGACAGACTTCAAAAGCTTGATACAGAGACCATTAAATACCATCAGGTCTTCTTTTTCTTTCAGATAACGATGGGTAGTGGAAAACGCTAGAGCACACGTAGAAGCCAGACTACATTAAAGAAATTTAAAATTGAAAATACAGTAATATATTCTTATGCGATTTTGTTTCGTATTTTATAAGTAAATTTATTTCTACGATATGAGTATTAGCGAACACTAGAAATGAACACTAGTCTGTTTAATCAGACAAATTTCTTTGCGATACGTTGTTATTAACTAATTCTTTCTACACGTAAAAACCTATATTTATATAAATGTTTATATATCCACCAGTGTATAAACACAACCGGATTACACAATCGACATTCAATCGCGGTAATGCAGTCACGGTAGCGGTAATATTAATAAGTAGAGCTTGAAACCAATTCAAATTTAGCATTTTTTTTTTCGTATTCCGTTCGAATGTTCCAGTCTGTTCATCATTTCGATTTTCGGCCAGTGTTTCCACGCTTTGGAGAAGCGAGACCGAACAAGAATAAAATCCCTATTAGTATTTAAGTTACACGTATTTTAGGTTAAGATATATATTGTACTAGCGACCCACCCTCGCTTCGCTTCGGTTTATGTCTTTTTTTATTTAATATTTCAAAATAAAATATAGCCTAAATTAGACACGGATAATGTAACTTTTTGTGAAAGAATTTTTGAAATCGGTTCAGTAGTTCCACAGATTACCCCCCCCCCCCCCCCAACATACCTACGAATACACAATTTTACCTCTTTATTATATTAGTATCGATATAGAAGTATAGATGAGCCTTAGATGTACAAGCTTAATATATAGTCGCGTTCAAAACTAGTCACTATAGAAAACTAGAAAACGTCACTATAGGAGATATTTGTATTTCGTACTTTCAAAACGTTTTACTTATACTGCGAACTTTTTAATAAAGTTATTGAATTTCCTTCTGAAAAAAAGAGAAATGTCGGTCTACAAAATAACGGAGGTTTTAAGACACTCGTCAAAACTTGAACATTCCTATAAGAATATATTACTATATTTCTATAAATAATCATCATATACATGTATGTAAAATTGCTACTTAGTTTTAGTAAAATTAAATAAAACATAATAAAACCAATAAATCTTTTTTTTAATCAAAATTTGGGCCATATTGACATATAGACAAAGAATTAGATGTATACTGTGAGCAGACAACCTGCGAGCCATTTCACGCTGCATTCCTACAGCCGCTAGGTGCACTCTACTGACCTCTACTGGCTCTCACAGAACTGCCGTGAAATATATCTACTGCATTTCCCACTTTATATCATTTCTTCAATGTGCGTAGATAAGTGTTTCGGTAGTGAGTGAGGTATGCCAGAGCTCATTGAATCCTATCCTAGCCATTTTCCCAACCCTTTCTACAAACTCATTCCTAAATCTTCAAAGGTATGCATCCGCAGATGTGCCAACATTTCGCGACAGTATCCACTTACCACCAGTAGGATTGTATGCTCCTCAGCAGTGTTATTTCTTGACCTTTAACAAAGAAACACCTATCAAGCTATGAATATTTTAACCTTCAATTTTATTGTCTTTTATATTAGTGGCCCTGTTGGTCTAAGAGACGCTTGACGGGTCAACATGTGTATTTGAATATTGTCATTTTACTTATCCGGGGTTAAATAAAAATACCCCCTCCAATGATTTTTTTGGAAAACTACGATTTTTTTTTATTTTCTCACTAAAATAAAATAATACTATTACTAGTTAGTTATAATCAAAATTTTTCGGTGTGCATTTGAAGCACTTGAATTTCCCGTGGATTCTCATCTTTCCAAATGCGACAAGTTTACTTGTTAACGAAGTCATTCATCCAAATATGAGCTCCGTCCCTGGAGATTATTTTTAAGCCAAAAGCAGGGTCCACTTCCAAATGCTCCAAAACCCAGTCAGCAAATGTACAGTGCTGTCTATGGTCATTCGGCTTCAGTTCTCTTGAGTCAATTGCGTTTTATACGGATGAAGCCTCAAGTTCCGACGCATAATTTGAAGTCTCAGAAAGACCAAGTTATTGCGCACGACGATAAATTGACTATTTCGGATTTTCACGCCTACTATCCAGAACAGCAACAATGTTTTCGATAGACCTCGCGTTTCGTTCACGTGCAGGTGTTCGATCGGCAACTGAGCCGGTTTCTTCGAATCTGTTCATTAGATATCGAATTGAGGACTCAACAGGCCGATTATTCTGACCATAAATTCCACATAACGCACGGAACGATCCACGAATCGAACAGTAATTTTGATCGTAAAGTTTCCACGCGTTGTTGAATCGTGTAATTTTCCATTTTTCCATTACTGTCAAATATGACAGATATGACAGACAATATCTTTTTAAAGATGGCCGCAATAGGCTTTTGAAAATCGAGCGTCCCTTTTGAAAGACCCGTTACAAAGTAGCAAAGACAGACTCATTTATTTATTTCAGTTTCCTAAATATTACAATTTAAAATAGATATAATACAATTTGAAATTCGTCAGTTCTTTGATAGGAAAATTAATTAAATTTAACTTTTTTTGTTGGGGGACATCAAGTTTAGAAAAAATACGTAAACCAAAAGTTGTTAGTTTTAATAATAGAAGTTCAGAGCTAAGAACTTGTGGGTATTTCACATTTGACCCTGTATATTTATAGTTCGTTATAATTATACGAGTACAGTTTAATTAATATATTACTGTTGATTAGTTAGATAGCTCGTAAATATAAATATTTGTGGTGTGTCGTATATAAAATACTTACCTTACAAGGTAGAATCGCTCGGCACTCATGTTTAAACTTCTGCGCATCGAGCCGGCCGGCGCACGCACAGCGGTTTAACCTCATGGTTTAGCCGAGCGATTCTACCTTGTAAGGTAAGTATTTTATATACGACACACCACAAATTTAACTACATTTCGAATTAATAGCTAATACTATCATTTCATAAACAGTATTTGAACTTATTTGTGACGTTATCTGAGCAAAGGGACCCTTATTGTCGGTATGTACATATCGAATTTGGTCAACTAACTTAAATTTTAGTTGTTACAACATGGTCAAACATCTGATGTTGCAGATCGAACAAAATTTCACTGGTACTTTATTCAGATAATGTCAAATTTATTAAATAACGCTACATTAGGATTAACTATGTCGTGGGTCCAGAGACACACACAAAGATGAACACAACATATGTAACATCCAGACCCGAACAAACACCGGTTTTTAAACTAATGATTGTCCGACCGGGAATTGAAATCGGGACCAAAATGTCCCGAGTTCACAGCAAGCCGGGTCACTACCAACTAATTGGTCGTATTGTTTCCTATTTCGTCTGCACTTCAAAAAAATTATTGGTAAATTTTCAGGGGTATGACAGTAACATCAGGCAGCGTGGCGCTGGGTAAAGATGAGAAGAATCTGATCGGGATCAGTATAGGAGGTGGTGCGCCATTGTGTCCTTGTTTATACATTGTACAGGTAAAGACTTCTGTAGTATCCTTGGTTCACCACCGTACCCGTGGTATACAGAAACCGCATCTGTACAACCATTCAGTGTACTTGCTATCCATCCTAAACGAACAGCTCCAGTTTAAAATTTCTAACTGCTCACAGTTTGCTGTCTGGACATATGCCATTAAGCGTTTTTATTATGAGGTAAATTAATTGTTCCAATTTCCAAATTCGCGGTACAGTTGAGGATATCTAACATTTGTTGCCGGACTCTCCTCGGAACGAGCCTGAAAGGCTATGATTGGGACTGTAAATCTGAACAAATGTGATGTAGGGATGTTCTATAAAATTTTGTCCAAGCCAACATCGAAAGCTGTCAACATTCTATGAGTAGGTATATGTGAGTCGCTATCAGAGTCATATACAGATGACTTAAAAGTTTAACTTTTTGGGAAAATATCAGATTCATAAAAAAGACGTATTTTAATGATATTAATAAGCCTAATGAAATTCATTAGACGGTCCTCAGAAGAGGTCTATTAGAAAAAAGCTGCAGTAGAAATACACAGGCTTATGGCATGGTATATGTAAGACTAGCGACCCGCCCTCGCTTCGCTTCGGTTTATTAGTTTTTTTTTCAAAATTTCAAATAAAAATATAGCCTATATTAGACAGGGATAATGTAGCTTCCTATTTGTGAAAGAATTTTTGAAATCGGTTCAGTAGTTTCAGAGATTACCCCCAACACACCTACAAACACAATTTTACCTCTATATTATATTAGTATAGATAAATTGTAACCATTAGTATACGAGGCATACGCAAAAGTATGAAGCCCCTATATAAAAAGGAAAACTTAAAACTAACCTTATACGATTCCAGATATTCGACAACACCCCAGCGGCCAAGGAAGGCACGTTGCAGAGTGGGGATGAACTAGTTGGCGTGAACGGACAATCGGTTAAAGGGAAGACCAAAGTCGAAGTGGCCAAGATGATACAGGCTGCTAAGGTAAAAATCATTACCTGTTACTTCTGCGCAAAAAGTTCGCAAAACCCATTTCGTTATAATTAAATTTCTTGCTAGTGTCAACATATTGAGGATGATTCCCCTGGGAACTCTTCAAACGATCTGTAATATGCCAGATTTCATTAGAATTCGTTCAGTGTAATGCACGTTCAGATAAAAATTCTAAAAATGTTGTTTTGAGCTCTATATCATTAGTACCCACCTTTATTGCTCTACAAAGACTTAAAAAAATGCATGTACTTGTCACGATTTTATTATATACTAGCTGTACCCGGCCACGCGTTGCTGTGGCTGCCCAACAGATGGCGCTTACCCTGTTTACCAGTTTTTGGATAAAAAGCATGTTTTACCCTGTGATACGTATATAAAAACACGCGCGTATTCGGATGTAATGTTGTGTCAAAATTTCAAAGCAATCGGTGAAGACCTTTCGGAGATTTAAGATTTTGAACAAACGAACGTTTACATTTTTATTTATATAGATATATGTAGGTGTTTGTATAGATTTGGCATTGTGTTGTATACATAATAAAATTTGTATTCCTATTTGACAGTATCTGCCGTCCTGCTTTTTATCAATAGAATGTTTGCATCTCCTAAAATTCTAGGACGAAGTAACAATAAACTACAATAAGCTGCACGCTGACCCAAAACAAGGCAAATCTCTGGACATAATAATGAAAAAGATGAAACATCGTCTCGTTGAGAACATGTCTTCGGGAGCTGCTGACGCGTTGGGACTTTCTCGGGCCATATTATGCAATGATACACTGGTCGCGAAGTTGGATGAATTGAGGGAGACGGAGACTACTTATAAGAGACTGGTTGAACATGCAAAAAGGTAAGTCTTGTGGTTCCGCTAAGACAAATGTTTGTGTTTCACTGGTTTTACCAAAACATCCAGAATTGCGTCTCCAATACTGAGAGACGTTTTTGACTTATGCTCTGTCTATCTTTAACATTCACTATATCTCCAAAAATAAACATTTATTTACTTTTTTACTCTATATTGTACAGAGGCGGACTTAATGACTTAAGGCATTCCCTACCAATCGACCGTTGGTTAAATGTGAAAACATTCGTCATTACCATAAAATTATGGTCGGGAAAGGAAATATTTTGGAAATCGGATCAGGACGCTTAAAATTGAAAGTTTTTGTTTACCTTATATTTCTACTCTACGTTTCGGCACGGGTTACACCAGCCGTGGTCACGAGCTAATTCAACTCGTGACCACGATTATAATATAAAACGTGTACAAAACGCGAAAGTTTAAAAAGTTATAATATTATTAAATCAAAATGCTCGTCCAAAGGAAATAGTCAATATGTATAGAAAGTTTACTTACGACATAATTTGGAGAATTCCGGGACAGCGACCGCTCATCGCCAACATAGGATTAGCTAGGAATAACCAGGATAGGATACCAGTGTCGTTCAAAGGTTAACATAGTTCAAATTTGTAAGCGATTTTTTTTCTGAAAAAATTTGTTCCAGTGACCGAAATAAAGGTAGTCATAGAGAACAACATCTGGTGAGTAGCGGATATATGTTAGGGCTTCCTAAACAAAGTCCAAAATTTATTTTGCTCACAAGAACATTTTTAAGAGACAAGCCCTTAAATATATATATATATATATTTTTATGTACGAAGGCGGCAGACGAGCATACAGTCCACCCGATGGTAAGTGTATACTGTAGCCCATAGACATCCGCGATACATGCCAACATTAGTCCAAAATGACAAATGTTGGCACGCCCCCGGATGCGCTGCCTACCTTTGGAGATATAGGAATGGATTTGGAGAAAGGGTTAGGAAAATGGGGAGGGATAGGATGGGATGGGAATGGGCTCTGGCACATCTCACTCACTACCGAAACACGTACGTACATTGGGGAAATACGATAAAGTGGGAAATGCAGTACATTTCAAGGTAGTGTTCTGTGAGAGACGGGTAACGTGGCCAGTCGAGCGCGCCCAGTGGCTGTTGGATTGCAGCGTGCACTCTCCCCCTCGAAAATGAAGCCAGGAAATACTAAAAACGAAAATATTCACGTATTGATAGATGGCAGATTTAAATAAATCATGATTCATAACCGATGCATCATACGAGTACATTACTCTCACGTGACCATCACCATTTGCCACAAATCAATTTATGGAGTCCTCCAAAAGATTTATTTTTCTGATATTAAAATTGAAACAGGTGAATATGAAACCTTTTTCTGGAATTATTATAGCCATTATCAGCTCGAAGCGCAACTGTCCCTTTCTCTCAAGGAAGTTGTAACGCTCGCTGCCGAGACACCAACAAATTTTTCAAAAATACTTATTTTCGAAATCCGTTTCCGCTCAACCTCCGCTCTTAAAAATAATTGGTAACTACGAAATTTTGTCTGTCTTTATAGAATGCTTAAATCACACTTCGATCTCCTGCAAACATATAAGACTATAGGCGATATATTCGCGGCTATAGGCGTGAGGGAGCCTCAGGCCAGAGCTTCAGAAGCTTTCACCAAGTTCGGACAGTACCACAGGCTGTTGGAACGAGATGGGATTAAAATGTTGAAGGCCTTGAAACCGGTAAGTTCTTTTTTACAAGCCCTATTAGCCTAGTTTGATGTACAATTTGTGCGAAAACAAATGATTTTTCCAAATGTGCACTGAATGAAATTATTGAGTACAATACAATACAATTTTTTGTTTGTCATAATTAAATACCAGTAGGTATCATATAGGTATTATAAATATCCCGTCTCTTCCCGTGTATGTCGTGTGGGGATAGCGAAGCCACTACCATAAGCCCTGAGGAACTACACCACCTCTGAAAGAATAGACTCGCCAACGCGCTCAACTAACGTGGCGTTGGACCCGTGCCCAGCAGTGGACAATAAACGGTCTGTTTAATAAGTACAGTAATAATTGTACAGTTACAGTAATACTCTTTAGTTAAGCAATCCTTATTAATCCTTTCCACAGTGCTGCAATCATTTAGAATACATTTTGAGATTAATCTCTCCAAATTTATTTTTATAAAGCTGATACAATGTAGTCAAATATTGACAAAGATTTAGTTGGGTACAATTATTGTCAATTATCATAATTGATAACTAATTATATTATTTATTTATTGAAGCTTCATTGAACAGGTGTTTGACAAATAGATCATAAAAACAAGTTGTGTGGTTTGACATTGTACACAGGGCGGACTTACTGCCTTAAGGCCAAAGCCAGTCAACCACGAAATCAAACACAACAGAACGCGGCTACAGTTTTGGTTTAAATACCCACATATAACTTATATACGCCCTAGACGGAAAATTGGGCGATCCTAAAAGGCTTCAATTCAAAATTTTATTTTTAAGATAAACTTATTTTAAGATTTAAGATGTATTTTTAAGATTTTTATTTAATACTAGCTGTATCCGGCCACGCGTTGTTGTGGTTGCCCAACAGATGGCGCTTACCTTGTTTTTGAGTAACAAGCATGTTTTTACCCCGTGATAGGTTGTGTGCAACGTTGTGTCAAAATTTCAAAGCAATCTGTGAAGAACTTTCGCAGATATAAGATTTTAAACAAACGAACGTTTACATTTTTATTTATATAGATAGATTGATATAGTAAATACAAACATATACATAGGAATATACTTCATATACAGATTAATAATTAATACACAATAGGTAACTGAAGAGAAATATTCAATTTGGGGGCTGGTAAATATAATCAGAGAGAATCTAAAATCATGAATTATCATGATTATCTTTGATTCTAGATCCTAGCAGACATGGGCACGTACTTACACAAAGCCATACCTGACACCAAACTAACCATCCGCAAGTACGCGGACACTAAATTCGAGTACCTCTCGTATTGTCTTAAAGTTAAAGAGATGGATGACGAGGAATATGGTTACAATGCATTACAGGAACCCCTTTATAGGGTGGAAACTGGCAATTATGAGTATAGGTGAGTGACGATAATTACTGCACGCCCAATTGATTTGTCATTTAAAATGTAAGGTATTGATAGGAGTAAATTCTCTTTAATACCGCGGAGATTTCTATTCAGGAGATCACTTTCGAATTTCAGAAAAATATCAACTAAGGATCACCGGCTGAATTCAAAACACTAATTAAAGTCAAAAGGGCGTTGTACGCTACAATCCAACAGCCGCTGGGCGCATTTGACGAGAAAATGGGGAGGGATAGGATGAGAATGGGCTTTGGCACATCTCACTCACTACCGAAACACGTACATTTCAAGGTAGTCTTTTGTAAGAGAGGGGTAACGTGGCGAGTCGAGTGCGCCCAGCAGCTGTTGGATTGCAGCATGCACTCTCCCCCTCACAAAATATATTATTAATGAAGTTTTAACTTATTACGTTGTTAATTTCCCACAATTACACACACTTTGACTTGTACTAATTGTTTCAGACTAATTCTTCGTTGTCGTCAAGACGCTAGAGCCCGTTTCGCCCGTTTAAGGTCCGACGTGTTGGTGAAATTGGAGTTGTTGGACAACAAGAAGACGCAGGACGTTGCCTATCAACTCAGAAGATTTATAAAAGGGCTGGCTGTTTATCACAAGTGGGTTCTTTATTGAAGTTTTTTTTTTACAGGAAGTTAAGAAGGCCAAATGATGCCTTTTGTTAAGTTGGATGTCTGAAAAGTATACAATGTGACTACACAATACTATATAATATAATTAAACCATTCAATTCTTTTAGTTGGATTTAGACTTGTCGAAATTTGCTTTTACACTGCAATTTTTCCTTATGTCTAAAGGGAAACCGCGGAGCACTTGAGGGAGAACTCAGCCCTTTTCCCTGTAGAAGTGGACCTTTCGCAAAATGCCTTCCAGTACAAATCCACTACACAAATCATACAGGTGTGTGCGTATACTTAGCATAATAATATTAATAGAATTTAAACAGCATACTGATTATAGCACGAGACAAAGGGTATTAAGCTATATGTTACATGGAACTGTTAGTTTATTCTATTTAGTTTTACTTAATTCTGAATTAAGTTACACAGTAAATGTCTAGTCGATTAAATTTTATATTGTTATAATTATAGTAACTTGTTTACTTCTAAAAAGCCCGATACGTAACTGTCCTGCGGAAGCAAATACTTACGGTTTTGTACCTAGTCAAATCCTATTTATTAGTGCAAAAAAAATATATCGGACCTATTCGACCTTATACCGACCACACAAAAAATAGCTAGGTACGTATATAAAGGACCCGATAGACCGATGACCCGATAGCCGCGTCAGATTACTCCCAGTTTATCTAACGTAGTACTCGAGCATAGTTTATACGCAAACTAGTCGATTGTATTTATATGTCACTATAGTAAAAATAAATAACACCACATTCAATGGCCCACACTAGGATTTCCTGTGTCGTGGGTCCAGATACACATGCAAAGACAAACACATACCCAGACCCGAACATACATTTGTTTAATATACATACTTACATGTACATATAAGTATATACTTTAAAATAGTAGAACTTACCGACGAATCAAAGGTCAACTAGTTACTATATATCTAAAATCCGTATCGAAATAACAATATACTGTAAAATTGAAGGAGTTAATCACGTAATCGAATAAAATATAATCAAGTAAAATTATCGAACAGGTACTTTCGTCCTGGTAACGCATAAGTCATATAACAGGTCCAATAGTCCTTTATAGCACCAGCTCGAGGGTCCCGCGCAGCGAAACTACATAGCATTTTATACTAATATTATAGTAAAGCCCAATGTAAATAGTAGGTAAAAGAGGTTTTCTACAAAAACTATATTTTCATGAGCAAACGTTCATTTGCAAATCTGTGTATTTAGTTTAATTATTAAATGTTTTTTTTAGGTATATTTAGTATATTGTACGACTGATCGGATTATCAGGATAGACTGTTTTACTTAGTAATTATAGCTAATAAAATCTGGCACTAACATAAAACAACTATATATTTTTTTTATAGACTAGTGGGCGGACGAGCAAGCGGTCCCACGTGATGGTAAGTGTTACCGCCGGCCATGGACACCTGCAACACCAGGGGGTATGCGGGCGCGCCGCCGCCCTTGCAAAATCGTATTCACAGCTCTCTTGTAGAACCCTAATAAAATTCTAATTCATAAATTATCATTTATCACATTACAGGACACTCAAGAAGACGACGATGAAATCGAATACGCGAAAGAACTCCAAGAATATCACGATTTAGACGAAACTAAAGAAAGCAAAGTTATTAACAGACGTCAGAGTAAAGACAAAGATAATACCGACTCGTCCGAACAACTTTTACCCGACTTTGACACGTCCGCACAGGACAACGGTTCGACAAAGACTGACAATATTGACAACTTAATGCTACTTACTGAGCTCGGATTGGCTGACGCACACGCGCGCACTGATGAATTCGGCGATTTTCAAAATGGCCTCTTTGGTGATTTCGCGCCAAAAACATCTGACGATGACATCTTTAACAAGTTGCTGAGCGATTTGAATATTGGAAAGTAATGTTTTCTATTGATTATTATTATGTACCTATGTTATTATTATTGTGTAATTAAACTAATTAATAAAGTTATACTTATTGACTTATAAATTGTGTGATTATTTGTTGTAAGTCCCGGTGATGTAAGTAAAAATTATAAAATTAACATTTAAGTCAGTTAACTCAGAATCTTGAGCAGAATTCATGTCAACACATTTGACGCATCGTTACAGGGAGTGTCTCGAACGGTTCGGGCGAAATCATTTTATGCGACCAAATTACATACAACTCTCGCCTACAACTGTTCACATTTTGACCAATTGATCGAGAGATTTGTTCAATAAGTATATAGGTAGATGAGCCATAAGTTTGGTTTGATTGGTAGTTGGGTATCTACTACTCCCTCGCATTCATGAAGAGTCTTGTCGAACTATAAACCTTTTTAGGTATATTCCATTCGAATCCAATTTATTCAAAATCTAAAGAAACATGTAAACAAAATGAGGTAACTGAGACTGCTTTAAATCAAATAATGAGAGGATAATTGTTTATATATCCATAATTTATAATAATTCATCGAGACTGTCATCGATGTTTATCCTAGATTTAATTGTAAATTAATCTTGATATATTCCATTGATTTGGTTTTGTTTTCGCAAAATTGGATTGGAAGGAACTATAGGTGTTATTGTGTAGGGAAATAAAACACAGATTTTAACTGTTTATATAATACTTTTTGTAGTGACTGCTGTGTTGGAAAGCGGATTGGGTTCACTAATATTTTGCCAACAGCGGACTCCTGACGAGTAAACTTTGAATGAGAGTTAATTGGAAACTCTTAAAATCAAGTCTAAAAAAAGGAATTCGAACATTATGATTGCACCCAGTTTATATACAAAGACGTAACAATAATAATCAATCCAGCAATCAATATTAAAATCTTGTATGTAAGTAGGTACTAATAAAATGCTACTAACCAAAATGTCAGTCTTATTTGTTCTATATTAACTTTATTCAGTTACCTTATTCTATTGAATTCCAATTTAAGTACTATATTGTTTCTTCAAACGAAGAGATTCGCAAAAGAACTAAAGTCATCGACATAGCTCATAGGATCGGCAAGCTGTAGTGGCAGTGGGCGGGTCACAGGACCGACAACCCATGGGTAGGGAAATTCTCGAATGATGGCCAAATACCGGGAAGCGCAGTGTAAGACGCCATTCGGCCAGGTGGATCAACGACTTGAAGAAGTTTGCCGGTGGTTGTTGGATGAGAGCAGCCGAAGATTGTGTGTGGTGGCGAGCTTTAAGAGAGGCCTATATCCAGCAGTGGAGACATTGGCTGATGGCTGATGTTATGGTACATTCAATTATTTTCTTTGTAAAAGGTTAAAAATATAATGCTTCATCTTATTGCGATTCATCCATTTTAAATTAACCGTTGTTTCTACCAACATCGGTTCAGGGGCTAAATTCATCATCATTTTACCATTTAAATAATTGAAGCCAAATTAAAACTCGCTAAGGCCATCCTGCACCTAATGCTCTTATCAAATCTCGACCATGTGACCCATATAATCTTTGAAAATGATAACTCCTTCTCTTTCCTTCATACGGATCAAATACCATGTGCAAATTCTGATGGCCTAGTTTTACAATTTCGCGTACTTGTTTATATAATGATTTTTGTTCGTCTACCGTTGGTAGTATGTTAAAAAAATCAAGATTTTTCAATTTATTTACGTCTATGCTTTCGGTTATTTTCTGTAAGTTGGTAGAAGCAGCTGATCCCAATTTTTGTAGGTTGGTAGTTAGTTTTTGCTTTAAATTCTGGATGTCGATTGTCGCTGTCGCTGCGTATATGCATAATATAAAGACGACCTGAAATAAGTGTAATAAAAAAATTGAAATGTTTTAATTAAGACCTAATTTGCCTAAAGTAGAATGATATCTTTATTGACATGGAATCTTGTTATTCACTAGACTAAGAAACGCCTCAGCGGCAGTCCTTATGGCTTAAAATGTATATTGGTCCTTGGCATGACACCAGATTCGAAAATCCCATTTCCATCATAGACAGGCACGACAGGCTTAATTAATTAGACTTAAATAATAAGGCTTAATTAGACAGTTAAGTAAACAAGGGAAATTCAAACACCGGATCTTAAATCTCTTCGCACTTACACAAGAAAAGATTTTCCATGGAAAGCGGTTTATTAAAATATAGATTAACGAAAAACACAAGGTGGAAAGATGTCAAAATGTTAATCATTAGGTACATAATTCCTCCGTAGTTTAGACAGAACTTTTCCGGATTTTGGAATATTTTGGGTATGTACGGGATCCTCGCAAGAATTATTTTCATATCCATATTTGCAAACAAAGTGATTTTAGGAGACCCAAGAAAAAATTTAGACACCCGTTGGATTAATGATTAAGGTAGATTAAAAGTACTTACGAAAATGATTGCCTTCATGTTGTACGAGGCTGGACACAAAATTATAACTGAGCCGATGCAAGAGTCAATCGGCTAATATAAACTATCACTAAAGCATCACATTTCATTATTTGGTGGTAGTATTCTGGTATGATTCGCGGTCGCTAGCGAGTTGCGACAGGATAATTTTCACGCGAGTAAAAATCTGTGGTGAACTTTGATGGCCCTGGGGTATTCATACTCGATTCTCATTAGTATAGTCGTGAGTTCAAATCCTCGGGCCGTACCAGTGAGTTTCTAGAAGCAGATTCTACCTAAATTATGAATTTTAAAATTTATCCCTAGCTTGCCGGTGAATAAAGTCGAGAAAAAAATTACATGCTCGAGAATTTAAAAAAGAAATCTGGGCCATGTGTATCCACCAATCCGTAATCTCATATAGTGAATTAGGTAGGTACCTACTAGAGGAAGCCTGTGCCCTATAGTGGTATGCTATAGGCTGATATCGAAAATGTAATACTTTTATTGCACACAAAAGAATACAGTGAACGTTTAAATAAGTCTATATAAATAAATAGGAGATATACAAAAGGTAGGCCTTATCGCTAAAGCGATCTCTTCAAGGCAACCTTTGAGCCAGAGATGTATACGAACAAGTGTCATGAGAGGATACTGTGTGTAATTTTATATGAAAACATTCAAATTAGCGTTTAGTTTCTAATGAAGTAATAATAGCTAGTTTTGTCTTTATTTAGAGATATACCGATGGCATTGACATGTTCGCACACGTGACAATTTTACGCGGACACAGAGTATCAACGTACATCAGAATACGCCTTCCACCGAAGGTGTTGTAAGCACACAATTATCAAAATTCAGCACGCAATTCTAAGGATATGCCCCGCGAATCACAACAAGCAACGACACCATGATTAATGGCGTTACTAATGTTATGTAATTATTATACAATTGTCTGACATGTTGTTTCGTGTTACGGATGTCTAAACTACACAATACATACAGGCTTGTATTTTTTTATATTAAAGGAACAGTGCCGGCTTTACCTATGGTGCAGCGTGTGCGGCGCACACGGGCGCAGCGTGTTAGGGGGCGCCGAGCGCCGCTTGCGACGCCTCCAAAGAGCCTACTAGGGGGTGCCAGGGTATTGATTGCACCCGGGCGCTAAATGGGCTAGAGCCGGCGCTGTAAAGGAAGTAGACGGGCAAGCGGCCCACGTGATGGTAAGTGGCAACCGCCGCACATGGTCACCTGCAAGACCAGAGGGTATGCGGTTGCGCTGACCGCGCACAATACCTACTGTTCACAATTTTCTTGAAGAGCCCCATGTAGTAGCATAGGAGACAGACCTTTTGAGGCAGTTCTTTCCACAGCCTACGGGTTTGCGATGTAGAATGTTTTTTGGACCGTACAGTAGGCACGCGACACCTCAATTCTGTGACGAGAGGTATGGTTGTAGAAACCCGAAGTGTAAGTTATAACGAACCGCAAAAAAAATACCAAATGATCAGAAAATTATGATCAACAACTACTACGAATGTCATCACCAAGTACACGGAACGGGACTACTCTTTCCTTGTCACCAGAAAACCTAAACCATCTTAAAATTTGCTGCAATACATTTGGTGGTCATTTAATTAATTCTCATACAGATATAATTTATGTTATGTTGTAACCCGACGTCTGTTTGATAAATGAAGTTATGATTACTTCGAATGAAAGTTCTTATTTAATAACATTTGAAATTAAAATAATCACCGTTAAATGTCGTGACGAGCGATTACTCCACCAGTAACGTTGTACTTACTATGCGAAAAGTCCTGGGTTCGTTTTACAGTAGACCAAAATTTTATCAAATTAGATTTTTAGAATTATAGACTAATGGCTCATTTAGACAAGAAGTTTCTCGAACGTTGTTCAAAGGGTAGTATAAACAACTGTTATAATCATCTGATCACTGCTATCCCTGTTATCGTCGAGTTTTTATCATCATGTGAACAGTTTGATGGCATATGAGAATACGTGAACAGTTCGAGAAAATATCAGTGTTAATGAGCCAAAATAATAACAAACAGTGCCGACTGTAACCAATACTCGAGTGGTTGAAGAAATAACACACAGTACACCCGTCCTCCGATTGACATTTTGAAGATTACCGCGCGTCGCTGGCCAATTAAAGTTAGACTGGAGTCAAATTAAAAAGAATAATAGGTTTAATCTCTAACAATAGTTAGTTATTTTGATAATAAATATTAGTGAATTCAATAATCTATAATATATAATATATCACACTAATATTATAAAGAGGAAAGATTTGTATTTTTGTACGTTTGTAACGAATAAACTCAAAAACTACTGGACCGATTTCAAAGATTCTTTCACCATTAGAATGCTACATTATCCCTGAGTAACATAGGCTATATTTATTACTAGAAAAAATTAGGGATCCCTCAAATACTTAATATAATAAAGAGGTAAAATTGTGTGTTTGTTTGTAGGTATGTTGGGGGTAATCTCTGGAACTACTGAACCGATTTCAAAAATAGGAAGCTACATTATCCGTGTCTAATATAGGCTATATTTTATTTTGAAATTTTGAAAAAAAAAAAAACTTATAAACCGAAGCGAAGCGAGGGCGGGTCGATAGTAAATATTAGCCTTATCATTGAAATATTTTTTTTTTAATTTACGCGCTTTTCCAGTGTCGACCCTCTTTTACCAGAGTCTAGACTAGTCTAGAGTCATGTTAATAAAGCCTTCATATAAAGCCTTGTTGTAGTAAAATGTTTGGAATGAGTAAATAAAAACATCACTTTTCTTAAAATAAAAATGTATTGAATATGAACAAGTTATTATTACAGCTTCAAAAATTCAACGCCTTTTATTTCTAATTCATAATTTGACGACAGCCGCTAGTAAAGTTAGAAATAACAAAAAGAATTATTATTTTTTTCTCTAAATTTTAACTTATGCAATTGTACCTATCGCTACCCTTAATTTTATTGCATTCTTAAATTAATAAAATCAGTAATTAGTGGTGTAAGTTGCAAGTGCGAAAATTGCCATTGTGACAATATTAGAGGCATTTTTTTCAACTGAATAAATGGAAGAATTACAAAATTGGGTTGCATTCTAAAACATGCGGGTTATCGCCCATTGACAATCTAAATATAGTTCAATCCTTTTCTTTCATAATAATAAAGGAGAAGCAGCATAATTTAGATTGCCAGCGACCGATAATTAGACGTTTCGAAAAGCGATCCTGGGCTGTGTTCAAAAACGTCCGAGTTTTTTTATTCGTGAAAATTAAAGAGAACATTTGATTTTCCCAAAGTTTAAGACGTAAACTTCACGTAACTTCCAGGCTTTGTCCTGCTAGCAGCGCGACGCGACGCGACGAGCGCGCGTTGTCCAACGTGAGTCGTGGACGTGCGATTGCCGCGTCAATACTATTCGAATTTTAATATCATCTATATATATAAAAAAATAGATGTCTGTATATCTGATGTTAATAGACTTCGACACCGTTCAACCAATCGCTATGAAAATTGGTATACATAGGTATTTGAGCACTGAGAATATTTTTGAGCTATCGACTGTTATAACTCGCCACTAGATGGCGCTGCAGCACATTGACTTCTATACCGTTCAATCGATCGCAAAAATCATATTGACGGCAAAACAGAATAATTTGTGATTTTATATACAGAGGTAAATAAATATATACAAGCAGGACAACGTCTGCCGGATGCAGCTACTAACATATAAATCCTGTCGCTCATTACACAGGGAGCAAAATAAGTCGTAAACGGACGCGGGTCACGCGCCGCAACACTAGACGTATTGCTCAGGCAGGACACATATTTGCGCAGAGAATGTTTGATATTTTCGCGACGCAACTCGACGCCTAGCAGGACATGGGGTCGTGCAATTTTGACATCTGTCGTGTTTTGGATCGCTCTCTTGTGAATTATTCGGTTAGGTACCTTCGGATTTACTCCGGTTGGTTTTGACGACATCAAATAAGCGTCAAGTTTTGGAACGCGACCTTCACTAAGAGGCCTAGACGTCATTTGACATAGATATTTCACAAAATATAAAGACAAATGATATATTTTAACCAAATAATGTGACGTCACTATCATTATTAGAAGTATAGTGCTGCGACGAGGTCATCCATTTGAGAATGCATACTAGATATGTTATACAAACACTGTAGGGCAGGTACGTTAGTCTCATAGTGTTCTATGTTCAGTAGCTCTCGAATTCATTCATTAATGTGTTTTGAAAATGGAGCACTCTTATTGCGTGGCACTTAAGTTTCAAATTTGACTTTTTAATTAGTCCCTTACTTCACCCCCCTAGAAGTTTCTTTGATAAGAACGTAACTTCTAGTCCATTCCCATAACTATGGACGAGGCTTTTACCGCTCTATAAAGTGACATTTTTTCTTTTTAAATTGTAATTTTGTGTTTGAATTTTGTGAACTATATATATTCGATTGGAATATAAATAAATAAATAATTATATACAAATTATAAATACCTGCATCGTGTTTCAATTCGATACCACAATATCCATCAATATTTTGACTAAATATGAAAAAAGTGTTTCTAACCAAAACTTCCAAATCATAGATATTATGCCTTTTTTGAAAATGTAACGTAAATATTTTCAAATGAGACCTATATTGACATATACGGGGTTAAATAAATAATACATGTATCCGCTTAAAACTGAATTTCTTTTGTGAAAATTAACATGTTTCGTTGAAATGAAATGTAACTTTAGTTTTATGGAACATACATACATATAAAGCAGCGGTTAACAAATTCATATACCTAAGTGCAATGTTCCGTTTCGTAGAAATACAAAAAGGAAATATACATGAAATAGGTGATATTAATTTAAATGTCATTCATCTTATCATTATATGTTATATGACAAAATATACGAAATTAAAATATAAAAAGAAAAAAAGAAAATAATAATAATAAAGGAAATTAAATGGATTTAAAACCGTTCATATAATAAAATTGTAACTTAAAATTGAAATATTCAATTTACGACTTTTACTACAACTACGATTTTTGTTCTGCGACTTTTCAAAATTCACCACTTTTTTCCCCACAGTACACTCACTCACTCGCGCAAAGGAAAGTGCCTACGGGCTGCCACGCCGGCAGACCGGCGGACGGCACGGACCTCTGCATAGGGCGTTGCTTCGGGAGGGTATCGCGGTATAGCGAGTCGGTGAGATGCGTCCCGGCACGTTCCGATCATTATCGTTATCAGAGACGAGGACTAGTGACGGAGTTAATGAGTCAAAAGAGTTGAATCCGCGAGCGGAGCAGAATTAAAAAGACATTTTTTAAATTCTCTGACTTTATTACTCTGTACACTGCTACTGGCGGCATACTAAATATGATCTATAATCTACTAAACCCAGTAACGTTTATCTATCTACAGAGATATGGATTGTCCAGTGAGAATAAAATATTTAGTAACGTTTATATTAAAATATCATAGTAAATAAAACATTTAAAAAAATATTTCAATGGTAATAATTCAGTACTAAGAGGGTGGAAGGTATTTTTTATTTAGCCCTGTATATTATAGGTAGGATTTAAGTCTTCATTTGAAGTTCGGTGCATAGGCTTGATAGGATAAACTAACCACAACAGACATTAACTATGATTTAAAAATTTGATTCTAAGGCTTCTAAGAGATTTTCAACACAGAATTGTTTACATACATACATATTTATAATGATTTTGCGTGGAGGTTTATTTACAAAAACGCAAAAAAAATAGGGGTTTGGAAAGTCAAAGTGAAATTACAAGTGTTATTTTGTATATTTTTATGCAATATTATTTACATTTACATACCATTGCAGGCCATAAGTCTCCCCTGGTATCCACGACAGGTGGGCCAGTGCAGATTAACAGATATCTATAAGATATCATAGTATTACGTAAATATTACGGAATGTAAAAGACTATTTTCATAGGAAGCCCGAAGGTTGGATACACCTCCGTGCGAACAATTAAAACAAGAATATTTTTTTTTAAATTAGAAGAAAGGAAGCCTGTGAGCCAAAATGGCTAACAGCATTTTTTATACTTTTTCTATCCAGACATTATGCTCGTAGGCCAAAATTATTGAAACAATATTTGATTCCTTTGGGCTTTGGTACAAAACATGTTTTATTGCAAAGGTTATTCTGGTCTGCAGCTATGGAAAAAATTGTACAAAATCATATAAAGTATTTATTATTCATTTTACAGAAGTTTTAAAAGGCGTTAAAATATACACGTTTATTAACTCGTAACACACAAAAATAAAGTGTACAGTAAACGGCCGAAAGTAATACAAGTCGACTATGATCGGCTAGCTGCGGTTTTGTAGAGCGTCGTCTCTGTCGTAACAACTATTTTAAAGCAAAGCTAGTTTTTATTAATAAAATAAACCTCCCAACAAAATCATAGTGTACATAACGCTACAATATCACATAGGTACATATATATAGAAGCAACCGATTCCACTTTATGTGGCCCACGACTGAAGCTTGGCAAAATCATCGTCATCCTCTGAAACAGGAGAGAAATAACCACATTAATCATTATGATTGATCAACTTCAAATTAGTAATCAATAAATCAAATGCAAATTAATAATCATTTAATCAAATTCAAATTAATAATCATTTAATCAAATTCAAATTAATAATCATTTAATCAAATTCAAACTAATAATCAATTAGTCAAATTCAAATTAATAATCATTTAATCAAATTCAAATTAATAATCATTTAATCAAATTCAAACTAATAATCAATTAGTCAAATTCAAATTAATAATCATTTAATCAAATTCAAATTAATAATCATTTAATCAAATTCAAATTAATAATCATTTAATCAAATTCAAATTAATAATCATTTAATCAAATTCAAACTAATAATCAATTAGTCAAATTCAAATTAACAATCATTTAATCAAATTCAAATTAATAATCATTTAATCAAATTCAAATTAATAATCATTTAATCAAATTCAAATTAATAATCATTTAATCAAATTCAAACTAATAATCAATTAGTCAAATTCAAATTAATAATCATTTAATCAAATTCAAATTAATAATCATTCAATCAAATTCAAACTAATAATCAATTAGTCAAATTCAAATTAACAATCATTTAATCAAATTCAAATTAATAATCATTTAATCAAATTCAAATTAATAATCATTTAATCAAATTCAAATTAATAATCATTTAATCAAATTCAAACTAATAATCAATTAGTCAAATTCAAATTAATAATCATTTAATCAAATTCAAATTAATAATCATTTAATCAAATTCAAATTAATAATCATTTAATCAAATTCAAATTAATAATCATTTAATCAAATTCAAATTAATAATCATTTAATCAAATTCAAATTAATAATCATTTTATAAAATTCAAATTAATAATCATTTAATCAAATTCAAATTAATAATCATTTTATCAAATTCAAATTAATAATAATTTTATCAAATTCAAATTAATAATCATTTAATCAAATTCAAATTAGCATATGTGTAGATCGCAAGAATATTTTTTATCAACTGTCAAACAGAATATGTTTTTCTTTGAATAAACTAGCGGCGCTGGTTTTTTTTCATAACTTGATTGTTGTCTATCGCTGCTTGCGACATCGTTGGCGTGAACTTGTGATTCCCGCGGGAACTCTATAATCGATCTGGATAAAAAGTACCCTAAATGTTAACCTGGCACATAAGCTATAATATGCCAAATTTCATTAAAAAAAATTCGCGTGATGCGTGACAGACAGACAGACAAAAAATCCAAAAAAAATGTCGTTTTGGACTACAGAAACAGGTTTGTTACAATTAAACCTCTTTTTAGACGATAAATCAGTTGCCAAAGAATTCGCGTAAAAAGAACTCGTGACTCCATAGAAAGAGTGAAAATTGGCAGCGAAAGCAATGTGAGCAAATTAATTAAAAAACAAATAAATTCGTAAAAGTTTTTTATTATTCGTTTTCAGCAGTTACAAATATTATAACGTGATTTTTACTACGTTTATTCACTTGAAAAATGCAAATGCAATAACCGTGTTGTTGATACCAAATTAAAATAATGTCAGACACTTCTCAATAGATGAAATTTGTAATGAGAAACCAAACACGAGAAACTAAATTCAAACTTCAAACAACTGCTGTTTTCTTGATTTATGCCAGTTATGTTATTCAGGAAATTTAGAATTCTCTTTCTCAACTTAAACCTTTAAGGTTGTTGCGTAAAAGTGAATAAGTTTATAAAATAATATTGTTTTCGATATCCCAAATTCACGTAACTCCGAATTAGCGAAAAGCATATTCGCATAAAAAGAGATTAAGTTTAAAGTTTTTTCATTAAATAATGGTTCAAATCTTTTTTTTAATTTTTTTTTTCACACATTAACTGTTAAAACTGTTACTGGATTGTTTTCATATAACTTTCATACAACTTGTAAAACATTCATATGTAAACATTCATATGTAAACATTCATATGTAAACATTCATATGTAAACATTCATATGTAAACATTCATATGTAAACATGCATATGTAAACATTCATATGTAAACATTCATATGTAAACATTCATATGTAAACATTCATATGTAAACATTCATATGTAAACATTCATATGTAAACATTCATATGTAAACATTCATATGTAAACATTCATATGTAAACATTCATATGTTTTTGTGGTATAATTGTTTTATATTCGAAAATAAATAAAGTAAAAATAATGGAAGTAAAACTTCTTATAAATATATCTTTGGCGATACCTACGTGTATACTCATAAAATAACACATTCCTTTTTTTATCACAGTTAATGTGAGCAAATCCACGTGCAACAACTAGCTGTTGCAGTTGCATGGTATGTTGTAACTAGTTACAAACTCACCGGTTTGCTTCGATTTGCTGGGCTTGGGCTTGTCGTGTACCAGCTCGGAGGCTGGAACATCGGGCAGTGTGTCTGTTGGCACGTTGATGCCAAGCATCTCCTTGTCCAGATCCTCCTGAGAATTGAACATGTTTACGTTAATAAATATATATGGTAAAACCAGGGTTCGAAATTATCCCGATAATTATTTTAGTTGGTAATATCAAGTGATAAATATCAATTATTGGATAAATATAAACACTGGATAACCAAAATATCATAGGGTGAGCATTTCTATCAACTTCCTCCTAGTGTAGGTAAATGGTAGTCTATACACTACAATTATCTAAAGAAGTTCCATCGGCATATCTCGGTTTTAGTCGGCAAAAGCTCGTTTTTCTACATAGAGTTATTAAAACTACTAGACTTCACTTATATGAAGATGCAATTTTACATGAGAAATAATATTAAATCTCTTTACATTAAATCAAAGCATGGGGAGTAATAAAAAGATAATTGTGATTACCACAAGGAGGTGAATTTGGAGAATAAGAAATAAGTGGTTAGGAAAGCAATTGATACCTAACTTACAGCAAGATAGTGTCCTTGTGATTGATAACCCATCTTACCATAATATCTATCAAACTATCAGGTGATGTAGATATTCTATTAAAAGACAGCAATGTACTTCACATAGTTTGTTATAGTGGCACTTCAGAACTGCTCAGATAAAATTCGAGGTATGCCGATGGGACTTCTTTAGATAATTATATCACAAAAAAAAAAATTTTGTTAATTTGTTTGTAGGAGGTAATCTCAGAAATTACCCCACTGGTTTTAAGAATTCTTTCAATGGATAACTATGATCTTACTAACATAGGTCATGTTATAATGTCCCGGAAAAGTCAATATTTAACACGGGAATTCAGCTACATTATTATTAAAATGAATACATTCAAAAAATCTTGTTTCAATATACATAATAATTATGATGAATTTGTGTCAAACGACTGGGCAGATTTATTTTGTATGGTAACACATATCAAATGATGTTGATTGATTTTCCTTAGACATTGATTGATAATATCGTTCAATGTAAATCAAACAGGTGGAGGAACAACACCACCATCAAGGGATCTGGCAAAAACTCTTTTGTTATGTATTAGGGTATTAATCATTGTAATTGATTCAATAGATGTGGAGAGATAGGTATTTAATTTCATTGATTGTCAAGACTTGCAATAATTGATTACCCTTAATAAAAATTGTTAGAATTTATTAAATGTGATTCAAATATTAAACACAGTTACATGATAAATTTGATATGTATTATTAGAACCCTTGAATATAGTTCACCTTTCAAATGTACAAATGAGCTACAACTTATGTAATTTCGTGTGCGATTTTCCCTAAAACTCTCCTGAAATAGCCTTACCTGTTCCAACTCCTCCAATTCCTTCTCAAGCTCGTCCTCATCCACGTCGTTGCTGAAGGCGACATTGTTGCTGATGGCTTCTGTGATCTCGCGCGAGACATCGTGCTGTTCCGCAATGTCGTCCATTATGTCGTGCACTGTGTCTACGTCACTGGAAAATAGAGTAGGAAATAAAAAAATTGAATGAAAATATTTCCAATAATCTATACATATAATTATAAGGCTTTGTCCTGCTAGTTAGCGCGTTGCGATGAGTTATGTCGAGCATTGCGGGGCAGTGGGTTTTTTTTTTCGGAATGGCTAAATTCTTGTGGCCCTAGTGGCCTTTCAAGAGTCACCGGTCGTGTTTAATTTAGGGCGAGCGCAGAAGGCGCTCAGCCAGGAACAAAATGTGTGTTGCAACGAGCCTAAGGGCTCCCCGCCGGTAAACCGGCGGAAGGAACGGACGCTTAGGGCGTTGCACTGGGGGGATACCGCGGGATCGCAAGACGCTGAGAAGCGCCCAGGCACGTTTTTACAATGTAAATTATTATAAATTGTAATTAAATTAGTAAATTAGTAAAGTAACAGAAATTGTAATTAATAGTAAATCATTATGTGTATAAATTAAAATAATATAAATAATAAAATTAAATAATATAAATTAAAAGTATAGATTAATCTATACTAATATAATAAAGAGGTAAAATTGTGTGTTTGTAGATATGTTGGGGGTAATCTCTGGAACTATTGAACAGATTTCAAAAATTCTTTCACTAATAGGAAGCTACATTATCTTTTGATTACCTCTGTTTTGGCAAAATGAATGATTTGATTATATTGTATTCCCCCAATGTATGTATGTGTTTCTATAGTGAGTGGGATATGCCAGAGCCCATTCCCATCCTTTCCCTCTGCCTTTTTTCAACCCTTTCTTCATTATGAAAGTTTTGAAGAATACTTTTGTATGTAACAATAATTCTACTCAATACTGCAATAATTCTACTCAATACTGCAATAATTCTACTCAATACTACAATAATTCTAATCAATACTGCAATAATTCTACTCAATACTGCAATAATTCTACTCAATACTACAATAATTCTAATCAATACTGCATTAATTCCAATCAATACTGCAATAATTCTAATCAATACTACAATAATTCTACCCAATACTGCAATAATTCTACCCAATACTGCAATAATTCTAATCAATACTGCAATAATTCTACCCAATACTGCAATAATTCTAATCAATACTGCAATAATTCTACTCAATACTGCAATAACTCTAATCAATACTGCAATAATTATAATCAATACTGCAATAATTCTACCCAATACTGCTTAATAATAATAATTCATAATGGTATTACTGACATTTTAAACTATAAAAAAATCTGGCATATATGTGGCATATACTGGCCTCCATTTGAGGAATAGAGGAATCCATTGGTTATAGGTTCAGATCAAAGTTAATAAAGAAAAATACTCACATATTCTTATGTGCAAGTTTCATAGCACTGGCCGCATCACGCATAGTGTTAAGGACCTGTGCATTAGTGTTGGCTCCTTCCAAGGTCTCCCTCTGTGCTTCTATTTGTGTGATTGTCTTGTCAATTGTGTTGAGTTGTTGCTCATAGCGCTTCTTGCGTTTGAGAGCTGCGATTGCCACTGTTGGAAAAGAGGATTTTTTATAGGTGCTATATTGCAAGTGAGGGGAATCTTAAGTACAACTATTTACGATTGCCAGGTCCCTGGGATTTCCGGGATGGTTCTGGCATTTGTTGCTGTCCAATGTTCAGGAACTAAAGGAGTGTCTAAGAAATACTAACTATGGTTAAATTATGATAATTCTGAATTTATTATTGCAATCATACAAAACTTTACTTAATTACATGTTACTTTAATTTAGGCTTTAATTACATTCTCAAATGGTCAGTGAGTGTTAATTAATTATTAAGACTAGTGTTAAATACTTGTAAGTGTTATAGTCGAAATTTTTAACATTTGATAGTCTTAAACCATGGATGTTAAAAGCTTGAGACTTAAAGGGTTAAATTAAGCTTTCAAGGTTCATTATGTTTTAAGGCTCAAAGCTAACCAAAATATTGATGACAAAAATAAACAAATGGATAGTCACAGGATTTTATTTGATTACACAGTAAGTTGAAAGTCATACAACAATGAGCTTGAACAACAACACAACAATGTCCAGCAGTGGATACTGAAAGCTAACAGTATATTTACACAGTAACTAAAAAAGTAACACAAAAATAAAAGTGTGATAAAGTAACTTTATCACAAAGTAACTAATAATGTGTAAAAATTCTTAATTTAACAGTGCTGTAAAGTTAGCCAAATGTAGTATACATAGAAGACATCAAGATGTCTATGGAAACTGTGAAAGTGCAAGTTTTTAGAAACAAGTTTATAAGTACCACAATCTTTAAGCACATAAAATATAAAACATGAGACAATGATATATAATACATTACACATAACTGAGAGTAAGTTAACAATAATGTACCTCAAAGCCATTCCATTCTAGTTCATATTACTAATAGAAATAGATTCAGATTCCTATGGGTATAGATTGACTTGTTACCAAACATACATAAAGACGGACAACTGACAAATAATAGACAAATAGTATATAACGGAGTTAGTATATAATCTCAAACAAGTTGTTCTGATTTTTAAGTCAAAAGGCTTTCAAGGTATGAGATTAATAGGAAGCATGATTAAACTAATATGAATAAACAAGGTCATGTATGTGGCAACAAAGGATAATTATTGAATCAGTAACATGCATGTAATGAGTCTTTTTTAATTTTTTATAATTAAAACATACCTCTTTTATTTTTAGTACCATTCTTCCTAGCTGTCTGTATTTCTAGACTGATTTTCTTCTCCAAAAACTCCTGTTTTTTCAACAACAACTCTTCAGTCTCGCGTAACTTCTGTATAGCTTCAAGGGTCGTGGGACCCTTTTCCTCTTTCTTTCCACCAAACAGCTTACCGAGAAAACTCATCTTTTAATTCTAATGTCTACTTATATGCTAAAAAAAGAACAATTTACGTGCAAAACGTTAATTACGCGTAGGGAAAACGAAATTTATTCACGTCTTATTAGAGCAGTATGCGTCATCGTAATAACGTTCAAAAACTGATTCTTTCCGTAAATTCAAATAAAGATATGAAGATTCAATTTGCTTCACTGGGACATTTTTTGACAATAATAAATAGAATGCAATAAATTAAAGTAAATAAAAACTGATATTTCCGGATTTTACTTCTTAGATGGGACCAAAGTTATTATCGGCTGAGTTCCAAAACATACGTAATTCACTTTTTGACAATCTAGGTGAATGCTGCATCTTAATCTATATTAAGAAAAAAGAAAAAGAAGCACTTCTATAGAACAGTGATCCGCAACCTTTTTTTAAAGTTACAACCATGGAGATCAATTAAAGTTTTGAAAAGAAATATTTGAGCTACTCCTAGATGAACTGGACGTGACTCTGTTTTATTATTTTCTGTGTGTGGACTTATGACTAAGCCAGTGTCCAATAAATTATATATAAAAAATAGCTTACAGATGACGTTGACGTTTGAATGACTATGACACAACAAACAAACGGGTTTTTGTTTTGCTCTTTACAAATTTTCCCGTATGCTAAAGTATATTCATTTTTTTTGTTAATTATTAACATTCCTGTATAAACCTCGAGTTAAAATTCAAGTATATTCACCAAAAATGGTTCGTGTAATAACTCAGGAGACATACGATGAGATCGTGAAGGAAAATGTGGAAGAGTTAGATATGAGTCCCGAGGAAGCAGTACAAGATGCTGTAGCTCAGTTTGAAGCTCAGGTATAAAGATTCCTAGCACTATAAATGTCGTAAACATTGTGGCAATTTAGCATTCCATGAAGAGCTGTTCAATGTCGTGCGGTTCATCCGTACTTCCAAGGAATGAGTCGCTGCGTACAGTACGGTCTTCAAGGCACTTTATACACTGCGTACCCAAATGTTGTGAAATTAAGTACTAACTGAGTTTTTTCTGTTGTGCTACGACATGGGGCTCTTAAAGAGCGTTTAGCACTTATATCCCCACAACCGCACCCCACACGTGGGCCCACGAAGATTTTCAATACCTCGTGTCACCACAATTTGGTACTGACCATATTTTACTATATTTACATAATATCAAATTATTTAATATGTATTAGAAGTGTAGTATTTACTACTGGCCACTTTGAATAATAAATCTGTTAATTATATATAATTTATCTATCAATGTCATACAAAGCACATTTTTTATTGATGTCATGTAATTGATTTTATTATATTTATATTATATAGTGGATTTTGGTTATAACACCTTCATTTATAAAATCTTTCCAGTAATAGTGATGTAACACTTGCGTCCCTTGAATTTAGAATACAATTTCATAGGAAATTTGCTTGCATACAGCAACTTTGGATATAGTGCCGATTTTGTATATAGAGACTGTTTTTAGTATGTTTTTGTAACAAATTTCTAGAAACCGTATGCAGATGTAGCGACCTATTGAAATTTAATAGGCACGGACACAAAGACTTAGACAAAGCACATTATCTTTTGTTTACATTCACAGAATTATTGTTGACTGCTTTTGTTTCCGTTTTTTTTTTTTTTTGCTGACCAGGTATATTGGGGAAGAGAGTTAGTGTATTAATAAAGATCAGTTACAAATAAACAAACTGACAACTGACCAAAGACATACTATTACACCAATGAACATTATCAATTTTCGAAATTGCCATAACCAAAATACGAGATCAATATCAATAGATAGAATAGATATCAATAGAATTGGAAAATGATAAATTCATTTTGAATACACAAATGCAATTAATCCATAAAGAAATTACTTTTGGCCATTTCCTAGAAATATTACCTTAAAATTATTACTTTTGAAAATAATCCTTCAATAAAGTGTGAGTTTCGTTTTTAGTTTATACTAATTATATTATAAAGCTATGTTGATAATGTGAAGTGTAATAAAAACAAATTTTTAAGCATATTAAAATTAAGATTCCCAAGCATTGTTTTTAAATTTAAACTTTTCAAGAAAAAGGGAAAGATGCGGAGCCGCTAAATTGTGGGGTTATTAATTATAATTGATATTTCCTTATGCCCCCAGTATGGGGTTTTGGTTGTGAGGACACAAGTACTAAACTTCAAGAGAGCTGTGAACAAGATTCTGTGTAGTCTGCAAGCACCCGCATCTCCCCTGGTGTTGCAGGTGTCCATGGGTGGCAGTGACCACTTACCATCATGTGGACTGCTTGTGCTTTCTTCTGCCATCTCTTCTATAAAAAAAAACATTCTATACATTTCCTATAGTACAAACAACAGAATACTAATTTCTATTAATTTCTTAATTAATTAATTATTTATTTTCTATACTGTGTCTAAAACCTTTAGTCTTCAGGACTACTAACAACAGCCTTGTTTTATAACATAATAATATTGCAGTTGAAAGTATAATTAATGTGTAATTTGTAATAATATCTGTCTCATATTCATTCTATAGATAAAGTTGAATTTATTAAAATGATTGTTTTTTGAAAAAAATAATGAAAATAGAAAAATATTGTCATAAAATATATTTTTTTTTACTTTTTCAGGGTGTCGACCTATCAAACATAATAAAAGACCTGGTCCTCAGTGCTGGCGAGGATCATCTGGTGACCATAGTTGTTCATAAATTGAAGGAATTATGCAGTAGTAATGAGTGTGATGTTGAATACATTTTAAAAGAATTGGATATTTTGAAGGTATGATATATTCACAATATGTCACATAAATAATGAAACACCTGAAATACATAAATTTAGGAAATAAATCAAAAGTTATAAACATTTGAAGTTTTATTGTTCTATCTAAAATGTTTGTAGTGCTTATTACTCAGTACAGGGTAACAACCGGTCATTATACACGTAGATTAAAAGTTATACTAGAAACGAACAATAAAAACCTGTCCTGAGAATCTTTTTTTTTTTTTTCGGATTGACTAAACTTGTGGCCCTAGTGGCCTTTCAAGAGTCACCGGACTTGTGACCTGTAGAATCAATTTCAGTCTTGATACTGAACAATCTGTTTTCAACGTTTGCATTATTTCAATGACACATTGTATACCTAATTGTCTTTATTTATTTATTTAAACAACTTTGCACCAGAAATTGCACAATATGCAGACTGAAATGTGGCATTTTCCAACAGTCAATCACTGGATTTAACAGAAATTGGATAGCAGGTGCAATTTTCATTAAAATATAAATAGTATTAGTAATAATATACACAAATAATTATTTTTTTAAATACTGCATTTATTACTGTGTTTCACTGTTTGGCAAAGGTCTCCTCCATTCTCTTCCAAACCCTTCCCCCCGATCCCAGTTGTTTTGTCATCTTAATGTCCACATATAATGTCTAATTTGAGCCCCGAAGTGCAGAGTAGTGTGTCAAACATTATCAATTATTTTTATAAATGTATAATCAACTTTTTTTTCTAGGAAGAATGCAAAAAAGATTTAGCGCATAGAGTGAAAGCAGGCAAAGATGGAGCATACACAATTCTAATAGATTTGCTAGACACACACTATAAGAAATATCTTCAAGAGGCAACAGACAAGAATGGAGAAATCATGGTCATCATTTTGAACACACTGACAGCTTTAATGGATACACACCCCGATCTGTTAGATCAGAAAGGCATAGATCTGGTAAAAAGGTAAGGATCACTATTTAATTTTATTTATTTATTTTCTATTTGAAAGGTTTACAGCAAGAAGTATAGGTCAAACTAAAAGTTCTTAGAACTGGCTACTGCACAATACTATATAATAGAAAAGTACAAATTTGAATTTTGAAAATGAAACTGCTTGTCAAATGCCATTGAATTTTCAAAGCTGTCATTTGTTTTTTATTTCTGGCGCCAATGTGAAAATTAAGTGTGGGAACGTTTGGAAGAAAGAGAGGATATTCCAGAAGACCTCGGCCAAGTAGCCCGGAAGGTTCAATTAATAATTATTCTGATTATGACATTGAAGATATTGAATACATACCACCAGAGGGTCAACCAAAATCTCCTAAATTATCTGTAACGTTTGACTGATGATTGATATATTTGTGGTGTGATATAAGTGTTGATTGTTTGAATAAAATTAATATAAAGTTATATCCACATACATTACACAATATAGATACTTAATATAATTAATTATTTAATATGCAAAGATACGTTTAATTCGTCGTTTAACAATCGTGCTGGTTGGTTATATCGCTATGACTACCGTCATAATGCCTAAGTGTGATAAGATTATTAACAACAGATTTTCAAGACTTTAGTGCAGTAAATATGGAAAGATGGTGCACCCAACACAAGGATGCACAGGTGTTACATCGAAGCAGCTATCGGCCCTACGCAATGCGGCTACTTTAGAATGGACCTGCAATGAATGTCATTCACCTAGAAAATCTTTTATAATGCCTCACGATGTTGATGACGAGGATGATGGTGAAGGAGACATCGATACCCCAGTACGCAACACCTACACCAATTCTGCTATTGACACCAAGAAAATGCTTCACGATCTCTCGAGTGAAGTTCAAAAGATTGTTAAAAAAAAGATGGAGTCAGTTGATAATTCGCTGACCTATTTCAGTGACAAATTGAATGAATTTGGAGAGACCACGGAGGCTTTAAGAGGTAAAATTCTGAATTTTGAGAGAAAAAATATAAACTTGAGTGCCTACCCAACCAGCCTCAGAACAACACGTGCAGGTATTAGAAGACAAACTAAAAACCACAATTGAGGTTGCCGGAATTCCGTACAGGGAAAAGGAAGATCTTCATCAATCTATACTAATATAATAAAGAGGTAAAATTGTGTGTTTGGATGTTGGGGGTAATCTCTGGAACCACTGAAGCGATTACAAAAATTCTTTCACAAGTAGGAAGCTACATTATCCGTGTCTAATATAGGCTATAATTTATTTTGAAATTTTAGAAAAAAAGATTTGATAAAAAAAAACTTATAAACCGAAGCGAAGCGAGGGCGGGTCGCTAGTTGTAAATAAAACTGGAATGAACGAAAATTTAATTTTCGTACAGTAGTTTTATTGTACAGAATGACATATTTAAATATTTCACACTATTTTTATAGGGCCCTATATAAGCATAATATACAAATGTACATATACATTCATATAAAAATAATAAGTCCTTCGTGTACGCAAGTCCTCGTGTATATTCTATTTACGTTAATTTTAGTAAAAATAAAATAAAATATTCTTAAGCTTAGTTTGCTAACGCTACTGGCGGGAGTATGCGTTCCACGCACACAAGTACACGTGTAATTAAGTTGCACTATTACATACAAGGCTAACCCGCCTTCGTGAGATACAAAAACTGTACCTTTGTTCACAAATAAACGTATTTTATTGTGTTGTGTGGTATTAGTCGGCTTTAGAATAGAATCACTCCATCTCTTCCCATGGGTATCTTAAAAGGCCACTGAGGGATAGAGTGGACCCACCATTCTCACCGACTCGCGATCCCGCGGTATCCCCCCAATGCAACGCCCTAAGCCGAGGTCCGTCCCTAAGCCTTTAGCCTTGTTGCAACACACATTTTGTTCCTGGCTGAGCGCCTTCTGCGCTCGCCCTAAATTCAACACGACCGGTGACTCTTGAAAGGCTACTAGGGCCACAAGAATTTAGACATTTAGAAAAAAAAAGTGCCATACATCCCTCATGCACAAGACAATGTGCGTGAGGAGACCCAATGTCCAGCAGTGGATGTTAAAAGGGCCGGTTACGATTATTGTATTTTAAGGGTTTTTTATCATCCAGAAAAAAACAAAAATGAAAATTCCAAAAATCTATTTTCAGTTTGCTAGATAATATAGAGAGTGAAGACATTCAAATAGCAACTTTACGGTGGACTGGAGTGTGTTGCACGAAACACGAGATGAATCGGCAGAGGCTTTTCGCGAAAAACATTGCTGCAAACTTAAAGACTCTACTCAAAACTGGCAAGAATGTGAAGGTAAGTTCCGATAGCTAGTAGAACTGCATATACAGGGTGTGTCAGATGGATTCCCGCAAACAGAAGCCATGGATTCCGTTCATGATTCTGAATTAAGTGATATGAAAATTTTACATATCTTTTTTTATGGACGAATGTGGCGGACGAGCATACAGTCCACCTGATGGTAAGTGGATACTCTAGCCCATAGACATCCGCGATACATGCCAACATTAGTCCAAAATGACAAACGTTGGCACCCGGTTGGCCTTTGGAGACACAGAGACACTTGGCGGCCTTTGGGGAAAGAGTTGGGGATATGGGGAGGGATGGGAATGGGCTCTGGCACATCTCACTCACTACCGAAATAAATAAACATTATGGAAATAAGATAAAGTGCGAAATGCAGTACATTTGAAGGTAGTCTTCTGTGAGAGAGAGGTAACGTGGCCAGTCGAGTGCGCCCAGCGGCTGTTGGATTGCAGCGTGCACTCTCCCCCTCATAAATGTTTTACAATGTTTTACTCATAAACTATCCTAAACAATGTTTCCGAATTTTTCCTACATATTTGCTAGAATCTGCCAAATGGACTACCTTGAAATGTACTGAATTTCCCTCTATCCTATTTCTTCAATGTATGCACGTGTTTCGGTACTGATTGAGATATGTCAGAATCCATTCCCATCCCATCCCATTCTCCCAACCCCTTTTTCAATTCCATTCCATTCCATTCCAAAAGAAAGCAGCGCATCCGAGGGCGCGCCAACGTTTGTCATTCTGGACTGATGTTTGCATGTATTGCGGATGTTTATGGAAGACACTTACCATCAGGGGGACTGCATGCTCATCTTCCGCCTTTTTTCCATAAAAAAAATGGAAGTTGAGAAAGGGATCATATCTTCTAGTCGATAAAAACACTGAAATCATTATTTCCTTTCAGCTAATGGCAGAAACTCTTCAAGTAATACGCAAATTTACTTTAGACGATGACGTTAGAGTTGAATTTGGTAAAGCACACGAACACGCGAAGGAAATGGGAGCGCAAATGTTAGAGTCACTTACTAAAATGTTGGAAGGTAAGTTTATTCTTGTAATAACTATGTAAAGTTGTTAGGATTTTTGTGAAATCTATGACTTCATAAAGATAATATATAGAAACTCACGTGGCCGAGAATCAATAAGGAAATGAGGTTTTTATATAGATGCTGCCATTTCTGGTCAACAAACTCAACAGTGTATGTTAATATGGATATGCTTCGTTATTCCAGTATTCAGAATTTATGAAATATGTATGTTACTTTCTCAATGCAATACCATACCATATCAACAGTCTGTGTCTCTCCACTGCTGGATATAGGCCTCTCCTAAAGACCACCACCACACACGGTCTTCCGCTCTGTTCATCCAGCCACTACCGGCGACTTTCAAGTCGCCAGTCCACCTGGCCGGACGGCGGTACTTGGTCTCCATTCGATGACTCCCCCATCGGTTATCAGTTCAGCGGCATATATGGCTCAATGAAATATACAGGTTTAAATAAAAATATACAGGGTAAATAAAAATATACAGGGTAAATAGAAAATCCCTGTACCCTCTTAACACTGAATTTCTACCATGTTCTACGACTTTTTCTGAACTTGATATTTTTTCACCAAATAAACGTTAATTTAGACTTCAAATTGTACAATTCTACCCAATATTTCGCGATCGGCGCGAAATATTGCGAAGGCAGTGGGACATTACAAGCTCATATGAAACAGGGGTAGTAATGAAAACATTTTGTTCCCAGAAAACACAAAAGCTCGCCTAGTTGCTGATATAATGTTGACTATGGCAACACTGTTAGTACGTCACGAGCTATGCTCTATGGTGGCCATGTATGGTGTCGGTTCACTGTTTACAGTACTTGCTGACAATTATGACAGCAGCGATGTAATACAGCAGGCAGATAAGTTGTGAGTATTAGGGGCCGTTCAAATATTACGTAAGCACCAAGGGGGGGGGGGGGGGTATTATGTGCTTTGCTTATTTTTGCTGAAATGGGGTACGGGGGGACTGAATGGCGATTACGTCAGCAATGTTTATTTATTTACTTTCGTATTTTTTTGGCAAAATTCAATAGATTCTGATTAAATGAGAAACTAGAACAGATTTTGTAAAAATTATACCAATGCTTACGTTAGCATGGGGGGGTGGGTAAGAGCTTTGCTTACTTTCGCTGACGGGGGGGGGGGGTCTAAAATTCTGCTTACGTAATACTTGAACAGCCCCTTACTGCATGCAAATTTTCTGTGCGGATTTTCATCAATTTATTTATTTGCGTAAAACTTTGTTACATGGTGTGATTGATAATAATATAAAGTGATTGAACTCTGACATGTTTTGCACTGACCAGTACAAGTTTTATGAGTAGTTTAACCGTACTGGCATATAAATGCTAAATTACAATTCAATAATATCTTTTAACAAAATTAAAGTTTACTGTTTAAAGTAGTTTAAACATTAAATAAATACATAATTAAGTTAAAATATTAAAATTAAGTGTCTTTTTTGCGCAACCGATAGCTATGTGAATAAAGCCTTTATGTTAGTGCAGTTTGATGCCGCAAAAGTTTTTCTATACTTGACTAAAAACCACACAGATTTTCAGCGGACTGAAAATGCGATCGCAAAAACATGCACCTCTCATTATCAGTATGTAACGTTTTATTCTTCACTGTAATTTCATTTTCCAACATAGACCTCTCATGGATCAAATTGGCTCTCAATTTCTCAGTTTCCAAAGATCTTTTCTGCAGTACACTCATGCTGTCGTTCAAATCCCTCACTTCCTCTATAAGACCTATTAAAGAACCTTCACGACAGTTTTCTATGTTAGGTCGACAATGTTTTGTGTTCAGTCTTGTCTGTGCTACTTGTAATCTTTGGGATACCTTCAGCATTTCTTCGTGTAATGTCTCTAAAATGTTTTCCGTTTCTGCAATTTTCGCTAGCGTCAAACGCAATTGATTTTCCAATTCGATTTTTACTTGTTGAGTGCGAGCAATTCTCTCGCTTAGAGCTTTATTCACTTTGATATCTTGAGAGCGAAGATCTCTCGCTGAATTGATCATAACCGCATCCACTTTAGCTCTTAAAGCTTTAGATCTATCTATCGCATTCTTGAACTGATCGAGAGTACTAATTGTATAATGCTCCCATAATGGAACATCTGACTGTCCTTCAGATAGTCTTGTAGCTCCAGCTGACTCTTTAACATTGACGGACTTGGTTTGAAGATCAGAATTTTCACTCTCATATTTGAAAGCTAAGTATTTATTACTCCAATCTCTTTCTAATGCAGTTTTTGCTGCGACGTTAATTTCTATTTGATGTTCGATGTCTATTAACATCTCTCGATGTAGTCTTTTGACGTTTTCAATCAAAGCTGATTCGGCGAATAGTTCCTCCTGTGCACCATCGCAAACTAAATCGGACTGCATTCTATTCGACCTCACATCTAGACACTCTTCAGTAATATATTCGGGTATTTTCAAAATGTCCATAGCATTTTTCAATTGTTGCCTTTGAGCCTCTAATACATTTATTTCTGCATCAATATCTCTTATAGCTCTTTCCAATTCGGCTTTCCAATAGTTGATATGTCTAGCACGATGTTTCAGCTGGTCTGTACTTTCGCTGAAATCATTGCAGGAAGTTTGATTGACTTTAATTATGCAGTTTTTAGTTATTGAAGTATTGTCATCGGTGATTCCAATGATATCTCCTTTCAACACTTCCATGTTGTGTTCGTGCCATTGTTTTACAGTAGCCAGGCCGTAGTTCTTTGTGCCGAACGATAAGTAATCACCTTTCTGTGTTGTTGACATTTTTTCTTCAGTTATTACTTCTGAAAGATGGAATCTAATGATAGGGGAAAGTTATTGATTAAATATATATTCGTTACGTGGCAGTGTTTAGATTGTCATGGTAACATATTTAATGATTATACAATCGATAGACAACGACCGGCGTCATGTTTACTGCCGGTTTTAAAATAGTCCATTGTTGTAGATTAGAAGGTGCTGTTAAGAATTATTTTCAGACCCATGGACCAGCAGAGACTTGTCTTTTGCCGAAAGTCGAATTTGACAGATAAGAATCATTGCACATTCGTTATCTCTTTGTGGCATTGAAAGGTCTAGGGACAGTTTAATAACCGATTCTTTATATTACTTTAGACTTTTCGCGTTTTGAAGTCACGTGTGTATTTTCTATACAAAGTCTTAATTTTATTAATACTGTTTAACTGCGGTATTGAAGTTTGTAGTTGATAAAACTGCTCGCAGCTACCGTAGTGATGTATCCGCCTCTTCGGTTAGCTCATCGACTCATGCCCAAACATGGATTAGAAATAGAAAATTATCTAACCCTTAGACCTTACAGCGCTCAGTTTAGAGGTTAGTTTCCAAGTACTCTAAGACATGGGAAGAGAAGGCAAAAGGAACTGAACTTAGAACGCTTCTATGCTTAGATTTATTCCGAGCTATTGCAAATTAATCTCTATGCAAACTGCATAAAGTCTCTTGTATATTTATCAAAAAAGTTTTATTATATCGACCGTTAGCCGCGTTGGCTTTAGAATAGCACCACACCATCTCTTCCCGGTGTTGTCGTAAAAGGCGACTGAGGGTATTATAAAGCCGACAAAGGACGACACCACATCTAAAAGAGTGGACTCTAAAGAGTTCTATGTAGGGCCATACATCCCTCATGCACAAGATAATGTGCATGTGGAGGCCATGTCCAGCAATGGACGATAAAGGGCTCGTAAGGGTTATATCAACTATAATGTTTTTGTTTTTAGAATAACAGCGTTGGCCGGCAACGATGACGTGAAACGACAACTGGTCTTAACTGGCATAGTGCCCATCATCGTGTCACTGTTGAGTCGACATTCAGTAAGTTACGAAATTGTTGTCAGCGGGCTCAGTCAGGCTGATTGGAAAAATGGGTCAAGAGGGCACTTGACTGTTAAAATTATCTATTAAATAATACTATTATACCCTATTAGATACCATTGAGTGGTTCAATTGAGTGATTGAGCAATTGAGCTTTTATTTAACTTATTAATAAGTTCAACTTTTAATTTAAAAAGTAAATATGTTTTTCATTAGTTCTTTAGTGTATCAATTTGATTTGGGTTTGACTATGTATGAAGATTTAAATACTCATGGGCCGCTCTAACGACAGAATGTGTTAGATCTATCTGAATATAATACCTATTTAGTACTCACATTCTAATACAAATAAATTTATTATTATTATTATTATTTATTTTACTTAATAATTAAATATTTATTTGCTAGAAAACATGTTTCATTACATTTATTTTTATTATATAGATATCTATATATATAAAAGAAAGTCGTGTTAGTTACACTATTTATAACTCAAGAACGGCTGTACCGATTTGGCTGAAAATTGGTGGGAAGGTAGCTTAGAACCAGGAGACGGACATAGGATACTTTTTATCCCGTTTGACCGCGTTCCCGTGTGACGTGACATAAAACGTCAAGTCACTATAAAACGTGGTATAACAAAAACGCATCTGACTTGGAATAACAAAACGCAAATGACAGCTAAACGTAATTTTGTCTATGGTTAAGTATGGTTGAAAATTTGATAATTATTATATCAGTAATAATCAGTAATTTGTATTCTCTTTGAATCATCATTAACAATGACCCCTTTTACACCGTTAAATTGGTTGGTACGCGTATCAAGCTGGTGCGCACTAAACGTTTGATACGTCTCTGTTTACATCGACCAACTTTGAAACAGGATCAAGAGTATCAGACCAAAATAATCCACTAGCGTTTATACCGTGCGTACCAAACGATTTAGTACGAATATAGTATTTAGTCCGCGTCTCAAGTGCTCGGTGTAAACTAGGCCAATGCCGCGACCAAGACGATCGAATCTTTCCCGACAAAGCCGTAACGCAAGAAGGATACGAAACATTGCGAATAAAAGGACTGAAGAAGAACGTGAAACGGCTCGGTTGGCAATGCGAAATCGTCGAGCAAACAACAGATATCAACAAGTAGATAATTTTAGACGCACAAGAAGAGATTTATCAAGTGCTGATTTGAATCGAATTTCTTAATAAAAAATTGAACTTAATAAAATCACAAATTTTGCTTATTTATTGCCTCTAAGGCGGAACAGAGTTCGCCGGGTCAGCTAGTTATTTATATTTTCACGCGTGCACTTAGCTCATATAAGTATATAATTTTCTTATAATATAAAATAGAGATTATGTAAAGTAGGAAGTCTGTTATTAAAGTTACTCGTCCCTGTGCCAAGGAGGCAAGCGCCCCGCCCTGCCCCACCGTTTCTGGTGGATATTGATCTTATTTACTATTGTTATTTAGGGTAACGCCACCACCACGGCGCTGACATTAAAGTGTATGGCAGCACTCACATTACGGGAACCGGGACACAGCAAGGAGTTCCTAGACAATGGTGCACCCGAAGCTATACTGGAGTGCATGAAAGTGCATCAAGATAATGCCAATGTTCAGGTAAGGATCGGTTTATTACATTAAAAATAAATAACTTGCGATTAATTTACTCTTATGTACATAGGACTGCGTTTTTTGCATCCTTCCAAGGAGTCAGTCCTCAGTAAACCTGCTATCGCTTTACTGAGCGACGCCATTTTTTACTTGAAATTTATTTACACGTGACATTGGCAAAAAAGTCGTCGCGCTCGAGTCGACGACTGATACTGCCATCAAACCGAAGAAGTAATTTACATGTTCTTTCTTTTTTTTTAGAAAAACGCGTGTTGGGCTATTCGCAATATGGTAGCGAGATGTCGCGAACAAAACGCGAAATTCCACGAATTAGGCGCAGAAGAGATTTTGAATCGCTCTTACGAGAAATTCGGAAAGGAGTTCGGATTTGACATCAAATCCGCTTTGAGAGATTTAGAATGCAATGTTAAGTTGGACGAACAGTGGAAAGGAAAGGGGGTTCAAATGGATCAATAGCGTCAATAAAGTTTTATTCCCAAACCCGTTTTTTTTTCGGTATTTGTAACGTTTCGTTGTAATTTTACTCTCACATAATGTATTAAACAGGAAGCACAAAAATGCTAAATGAACAGCAAATCATGATCAAGAAAACCACCTATCAAGAAAGCATACCAGGACCTTGGAAATGCGTGCTACTGGCATGGGTATTCAGATTTTGCCAGTCAAGCGTGTGTTTTAATAGTTTGCCAGTAGATCGCAAGCCGATTGATTTTTCGTGTATCCCAGGGAAGCGGGGGGGGGGGGGGGGGACCCGCATGCCAGCCAGCCCGTCTTGCCAGTAGCTGGCGTGAAACATGAAACTTTACGAGCCTACATATTGTGGTCTGGCACTCACGACATAATTAGTAACTGTCATCGTTTTCACTAGAATGTGTATCACTTGCTAGTTACTTGCTCTTGGCTGATTTTGTTCTGGCATATACTCGACGGCCCCTGCGTAAATCATCGAAAATAATTTTTGACACTTTTCAGCAGTGTTTTAAAGTTTGCTTATGGTACTTGTACATTTTTAGCAAAAAAATGTCGCGAGGAGTCGGCAAGGTATTTATGGAAGCTCCAAAGGAAACACCGAGCCCAGGACAAAAGCATTTTATTACTATCTTTCACCGAGGGTCATTGGTTTGGCGGCAAATCTTGACATAGCGATTTAGACGGAGTGCACCGCCCTCTATCGAGGTGGAAGTGAATTAAATTTAATATTACGGTTATTGTTGTTTTCGATGTTTTGCGAATTAAATTTCTGCAACAAGCTTATGACTCTATTTCCTTAGAGGGATGTCAAATATAAATTTATAGAAGCCGATTTAACGATTAAAAAAAATCGACAATTTTAAGTTTCGATAGTTTACGTAGGGGCCGTCGATGTATTACGGCCCTAACTGAAGTAAAAAAATCATTTTAAATTACCAAGAATGCCATCGAGTCTTCCCGAGCTCCTATACCTTAATTGTCACCAGTGAACCTACCTTCAAATTTGCTGCTCATTGAGCATTTTCAGCTGCTCCTTTATTTCTCAAAACTATCCACTATTGTTTCCTGCTTTCCAAGACAAAAGACTTGTATATGTAAATTAAGAACCCTATGCCAATGATAATAAGGTCCATGAATCTTATTTTCACATGTTAATAGAAATACAACATTTATTTAATTATTTTAAGGAAATGTTTTATTCGTAGAGCTTGTAGAAAACACAATAATAAATTAATTATTAATACAGACTAAGGAACTTTGTATAACCAAGCGTATAACGTTAATTTGTATAATTTATTATTTATAATTTACACACATTATACATAATAATAGTAATAGGGGGGCTTATTTAAAATAAAACACTAAATTTATGTAATAAAAACATTTATTGATTTCAATAAAAATCTTCTACAATTAAAATTTGTTTCAGTGACAAATTCTTTAAAATGAATATTTTAAAACCATATTTTTATAGAAAGGCGATAAACGAGCAGACAATCCACCTGGTGGTAAGTGAATGCGCTCAAGGCAATATATGTCAACATCGGTCAATAATGACAAATGTTGCCACAGGAGTGACAATGTTGCGACTGCCTTCCATTGGAAATGCAAGTGTGGATTACCTAGTAGAAAATATTTCAAGGCATAGACAGTCCATCTGATGGTAAAAGGTATGTTAATCTACATTTAAAAGGTAAGTTAAAGGTAAATTTAATAATTTTTTAATCTTCTCTATAATGAGGGAAATACTAAAGGATTAGATGTAATCTCTGGAAGTATTCAAATAATCCCGTATGTGTCAAGAGTCCAGAACTGTCACATTAACGGAGATGTTAATACTTGTGCCGGCAAAAGTATCCCGGATCCGGATTTCAGGCTACCTGTCCGTCAAATTTCATTGAAATCGGTTCAGTAATTTAGTCTTAACACGTGACAGACGGACACTTTCGGATTTGTAATTTTAGTGTGGATTGATGTTTCCATGCACCGATCCCCGCATACATACATACAATATCGACAGTTTAAAGGCAAAGGGCTTAACCAACATACAAATTACCATTACTTTCAGAACAAAATGTTATGTTGACATATGGTATACGATTTAAAGTTCAACGACGGTTGAACTTAAGGTTAAGTATAAAGTATATATACTTTTAATTATATATGTATTTAGATACTCGTATATTATTATTTATCGATTGTTAGTTATGAATTTTGAAATACACATGTCTAAAAATAGCAAAATAATCCTTATATCTGAAATCAGAAACAACATGGTCTTTGAAATGTATAAAAGAAATTATATGAAGAAGACATCTTGTAAAGCGTAAAATTTTGTCGCACTTCCAACCTTATGTCGGCGTAATAAAATCGTTGCAGTTTTTACAGGACCGTTAAACCGGATTCCTTTTTTGAAATGACAATATTACCGTATTTCAAATATTACTTTTGAAAATATTTCAAGAGAATAAAATACCAATTCTAAAACCATAAGAGCCATTTCTTAATTATGACTACATTACATTTTTACAAATTAATACATGATAATATTAAAAGTAAATTGTACCGTAATTCAGGTGGAAAATTAAATACATTATTTACTAAAAAATAATTATCGATAACAATAACAACTGGGATATCGATAAAATAACAATTCTGAGTGTTCCTGTCAACCAAGCGGGCGATAGAACGACCACAAGTCTCCTTGCGGCCCGCCAAGCAGGCGATATAACGATCACAAGTCTCCTTGCGGCCCGCCAAGCAGGCGATAGAACGATCACAAGTCTCCTTGCGGCCCGCCAAGCAGGCGATATAACGATCACAAGTCTCCTTGCGGGCCGCCAAGCAGGCGATATAACGATCACAAGTCTCCTTGCGGGCCGCCAAGCAGGCGATATAACGATCACAAGTCTCCTTGCGGCCCGCCAAGCAGGCGATATAACGATCACAAGTCTCCTTGCGGCCCGCCAAGCAGGCCATATAACGATCACAAGTCTCCTTGCGGCCCGTGATAAAATCTTCCAATAGACCGCTACGTGGCGCCAACCGCAAAAAACAACTTTGCCGTATAATTTTAACTTTTCAGTTTAGAAAATAGAATATAAAACTCGGTCGCCTCAAGTAAATTATTAGCGAACCGCAAAAAAACTTTGCGATTGTTTGAATGCTTGTGTTCACTTACGTATTATTTGTATCTGTGTCATGTTAATAATTGCAGTTTAATTATTCACTGTACGTGAATGTTTGACTAAGTGTTAGATATAAACAATTCGAAAATATACGATTTTGTTAGACTTATTTGCCGAATACAAATACGTCTTTGTTTGATAAACTAGTAATTAAATAATGGCGGTACGATCTTCCAGAATGACTGAACAAAAAACATTGCCATTTCCAGAGCTCATAACACTTTGTTGTAACCACTATTTTATATACATCTCGCTGTGTTCACGGTTGGAAATAACGGAAGTTTGAGTATTGTGACGTGTTTAAAGTTGTTTTAGAGAAATTGTGATTGATGGCATGTTTCTCCAAATTGTTGTATATTTGTAGGTACATGCAGCTGTGACGTTTAGCAGTTACTGACTTTTAATTAAATGGTCGTGTGCGCTGCCCGTTGTTATGTTTGTTTGAAGGTTTACGTGTTTCTCAAATAAAATTGTGCTCCAAAACATGCCCAAATCGCTGTTTGATCTTAAATTTTGAAAATCTTTGTATCTTTTTTAAACGGTTTTATTTAGCTCGACCCGTACGGAATTTATTTGTTTATTTATTTGGGTCAAAATTAGAAATTGAAATTTAAGCACCTTCCCGTTGTCAGATTGATCTGAAATTTGGTACACACATTTAATTTAGATGACAATACAATATAATAAAATCAATAACATTATAAATCTAAGATGGCCGCCGATACAAAATGGCGGATTACATATTTTTCCTTAACCCCCTCAATATGGGTATCAAATGAAAGGGCTACACGTAGTTTTCAGTGCACATAAAATATAAAACCGTTTAACTTAAAAGTTTTTTAAGATTGTTATCTACCTTCATAATACAGACAGAAAAGCTACAAATATTACAACGACTATTGTACAACACTATCAAAATATTAGAAGGCTTTTAGATACAACTTTTAACGATCAATTTTGACATTATCTGAGAAAAGGGACCTTATTGTCGGTTCTGGTTTCCCAGATGTCTTAACATCAGAATTATATCCTAAGAGCTAAGATATTTTTTAATGCTTTATTTTAAAAATCACGTCTTTAAAACGACGAAATAATAAATTAAAAAATTCTTAATCAAAGTCAATAAGTTCGACAATAAGGTATACCTTTGCCCATATACAGCGCTACAAATATCATGTAAAATACTTTAATATGTCAACCAGTACTACACTAACACTATTATATAAATAAAAACTAATGTGTATCTGATGATTTTTTTTATTACATCAAAAATAAATAACTGGCGATTAATTTATTCGTGTGTGCACACCGCTGTCGACACTCGCAGAGGTATTTGACCTTTGAACCCTCGGTCGGGATGGCAGCGGAGCGTGAGCGTGGCGTGGGCGCGACGTGCATGTCGTATTGGGAGCGCGCCGACCACGATGTGATTTCGCGCCAGCTTTTATATCGTTTGTAAAAATGTCAAGCGATACGTTTAGGTCTTACTTAGGTCCATTTAACTAAAAGCACTAACAAAAGTAATAATTGTATATTTCAAAGTACCTATTTGATAACAATCTATATAAATAAAAATGTAAACGTTCGTTTGTTCAAAATCTTAAATCTCCGAAAGTTTTACACCGATTGTTTTGAAATTACGCGCGTATTTTTATGTACACAGGGTAAAATATGCTTTTTACCCAAATCTAGGGTAAGCACCATCTGTTGGGCAGCCACAGCAACGCGTGGCCGGCTACAGGCTAGTAATGAAAAAGAAACTGAAATAAGCTGCATTATTTTAACTATCAATTTTATTTTTCATTTCTCATGTAATAAATACATGGTATAGATAAATAAGTAAATAAAATATCGGTAAAAAAACACAAGAGGGCGTACCAATTTTATATTGTTCTTTTTAAAAACAACTGCCGCGACCACGCCCCGCTCCCCCCACCGGCCAGCGGTCGGCGCCGCGATACAGTCCCGTCGCCCACGACGCACGTCTGTTTGACTTCTCCCGTACAAGTCGATACATTACAACGCGTTTAAGCGCGCCCACGCCGTCCGGACCCGCCCGTTTGATGGCGGCTTTAGTCAGTACGCGTAAGTATGTAGATATCGATAACGTGTGTAGTTTATGCACATACCAAGTAAATTCATCTCTATTATTTATTTCTAATTTATTAAAAAATAACAAAATACACGTTTTAATTTTTAGTTAAATACAATAGTTTTAGTGTAGCGATTGATATATTAAAATATTACACACTAATTTTGTAGGACCTTATATAAATCTCACAAGTATTTATAAACGACGTATAAAAATACATGTTACAGTGCAACTGTAAATGAAACAGTTAAAGGTACTTTCGATTAATTCTAACATTATTATACAAAGTCTATTTAACAACATAACATTATATTTATACTAAGATCTATAAGAACTGGCATTTTCCATAAATTTCTGATATTTCCATCGGCTGTAAGTCATTAAATTCTTTCCATTCATAATTGTATGCACCATTATTTTTGGATTGAATTCTAAGTTTGTTAGGAGCTGAAAAGGAAAAAAAGATTTTGAAAAATATAGACATTTTAGTGATCTTTTTTTTCGATATTTATCTTAATAAAAATAAAAGTGACAAACAGTCAAAATAGAATATATACATGTAATTTAAAAAGCATATTTTTTAAAATGTTTTATTTATTTGGTATGTTTTATCAAACATTGCTGATTATGTACATTATGTACAATGTACATTGCTGATTGCAAGATTACAAGATACAGATTGCTTACGATTGATTATATAATTAATTATTGGACAGATAGGTGCGAACCGATATTATACGCGTGAGCATTTCTATCGACTTCACCGCCAGCATATAGGTAAACCAATAAATAATCACAAAACCGCCCAACCTATTCTAAAAAATATTTCACTATCGGATAGCCTATACCGACATAGCCTATGTTATAATGTTCCAGTTTCCACGGGTACAAGGGAATATACACAATTGTGTAATTTTTATACGTCGAATTTGTGGCAAATTAAGTAATTACGACTTTAATTACTTAAATTATCAAAATATTAATATCCTCTCTATCCAAAGGTTGTATGGCAGAAATCGCTATTGGTGATAAGACCGCTCGCTTTTTTCATTGCATGTATTTGTCTGTCACTCTCGTTTTTTGATGTGCAATAAAGAGCATTATTTATCTATCTATTACTATCAAGTTAATTATCGTTTCGAACCTTCTACACGGTTTTCTCACAAAGAATTAACCATCTAGGTATTTTGTTATCAAAGTTTGAAAATAAAAGAGTATTAAATAAAAAAAAAGCATACCTTGGGCGTCAACAGGAAGTACTGCGCGTTGTCACACTCCGTGGTCACTCGGACGAGCAGTTGGAACATTTTGCGTTCGTTTATCGGATCCATGCCTTGGTTGATCTCGTCTACACATCTGTTGAAAATAAAATTAGGGAGATTTAGAAATCTTTACGGCAGGGGGGGGTCAAACTAAAAGTTATTAGAACTGTCTACTGTACAAAATACGATAGAAAAAACAAAATCGAAAATCTATCAAATGCAAGCAGCAAGTCAAAACGCCTCGTTTAAATTCCGCCCGTAACAGCAATGAACAAAAGTATTTGTAACTATCGACCCGCCCTCGCTTCGCTTCAGTTTATAAGTATTCTTTTTCAAAATTTCGTAATAAAATTAGCCTATATTAGACACGGATAATGTAGCTTCCTATTTGTGAAAGAATTTTTGTAATCGGTTCAGTAGTTCCAGAAATTATCTCTAACATACCTACAAACAGACAATTTTACCTCTCTCTATTATATTAGTACAATAGATAACAATATCTGAATCTTTTATTTCAGATATGATTTCATATATTTTTTTTAATTCGGATATTCGATAGTTTCGGCTACGGAGAGCTTAAAATCCCTAGAATTTAGTACATATGAGGACACACTGTTCTGCGAGTGTGGGGTATCTCGACCACGGTCGGGTCTAATCGGCTGTGGGTCTGCAGCGTGCGTCCGTCCAACGATCCGCGTTACCTGAAGGGTACGGTGGTGAGCCTCTGTAACGCCATGAGGTATAAAGCGGTAGACAGCGCCCTCTCTCCGCCGGACTGCGCGTGCCTCGTCAATTGCTGCAATTGCTCCGAAGCGCGGAATCTAACTAGAATTGATATGCCATATTTGTCGTAGTCTTCCTGGAAATGGGAATATATTTGTAAATAAATAAGTAAGTAATAAGTAAATTAATCTTTAGTTAGTAAGTACCCAAAGATTGCCTGGAAGAAATCACTTTAGTTATAAGGGTGACCAGTTGTAAGAGTGCTTCTAATTACTTGTACTTTGTATTTTCCTGTACAATATAGTACATTTATTTATTTATTGTATGTTGTAGGTAACATTATACTTACATCTAATGACAATTAGATGTAAAGGGCACAAAAAATGCACCCTGCAAGTGCACAACAATTCAAATATTTTACTATGCATGTGATCGTGTGGTGTGGGCCGGCTATAGGATACCACCACCCCACCCCATCTCCTCCCGTGGGCATCGTAACGGTGACTAAGGGATAATAAAGCCGCTACCACAAGACCAGAGGAAATACACCACCTCGAAAAGAGGACTCACCAGCTTGGCCAGCGTGCCGTTATAGAACCGTACAGCCCTCATGCACAAGACAATGTGCATGAGGGGTCCCGTATCAAACGGTGGGTGATGAAGGGGCTTGGCTACTACTATACTAAGTATGCTGGGTTCAAGGGCGTTCATGATAGATACATTTACAGAAATGTCATACATTTCTTTTTTATAGAAATAATGTGGCAAACGTGTAGATAATCCCCCTGGTGGTGAGTGTATACTGTCACACCCATGGAGGACATTCTTGATACGTCAACATCAGGTCAAAAAATGATCAACATTGGCACGCCCTCAGATGCGCTAACTACCTTTAAAGGTTCAGAAATGGATTTGGAGAAAGGGTTAGGAAAATGGGGAGGGATAGGATGGGGATGCAAATGGGCTCCGACGTATTTCAGTCACCAGTGAAACAGGTACGTAGATTAGAGGTACTCTTCGGGATTTTGGCAGAAGATATATTTTTGTTAAGAAAGAAAAAAATTGAAACGGAAATTATAAAAAAACCCATTAAAATCAAGTTTTGTTACACCCTGCATTTGAAACAAATGGAAAACAAGTTTTGTTACACCGATTTTTAAAACAGGCGATCAAACAAATGTTAAAAATTATCGGCCAATAAGTATACTTTGCGGAATAAGTAAGACGTTTGAAAGTTTGATTCTCGATTATTTGCATCCACAAATTGAAACTATTATAATATCACAACAACATGGATTTTTTAGTGGCCGCTCGACATGCAGTAATCTGTCACTTTTTACCGATAGCATTATTAACTCGTTAGATAGAGGTAAACAAATAGATTCTATATACACCGACTTTTCCAAAGCCTTCGATAGAGTTGATATTAACCTGTTACTGTATAAATTGTCAAATATCAATCTTAGTGGTATACCAATAAAATGGTTTGCTGATTACCTCCTGGGAAGATCACAAGTTGTTAAATATAGAGAATATAAATCGCGTATTATTAACGTTCCATCAGGAGTCCCGCAAGGTTCTCACCTGGGGCCTGTTTTGTTCAATATTTTTATTAATGATATCAGCTCAGTTTTTATTAAATCGTCGTTTCTTTTGTATGCTGATGATTGTAAATTTTGGAGAATTATTGAAAACGAAAATGATAATCAATTATTACAAAATGACTTATCTGCGTTACTGGATTGGTGTACGACAAATAAACTGTTACTTAATATTGAGAAATGTAAATTAATGCGATTTAATAGAGGTCACAATGAACTTGTTTATGATTATCAGTTAATGAACTTACCAATTGATAAAATTTCGTTAATCAAAGATTTGGGTATAATCTTAGACGAAAAAATGTCTTTTACAAACCATATTGATTATATTATAAATGAAGCTATGAAAATGTTAGGTTTTGTCAAACGTCAAACGTCGCAATTTAAGTCCGAGAAAACAATTGTTATGTTGTACAACTCTTTAGTTAAATCGAAATTGATGTATTGCACGCCGATTTGGTCTCCAGAAACGCAAGCTCTAATATGTCGAATTGAAACTGTACAACACAAATTTTTCTCTTATATTGCCTTTAAATTCAAACTTCCAAGTCCTTTTTTTAGTCATGTTTATAATGAAATTGCTATATTCACAGAATTACCATCTCTTCGCTCTGTTCGCGAATTCAACGACTTGCTATATGTGTACAAAATTATATCTCGACAAATTAAATGTGTTGAATTACATTCGAAATTTATACCTTATGTTAACGAGCGAGATATGAGATTTGTATATCTGTTTCGAGAATTTTTCTGTAGATCTAAATATTTATATGATTCTATGATACCAAGACTGACTAGATTAGCAAATCGTTATTTATCGATTGAAATGTTCGATCTTAATATCGGTGCAATCAAGTCCGCTTTGAGTTGTTTACTTGAATTTAAATAAGGCATCCTTTTGTATTATAATTTCCTACTTTAAGTCTACTACTATGTCAACCAATTTTCATTTATATTTTATATATTTTTTGGGCTATTCAGCCTGTTGTATTTCCTTTTCAAATAAATAAATAAATAAAATCAACATAGTATCTCGTTCAAAATTCACCCATTACATATTGTTTTTAAATGTCAGTGTAACCTGTATGCGGTCATTAACACTACCAATATATTTTTAAATATGTTATAAGGAAGGCTGCAGATTATATAAATAGAAAAAAAAACACGATTAATAAAAGTTCAATTGGTTGAGTGGTTGATAATACAATACAATTGCATTTATTATTCTGGCAGAATGTACTCATTCTTTCATAGAATAAGGATTCTAGAATAGAACAATTCAATACCAATTATACTCACATCACTACCCCCTTTGTCCAATTTAATTTCTCCGGCACAATCTAGTTTCGCGAACATATCTCCGAAATTTTTGTCTATGTCTCGTAGTAACGTCTCCAATGGAGGCAGCCATTTTGATCTGTTGTAAAAGTAATTATTTTATGGCGATATACAAATAAAACAACCTAAAGTATCGGCCAATCGAGCGTTCGCATAAATACAAACTACTTTACATTTATCTATTTATTCAATAAGCAGTTAGGTAGCGCCAACCGCAAATATAACGCGGTAGAACATATCTCTTCATTCAGTTACAGCAACGAATATGAACTTTAAAATCACCGTAAAGGCTCGCGCGTATTACAACGGACCACACCGCAGCGCAAAACATTGCAAAAATCCTCTCAAATCATTTTCATACATTTTGTATAAACTGATATATAGTGTGCGATACTTGAGGCGGGCCGCAGCGCACGCACCGGCGGATCGCTTGCCAGCTGCATTTTTGCGCTGCGACGCGGCCCGCCTCAACGTGCGATGGACGGGCGCACTTAACGGACTTAATTCGAGTTGAACGTGAAAAATTTAATGTCAACTAACTGATTTAATTAATTAAACTGATAATACTATAATCATTAACTGATGTCGTTCGAGTTGCGGCCCGCCGCGTCCGTAGTGTGCGTTGACGCAGTTTTGAAGTGCGTCGCGACGCGGCTATAATGTGCGCGAGCCTTAGTAACTCGTTTATGAACGCAAAAATAGTTTGTAATCGTGCGATCGCTCGGTCGGCCGATGCGGTACGGATAACTATTCCTGATTTTCACGAGGTCGTATTACCTACTACTTTAATTGATCAATTCAATTATTGAACTAGTTGGAATAATTAGTCCCAGTAGTTCAATTGATGTTAACGATCAACTACTGGGGAATAGCCGCAAAAGAAAGTTCCACTAGTTCAATTAACAAAGTTTAACAAAGACTCATGTTCAGTTCCACTAAAAATGAGCCTAAAATTGGCCATGAGTTTTCTTAAAACTAAAGTCTATTAAATCGGTCATTATTTTTTTTCTAATTACGTTCGATAAAATTGGTTATCATTCAAATCCGTCAAATTCGCTCATCGAATTAAAGTTTCTCTAATTAAAGCGCGATTATCATTATTATTTTCAAATTGAAATAAGTTATTGTCGATCATCCGATTGTTGGTCGTCTATATTAGGGTTTAAACATTTAATATTTACGAAGCTTTATCGCATACTATAGCAATGTGTGGTTAGCTTGATTCCCGCGGGAACTCTATAATCGGTCTGGATAAAAAAGTACCCTAAATGTTAACGCAAACACCTATTATGTTATACATATGCCATAAGTTTAATTAAAATCCCTCCAGTAGTTACTGCACGGTGCGAGTTCAAATAGACAGATGAAAATTCCAATAAATTGTTGTTTAGGACTCTGTAGATTTTTTTAAATATTAAATGACACGGCTTTGTTACAAAATTTATTATTTTATTTAGTTTAGAATATTGAAAAAATATGCAATAAAGTTTATATAAATGAATTCATAAAATTTTACGACTTACTTGAGCACATTCATCTTGTCCTCCAGTACTTTGTTCATATCACTTGAGTTATTCACTTCGGACTTCAGTCGCGATATTAACCTCTCCCTTTCGTCGTATTCTTTTATCACCTGAAAAAAAAAATCGAATATTGAACTGGTTTTCGCTTTAAAAAAAATGCCAATTATTTGCGACTGAAAGGGGGGAGACCGCTATTTGCCATACGATTTGGAGAGAAAAATACATTTATTTAGTAATTTATTGTACACACATAACATGAAATAAATAAAAACAAAAGATTTATAAAAGGTACACCTGAAAAGAAATATAATTCGGAGTTTTCATTAGTTTTCGCTTTAAAAAAACGCCAATTATTTGCGACTGAAAGGGGGGAGACCGCTGTTTGCCATACGATTTTAGAGAAAAAAAAACACTATTTAATAAAATTTATTGTACACACACAACATGAAATAAATAAAAAGTAAAAAAAAAAGAAATGATTTACAAAAGGTAAGCTTATATAGAGCGGAGATTTCTTTCATCAGACCGGTAAGTGAGATACGAGTATACTTGTGGGTCAATTAGACAAATGCGTACAAATTTAAAAACTAAAAAAAATGTTTAATCAAAGCGGTGTATGGCTTGTGTATGAAAGCGGATGGAAATAAGTTAGTAGCTCTATCTAGCGACATATAAATAGCTTTGTATGTATTAGCTGTAATATGTTTAATTTTTTTTCAAGTTTCCTTTGTAATTTTAAAAGTATTGAATCGATTGGGTCCATCCTAGATGGAATTCAATTCAATTCAACTTAAATTGAAAATTCAATAGTTTTAATGCTCATCGAGTGTTTCAATGTCAAAATATAATGTTTATTGTTAAATTAATAAAAACATTATTCATTGATTATTGTAGGTATTTTATTGTTTTAATGATCATTTTTAATGTTTTCTCATTACAATTAAGGCTTTTAATTGGAATGCAAATAAATAAAATTTTAATGATTTTTAATGTCAATTACTCTTCATTTTCTAATTTTAAATGTAATTATGTTTTTAAAATGAAACCTCAAAAAATAGACTTCATACATACATTTTCATCCCCTTGGTCCATACAATCAATCCTTGTCTGCATTTCATAGCAATGTTCTTGTAAGCTATTCAAATCTGAGGGTAGTGATTCAAATTCGTCTTTGTAAGGGAAGTCCTTGTCTTGGGGCAGTTTATTATTGCAGGACCTTTTTGCTTCTATTAATTTCTCTTTCGCGTTCGATTTTGCCCGATTTAGCATGTTAGTTATGTTTTCTAGTGTTGCCTGTGAAAAAAATACAATTTGACAATGACGTTATACAGATATCCGTTGAATTCTCGATAACTAAAACAATGAAGTCAGTTCATAGTTAATTGACATGAACATTTCAAGTATTTTTTTTCCCAAAAATATCATTGCTTTCTTCTTTTTGTATATTTGACAAAATGAATTCATTCATTCAACAAATGAATGAATGAATTGTATGAATATTTGTTGAAGACAAAACATTGTTTGTACGAAAAATATCTAACATTCTACATTACTTAATATAATAAAGAGGTAAATTTGTATGTTTGTATGTTGGGGATAATCTCTGGAACTACTGAACCGATTTCCGTGTCTAATATAGGCTATATTTTATTTTGAAATTTTGAAAAAAAAAACTTATAAACCGAACCGAAGCGAGGGCGGGTCGCTAATTAACTGATAAGTAAAAATTAATGATTCAATCTTCGGAAATACGTTTGATACACCCTATATAATGAAAAAAATATGACTAAAATCGCAATTATTTCGACATATGTAAACACTGTGTAAAAAGAAATATTTTTTACGTGTTCAAGTCAACAAACGTTGTCTCTAGATATTCAAACTTAAAATTTCGTTATATCAAGATTGCGTTTAAATAGAAATCTGCTCTAACATCCAATTAAAAAAAAAATTACGTTATTTTTTTAAGATTCTAAATATCTGGCAAGCTAGGATAATAAGATCGATTCTATCAAATAATTAGCGACCCGCCCTCGCTTCGCTTCGGTGTATAAGTTATTTTTTTCAAAATAAAATATAGCCTATATTAGACACGGATAATGTAGCTTCCTATTTGTGACAGAATTTTTGAAATCGGTTTAGTTGTTCCAGAGATTACCCCCAACATACCTACAAAAACACAATTCTACCTCTTTATTATATTAGTATAATAGTATAAGTATAGATGTCACAAATGTTACCTGAACATTGAGTAATTCGTTCTTCAGTTCTCTCAGCTCTGACGACTGTTGAACTATTGCGTCTCTTCTGATGTCCAGTTTAATCTGAAATGAGAAATAATGTACAAATATTTTAGGGGCAATTCAAGAGAAGGTTAATAAATAGATTGCAGTAATAATCTTCAAACGGCATTTGTCGTCTCAATTTAAAACTCCTTTGCTTTCTCTTTGCTTATTTTTCTAAACATACCGTTCCAAATTATTCATGGGATTGATATGCCAATAAGAGCTGTATATTCTTTAAGATCCGAATATTTAAATTGAGGGCTACCTTCAATATCTCTGGTAACATTGCTCTCCATAACGAATAATTTGGAAAAGCGAAAAAGCGAACTCAATATGGTTTTAGACTTTATGAGATCAGAAAATTATGAGGGTAGTTAACATTTATCAGTTAAACGCAATAAGATTTAGACTTTTTGAGGGGGGAAAATTAAAAAAAAAGTCAGGGTGGTCACTTTAGATATCTCTTCATACTGAGGTTTAAAGGATTTTAATAGAGAACTTTTATAGTTAATTAGTATTGTGAAAGAATTTTCAAATAAATTGAAAGAGATATTTAATTAATGTATCTTGTGTCTGGTCTCCAAAAAAAATGATTAAAACGTAATACATCTCGCCGACAGTATTTTTTTTTTGTATGGAAAACATAAAAAATGAGGGTATTTTACCTTAGATATTTCTCCAACGAAAATTTTACTTTCCAAATCTTTAATAATCTCAATCAACTCGTTGTGTAGCGAGCACTGTTTTATCGTCGCATCTCTCTGTTTCCTTCTCACTTTATCTCTTTCCAGCTGAATGTTGAACGATGATTCGTTTTCTATCTCCTGAATCTTTTTCGTTTGGAGACGAATTTGGACGGATATTGTACGGACCTACATTTTTTAAAATTATTTACATATTAGAAAAACCTTCACATTTGTTTTATAGTAAAAAGGCGGCAGTCGGGCATACAGTCCACCTGGTGGATACTGTCGCCCATAGACATCCACGGTACATACTAACATCAGTCCAGAATGACAAACGTTGGCACGCCCCCCGGTTTGGGATGTAGGGATCGAGTTGCAGAAAGATTTGATAAAATGGGGAGGGATGTGAATGGGCTCTGGCACATCTCACTCACTACCGAAACACGTACGTACATGGGGGGAATAACATAAATACTAACAGTGGCCGAGACTTTGTGCGCGTAGATAATATATGTGTTGTTATAATAACTTTATAATTGACTAGCGACCCGCCCTCGCTTCGCTTCGGTTCAAAATTTCAAAATAAAATATAGCCTATATTAGACACGGATAATGTAGCTTCCTATTTGTGAAAGAATTTTTGAAATCGCTTCAGTGGTTCCAGAGATTACCGCCAATATACAAACACACAATTTTACCTCTTTATTATATTAGTATAGATATGGATAAAAAAATACCCTGAATGTTAATTCGACATGTATGTCGTAGCTAGCCCAGTTCAATTAAAATCCGTCCAGTGGCGTGTTCACACATACAGACAATCATTCTAAAAATTGTTGTTTTTCCTATACCTCTGGCCTATACCTTTATATCTCCTAAGACTTTATCAAAAAATATAGTAAATCATGTTGGCATTTATAATGTCGCTGAACTCACCTTTTCGACGCCTTCGTTGATCTTTTTCCGCCTCGTAATAAATTCGTTCAGGTTCACTTCGAAAGTGGCCAATTTGTTGTTGATTTCTTGCATTTTCACTTTATGAGATTGAGCGGTTTGCTCGAAGTTCGATAACCTGAATTCAATTTATACATTTTATACAATTATACAGTGATTTTATTTATAACTAACTGATGCCCGCGACTTCGTTCGCGTGGTCTTCACGTACTAATTCAGAAACTTCGTTCCTTCGTGGGAGTGCGCATAACAACTCACCAAAGTTTCATCGCAATCGGATGAATGTATAGGAACGCATAGAGGTCAAACAAAAATTCATTTTTATTTATATATATATACTAGCTGTTGCCCGCGACTTCGTTGACGTTGTCTTCAAGTACTGATTCAGAAATGTTCGCGGGCGTGCGCACAACAACTCACCAAAGTTTCATCGCAATCGGATGAATGGTATAGAAACGCATAGAGGATAAACAAACAAACATTCATTTTTATATATTAGAAATAGAAAGATATATATATATATATATATAGATGTGTCCAAAAATTTCAGAAAAGAGTCCATATGGTGTAATACAAGTATCATGCATCATTCCAATGGTCTACTTTAAAAGTAATATAATTATAATACATATATTAAATTATTTCATTAATAGTTAATCTTTTTTTTATAATTCATATTAATTATTATTCTCCGTAATGACCTCTGCAGTCATTACTATTATTTATACTTGAATAAGAGATTTAATTAATGATTCGAGTCTCCGAAAGTTTTACCAGTTACAGAAAAATAACACTGTATTAAACCATAAATAGATAAAGATCTAGCAAATTAAACGTCAAGTGTCTATGATTCTAGCTGAAAATTAAAAAAAAAAAAAAATATTCTCTAGTGTTAGTGAGAAACATCTCATGAAATAGTTTTATCATCATACAAAATTATGCAACTATTATTCTGTTTCTTCGTTGATAAATAAAACTCACTGATTCCTGTAATTATTGAGGCTGTCAAGGTCCACAGTGTTAGCCAGTAATTTAGCTGGAGAAATTTCTATAGTTGAGCTAGATTTTACGCCACTGTATGTTGACGTGCGAACTGTGAACCTGTGGTTTTCTGTAATATAAAAGAAAAAAATGATCAGGAACGTGCTATTGATAGTTTTCCCTTTCTACAATAACTGCAATAGTTTTGACGTAACGATGTTGCCAAAGTAAAAATATATGAGAAATTTCGAAATAATTGAAGACAAACCTTTTTCTATTTTTCTATATGAATAGTTTCGCGCCACAAACGCTTTTCGCGGTAAATGTGTTTGCGTGGTTGATTTTAAGTATATAAATAAAACAAAGACTTAAAAACGCAATTATTACTACTTGTTTATTGTGACCGTATGTAATCCAACCATCCCTTTCAGTATCCACTGCTGGACAAGCGTATTGGCGAGTCCACTCTTTTAGAGGTTTGTGGTAGCGGCTTTGTTCTCCCTTAATGGCCTTTTACGAGACCCACGGGAGGAGATGGAGTGGTGCTATTTTATAGCCGGCCTACACCACACGACACATTATTTTATTTATTTACTCCAGGCAACAAAGGCCCACGGAAAATGAAACAAAATTATAAACATTAAATAATTATATTTTTACCACTTGGCATAACTCGTGTGCAGTTTTGTCACAAGAAATGATTTATCTATGTATTTTGGTTGAACGATGATTTATAATTTACTCACCAGTAAAGAAAAAAGTAACATTTGGCGGTACTTTTCCACTATTCCTATATGTATGATCATTGCCTATGGGTATCTTGTGTATATTGTATTGTTTGCAGAGGTATCTCACAATGGCGTCTGGGGCTGTTATTGTGTCTACTAGGTAAGTGTAAAAGCCGAGGTAACTGAAACGAGTAAGTCATAAAATCATAATCAGTCCTCATAAGTCTCGGGACACGGTCTCGAATGAAAACTATCGATACTTTACTCCTGAGTATTAAATTAGCGAAAAAAAAAGTATCGTACTCATTAAAGCATCGATACTTTGCCTAAAAAAATCTCGAGTCTTTTCCAAAATTTTTTGTCAATTGCCCAAAATAATGATACTTTCTTAAAGGTCTTGTCAAAAATTCTCGTTTTTGGCGATTTATTACATAGTCATAAGTAATAAATATTTAAAGTATCTAATTAATTATTTAGATATGACACCTGCCCTAAAGTATCATATAAGTAAACACATCGATTAAAAAATATCGAGTACAAAAGCGTCGGTATCAAACACAAAAGTACTCGATACCGAAAATTATCGATACTTTTTCGTATCCATAATGGACGCCCATTTGCCACATTCGTTTAGGCGCTACAATGTGCAATTCACGATGTGTAATTCGAAAATGGTGCAATAGAAAGAAGAAAGAAAGGAAGAACATTTATATCAGACATTCAATAAGTGGCTACAGACGTAAAAAAAAAATAAACATCATGAAATTGCTAAATTCTAAAAATGCATTCTTATTTTTACTTCACTTAACAAAAAAACTTTTCCATTTAATGTAAACTAAAGAGAAAATAAAAATGGTTATACACTAGAATAATATTTTACAAAACGGCTTTTGACTATACAGAAATGATTACACGTTTTGTAAGTTGCAAATTATGCGCCTAAAGCTTAGACCCTGAACGGTCTCATTATAAATAAAAGGTCATTTCTTAGGGCATTTAATTAATTAATGTGAATAAATTAGTATTTATTACAAGTGAGTGTCTAGAGCAGTGATGGGCAAACTACGGCCCGCGGGCCAAACACGGTCCGCGGGCTTTTTTTATCAGGCCCGCCAATAAACAAAAAGATAACTTTTTGTTCCTCGGTTGTTTTCAATTCGGACCGTCACTGAAAACGTTTGCCCTACCCTGGTCTAGAGGAAAAGGTCGGTGTTTTTATACAACGTGTCTCTGAAATAACGTAACAGCTGAACATATGTTGTTTAGTGCCAAGAGTAGAATTGATTCTACTAGTTTTTAAAATGACTATTTTTGTCATAATTTATTGCTCATTTCTAGTATATTATATACTCGTATATATTCTTCCACGCGCGATGATGAGAGGTTTTGATATCTAAAACGAACGTACAAAACTTTACACGTTTGTAACTTATGATTTATTTTTTTAAATAATTATATTTTTCTCTAGAACGGTAATAATAGTCTTGTCCGTAAACGGGTTAATCCCCACCAGCCTCGAGATCAACCTGAGATGTTTGGGCTTCCGTGGTGGCTGACTTTCAGCGAAGATGCGAAAGGCGGTGCTGCTCGATACCACGCATATCGTCCGCCGGTTTGTCTCTCTGGGGTCCTGAACCCTGGCCGACTGTTCTTCCGCCGGAGGTTATACCGTCTCTCCCTCATTTTGGCTTACCCGGGGCGAGACGACATGGTTTGGAACCATGTATTAAAATAATAATATACTTTATTATATAAAAATAAACCTTCTATACTAATATAATAAAGAGGTTAAAATTGTGTGTTTGTAGGTATGTTGGGGGTAATCTCTGGAACTACTGAACCGATTTCAAAAATTATTTCACAAATAGGAAGCTACATTATTCGCGTCTTATATAGGCTATATTTTATTTTGAAATTTTGAAAAAAAAAACTTATAAACCGAAGCGAAGCGAGGGCGGGTCACTAGTACGTAATATAGATAATAATCACAACAATGAAAAATTTATACAATTTAGCAGCCTTACCACTTAAGCGATTTCTTCCAGGCAACCATAGGATACAGATAAGTTTGAGAAGAAACTAGTAGGGCAAGCATTGTATTACACATTCACATAAAATAGGTATATAAAATACACTATTATATGTGTATTTTAAATTAGTTGACATGTTTTCAAATTTTACGTTATTTCAATGACTCGTTGAATATAACCCTTTTAAACTTTCGCGTTTTGTACACATTTTATATTCTAATTCAGGTCTAAACACTTATAATAAAGGTACTTGTTTAATATTCTAATTCAGGTCTAAACACTTATAATAAAGGTACTTGTTTAATATTCTAATTCAGGTCTAAACACTTATAATAAAGGTACTTGTTTAATATTCTAATTCAGGTCTAAACACTTATAATAAAGGTACTTGTTTAATATTCTAATTCAGGTCTAAACACTTATAATAAAGGTACTTGTTTAATATTCTAATTCAGGTCTAAACACTTATAATAAAGGTACTTGTTTAATATTCTAATTCAGGTCTAAACACTTATAATAAAGGTACTTGTTTAATATTCTAATTCAGGTCTAAACACTTATAATAAAGGTACTTGTTTAATATTCTAATTCAGGTCTAAACACTTATAATAAAGGTACTTGTTTAATATTCTAATTCAGGTCTAAACACTTATAATAAAGGTACTTGTTTAATATTCTAATTCAGGTCTAAACACTTATAATAAAGGTACTTGTTTAATATTCTAATTCAGGTCTAAACACTTATAATAAAGGTACTTGTTTAATATTCTAATTCAGGTCTAAACACTTATAATAAAGGTATTTGTTTACCTTTTATTCTTACTCGACGTTGATGTGAAGATCAAATGTGGGTAGATGATAAAACTGCTCGCAGCTCCCATCCTGGACTACCCGCCTCTTCAGTTAACTCGTGACCACGGCTGGTATAACTCGTGCCGAAAGGTAAACACATACCTTTATTATAGGCGTTCAGACCCGATTTAGAATATAAAACTAGTTGAATATATTATATAATTTCAATCACCAATGTTATGTTAAAATCATAAAATATGACCGTTTATATTTTTTACTATGATGTAATTGTTTATTTCCTAATCAATTTTATAGACACGTCAAGTTTATAATCTGGAAAAGAAAACATGGTACAGACGGCAAAATAGATCAGGCAGGTCTGTGCGGGATTTGCTGATACAACAACACACGCACACATAGACAGATACGTCGTTAACTGATTCACTGCCTATGTAACATTTTACTGACAGTTCTCATAGTTCAGTTAATCGTCCAGTTGTGAACAGTCTATTGCATGCAAACATCAATTTTTCCACCTGTACGTATTTATTTCTACGACAGTAATTTTATCAGAGGAAAACATTTAAATCTTATTGTTGACGACGGCACGATACCCGGCGAGCTGGGCGTATCGGCCGATCGTATATCGAAGACGCGAGAGTGGTCCTTAAGAAAGGAAACTCTTGAGACGACTGGATGGCGACTATTTTTTTTTTTTTTTTTCGGCATGTCTAAATTCTTGTGGCCCTATTGGCCTTTCAAGAGTCACCGGGCTTGTTTAGTTTAGGGCGAGCGCAGAAGGCGCTCAGCCAGGGTGGCGCTCAGCCAGTATATTTTTGGCCAGATTGGCCCTTCTTATATTCCTAAACTATGTTACATAATTAGAGGCGTTATAGGCGAGCGTGTCAGCCCTTTCGACCAATAACACGCTGTGCGATTTTTTATGTCAGACAAGTCATTTTCACTCTTACGACATGCCATATACATCGGCAGATACTGTACTAAACTTACCTGAGTTGTTGTATATTATTTTGCATATTAACAGTGCCAGGTTGGCTACAAACTGCGTTGACTTGTTTCAAGCCTAGTTGACGGATTGACTTTAGGAACAGGTTCATATCCCGAGTCGACTCAAAGGTAAAAGCGACTAAATCCCTGTTAGAGATCGTGGATTCTAAATACCGAGCGAATTTAGGGTCGGTGAAGTTTATCTAAAAATAAAAAATAAGAAAGAAATGTCAGGTTTCATGTTAAAGTCAGTACTCATATTTAGTACTAGCGGTACCAGTGACTTTGTTCGCGTGAACTTGTTTCCCGTGGGAGCAATAATTAATCCGGATAAAAAGTAAGTTTCATCCGTCCAGCGGTTTTGCGTGATGCGCGTTCTTGTCTGTTTGTCTGCCAGTTTATAGAATTTTTGTCTGTCCGTCTGTCAGACAAAAATTCGAAAGTACACTGCAGGGATATTTTTTTTGTTAAATATTTCATGAATTAGCGGTGCCAGCGACTTTGTTTGCGTGAAGTTATGATTCCCGTGGGAACTCCATAATTGATCTGGATAAGAGTGTGCCTTAAATGTTAACCCCACGCAAGCTATAACTATACCAAGGTTCATTAAAATCCGTTCAGACAAAAATAATCCATCAATGTCGTTTTGGGCTTTATGTCATTCGTAAATTATTGCAATCACTTTTCCGGAAAATATTTCACGGCTCTGTTATTTCAGTGACACGTTATATACATATATATATATATATATATATATATATATATATATTGTTATGTACGAAGGCGGCAGACGAGCATATAGTCCACCTGATGGTAAGTGGTATATCAATATCTGTTCTAAAAGACCGTATTTCAGGGCGAATATTATTATTAATATACGAGGGTGCGTTTTTAAGTTCGCGGAATGGAGGGTAAAGAGAGAAAATTAAAATACAGAATTATTTTTCTTTTTCAATATATTTACCTGCAACCCTAATACATTTTTCAGATCTTTCAATTAGCTTGTGTATGCCTTCGAAAAAAAAAGATTTCTCTTTGTCCTCAAAATAAGCTGAAACTGCGTCCTTCACTTCTTCATCACTGGTAAATTTCTTCCCACGTAGTTCTTTTTTCATTTTTGGGAACAGGTAATAATCACAGGGAGCCAGATCCGGGCTGTAGGGATGCTTTAAAATATCGAATCCCACCTTGTGCAGGGCAGCCAGTGCAACACGACTCTTGTGGACAGGCGCATTGTCGTGCAGGAGCAGGACACCTTTCGTCAATTTTCCCTGTCTCTTTTCTTTTATAGATTGTTTCAAACGCTCTAGGATTGAAGCATAATATTCTCCAGTTATTGAAACACCCTTTTCCTTATAATCGATGAGCAGGATTCCCTCTGTGTCCCAAAACAAGGTCGCCATGAGTTTCCCGGCCGACTGTGAACCCTTAAACTTCTTTGGCGGTGGTGTACCTTTTTTATGCCACTGCATGGAGTCTTGCTTGGACTCAGGTTCATAGTGGTGAACCCAAGTTTCATCCCCAGTGACTATTCGACTCAACACTCCATCCTGATCTTCTTCACAGAGGTTCAAAAACGCACGCGCACACTCAACGCGCTGTTGTTTTTGCGGCGGCGTGAGCATTCTCGGCACCCATCTTGCGCTGACCTTAGTCATGCCAAAATGGTCGTGAAGAATTTTAAAAATGGTTGTATCGGATACTCCAACCATTTCTGCAAGTTGGTTTTTCTTCAAACGAGCATCTTCTAGTATAATTTTTTCTACTTTTTGAATAAGTTGTGGTGTGGTCACCTCGATAGGCCGCCCAACCCGTGGATCGTCTTCAAGTGAATCCCTGCCTTGCTTAAAGAGACTATGCCACTTGTAAACCATGGTTTTTCCTGGGCAAGAGTCCCGGTAAACTGATGACATCTCTTCCAAAATGGTTTGAGCAGACTTTCCTTGCTTTGTAAGGAACTTTATGACGGCGCGTTGCTCGATTTTCTGCATATTGAATGTTTTCTTCCCGACTGAGTTGCGTGATCGTCGACTGCTCAAAGGTTAATGATCCTATTATCATGAAACCCAGTATTTATACTAATAGTGAGTCACTCAGCACGATAGGGTTTAAAATAGACTCCGAACCACCCTCGAACCCCACCATTCCGCGAACTTAAAAACGCCCCCTCGTACTTAATATCCATCATAAGAGGATGATGGTGATGGATGCTTGATATGACGGTGCTGAGACACGGTCTCTAAACGCATCAGACCGGAATCGCATTGACGCTTTATGCGCCGCATATGACTCTATACTTTTTATGCTGCGTCGCATAGTGCATAGTACAATCGACGAATGACACGTGACACAAGCCGCATGGCTCGGAAGTCTAGCTTTATCCCTGCTATCGACGAGTTTTTATCATCAAGTGAACAGTTGTAAGCGATGTAAGTTCATGTGGTGTGTCCGTAGATACAGTTTGTAAAATAATTAGAGAACAGAAGGAAACTAACACATTGAAAACACCGGTAAAAAAAAGAGCTCGGTTATTCATTATCGTTAAATTCGATTATTGCGCAATAAGGATAAAAGTACATTCATTATATTTAAATATTTGTCACACACTACATAACACTACACAAAATTTTGTCAGTTTGTAATGCTGATGGGGATATCCCATAGTTTTTTTTTATGGACGAAGGCGGCAGACGAGCATACAGTCCAACTGATGGTAAGTGCATACTGTCGCCCATGGACATCCGCGATACATGCCAACATTAGTCCAAAATGAATAACGTTGGCACGCCCCCCGGATGCGCTTTGGAGAAAGGGTTGGGAAAATGGGGAGGGATAGGATGGGAATGGGCTCTGGCACATCTCACTCACTACCGAAACACGCACGTACATTAGTGAAATAAGATAAAGTGGGAAATGCAGCACATATCAAGGTAGTGTTCTGTGAGAGAGGGTTAACGTGGAGAGTCGAGCGCGCCCCGCGGCTGTTGGATTGCACCGTGCACTCTCCCCCTCAATAATACATAGTCAATTACAGATTTTTCATAGTAATATTTATGAGTTGAAGTTATGTAATTAAAAAATAAAAGGAAGAGTAAAGAACATAAAAACATGAAAACAAGAAGGGTAACTACATAAACCTCGTTCCAATCCAATTTATGCAAAATGTAAATAAACATGGCGACTAGAGTTAAGTGGCACCGCCTTAAATTAAATTGTGAGGTGATAATTGTTTACATATCCGTAATTTGATTCATAGAGACTGCAAGTTCACTAGATTAAATCTAGATTTAAAGCCAAATGTTGGGATACTTCATTGATTTAATTTTGTTTTCGTCAAATTGGATTGGAATGGACTGTGTGTAGAGTGTAGTAGATCTATAAGTATTGAAACGTTTGTATTGAATATCTGGATAAAAGAACGTACTATCTAAAATATTTTGAAAACAGCACTCACCTCTAGCATCATGGGCTCGTACACGTTATGCTCGAACACGTGTTTGTTTTCGCGTAACCATACAACAGCTTTATAACAATCCTGGTTGTACGCACGTAAAGATTCCAATCGTTTGTTACCTACGTCTTGTACGTTACGTACGCTAATAAGAATTAAAAAAGATAAATAAATTTATGAAAAATATAAATAAAGAAAGATGTTAAGTCTGTTAAAGAAACGTCGCACAACGGCTGAAATGGCATCCTTTAAGGTATCGAGCATACGCACAAATACAAACTCCCATTAGCAACTTTATTCAATAGGCGGTTAGGTTACGCCAACCGCAAATATAACGTTGTAGTAGAACAAACTTATTTGTTCGGTTAGACCAGTCATTCCCAAGTCCACTTGGTGGTAAATATTGATCATGGACATCTGTAATACATGGCAACATCAGTCCTGAATGACAAACATAGGCACGCCCCCGGATGCACTTTTATAGGATTTTCGTTATTTTACCATATACGTGACTAGCTTTTTGCCTGTGGCATTGGCCGACAAATTTCATACGTACAATTTAAAAATTATTTGAGATAAAAGACTGAGATAGTCGAAACCCCTATATGCCCGCTTCTAAGTCAAATATTAAAAAATGCCGATGCACATACTAAATTTCATATAACATAAATAGTTCTTGAGACACGCATTTCATAAAAAATCTCCCCTCATTTTCTTCCACTGCCCAGTAAGATTTCTAAAAATCCTTCCTTAGTGGATACATATGTCATAAAACATATCCACTGTGCAAATTTCGTTTTTATAGCTTCAGCGGTTTCGACTGGGCGATGATGAATCAATCAGTCAGTCAGGACATCTCTTTTTATACGTAATAGTGTAAGTACTGTCGCCGGTCGCAAGTTAATCAAGAGGATTACCGGCACCATGCGTTACGAGTAAATTTTAGTGACGGAAAACCACTCTCTGATGAAACAAAATATGTCCCTTGACTCGGTTTAACACTTTTGACGAATTTTACAATTAGACATTTTTATGTTTTGTAACAACGACTTGCAAGCGAAGCGACACAGGTCGGAACAGACTGAAGCAGCGACACGAGAGGAAGGAGCTTAGCGACAAACTTCCGTATCTTTAACTCTATATTTGTGGTTGTACGGTTACTGCAGTTATTCTAGTAATTGAATATCTCTTTTTTTTGGCATTGTAAGAAAATCCCGCCATCTCAATGGAATTTACATACGATCCAACCAATACAATAGTACATACATATATCTGCACATCACTTACTTATTCTGGTAGAGTCTTATCTGTGGCAAAATATTGTTTTCAAGGTCATATTGTACATCCAATTTTTGTTTTTTGAGCGTATCTATCGCTGCATTAGTTTTAGCTATCGGTTTTTGGAGTTCTGCCAATTCCATTTTCACGCGAGTCTCTGGAAATAAGGAGCAAATGGAAAATATCTATGGTGAAGTTTTGTTTATTTATTTATTCTTTATTGCACAAAGTGACAAAAGGCGGACTTGATACTTAAAAGCTTTATCTCCCAGTCAACCTTTTGGCTAAGCAGAAATGACGCGGTAGGTGCCAATGACAGGTGATATTCAGTGCAACTGGTGAACTTATTATATTAGTCTTGTGGGTGAGGGGTCAAGCGGGATGGCAAGTCCACTCTTTTAGAGGTGCTGTAGTTCGTCAGGGCTTATGGTAGCGGCTTTGTTATTCCTTAGTCACCTTTTACGACACCCGCGGGGAGAGACGGGTGATTTTAGATAAACAATTCTGACAAAATATAGATATTTAATTGCTAGAAAATATAATATCCATTTAATTACAATTTCCAATTATATTTATTATTACTTTTAAAGATTTCTTTAAATTATTATTATTAGGGAAAATGGGAAAACAGAAAACAGAAAACGCAGAAAATATTAGGTGGGTATTTAAAATTACATTGGTGTTATTAAAAATAAAAATAATACAATATTATAACTTTTTAATTTACAAAATGAAAATTTTAATGTTTTTATTTTCTGATGATTAAAAAAGCATATAAAAAAGATATTAAAGATACTAAAGTAGTATATAAAGATTTCAATAAAATCACTTACCATCACCAACTTTTTCCACAAGAGTATTCTTATCTGTGATAAGTTTATCCAGTTTGGCTCTAGCTTCAATCAATTCCCGTTCTCTATTCCTATGTCTTTCCAACTTTTCCTGGAAAGCTGATTCCAGATCATTGAGAACGTATTCCTGACGTCTTACTGAGTCTATAGTTTCTTTTGCTTTATCATTTAACGTGTGGACTTCACGAATCTGAAGTAAAAAAATGATTTATTTTGGATATAACATATGTAAGCGATAAAGGGCAAAGTCTGGTGTGACAATGAGCGAACTTTGTCACATGTAGCGAACTAAGTCTAAGAAAATTAATGCGGACATTGTTGATTGAACTTAGTTTGCATACAAGTAGGTACTTTGCATACAAGTTGCTTTGAAATTTTGACACAATGTTGCATTGGAAAATGCGCGTGTTTTTATATACCTATCACAGGGTAAAAACATGCTTTTTACCCAAAAGCAGGTAAAAACAGGGTACGCGCCATCTGTTGGGCAGCCACAGCAACGCGTGGCCGGGTATTGATGTTCGGTATTGATTGTATAGTTGATAATAATAATTATTTTTTCCGAAACCTGGTGACGAGGGTGGAAGAGAGCGTAACAATGTGTGACGAAGACGGGTGAGGGTCAGAACAAAGGTGACGTTAAGTTTATTAATTCACTAGCAGTGCCGGCGACTACGTTTGCGTGCACTTGTCATTCCCGTGGGAACTCTATTTCTAGAGCTATCTTCTATCTCCAGATTATTTTATTTCTAGAGCATGCTAGAGAGATAATATCTAGTCCTCGTGATGTTATTCCTCATTGCCGAGCGGGTGGGATTTTTTTTAAACACCGTATTTAACCCTTATGTACATACCCGGGTACCCGGGTGCCCACCTCGTCATATTTTTGCTTATATGTTGAATAAAAATTGAAATCTCAACCTGAGCCTTTAAATCCCTATTATTTAACTCTTTTAGAAGCTAAAAACACACTGATACTTTTTTTTGGAATTTTTTGATCCTAAACAAAATGACGTCAAAGTACATGTGCTTAGCGGGCACACCCGGGTACCCACTAGATGAAAAATGATGTTTTGACTCAAGAATTAAATAATATCATTTATGAATATTTCATTGAGGTAATAGGAGTTAATAAATAAACAATTACAATAATTTTAAAGGTAAATTAGAATATATTCACATTTATTTAGCGCAATCAATACATTTAATTGTCGATACACAGTGTTCATCGCAGACAGGCTTTTCGCAAACTGAACAACATTTTCGCGTTTTCCTGCATCTTTCGATTGTATCTTTGTAGCAAATATGACAAGAACCTGTAATTTTTTCCTACCAGTACTGTCTCGAGGTTGAGTTTGTTATTCAGAAACAGCGGAAGGAGCAAGCTGTAGCCCGATCATGCTCTCAATCGCAATTTTTTATCGCAATCGCATTCACAGAACAATCTACAATAAAAACTTTTGCCAGTTCCTCGCTCAGATGACGCAAGAAAATACGTCGCTGATTAGTTTTCTTTTGGATCATTTTGTTGTTCTCATAATAAATTATATATGAAGCAAGAGCGCCTACGTCTAAGATATTGAAAAACATAGTAAGAGGCCACCTCTCAGTGCGCCTGTGTGTAGTGTATCCGGTTACCATTTGATCCATTGTATCTACGCCAGTTTTGTATTTATTATAATAAGTGATCATATGAAGCTTTTTCTTTTCATCATCATTTATAGCAGTATAAGAGTGTATTGTCGATAGTAAAATTACAGCTTTGGAATTAAGAAAAACTAGTGGTGGGCACCCGGGTACCCTGGGTGTGTAACAACGAGGTAAAAGTTGGGTGTGTACATAAGGGTTAAGTAGAAACTCAGTGATACGGGCAAGAATTTCAACTCACGATCACACGTGTGAGTTGAGTCGAGTATACATATACGCTAGGCTATCACCCGCTCTGACGTTTGTATTATTAGATTAAAATATACTTACAGCCTTTAATTTATCTTGCTCTAGTTTACTAATTCCCGCTTTAGCCGCTTCTATAACCTTTTCTAAAGGTTCCATCTTGTTTTTATGCGACTTGATAAGTTTATCGGCTTCTTTTTTATCATTTGTGCATTCTATGACTTTCTCTCTCAAGTCTTGGTATTCTATCCACAGTTTTTTCTTTTCACAGACCTCTATTTGTTTTTCTATTTCTTTTCTTTGCTTCATTGTGTCAATAACTACTTTTAATCTGAAAACATTGATACAGGTTAATTTGACTGAGAATTTCTGAAATAAATCTATGAAACCAAAATCAATGTACATGGTGCATCAAAATAAACCATATCAAATAAGAAAATGGACGGCATTACAGAAGAATAATGTCATTCTATTGTAGTGTCATTACAACTCGTACCACATCCCCACCTAAAATATTCACAAACTGGTACCTGTTATTTTTTGTTTGCCTGTGCCTACGTGCGACTTTAAACAAATTCTTTAGACTTTATTCTGATACTACAAAGAAAAAACAAAAACCTTTCATTAAGTCGAATCTGTTCTTGCATAACCTGTGCATTATTCTGCATTTTAGTAGACAATCCCCTATGTTCATTTCTGGTTTCTATCAACTCTTCCAACTGTGAGACACTTTCTTGACCACCAACAGCTGCTAGAGTGCTTCTAAGAAGCTGTTGAGGATCCATTTTGGAAAAATCTTGTACGCGATCTTGTGGTAATAATTGACAAAGATTATCCACCTGAAGAATGAAAAAGGTCATAAGTTTAGAATCCGTTTATATTAAAAATCAAAATAATCGTTAATAAATATTTATCAACTGATCATTTTAGACAAAATTACACAGTAGGTAAGTCTTCAATCTTACTGGCAATAACGGACTTATTTCTTCTATCAAATATAATATTCTAATTCAATATGGACATGTTCAGAGAACAACTCTAGTAATAATTCTTTCATCAAACGTTTACGCAGCGACTAAAAAGTATATACAAATTTAATAGTGTATGTGAGGTTGTGTGCACGGGCGTATGTGTGGGCATGCATGCGTGTGTGTGTGGGGGTTTGTTTCCATGTATATATATATATATATATATATAACTGAATGTGTTAAAGCATGCATGAGTAATTCTACATCTTTAAAAATGTTCATCACTTAATGAATTTTATTATACTACTTTTAAATACCGCCATACCTTTTTGTGTAATTGGTGCGCGTTATGGAACAACGGAGTATGCCTTGTTCTGATAATGGGAGGACACAGTTGTAAGATACGAGATGCGAGTTCAGGGCTGTCAATAGCATCATTGCAGATATTATGTAAGAAGAGCATATTGAGAAGTGTCAATTTTTAAGTGTCATTAAGCCCTGAAATTTACTACATTCCGTGTAGTAAGGTGCTTTAAAAATCTAAACTGCACTTGCTTAATACTTTGTATATGTGTCATGTATTGCGGATTCCAAACATTACTACAATATTCTAAAATATTTGTGAACCTTTAAACATTATATACGGAGAAAGATTGCCTCATTCGTAAAATAAAAAAACCAATTTTTAAACGCTTTATTAACAATTGATGAAATATGTTGGTGGTCAAAACGAGACCGGGTGATGCTATTCTAAAGGCGACACCACACGACCAAGTTATCAGCATGTTACTTGGAATAAAATATACCTGTATATTCAAGGACGCTATAAGCTCCTGCACCTGTTTTTCTCTAACCGTCTTATGGTTAATGCTCCAAGTGGATATGTCTTTAAGGTTGAAATTACGAGTTATGATGACATTTCTTTCACCTTGTTCTTGGTACAGTTCTATCTCTATGATGGCTTGTTGACAACCGCTACGGACATATTCTGATATCTGGAAGGAAAGAATATATTTTGAGATATGGAAACTGAGTATATTATTTTAGGATTAGCAATTATAAGCACTATTTGATAATTATCAAAACATTATCACAGAAGACTACCTTGAAATGTACTGGATTTCCTACTTTATCATATTTTCCTAATGTATGTACATGTTTCGGTAGTGAGTGGGGTATGGCAGAGCCCATTCCCATCCGTTCTATTCCTTCCCATTTTCCCAACCCTTTCTCTCAATCCATTCCTTAATCCGCAAAGGTAAGGCAGCACATCCGGGTATGTGCCAACATTTGTCATTCTGGACTGAAGTTGGCATGTATCGCGAATGTCCATAGGCTACAGTATCCACTTACCACCAGGTGGACTGTATGCTGATCTTCCGCCTTTTTTAATGAAAAAAAAATAAATAAATAATAAATTATAGTTGTGAATTATTTTGATAATTGGCAAAACATTATAATTTAAGTAAGTAATTAAAGACAAAAATATTTTGCCACTCCTCAATCACATGCGATGCATTAAAGCGATTGCGTATATCGGAACGCCACCATTTGACCTTTATGACGGGAATTAGTTAGGAAGAAAAATAAAATTGCAACAGGTATCATTCTTACTTGTACTTAGTTACTTGTTACAGTATACTAAAATTAAAAATGGCACTTTGGAATTTTAACATACACATGTCATTGACAGGTAGATAAAACTCTTTAATGCACACCAAGCCTGTGTAAGGGGGAAAGGCACTGGCTTCCATGATTCAGATTTTTTATCTAGTTTCGAGATTCAGGGCTCACTAAAAATCTGGTAATTATGTAAAAAATAAGAGAAAGATAATTTCAAAACAAAACAAGACAGTAACAGACATTGCAACACATGAAATGCACAAAAGACGGTCTTATCGCTAATAGCGATCTCTGTCAGACAACCTTTGGGTAGAGAGGAAATAAATACATTGCAGTGTGAATTAAGTACTAACGATACAGAGCCCAAAACAACAATTATTGGATTTTTGTGTCTGTCCAGCTATTTGGAAATTGGCTTTTATTACTCCAGTATATAAAAAGGGTGACAAATCTGATATTGAAAATTACAGGCCTGTTTCTAAATTGTGCCTCTTCTCAAAAGTATTAGTATATGCTAAAGTTTACACTGCACTTAAATCTTCTAAGTTCTTGACGATAATCAGCATGTGTTCTTAAGGAAAGGTTCTTGTCTCTAACTTAATTTTGGCTAGTGAGTTTATGTCCGCAGGCATGGAACACCACCGTGTTCCATGCCTTACATCCATTTGACCACCGTCAAATGGATGTAATATACACTGGTTACAGTAAATGTTTCGATTAAATCAATCATAGAGTTGCAGGTAAACATGTTATCCCCTGAGAGATGGTTTGCAGCTTATGTTGATAATCGCAGCCAAGCAGTAGTACTCGAAGGTTTTACATCCGCTGGACAGATGTTCCACAAGGATCTTTATTGGGTCCATTACTATTCATTAGTGACATAAAAAAATGCATCCCTAATTATAAAATATTATTATTGGCGGACGACATGAAAATTTTACAAATAATTCATAGTACTGATGGTGTGGAAGATCTTCAAGAGGACCTTATTATAATTTGAAACCTACAACAAATAAGACTTAAACGTTTCTAAATGTTTTTACATGTCATTTTCGTGGACAATTAATACAAAAAGTAACTATGATTAAAGAGGTTATTTATGATTCGAAATTAATTTTTAATGAACATATTAATAATATCCTTAAAAAATCATTAAAAATACTAGGTTTCATTATCAGAATATTGGAGAACTTTTGCAATATGTATTAAATTGTTGAAAGTCCTGTACTGATACTCATAGTCATCGCATAGTCATCTGGAATATACTTCTTAAATCTGGAACCCTCGATATGAAGTTTATAAAATTCGTATTGAGGGTATTCAGAAATCATTTCTTTGATTTTTTATAAGATTAGCCAAGTATCTTGTGACTACCATCATTGTTGTAAATGAGATCATTTCTTGCCTCTAACTGAAAGACGAAATATTGTAGATACATATATGTTACCTCATGTGTGTAGCCAATGGATCAATTGATTGTTCCCAAATTACTTTCCAAAATACAACTGCATACACACAAAAATAACCTTAAAAAACCCTTGTGACATCACACACCCTTAACTAAAATAATGTACAGAGAAAACTCATTTTTTACAAGGACTATTAATGTTTTCAAGTAACACAGTATTAGTAAGACAAGCCCTAGCAGGGAACTTTCTCTCCGAAAATATTCAATTTATATAACATTTGTATTTGTCCTTGTACCTAGATTTACATTTCAAATGACTGTAAATCTTCCTTTAAAAAAATAAGATAGCTGGAATAAAATGACATGTCAGAATTCCAAGGAATTAAAAATTGGACTATAGATAATTGCAAACCATGTCCTTGTGTATAGATAGAGATACTGATGCACATTATCTACATTTTCTTATCAAACCTAATGTGTATGATGTCAACATCCACACTAATATTATAAATCTGAAAGTGTGTTTGTCTGTTTTATTTGTTATATTTTCACAACTAAATGACTGAACAGATTATAATGAAATTTGGCAGAGAGGTAGCTTGAAATCTGGAGAAGGACATAGACATAGATTTTTATTGCAGGAAATTAATTAGTATTTCCAGAGGAACTAATAATATTTACAACATAATCCACACAGGGGAAGCGATGGGCAAAAGGATGTGATTTTCATTATTTAAATTTGCAACCAGTTTCATATGAATATTCCTTAATAGTGAAACTGAAAATTTGGAACATGCAGATTAAAAAGGGAGGAATAGCTTACCACAACAGGAAGGTATGATGTTGTCAAAGGAACTTTTTTACTTTTTACTATATTTAGGACAATTAACTTTTTACTATATTTAAGATTGCTATATTTTTTGTTCTTTGAATGGAGTGGGATGCAATTATCATAATCAAATTATTAGTGACAAAAGGGGAAGGAAGGATAGAAGATTCCCATTTATTTTTTTTGAAATGTCTAAATTCTTGTGGCCCTAGTGGCCTTTCAAGAGTCACCGGTCGTGTTTGATTTAGGGCGAGCGCAGAAGGCGCTCAGCCAGGATCAAAATGTATGTTGCAACGAGCCTAAGGGCTCCCCCACCGGTCTACGGAAGGAACGGACCTTGGCTTAGGGCGTTGCATTGGAGGTATACCGCGGGATCGCGAGTCGGTGAGAAGATTCCTACATTTTACATTCTTGTGGCATATGAACAACGCCTAATAACGTAAATTCTGTATTGCTGGCATTTTGAATTTCTATGAACACCCATCAACAGGAAAAGTATTAAAGTTTAAGTGCCAAATAAAAACATAAACTGACGGTGGTGCATAAACGAGTAGTTGAAAACTAGTCTCCATACAGAATAAATAAGGTGGATAAAAACAAGACTCGAGTTAATTATATGACAGAGAATCATATCGTATCTAAGACATTGTAATAATCAAAAGAACTTACTTTCTTAGCTCTCCCAATAACGCTGGTCTTTCCACAAAGCCCTAAAATAATAGCGCAAACAAACGTGGACTTGCCGGTGCCGTTAGGCCCAATTATCATATTTAAAGAAGGTCCCGGATATAATTCCACCTGTTTGTAGGTCCTGATGAAAGAATAACATTATTTGCAACATTATTTACATTTTAGAAAAGAGGCGCAAAAATTAATTCAACAAACTTACACGAAGTTTTCTAACGCTATCCTGTAAATAGTGCCGGCTCTAATGCCGCTCGTATTGACAATTTTAGACATTTTGCCGAATTAACTCAGCATGGTCTTTACAAAAGACTGAAATAAACACCGTTTTATTAATTTATTTCGTTGTAATAACATAAAACAGTTAGCAAGAAGGAAAAAATGATTTTATTTTTAAGCGACTGACGCACTGACGCTTGACTCTTGATCAAGCGTCAGTGCGACGTAGTGTCAGTGTGACAGACTGACAGTTGTTGAATATCTATATTGCTATTACAAGAAATATTTCAATAACGTTATAGGCTTTATAGGTTAAGCTTAGAAAAAAAGTTCGAGATCCTTCCTACATTTATTTTATAAAACACAAGGTCCGTCTGTCCTTCGGTCAATCTCTTTGCTTACTGGATAGATTTTGATGAGGTTTTCACTATCGTGTAAGTTATCCTCTCCTTTACTTCCTTTTATCCTTTCATTATTTTATATTTTATAAAATTAGTAATAATTACAATTACTTATGCAGAATTAATGGGAATTGCAGTGTTATACACCAACAGAAATGACGAGCGAGCGCGACACACTTTTCAAAGGAATATGTACAGTTAAGTAATAATTATGGTCTTCTTGGTATATAACTGGTAAATCCGAACTTAGTTGATTGACCGCATAATTTGGTATATAACATAACCGTAACTTTTGTTGTGGGTTTGTTCATGATATGACTCTAGAGTGCAGCCTTCGGGCAATCCCTGAAGGCCTTTATCCTTGAGGTATTACTCGGTATTAAGCCAAACAATAAAAATAAATAAAATTTTTATTCAAATCATCCATTTATATTAATTATATCTATCTTTATTTTCATGTTTAGGTGTTCTTGCTAATAATGTGTGAACGTGTATATGGTGCAAGTTTTATATAAAAGAACAAAGGAACTTATTATTATATTTGGAATTATTTTTCAATTGGAATTGTAATTACGAAATTCCTAATATTTTTTTGTAACTTTGTAATATATTACTTTCTATTGAAGAGTAGTCTCAAACGATAATATTAGTGAATATTTCTATAATAATTACTTCTATTTCTTAGACTTCTAACTTCTACTTCTCTAATAATATTAGTAATTACTTACTACTTCTATAACTAAACTCGACCTATCTTCGATGCTTATTCCGACCTTTGATTGGCATTTAAACTTTAGTCCTTTATTTAACTGTTGCTTATATTTAATTTCTAGTTAGCTGTTAGGAATTCGTTATAAATAATAACGTTATTTATTTTTTTATACTATCAACCCTAAAATGAAATTGACGAACCGCAACAAACGGAGTTCGCCTCATGTCCTTCTTGTCGCCTTGTACACTTGTCCATCTTTACAATCTTTTGAATTTATGTTTCTGTATGAAAATGATATTAAAACTAATTCTTTTGAATGAATGTGTGCATAATTAACGTCGAATAAATTTTTAAATGTACCACCAGTATCTGTAAAGTGGTATTCCGTGTTGAAACCGTTGTTTCTCCCCTTGTCCTGACTACAGAGAGGGTATTCATGTTTATAAATATTGATTTGTTGCACATCGTGTTTTCTAACGTTTCTATTGTGCCTTGAAACGTGAAGTGAAATGTAGGTAACCGTAAAACAAGTGTTGTTAATTGTTATCGTGGCGAAAATGCAACAGTTGTCGGATGTTCGCAATGGCGCGACTTTACATGTGAAGCGAGTTTGTGTTTAGTGTTTTTAATTCTGTTTTTATTGTTTATTTGACAATGGAGGGTACTACAGAGAAGGATTGTTCTCCGCTATGGAACTTGTATCAACAGATCGTGTCGGATATGAAGGTAAATAATGATTTTTACTTATGTTTGTATCAATCCGTCGCCACTTAGCGTTGTATACCGTCCTACATTTCCACGAAATCTTGCCGGCAGACCGTTCTTATCGGACTCTATTACGATAATCTGATGCTTGCATGATTAACATGTTTTCAGTGAAAAGAGTGCATCATGAGTGTATACATATTAAGCTATCAAGAATTGGTTTGATCTGGAACCTGCTGTATAAGTATTTAATAAGCATGTTTTAACTGCGCGAATATTTCGTCTGTGACGACTATTGTTAAAGGATTTAATTAGCACTAAATTCTAAATAAAACCAGCAGTTTTAAAATTAATTTTATTCTATATTAATTTGGAAAAGCTTCGTAGCTATTTGGCAATCCATAATATTCCGCTTTTCTTGTGTTTTTAAATAAAAAAAGGATGCGCATTAACGCGATTTTATAATGAATATATTTACAAATATTGTTATATAAATTATCTATTTTGACGGTATTTAATTAATTATACTTTCTTTTTAGATACAAATGCCTTTACTTTTAGGAAAATTAAAAAAAAATGTTTACCAAATTTACCACTTTCCAATTAAAAAAAAAAAATACATCACTATATGTCTATACTATGTTCCTGAGTTGGATCCAAAACACTATAATCTTGCATGATCTTATAAGAATAAGTTATTGTGTGTTTTTTAATTTAAATAAATGAAAGGCTTTGATGTATGTTTACAATTTAGATAACACTTTGTGTTACTAATATTCCCAAACAAATATTTCTTCTATAATAATCTTACAGGCCTGGAAGGTTGCCAAGTTGCCAAAGTACACATATTTATATAACACAAACTATAGGGGTGCATTTCTGCAAATGGAATTAAATTAGATTTTCCCATTTTTCACACATATTTATCTATTTAAATGGTTTAAGAGTTAGGTTCTGACTATTGTTGGTGCAACCCAACTAAAACACAGTAAAATAAATAAGGTAAACATCCACATTAAGACCCATTTAAATAGATAAATTACTCATTAAACCATCAAAGAAACCATTTGTTCTTTTTAAGGAAAAGACAAAATGGAATGTCAAAGCAAGGCTGCTCGCATATTATACCATAATAATAATAATAAATTATTATCGAGGAAATCCTCTGACATTTTCTCTGCTGTTTTGTAAAATATTATCAATCTACCCGTCTTTAAGATCCTACAACTATTTCACAGTTGATGACATCTGCAACCCATTAGCATCTAATAAAAGTACATCGATACCCTGTGTTTAATATTCATAGTACATGTAAACTTACATTGCAATCAAAATGCAGGACAATCTCCCTGCATATTTGTTATTCTCAAGATGTACTGAGGAACTCTAATGATTGGTTTGTTACCCGAGTCTCCCTAGTAGTTTGGCCACTATTAACACTAGGACAACTTTTGTAATATTTTCTATTGTTCATCCAGTAATAGGTGTCTTGGTATGACATTAATTTTATTTTAATAATGTAAGGTTCTGTGTAGTGTTGGCTGGCTATAAAATAGCACCACCCCATCTCTTCCGTGGGTGTTATAAAAGGTGATTAAGGAATAACAAAGTCACTACCACAAGTACATAGCATGAGGGGCTCAAGACTATGTGCAAAGGAGGCCCATGCCCAGCAGTGGATACTGAAAGGGCTTCTTGCATATATATTTAATAAAAAACTTTGGTGTAATAACTAAACAGCTACAAGAATAATCCGCAAAAAAATTATATTGTCCTCAACTGTTAGCCATGAGGAAGGATATTTTTCCAGTAGTGGTAGCAAAATTGGGGGACTATGGGAACAAATCAGCATAAGGATGTAACCGGAGAGTTCTGTCAACATGTGTTGCATATTTCATTCATGCTGATTATAATATAATATAATTAGCAGTGATTAGTGAGGATGTTTACAACAATTGCAGGTTACAATTATTGTCAACAGTTAAAACTAAAATGGAATGTGACATTATTTGACATGTTACATTAAAAAGCACTTTATTGTATATCCTATTTTTCTAAATACTTGAAATTTGAAACAAATATAATACTTACTTGATGCTTGGTACTTGAAAGATATAATGAATATTTTTATTGCTTTATCATGAAAATAAGAAATGTTAATAAAATGTTACAGCATGTTTCTCTTTAAACAGAATCTCGAAACAACGAAATTTTAAGTTACAATAACCAATAAGTTAATTTCGCCAATAAGGTCAATTTTAACCATTGCTGAAGTCCATACCAACAATAGTATCTAAATATATTAGGTATCTTTATTTTGTTTCATTACACATTTTTTTTTATCATATCATGCATGCATGATGTCATTGTCGACATATTCATTGAGTTGGAGTCTCTTTTTATTTAGACACCCAAATGGTTAATTTTTTTATCATGGCAACATTGTATATCATGTGGTAACATTAATAGGGAAATTCCGTGAATTCATTGAATTAAATTATTAAACTTTCAAGTTATATAACCTAGAAACTTTATTTTCCAACACGTAATTTGGAAACATAATTAAATAATCCATATTTCACGTTTTTTTTTATTTTATAATTTGCTATTAAATCAATATCTCACTGATGAACCATTTTTGTTCTGAAGCCTACATACATATATGTACAATATGTGATAGAGAATAAGCCTACAAAATCTAGTCCAATGGAGGTCCAGCTTCATTTAGTCACCGATAGAACAGCGACTTGCTTGCACGTGATACTTGTTGTAGTGGAAAATGCATTTAAAAATGCCCTCCTGTGCATTTATTCAGTGCACAAATTACTCATGGAGTAAAAACAAGACACATGGAACCAGTTTTCACACGTATGAACACCAAAAAATAGTAATTTGTCGAAGTTTTATAACTTCTGTTTTAGGGCGGCTGATGAAAGTGATAATTATCTACTCCAACACGGCAAACGAGATCGCTTACTCGAGAACAAAAACTGAAGCAATAATTAATGGTGTGATAGGCTCCATAGGTGGTTGAAAACATGACTGAACTACTGAAGCTTCTAATTATGGTTCCGAAAAAAAAAATCCAATATTGATTCAGTATTTCGATTTACAGTATGGATGCATTCAAATTAAATTATTGGATATCCATAGTACCTCGATTGAAACATCAGAAACTATTAATGAAATTATAATGACACCATTACAAAAAAATTATATGACCGAAAAATACGTTTCATTCACTGCACATAACGCCAAATTGTAAATTTCGGCGGAATAAATCATCAGCTGGGGCGAAACGTCCTCACAAACACAAAAAATCAATTAAATAAGGATATCATGGGAGTTGGATGCCTAGCTCATGTAATGCACAAATTGCGCACCGCACAGCACAGCACCGATACGTACATATACGGAACAAATAAAATAGATATTGAGACATTGGTTATGAAGCTGTTTAATTATTTTTCTGTGTACACTGTCCGTACGAAGCGTTGAAAACCGTTTGTGACTAAGTTGAAGTTTATTATGAGAAATTACTATTCCACAGCAAGACAAGATGGCCGAGTCTTTCTCCGGCCATAGAAAAAATTCTCAAAATGTATAAGCCAAATATTAAAATGTATAAAGTATAATAAAGTCAAATGTATAAAGAATATTTTCTTACTACTCTACAAGCTCCAACACTCATTGGGTGAATCTTATTTGTTTTTATTTATTCTTTAAGATCATATGTCAGCCAAAAAATTCAGAAATCGAAAAGGGAGAATAAGTCTGTTATGGATGTTGTGAAAAAATTTGAAACCAACAGAAGAGGCAAAATTCATTGCACTAAAAGTCAGAGAATTACTCTCTACTTGCAGTAAAAAGAAAGATGAATTTTTAAAAGACACCCAAAAATGTTATAAATGTTGCCACGACTACTTTAAACCGCCATTGATTGACTTGGAGATATTTGACTGGCTGTTATTGATGAAGGACTGCTGTTGAGTATGACAAAATTATACAATTTATACATTTTCTAATTGGCAAGGGAATGAATTTAGATGATGTCAAATTATTTATTTGACGAAATCACTTTGAATTCCATTATCAAGGCAGCAAAATGATGACTTTTTTACAATGAATGCCAATAATCAATGGACAACGATTTTGAATGCGCCTGGATTAGGAAGACTTCAAGAATTAAACAAGATATGTATGTTTATACGTATTTTCAATTCAGGCGCAAGTACGTATGGCAACCCCTACTACCTAAGCTTCTGCTCGCGCTGCTTGTCGTCGTTACAAAACACAAAAATACCCAATTGCGCTATAACTAGTCCGTTGTAAATAATCGTCAAATACGAGTAATTACGTCAATGACGACATCAAATTACACTTAGATGTTTCAAATCACTAGCGCAATTATTCAATCGGAAAACTATTTCTATTATAGCTATTATTACTATTAGTATAGTCATTTATGATGAACTAGCTGTGCCCGCGACTTGTACGCGTGGAATTTTAGTTTTTAAACTCTAAATTGGGATATCTCTTATTCCCGCCAGGCGATTTCGATTAAACAAAGCCTATTCAGAGTGTCAAGCTAAGCTTAATTAAACCCTGGAAACGCCTTGAAAATTCGAAAATTAGCTTGATCGAACAGACAAACAGACTGACAGACAAAAATTTTCAGAATCGTCTTTTACTCTGATACTCTTCCTTCATCGCCACCAATCATTTTTTGGTAAATATGTATATTCAATGTACAGACACGCTGATTCTACAGTTTTATTATATGTATAGATATTCAATTCAATCCATATCCTGATGAAGTCATTATTACACTTAATTCTATTTTAGCGCATTACTTAACTCGTTGCAATATGCTGTCATTCGTACAAGGTTATTGTCTCAAAGATCAGCACTGTTTATAATTTTAGATTATACCTAAAAAAGTAAATCTTCTTAATAAAATTAGTGGGAAGCGCAGTGTGGGACGCCTTCAAGTCAGGTGTTCCGGCCACTTGAAGAAGTTTGCCGGTAGTGGGTGAATGAGAGGAGCAAAGGATGTGTGTGTGGCAAGCCTTAGAAGAGACCTATATTCAGCTTGAGCGACTGAGAGATTGACTGAGAGAGACTGTTCGACTTGAGAGACAGGCTAATGGTATGGTACGGCAATAAAAGTAGCTAAAGTCACAATCATATTATACCATAAGGCTGTATCTACATTTATGTGTAAAGACCTCTCCCAAAGTGTGTCATCGACTCATCACGCGTTAGGGATGTGCCGAATATACGTATTCGACGAATACTCGCCCATTTTTAAGTATTCGTACTCGTATTTCCCATTTTCTAAACGAATACTTACTCAAATACTAATCGAATGAGTACTAGAAACCCAACGTGAGTAAGTAGTAGGTAAAAGATGTTTTCTATAAAAAAGAAAAACATACTTTAAGCGTCAACGTTTATTTGATTGAAAGTAAGTTACGTACCTTACTATAAATTACTGAATCTATATTCTATCTATCTATCTATATAAAAGAGGATTTTGGTATATTGGAGATTAATAGACTTCGACACCGTTTGATCGATCACCATGAAAGTTGGCACATATATGTATCTTTTCATGAAGAAGTTTTTTATGCTATCGACTTTGTTGTAACTCGCCACTAGATGGCGCTGCACCACTTCAACTTCTATGGTGGGATAACGTCTGCGGGGTTTTGCTAGTATTATACATGTGTATTTTAAATGAGGTAAAAATTATGTACTAAATTTACAACTGTGTGTGTGTAGTAGTTTCGTATTCATATACGCGAATACTGAGGCAATTATTTGAATATTATATGTATGCTATTTTTTATATTCTAAATCGGGTCTAGTAGACTCAACTCGTGACCACGGCAGGTGCAACGCGCTAAACGTCGAGTAGGAATGAAACATGGAACATAAAAAAAAGTTTCATGTTCTGTGGAATAAATGGTAAACAAATACCTTTATTATATGCGTTCAGACCCGAACGCGAAAGTTTAAAGCGTTTTATTGTATGCTATTCGAAACATGCCTACCACATATCATTCTTCACTTCTCATCCAGCCATTTTCTTTAAGTAGTTAGTCAACCTCTAAGCCGGCCGCCCCACGCTACACGTAGGACAACCAACCAACCAAAGTCAGCCCATGGACACTTCAACGAGCTGGGAAATAAGTGCTAAATTAGAATACTTTTTATTTAGAATGGTACATTTAATCGTCGAATGTAAACCAACCAGACTGTAAAGATCTAACATAGATGCCTGTCTATCTTAATTGGCCAATTATATCTCATAGATAAAGTTCGCGTGACTGTCGGAGTAATTTTGAGATTTTAAAGGAGTTGTGCGACCGATGCAAGCCTCGTTGTTTAAAAACAAATATGTACATATATGTTTAATTGAAGCCGAATTGTGGAAAAAATTAACAATTTTACTTTCTCCGCATTAAGTAAAATATATTAACACTTTTTTTGTCAACATTATGTTATGTATGTATGTATATATCCTACTAATAAGTAGGAACTAATAATAATTATATGTACTAATAATAATATGCGAAAGTTTGGATATTTGTATGTTTGGTACTTTATCACGTCGAAATGGCTGAACCGATTTTGTTAAAACTTGGCAAATGGGTAGATTGTACTCCGGATTAGCACATGTAAACCACACGAATGGTGTCGCGGGCAATACTAGATATCTATACGTATGTATTTGTATATATATTTAATATACATACACTTTGCCTATTTTTAATAACACTTCCCATTGTTCTTTTCATTTATTTTTATTTTCCGTTTCTTCTTCCCCGATTGAACGTGCATCGCCGTCATTATTATCTTTCCTCCCCTGAGTTATTTGGAAGAAAATGCTTAGGAGCATTAAGCCCACCCATTGTACTCATACTTTAATAAAGTGTAAAATAAATAATAAGTTACTCATCTTTTAATAGAAATGACTGAAAAATGTTATTTTCCTTCGAAGCCTTCGAGGATGAATGACAAACGGAAATAAAATTCAATTATTTCGGCGGATAATAAAAATAGACTGAATATTTTTTGTGAGCAAATATATATTTTTTGCAGCTTATATATATGTATTTTTGATTGGCACCTCGGTCAAAATAGATGTGGATTTCTGCTGGGCTCAGCCTTTTCCTGCCGACCGGCCAAGAGCGGTGGACCAGAGTCGCCGGCAATCGGGAAGCACGGCGACACTTGAAAAGGTGGGGGCGGCACAGGCAAGGCGGCGCCCCCAATAAGTGTAATGGACCCAGATAAGAGCGGTGACCCCAGCCAAGGGTAGCGGCGTCAACCAGCAGCTGCGACGTCAATCCAACGCGGCGAGGTCAGCCGGTAGTGAGAGAGTAGAGGCGGCGGAGCAGATGTTACGTGTTCAGAATTTCGCGATGGCCTTAGATAGTGTCCCGGGTTTACTTGGCCCCGGGACAAGGCCTTGTAACGTAACTAGGAGTCTTTAGACGCTACCGACGACTGACTGTCACTCACGGCTGACCTCGCCGCGTTGGATTGACGTCGCAATTTTCTTTTTTGCTTCTTCTTCTTCGATGGATTGGCTTCTTTTTTGGCACATTTTGTTGATTACAAGCGTTTGGCTTCTCCGATTCTCCGATTTCACCCGATAATTGTAATTTTAAACCAGGGATGTGTGATTTAAATAAACTAGATAAAAATCAAGATATTTTTTTTAATTTTTAATAATGATTTAAATCAAATTCAACGAGGGGGCAAAATTCTCTGGATTACAATAGGAACCGATACATATACGAATTAAAAATAAAATATTTCTTTATTTTACGTGAACCAACAATTATGTATATACACATCCAAAACTAGTTTTAAAATTAGTTATCACATCCAATACTAGTTTTTATTTGTATTTGTAAACAACCAAAAAACAAATTGACAACAAAATATATTTTACTCGGTGACAGTGACAGTTGACAGAAATGTCGCCTATGTAAAAAATAAAAAAAATATGAATTTTCATTAATATAAAAAAATAATGATTTTTATCAATCCCGTTTTAAACATCTCACTAACCCGTTTTATTTAATTTTATTTTCATGTTTTACTAACCGTTCACCACTGGCTCAATTTTAATAAAAGGTTTTAGGATATTAAAAAAAAAACACCAATCATCGTCATCATCGTACACAACTATGAAAATTGCAAGAAAAATGGAACAGTATATTCCCATAATAGCATGATTAAACAGACAAACAGAAATAGTCCTCTTATGTATACAGTACGAGTAAACACAAAGTTGTTTTTCCAAGGTACCACTTTCTGAAGAATCGTGGGAGGTTATTTCTAAAATATAAAGTCCCACTCCATAGCAACTTGTGCCTGTCTGTGCCATAGCGTATCGAATGACAACTGTAAACATCGTTACGATACATTAACGCGCCAATAATGTGTCTAATGAACATACAAATATGTCTGATCAAAACTTTTAAGCATTTTGAGGTCTGTGAAACTGTTTTGCAGCGAATCAAATGTATCTCGACGATTGATTTTTGTCTTAAAAATGTAATATAGGACATTAGTTTACCATACCATCAACCTTCTATTGTTGTTGGGCCTTTTTCAAGAATCCGTCACGCGATCCTTCACTATTCTCGTCCAGCAACTACCGGCTTTTGGTCCACTGACATAGCTCTTAGAATCAGTATGCTGAAGTGGCAATTGACAGGTCATATCTGCCAAAAAACCGACGACTATGGTAGCCTCGCTATTCAGAAATATTTCGGTCATATTTTGAAAATATGCAAAATCCTACCTCGGTGTGCAAACGCATGAAAAATAATTTTTCGTAGTGATAGCCGACGCTTCTATTGTTTCGTGCTTCGAGCAATTAACGGCCGCGGTGGCTCAATACAAAATTGGTTCCATAGTTTAACATTTCATTTCGCAAGGCGTATTAAGGAGAAGAATTGAGGACTAACGAGTTAAAATATTTTCTGTAGAAAGAAGGAAAAAAGTTCAATCGATGGTAAAAGGATATTGCCGCCCTGTGACCTCTAACATCAATCAAGAATGACAAATGTTATTACGTCCTTGGATTTGCCGTATACCTTTGGAGATACGAGGGGATTTGATGAAAAGGTTGCATTAATATATTCTTCTTCAATAAAATTTTAAACTTTTGTTATCGAGGTCGAACGTAATAATTGTTATGTATGCGGGTTATTATCCACGATTTATTATTTATTATACCCGATATTTCGGTCCAGTTAACCGCGGTCGCGGCTAGACTGCGGTGGCGGATGGTGTTGTTGCTATTGACAGACAAATCTGTCTACCGTCCGTCGAATTCGTTTTTCGACTTAATGGTTGCACATTCTTTGCACACTACTAAATGGTTCGTGTAACTGGACCCAAATATCGGCTATAATAAATTGTGAGTAACCCGTTTACATAACAACTATTTAGTCTCCATCCAGTTCTTTCTAGAGCCAGGAAGTCTGTAAAACATAAGTTGCTATAAAACCTCGTGGACCTCTTCAATGGTTGATCGATTGTTTTGTTTTCTTCTCTATAGAGTCCTCCTTTTGATAACCAATATTCCCATTTAGATACGAATATAATCAATCTTGCTACCCTTTTAGATCGCAACTTAAAGACTTGCGTAGTGCAATAGTCGGCACACCTACTCACGGATCAAACGTATGATAAAGAAGAGAACCAGGTGTGTTTGAAGCGAATTTGAAAAACAAAATATTCATAGAGAATTGTATGAATTGTTTTTCCTTATTCGAAAGTTTTACTAACGGCCAGTAATTTTTTGAAATTATTTATTCAAGATACAACAACAGCATTTAAACAAAAAAGGAAAATATAAATGACAGAACTTATAATTCTACATATCGTGTGCAATACTTTAACAGGTGTATGTATACAACTTTAACACAAAAGTTTAACTTTAACACGCAAAGCAATAAGAAAAATGCTCGTAGTACTATTGTTACAACGGATAACACTAAACTATTTTATTTTTGGGGAATATCTGGAATCTTTTGTCAGTATCTTGTCAAGATACCTTTTGCCGGATGACATGGAGCCTCCCCTTAACAAAACTGATACCAAAACCAACGTTTTAGTGTTACTGGAGAATACATATCGGGTTCACGCTCTATTTACTACAAAAAACTATTCTGTTACATGCTACTGACGATCGTTTATTCGGTCTGTTCTATTTGGTAAGTAGTGTCGTTGGCTGATCATGAGAACTTCGAAGTTTTCAGGTCGTTTCTTTGTCTTTGTATTAAACGAGAAATAATTGAATGAGCTGCAGAAAATACTGAATGGGCAGCACATTGATGGCAGAGGTTCTCTGCTAACAACAGAGAAGTAGAAGTCCCACAAAGCGGGACTCCGTGGATTTGGTGTTGACATTTATATTAATTTAAAATCGTTTATTTCAATTATTTAAAAATAGTTTGTGTTGTTGATCGTGATTATCTGCTCATTTAGTATCTTTTTGCAGCTAGTTTAGATTCAAGCCGTATTTTAAACATGCTCTCGATTTCTTGTTAAATTCTCAAATATGTCAGCTTCCTCACGATGAGTATGTAAAAAATCCGATTCGGAGCATAACTTCAAAATAGCAAGTATAAAAGCACATGGTCAAGAAATACATTTGGTCAAAAATGCAAATGCTCACAACTGCAAAATCACATCCGATAGCATAGCAACCCAATGGCTGACGTGTAGAGAAATGCCCTAAGGCATTTATGACATTTTTGCTTTTTGTACATTTTCTGTGCAATAAAGTTTAAATAAAAAAAAATCGGAGATTTATGATTTATGACAAAATAGTAAATAGCCAAAAGTTCCTTCACAGTGATTTAACTGGAAAATTAGTAAAAATAAAACTGCATTTGAAATTAGAGAATTTATTTATAATGAAAATAATAAGTAACGAAATTTGCTTTCTTGACAATTTGCTATTTTGACCTTATGCTCCGAATCGAAAAATTCAATCGACTCACGAGCTCACATGTGAGATGTGAGTCAACATGCTATCTCTTCATGCCTCTCTTGTATATCTTTAAAAGACAGAAAACGGCCCTGTGTTACGATGCTTAGTCATTTTTGATACGACGAATGTATATTAATATTTGTCCTGACCTTGCAAAGAAAAAGCAATTTGTTCATAAAGTGACCTGAAGGACAAGCCTCCTACGAACCATAACATCTTCCTTTTATGAACTTGGTCCCTTATTATTTGTAAGCCCTATTACTTTCTTCAATAAGGGCTGAAGGTGAAGGTTTTCCGAACTCGTAGGTGACACGCGACGACGCGACCGTGGCTTTTTATATCTGCAGGGACGTTTATGTTCAGGTTCGTGGAATATATGAGTTACTAATGGTGTCGCCCTCCGACCACGTTAATATTTTTTGTGCGTGGGTATTTCTTTCATTTTATATAAATTAACGTATTTTTCATTCGCTATAATACATTTTGGCCTGAAGTCTTTTCAGCAAATGTTTACATCTGTCGATTGAATATAACGGTTATGGTTTGATTATTATTTTATTTATAGAAAAAATAGAGGATGAATCAAATGAGAATCCATTAATAAAATGGTATATACTTTTTCAAGCTAAATGTAATCGACTTGGTCATCTTAGCTCTTATCACAAATGTGTATTTTATACACAAATTAGCAAGGTGTAAAATTTTTCCGTAATTAAGTCTTCTTTTTCATTATCTTGGATTGAATATACAATTTAAAAAAAAAACTCGAATCGCTTGTAACCGACTACATCGCATTTTTTTAATATTTTCGCATTTTAAGTACTTAATTGATTTTAAATTATTTACTTCTAAATTACTAACAGTAACTTATTTTTTAACATAAATTTCCTTTAAATTATTAATTGGCTACAATTTTTTACGTGGAATTGGTGGCAATTGGTGCCCTTGCTCGTAGGATTTACCTCCCAGCACCTTACACGTATCCCCGGGTAGTGCTAAATGTACAAAAATACAACGTCGAATATTGGGCGACGACAACCCGACGCCCAGGCCTGCCAGGACCATTGCCACCGTAGACAAAGATAGACAACGCAACTTCGTGGAATTGTATGAAAACAAAGCGTGTCTCATCACGAGCAGCGCGAGAATTAGGAGCTTAGCGGTAACGTCGGACACAGTGACGGACAGCTTGCGTTATCTATCCCTCTTTCTATGGAAGAAATATTGATTGAACGATTGGCTATCACTGCCAGGACAGGACCTTTAAAAAATATCATCATTTCTTTATAAAAATAGATATTAACCGCTTTGCAGTCAGCTATTTCCAAACCTTTATTATAAACAAACAATATAGGTTAAACACCCGGCTCTACGTGTAAGCAAACGGAAACGCGGAAACATTTCAACACGATACTAAATATAACGAAGGGAAGCCAGAAACGCTTGTTAAGGCGATTTATAAGGAGCTGTAAGTTCGTTAATCACTTCCTTCGTTTTCATAGGAAGTTTCTAGTTTGCCGGTTTCGGGCCCACGTTTAGCTAAATGCGTCGTTAAATAGTTCGTGGTTTTTTCGACGGTTTATACGGTATGCTAAAAGGCATCAAAATCGTATATTCTCTTTCAATTCCATTAATCCATGCCGCCACCTTTTTATAACTATTCATGTCAAAAAGCTGTCCTTCGAATTTGTACTGCATCATCGTCATATATTACGAAATATACCACTTTTCCTTCATAAACCCCTTTATTTCATAAACGCCTTTCACCCTCAATACTCCTTCTGAAACATCTTTTCTCCTACGAGGATTGTTCATCTTTGTCTTTGTAATGGCGACACCCATAACATCATGAATATGAACAGCCACAGCCTCCTTTAACTTGGTCTGTCCAAGCATTGACTCATTCTGCATCTCATCAATCTGTCACATTCATATTAAGAGCACGTACCTGCATCGTGGATTCTTCAGCGGTGTGTGATGCACTATATTATTAGTGTACACTTGTGTAAGCTTTTCATCTAGCCCCATACTCTGTGACTTTTTAAACTTCGTTCATTATAGATTAGCACGTCTAAACCAGACAGACATAACGACCCTTCTCTCTAAGTGAAAAAATGTCTCAATTGGCATCATTCCTCCCCTTTGATTTTATCCAACCCTTGACGGCGGCGTCAAGGCCTCTTACTCGGCCTTGTAATTTTGCTCAGTTCGATTGACGTTTAAAAAACAAAAGAAGTCTGTTCAGATGGGGATAAGTGGCCCCATACAAGAGTTTCAATTAGCCCATTGTGACTCTCGTTTGAAAGAAAGAGCTTTTATAGCTCCCCACATAGCTAAAAAAGGAGACTGGATGGTTGTTAGCCGGAACAACTCTCCAGTACCTCAATTGTCTACGCTTCTTCGCTTTCAACAATATGGGAATTAGTTTTCTTTTCATTTAAAGAGTTCTGAAAAGATCGAATCTTTTGATTTCAACGGAGGCGAACTTTTCGAAAAGGCGACGTTTTTTGTTCAACCATCTTTTTGAAAAGACGAAACCTTTCAAAACGTTTAAATAGCGAATGCACGAGCATGGCGAATGTGAGATAAAGGTAGAAGTAAATTGTACAAAGTGTATAGAGGAACCAGTATTGAATATTTATCCGATCGCTAGAATTGTAATCTGACGCACACATACGTCTCGTCGGTGGTACCCTTTGAAGCAGTCGATGAACCCGTGTGCGGGATGGCACGTAGTCGCTGCACCTATTTTGTCATTGTGTTAGTGTATATGTTACGGTTAATGTGTACGGTTGAAATTATCTACAAGCTTTGGATTAAGTCCAAATATAATAGAATAAAAATTATTTTAATCAAATTGCTTCTGGGTAGGAAGGATTTTCGCGATAAAAAAACGCAATTAAAAGACGCAATCGCAAAGGGTAGCCGAGCGATCACCTCAGACTTTAAACCTAAACGAACCAAATCGTTTGAGTGGGAAAGTTTCTGATTAAGGAGGTTTTTGTTAATGTCTGATTTTACCCAAAATCTTATCTGCATAATGTTAAGCTCTTATCTGGATAAACTCAAATAATGATAAGCTATTATCTCGATTATGCTAGCTTTATCTTCACACCTACCATTAGCCGTAACGTACAATAACATCGCATCTATACGGAGTTCCGACACTGGTATTCGCTAATATTATGCCGGGAACCTGTTCTGAAGCCTACATCGTCGAGCACCGGTTCTCGCGAAACTGGGACGCCCGCGCCGCCATGTCTGCGATTGTGCGGAGAAATGGGTTGTGGGCTGTATGTAAGTTGGGTAGTCATGTCCCCATTTCGTCAGGCTTAAGTGGCTAAACAGAATAGTATTCTGTTTTAGTCGGGAAGGTTTTGACGGAGCGAAGAAATTACTAAAAATTCTGTACTTTAGCGGTTAATTAGTGTGATATTTAGCGACTTTTGCCTTATCGAGGCCACTAATATAGTAAAAAATGGCCCGTGTTGCTTATACAAATCCATTCCTAAATCTCCTAAGTGTAGCATCTGCGAGCGTTCCGACGTTTGTCATTCTGGATTGATGTTGGCGTATCCACTTTACCACCAATTCAGTTTGCTCGTCCGCCACCTTCTCTCTATAAAAAAAAACAAAGTGCTTGTACTCATTGATTTCTAGTAAATAAATACAAGGAACGATGTGATGTAATAATGCCGTAAGTAATTTTTTTGCCGATTCCCCTGTAAATACAGTTAATTAGCTTACGAGCGCACTGTCGAGTTTTTGCGCGTGTCCGGAGTTTGACTGCTTCTTCAAGCAAGTTTAATTGTGAAATTTAACGTACCGTGAAGATAAAAACGGGTTTTTGAAAAGGCACCATGCACTCTACATTTACTGTTGAATAAGTTCTCAATAATAATAGTCATCCTAATCGGGGGAAAAAATATAACGTAGATTACGGAAAAATACATTTGATTACCAAATAATGTCATATGGCATTAAGTCCGCCATTTGTACAATTACTTGTCAAATGAAGGTTAAATAACTAAAAAAAAATTTACTGGCAACGATCTCCGCAATGGGTAGTTTTTTTTAGATTAACTGGCCCCCGTGTACCCATCAATCCGCACTGAGCCCGCTTACTTGATTACGATTGCCCGAAACCTCCTTGTGATTTCAATGTAAGCCCCGTGCCTTATAATGGGATTAAGTAGTGAGATATCAAAGTTAAAATTATGTTCAAAATACCAGATGATTTGGTTCCAATTGGAATTCAACATCTTTCCCGTCTATACATACACATTATTGTACATAGATATCATAAAATCGTAACAAAGCCGTGTCTCTGTACACGATATATTTTTCGAAAAAACTCATTTCAGTATAAAGTACATGTGATATAATACGTAACACAAAAGTTTTTTTTTAATTTTGTCTGTCTGTCCGGATGCGCATCATGCAAAACTGGACGGATTTTAATGAAACTTGTTATAATTGTAACTTAGCTGGGTTAACATTTTGAGTATTTTTTATCCAGATCAATTATGAAGTTTCCATGGGAAACACAAGTTCACACGAACGAAGTCGCTGACACCGAATGTCCCTTATAGAAATGAACAATCACATAATTATCAAAAATATCAAACTTAAAAGATTTTTTTACAATTCTTCTAGTTACCATTAACCTTATGAAACCATTAACAAAATGCTGACAAACGCCAACTTTTGGAGTAAAAACGGCTACATAAAAAGTGAAGCGGTCTAAACGACGTCAAACGTTGAAACCAACTATTGAATAAATCAACTACAGCAACACCCCAGTTTGGGGTGCGATCAGGGGGTGAGTATCGATCTTGTCCAAGGTTAGGGTTACATTTGAACACGTGTCTCGATTGCATTGTGTTTAGGCGTAACTAAGCAACCTTATTTTAGGGAAATATCGAAATTTATGGAAACTGATATTTAAATTATAAACCAGCAGTGCCAGCGACTTCATTACCTTGAACTTGTGATTCCCGTGGGAACTTCGTAATTAATCTGCATAAAAATTCCCCTCAATATTTAATCTGGCATTTAAGCTATAACTATACCAAGTTTCATTAAAATCCGTCCGGTCGTTTCTGCGTGGTGCGCGTTCAGACAAACACAAATATTCTAAAAATGGTGGTTTTTTTACGCCCTGAATCTTTCGTAGAGTACAAACAAGGCTCTTGTTACGATTTTATTATAATATCTATGTAATTCAAGTGCAGATGCTTCAGTCTTTTGTACAGTACAGAGCATAACCACACATCTCTATGCCAACGATAATTCGTGGGCATTCTTAAAAACGCCTCCACCTATAACCGTAAATAGCGCTGGACATTGCTCGGGCATTGCTGGACAAGCGTCTCCTGCATATTGTTTTGAGTACGGGAGATTTAACGGATTAAACCGCCGTGATGAGCAATCGAGCTGGCGAGTCCACTCTTAGAGGTGGTGTAGTTTCTCAGCGCTTGCGGTAGCGGCTTTGTTATCCCATAGTCGCCTTTTTATCACACCCGCGGGACTCTTCCCGAGGTAGTGTTGTTCTATAGCCGATTCCAAACGACACAACCTACTTATTAAAGTTAATAAATCGATCTAAATCCATTGTCATTTATTAATTTTACTTAAAATCTTACGATACCCAAGTCAGGAAAATCTAATTTTGTAACATTTTCACCGTTTGGTCAATTCAGATTGGAGATATCTCCAATATATATTATATATAGGTATTTCCAAATTATAATATTACCAGCTGACCCAACAGACGTTGTCCTGTCCAAATTTCAATAATTTCAATAAGCTCATACCAAAATCCCATAGAAAAAAAGCACTCAGTTTTTCCCGAATTTTCCAATTTTTCTTTTCCTAAAAACCTTATTCGGACTATTACGAACATTTAAAAAAAAATAGCCATATCGGTCGAGCCCTTCTCAAGTGATGCGCTTACCAACGAACAGCATTTAATTTTTATTTATGTATAATATATAGATAACGTGTCCAATCCGAAATGCTAAGGATGATAACAGATGCACCATGTATCACGAACGCAGTCAAAAGATGAAATAATGCTGTCAATAAGAATCATGGCCCTGTCGCGTTGCACGTGTCTATGGGTGACCACTCACCATCATGTGGTTCGTCTCGTTTGCAATTTCTTCTAAAAAAAAGAAAGGCAAATACTAAATCTTATAAAGAGTGTATAGCCAAATATCGTAACAAATTAGCATTGACTTTGCTGACCTCAAAGCAGGCTTAAATTGGTTCCCCGAAACTTGACATCAAAGTAAACTAGACGACACAGAAAAGTGGATCGCACTATAAAGAAAGGACAAACAGGTAGATTTCTTCGAAATATTCCTAAAACACACAGAAGAAAATCTGCGCCCCTGTCGTAGCACTGAATTACTATCCCATTTATCACAAGTACTTCTTCGAGACTCCCTTGACTTAATGCCGGCGCCTCAGTCCCTTTGTCCGACCCTGTCAGGACTCAGGACCTATCATATTAAGTTACTTAAAAAGGTGTACTCAAGACGCCGTATCGTGTTATCTAGTAAATATTTTACCAGAAGCTTTCGTATGTATTGTATTCTGTACTCTGAAAGCGTGACGGGATAATAACTTTAATAAATTACACTCAAGTTAAAAAAGACGAAAACATTTTCGTTTGGTTTATGTAAAAGTGAATGTTTTCCTAATTAATTTGCATATGAAAGTGAATATAGAATGGAAATGTTTTTATTTGTATTGGAGCAATAGAACGTACTTTAGATAGAATAGTACAAACTCTGCGAAAGTTGCTTGATGATTTGTTCATAGCTGACGGAGTATGTAAACAACAGATTAGGCAGGTACGAGTACTATGAATTTTTGGGATATCCTGGATAATAACTTAAATCATGGTTTCTCAAGCGTTTTCCGCGGGTCGCGATCACATATACAGGGCGTCGCAGTTGGTCAGGTAAAATTAAGCAAGCACTCATATATAAGAAAAATCTTTTATTGGTTAGTCAATGATATATAATCAAATGTTAAACGATAAAAAATATATAATAATTAGGAGCTAATTATTAGTAGGGGGTCGTGAGGTTATTTATTTTTGGCCTTTTCGGGGGGTAGCGATAGTAAACAAAATTGAGAAAAGACATGAGTATTCATTTTGGCTAGTAATCATCGTAAACCATTTTTTTAAGTAAAAGATAAAAATAAATAATTATTCGAAGTGTCCAGTGCCGAATATACCTACGTTTATTATTATTATATATATAATGTGCTCTAACAAACACCAGAGATAAGGTTGTAGGAATCACGAAATCAAAACTAAATTGCGTTGCTCTGGAAAGAGGTTATTTTAATTAAATCCAATGTGGATACAATTAATACATTCGACATCAATTTAACAATCTTACAATCAAAATCTTACCTTTAAAGAGAAACAACATTAGATCTATTGATTTCCTATATAATTATCTCCTGGAAGATTATTGAGACACAAGTAACCTTTCTTGTATTCAGTCACTAGATTGAACTGTCAAACGTCTATAGCCCCAACCACCGAGTCACCACAGACTGGCACAAAGTCCATATAGCCACCACCACGGTGAATTCGGTGAATGATCATTTACATATATATAGCCGGAACAAGGTTCAGCGGAAGGTCTAACAAGCCTTTTCTGAACAAGCCTAACAATCGATGGCATGTGCGGTGATAAGTGGATCAGGTGGACCGTCTACCGTCGGTCAAAAACTATGTCTATAAAAAGCAGTTTAAAACTATTATTGACATTAAAAACGATAGATAAAATTAATAAATTTAAATTACACGATTTTTCGTCGAATACGTAATGCTTTTCCGAATGTGAAGTCTAATATGGGTAGTTGATAAAACTGCTCGTAGCTACCCATCGCGGATTATAAATTATCCGCCTCTTCATTCAGCTCGTGACCGCGGCCCATATAACACGTGTCCAAGCGTTCGAGTAGAAATGAAAGGCAAACAAGAGCCTTTTATTGTACGCGGTTAGACCCGATTCACATTGTCAAAGGAGCTAACAAATAATCTAAAGAAATAAGACCAAAGAAAGCGGTTATATAAAAAAGCGGTCTCTGTTATGGTTAATTCATCGCGTCCTAGAAGAATTCCACAATCAGTATTGTTTATTGTAAATTATTATTATAAAACGTGAGAAAAATAATCAAACTGCATTGTTAATTCAGTCTCTTTATTGTATTATTCTTCAACATGATGTGCATCAACCATACATTATACAAGCAGTTGACGTCACTGATGCAACAATAAAAGTTATCCTAACATGAAACGGAATATTATGATGATGATTGGAATGTACCTATATTATTGATGTTGCTTTTCGTTAGTTAAGGTAGCTAGTTAATCGATCGATTGCAGCAAATCGAGCATCTCTTCTCATAAATTTATTAAACGCAATGACTGTCCGTTTAGTCTCTGGACACTGTTTTTAGGGATATTTGTACAGCGAAACACGGGATTTACGTGACCAACATTACAATGCGATTTATCTTGAAGGTACTTCTCCTTATCACCCAAAGGTTGCCTGGAAGAAATCGCTTTAGTGATGAGGCCGCCACCGATTGCATTTCTAATTACTAAAAGTATTTGCTACAATTTGAAGTATCTCAGTATTTATACTAAGATGACCTCCAAATGTGGAGTAGAAAGTTACGAAGATCCCTAGAGAACGAAACAGATCGACAGTGAATGAATTGCGCCGACTTTAATGGTTGACATTATCACAGTCTACGTGCCCCACGTGACTTGTGCTCTAATAGACCTTGCCAAAGGGTTCCTACTGGGATGAAGATACAAGGAAGTGGTACATGGTTTGACCATTAGACACGTTTACAGCTTCCATACAAAAATAAACCTATAAGTCTCACATACTTTTTCAAACTCAATCCATTTATTGCACATGTAAAGTATAGAGATCTTAATATAAGGTACATATGACAATTTTATTATATGACTAGCTGACCCGACAGACGTTGTCCTGTCCAAATTTCAATAATACAATAATTTCAATAAGTTCATACAAAAATCCCATAGAAAAAAGCACTCAGTTTTTCCCGAATTTTCCAATTTTCCTGGCAACTTTTCCAATTTTTCTTTCCCTAAAACCCTTATTCGGACTATTACGAACATTTAAAAAAAAATTAGCCAAATCGGTCCAGCCTCAAGTGATGCGCTTACCAACGAACAGCATTTAATTTTTATTTGTCATGTCATTTTTATATAGATTGTCATGGCTTGCAAATGTTATTAGATAGTTGCGCCTCTATCCGCCAATACGGACAGGTCCCTGGAGTGGCCCATTTGGGCCGTGACCAGCGTAGGCGGCGACATTTCTTCAGAATACAGTTATATCACACAACAGTTACAAAGAGAAAAACAAACACATAACAGCAGAGACATTTTAAGAAAGTGAAAAGAAAATATAGCGTAGTCTGTTGTCCTATGACAGCGCGTCTAGCTCAGCTTTAGCTGTCTACTTCTAATGACACACAGCGCTGTATTTCAGCTGTTAGCTTTTTATTCTCATCTTCAGCTACTATATTATCTATAGCTATTTTAATGTAGCTACTATTAATGACCACCTGTCCACTTGGCTGGTCTTACAGCGCCTCCCGGTATGTCGTCTCCATTCAACGACTTTAAATCATTCACATTTGAACAGCTAAGTAAATAATAATTGAATAATATAAGTAAATAAGGACAAAAGGCAATAAGGCAGTAATGTTTGACATTACTAAGCGTGGCCTACCTTAGCTACGTGACTTGTTCTTTTATGAACCCTGTCCTAAAAAACTTCTGTCGTTACACTTCTTGTAACATATGCTTGTGTACCGTTATGTAACTTATTCAAACATTTTTTTTTGCCGGTGAATTTTGTTGCAGTGACTTGATTATAGATTTCATTTTTTTTAAATAAAATTATTCAAAATAATCATATAAAACAACTGAGCCATTTTGCGGGAACAGCTTAAATATATGTATATATCAATTTATATTATGGTATTTCATTTAATATGCGTCACTATACTTTTACATAATATTAACTGTTACACTTGCGCGCTGCTATCTCTGGTTAGCCCAAAAGTTGACTGGGAGATAATGTTTCAAAGCCTTTTGTCCCGCCTTTCTGTCACTTTGTGCAGTATATTATAATACTTTGTACAAATATTTACAACATTCTTTACAATATTACAATTATATTAGTATTTTGTAATTAATAAATCACGGATAAAGTACATAATTGTTTAATAAAAATACTGTTCCTATAAAAGCAGCAAATCTTTAAAAAAAAGTATTTCCTACAAAATAAAGCTTTAGTTACTACTGTACCATCAGCCTATGTCTGTACACTGCTGGATATAGGCCTCTCCCAAAGCTCGCCATCACACACGATCCTCGGCTCTCCTCATCCAACCCTCACCGGCGAACTTCTTCAAGTTGTCGCTCCACGTGGCCGGAGGGCGTCCCGCAGAGCACCTCCCGGTACTTGGCCTCCACTCGAGGCCTCTTGTACCCCATCGGTTATCGGACCTGCGGCAAATATGACCTGTCCAATGCCACTTCAGCATGCTGATTCTGTGAGCTATGTCGATGACTTCTTATAAATTTTAACGGATCAAAAATACATACAACCGTAATTATAGATATGTTTGGTTAATTAATTTTCAAATACATTAAGTTCATTACTTTAACATTAACAATTCAGGAGGCTGGAGTCCCTGAAGGTTTGTTACCGATAAGCGAACAAAGGAGTGAAAACAATAGAACCCTTTAGACTCCAATAGGAACCCAAATTGGATATTAAAATCATTTATTCAATAGGTTTTGGTTGGTCTCTTTACATGGATAATAATAGTTTAGTTCAAATTTAATAAGAGTTTAACTCATTTGTACTGTATCCATACCATACTATCAGCCTATGTCTCTCCACTGCCTATGTGTAAATCCGGATTATATTCTACCTATTAGCCAAGTTTCATCGAAACCAATTCAATCGTTTGCACATGATGACAAACATCCAAACTTTCGCATCCAAATAGTAGTGGGATATGCCATGCCATGTATGTATGTGTTACGGGCTGAAGCCGATGTCACAGCACATCGAGACGTGGCCGGGGACACCGCGAATACGCTTGAATTGTTTCTGGGTAGAAAGGATTTTCGCATTGTTTAAAAAAAATAATAACCACATAACATAACCTAAAGCGGTTATCAAACCAAATTGTTTCTGGGTTCACGATTTGCCCGGGAACCATCTCGATGTGCTGTTGATTCGGCTTTATCTCTATGGTATGTAACTTATCTAAGGTACGAGTATGTGTAAAAACTGGTAGAATGATTCCACTCTCCATACTGATCAACCTATATTCAGCTCTTGCGCCATTTCAGTGACACGTTGTATATCACAGGGTACTGTGAAAAAGTCCTGTGAGTAGTGTACTTAAAATCTAAGAGTAGAGTAGAGGCAGGCCATTTCCCGCGCAATGCCGACAATCGCGCCTTTGCATTATGCATCACATGATACATAAACTCTTCGTTTGGTGCAAGTGAAAAGAAGAATCGTGAAGATTTTTTTTTTTTGAATTTTTTGAACTTTTTTTATTGGAAGAAATTTAGGATAACTTTTTAGATTTTACGCAATCATTGGTTCTTTTGGGCTATTTATTGAAGAAGGTGATATTAGAAAATATCCAAATTGTATCAAATATTTCTCAAATTACAATGGGCACTTGGCTATTTGATGGTTTTGTTCTTTACGATGTGTAAGTCTTTGTTTCGTTTACGATGTACGTCCAAATAATTGTTATTGGGATTCTTAAATATAATGGTTTCTTTTTAAAAACAAAGAGAAGGAAATAAAAATAAAATTAGTCCGACAGTGCCATAATACATATAATGAGACATATTAGAAGCAAGTTTTCAATGTCGGTCATAAACTCATAAATGACAGTATTTTTTAAATTTTATTTTCGTAACGAAAGAATTTATGGTAGTGAATACTGCCGTAGGGAGGTATAGTTCTCAGGTGGCAACAATGAAATAGAACTTCTGCGAATCGAGACTCAGTTCGACTTGATGATGATATTCTTAGTAATTTAAAATTAAGTATTTACTTCACACTTTAGTATTTTTTGCTGCTCGTAGAAATACAAGCCATATTTAATTATTATTAAACGAGTTAAAAAAATAGTATTTTTTTAACTTGCACCGCAGCCTTAGAAAGCGCATGGTCTCAAAGTGACTGTAACATTGAAGAAAGTCATACTTCACGACGTATTAAGATAATAACACATAATGCGCCTTTGTGATGAAAGGTGAACTTGAATGAGTCGTTGATCATAATCCGGATTGTGTTTACGATAAAATAACGAAGCCTTTTTTTTATCGAGATATGTTCCAAATTATTTTTCATTTATTATTATTACAGGCATAATTATAACCTAACAAATTCTTAAATATAGAACGCATATTGTAGTTATAAGATAAATAAATATACCTAGGACAAAGCTGGGTAAACATTCGCCTGTGTCTCAACTCTCACACATTTTCAATAAACTTTCTATGGAGACCGCAGGTCCTCAATGATTAATTTGTGGTCGACTGGTGGTTGATGCACCCTCTGCTATGCTTACTTGCCTTTTATTTACCTTCTCTTATGTTTTTGTTTCTCATGTTTTCATCTAATTCTCATGTTTACAAAACATTGCCATTAATTTTGCATGCAAAATAAGAGGAACATCTACAATGTAATTTATTTAAACTTTTATATAGCCGTTGCTTCTGTTGATTATCCTAAATAAATAAATATACATAGCACACGTATATGTGTACCTCACAGAACACAGTCACAAGGAACAACTAATACCATACCATAAGTCTATATCTCAGCCACTGCTAGATTTAGGCCTCCCCCAAAGTTCGCCATCACACACACGCCACCCTCGGCTCTCCTCATCCAACCCTCACCGGCGAACTTCTTCAAGTTGTCGCTCCACGTGGCCGGATGATGTCCCACAGTGCACTTCCCGGTACGTGGCCTCCACTCGAGGTCTCATCTACCCCATCGGTTATCGGTCCTGCGGTAAATATGACCTCCACACTGTCAAGTCAGTATGCTGATTCTGTGAATAGAATGGAATTGTGGTATAACTAATATTACACGCACCTCCCGTCACAGAAGTGCGGTCCATCCGCATTTCCTCGATACGGAGGTGTCGCGCGCTGTTTAGTCCAATAATCATTTTATACCGCGAACCCGTAGGCTGTGGAACGAACTGCCTCAACAGGTCTTTCCATTAAGCTACGATATGGGGTTCTTCAAGAGAGCTGTGAATAGGATTTTGCAAGGTCGGCGGCGCACCCGCATACCCCCTGGTGTTGCAGGTGTCCATGGGCAAAAAAGAAAAAGAAAAAAAAAAGGTATAGCTCGCTCAGGAATCGTCATTCATACAATAGGGTACCCATATAGACCTTGTGCCGTATGACTAATTTTCCTGGACTACTTAAATAGCCTGTGTTATTATTATTATTCGGCCGTCTTTAAATATTGATAGGTTCATAGACTGCCTTCAACTTATTAAGGTGCGAATTTTCCAATTTAACTATGCTGTTTATTAACCAAAGTTTATTTAGACAATAAGATAACAATTTCTTGTTTATACGATATTGACCTAAATAGTTGGGTTGTCAAATTGCCCTAGCTTACGTTACGACAAAAGGGCTTGGTTACGATTATATTAACTATTACATCTTGAAGAGAAACAAACTTACTTATATAACAACTATAAATAGAAAAGTTTCCTCACGTTACAACAATAACTATGTTATTGGTACTGTAAAATCTTGTCAACTTGTTTATCTGTACTGTCTGTACGTGCATTCCCACAGCCGCTGCGCGCACTCGACTGGCCACGTTACCCTACTCTCACAGAATACTACCTTGAAATACACTGCATTTCCTACCTTAACGTATTTCCCCAATGTACGTATGTGTTTCGGTAGTAAGTGGTACATATGCCAGAGCCCATTCCTATCCCATCCTATCCATCCCCATTTTCCCAAGCCTTTCTCCTAATCCATTAATCTGCAAACGTAGGCAGCGCATCCGGGGACGTGCCACAACGTTTTTCATTCTGGACTCATGTTGGCATGTATCGCGGATGTCTATGGACGACAGTATCCATTTACCATCTGGTGAACTGTATGCTCGTCTGCCGCCTTTTTTCAATAAAAAAAAAACTTGGAAGGTTCCGTTTGATCTTTGGCCGGTCTGATTTATAAGGCAGCTACATTCTTTAACTGTCCAATTGAAACTGACTGATCTACTTTTAATTCTTAGCGGTAACCCCGTGGGATATCGGCCGTGCCGTTATGCCACCACAATGGCGGATGCGACCGGTTTCTTTGCAAATTACTCCAATTTCGTGACAAAGTTCAGTAGGACGGTGTGTTGTAGTGTGGTAATTATTATTTTTCTTGGGGCTTTGCATTACTGACAATGGTTTTGCTTGTCACTTCATTTTAAAACTGTTATATTGTTCCAAGGAAACTTCTGTGTAAATCGCTGTCTGAAATTCTGTTGACTGGAATGACTTCTAAAAGACCTATAGCACGAGTATGAGAATGTATGTATCTAACTGATAACTGAATAAATGAACAAAATCTCTATTTTTGTACTTATAAGTGACGTGTAATGATTTTTTTATTGAGCCAGCAATAATAACAGCAGGTAACAATCATTTACCTTTTAGATTTATATTAACTGGCTGGTAAAGCAGCAATAACAATACTGGTGACCGCCTGCAGTTCGCCCACTTTACTGTAGAATTAATGTAGAAAACATTTTTTAGTTTGATAGTCGCCCATAGTCATCCACGGTACATGCCAACATCAGTCCAGAATGACAAAATGTGGCACGGCCCCAGATGCGTTGCCTACCTTTTGAGATGTAAGAATTGATTTGGAGAAAAGGTTCAGAAAATGGGGAAGGATGGGAATGGGCTCTCTCACTCACTACCGAAACACGTAAGTACATTGGAAATAGGAAATAGTGGGAAATGCGGTATATTTTTGTCAGAGGTGGGTAACGTGGTCAGTCGAGTGTGCCCAGCGGCTGTTGGATTGCAGCTACACTTAATTTTACAGGATTTACAGAAAGTAAATTTTACAAAAATACAATGTGTAAAATTTTCATGTACAATTACTCGTGCGGTCGGATAACTACTGGCAGTAAATACTGCCATAGTCAATAAATACTCCCAGAAATTGGACATAAGTGTCCAATTTCTCTTGTTGTGTATGTGTTTGTCTTTTCCTTTGTAACTCTAGTGTCCTGTAACTGTGATCTGAATAAACGTCTGAATAATCTGAATAAGTATTTTCTTTTATTTAATAAATTTCAAACCATCAGTATTGGTAGAAACCAAACCAGCAACGTATAACTCTGTTCAATACATTTTTTGGGCTTTTGGGCTTCTATAGAAGAACTACCACTATTGTTTTACGCTAATTATCTATTTTTGTTAAAGACGAATGATGAAAAACCTAGATATAAATAATAGTAGCGTTACGTTTTGAGATCAAAACACTTATGCCTTTGTGTTGGTGTCAAAGCGGCATGAACTCAAAGGTGCTATTGTTTTCGTGAGTGGTTATAACACTTTGATTTCAACTTGAGACAAACAATAGACTTGCTGAGCTAAGTGTGAGTAATATTGGCTGTACCATGACATCAGCCTATGTCTCTCAGCTGCTGGGATATAGGCCTCCTCCAAGGCTTACCGTCACACACGGTTTTCGGCTTTTCTTATTCAACCACCATTGGAGAACTTCTTCAAGTCGTCGCTCCACGTGGCCGAGGCGCGTCCCACATTGCGCTGGTACGTGGTCTCCACTCGAGGGTTCGTCTACCCCATCGTACCTGCGGCAGATATGACCTGACCATTGCCACTTCAGCATACGGATTCTATGAGCTATGACTTTAGTTCTTTGGCTTATCTCTTCGTTTCGGATCTTATCCCGCAAAGAAACTCCTAGTATAGCTCTGTCCATATCTCCTTGCGCGACTTTGAACTTTGAATCAGTCTTACCGTCTAAGGCCACTTAAATAATAATTATGTATTATGTAACTTGAATAGTTATGAAGATAATTAATGTCTCAGTAGCGCATAGACATAAAGGCTATTCAATCAGCACTCGACTCGTACGTTATGCGCATGCGTTAGCTACCATAGCGGTAATTAGACACGGTCGTGAGCATGCATGCATGCGGGGTACACTGCAACGTATTATAATAATCACTTATCAATAGGTATGAAAAGAGCTATGAGTTTCTTTGCGGGATAAGATCGGACATGAAAAGATTAGCCAAATAACTAAAGTCATAGACATAGCTAATAGAATCAGCATGATGAATTGCAATGAGCAGGTCATATTTGCCGCAGGACCAACAATCGATAGCATAGACCAGTCTTCGAATGGAGGTCTTAAACCGCCCAGATGCACCGACGATCGACGATTTGACGACGACTCGTGGGAGACATAGGCTGACGGTATGATATATATTTACGAGAAGCTTTATATCGTTGGCTAACGCATTATTTAGAGGTCATAATCGACATCCGCTGTTGAACATGATATAATTATTACAATTCAATTTAAAGTATAAGGCAATTAACAAAGATAAAGAATTGGCTGCATCGGAGTTAAGAAACTTAAGATTTATTCCTATTTCTCCAAGCAGTCATTTGTATCTTTGAACAACTATTTTGCCTAATATTTTGTTACCACTCGTTCAAGTGAAGTGACATTTATGTTTATACTTTTATTAAGTGAACTTTTATATGTATAAGGAACCAGTGACCGATTCCTAGGGCATCCAAACCTACTCTGTGTCAATCTGCACGAGTTTAGCTAAAAATTCAAAAATTGATCTGGTAGTTTCTGAGTTTCCTTTTTCTAAACAATGTTTGATATAATTTCTCACATAAGTGTCTGTAACCAATAACCTTAACCTAAGTGGATATTTATAATTACAACATTGGATATTATATAATAATTAAAGATTATCCTTCCCAAGGGGATTCTGTATACTCATCTGTCACCTTTTTATAAAAAAATAAAATAAAAAAACGAAACATCAGCAATCAAATCAATCAACTCATTCATTTATTTTCATTAAATAGTGTCAATCAGAATATTCTGTAGTTCTTTCTATCTGTCATATGTATAGACGCTAAGTCCGAATTTGGTGGATTAATTAGTTTATAAATAAATTTTATCCACCAGCATTAGTCATTTTAGTTTTGAATCGTGTCAGCGTTATTAATGTAAATTATTTTGTGAGTAACAAATATTAACATCAATTTCAGTAACAACACTTGTAATTTAATTTTAAATCTGTATCTTAATGTTCTAATCTGGTCCTAAATCTCCAAAGTCAGGCATCGCATTCGGTGGCGTGCCAGTGTATATCATTCTGAACCGATATTGGTATTTATCACGAATATCCATGGCCGACAATCCGCTTACCAACCAACAGGTGGACTGTCTTTCGTCTGCCATCCTTTTTCCACAAAAATAATCAATGTATAAGTGGGATGATGCTCCTATAGTTATTTGCTAATTCGTTCAAAAGGACAAAACTCTAAGACAGTTCATTTTACGATGTTGCCAGTAACAATAAGAGTTCATAATATATCCCTGGTCTTCTGTCATCCTTTATTAATTCCTTCATTAACCACTATTATTATAATTATGCCGTCCTTTATTAAATGCCTCTCATTTGATATCTCTGAATTTCCAGGTAGAAAATGACCCAATAAATGTATCTGTAAAGTCAGTTTCTGCCTAATGAAATCACCGCAATTGACCTCATTGTAACATAATACCGAGAAATTCTTGCCAATTATAACCCAATTGTTTGTTTGGCATATTCGCTCATCGTAAACCTAATTATTACGCCTTGGTTTGCGTTCGTTCCGTTGTTTTAGAGCTGTAAATGTTCTTGACTCACTGTTATGTTTGCGGTGTTAAGGGAGAGTACATTTAGGTGCTAATTTTCAGCACCTTGTTAAAATGCTGTACTAATTGCTGTTGAATAGATAATTAATCACGAATTATGATTTTAATCGTTAATTATAATATGCCGTGTGGTGTTGGCCGGCTATAGAATAGGACCACTCCATCTGTTCCCGTGGGTGGCGACTAAGGGAAAATAAAGAGGCTACCAGAAGCCCTGAGGAACTACACCGCCTCTAAAAGAGTGGACTCTTCAACCCGCTTGGCAAGCGTGCCGTTTTAAGCCCATACATCCCTCATGCACAAGACAATGCCTACAAGGAGGCCCAATTCCAACAGTCCACTGAAAGGACTGGTTGCATTGTTTGCATTGCTAATTTAAATCACAATTAGTGATTAATTAAGCGCAGTGTGGGACGACCAAGTGGGCCGACGGCTTAAAGGAATTCACCGGTGGTGGTTGCATGAGAAGAGCCGAGGATCGTGTGTGGTGACGAGCCTTGGGAGGCTATAGCACTAGACTGATTATAGAGACAGGCTGATTATATGGTACGATTATAAAAGGAATTTTTAATTTGATTTTAATATTAGATTTTAAGAGTATATTGCGGTAGTAGGTTAATAACGAAGAATATCGGCTTTGCTTCACTTCGCTCTTTATTATCAACTCACAAAATGCTGTAACAATATCGAGCCTGTGATTTTCGACCTCCTGTACAATATATTTATTTATTTAGTAGAACAGCCAATACGACAAACAATGAAACAAGAGTAAATCCTAAGCTAACTACAATGCTATTATTAACTAAATGTTGCCGTACTTAACATGCGATCACCGCAAAGAAAAAGAGTAAAAGATAAGTTTAAAATTGTAATCGTATTGGTCACTCTGTACGTTAGAATTGACCCTAACGTCGTCTCATATCATCAGTGTTGTTTCTCCACAATTGAATATAGGCATTCTCCAAGGCTCACAACACACGATTTTTGGTTTTTCCAGCCAATATCGACGAACTTCAAATCGTCTGTTATAGTCTAAATGCTTGTCTGTTTGCATATTATGTAAAATCTCGATCGATCTTGTAACACCCTAGAAGTGGATTTCCATAAACTCCAAATAGATTTCTGTGACCCAAATAATATACTATATTATTATATTTTTTTATGAGACTGGAAGGAAGTTAAATTTCAACATTTCTTCGACTTCATTTCATCCAGATATTTTTAATAAGGAAAAACGACTTAAAAACTTTGTCTTACTGTTCTCAAACTTGAGCCAAAGGAATGGAACCAGGACAGAGGCATACTAATGAAACTGTTGAATGTAACAAATAATAGTTGGTGGAAACTGGGCTGGATTCGTCCCGGGGCGAAAGTAGGCCAGCTTCGAGATGTAGGCCTCGGAGATAGGGATGAAATTGTTATAATGGCGTGTAAAAGGCTCTTTTGTATAATATAACGACGGGGTGAATTAAAAAAAATAGGCTTTTGTTCGACTTGTTGGAATTTCAGGCCTTTGTAGTCGTATGCTCGTAATAGTGGCTTATTGAGGTTAAAAATGACAAAAAACGTATGGAAGTTTGCCCAATAACGAACATGTGTTTGCACTAAAATTGCATGTATCAATTTATAGCCTTTTTATTATACGTTACAAAATATCTATTTAATAATCTGGAAAGACTAAGAAACTTTTCAAAAAATCCCGGAAGAAAATTTTAGACGTCTATACTAACAAATTGTTTGGTATAATTATTTCATCTCACGAAGGCGGGTTGCGCTTAGTAGTACTTGTGCTTGTACATGTACATTGTTTTAGTGTGCGTAAACTTGAGCAAACGCGTAAACGCTCAGTTGGGTTACCCAACGCCGCGGCGCACACTAAGACAATGTTCTCGTACATGTACCAACACAGCCTCTACTAAGCGTGGTCCGCTTTCGTGATATGAAAGAACTATATCATTCGGTATCGTTTTCGCTGTCCCCATTGACATTTTCCACTGCCATTGGATAGGGCTCGTAAAGTTCTACAACTTTTGCCTAAATACTTTTATCTAAACGTATGTTTTTTTAAAAAGATATTATTCTAATATGTGGCCTAAAAGATTCATAAAAACATAACCGTGATCTCAAAGATCTAATGTGATCCTAATGTTGACATAACATAGGTCCGAGTTATTGACCTATGTAATTTATTTGCAGATTTTAAATAACTGCTTTATTAAAGAAATGCAAACAAGATAAACAATTTCGGCGAGAAGGAATTACAAATTGTTGTAACAATTGTTGTTGCATAACAGTCGGAATAAAAACTTATTTGTTTATCATCCTTTATGCTTTCTCTCTTACTTTGTTAACCAGCCCTTATATCGTCCCCTGCTGTAAATGGGGAGGCCCATTACACAGGCCCACATTGTTTTGTACAAGAGGGATCTATGGCCTTAAAACGGCACCCTGGCTTAGTGGGTTGGCGAGTCCACTCTTGCTGAGGTGTAATTCTTCAGGGCTTCTAGCGACTTTGATATCCCTTGTCGCCTTAATTTTTAATTCTTAATTCATACAAATTACGACTTGCTCTTAACAGCTGACCCAATAAACCATTCTACAGGATTATGAAATCGGTGACATATTGACGGCTGCAGTAGAATTTCCAACGATAGCTAATTTTAGGTACACGTGCCAATAGGAGAACATTAATATGTCAATAACAGTTTCTCAGAACTTAAGCAGGTCTTTTATGGACGTCGATTGTGGAATATACGAGGAATAAACACTCGTAAAGTCCAGAAAGGATCTAAAAGAACGTGAGGGTAGGAGGTGGCAGTCAATATAGTGGGTTATCAAATTAAAAAAAATATGTATCTGGCAGAAGTTAGATGTGTATACAGATACGAATTTTATGACTGAGTGAGATAAAAATATTAAAATGGAAAATGATTAAAACTACTGAGAATATTGTTATTTGAGTTTTTTTTTTTCGGAAGGGCTACATTCTTGTGACCCTAATGGCCTTTCAAGAGTCACCGTACATGACCAGTGGTTGGCGCATCCGTGGACATGCCAACATTTATCATTTTGGACTAACGTTGGCATGTATCGCGTATGTCCATGGGCTACAGTATCCACTTACCATCAGGTGGATTGTATACTCGTCTGCCATCATATTCCACATATAAAAAAATTTAAGGAACTTGTGATAACAGAATCTTGAAATAACGAAATTTTGAGGTAGAAAATCCTAATCAGAATCTTTAACATTTCATTTTTAAGTTTTAACGTTGTATCTAAAACGTTAGTAGCTCTTATTACTCAATACAGGCCAATGACAGACAGATCCACAGCAAGTGTTAGTATAATAAAAGACGATTCATTTTTGGTAAAGTCAATTCTTTCATTTGACCCTGATGAAAGTATGAATGGAACAGCGTTCTGTCTCTTTGCCATTGATTCATGGAAAATCACCATTGTATGTTTAACGCCTGCCAATAAAAAAACCTGTTCATTATTCAAGACTACTTCCTGATGTAAAAGGGGTAATCTCCAGTCACGTGTCACGGGTCAATAGTCCCAGGTCAGTGTACTAAATGTGGGTCGCGAGGTTGTGGGGTGGTGTCATCCCCAGCTGATTTTAGATTTGGCGCGATTTGGCTGCGTTTTGAAGTAGCTACTGCAGTGTCTTTGTGGTGGGAGTCGATCAGAGTGTGACTTCTTGTTGAAGGGTTAGTTGTTCTTTGTTTTTGGTTCCCTCGCGTTTGCACGCTAATACGGTAGTTCACTATTCTTGAAATATCTAGATTTCAAAATCTAGCTCGTTGTTGTTGCTCCTTATTGTACCTACTTATAATGAATTGTTACAATAAGATATTACAACATAGAGATATATTTGTACATTACACACATAACTACAATAATACAATAAATGTATTTTTTTATAAATTGAATAAAGGCGTCGGACGAGCATACAGTCCACCTGATGGTAAGTGGATACTGTAACCTATGGACATCCGCGATACATGCCAACTTCAGTCCAGAATGACTAACTTTGGCACGCCCCCGGATGTGCTGCCTACTTTTGCGGTTTATGGAATGGATTGGGAGAAAGGATTGAAAAAATGGGGAGGGATAGGATGGGGTGGGAATGGGCTCTGGCATATCTCACTCACTACCGAAACACTTACGTGCATTGGGGAAATACGATAAAGCGGGAAATGCAGTACATTTCAAGGTAGTCTGTGAGAGAGGGGTAACGTTGCCAGTCGAGTGCGCCCAGCAGCTGTGGGAATGCAGCGTGCACTCTCACCAATAATTGCAATTAATCCTAATAAATTTTCAGCATCAATTCGCAATTTAGTGGATGGTTCTAGCCATACTTATACGCATCGCGTGCTATAAAAGCCCCGACAGCATGCGATAGCATACATAAGAATGTTTTCACATACTATCAATGGGGAAAGAATGTATACTATAACCTGTACTAATTTATGAAATGATACAATTTCTCAGATCGTGCCTGAAGCAACACATATTTATATATTAGAGTTTGAAACGCGTATGTTTATATATCGCGAACTCGTAGGTTGCGAGGTTCACAGGAACCTATTCACAGGAAAGCTGTGAATAGGTTTCTGCAGGGTCAGCAGCGCATCCGCATACTCCCTCCCTGGTGTTGCAAGTGTCTATGGGCCGCTTGCCCCTCTGCTTCCTTAATAGTAAAAAAAAACAGCTGCGAAAGAATGCCATCGTATAGTATACCTGATTTCAGCAGAAGACCTTGTTCTCGCCATACGAGAATACGAATGTGTCCTATAAAAACAATGATACATTTCAGCAGCCTGCTTTAGTAAGGTCGCGAATATAGGGCGCGGTTCACTGCCAGTTGAAACGGTTGACAGTAAGCCGCTTACTTATTATGGCGTTGAAGATGTCAGGCGAGGGATTTGCAATTTTAAAAATTGAGGTGAATTTGGCTTTAGGGTTACAGTAATTGGCTGAAGTTATTTTGCTGGATCAGCAGTTGGTTTAGCGGTATTAATTGATCAGTCCTTAGAGTGGGCTATATAACTATTTGTAGGTATTGGCTACTGGAGTATTGGCAACACACAGTAGGTGGCTCGGTGGCATTAATGGCCGATGTAACGTTACAGAACAAATATGTAATTTCAGTTAGAGCAATATTTCCCAACGTGTGCCGCGATAGTTCCCCAGGTGTATTGGCAGAATAACAAAATTTATACTGAAAAAATAATGTAAGTTTACTAAAATAAAAAAATCTAGAATAACATTTGACAAGCTTCACTAATGCAGAGAATGCGCGTTTATTGCGGTTAGTTACGACTTATATTTTTTAAATGGCGGTCAAAATAAATAAAAAAAATAAGTTCCTTTATTTATATATATATAATAATAGAGTTTCAGGGAATTGACACTATAAAATAAACAATATTGAGTTTCTCTGTAACAAAAGAACCGTTTATTGATTCTTTCACATAATTATTTACCATAATGGTGGGTTTAGCACAGTATTCTATAGTAAAAATCTTACCTGTAACAAAAGAAACGACATTAAAGTCTATTCTTCCAATGTCAATCCCTTTCGTTTCAGACAACTGACAAATTCACAATATTAAACTATCCAAATCAATAACGCCATCGTCATCTATCCATAAATTACAGACCATCATAGATTACCCTACATCGATATACAAGATCGATAACCTTGTATATCGATGGCGCCCGGAATGAGCGGCAAATTAAAATCGAAGAAATAGATTTTATTTACATATATTTATGACCTTGTATAAAATATGTGGAAATTTTTGTATTTTTTTTTTAACCCATTACAGGAATGAAGATCTATTCCCAAGTTCTTTTTTCTTCTCCTGTTTCTAGTTTCTTAGCCTTCCGCACTATTAACCTGTCCTTGGTAAGTTCGGGTAGCTTAACTTGAGCACTACAATTCTATACTTACAATGAACAATGTCTATAGATGGCAACCAATGGCCACTAAGAGAACATCAATAGGTGATTAATATCAACGTGTCACTATTAGAATTCGTTTATAAACGCAAAAAAGTTTGTAGTCATGTGAACGTAGTACTAAACAAATGGTTAGTTTTTGATATACGGCCACGTCAAGCAATACAAATGAAGGTTGAAATATGAGCAGTAATTGTGTAGACGGAAGTGTGTTACCAACTGGGTGGTGAGCTGGTGAGCATCCAGCTAGGCTGAAATTGCTTTATTATTGCGTTAGTTGCGCTGGGAGGGGTTGGGGATACCATGGTTTTGTAATATTTGGGACGAATTTCGAGAAGAAGGACACATGCGCAGCATTTTAGAATTTACGTCAATAATCTGGAATACCCAATACCAATACCTATTATATTATATGCATATACGATATAGAACGCGGACAGAATAATTTTGTGAAATACTGTTGTTTGTAAAATAAATAATATAATAAATTATATTTCAATGTTTGTCATTTACTTAAACTAGATATAAGACGAAATGTCACTTAAGACGTCATATGTAAGTTTAATAGCGGGTACTTTAATGGTTTCGAATTTTTTTATTAGCCTATGTTTGTGTCCCACTGTTGAGCAAACGCCTCCCCTCTTTTATGCCAAACCATTCTGTTTAAGGCCACGCTCCGCCAAGTCCTGTGGTATGCATCTAAGTAGTCCCGTCATCTCTTCGGTCTGCCTCTACGTCGGTGTCCATTTTGTGGCATCCACTCCGTAATTTTCGCCCACCTTTGTGGATGAACAGAGGATTCAGGGATTCAGGACAACGCTCCGGCTCCTTAGTTTAGACATCCTGGAATATGTAATAATACATTTCACTCGATATGTTTATATTTTCCATTTTATAGATAGTTAGATAGACGGAACTCTTTATTGTATAATTGTTATACTATGACATAATAAGGGACAATGTTATAAGAAGACAATACAAACAGGCTGTGTAATTTTGCTGCGAAAACAAGAAAAAAAAACATTTATCTTCTTTTTCTTCATATTTAGTTTACTAATTGTTGTATACTAACTAAAATGTTTACTACGCAGCATTTTTCTATCTGTTCAATACTGTTTCACAAATGTTACCAAAACATAATCTATTTCTCATCTGATATGTTTCATCGCACCCATAATTCAATTTAAATTTGATGAAGTCACTTACTGTAAATAGTTAATATTTACATACATAGAACAGTTTCAAATCGAGGGCTTCATAACTTGGTGGCATATGATTATTTATGCCACATTACAAAAATCCGAAAATAGAAACGATTGGAAACAAGTGTCCTAAGTATTTTGTATTTTTGGTCACTTGTCGGAATAGGCTTGCGGTGAAGCTGTCGCTACGCAACTACAGCGGCTGTAGATCACAATAAATGTTTTTAATATCGCCTTATGCCCGATTTACACTTTATTTAATTAAGTAGATAACTAAATTTGGAAGTAGATTGACGAGTTAAGTAATTAACTTGTCGCAAAATAGTGTCTCGCCAACAGATTAATTTAGTGCATAAGTAGCCGACGAAATGTAGCGCAGCACGCGTAGATAATTTTTTTTTAAATGTGAAAATGCTACATATCTTTCGTAAAAGAATATTTCAAGCATGATTGCTTGTATATAAAATAAAAAAAATCTTCAGTATAAAAACAAAGAAGCAAGAGATCGCGCCCTACGAAACATTGTCGAAATTATGAATCTACATAATTTTGGAGTGATCGCCAATCTATCCATTTTGGGGCATTTGGCACCTCACAATCCATTTTGTCGAAACTGACAATTTAACTCGTATAAAAGAATTATATATTATAATATTTGGACAGTACCTACTTGCTACCTGCTCGATTAAGTTCGCAAAATTTTCAAATCACCTCGCTAGTTAACTAAACAAAGTGTAAATCGGCCTTTACGGAGACAATATGTACTTGTACTTGTATATAAGTACAGTAGGTACTTTCGTTACTGTAAAATAGTGTACTTTTGTTACTGTAAATCACAATAATAATGGCTTCAGAACCATCAACCTGTGCCTCCAAAAATATGTCTGAGGCGCTGCATCAGCACCCCGAACGCATAATTATATTGGACACGTTCATATTTATTATGTTTTCATATCTTTCTCAATAAAATTCCCATTTGTCGCTCAAAACGGCTCCGTTCATTAAAATACATTTATAAATTACAATCTCTCGCTAACAATAGGGAATTAGGGGACCGATACAAAACAATGTTACTACCTCCTGGCACTGTCCCAAGCTGGCAGAAACAGTGTTAACCAAACAACGGTCATAAATTGCCCAAAATGTAATTCCGAGTACTTGTGCTGTTTAAAATATCGTTGAATGTGTTTTATGGTTAAACTTCCAGTACTCGTCTCCGGCCCAGATAAATAAATGTTTAATAAACATTATACAGAATACATAATAGGGTGTCACAAAAAATTCAAAGTATTTTTTTAACGCATACCCATTTTTTATCTTATATCAAAACACACGTAAATCGAATTTCATTGCCTTTGTCGTAAGTCGTCGTTTGTCGTAGGACAAACCACGCCGTGCCGATTTGGATCGTAACAAGTCAATACCTGCATACTTCGGCCTTACGCGTCGACGTGCATGTGATTTCCAGTAGTATGGTCAATAAACTTATTGCTTTTGGTCAATAAAAATAAAACGCGGTAACATACCTTACCGGTTTCGAAATTAAGCTCAAGCTTAAATTCTATCGCGCTGAATTGACAAAAAACAATCAAAGATGACTATTGAGAGTTGATTGAGCTCTGTCATATTTTGAGATGGAGATATACAATGAAAATTTAAAATTAGACCACCATTTTTTTTTTATGGAAGAAGGCGGCAAACGAGCATTCAGTCCACCTGATGGTAAGTAGATGCTGTAGCCCATAGACATTCGCGATACATGCCAACATTAGTCCAAAATGACAAACGTTGGCACGCCCCCGGATGCGCTGCTTACCTTTAGAGATATAGGATGGATTTGGAGTAAGGGTTGGGAAAATGGGGAGGGATAGGATGGGGAATGGGCTCTGGCACATCTCACTCACTACCGAAACACGTACGTACATTGGGGAAATAAGATAAAGTGGGAAATGCAGTACATTTCAAAGTAGTCTTCTGTGAGAGAGGGGTAACGTGGCCAATCGAGTGCGCCCAGCGGCTGCAGGACTGCAGCGTGCACTCTCCCCCTCAACATGCACAGGTGCCATGCACCAAGCTCGATTGATGGCGAGAGCGATCTATTCCCTGAAAATATCGTTACTAAGTTCTCAGTTCAAAATAACCCGTAAGGACAAGGCAGTTCTGCTAGACGTCTCCTTGATTATTGTGACATCCTATGTCAAGCCATGGCTTCAATGCATTTTGGCAGTCAACTCACCTTACCAAGATTTGTGCTTTCTGAAGTCATTAAAGGCTTACGAAAACGTTGACAAAAGTATCTCGAAAGCAGCTCTACAGAAGTTTAGCCAACACTCATGATATTTAACCGATGACGCAGCCATCCTGTTACTGTTTGACGATGACGCGGACCAAGCAACAAAAGTAAAGATGGTGGCAAATTTAAGAATTTTGTTTTTCATTGTAACGATAGCTTGACAGATAAATGGTGTAGTTGTTTCTTTAGTTTTATGTTTATCTCGTGTAATTTCACGCTAACTATTCTGTTTTTATTTCAGAGAAAAACATTTATAATTTTATGTCAGTCAAGAGCAAGTATTGGTTCTCTTTTATCACAATTGATGACAGTTTTCTCCACGAATGGCCGTCTTTATGGCTAACGCCTCGTTTTTTGTTGCCAAAAATACTGTGTCGACCCTTAGAGCAGTAATATTTCATAATCGAGTAATTAGGACCCAATGAAACAAAATAGAGGATATGCGTATCTGGTTTCCCAAAAAGATCCCCCTTATGTCATGGGCCAACCTACGGCATAAATTCTATGTGAAACAGTTCTTAATGAAAGCAAGTCTTTATGCCAGCTTTTAGGTTTTGCTCAATGACTAATTAAGACAAATAATTAAGATTATCTGATACTTTTCGATACCAGCTTTTAACGCCCAATCGTGGAGCATAGGCATTTACCTACGAGTGGGTTTCGTTTCATAACTAGTGATAACTGAAAATTAGGTACTTATGGAGAATCTCAGTGGTAACTACGTGTCAGACCTCTCGTCATAAAAAGTCGGTGGATCCGCACTTCCTCGACAAAGTGCTGCTCCTATAGTGAGGTCTTCAAGACACCACTACGAACCTGTTGTGAAATGAACTTCCTACAGAGGTCTTTCCATGAAACCACGACGTATACTAATATGTATATTGAAGAGAGTTCCGAATAGGACCCTTGCAGTGGACCCGCATTACCTCTGATATAATTAAATTATCCATTGTCGTCGGTGACTACTTATCATTACGTAGACCACATCTGCGCATACGTCGCTCTTTCCGTAAAGGAAATAGACGTTTCGAAAATAATAGCGATCCCTAACCTCGGTGATAAAGCGTTTCCGTACACCGCTTATAATAATAATATATTACTAATAATGCGGAATTACCTTCCCGCCTCAGGAACAAGATAAAGTAGCAATTCTAATGTCGTTACACAGCACCTTAATGGCATGTCAAGCTACACAAATCATCCCATTATAGCTCTTACTACTTGTAAAATAAGGCGTTCCTTCAGCTTGACTATCAGCCTATATTTTAGCTAAGTTTACGGGGTTAGTGAAGTTGTTACATGGTGACAAATTGTAACCTTTGTAATTTCGCAAATAGACGTTTTGCTTGTGATCAGTGACCTAAATCTGGATTGAAAATATTGATTATCTACATTAAAAAAAATATGGAGCTAAATAAAGGTATCATACGCCACCTGCAGCCTCGTCCTAGATATAGGTCTTTCCCAAGGCTCGACTTTAAGTCATCTATCCATCTGGCCCGAGGGTATTCCGCGCTACGTTTCTCGGTATCTAGTCTCCATCCGAGGACTTAATTACATTATTTAAGGTTTAAGATTATTAGATACAGATGTTGAGAAAGGATTTGCAGAACGGAGAGAATGGGGTGAAAATGTGCCCAGAGCGGGATAGCACAACAAAATTAAAAGTTATGCAATTTCGAGTACCTAATAATCTTAAACGCCACAGAAACGATAAAATTAGTGGTAAATATAGTGATAAAATAAAATTAGTGATAAAATCCAAGATGGTAAATATTCTAACTGTAGAAACGTAACTATTAAAATAAAACTTTTTGAACATAAAACCGGCAGGCGTCGACCTTAAAATGGAACGTTTCCAAATCTGATACTTCTGATGCTGCAATCATATTTTACGATGCCATCTAACTTGGCAGACAGTGCAGACGGCTTTGCCAAAGCAAAATTATGGTCTTGTTTACTGGATAGAATCAAAATGAAAAAACATTTTGATTACTTCAACGAAGGAACCATTTTCTTTTCTAATATATCACAGAATACTACCTTGAAATCCACTTTATCATATTCCTGAATGTACGTACGTGTTTCGATAGTAAGTGAGATATGCCACAGTCCATTCCCATCCCATCCTATTTCTTACTATTTTCACAACCCTTTCTCGAAATCCATTCCTACATTAACAAAGGTTGTCAGTGCATCCAAGGGAGGCTGGATTAACGTTGCCATGTAACGCGGGTGTCCATGGGCGACAGTATCCACTTACAACCGGGTGGACTGTATGGTAGTTTGCCACCACTTTCTATAAAACAAAACCCCCAAAAACTTATCAAACGACCCGAAAATCCAACCACTAAATATTATCATACCATCAGCCTGTGTCTCTTCACGGTTGGATACCGATTTCTCAATGGCCACTACCTTAATCCATGTGGTGTCCGGCCGGCTTTAGATAGCACCATCCCGTCTCTTCCCGTGGGATTGTCTTAAAAGGCGATAACAAAATCGCTCGTTACCACAAGCCCTAAGGAACTACACCAACTCTAAAAGAGTGGACTCAGCAACCCGCTTGGCTAGCGTGGTGTTTTAGGACCATACATCCCCCTCATGTACAAGACAATGTGCATGAGGGTCTAGTTACTTCCTTAGTAGGTACGTACACTCATCTCATACAGCTTCTACCGGCGCCTTTATTTAATCCAGTATTCCATCTGGCAGGAGTTTAATTAGAGACATTGTTTTTAATTTGCCGAAATTATTTTTTTTGCTTATCTAGAAACAAATGGTATCACAACTAGATCTCGCACAGCTTAGTTATAAGACAGCTTACTCATAACTTTGTGAGATGTATTATCCGGAAGATGAATGTGAAAACATTTTTCGCAAGTAATCTAACAGATACCTCAACTACGATTTATAGGACGCGACTGTTTCTAAGGAGTCAAGGATGACCTTCGTCCTTATTTGAAGATATTTCTGAATGATCATCAAGTTAAGATATAACAGCCAAAATGATTAAATAGATGAAAGTGGACGATGTTGCCTTTCAAATAATTTTATGTATATTTTTGAAATTGCAATGTAAATATAAATCAGTTGTCATTGCAATATACATTTTGTATAATAAAATGTATATTGTTATAGCATTTTCTTATTATCTTTAAATCTGAATAACAAATGCATTGTCTATAACAGTTGTTAGGATCCTTGCAGGAAAATCCTTGCAGGTAAAGCAGGAAGTTCCGTTTTCCTGCTTTACTATTTAATACATTGTATTTGTATAAAATGTTGAATTTTCCTTTATTATTTGTAATTCTGATTTTATTCTTATGAACTTTCTCAATCGTATCTTTATTATTTTCAGGTACGTCTACAAATTTGTCTTTATTGATCACATTTTCGGTTGGTAAGTGTGAAATATGAAAATCGGTCCTAAAGTTTTAAAGTATGCTTTCTGAAGGTAATCTTCCTGTAGATATCAATACCTACTCTAATAACCGATCGGTTCTCAGACTGGGTATCGCAGTCACATATATATGGGGTCGCGGTGGGTCAGGAAAAATTAAGCACTTACGAGTATGTACGAAAAAATCTCCTTAATTAATGATTTGTAATCAAATGTTAAACGGTGAAAAATGTAATTAGGGGCTAATTGTATTAGTAAGGAGGTCGTTATGTTATTTACTTTATTTCCGACCTTTTCGGGGGGGTCGCGAAATTAAAAAGTTTGCCAAACGATGCCCTACCGTTACTGTTAGAATGTCTAAACTAACAGTTAGAATGTTAAAAATAATTTGTCTATTTATATGATTGTGTAGATCGCTATTCGAGCACGGTTTACTAATAAACCTTTGTATGTATCGGCTTATTTTTAATTTGTTTCTGTTTGAAATAATTTGTCTAATTGTATGCTCTTGTGACCAATGTTACAATTTTAAGTAGGCGACATCACATAAATCAATTTTACTTATTGAGATGAGGCATTAAAACCATTCTAAGCGGTGACAATGACATCATTCGGTTCCCACGCACCCATACTTTTACTTCGACACTAAATTATTACTGGTTGGCTTAATTTCAATTTCTTTGACTGCGAATTCTTAAAGTTTACGACACGATGCACTCGATCGGATGATTGATCCAATTTAAACTCGCCATTGAGTTATTAGTTCAGATTCAGATATTACATAAGCAAATACAATACAGCTCTTATAATCAGCACGCTAAAATGGCAATGGGCAGCTCACATTTGGCGCGGGACCGATAACCGGTAAGGTAGATGAATGGGGACCACGTACCGGGAAGCACAATGTGGCCAGGTGTACCCAATGACTTGAAGAAGTTCGCCAGTGGTGGTTGGAGGAGAATAGCCGAACATCGTGTGTGGTGGCGAGCTTTGAGAGAGGGCTAATCCAGCAGTGGAGCGACATAGCTGACGATTATGGGTAGTATTGTATCTGTATCTGAAATTCAGATGACCGATAGGCAATATTCAATATTAAACCTTTACGGGAGTATGATTCATATACATATATTTATTTCTGTAGAGGAAGACTGTATGCTGAATAACCACAGCTGCTGGGCGCACTCGACTGGCCACGTTAGCTCTCTCTCACGGAAGACTACCTTGAAATGTACTGCATTTTCTACCTTATCGTATTTCCCCAATGTACGTTCGTGTTTCGGTAGTGAGTGAGATATGCCAGAACCCATTCCCATCCCATCCTATCCCTCCCCATTTTCCCAATCCGGAATGGAATCTCCAAGGGTAGGCAGCGCATCCGGGGGCGTGCCAACGTTAGTCATTCTGGACTGATGATGCTATGTATCGCGGATGTCTATGGACGATAGTATCCACTTACCATCAGGTGGACTGTATGGTCATCTGCCGCCTTATTTCCATCAAAATCTAGTTTATAGAAGCAAAGAAAAGGAAGTCAATTATTTCACATTGTATGACTTGCTGCTGTTTTAACTCGTATGATGATTACACGATGTAGGCTTGACTTTTCACGTCATTACATATTTCCCCTCATTTGTCGTGTGTTGTAAAAACATTTCGCGTGTTAATTAATCGTTTGCATCGTCAATTTCTCTTTCTACTCATTAATCGCATCTCTATTGTTCGTCTATGAAAGTTGTTATATTTATCATTTTATATACCTACTTGCAAATAATCAAATAACAATGCTATCATTATAATCATAAAATCAATAGTGATCTTCGATTACTTACACTCCTTTAAAATAAATAACGACACAATGGGTCATACTAGGATTCCTGGTGTCGTGGATCCAGAGACACACAAAGACAAACACACGCCCAGACCCGAACAAAAATGTATCTTTAAACAAATGTATTTCTGACCGGGAATCGAACCCTACCAACTCCGTCAATCGGTCAAATACAATGCTGTGGTATTGGGTCACTTCAAATTCCAATCTGTCAACAATCTTTAAGCCCGTCTAACCACGAACCGCATATAAATGCGTTTCACCTATTCGCCCACAAACATCAGTGTGGGATTTGAACCCACTTTCCTTGATTGGCTATTCGATAGGCAGGGGAAAGCCGAGGAAATGAATCGGAGGACGCGGTTACAATGTCGCTTAGTTGCAACTGCAATATTACAAATGTATTGCCCTTTGTATGACAAAAAATCTTTTAACGACATTGTTATTACATTTGCAGGTTCCCCTGCATGGATATTCAAATGTCCAAAAGTAGAACTTATAATGAATGAGATAAAAAATAGCCTAGGTGTTAATCTGTTAATGAGCCTATTTAGTTAAAACAGCAAAGATATTTTTTTCATTCATTTATTTATCACCATAGTTATTTTCTGAAGCTAGATAACTACCCATTCATTTTGAAAAATCATTCTATCATCACCGATTTTTAAATGTGTAGGTACACGTTCCTCGTGTAACATGTGTAATGCCCAGTGAAGACCGCTTATAATGCTTATTGGACGACAATTGTGTCATGACAAATATGGTCACGATCATGTTCTAATTACATTTTTCCTCGGCATTTCGTGTAGAAAAACAACATTGGATATATTGGTGGCGCCGAAAATACAGTAATAGCCTATTACCGTCACGTATTGTTTGCTGGAGAAACTCGTAAACGTCGAGGGAATATACGGCATGTTGGGAATGTTCTCAACGTGTGAGGTTTTTAAAGTCGTTTGTTTATAATCTAGAGAATTACGTTTGGATGGGCAGCCTTTTTTGTAAAAGGTGGCAGACGGGTAGCCAATTTTGATAGGTATTTATAGGGAAGTAGGAGGACGAGCAATGATGATGGTGAGTGTTACCGCTGCCCATGGACACCTGCAACACAAGGAAGTGTGAGGATACGCCGCCGACCTTGCAAAATTACCAATTATTACCAATACTTGGTTACCTGGTGGTAATTGATAATACTAATGAACATATTAATAAATAATCAGTTACGAATGAATGTTATATCTCCAGATACGGTAGATGCACCACCTGTCTTTGGAGATTTAGGAGTAGAATAAGAAAAAGGATTAGAATAGATGAAGAACGGGGAGGATAGATGAAGAACGGGGAGGATAGATGAAGAAGGATGAAGGATTAGAATAGTTTAACGGGGTGAGGAGTTTTCTTTAACCAATTACACTCCCAATTTCTCCCGGAGGTTTTAGCGGAATGCAGTAGGCACATTCTTTTGGATCAAAACGATAACGGAGCAAATGAATCAAAATGCAGGCGGTAATTTGACGTTTGGAGCGAATTTGAATTTAGGTTCTCATGAGCGGTCTGTAGGTTTGTTCACGTCATGTGCAGTGATAGATATCATCTTCTGTAATTAGTAATGCAGGGTAAGATACACGGTCCTCATAAACTTGGCAGAGGACGGACATCTTAGTTCAGAATTCTTAGAGAATGGTTCGGTATGAGCACCGGATCTTTGTTCCGATCAGCAGTCTCTCGCGTGAGAATAGCCATGCTGATCCGCAACATCCGTTAGGAGATGGTGCCAAAAGAAGAAGACAGAAGAAGGAGGGGTTCTTAAGGATTTAATAGCAAGAAATTCGTTAAAGGTCAATACTCAAAAGAGCATTGTTAAACTCTTTGATACTCAGTTCTGTAAAGTGAATAATCAATGCCATGTACATGGTCAGAGTTTTGAGATTTTTAGTTGAACGCGACTATCAAAACTATTTACACGCGATATTATGTAACGATTGCAACTCTATAGACCTGATCTAAAAACTAGTTAACGAAGCCATTGCCTTAGATGGGCTGTGCTGCACCAATTAATTCTCTGAGCATATACCAAACTACAGTAAAGTACTTGTGTCGCTATTCTGGAAAGTTCTGTTGCTCTAAATGTTACAGTACTTATAATACAGTCTATTTTGATGATTATACTTCACACATGTGATGCAAGTTATTAGAAACTACCTCGACAATCTCGCGACAGCCATTATTATAATTCTTTTGTCATTTTAGAAGATTATTAGAAAGTTAATTGTCATGAGACACGTTTATGTGTAGTTTGTTGTAAAATTGTTGTTCACACACAGCAGTGTCTCCAGTTTAGTAGGGCTTATTATCTGGTGGACCTAGTGCTAAATGATTAGAAACAGCCACTTGCCATAGTTTTTATGATCGATTTGAACCGATATAGGCCGGTCACCCAAAATTGAGTTACTGGTGACTTCGACTTCGTTATCAACAGAATTTTAGGTAACCGAGGTAAATTGGCTCAAATTGGCCCTAAAACAATTGTGCCACGTAGGTTTTTTCTAATCATTCATCTATCACAGTACATAATTTTCCACGGTTCACTATCTGTTCATACTTTACCAAGTATGTCTAGCTGAGTGACCCCGCGGGAGAGAAAACGCGGAAGAGAGTGGGAGTTGACAGAGCCCATTCTTCTTTCTGCCCATCAATATCGTTCTATCTCATTATATCGTATTCAGTCTCACTCCATTCCACGCTGCCCTGTTCTCATATAATGGAATGAGTGTTAGGAATTCAAGTTGGAGTGTATGAGATTGGATAAAAATGACATATTACTTCTTCCCCTTACAAATTTCTCATTTTTGAACAATGTATTGCAGATATTCATCCGCGGGCGATAGATAGTATCTCGTTCACGATACTGCCTAATCCTCTACTGCCTTCTTTCCATAAAGAAAACATGATATTATCAGATCGCGCTTGTTAATCTATTGATTGATTACTGTTAATGTTATCACAAAGCTTTGCTTATCACTTACGTTGATAGGTGTCGTACCTACGCACTAAACATCTCGCATCGCATCCAACACGCAATAAAAACGTACGATGTGCATCTCATTAGTTAACAGGAAGGCGCAGGGTAAACGCAAAAACTGGCGCCTAGCGGTGTCGACGACCCCGCGAGCACGGTAGTTTGTAGTGAAGTGCTGGACTTAGATTAGTATCGATAAAAACTGTGCGTAAAGTTATACATTGTTTTTAATAAATCGTGTAAATTTCTAAACTTATTAAAAGTTTAAATATACATAATTGGTTGATAATTTAAATTACTTATTTTTAACGAAATCGTATCAACCCATATGTCATTTGACCTTAAATTGTTCACTTTTGTATCAATGACCCTGTTAGGCTATGACGCGCTTGACTAAAGAGCATTAGTGGCATTTATAAAAAAACCTAATTATTAAAGAAAGCTCAAAAGGCGATTTCGTTTGATTCTTCTTCACAGTCCTTTCGTGTCCCATTAATAAAAGATATACATATAATATCTACCAAATTATCTAAGTACTACACTGTGTCTTTGTACTGTTGTATATAGGCATACCTATAAAAATGTCTAAACATACATATAAACTTCCATCTGTACCGTTTAACACCATTTAAATTATGAACACTAAATATTAATGTATAATATTATAAAAATCTCAATATAACCGTTGCATAGCCTGAACTTGTTACAACGGTGTTTGTAAGCCTCGTCACACAGCAGAAGTTATACTTTTTACACAAATGGTGTTCCATCAACTTTGTTTCTAATGTTCTTAGTAATGACAAAAGTTTTGGTCCACCGGGACTCGTAAACTTGTAACGTAAAAGTGTTTTTTAACATTAAAAAATTCTTTAGGTCAAACAGTTCAGCTATTTCTGTACTAATAAGACCACATCTGTGTTTGAACGCCGTGGAAGAGCTAGGTCAAACGAAGTCGATGCTTTTTTGTAATCGAAACTTTGGTTTGCAAAGTGCCCTTGTTAAAAGACTTGATACGCTCGATTTGTCTTTTCTTAACAGCTTTTTGAAAGCTTTTTGTTTTGATTGGAAGGACATTTGCAAAGTCGACTGGGAGTATCCAACTGGCCGAATTGCCCCTCACAGAAGACTTGTAAGACGTAGCTATATGTTTGAGAACTGAGTTACCAATCTCAGTTACTAATCTTATCCCGTGTCCCAAAACCTGACACCTAAATCTTTAGGCAGTGTATTTACGACTGTGCCAATGATGGTAATATTGAATATTATTATTTTATACATATGTCATTAGGCGAACTGTTTCTTCGTCTGGCATCTTAATTTTATGAAAAAAGGTTTTAATAGGCCCCTAAAGGGAAATATAGAAAATACAACGTATAACGCGACAGTACAACAAACGTTCGGCTTTTGTCTCCTAATTAATAGAGGTGTATTGTAGGGTGGTAATAGGCATCGATATGTTCTAATAGTTGATTGTTTGGCGTTATGTCAGATCAGAACAATAATGCATTATTTGGTTCTAAATCGGTATGTCGAAGAAAATGATATTCATAATTGAAGCAATCGGAATGAGGTTTCATTGATGTTCTTGATGCCAAACATGTAGAATCCTATGCAGTTCTCTTGAAGAGCCTCATGTCGTAGCTTAGTGCAAAAACCCCAGTTAGCAGTTTATTTATGACCAAAAAAAATTCATCAAGATTTATTCATTTTCAATGACTTGGGTTCGCGGTATAAAGTGTTTTGATCACAGCACTGAACGCAGCGACTTTTGTAATCCTACCGTACCTTATTTTGTGATGTTGCTTTCACCGAATTATAAATTTTTTGAACACAGTCGTAATATTACCGTAGATCGCAGTGATTCACTTCACATTATACACTTGTTTATGATATTATAACATAAACATATAATTTTCTTTTCGTTGTGTTATTTTTTAAATACTAGGTATCTATTTTTCTACAATTGACCACCCAAGTGCAACTGGGCACAACAAAGCTACTAATATAATATAAAAGAGAACAATTGAAGGTCAAAGATTATATAGTTTCATAGTTAATAAATACCTTAATTTTCCCTTATCGATAATTTGTATTGCCACTAGAACATCACTAGTTAATAGTGGTTGAGGCGTGACGGCGCAACTCACGTTCTTACTGCCCTGTTTCTGCAAAACCTTATATCTAATTAGGTACTATTTGTTCAACATTGGCCTTGATAGTAATTTATTCGTTATTTTTTGTTTAGTCGTTTTATAAATGTATTTTTTAAAAAGCATGTAATTAGGAAACAGTCAATTATTATTTTTATACGTTAATATTAATTTACACTGAATTATTTATTTTTAATACTAGATTGTCCCAAAAATCTATGATGCTAGACGAGCGATTGATTTTCCATGCAATGAGACAATGTCTATAGATATATCAATCATATTGTATGACATGTGAAACCATTTTAACTGTAACAAAATGAAAATGGTATTTAAGTGTTTACCTATTGCTAAAATTTAATTAATTCTTTTTTACGCGTAAATATTTTTATCGACAAATAAGTACTACGCACTACATTGCTTTGTAGTATCAACTCATCGTGTTTTTTTATTGTTAAGAGACCCGACTTCAAACAGTCTACCCGCGATTTATCGCGACATAAACATGACAGACTATTAAAAAGATAGCTAATCACCGGGTCATGGACCTCTCCATAGGCTCAAATTCAAAGCCAACAATAGGTACATACTCTCTTTAGTACTCAAAAGCGTATCAGAGAGAGGAGCTAGGGTTGTCTAACGTACTGTACCTAATACAATAGTATAGCATTATAATTATGTGCTCACAGATGTATTCCGAAGACTAAATCCATGGATTCCGTTTAAACTAGAACTTCTTGTTTGAACAGAACAGATCGGGAATCCTACTTTTAAAAAATGCGCGAAGTAGGTACTCCATCTCGAAGGTGATGTGTAAATAGGTACAATTACATGAAAAATATGAAAATTAAAATTTTTGACATCGCTGCTATATATCTCATCAACGGTCATTTGTATGAAAAAAAAGTACTGATACCCTTTTTGTTTGGAAATTTTATGAGCTATAAAACATATTCGCAAAAAAACATTTTTTGATCTTTGACACTCGAATTGACAGCATTTTGCAATTTCAACATTGTAAAATCTTACATTTCGACAAAGGGCCCACTTAAAAAGATACTCGTTAAAAGAACTCAGTGGTCGGAGGTCGGAATTAGGAGAAGCTAGGAGGTCGGAATTAGGTACCTTCGCGTTATGTGCATATACATGTAAAGAAAATCTATTTCTTCGATTTATATTTGCCGCTCATTCCGGGCGCCATCGTTATACAAGGTTATCGATCTTGTATATCGATGTAGGGTAATCTATGATGGTATGTAATGTATGGGTAGATGACGATGGCGTTGTTGATTTGAATAGTTTAATATTGTAAATTTGTCTGTTGCCTGAAACGAAAGGGATTAACATTTGAAGAATATACTAATGTCGTTTCTTTTGTTACAGAGAAACTCAATATTGTTTATTTTATAGTGTCAATTCCCTGAAACATTATTATATACATACTTTTAAATTAATGATTATGTGAAAAAATAGGGGGAAAATCTTGAAGAGAATCTTCCCATTTTCCTTAACGGCACTCGACTTGCCTCGCTACCATAACACTACTGTAAAATGTACTGCATTTCCAACTTAATCCTATTCCCCAATTGCATGTATGTGTTTTGACAGTGAGTGAAATACGCCAGAGCCCATTACCGTACCCATACTATCCGATCCAAATTTCTCTTTCTCCAAATTCATTTTCAAATCTCCAAAGGAAGACAGCGCATCCGGGGGCGTACCAACGTTTGTCATTTTGGACTGATATTGGCGTGTATCGCGAATGTCAATGGGCGACAGTATCCACTAGCTTGAAAAAAAAAATATTTTCCTTAAATAATATTGACATCCCTAGGGATATAAAGCGAGTACAAAACGTAATGCACAGGAGTGCATGCATTGTGTCGACGCATTGGTGTGTGGCTTTTTGTTTAAAAAGAACTCCAGGTTTTGGCATTTGTTTGTTTATTGAAAAAACCATTGGGACCTCGCATTAGTGGAACATCCGTTTCCATGGAACGGAAAGGACACTCCCACTTTTACCAATGCCTATAACGTCCCACGTCCTTCGCATGATTTTAGGGCACAACCTGTCTTTGTAATCGTGAGGGAGTTTCGATTTATATTTCACCATTCGTGCCCAAGTCTCATTTCCTGGTCCGACTAACCTTTCAGTAATTCAGGCCGACGAACTGTGTAGACCGTGGAATCTGGGTGTTTAAGACAAACCTACCGGTTAAATAATGATGTAGACATTTTGGAAAAGTAGTTATTTTAGGAAAGTAGTCATTACGCACATAAAGAGTTTTTTAAACACAATAACCATGAATTAAAAAATGCATTTAATGTGTATTATAGAAATATCGAGGGAGGAGTGCACACTGCACAGTAATTGCATAGTTTTGTTTCCGACGCCCGCTTTCTTGACACTAAATTCTTATGCTGTCCCTTTTTTTAACTCACCTTTTTCGTGCGCATGAGACAATGATGGTCCGACATTGAGCGGATTCTACATCCACCCGGATTCATTGTTTGTGCCATAGTTCGACATACGAGTAGCTCAGAATCAGCATGCTGAACTGACAGTGGGCAGACCGTAACTGCCGCAGGACCGACAACCGATACACAGATTCTTACACGGAGACCCGAAAATCGTGTGTAGCGATTATATTTTTATTATAATTAAGCATCTTGTCCCTAAATGCTTTGTACTAGAAAGCAGACATTTATCCATTATTTTCTGTTAGTGAATGGGAATTTTCTAACGAATTTTATTTTTATTTACCCACTCCTATATCTATTTATTTACTCTTTTTTGTCAATTACTACAAAAGGCGGACTTAATTCCTCACTGCAGTATCTCCCAGTCAACCCTTTGCACTGTGCGGGCCATGAAGTGGTAGGGGAGTAACTAAATGTAACAAATATAGAAGATAGAAAAAAAAACACTACCTATTATTTCAACGGTATACAATAGCTTCAATGTAGTGTCGTACTCATAATGCTAATAAGAGCAATGAGTCAACAATACGCCACATTTATTGGTGCCGACATGACAGTAAAATGTTTATTGATATATTATAACCACTCAATGAACAGTAAGTACTGTGGCCAATAAAGCGTAGCATCTTTAATTTATCATCCGATATGGAGCTATCAACCTTTTAATTGGAGTTGACAAACAGTGACACAGTTTATCTGTCATCGAATGACGACAATGACATAATTGTGCTTATTGAGATAAACGAGCCGTGACAAGGTCGGTGCTATGATATAATAAAGGATCTATTGAGGAGTTAGTTTACAGTAGGGATGGAGATTCTTTCTGAAAAAAATCGATCTTAGAGAATCTATTCGAATCGAAGGCCACAGAATCGATTTTCTATTAAATCGGTGTCTCAAAGATCGATCTTCGATTGATCGATTCGTTTACATTTTTTTTATATGCCTTTGAAAAGTCGCAAAAATCAGTGAAAACTAATATATTGGGACAGTGGAAAATACTATTGGCTCATTTACACAAGGAGAGTTTCTCGAACGAGAGTTTCTCGAACATCGATCAAAAGCTAGTACAAACAATTGTTATCATCATCTGATCACTGTTATTTCTGTTATTAATGAGTTTTTATCATCATGTAGGCGAGAAGTGTTAGTTTGGTCGCATACGAGAATCGTATACAATACTCTTGCCCGAACCGTTCAAGAAACTCCTTGTGTAAACGAGCCTTTAGTCCGATAATTCACATTCACGAGGTTTTTATAATAATTAATTTTTACATCTAGAATCGTCTTTGGCACTTTATCTTGCATCAAATAAATTGTATTATGATCTAAAAGTTCAATGGACACATGTTACGTTAAAATGTCACAATATCATTCCATTCAAAGTCGCAGTGACGTCACACTATACAATAGTAACGTAAGTTCTTGGCAGAGTGTCAACGGGTGAATGCACCGTGAAGTGGGGACGGTAAGAGGGGGGCGGTGAAAGATTATTACGACTTATAACAACAACTCGCGGTTGTATGACTTGAAAATGCTCTATTTTGATGTGGAGGTACTCTAATGTATCACGTTTTTACAATCAGATGGAACATTAGGAAGGTTTCAAGTACAGGGATTTTGTTTTGATTAAATATTAATGTATAAGTAAAATTGGATTAGAATTAATTAAGTATTAATCTATAAGTTTATTGTTTTAAGCTTTGGAATTTGGAACGAGATAACATAGAATAAGTAAGAGGAAAATACCAAAATTACCAAAACAATAAAACATAGTGTTCCTTTGAGTATATCATACCATCAGCCTGTATCTCTCCAGTGTATGGTTTGTTGATGTCAAAGTGCGAGTTATTTTAATACAAAGAACTTATCGCTTCTTATGGTGTTTCCTCGATACAATTGTAATTCAAAAACATTCAATTTCGAATCCGTGTAGATCTCGAAGTTAGGTGAGAAATACCTTATAGCTCTAAGGTAGAAATTTACTAAGCAAATTGTCGACGGTTTATCTTCGGAATAATTTAAAATTACTTGCTCGTCATATTAAATCTCACATAATCACTATCTAAATTCTTTACTTAATAAGTAGGCCTTAACATCGGCTACCGTATACACTAGTGGTGGGTAATCAAGACTCCTCGGAGTGTTTTAACTCACTTAATCCTGCTCCGCTTGCGGATCCGGCTCCTCTTAGTTACTCCTTTACTCTTTTGATTCACCTACTCACCTTCATTTCAGAGAGCGTTTCATTCCCTTTCCCTAACGGTTGTTGCATAAGTAAAAAAAAAGGTCATCCCATCATTGCATCTCGATTTTGAGCCCCCGACAAGCGCTGATGCACGATTACACTCACAATCATGATTGGCGCCCGAATCGGAATGAATAACAATTCGATGGAACAATTAAGGGATTCTGCTCCGCTCGCGGATTCAACTCTTTTGACTCATTAACTCAGGAGTTACCCATCACTAGTATACACATTAATTTAATTAAAAAACAACGGTATCCTCCATTGGACCTCTCAACGACTTGTTAGCAAGTAGAGAGACATGTTAGATTAGCTGGCCAAATGGACCCAGTGACTTGAGAAAAGAAGAATGCCCACGAAAGTATGGAGCTCAGGCCCCCTTTCGAAAATTTCGTATAGTGTTAAAATTTTCATAATATGTAGCACTATTTGCGTAATTTCAATATTTTGTTGAATCCAATGTGGGATTACGCAGAAAATACCTAATATAGCAATTAACGATCTTTACGTTAGCTTTTGTCGATTTTTGTTGTTTTGACAACTCCAAAACATTTACGAAGAATGCTATTTAGTTTGTTTTTGTGTAATAATAAGAAAACTCGTATGTAAATATTATCACATAAGCAAGACATAATTCAATATCTACAAAACGAGAAACGTTTTTAAAGTTTTTATGCAACATTCTAAAACAATATTTGTCAAAATAAGAGTACAATAATTTCAAACAACATTCGTAAATGCTACTTTAGAGTCAAAGTCAAACATAAGACTTTATAATCTGTGTCGATACAATTACTAACATAATTAATTAAATATTATCCCTAGACCTATATTGCGTAAATCTTTGCTACAGAATCCCTTAGAATATGATTCGAATTTATAGTTATAGTAAATTACCCTACTATACTCCATCGTAAAATGAGGGGCCTACAAAAGGGCATTCTTCTTTCATAGTGTTGTGATTGTTCACCATACCATCACCCTATGTTTCTCCACTTTTGGATCCTCACCCGCGGCTCGCCACCACACACGATCTTCTACTCTTCTCCTCCAGCCACCATTAGCGAACTTCTTCAAGTCGTGGGTCTATTATATCTGGGCGGAGCGCGTCCCACACCACTGCGCTTCCCGGTACGTGGCCGGCCGATAATCAATTAAATATGGGCAGTTCTCCTCATTAGACTTGTTGCAGACTGAATCCTAAAGTTAAGTGCAGTAGTTCGGTGAAAAACTATTAATAACTGTTGAAATATTATTACAATGCACGCGAGTAAAGCCGTGTGTCTGTTGGCGTGTATCTGGGTTGGACAACTTATAAATATTTATTATACTTATATAAAAACATGACGCTATTTTAATTCAGAACATATAACAAAACATATTGACATTTGACTTTAAAATTTTTAAAGACTCATAAAACAAATTGAATAATAAATTATTTTACAGACATTAAAATATATTTATTAAAAGAACTGTCAAACATACGACCAAACCCAATAACCAGTAGTGACTTGATGGTAAAAACGGAAGTTCGTGGTGGGGTGGCAGGCTTTAATAAACACCTTTATCCATCGTAGATATACGGAAAAGAATAAAACATATATACTGGTTTGGACCACACATTAAAGTAATGAAACGTTTCCATGTGGCCATAAAACTTCCGTAAATGGCTTGCCAAAATCTTGCGAGACATTTGAGATTGGACACATTTTCGAGACGAATTTGTATTATCTAAATGTGCTGCTAAGCAATTTAGCGAGTTTCGGCGTGGGAGGGGGGGGGGGGGGTTCACAGTTTGCAGAAAAGTGGGAGTAAGAGAACTAGCTCGCTTTCAATATTACTGCCCGCCTTGAAATATTATTACAATGCACGCGAGTAAAGTAAATAAAGTGCATTTGGGTGCAATTCGAGAAAAAGACCCCATGTCCAGTAGTGGATGTTAAAAGGGGTGGTTACAGTTCAGCATACACAAGTTGTGTTGCATCGTTTTATAAGCGGAGACGTAACGTAAAGTAAACATAACTTCTTATGCTTTCAAGATATGAGCTTATGATGTCTCACTGCAAGGTATAGGCTTCCCAATGCATTCACGAGGGGATTTCAGGTCTTTTCTCCCGAACGGCATCGTAACTGCATCAGATGTTGCAGGAATTAAACTTGGCGAGTCTTGAGGTAGGACTGACGACGAATAAGTCTAAAACACAATTGATGGCTAATAGTCAAAAAAACAGAGTAAAGGAACATGGGTAAGCGTTATAATATGCCGATAGTTTTATTATACTTAGGCCAGATAGTTATCTTCGAAAACAGGCAGAATAAAGAAGTCGAAAGACGCATAGAAAATGCCTGGAAGAGCAGTTCATGAAGGGTAGCCTTCCGATATCACTGAAGCGCAAACTAGTCGACATGTATATTTGCACATTCTAACCTACGGTGCACAAACATGGTCACGGACTGAAACTCAAAAGTCCAAACCCAACATTTGCCAACGGGCGATGGAGTGTAGCGGACTGGGTATAAAAAGGAGCGACCAAAACCCTTATAAAACCTAAATGTTCTAAGCGCTCTAAAACCTTTATTACTGATGTTGGTGCTAAGACCACTAAGCTGAAATGGGATTGGGCTGGACACATTTGTCGCATGCATCCAGAAAGGTGGGCGAAAATTATTACCGAGTGGATTCCACAACGAGGTAGAGGCAGACCGAGGAGGAGATGGCGGGACGACTTAGATGCATACCACAGGACTTGGCGGAGCGTGGCGGTAAGCAGAGCGGTTTGGCATAAAACAGGGGAGGTCTTTGCTCAACAGTGGGACACACATATAGGGTAATATGAATATATATATATACACACCTGGTGACGAAATTTGTTCAAAGGGAACGGATATGACCACACAAACGCAAAGGGCAGTATGTGAAAGTAACACAATATAGTACGAGTATTATTATGTTTATTATACCGGGACGACCCTTGGTACGTTCATATGGCCATTTTATCTCCAAATTGGGTTGTAAACGAGGCTTCTGCTGCATAATGTAGGCATGTTACGAAATGGTATTATTTGATGGTTATGACTCGAAAGGAAAGATGGGATGTGTCGTCGACCATTGCTGAAATAATCATTATCGCAGATATCGAGGAAATGTGCACCGCTACGTGCCCGGAAGTCGGCGCTAAGATCTTCCCGCGCTGCTCGTTGTTGTTACTAAATACAAAATCCTACAAAAATCCTGCAACAAAATACAAAAATGCCCGATTGCGCTATAACCAATTGTAAAAATTCGTCAAAAGTGGTGAACCGAGTCGAGGGAGGTGTTTCGTAAGTGGTAAGTTCGTTGGTAAGTGGTTTCTAACATTTATTCGTGATTTAAGGTACTAAATAAGTGCCACGCTTGGTTCTATACAATTTCACGAACTTGTGTTGTCTATGTTTATGATCACTGATCAGTATTATCAAGAAACAATCATTGCACCCTTAAAATGAATTAATACAAGTATACCGGGGTGAGAATTCGTAAAACGTCTTGTAAACGTAAAACGTTAGAAAAACGTCGGCCTGGTGGATACTGAAAGTATAGTTAGATGTAGAATTTAGCTCCATTATGCAATGATCAATCAATTTAGTGCAGACCGTTAGGAACCATGTACTTTTCTAGCCAAGCAATTTGATCTTCATTACTACCAGGTTCTGTCACTATTCCCAGTTTTTCTGAGCTTTAATTTTCTTGTTCACCGAACACGCCTTTTCACTTTAATGTTCTTCACAAAATAAGTTGATACTAATCTGTATGCTTACTTTCCGTGCTCACGAATAATACTAGAGACACTCGATAAGCTTAAACGCCTGTAGCGTGTAACTCGTAAATAAAAACGAATTACAAGAATCGATTACAGTAAAATGTCGCGCTTATGTAATAAATCGATCACACGCCTCGGTGCCATATTGCGTCAGTAACCGGGTTATAGAGGAGTTGTACCCTGAGAAACGAATTTATATTGCGAATTTGATTAGCACTCACTCAAACTCCGTTTTATATAGAAAGAAAACTGAAGAACAACACTTCTTTGTAGTGATATCTGACATGTTATTATAGGGGATCATATCTATACAAGGTTGTTAATACCTGATTAAACGTGATGGGAATTCTAAATGAATTTTAAATAATCTTCTACCTAGGTTGCCACTAAGAATATCTTCGTATTCCACAATTAGATGGAAGAATCTAGTTTTTAAGTCAAAAATCTCGTCATTAATCTTGTATGGAACCGAATTGAATAGAAAATTATCATTACATATTATGATGTAATAGAATTGGTGTTCGAAATTAGCCACTTCTATATCTTGGAGTCAGCATCTGTGTTTAAGTCAGTATAAGCGGCCCTCCCTTCAAACTTACATACAAAAACTTCAAAATTTTTCGCCTTTCCTCATTGAGGTTAAAAAGGGTTGCTTTAGGGCGAGATAAGTTTTTGTCCCAAATGTGTCAGGCCAGTAGGCAGTGGCAGAGGGTCAAGCCTTAACCTATGCTTTTAACCTTTCGAGATTGCGGGGAATATAGGTCTTGTTTGGACTAGAAGCTTATCTTAGTGAAAACAACTCGAAAGATACAAGAAAAATGGTGCATGTTTTCGGAAAAAAAATCCCCGACATAGTTTTCTGTAATGCACCTTCAAACAGATAGACTTTACGGCTCACGGTTCTTATTTTATTTAGGAAACGAATATATAGTTACATAATGCACGAACATAAATAAAAAAAAATTAAAAAATCCTAAGTAGTTTCCATTCCACAAGTTACTAACGTACTTAAAAATGCACTTAGACTGTAGTAAGAATTATAAGAAAAACTAAACTAACGAGCCTTAATTACAGACATTGGTAGACATTTAGAATAGAAGGGATCGAATAATCAAGTTTATTAAGTAAAAATACACGATCCATTTAAAAATGAGTTCGTAAAAATAAGTTAACAAGTCAAATTTTACATTGATTTTGTTTTTAATTTGTACTACAAGGGAAGCAAATGCATAAAATTCCGAAAGTGACCGGTGACACGAAATGCATCATCTATTTATGAACAAGTTAACAAATATGCTGGACGTTTTTGACGGGAACTCGAGAAGTGATGGTAAACCTACTATTATTTAACTGAAGCGACTCTTGACTTGCTTCGACCTAACTGGACATTGTTTTGAATTTAAATTACGAAAAAATCTTGACGTTGGCAGAATGTGCTAACTGCACCATTGCTCTATATATGATAAGAAAAAATAAAGAAATATGCTAGCAAATTAAAATTATTGTCCCAGAAAAGAGGTAATGCTTCGTTTATATAATTAGCAGTACACTTAGTCTTTGTAAGATCCTTTCCAAATGATTTAAACGGTCATTGAAAGGGCACAGGAGATTGAGTTTCTTATGTAATATCACAGTAGTGACTATGGTTTTATTCTGTGGCGAATTTCAGTGAGAAAGCTATGTTGAATTTTAGCTAACATTATTCACTTCGAATCTAGTCTGTTCCAATCTAATTTATCCAAAATGTAAACAAATGCGGTGGCCTGAGGTGAACGAACCCGTAGGCTGTGGAACGAACTGCCTCAGGTCTTTCCATTAAGCTACGATATGGGGTTCTTCAAGAGAGTTCTGAATGGGATTTTGTAAGGTCCGCGGCGCACTCGCATGTCCTCTGGTGTTGCAGGTGTCCATGGGCGGCGGTAACACTTACCATCACGTGGGACCGGTTGGCTAGTAGAGCATGCCTCCAGGCATTTAGCTCGCGTTTTGTACGATTATGTGCAATTTTTTTTTTAAATAAATAAAATAAAATAATTGTTTATATATCCATAATTTGATTCAACGAGACTATAAGTTTGCCATAGATTTATAGTTAAATGTTGAGATATTTCATTGATATGGTTTTGTTTTCGGCAAATTGGATTGGAACAGATAGACAGTAGCTCACTCCGTAGACCGGCAATCGCACGTTTTGTTTACTCAGTTTCGTGACCGTTATCAGAGACCGTGAACTTTGATCTTCCTCAATTTTTTATTCTCTCGATTATTGGTTGCATTTCACTTCTTGCGTTCTTATTTTTGATTGATCATGACGTTTCAAAATCAGTACTGTATAACTAAAATCATAATTAACTGAAATCCTCCATATATAGTTACTACTAGCTCTTACCTGCGGATAATTCTAAAAAAATGGGACACCTGTCTTATATATTGTATGTAGAATGTAAAAGTTTCGAGTTAATAAGACCATCCAATAATTTTTCCAGTTATTTAACAATCCGTCACGTCACATGCCTCGAGGGTTGAATTTCTTCTTAGTAAGTATTTACGTTATAAAATGTTTCTAGCTTCATCGGTTTAGTTTTGCGTTGATGAGTCCACCAGTCCAGGGCATTTCTATAAAATAAAATATAAAGATATTTATATAAATAGATACATAATTGTTATAAGAAGATTTCATCTCAAAAGCAAAAGCCAAGTTTAGCCAATGTCAAGTTTTATATAATATGGGCTACCATAAATCAAAATCCAGCAATCGGACAGTTGGCGTTCATTATCGAATGCATGCAGAAAGCGGAGTGCCGGCGCCGGCACGGCTAGCGTAGCGGTACCGTGACCCTTTGGGTTTGGTGCGAGAGGAAGGAGGTTGGCGGTGAAATTTTATGAAGTCGGTGGTACCTGTAATGGGCGGAGAGTAGCGGAGTAACGGGGTGTGCCAATATTGCTTGAATGTTACTGGTTGTACTCGTAAATTCAAGAAATCTTACAAGTTGTCATCATTTTTACAGCTACATGTGCTTTTCTGTTTCGTTGGAAATGTGCTGCTTTTATTATTATTTGAGTTATAAATGACTAGAATTATAATCAGAAAACTATTGTTTCTTAATGTTTGTTTAAAATTGCCAGTGCTTTTAGAGAAATATCAATGAAATCTACCTATTGCGGAGATCAAGACTGGACGAATTTGTGCACAAACTGAAGGGCCCATTTTTTAACCGATTGAAATAAAATTCGACGAAAATTTTTCGTTTATATCACTGTTAAATTCATAAATGGAAAATATTTTCAGTAGTTTGAAAATTAAGGTAACTCAAAAATCACCCCCCTTCCCACACTTATTGTAATTGTTCTTGGATTGCCAATTACTCAATTCATTTATTACAATTTATTTTTCGGTTTAACAGACAAGCGCCAGTGATAGTCTGATAAGTATCTGAATATCGTGGATCGATATCAATCTATAAACCCCCCCCCCCCCTCAAGACATTATCACAAGAATTTGATTCTTAAAAATATTCTTTCGTGACTTACACCAACCACAATAAACTCGAATGAATACCGGCTTCGAAATAAGAATCGCTTATTCGATTGTTGGCGAAGCGTAAGTCGTAACCCTCATTATGTAGTCTGTGTCACGAATACATAAACTTTAAACTTAATCAGATCATGCGATGAACGATAGCAGTTTAATATTCAGTATATAGATAAGTATATACAGTATATAGTCTTAAACGTTATTTTAAAGTTATATTAATTGTGCACGACAGAATAAATAAGGGCGTAGCACAAGTGCAGTACAATTAAGATATATTATGTAATGTGTAAATATTATGTAAATAAAATCAAGTGTACATGATATGTACGTACTGGCATCGCACGGCTCGGGGAAGAAAGGGGGTTGTCTCACAAGGGTTGCGCAACTAGCGAGGTGAGGACGAAGGAATTCTCACATTACACTAATAGAAGCGTACGAGACAAATCCATACACCTTTCCTACGAGACTATGGGATGTTAGTGCGTACATTTATATTATATTTTTTAAAGTGTCTTTTGTTTATAAACTGTATGCGTTTGTATTCGCTCTCCATAAATGTATTAGGGAAACTAGGTTACAGGTCAGGGTATAGGCAAAATAAAGACTACCGCCCGCAGTGTGTTTTATTGAGCATTGGATTAAACATATAAAGTTGCGGGCTAGATGACGAAGTTCCGGTATCGGCGCCACTATTTCCCCTTTACCTTCAGTCCTCCCATTCCCCTTGCTACTCAACGAAGGAGGGAGGGACAAAAGGGCTAAATTGCCCAAAGAAATGTAAAATCATCATGCATCGTCATCGAAAATAGCCTTGTTCTCCGCATAAGAGGAGAACCGACCCTAGGATAAGTGACTTGTAACCTAGAAGTTATGTATGACGTTGGAGAGTGAATAGCACAATAAACTTCCCCAGGGAGCAGGGGGATCGCACGGGCAGCGAACTTGCTCTAAAAGGCATAAGTTCCGACCTCTCTTTGCCAGTTCGTCCTCAGCACTTCAAGTAGTAACTTGAACTGCCAGTTTTACATTCATCACTTCAAGCAGTGACTTGATCCAACAGACTCCTCATTGTGGAGATACCTAACAAGTTCATACAAGCAAGCTCGCTGCCGACTGCCGCTTCCTCTCTGCCCCCCTGTGGTTCAATGTGAATTAGAGCAGCGTTTTTATTTCCGTATTTCACCCCTACACCCCCCCCGTTGGAAGGCAACGTGCGGCCTGCAACATTGGCCCTGCGGTATAACATCGATCGCGAGCACCGCCTTATATATTATATATATATCGTAGCCAACATTAATCGTATAAATAAGTTTGACTTTGTGCACAGACTAGGCACTCAACCGAGTTACGGGAGCTATGAGAGACGTCAGTAAAATTTTGTTACACATTCAGTGCATCAGTATGTTGTATAGGTATGTTGGGGGTAATCTCTGGAACAAATAAACCGATTTCAAAAATTCTTTCACAAATAGGAAGCTACATTATCCGTGTCGAATATAGGCTAAATTTTAGTTTGAAATTTAATAAAAAAATATTTTGACAAAAAAAACTTATAAACCGAAGCGAAGCGAGGGCGGTTCGCTGGTGTTTCATAATTTGGATTTCCTCTGCCTCATCGGTCGAATTACAGTAAAAAAATTGTTTCGTCAGCGGACGCTTTACGCGATAAGTTTCACTGAACGCGATGATTCAATCGTAGGTGTTCCGTTTAGTTTCGCAGTTAAATTTACTAGGTATTGTTTTTATTGTTTTAGTTAAAGACCCCGTTGACCTAGATGTGTGGCGATTAAGAACTCAGAACCTACATCGGTTTGGCAACCTGAATTAGCTAGCGGGCCGTGTCAAGGCTTGTTACTTTCTTGTACCTATCTCTTCCTGTGTGGGTGTCGTAAAATGCCACTAAGATATATCAAAGTGGCTACCACAAGCCCCGAGGAACTATATCACCCCTAAAAGGAATCACCAACCCGCTTAGCCAGCGGGGCGTTTTGTAATCATACATTCCTAATGCATAAGACAATGTGCATGAAGAGTCCCATGTCCAGCAGTGGGCGATATAAGAGCCGGTCACAGTTGTACTAGATATTGTTTTATGACTAGACTTCGTGACCAAGGGTCCTTGATTCTGAGTTTCCAGATCGATAGATCCACTGAAAGTTAGTAGACACATGAAATGCAACCTGTCCTTTCAGTATTCACAATGCCCTCCTCATGCACATTATCTCGTGCGTGACGGATGTATGGCCGTAAAACGCCATGCTGACCAAGCGGATTGGCGAGTCCACCCTTTTAGAGTTTTGTAGTTCCTCAGGGCTTGCGGTTTTACGACACCAACGGGAAGAGACGGGGGTTGGTGCTAATTTGTAGCCAGTTTTGAGACCACATGCCACATATGTACACATCGGGAAACAACCGAACGCGTCATCCAAATCTATGCAATAAAGTATCTCGTAATAAATTATGCAATTAGAGGTACGGTAATTCATAGACGTGGTTGACGCGTTCGGGTTTCGGACCTGGTTAGCCGATGGCCAATGTTTTCGTAATGTATCTTTACACTATATTAATGCGACTGGTTTCAACGAATACAAATAGTAAACTATAACATTCGATTATTATTAAAACAAACAGTTGTTAAAGCACCTTTACCTCCAAAAAACATGTTAGAACAGCTGTATCAATAATTACGTAACCAAAGTTTTGTTAACAATGAGATGCTTTTCAATACATATCTACGTGCCTGGCATTAAACATGCATTCCATTTATATTCGACGACACGATATGCTGTCGGTAGAATATCCTGCCAAGCCTTACCACTGATATTTTGCTGTCAAGTTAGATTATATTCCTGTCTCGCCTAGCGACGTCAAAATTAGCATGTTTCATTATGTGCAAGGAAGAAGGAAGGGTGTGTAACATCTTCCGACAGATTGATGTTTCATTAATAGTGATTGATGTTTATTAAAATTGTTTTGAAAAATGTCCGATGTCGGAAAGAGATTTCGCTATAGACGGTAGTTTGGGCAAAAGTTCACGAGCCCTTTATAATAATAATAATTTCATTTATTAGTTTTTAAATTTTAGTTTTAATTCGTTTTTAAATAATTTTAATACTTTGAATTCGGTGGGTGGGGATTGAATGCGGGGGGGTACCATGCGGGGATGGGGGGGGGTTTGAATTTTTTAATATTGGTCTTATGTTATGTTAATAAACAAGCCTTACACATTCTGCCATATGAGTGGCGTGCGAATGTTTAAAGATTACATTTATCAATTCAATGCAATAAAATATAATGCATTCAAATTTATATGTCAAATATGCCAATATGTCAAAAGGTATTCGGTTAATAAGATTTTTTTTTCAAAATTTCAATAATCAGGGTTGCCACGAACCTGGAAAACCTGGAAAACCGGGAAAAGTCAGGGAATTAATTTAGACCTGGAAAAGTCAGGGAAAAGTCAGGGAATTTTTTCAAATTCCTGGAAATTTTTTGCGCCGTTATTTTTTGTCGTTCGAGAAAAAAAACTTCATATATATATATATCTTTATACATAGTATCTGGCCTCGACGAGAGTGTAAGATACACTACGCGCGACCTCTGCCGTTAAGCGGGAATACTTTGTCGAGAGTTTATGTTTTGTCGGCGCGCTATTGGTAGTTGACTCTCCTTTCCTCGTTTCCAATGTTTCCATTGTGCTACGAGCTATCATCGCATCCAGACATAGAGAAACAAGTGCACGAGAATCCTAAATCCCACGAATACAGGTAAAACTTTAATTACAGGCTCGTTAACACCCATTCTAAAGTTTCGATTTATAATTGTCTTACTTTTCAAAATGTTCTATTTTCACTAGTGATGTATTTTCATAGTATTTCTCTACCGGAAAAAAAGTTCAGAAATATTCTTAGTGTTTTTTCACCGAATGTGCTTGTTTTTAGCTTGTTTTTTTTTATCAATTTTTACACCAAGCGATAAAGCAATAATTTTTATACACCATACTGTATGAATGTATATTAATTAGATGAAAATTAAGCTCACATAATTCCAAGAGTCCCTATTGAGCAATAAATCGTTAATAAGTTTAGATTTTATCAAATTTTGCAAAAATATAGGTTTACATTTTATCAAATTTTGCAAAAATATAATCTGGCACCTATCCAGCTAAAAATGTCTATACAAATGAGCTAGGCGACAATGTTTGATTATTGAATGTGGTGATAATCGCTTAAAGAGTTCAGACTTCATGATATTATTTTTTTTAATACTCTTTAATTCCGGAGATGTCGACCTATCATGATGAAATTATATAAACACAGCCGATTAGCATTTTTAGTTTTTAACCATACAACAGTACATTGTCAAAATTACCATGACCTTTTTTACGAAAAGCATGTATCCTTGAAAGTCCTCCGTGCAAAAGCCAAACTTAAGAGAGCTTTTTACTTATAAAGGGAACTTTGTAAGTGCACAAAATCCATGATCGAGCAATGTGCCTATTCCAATTTGTTCTTTTTTCTATTTATTCCAGATATTGTGAAACCATGCCTGGGAATAAATATAAAAAAACCGTGTACCACGACAATTGGTCGATGGAACCCGATTTTCATTGGGCATCAAAAGTCGAAAAAGATATTTTTTCTTGCTACTGCTCAATCTGCAAGAAAAATTTTTCTCTCAGTAATATGGGCAGACAGGCTCTAATAAGTCACATGAAAGGAAAAAAACACATGGAGGCTGTATCGAACACACGTTCTTCCCACAGTTTAGATCGATTCCTCCAAATTCCTTCTGCAGTAGTTTCGACAGGTCAAGGTCAAGGAGATATTCCTGACATATCGATAAGGGAAAATCCTGACGATCCTGAGAAGCAAAAAACAAAGCCTCCTGTTCCATTAACAGAGGGTTCGAAAAAATCGTCGGCGAGCTCGGGCAATTTCATCATCAAAGCCGATGTTACGAGAGCCGAGTTGATATGGTGTCTTACTACCATGCATACTCATATTTCGATATCGGCAGCTGGTAAATGCGTCGATGCCATGAAACGTATGTTTACTGACAGTGGCACTGCTGCAGGCATGAAACTTCAACGTACGAAGATCTCGTACATTATTGTTTACGGACTAGGACCGTACTTTCGTGCACAGGTAGAGCATGAGATATTGCAATGCCAGTTTTTCTCAGTTGCCTTCGATGAGTCACTGAATAAAGTCAGCCAAAAAGAACAGCTGGATATTATGATAAGATTTTGGAGCTGCTCGAAGGATCAAGTCGTATGTAGATATTTCGGGTCAGCATTTCTCGGTCACACGACTAGTGAAGATTTACTTTCCGCTTTCAAAAATGAGCTGGCTGTCCTGGATTTGAAAAAAATGGTTCAAGTATCGATGGATGGACCGAATGTAAATTTGAAATTTTTGAGAATTCTGAAGGAGCAACTTTTGGAAGAAAATCCGCTTAGTCCGGTCATGTTCGACTTGGGAAGTTGTGGCCTCCATATTATTCATAACGCATTCAAGTGTGCAATGAAATCGAGCCTCTGGAAGATCGTCGAATTTCTAAGAGCGATTTACAATGTGTTCAAGAACGTCCCCGCGAGAAGGGCCGACTATTTCGCGTGTACTGGATCTACTGCACTGCCAAGGAAGTTTTGCGCAATTCGATGGTTGCAGAACGTTACCGTTGCTCAGAGAGCCATTGAAATTTTACCTAATTTGAAAAAATATGTAAAAACCTTCGTTGATGGAAAAAAATCGATGTCTCCGAGTTTGCAGATGGTGGCCGATGGAATTGACGATAAATTTATTGGGGCTAAACTGGCCTTCTTCGAATCCGTTGCAAGCGAGGTGGAGCCTTTTTTGACAGATTTTCAATCAGAGGCCCCGATGGCACCTTTTATTTACACCGATCTGACCAACATTTTACGCGTTTTCATGCGGAAATTTGTTAAAAAAGATGTCCTTGAAAAAACCACAGTGCTCACGAAAATCGATGTCAACAAGTCAGACAATATTATTTATACAAAAGATGTTGACATCGGATATGGTACGCGCGAAGCTTTGAGACAAGTAGCCGGAGTTTGGGACAAAGACAAGATGCTTTTCAAACGAGAGTGTCAAAAATGTTTGCAAACTTTTTGCTCCAAGATTATCGAGAAATCTGCATTACAGCACAGATTGACAAAAGGGATTTCGTTTTGTGATCCATTCGTTATACTCAATTCCCCGACTGTAAGCTATAGTAGATTGAAATCTACACTAGAGATTTTCGTGCATAATAAATGGATAACAGGTCAACGCGCAGATATTATCGATCGGCAATTTAAATCAGTGTGCACCACTCCAGCGGCTGTTGATTATCTCAAAGATTTCACACGCACAAAATGGCGACTGGATGATTTCTGGAAACTCGTAACAGCGACCGGCGATTTTGGTGAATTGTTAACATTTCTCAAAATGATATTTGTTCTCTCTCATGGAAACGCAAGCGTTGAACGTGGGTTTTCCGTGAACAAAGAGTGTTTGATCGAGAATCAACTGGAACGATCTTTAATTTCTCAACGATACATATGCGATGCTTTAAACAATGCTGGGGGTATCGAGAACATCGAAATCGATTCAAAAATGATCCACGCTGCGCGCAATGCCCGGTCTCTGTATATGGAGGCGTTGGATAAACAAAAGAAGGAGCGATTGAACGAGAATAACGAAAAGTTGCGACGAAAGAGGGCAGCGGAGGCGGTAAAAGAACTTGTTGAGAAGAAAAAACGCGTACTGGAAAATGCACAAAAAGAAGCAACGTTGATTGATGAACAAATTTGTTCAGTTGAGCGATTTAAAGACTGAAAACGTATCAAGATTTAAAAAGTTGTGATGTGATATTAGTCGATATATTCCATGTGATATACGAGCTGTTATACTACTCAGTATCTGTACGACTTAGTCGTTAAAAATGTTATTTTTGTTTGAAACTTTGATATTATGTTGAACTATGATTTAATGAAGATCATATAATATAATAAAAATAAAAAAGTCTGAAGATTATAAAAAAGGACAATTCATTATTTTCGACGTCGTTTCACCCAATGTCTTTCCTTTTTAGAATATTTCGCCATTCGTTATTTGGTGGGAAAAGTCAAATTATAATTCAGCCTGTATTCAGCTAACGATTCTAGGACCACTGAAATAAGCGAAAAGTGCTCGAATCATTGACGTTTTATTGTTAGTTCTATTGTAGCTAATAATTGAACAATGTTTTGACCCGCCATAGATAACCTGGAAAATTCCCATTTTTGGTCTGGAAAACCTGGAAAAGTCAGGGAATTTCAGTTTCAGAATTTCGTGGCAACCCTGATAATAAATATAGCCTATGTTATTCAGGGATAATGTAGCATTCTAATGGTGAAAGAGTCTTTGAAATCGGTCCAGTAGTTTTTGAGTTTATTCGTTACAAACATACAAAAATACAAGTCTTTCCTCTTTATAATATTAGTATGATTTGAATAGTCATACGATTTGTATTATTGCTATACAATTTTATCCTTTGTGAAGGAACATATAAAGGTTAGAATATTTTGCAACGAAAACATACATTTCGTAGATGTAAAGACACGGCAATAAAGTACGGTACTGCGTAATTCCACAAAGTACGGTTTATAGCTGTGCATTGACTTAGCGCCATACAGAGATCGAATACATTTTTTATGCGCTTTAAATTCTCTATCTGCATGGACAGAATTTCCACATAAGATTATGCCGAATTTTACTAATGAGGACACATAACCGTAATATGCCAACAAACCAGATTTTTTGTTTACGACTTGGCGACTTTCCAAACAACGCGCGTATAATTTTTATATTGTAAATCGGGTCTGAAAGCGTAAAATTAACGGTTTCTGTTTTACCTTTTATTTGTACTCGACGTTTTAGCACGTGGTACACCAGCCGTGGCCACGACTTGACTGAAGAGGGTAGTTCTATGTGGGAGCTGCGAGCAGTTTTATCAACTACCCACATTTGATCTTCACATTCGCAAAGGCTGCGACACACTATACTAACCACGTGCGCGGACGTATTCGACTGTAAATAGCAAGGTTTAAATTTTATTAATCACTGGATTCTACGTGGACGGCAGTTTACATCCATCTTCCCGATTTAAATTTTTATATTTCTTAATTTTACCTCTCTCACCTTGAAATGTACTTCGTTTCCCACTTTGTCCTATTCCACAATGTACGTCGTACGTGTATCGGTAGTGATTGAGATATGCCAGGCCCATTCCCATTCCATCCTATCCCTCCCCACTTACCAACCCTTTCTCCAAATCTATTCCTACATCTCCAAAGATAGGCGACACATCCGGAGGCGTGCCAACGTTTGCCATTCTGGACTGAAGTTAGCATGTACCACGAATGTCTATGAGCGACAGCTGTAATCTGGTCTGCCGCCTTCCCATAAAAAAAAATGCAAAATGTAATGTAAATTTTTAAAAGGGTAGGTTTAAATACTGTCATTATTACGTAATTTAGATTATGTTTATGTACTCGTATACTATAATAAATAAATATTAAATGTGTTTGGATTTCTTTTATTCCCTCAATCATCTCTTCGTGATTGGTCGGAATATAAAGATGGCGGATCGCCATTATTTAATTAGTAGCTCTGACCATCGTGTTCGTATCGTCTCCGTCTCACAAGGAGCCAAAGACCCCAATTTTCGTATTATGTTGCCGCGTGGGGCATGTCGATGCATATTCATAGGTGTAGTCCAGTAGTCTTGGTTATTTAACTTGCTCCTTTGTTTATACAGAATGCCGTGCAGGATGCGTTCGGTAGTCGAATATTTTAAAAAGACTCCTGTAACGAATAGGTGAATATTTCTATTGTAGAAATCCCCAGTACATTTTTGTATCTTCTATCATTCATGTGATCGTTGACGACAGTCTCTTAGCTCGTGGTAAGGGCCTTTAAGTGGATAGTACGTCCCCTTGGCAAAGACAATTGTAGGCAATTTATTTCGGAAGAGATTTATGAGTACTTATTACCTACTGAAGTGTAAATGGTACTTCTCTGTTGCAATCCCTTGACACAGATTTTATTATTGTTAATAATACTAGTGGGGACTTTTATAAGGTAGACTGACACCCAACGGGTATTTGGTCGACTTTTACGTTTATTCCCAGTAGTTCCGTACACGTAGACATTTGTAAAAAAAAACTTGTAAAATAAAAATAAGCCTTTTATATGAAACGAACATTTCCTGTTGCTCATTTGTAATTTCCTTTTAAAAGTGGACAGTATTTCAGTTAATACACTTTAAGGAGGCGTCCTCAATGTAAAGATAAATAATGGTGGAATGGTGGACATGGTGGAATAAATGGTGGACAAATACCCACGCCTACGTGATTTCGCACAAATCCTAAGACATTTCTCTGACGGTGGAAAATTATTTTGTGCTTCCTCTAAATGCACAATGAAAACTTATTTTTTATAGTCGTTTTTGATTAGACAAAAGCCGACGCCGCGTTGAATCCAATCAGCACTTGGGATAAGTTCTGTTTCTAGCTGCCTTTCAATCTTTCTGCTGTGAGGAGTCTAATTACTCTTACGGAGTTTTCAATAGTTTCATGTACGAGGGTGAATCAAAACGTTCTTAGACACATGTTAATAAAACCTGTTGGAGGGTAGTTTATTTTTTATTTTAAAGTTTTTATTTATGTGAAGTGTCGCTTGAATCGATCGCACTAATCTTCAGCAATTAATTATTTTGTGTAACGAGTTTTTAAAAATCATCTACCATATTCAACGATTTTTTTCCGAAGGAATAAGGAAATTAAGGAAACGTTATACTAAATGTATCGACTTACAAAAAGATTACGTAGAGAAATAAAATGTTTTTATTTGAATTTCTTTGTTTCAATGACATTTCTAAGAAGTTTTTGATTCACCCTCGTATATAACATATTCATAATTCACTTAGAACTGGACATATAAATGGAGATTTTCTTTTGTATTGTTAAATTTGAAGATCAAAGAATTTTTAGCTAGAGATTAGGCGCCTCTAATGTTGAATACTGACTGGGAATATTTGCGTGTGTAACAGAACAGTTACTACTTTTAATATGCGCTGCTGGATATGGGCTTCTTCATGCACATGCACCAGATGGCAAATCGGAATAAAACGACATAAATACAAACGTTCTTCATGTTCTTATGACGTCATTAATTATTGATATAATATCAGAACATACACTGTAATATTCGTATCGATGTACTCAATGATGTAACGTTCGAATTCCAAATGTTATATACATTACACGCGAGAGCTCTCGGTTAGTATAAACAATTCATGATGATGTAAAGATAGAGGCATACGGTTCATCAAAGGAAACATTTTTTATAAAATAATATTCACCTTTCCTCATTTTCTTCATAGGCCAAGCAATAGAGCAAAGTATTAGCGATTGTGTGACATAAATCCTATTTTCTCCCTTGCTAATTATCAGATCGAGTCGTTCGACCTCTCATTTTGTTCGTATTTTTATTCTCTACAAATCGTCTCTACAGCTTTAGAGCATTAAGATTGCTTCGTTAGTTTCCATTTTATAAGCAGAAAACTAAAAAAAAACGGTTTTTTGTTTAAAACTGTTTATAACAAATTAATAGACAACATTTCCGAGTGGAAAACATAACGGAATTCATCTACGGACTGTCCTTATGATGGCACAGTCGGTTTCCTACTAGGATTTATGTCACAATGAATTGCTCTATTGCTCGGCCTATCAGTATACCTTTAAAGTATCATCGAATTTCCTTTGGGTTGAAACTCTTTGATCCCGATCAAATATAAATCCCAAACTTAAATGTAATCAACAGCATTATACAGTGTAAAACTAAAAATTTATTTAGTTAAATTAAGCGGTTCTAACCCATACCATTGGCGCTATGCCACATGTGACATTGGACACAAGGTCCCGTCGCAGAAACATCGTTTGACCTGAATATAGTTGAGACTACAAATGGTTTAAGGTGTCTGTCACTGACGACACTGATAGTTTAGACGTATGTTAAAGATGACAGAATGACGTTTCTTTAGACAAGTGGGGTCTTTGAAGAATTGCAACATGACTTCATCTCTATCACAGATGACAGTCTTATGGGCTCATTTACATAAGGAGAGTTTCTCAAACGCGAGTTTCTCGAACATCGGACAAAAGCAAGCATAAATAACTAAAGGGTGTCTCAGTAATATTTTCGTTTTTGAACTGTAAAAATTAAAATGAAATGTTTCCATAATTCATACATATTTATTATAATTTTAAAGGGCGATAATTAAATTTTCAATTATGAAAATCCAATCGCGTTTAAATGAATATGTATTAATTAAAATTAAAGTTTAAAGTTAAATAATTTAAAGTTTAAATGCGTCCGTGCCGTTTGTTGTGAATTATGCCTTACAGTTCTTACCCGAGAGATCGTGATTGACAGTACGAGTAGGTACTTTAATTTCGCGTATCTATCACGTCTAATGTTACTGCAGTTGATGGAAGTATATTTTTTATATTTCGTCTTCCAATTATCTAATCCAATTCAGGTTTGGAAGACCTCACAACCAAATTAAATATGTCTTATCATGTTTGTTCAGCCTACAGTGTCCACCCTAGTGACAGTTCAGAAGTCGTTCCCGCTTAGAACACTTAACTCAGTATAATTTTCGCCTGTATCCCTTTAGCAGGGTTTTAACGTGTTTGTTTAATGGCGTGTTCGTTCTGTGAATCATAGATTCACGCATACATTGCATGGTAATGGTCTCAAGGTAATGGTCTGGCGCTTTCAATACCACAGAAAAACATATTTGCTGACATGTACTTAACTCCTATGGACGTGGGCAACTATGTTATAGCGTTGGAGAAACTTTGCGCGTTGTAGCTACAAATGAAGAAAATCCACGGTCGGTTTTATGTTTATTATTTTCAAGGATTTATTCTGGCAGACGTAGATCATTATACTGTTATGGTATCTTCGAAAAGTTTACGTTTATCTCAAGTTAAGGTACAACTTTCGTCTACCAATATGAATTTGACCTTCCGTTTCCAAAAAAAACCCTAGTGGCCAACTATTTAAAAAATAATCCCTTATTAATGTAGATTTTAAAATGATATACCTAACACATGCGGTTTCTTGTTTCAAAATTCGGGAAAATATCAGGTACAGCCTGTATAACTAGTGTAATAATTTTGTCAAGCTTTGTTCTCTCTGCCTATCTTAACTTATTACAGAAATTAATGTGCTCGCATTTATCATACACAACAACTTTTCATATTGTATGCATAAGTAAGTGAGACCCTTTGTTTTACTATGGATTAGATTGTAATTTGATAAAAAAATTGAGAAATCGCGTATTTTAGGAAATTTAGAAGGGTATTAAGAAAAAGAAAGATCACATCCGAAACGAATAGATTCGCTAAAGAAACACGATAGCATTAAAATTAAAATTGAATATGAACAAGAAAATAAACAATGTTTATTATTTTTGTTTTAATCCAAAACCCAAGTTTCTAGCTTGGTTTTTAAATAAATGAGAATTTTCATATTTTTTTGTTAATTTTTCTCGAATACACTGCCCTTTATCTTAATTTGTATAATTCTGTCGACCTGAGAAGATTATCTTTGTTTGGTTTCAATAGCCAGTTGCAAATTTAACAGTCTCCTCTCAGAACATTTCTGACGTAATGTGACACAATTTGTTGTAACACACGAGAGGTATCTTATGACAATCTTATTAGAATAAGGATCTTTAAGAATTTTTATTTTCTACTAGCAGCGTCCGCAACTTCGTTTACGTGAATTCTAGAGTTATATTCCTAGAGCCCTGGGAATTATAATTGTGCCAAACATTAAATTCTGTCCAGTAAATTTTACGTTGTCCGCGTTCAGACAGGCGGATAAAAATTCAAAAAATGTTGTTTTCACTTTGTATCATTCCTACATACTAAATGTACAGATTAATGTATAGATAATTCTGCTGATCTTAGAAAATTCACTCTTAACCACTTCCGTTTTGGTAGCTACCTACAAACAGTCTCATTTAAATTCTGTCTTGCAATTCTTCTCTTCTCTTTGCGTCTTCTCAAAAATGTATTGCTGACAAAAGTCTGACACGAATTATCGTAACACACGAGGAATCAATAACACAACACCCCTTTGCCCTTCGCTCAACAACGCGTAGTGATAAATCACTCGCGTGTCTGTTAGAGAACGATTACTCCTAAACGGACAAGGTTAGGACAGGCATGAATGAAAGTGCGTTGGTGTAAGAGTAATGTTTCGTAAAAATTATGTTTATGTGTGTGTGTCAATTAAAACAGCTTCATGATACTGCATGATGGTTGATATTAGCCCATAACATCCCATTGCAAATCACAGGACTTCATTAAATCACTAGGCGGTTTCGGCCCATGATCCAGCACGCGGGTCCAGTGCGGAATTCTCATGTATTCGGGTTTCCTACCACCGAGCTAGTGAGCTTGCCTCACATACATCCCTCATGCACGAGGAGACACATGTCCAACAGTGGATACTACAAGGGTTAATTACGGTTACATTGCTTGAGTTGAGACTCAGTGGTACGGGCCGAAGGTTTGATTCATCCATAGACTATCACCGCTCTACTGCGTGATGATGAATAATCCATACGATTTATTAGAATGAATCTGACATTCTGTAAGTCGGAATTTTAACATAATGTGATCTATGAAATTCAATTACTTTCTAAAGTAAGTACTATATAATTTTTTTAATTTTTTTATATATGTAAACGCTTTATTTAACAATGGAGGATATTCGTACTAAATGAAACTAGAGTAGTACCTTTACAACCTTTTCTTAAGAACAAACAATAAACGTAATCTCTATATAACAATAGTACATATAGATGTAAATTTTCTACGTACCTCCTACCGACAAGGTCAGGATATGAGCGAAAGTAGGTTGATGTGTGGGAAATGTTTCGTAATGTATAATTGGTTTGTGGTATTTATTGGAGAGTTTTATGGAGCTGATAATGGGAGTAAGAGAGGAGATTGACCTTGATTGTGGAGACTATGTACCCGGTAATGTAGCGTTGGACGCCTTCGAGCCAAGTGGATCGATGACTTGAAGAAAGTTGCCAGTAGTGGGTGGATGAGAAGAGCGGAATATCGGGTTTGGTATTGGACCTTGGGAGAGGCTTATATCCAGCAAAGGAGAGACAGACTAATGAAATCCTTTTTAGTGAATATAGATCTTTTCTAATAGTACACAGAATATTTTAAATTCAAACGTAAATGAATCTAATATTTATGTACACTATTTAAATTAGAGCAAAATATTTATTATCGGATTTTTATACCTACATATATTAGGAAAGACAGCATAATGCTATCAGCCTTTAACATCCCACTGCATGGCACACGCGTCTCCCTGCAAACATGAATGTCTTAGGCCACAATTTGCCACGCAGCCCCAGCGATATATTACACATGCCCCAGACATTTATTTAAATTCTCGAGTACGCGAATTTCCTCAAGATGTTTTCCTTCACCACTGAGCTATTTATAATTAAAGAAAAAATACTAGAAATATACTCGCCGATTGGATCTACTATTAATTATCTTAACAGTGTTTTTTAAAGAACTATTTAATTTCAGTTTTATATTGGACCTAGTTTTGGCGACTACACACTCTTATTTTTATAAAAAAAGACTTATAGACTTCCATAAATAAATGTGTTACACAATAGCAAAAACTGCATCAAAAAAGTTCGGGCGGATATTATATATGACATCAATATGAGACAGACCGATAGAGATAAAATAGACTAAGATAGAGAGATGCTAAGTTTCAAAGGGACGCTCGTACATATTATAATCGTTTGAATTAAGTTTCTAACGGAGACATTTAGTTTGGGGATAAGACTGGGCTAATGTATTCACTAATTTTGAACCTTAATCCTATGTCATAACGTTCAGCCGAGCGATGACACTGCAGGGGATAATTAAAGCAGGGTTACGCTGGTTGCGGTTTCTAAATAAGGGGGCTATCGTATCTGATGAATACACCCGACCCGGCACACCCGATATTGCACAACGAACTACCTACGCTGTTGTAGTAGGAAGTTTAGTGGTGCAATTATGATCGATTTATCGATGAAAAATTCACCCTTTCTTCTTTTAGGAATATTCATAATGCTTATTCATATTTACATTCACATATTTGGTAGTAATATAAAATTAATATTAAGTTTAATTGGACAATAAAGATAAAAGGGAAGCAAAGCAAGGTAACTAGAATTAAACAGAAATAAATATTATCTGAATCAATAAAGATGTAAAAATACACTCTTTTCTAATGTAAGGTAAAATTTCAGTTATTATTATGTATTTATTTATGTAAGAATATTTCCATTATTACTGGCTCTGTTATGAATGAATACATGGCAAGGAAATCGGCATGCTCGAGAATTGAAATACAAATAAAAATATAGGACATTGATATGAATTGGATTTGCTTGATGAATTTTTTTTTTTTTTTTATATGTACGAAGGCGGCAGGCGAGCATACAGTCCACCTGATGGTAAGTGGACACTGTCGCCCATAGACATCCGCGATACATGCCAACATTAGTCCAAAATGATAAATGTTGGCACGCCCCCGGATGCGCTGCCTACCTTTGGAGATATAGGAATGGATTTGGAGAAAGGGTTGGGAAAATGGGCAGGGATAGGATGGGATGGGAATGGGCTCTGGCACATCTCACTCACTACCGAAACACGTACGTACATTGGGGAAATACGAAAGTGGGAAATGCAGTACATTTCAAGGTAGTCTTCTGTGAGAGAGGGGTAACGTGGCCAGTCGAGCGCGCCCAGCGGCTGTTGGATTGCAGCGTGCACTCTCCCCCGTTCAAAATGACCTTAAACTATCTCGTGATTGTACAAGCCTGTAGGCTGATATGGATCTTCAATCATGCTTGCACAAGCGTGGCTTGTTCAAGCCGCATAAAGAAAATTCTATCAATCTTCATGCCGCTTGTACAAGCAAGATCCTTGTACAAAATTATCATACAGACGCTCAAGCATGCTTGCACAAAATGATTATTCATGCAGATTTGTCAAGCTTGCAGTTACGTATGTAGCCACCTTAAGTCCTTATTTTATGGTAAAATAGTTTTATAAGTCCCATTTTCTAGTCATGTTACCTCGACTAATTTTGACTAGGTAAAGAAATTCGAATCATGCGCTACCGTGCTTGCCGCCGATTACACTAAACAATACATTTCGATAAAATTGTATGCAAATTTTGCCATAAAAAGCAAAACACTTTCTAAATCCACAGCAGAGACCGCCTTTTGCGGATGTCGGTAAACAAAATTTACAATACAAAATTCTGCACACGATATACGTGTCACGGTATATTTTGAATGCCAAATCGTTTATCGACATTACAGTCACGTATAGACATCACTGTCTCTGCCTACGTATTTACTCTCCGTTCGCTGTGAAATGTAAAGGCAGTCGATATTGACCTTTAAGTCGTTGTAATACAAGTTGAATGCGTTGAGTTTAATATGGAATTAAAACGGATATTGCTTTCTATCGCCCACTATGATTTAGTAGGATGCCGAAAGTTTCGGGAAGCAATCGGAATGTGTTTGATATGAACTATTTAATTATTGGAAAGGAAAGTTTGGAAGGAAGCCAGTTCAAGTTAGTAGTCTTCGGAAGATGAAGAGCACATGATCTCGAAGGTTTTAATTAAAACTACTGACTCGTTAACGATTTAGTTCGACGAGCTCTCATCTACACGGGATGATCCAATAATCGATAATTTCATGATGAAACGATGATTAAGTTTTCTGATGCGTATATCCGGAAATTGAAAAACGAATTTTTCACTAGATTCAAATAAGCAGCCAGAAAATATCTATAATGTTTTTGTTGGTTTACATGACTCAAAAGACGATATGAAAGAAAATCATCCGTTTAGGCCAAATAACAAATTTATACATAATGTAATCACGAGTGGGACTGAAATATATTCTGTGGGATTAGGAAATACTAATATCCATATCACACGCCTGAATACAAATCCCATATTTTTGTCTCGTCTAAAAATACTCGACGATGAAGACGTGGGTTTGATGACGGTTTATATTGGGTTAATTGTGGGGAGATTTGGGTCGCCTCTTGACGGATTCGCCGGTGTTTTGTTTAAACTGCTGACCGTTGGAGTATTTTGCGTAATTTTATACCTCCCAGAAGCAGAAATGTTTAAGGGTTGCTAAGTAAACTTTGCTGTAAATTATAATTACTTTTTGCAGGCGTTTCTAGTATTCTGTTTTAATAAATTACTTTCAACATCCATCTTGAGTACGCGGACTTGGTGAAAATAATATTTGAACTTTTGTAGTAAAGAATTGTCGTGTAGAACTACACCACCTCCAAAAGAGTAGATCTGCCAGCGTGGCCAGCGTGGTGTCAAGGTTATACATCCCTCGTGCACGATAACGATACAATGTGCTTGAGCCATGTCCAGCATCGGACGATAACGGGTTACTGACGATTACAGTAATAAAAAGTGTTTTAAAATAATTTCTCTCCAAGACCAATTTGAAGAAGGATGTATCTCATGAATCAATATATTTTCTAAAACGTTCTTGAATTGTATTAAAATCCAATTTACCATGCGGAAGGTATCGAATATTGGAAACCTCCCTCCATACTTCCGGCAGAGAATATAAAATGTTCATCCTAACCAATTTTCCGTCTTTGCTGAGTAGGTAATCTTGATACCATAACGAATTTAGCGAAGCACTTAGGAGACTCGTCGTCTACTCAAATTGGGTTATGTAGCGAAATTATGATCGGAGGCCTAATTTAATACCGGGTAGGAATTAGAATGTCGTCGAGGTGAAAAATCAATGAAACTGTTTACTACGAGAACCTGATGGCACCCAGTTATGATATCGAATATTTCTGCAACTGATGATATTTATAGTTTCGTTAATTTTTTATATTTATTTCGTGTAGTTGTGTGTCGCAGTGGTCTATCTACAGATAAGAGTACTTTTTTTTGTACTATTTTATTTGTGAGGGAAGGTAATTTATAGATGACCTTATAAGCGTAAGGTTTTAATAAAGATAAAAGCAAAGTATACTATCATAATATTATCCCTATGAAGTTATGAAAATAAGTTTTTTACTTTACATTTTATTTAATGATTTTAAATTATCATTTATCCGTTAGTCGCAAAAGGTGTTTAGTAACCAATGCAATTTTTAATAAACCTACGTTATATAAGCTGGTCTCATCGGTAAACAATAGGAGCTTGTTCAATAACTTTCCATTTCAGTGCAGCGTTTGATTTATATTTTCAGCTTTCATTTCCCACTGTTTATCATTCATACTGTCTGTTTACTTCGTGGCCCTACTACTAGTTCGTTTGTTAGCTTACTTTAGTCTGTTTGATTGATAGATATTACATACTAAATTTAATGTTATGAAGCCCTGACTCCTGAACTAGGAGTTAGGGCTTGACTAATTAACATAATTATTCAAGTTTCAATTACCATAATTAATTCGAGTGTTCTCTCAATCAATCAATCGTTTAATATTGGCATACACATTTGAACCTTAAGTAAAACCATTTGGGTTCATTTACTATTATTTTCATTATTCTTTTTATAAGCACTATAAATGTGATAAAATTTAAGGCCACAAAATTCAATTTAACTTATTGAGAGTCGTGAGAGGGTCGAAGGATTTTACATCGATTTTTGCGAGTTCATTGTTCTTTCTTTATAAACGGTGGATGACATTAAAGCGAGTAGATAGGGGAGATGTCCTCAAAAAAGGTCTCTCATTGAAATTTTATTATCCCTTTTTGCATTTATTGATAAACCAACTCATATATTTAGTATGTTTAAAAATAAATAATTTTGTTTTTTTATAGGTATTGGTGACTATACTACCACCTATACAACTATATACTACTCAGAAATTTGAGATTATAGGAGTAATTTTCGAATCAATTCAATTTTCGAGTCGACTCATAACGAAAGGGCCTATCGAGATTTAGTAGTGGCTGGCTTGAATTAAATTTTGTTTTGGTCCGACACTTGAAAAGAGAGTTCGAACTTGGGTTGCTTATAATGTTTCGGTTATTTTTATTTGGACATTGTTTCTTCAAAAGATAAGAATTTGGTTTACATTTTTTACTTTATTGTTACTCATTTTATTTATTTTGTAAAACTAATATTATTTCTGATACAGATGTTCAAAAATAAGGTTTATTATTATAACGTTTTCTTTGTCCAAAATTACAATATAAAAATACTTTTATCATTATAGACGAAGGATATTCAGATATTTATCATCTTAACAGCTTAAGCTGCCAAAGTATATCCTTATTTACTTCTAATCTAATTATATTATATTTAATTTTATAACTGTAACAAAACAAAAACGTAATATAAAGGCCATTTTATAAAAGTTGGAAATAAAACAACTAGAGAGGTAAATATGGCGTCGCGTCCTGTCCGTGTCCACGGGCATTAAAGTGTGTAATCTGTCACAGATCATTCGGTTAGACTGTGTTGGATACCTACAAGGCGAAGCAAAGTAAAATTGATGTTTTAAAGGAAATGCTATTGATTGATGTATGTGGACTTGATACTTGCAACGATGTGGGCTTATTACATTGAAGATGTTTGGATGAATTCTGCGACAGTAAAGACGTGTAGGAACACACGAATGTTGGTTGACATGTTGATGTAAGGGAATGTTATATTGGTAGTAATCAGTAATATAATAACAAAGATCGAATGTTTATTATATGGTGTATCTATCCGATTAAATAAGTAATAATTCTACCAATGACCAAAGTCACTGTGACTTTAGTAAGGTTGTTACATTTAAAAGAAGATGGTGTATTTAAAAAAAAAATATTAAACAACTTCCTGCTTTATTTTTAAGTTCATAATTAGTTTACTCGTTTGAAGCAATCTCGGCGACAATCAAAGCAACGAAAATAGAAAAGGGAATCTGTTCAATGTAAACGGATGCAAAATGATTCTAATTTTGAACTTTAATTCTTGGAAATAAAGTTCAAAAAGAGGTGTTAAGGGTTGCCGATTGTGTAGATGGGAAGAAAAAATAGGTTAGCCATATTTACAGATAGGCAGCGAGGGCACAGCACCCTCGTGGATCCCTGTCGTACAATTTGAATGGAATATCGTCCATGTGCCTTTATTTTTGTTTGCTAAAAGAAACGTTTTCAATTTCTTTTTATAGAAATTCTGTTTGTTTGAATATTGAAATTATTATTTGTTCAAGCATATTTAAAAGCCACAAAATATTAATAGAATCAGAATTTCTCAGTATAAGTAATGTTATTTTTTAATTTTTATGTGAAATTTTTTCTGTATTTTGCTACTGAAACTCTTTTTGATTGTACCGTGTGGTGTGGGTCGGCTATAGAATAGCACCAAACCATCTCTTCCCGCGGGTGTCATAAAAGGAAGGGATCACAGACGAGGAACTACACTATCTAAAAAAGTGGACTCGCTGACAAGCTTGACCAGCGTGGCGTTTTTAGGCCTTACATCCCTCATGCACAAGCGAATGTATTATGAGGAGGGCTGGTTGCATTCCATCGGTTGCATAATGTTATTTTTAAGATAATAATCAATTATATTTGTGCACTTTCTCCATTTACATTTCTGTATCATTATAGGCTTCTTTAATATATACAACCAATGCAACCAGCCCTTCAGTAGCTACTGCTGGATGGACATGGGCTTTCTCATGCATAATACTGTCTTGTGCATTAGCTAACCCATACAAGTCAAGCCAAACCTGTTGAATGCATACAGCCTTAAAACGCCACGCTGTCCAAGCGAGTTGGCGAGTCCACTCTTTTAAGCTTGTGGTGGAAGCTTTGTTATCCCCTAGTCGCCTTTTATGACACCTACGGGAGGGGGTGGGGTGGTGCTATTTTATAGCCGACCCACACCACACGGCACTCTAAAATCTTTAATTATAATCACACTTTAAAGAAATGGCTTATACTTTAATTTCACTACATATCTTTTGCTAAGTTTTATTTACTTTAATTACCACCAATAACCACCACATTGAAATATTGTCCTGTGTAATTAATAATTGTCAATGATTGCAGTAGGTAATGCTGCTTTGAGTCAACAGCTCTGGGATCCCAGGATTTTGAAATTATGATGTATCGATTATTTTATTTTATCAGAAAATAAGTATATAATATTATTTTCTTTTATTTATTCGTCTTAGAAAACCTGTCCCCAACTACGAGCATAATTAATATGTGCACATATTTGTTAAATAAAATCAATGTATTAAATGTTCCGCATATTTTTATGACAAAGTAAATAGATAGCACTACCTACTCCGATCATTGATAATTACACCTTTGTTGACATTTTGCATAACGCGCCTCAACATTTACTCTTCGTATGCAATTCTATCCTCCCTAGACATGTCTAACGACTTGTTTATTGACGTTTCAATTGCCCTGTCTCAAGGGCACGGCGATATGGTTTATTGCCCTTATTGTCGTTTGTATGGCTCTATTGTAATCCAATCTGGATGTGCGGTCACTTTCCAAGTGTGCATTGAAATGTCATTCGATGCTGTCGAGTTTAATGTATGTAATATGTATGTAATATCTCTTCCTCTATAGCGTACTTTTCAGCCCATTGACACCTGGATATTTAAAGCAATGCTTTGACTTTCTATTTTAATCTTTCCTGTCATCCTTTTAACCTACGTTCTTCAGAAAATCTTCTTCGAATTCCTACCTTATATTTACGATCTTTCACTGTAATAATTCACTGTAATAATACGAATTATTTAAGGAAACGGATCTTATGTCGGTTCTAGTTTTCTAGATATTGAGAGTATTTTTTTTTAAATTTATTTATAGCTTCTCCAGATGGGCTGTCTTGCTGGGTTGACTGGTATCAGCCTTTCTGCCCCACTGCAGGGTACAGGCCTACTATAGTAAATCACTAAGGGGGTTTCGGGCCATAATCCAGCACTCGGCCCCAGTGCGGATTGGTGGATTACATAGCGTATTATGGCCTATTAGACTATTTAATATAAGTTTTTATAACATTTCACACTTTCAATGAGCTGTACTATAAAGTTAAGAATTTCACGTTAGGCCCTTATAAGTAAGTAGGTACACTTTATTGTACACCAAAGAATACAGTGAAAGTGACACAAAGTTTTTAGGGGGAAAGAGCACGCTGCAATCCAACAGCCGCTGGGCGCGCTCGAATGGCCACGTTACCCCTCTCTCACAGAAGACTACCTTGAAATGTACTGCATTTTCCACTTTATCTTATTTCCCTAATGTACGTACGTGTTTCGGTAGTGAGTGAGATGTGCCAGAGCCCATTCTCATCCCATCCTATTCTATCCCTCCCCATTTTCCGAACCCTTTCTCCACATCCATTCCTATATCTCCAAAGGTAGGAAGCGCATACGGAGGTGTGCCAACGTTTGTCATTTTGGACTGATGTTGGCATGTATCGCGGGTTTCTGTAGACTGTATGCTCGTCTGCCGCCTTCATCCATAAAAACCATCTCTTCCAGGCAACCTTTGGGCGGGAGATGTAGACGAACACAGGAAGAATATATAGATGGTGCACATATTTTAATTACTAGAAACAAAGATATAATAAATATATTTATATACATACTATATATACCATTAAACCTAGAAATAAATATATGGGACAAATCTATATATATATTTATAAACAAAAATCTCTCATAATAACACCTCTTCATATTGTCATGTTCACCACTAATTTGCGATCGAATCAAAAGTGGATTTGTAAATTGGGACATAGCAGGTATCGAGGCGTGACAAGTATTTTATTTTATTTTATCCGGCAATATAACAGATTGGTGTAATTTATACTAATGGTGTAAAACGTAGGTAGGAAGTTGTGTGTCGTAAATCTTTCTGCCACACAATTTTGACAGGACATTTATACATTAGGTACTAGCTGTGCCCAGCACGCGTTGCAATGCTTTATATTTGTCTGAATCCTTCGCGGGCGCGCGCACAGCAACTCACCAACGTTTCATCGAAATCGGATGAATGATTTAGGAACGCATACAGGACGAACAAACAAACACACATTATTTTTTATATATTAGAAGATTAGAATATTATAATGAAATCTTGTTCGCTCATATTATTGGAAAATAGGTATTTTTACAATTTGTTGGTGTCTCGGCAGCGAGCGATTTCTTTGAGGGAAAGGGACAGTTGCACTTCGGGCTGATAATACCTACAATAATTCGAAATAGTCGACGTTTCGTATTCCCGTTTCCTCCTTCAAAAATCGATAGATTCTTTTTCTGATTTGAGTTAAAGAATAGTTTCTCTATGTCGGTACGTTTTGCTTTTTAATAGGAGTTGTTAAATTTCCACACTGCTCTTCTTTTTTCCAGTTTTTTCGGGACAATATTTTTGATTTTTGGACGGCCCTAGCTCCTATAAAAAACAACTAATAAAAAAAATAAAAACGTATGGACATGCTCATGATAGATATCTGAGCTATATTAAAAAAAGATAGCCCTATTGCCAGAATTCACGGAGAAAACAGGGGAATACCTTTATATGGACAATGAATACGCTCAGCCCCTCTTAAAAACAACAACGTGCAAATTTAATTTAATTAAAACAAGTGATCGGTTGTCATAAGGCGTAGCTCGACGCTACCCAAAATATTGCGGGCCAAAAATAGTCGATTTGAACGTAAACAAAACATATTTATACACCTGCCGAGTAAGGAACATATCTGTCGTCGAGTATGAACATTAGTTCGGTGGTCGTGTCGATAAAACATCTCTCCCTTACCACAAAAGAAAATACGTCTTTAGAAATTGTTCAACGTTGGTTTAACAGGTTCTTGACCAATCAAATTTGCACGATGTTTATCAAATATTGTTTTGAAGCGTGTCTGCCCATTGGGGTCAATTTAACTTCTGTAAGCGACATAAAATATTTCAAACGATGTTAAATTGAGAACAGTGACTGATTCCTTTCGAATCCGTTTAGTAGTTCCAAAATTTAATGCGATATTTTTCCCAAAAAATCTAAAGCACAAAGTAATATTTTCTACACTGTTACGGCACAGCGAAATTTATCTTTCTGATTTGCGCGTGTCAGCGCTGTTTTGTTAGCTATAGACGATGCTTTTATTGTTTGATGTTTTTATTGTTTCTTATAAAAAGAACACCATCCCCTACCATCCACCCCCTAACGATTGAGAGGGTAGATGAGAAGAGTGGAACATCGTTTGTGATGACCAACCTAAAGAGAGGCCTATATCCAGCATAGAAGACAGGTTCTCGACTTTTTTTTTGGTTAATCCACCGTGTAAAGTTAAAAAGGTTCAATTAACCACTGTTACTGAACTACCCGTTTCGGTTTTCTTCACGTAGTGTGCAGGTCAATGACTTTCAGAGCGTATTTTTCACGTACGTGACGATGACGGAACGATGTTTTTCATTTAAAAACTTTGCTAGTCCAATGAACTCCTTCGAGAAGAAAATTAGATCCCCGGTACAACACATTTTACTGACAAATGCTTTCGGGATCCAAGTGTCTTGTCGTATGTCTTTATTACCTCATTATCTATAGGTATATCTATATAAATAAAAATGTAAACGTTCGTTTTTTCAAAATCTTAAATCTCCTAGTACTTCACCGATTGCTTTGAAATTTTGACACAACGTTGCATTCGAATACGCGCGTGTTTTTATATCACAGGGTAAAAACATGCTTTTTACCCAAAATTAGGTAAGAACAGGGTAAGCGCCATCTGTTGGGCAGTTGCAGCAACGCGTAGCCGGGTACAGCTGGAATAACAGAATACTTTTGCAATGTAATGTAAAAAATACCAGTGGCGCCGCCTTGCTTCGTTCGGGCGGCATGACATATTTTAGTGATCTCAAACGTAACTTATCTCCATCCGTTTTGGTTTAGCTTTCTAAAAGTGAGTAGCTTTCAATATCGGTTCAGTAATTTGACAGTTCATAATTTAAAAAAAAAATCAAATATTCTCTTTTCATAATACATAGGTATATGCATAGATAACTTATATCATAAGACAATAAGTAGGTACATAATCGCATAAATCTGTCGATATAAGAGATTTCGCGTTGAATTACAATAAGCTAAACTTCTGTTGTCGTTCTGTCAGTTACAATTATTATAAAGAATGAATGATCAATACGTCTTGGCAATCTTGGTCGATTCGGAAGTTTGTTATTGTACGTTATAAATTGTTTGTAGGTTATACTCAAACGGTTGTCGACGTCATTCTGCGTAAATATACTCACGTAGGGCAGGTTTACCACGAAGGCCTTGCCCTGCGAGTTTACCGCTGATGATTAGTCACAAAGACACAAAATACAGTGCAAGAAAATCTTAAAACCTTATTTTATCTTACAATACCTAAATCTTAAAAGTGAACTGTGTAAACAGATATAACCTAGTATATATATATCTAGTGAAAATATAACCTTTTCATTGATATTTTCATAACTTTCATACTTTTCTACTAATTACATACAAGTGTACATAGATCACTTCTCACTTCTACGCTCCTGGCGTTTGGCGCAGGTGCTCCAACTCTGCTCACCCCCATCATCAGCTTCCACATTTGTACTCGGTGGGCTCATTGGCATCAGAGAGTAGCTCGCAACTCGTTGACATGTTTTTGACAGCCGCTCATGACGTTTTATATTGTTTTCACAAAAACATACTTTGATTTGTCACAATCGTGAAATATAAAAATCCTGCTCGTTACACGTCGGAATTAATACGGTCGAGTACGCACGGACATGACAGTTTGTGCCGAGTTTTACCGGATATAGGTCATTCTGTTCATGGCATGAAAAAGGAGTAAATTGCCGCGTTGATGAATTGATTTACTCCATATACTGTATGTATTTAACTTCAAATAGTCCAAGGAAAAAAATGTATTATAATAATTCATAGTCGAACATTAAATATTATGTTAGATCTTCTCGTTGAAAGAAGGTAGCAGTTCGCTATATGGTAAACGGACATTGTCATCAACGGACATTTACGACATATTTTTTTAAGAAAAAGGCGACAGAAGAGCTGACTATCTACCTGGTGGTAAATGAGTACTGTCGCTCATGGACATCCGCGATACATGGCAAAATCAGTCGAGAATGACAAACGTTGGCACGCTCCCGAGTGTGCTGCCTGCTTTTGGGATTTAGGAATGGATTTGGAAAAAGGGTTAGAAAATGCGGATGGATAGAATAGGACAGGAACACAGGTACATTGGGAAAATACCATAAATTGGGAAATTAACTAGGTACATTTATTTAAATGTAATGTATTTAAATTATTTCAAGTCGTAATTTAAATGAGGCCTTAGTTAAATCTTTAGTTTAGTTAAATCTTTAGTTAAATCTTTCTTTAGTTAAATCTTTTTTTCCTGTCTCTTAGAAAGCACATGTTAGAGCTTACTGAAACAGAACAGAACAGGACTTCTATTGAAACAGAATCTTGAAACAATGAAATTCTATATTAGAAAATCTTAATCAAAGTCTATTGACCTAACCTAACCTATTGATCTAACCCTACCTCCTCAATAAGGTCCCTTTCGATAACGTCACATGTTTTTTTTACCAATATAACCGTAAACCGTAACCAGCTCTTTTATTGAATTATTCCACTCATGTCCCTCTAACCTGGCCCACTTTTAATATTTATTTAAAGTAGTGTCAACGTGGACCGACAGTATTGACTGGTTTAACATGGCCCACAACTCGTGTTACTTTGAAGTACAGTCAACAGAAACAACTCTGAATACGCTGGGAATATGTTGATAACTTGAAATAAACTGTTTTTCAAGGGCACAGTTTAAAAGTTTCATGTTTATACTTTCGCTTTGGATATCGAGATGTCACCTTAATCCTGAAATTGTACGAATATATTTCGTCCAATGCTGGGACACGGGCCACCTCATACACATTGTCTTGTGTCTCCTTTAGAGGCGATGTTGTTCCTCAAGGCTTTTGGTAGCGGCTTTGTTACCCCTTAGTCGTATTTTACGACGCTCACGGTAAGAGATGGGATGGATGGTGTAATTCTAAAGCCGGCCCCACACCACACGACCACGGGCTCACAAAAATAAATTCATAACAGATTAAAGTATTTATTTCCTCTACTCAAAAGTTGTCTTTTAGAGATCACTATATGCGATAAGACCGCTTTTATTTATTTAAACTTCAATGTACTGGGAATTTGTACAGAGGTCGGACTTAATGCCATATGGCATTTTTTACAAGTCAACCACCAGATCAAACAGAAATGGGGACGCGGGTGCAATTTGGGTCTAACCACAAACACACAAATAAAATAATATTTCATTGTACCTACGTTATTATATATTATTATTATTGCTTTAGTGCTTTTCCTGTGTTATTTTGTCTTGCTGTGCAATAAAAAGTTTTATGTATCAATATTAATATGGATTAATATCTACGGGAAAAACTGAAAACTAAAACTCATAAAGCATTATTCAAGGGCCACTCTTTAATCTCTCGTGGAAATCCATACCGGTATGATGTCGACATTTCCTATGGAGTAGTGCAATCCACTTGTCAAGTGTCATTTACAAACGAACGAGTGAAGTCCGCCGATTAATTTTTTTTAGAATCTGCTGGAGCGTCTTGATTTTTATATTCCATTCGTCGTTGTGCTATACGGATTTTTCAATATGACAGAATATGTATACATGTATACAGAATATATATAGGTTTGCATCTTGTATGTACATCGGATACAAATTGACATTCGGCTTTGATATGTTTATCTGTCAAATATTATTTATTAATATTTGACAGTGGAATTCTGGTAAGAACTCATTCTGAACCTTATTCTTTTATTAAACGCAAACGTAGAATTTAGCCAGTCATCTGAACAAAGAGCGTACAAAATTTGGTGTTAACACCGAAGGCGACCGTTAACTGACCTGTGTGTGGTGTTCAAATAATATTTACTGGTGCCAAAACCCTTACTTGAAGCAATGGTGTAGATCTCGCATAGATACAAAAGCAAGCAGAACCGTTTACTACGCTAAACCTATGCTTACGTGGGCCAATCGCGGTCGATCTCTTACAAAGGTACAATTTTTACGTCGGTACCTAATTTTGCTGCCACTATTGCTTACATGGTTTCAAACCTAGATATAAAATGACTATTAATTATTATTAATCGACTTTTTGACTCAAAACGTACGGAAATTATCTTCATTTCAGATTAAATCACTATAAGCAATATTGCTTAACACAAAAAATACTGCAGTCACGAAACGCAATTTAAGTACTTAGCTTAAGTATCACTTGTGCAAATAGAAAAAAAAATATTCGTTTCCTTTCATGCCGCCGCTAAATTACGGATGTCTGATGATTACATCAATTCATAAGTTACTCGTGGTTATTTTATAATGATCATTTGTTGGCCTCTGTAGTCGGATGGTATTTTGGTAACGGTGCTACAAAATTACTTCATCATGACCGTGTTCCTGATATTTTTAACCTGACAAACAATAAGGGTACGGTAACTTTTTTTTCGTGCACTGCTGGACATGGGCCGGCTTTCTCATGAACAACACCCACGGAAGAGATAGGACGGTGCTATTCTAGAGCTAGCCACCACCTCTCGGCTCAAGTTATTATACTAAATATGGTGCAACTTTTTCTAATGAAGAAAACATGAAAATTAAGAAACCGATTAATTATACAATATAGTTATATCTGAAAACTGTCACATACTGTACCTTTTTCAGCGCAACAGTCAAGCGAAAAGGGCTTTAATGAAAGTTGAAAGAGCGATGTCAAAGGCAACCCTCTATACATGCGTTAGATTTGGATACGTTAGTACAGCCTCATATTTACGTTTCCGTTGCATAAACATTGAATGTTTCTTTTTTAAAGTCGTTTATAGTGTAAAAGTACGAAAAATACAGATCGCAAATAAATCATTTGTAGATTTTTTGCCTGTCTGTCTGCTTATATGTCCATCTATCCGTCTGTCTGTCTGTCCGCCAGTCTGTCTGCCTGATCGCGCAAAGGCACTGGACGGATTTTAATGAAACTTGGCATTGTTATAACTTAATTATTGGGTTTCGACATATGTATTGTTTATCTTGTTAACGTATAACATATTTTTATATATAAACTTATAGTAGATACCACGTATTAAATGTATTTCTATTACCTAAGTGAATTTCGAAGGGTACTGCTAAATATAGATTATATTCTATCGATAACCCTTTCCATTAAATATAGATCCCCTTCTACTAAATATAGATTCCAATTTCTGCGCTATACAGAAATTTAATATAGTACGTGTTACTTTTATGTCACCATACTTTTGTGATTTTTTTTTCTTTGAATGAAATTCTCGTTGCCGTGTGTATTTTAATAAAAATATGTTCCTACTATAGTTGTGATAAAGTTTATTTAGTAATAAAATATACTTCTATAATTTAGTTAGGTCATTTAGTAATTTAAAATCATCTACACCACACCTTATCATCAGCCTGTGTCTCTCCACTGCTGGATATTGTAGGCCTCTCCCAAGGACCGCCACCACACACTGTTTTCAGTTCTTATCCACCCACTACCGGTAATTTTCTTCAAGTCGTCAGACCACCTGGCCGGAGAGCGTCCCACGCTACGTTTCCCGGTTCGTAAAATCATATGTACCTACTTAAAATAAAAATCGTCAGTCTTGTTTTTACATTAAATATTTTTTGAAAAGGATTATTACTGTGTATCCATTTCAGCGTCTTCGGGATGCCGTCAGAAAATCAAACAATAGAATAAAATAAAAGGTCAAAGATCAGGCGCTTGATTGGGTATATTATATTAGGATTTTTTTTTGGATATTCTAGTCTTGTCAGTCGGCACGCATTACACAAAATCATTTAATGGATTTTAATGAAAATTGTTTACAGTTATTAACATATTTTATTCAGACCCCAAAAGATCCAGTTGCAAGTCGCGGGCACAGCTTTTATCAAATAGAAGTATGCTGAAGTTTAGGAAACTTTAATAATATGGTTTTACTGCGTATGACAGTAAAACCATACTACCAAGGGACTACCAGGAAGCATAGAATGTTGAAAGCCAATAACGTATCTACAACCATCTATTTTTAACTCGTACTTCCAACTTACTCGTACCGTAAAACAACTGACATCCGTTAGCTATGGACAATATTAGACAAATTGCTGACGTCCGTACGTACGTCGCAATCGTCCATCTTGGAACGGCTAACAATTGAGTGCACTCTTGAGATACATTCTTGACCTTGTTCCAAGACATTCTTAGTCAGGCATTTGTTTTAAGATGGATGATTGCTATTTTGTTAGCATTCATAATTTCTAAACAACAAATATCAGATAATTTCCTATGGTTTCTACATGCCATACTATCAGGTTGCGTCTCTCCAGTCTCCATATAGGCCTATCCCAAGGCTCGCCACTATATTTGACCTTCTGCTGTTCTCTTTCGCCCACTACCGTCAACTGGCGGAAATCGTTCCATGCTACGTCCCTCTGTGCGTATTTTTTTTTTCGAGGACTACATTAATATAATCGTATCAACAAATTATATGACATTTCTATAAAGTCAGTTACAGAAAGATATATCGTTACGACTAATACACGCAATTGTTTGCCTTTCTGACACAGATTTTTACGACAGGCTATAAACTAAAGAACCATCTTTATTTTCTACAAATGTAGCACCTTTTATATTTCTTCTATTTCTGTGTATGTATGTATGTATGTATACTCGTATGTGTGTATGGTAACGTGTATGGTTACAACGAATGTGTATGGTAACGTATGTCGAACGAATGTTTATTAGTTATTTATAACGCGTTTATACACTTGAGGTTTTTTTAACTCCATGCTACATTGAATTTCAAGTCGTCGTAACTAACGAGCGTTCTGACAGTATTGATTTTAATATCTTCTTATTTTTTGTTTACAGAACAGCGCACCGATGTGGGAGGAGTTCATATCAAAGGCGACCAAACTTCATTCCGCTTTAAAGTAAGTTTGTTAAATGTACATTAAAAATTACAAGATAGATAGGGGTGATGAATGATGATCAAGCTCTCTATGCACATAAATAGAATTTTTTTCTTTTTGGAAAAGGGAGACCCGGCACCCCAGATGGTGATGGACGTGGAATCGAAATTAACTAGACTGCAAAGCAAGTATTACTATTATACAACATGAAGAAAACATTGCTTCTCAATTCGTTATTTGCGACTCGAATAGAAGACTTTGGGATTTGAAAATTAAAGACTCCACTGGTTCTCGTGGCGTGCGACTTTGCACCAATATCCAGTTTCGGGCTTCATTTCAAAATTTTGCGCTACAACTTATTTCATAAAAAACGGAGGGTGACCCTCGCTATGCTTCCTTGCTTCCCTTACTACACATGCCTTAGAAGGATCTGTTAACTTTGCAGGTTTCTAAATATGTTCGAAGAACTCATTGCTTAATCCTCGTTTTCGCTACTGCTTCTATATCAATGGCAGACAACTAAATCAACAAATGAAGAGCGTCAGTTAACCTCTCAACGTCCGAAATATGACAATCGCCATCGTTTGCTCCAATTGAATGTACCGTTGACGTCACTCCGTCTCATGCTGATGATACCATAAATGGAAAATTGGTTTCATACGTTGCAAATTTGTTAACTGCTGTCCAGTTCCTTTTTTGTTTCTGGGAATTGGTAAACGGCCCAACAGAAGTGGCTTCCGCTGCTAATATGTGCTATTTGTGTATAAACTCTCACCTCCTTAGTGGCGGTAAAGCCACAAGCCCTGAGGAACTACACTACCTATAATAGAGTGGATTCGCCAACTCGTTTGGTCAGCGCACAGTGGAAACGTACATAGTACAAAGCCGTATCAAAAATACACGCAAATATTTAGTGTGTGAATTAGCTGACATACGGATTGATTTTTTTTTAATTAGTAATATTTTCTATTTTATAAATTATTTTAATGTTCAAATATCACATTTGAATGTACACGATCAGCACTAATCAATTTCCATGTTCATATCAAATTCAGCTCATTTCACTACGTAACAAAAAATTGTTTATGTTTATTTCTTTGTGTTTATTGTATGAAAGTAATGTGCTGAACGCGAATATGCCATTCATTTTTTACAGATGTCGATACTTTTCGATATTTTAACGGTTTTTTAATAATTTCAAATTTATCGCTTTTTCTGGCAATCGTAGTTGTTCAAACTAATCACTAGTACATGGCTCTAACGTGGTGTTCCAACTTTATTAATAAAAAGCTGGAAGGCTTCAGTATATCGACTTCTGTAACAAACCAACTATAAATATCGATATTTTTCACAAAATATCTTCCTTTTGTGTGTGAGTGTAGATGCAGTTTTTTGGTTATAAGTAAAGTTGATTGTTGTCTTTTAACGTAAAATATCATCATACAGAAATTGTAAATTGCTAGCAGATACGTTTTGTTACGTTTACATTACATTGGATCTAAACAAGCGAAACATAAAATTGTGCTTGGCACAAAGTTCTGTGAGGCGTACCGTGCTTATTTCGGTGTGCATGTTCAAGACCAACATGTTACATGGGCTCCCCATGTGACTTGTGGCAGCTGCCGGTCTACTTTAGAGGGTTGGCCATGTGGAACAAGAAAATTTATGCCGTTTGCAATTTCTCGAACATGGCGAGAGCCTACTAATCATCACGGCAACTGTTAATTTTGTATGGTGGATATTACACATTACAAGAGTTAATGGTCTCTTTGAGCACATTAAAATTCCTCATGAACCAGACCAATGGTGTCTGTTTATAGACAGCTCAAGTAGAAGTCTCAAAGCTGTCCTACTGCACAAAGGGAATAAGTTTCTGTCCATACCAGTAGCTCATTCTGCACAACTTAAAGAGACTTACGAAAATATCAAGCTGCTTTTAGAAAAACTAAAATATGAATGTTACAAATGGGATGTTTGTGGTGATTTTAAGATGTTGGGATTTTTTCTGGGGCTTCAAGGTTCATCAAACAATTCATCAAAGGTTTAGATAGCAACAGTGAGGCTCTGAACCTCATCAGACAAATGTTCCCCAGGATAAGTGAAGCAAAAATAAAAGGTGGAATTTTCACCGGACCTCAGATTCGTGTGATGTTAAAGTCAAAAGAACTTGTAGGTGTAATGACTCTTGATGAACGAAATGCTTGGGATGCATTTAGAATAGTAGTGCAACAGTTTTTGGGCGACAATAGAAGTGAGAAATACACGCAATTGATAGAAAATTTGATACAGAGTTACCATGTACTTGGATGTAGAATGTCCGTGAAAATTCATTACTTGTTTTCTCATATTGACTTCTTTAGGCCAAATTTAGGAGCTGTTAGCGAGGACATGGTGAACGCTTTCACCAACACATTCACTGCATGGAACGAAGGTATCAGGGACGTTGGGACTGTGCTATGATGGGAGACTATGTATGGGGGTATAGTGCGTGAAGAGTGGTCAGAAAAACATAAGAGGAAAAGCTGTTCTGATGTACATTTTTGAAAGACACTGTTGTTGTATGAAAATTCAATGTTACTAAATATTTTTGCACTTATTGCTACCAATTTTTAAAGTACTGTTCGTTAGATTTCTTCTATAAGACTATAGTTATATTAAATAAACATGTAATATTAGAATTTTTTAAGAAAATTGAAAAAATTATTATTATAGCCAAAATATTGACACTTAAGAAAAACTACTTGTATATTCATAATCAGCATCATCAAATAAATCAATAAACACTAAAAAGGTAAGATAAACAAAAACTTGGTCAAATTTTGTTACGTAGTGTTTTTCTTTTAATTCTTTTAAGGAAATTTATATACTATTGCACCTTTTTATAAAGCTTCTCATTTGTGTAATTGAATACATATATCAAGAAAATTTACGAAATGTAACTACTGAACTGCAAATAATTTCAATAATTGCAATCTGTTTATCGCGCGTTGCAATAAGTGTGTTGAAAGTAAGGGTTGCAATGTAGAAAAATAAAATATTTTCTTTATTTTCTCTGTCCTTTTTCTTACTTGAAATTATCGTACTTTATCCTATTTCCTCAATGTACGTATGTGTTTCGGTAGTGAGTGAGATATACCAGAGCTCATTCCCATCCCATCCTATCCCTCCCTTGTTTTGTCCCAATCCATTCCTTAGTCTGCAAAGGTAGGCAGCGCATCCGGGGCGTGCCAACGATTGTCATTCTGGACTGAAGTTGGACTGTATGCTCCTCTGTCTTTACAACTGTACTTACATTATAAGTTTGGTTAATTTTGGATTTAATTTTATGCAAATTACATAAATATATCGATATTTATGTTCTACTATTTATTACTGACCAGGTTACTGAAAATTATATCAGTGACATTGGAACATTTACAGTTTTCAAATGAAAATCATTAATGAGATAATTTATTTTCGAAAATACCGTTCACTCAAAATCAGGTTTTTTTTTTTTATATTATACTAGTGGGCGGACGAGCAAGCAATCCCACGTGATGGTAAGTGTTACCGCCGCACATGAACACCTGTACGTAGGTACGTAGGTACCTGTAAATTCATAATGGTTCATATACATTCTTTTAAATTATGATTTGTTTTAAAGCCAATATACTGCCGTATATTCATGCTATATTTCAATCATATAGGTATAAGTATTAACAAAGATTTAGAGTTTTGATATGACACTTGACGATATTTTCCGCATTGCAACGTGCCGTGTTAAGGCCATACATCCTCCAATGCACAACACAATGTGCGTCAGGAGGCAAATGTCCAGTAGTGGACGATACAAGCGCTGGTTGCGGTCAGCTTCTCCTCCTGCCTACAATCTTTTCATCATCGGTTTCGTTATCAGTTTGACTTATTTCGTAATTTAATCAATTCATAACCTATTATCTTTCAGATCAGCGCTGGTGGCAATAGCAGCGTTTTTGGATGCCTTCCAGAAGATCGCTGATGCTGCTACCAATGCGAGAGGTGAGTGAATTTTGATATTTTATGTCTTTTGTGTGTAGGTACGGCTGAATCATATAAGTAGTTACGACATTGCTGATGAACTGGGCATTGACCACAAAACAGTTTTGACTCATTTGAAAAAAGTCTGGATTCCCAAAAAAGATCGATATTTGGGTACCACACGAGCTCACTGAAAGAAACCTAATGAACCGTGTACTCGTTTGCGATTGTCTATTAAAACGCAATGAATCCGAACCATTTTTGAAAAGATTGATCACTGATGATGAGAAGTGGATCACTTACGACAAGAATCTATGGAAAAGATCATGGTCTAAGTGCAGCCAAACTCCACAGACTGGCGAAACCCGGATTAACGCGCAATAAGGTGATGTTGTGTGTATGGTGGGATTGAAAGAGCATCGTTCATTATGAGCTTTTACCGCCGGGCAAAACCATCGATTCGGATCTCTACTGCCAACAGCTGATGAGACTAAAGCAAGAAATTGAGAAAAAACGTCCGGAATTGATCAACAGAAAGGGTGTATTCTTTCATCATGATAACGCCAGACCACACACATCTTTGGCCACTAAGCAAAAATTGAGAGAGCTTGGTTGGGAAGTGTTGATGCACCCACCATATAGCCCTGACCTTGTGCCCTCAGATTTCCACTTGTTTCGGTCTCTTCAGAATTCTTTAGGTAGTGTAAGGTTAACATCTAGAGAGGACAGTCTAAACTACTTGTTGCAATTTTTTTATCAAAAATCGAAAAATTTGTACAGCAACGGGATCATGTCACTGTCTACAAGATGGTAACAAGTTATAGAACAAAACGGCACATATATATTATAATTAAATATAATTAAACTTAAAAAAAAAAAATGTCTTGAATTTGTATATAAAATACGAAGAAACCTTTTCTCCGACCTAATATACAACGTGTCACTGAAATCACGCAAAAGATGATATTAGGGTTTGTTCTGTATCGAGAGTAGAATCGACAGATTGAGTATGACAGTTTGACATATTTGTCCAACAATTTCTTAATTACCCTTACTATTATTTACTTCTTATTTACTTTTTGCTACTCCATACGCATTATAAATATGTAAATTAAAATATATTGTATATTCAAAAAGGCTTTAATTTTGTTAACAATCTCATCAAAGACTGACAACATAACTTTTCAAATCTGTCGCGAGTTCACACTCCGTAATCTAGAAAAATGTGCACAATAATTATAATATCTAATATTAATTGAATAGTGCCTATCGGCCATCTTCGTATTCTGAACAAACACGGAGAGATAATGATTAAAAAATGATACAAAAATCCAAACACACTTGCAGTCTTCATACGTTACGTTGTAACCACTCGATCGTGGCGGAAAATACTAAGATCGTCTTTCGGCGATATTTAATCAGTAGTACTGTAATAAGTACACACAAACGCAGGTTTCATTTGTATCAGATTAAATAAATGGCGTATACATCTAGAATGTTCAAGTAACTAAGGCGTCATCTGACTACGGATCCACGGAAGATACTCGTATACATGAGTGTAAACGCCCGGAATGTTCTCGACGCCGCATGGGTTCGGACCGTAGCTGACGATACCGACGACTTCATAAATCTTATCTTTCTTGTACATGAGAGGACCGCCGGAGTCGCCTTTGCAGGAGTCTTTGCCCATTTCGCCTCCAGCGCAGATCTGACCCTTCCACAGTGTTAGATTTCGTTTAGGATCCATGTAGGGTTCTTCACATTCCTGAAAATAAATGGTTTAGACATTTTAGGAGCAGTTTTTTCAATTCGCAAAATGTTCAATTACGTGTAAAGATATTTCAAAGTTCTTTTTTCCCATTCCTAACGTTTCCGCCCTTGTACTTGTTCCAAAATTAATAACATGTAGATTTTGTATTCTTCAGCAGTTGTCCCCGAGCAAACAGATTAGATTTATTATTTTAAAGGTTCAAAAGGTGTAGATTACAATATATTAATTGTAAGAGCTGCTAGAATAACATTACTTCAGCAGAAATCTACCTGAATTCCTTAAACTATGTTACTTCCTTAAAAATCGGTGTTACTTTCATCTAGTTCAAGAAAACCACTAAATTGCTTGTAATCGGGATCTTTGAAGTCAGGTCTTTTACCAGGATAGGTCCTTACTTTTGGTGGAACTCTCCTATTATGAATCCACTTAATATTTCAGCCGTGATGGAAACTATTAGATTATTGGACACATTCTCATTCTCATTCAAGCCAAGACACATTCTCCAAAAAATCCAAAACACAGGCACAGTTAAGCAGGCATTCGATCAATAACAGAGTATTTCGCGGTTCGCTAACAATTTAGTTAAAGACCATTATTTCTATTCGGTGCTCTTAACTGAAAATTATAATTGTAGGTATGGTCGCTTTTACGGTTACCATCACTTAGCACCCTATTAACAAAGAGCTGTAAAAGAGTTTGAACGAATAAATAATTTTGTTCTAAATAATCTATGAAATAATTTTGTGGTTCTCATGAACTCCTAACGTGACCCGCAAAAAGTCTTTCAATTTCCATAAAAACACCCACCCGACGTCTTACAAACGGCAGATCGACATGGAGCTTAATATAACTATTTGCGCGTTCCTCGTTTGCTCCCCATCCAGCTGCGAACAACCTTCTTCTCGGCGGAGTCACTGTTACATCTTCTGTGGGTAGACAAATGGGCTGCATGAAATCTGAAATGTAGCGTGAGACATACACATGAAGAGGAGTCAATATTTCCTGTAGTCATAGGGTTATGGAAGAATAATTTGGAATAATATATCTCAATTATGATACTTTAAAAGAAGCCTATTATAGTTCGTGTAAGATCTGAGAAAAAATTTCGGGTCGTTTGCTTATTTTGAGAAGTTTTTGAGTAGAGTCTGCGGTTCTGATTAGATTGTAACCCTCCTAACCCCAGCGAGTGTAACGAGGTATAGAAAATACCTCATTACATTATACTCTATATCCCGCATCACATCAAATGAGGAGTGCAATCGGATGAGTGAAAGTCCTTATCTCATTGTACTGTCTGTTCCTAACTACATAACTAGAACTACTAGTAGTTCTTTCATAACTACTTCTATATCTCCGGTAGGCAATCTAGGAGAATCTTGGAAAAAGTAGACGGTGCATTCGGAGGTATCTCAATGTTTGCCATTATTAACTGATGTCGGCGTGAATTGCGGATGTCTTTGGGCACAATATTTACTTACCACCTAGTGGAACAACTACATCTGCCATTTTATTCCTATATTTATTTACCTTTACAGTGTTCCCATCAATGCACCTACTGACAGCACATTACAATTTTTACTTATACTAACGCAATTCAAACGCTCGTAACAATTAAACCTACTTCTTAAATGCAAACGTAATCAGTACTGAGTATCCACTGCCGTCCTGCGAAACGCTTGTTTAATGTGATCATCCTTGTTATAACCTTAAGAACTGGAGCTGCAGGAACAGCATTTCGAATTAAAGAAAGGAAGTAAAGTATTTGTTGAATTGATAAAATGTTACCTGAATATTGTGCCATCTCCGTAAGTCTCAGTAGAGCGATATCGTTCCTCTTCAGCCTGTTGAACGGATCGTAATCCGGGTGCGCGATGACACGTTCTATTGGAATCACAACCACCTCATCGCTGCAGTCCGAAACAAAGCCTTTTAATACGCAGTCCCGACCTTTGTGCGCAATGTCGTATTCTCCGAGACGCACGTTGGTTCTGAAAGACGGTTTCTCGATTTTATTTTTTTAGTTTCGACACCGATTGGTTTGCTAGTTTCTTTGATTTGCAACGCTTTCTCTCGAATGTTGGAAATTATAACTATACTTGATCATGAAGGGATGACTAATTTATTACTTTAAAATACTATTTTTTGTATTCATCTGCCTTCACCTCAATCATGTCAAACTTGATGAGCCCTTATTCTCTTTTAACTTACCCATATCACATGTGTTCCTACGAGTCTGTCGTTGTAGTGATGATAGTAGATGATGTAGTGTTGTAATCAATCAAATAGATTCTCTTTATTATATTATTCTGAATCATTTGTCAATAGCAAAATCTATCAACGATGAAGATAAATAAATGAAGATTCTGCAATTTTCATTTATTTATAGTCACGCAAAATTGAAGTTATCAGAATATTACTTTTATTTTATACCAATACAAGTATAGTAAAACTAAACGAAGTAGACTACAAATATGTTTAGATTACAAATGGTGGTGATCACCAAACAAGGCACAACTTTCATTTTGGGGCCATCTTATGCAGTTACGTTACATTGGCTAGTTGGATACAATTTCAATGTACCAGCTAGATTATATTGCATTTTTAAATATTATAAAATAATGATATTCACTGCTCACTCCAGAAAAATCAATGAATCGGATTCGTGCTAATACTGCTTCGTAGTTTTTTTACTTACGGTTTTGCACGGTCTAGAACTGGGCCAACAACGCAGTGTCCAGCTGTCAGGACATATTTACTGCTGACTAAAGCGCCTCCGCACCAAAGCTTGAGCCTGTTGTCTTTGTCGATGTACTCTATGATGGCCAACCACGGATACTGGTCTATGGCAGTTTCCGTGCCACCTGGAATTTTTATTTATTTAACACTTTATTGCACTAAGTACGATGGGCAGGCTTAATGTTACATTGAGGGGCGGGACATTACTTTAGGGACATAATCCAATATTCACAGACGGAGATAACTTACAGTATCGATCAGCTGTTCAGTTCGCAATTTGATGGTATGGAGGAAAACAGTGTTGGCTACACACTGTTAAAATATTTTTACTGTGGCAGACAAGCATGCAGGCCACCCTATGGTAGGTAAATGGATACTATCGTCCATAGATGAATGAATAGCAAATTATATGTGGTTACAACACTTTCTTTCCCTTTGATATTGGTATATTTATATTTTATTTACTATGCAAAAATTTAACTGTATAAAACTATGCAAACTAACATTTATAAGCCCCTACCACAAGCCCTGAGATACTACACCATCTCGAAAAGAGTGGACTTGCCGACTCGCTTGGCCAGCGTGATGTTTTAAGGGTATATCCCTCAAGCACAAGACAATGTACACGAGGAGCCCGTGTCCTGCAGGGGACCATTAAACGGCTGGTTACAGTCGACAAAAACGATTTATTTATTTTGTTTTCTTTTGTTCTCGTTAATGTTTCTTCCTTTCTTTCTTTCTAATCTTGAGAACTACTTGACCGATATTGTTGTAGTTTATATAGCATAGAATATGTAATCTGGAAGGTTTTAATGTATTCTGACTAAAATAGGTCAAGTAATTTTAAACATACAATGGGTTTGTGAGACAAATTGGAAAAAATATACAATTTCTCGTGCAATAACGTGTTTCAAGCGGAATATGGGAATGTATATTTCAAAAGAAAAAGATGTACTCGAGAAGAGATTTGTAAACTCACCAACAATCCTGTCTGGGGAGCTGCGGTCGAATCCACAGCATTCTGTACTTGGATCTGGAGGTTCAGAAGTCATAGGACATTCATCAGGCGTTGATGGACAACATACGCTCTTCTCATCTATGCCCTTGCAGCTGAGAAGAAGGGAAATTATGAGGTTATGAGTAATTGTGTGTGGCAATGGGAAGGCACTATCTGTTACAGGATCGAAAAACCGATGGGTTAGTGACGCACAATTATTCCTTTTGTATCGATACTTTGGATCAAACTACGGATATATTTCACACTCTTTGAACAAAGTTACTTTATTGTCGATATGAGCTTATTGAATGTAGTTATATTTTTCTAATTTAAAATATCCTTGTGTCAAGTTTCATTTGCCATCTAACTTTATAAATGTTATTCAAGTCTCGAGTGGCCGGTATGAACCTTTGATATTTTTAACACAAGTTTTCCTTGAAGACAGCAAAGTGTTTCCTTAATCCTATTCGAATTTTCCTTAATTTACTATATATATAATACTTATGATCATTTGCTTAATATGTGGATGCATGCAATAAAAAAGGAATACGTTTATTTAATTTGGGTAAATCTAGATATTTAAAAACCGTAAATATTTTTTGCGCTGTAGCTAATCATGTACCTAAAGCGGTACGTAGTCTGCATTTAAGAACTCGCCTATCGATTGTCGGTCCCGTTCCAGATGTATTTTGTCACTTAAAGTTTTTTGTTTTGAATTCTTAAAGAAACAGGATAGCTTTCTCCAATATACAAGAGCCATTACTTATTGTATGCCAAGAAATTCTTATTACATCTTATCATTATGCCCGGAGTCAGTTACATGTGTTTTCTTGAAACGTCCAGGTTTTTATTAAACGATAGGAACCTGATAAATACTGATGATGTGATTCAATTGTTATCAGTATCTTGTCTATTTAACCGTGCTAGAAATACGATTGTGGCTGTGTGTTACCTGGTTAGAGCAAGATAACCAAATTGATAAAAATTGGATGCGAATTCAAATAAAATATGGTTTGCTCGCCGCATCTGTGATGGATGATCGGACCGAAGAATGGCTCCCGTCGGCAGCCACGTCTTCATAAGTAAGGTCCATTCAGTTGCCTCGCTATCTTACTCCGTATAATCTTACCTGGAGTTTTTAACGAAAGCTATATTTTCCTGATTGAACTGCGACCTTAGCAGGGCCGACAGCTGCGGGCAGGATTGTATCGGCACGCACTTTCCGCCCTGCCCAGAGGGGGTTCTGCATGAATCAGGACAGCACACCTGGAAAAAATTAGAATTCTATTGATTCATGGTTCTATTGGTTGACGTAGTATTTGCAGTTGACGCCACGGTTGTAAGTTCGTTTGGAGAAAATGGATTTTTGTTCTTAATTATCCGGTGCCGACTAAGTGTATAAAGCTATATTGTAATACAAGTATCCTAAATGTTCATACAGAAGATAATCTAATTTAACTGTGCCAAGTTTCATTCAAGTTCGTTAATGAAACTCTTTGTTACGATTTTATATAGAGAGTACAATGTATAGAGAGAAAAGATAATGGCTACCTTCGGTATGGTATTTTCATGTCCACAGTGCGAGTTCCTGAGTGTTTCGAGATCTTTCGTGTTCTTATCCTTTTTAATGAGCAGTCTAAATAGTGAATCGCATTGGTTCACTCGCACGCATTCTCCGTTGCCACCGGTCACTGTTGTACACGACTCTGAAATAGGCGGAAAACAAATAATTAAACATCATACTCAATGATCATCATCATAGATATATAAAGCTCCTTGTAATGTACTGCATTCTTCCCCAATGCACGTAAGTGTTTCGGTAGTAAGTGAGATATCCTGATGCATATCGTCTCGTGCATGTAGGATATATGGTCTTAAAACGCTACGCTGGCCAAGCGGTTGGCGAGTTCAGTTTTTAAGGGGATGTAGTTCCTCAAGGCTTGTGGTAGCGGCTTTGTTATCCCTTTAAGACACCCACAGGAAAAGAGGTGGTAGTGCTATTCCAAAGTTGACCATACGGTCACTTGTACTTTTTTTATGGACTAAGGCGGCAGACGAACATACAGTCCACACATCTGCGATACATGCCAACATTAGTCCAAAATGACAGACGTTGGCACGCTCCCGGATGCGCTGCCTACCTTTGGAGATACAGGAATGGATTTAGAGAAAGGGTTGGGAAAATGCGGAGGGATAGGATTGGAATGGGCTCTGGCACGTCTCACTCAGTACCGAAATACGTACGTACATTAGGGAAATAAGATTAAGTGGGAAATGCAGTTCATTTCATGGTAGTCTTCTGTGAGAGAGAGGTAACGTGGCCAGTCGAGCGCGCCCAGCAGCTGTTGGATTGCAGCGTGCACTCCCCCCGTCAACAAAAACTTCATTTACTTCGTCGCCACTCCCTAGTAAAAACTGCAAATATGTACCTACAAGATGCACCACTACGCACGAGCTAAACTGAGTTAAATAGCCAACGACGACCTCTCATTTTTTATTAAATGTGGATTTTTCCACCCGGTGAATCGCTATTTCACTGAATCATTGTAGGATTCCACCATATTCTCGATCTATTACGCAAAATACACTCGTCCTTGGTCAGTGAAACAACGTCACTGACTGATTTAAATGCATTTGTATTATAAATAAATGCCGATATGAATATACCTATTTGGTAAAAAAACAAACGAATTTTAAAACAAGAATTTGTCCAGTAACGAATTTGGTAAACCAGCCGAAACGGTCTGCATCGCATGGACTCATCTTTTGTTTTGTCGCCACTGAATGAGTTGAATAAGGGAGACATCGAAGAAATCTGACTACGGCTAACGCGACTTTTAGTTAAGGGATCAATGAAAATTGGTTCTGTAATTGTGTAAAATTACGACGTCACAAGGGTGTGAATGTGCTCTACACTTTCGGAGGCTGGAACTCATTAAACCGCCGTAACCGCCGGGCGAAACTGTTCGTGATACAGTAAAGTTACGTTGACTACTTACGTAAATTTTGAGATACTCAAATTTCAGAAAAGAGAACTCATTTGAGCTGTACCTTTGTTAAAACATCATTTGTTTTTTTTGTTTTTATGGACAAAGGCGGCATACGAGCATACAATCCACCTGATGGTAAGTGGATACTGTCGCCCATAGACATCCGCGATACATGCCAACATTAGTACAAAATGACAAACCTTGGCACGTCCTCGGATGCGCTGCCTACCTTTGGAGATATGGAATGGATTTGGAGAAAGGGTTGGGAAAATGGGGAGGGATAGGACGGAATGGGCTCTGGCACATCTCATTCACTACCGAAACACGTACGTACATTAGGGAAATAAGATAAAGTGGGAAATGCAGTACATTTCAAGGTAGTCTTCTATGAGAGAGAAGTAACGTGGCCACTCGAGCGCGCCCAGCAGCTGTTGGATTGCAGCGTGCACTCTCCCCCTCAATTGTTTGAAATTCGAAATCCGAAAGCCATTTAGTCAAAGCGAAAAAATAAAAATGTTCACTTTTCTATTGCATTTCGCCTTTCTTTGCAACAATGGAATTCGAACGAGAACATTTTCGTGCAATGATGTTATACGATTTTAATGTTGGTTTAAATGGAAGTGAGTGTAAAGATAGATTAGTATCAGCTTTTGGGGACCTCGCACCGTCCCCGAGCAACAATTATTAGATGGTTTTCTCAATTTAAACACGGAAAATTTTCCTTTTAAGATTATGAGAGAAGTGGCCGTCCTGTGACTTCTGTAACGAATTAAAATATCGGGGCGGTAAAGAAAATGTTGCAGGAAGATCCAAAAATTACCTACAAGCAGATAGAGGAGACTTAAGATTTCATCGCCGATCATTCATGAAATTTTACACCAACACCTTCAAGTTAAAAAGCCGTGTTCGCGTTGGGAACCTCGTTCACTGACTGAACAACAACGAGATCGCGTGACACGGTGCAGGGAAATGATTGTAAAATTCGAAAACGGAGAAGAACGGAATATATTTAATATATTCCGTTGAGATGAGAGTTGGATCTATCAGTATGACCCACTAACTCAGCGACAATCAAACTGGAACACGGTTTGGGTGTTTCCAGACGAAGAGCCTTCCACGAAGGTCAAACGTGGGCGCAGTGTGGACAGTGTGTATAGGTGTATAGTGGAAGTGTGTTTACCAGCTGTATTCGATGTGTTAAATCAAAAACGACCCCAAACAGGTTTCAGAGAGCTTTTCTTGCATCATGACAATGCATCATCTCACAAAGCAAAACTTACCCAAGAGTTTTTGAAGACCACAGAGATCCAAGAATTGAGCCCTCCTTTAGCCCTGATTTAGCTCCATGCGACTTCTTTTTCTTTCCAAAAGTAAAGCTTGGACTCCGTGGTATTTTTTTCGACAGCCCCGAGAACGCTCGGAGTGCCAGCTGTTGAGGACCTCGCTAAAAAAGAGTATCCCCAGTGCTTTAAATCTTGGTTTAGAGTTTAGACGAATGAATCGCTGCATAGAGACTAATGGAGAGTATTTTGAGAAGTTGTAATTAAAAATTGTGTTGTAACCCGAATATTTTTTTTTTACCTCAAAATTTAAATAGTCTCCCACGTAACTCTTGAAAGCAATAGTCGGCAGTAAACTCGTATTCTGAAAGGTTATTTGAACAAAAAAAATACCAACAAAACAAAAAAGAAACCCAATAAACGGAACCATTGTTTTATTGAATTCTTAAGTGAAATCTATTTTTTATATTATAATTATTCAGAAAAAAAACCTGTAGCTATTAAAACTGCGTCCATTCGGTCTTCCTCAGAGTTGTTGTGACAATTGTAAAGAATATTTAATGGTTTATTTTGTTACTTCATCATACATAAATTCATAGTTCAGATCGAGTTTAATTTACGTTAGCAATTTACATTTTTCAAAACAAAACCACTATCTAAATGCAAAATTATCATTGTCTGCTCAAAATTTTTGATAAGAAGTTTTGTTTACATTTGATTATCTTCACTAATGTAGTGAAAATTCATAGATTTGCTTCTCGTATTACTTGTTATGCTTACTTCTTCGTACTTGCTTCTTCTTTGTATAGGTACTTGTTCTTGTTATCGTTTACTTGTTATGAACTTGCTATGTGCAATTTTTCATAAAAAGAAAATAATTTCAGTAATCAATAACGAAAGGAAGGAAGTGTTTAATAATATTATTTTAGTATCGTGGTGACTAAATACATTTTTACATTACATCATTGTAGTTCTTGTAAATGGCCTAGGTTTTCCCGACGGGTACAGCTAACACTTAAATATTCCTTTGTAGGCACAATTGATAAAACATAAAGACTTCGCTTTACTGATTAAACAGAACAGCCATCAATTTGATCGAATCTATAATAAATATAAGGAAACTTTATAAAATATGCAATAAAATAAGCAAAACAGGTTGTTAATTCACTACAAGCGGTATAAATTAGTTTTGATTAATAGTTTAGTTTTATACGGCGATATATCGAGGTGCTGATATATTTATATAACACTGCTAGCATGACAGTCTGAATCCAAGACTAGCAGACCAGTCCGATTTAGCTGTGTCGAGAGGTGAAACAGGGAGTTGTAATATCTCCGAAACTGTTCATAAACGCACTGCAACATGCATTTGAGATGCTGAACTGCAAACTGGTATCAATGTGAATGGTGAGTACATTTCACACCTTCGTTTCGCCGATGACATAGTCATCAAGGAACAATCGCTGGAATCTTTGATCTGGATCCTAAACGGCTTCAACGCAATATCACGACGCCGAATGAACCTAGAAAAGACAAAAATCATGTTCAATGAACATGCTCCTACGAGACCGGTATACCTCGAAAGCGTGAGACCTGAAGTTGTTGCCTGTTATTTCTATCTTGGACAAATCATCCATCTAAGCAAGTCCAACTTCAACAAAGAGGTCGATAGAAGCATTCGGCTTAGCTGGGCAGCAGTGCACAGTAGAGAGAAATAGCCTGACGGTATGGTATGGATAAGAAACTTACGGCCTTGCACGAAGCAGAGATACGACGACATCACAACTGATATTAACCAAAACGACGACATTTTGAAAAGTTATCACATTATTTCACACTGGTTCACGCACGTCCTCTCAGCTCGGACGCCTGTCAAACTCTGAGGTTTGAGTTCACGCAACTGGAATAGTGACGTATGAGCAATCCTCGCGGTCAGTGTAATAATCACTGCACATTGCTCTGTACTCGGACATTCCATGCAGGGGATAATGACTTTTATTCTGTTGCCAATAAGACTAATGTTAATGTTAGTGGATTGTCTCAATTAAATTGACGACCATCACGATATGGCCTGTCAATTTGAAGTGTTTAAATAATCATTGCTGCAACCCACAATAACGTTACGACCGTCTTTCCAACCATATAGAAAGCAAAATAATAATTAAAATTTCATTTAAAGTAAGGTAATGTTGCAAGAGGATCGGGTTTTCAAAGGCGTTGCTGCGTTCAGTGCTTTCTTAAAGACAGTTTATACCGCAAAAACAACACGCTTTCTAAGAGTATTATACTTTGAATAGGATTCTACAAGTTATGGTAACACACTTCATCCGGTGTTGCAGGTGTCTATGGACGAGACGGTGACCACTTACCAATCGCTGAACCGCCTTCTGCTTTTTATTATAAAAAAAAAACAGTATATGTTTTTTTTTCAAAAGTGGTGTATATGGTCAAATTATAATCAAAGGTGGTGTATATTCAAAAATAGTCATTATGGCAATCGGACTACCTTGCGACCTTCCTATCGACAGTTTTAATCCTGGCCACTATTTACTGGACACGCTGTTCCAGTATAATTCATACATAGTGGAAACATAATGGCCATTATGAATTATACTAATCTAAATTGCATGTAATTGTTGAGAAATAAGCTAAATTTTCATAATAAATCACCCATAAGTAACTGCCAAGTGATGTGTTTTTTTAGGTCAAACTTTAATGTTTTCTCCTTTTACCATAGGAGTATTGCGATAGGCTAACACGAATTTCACCTCTGCTCTATCAACATGAGTACAGTACTCGATAAATTAATATATACAGGGTTAAATAAAAATACCTACATCCCTTAGGGAACCCTAATATAACCTATCATCAATCTTCATCATTTTGACTACCTTACAAACGGTCGGCGGCGCACCCGCATGCCTCCTGGTGTTGTAGGCGTCCATGGGCGGCGGTGACACTTACTATCACGTGGCACCGCTTGCTCGTTCGCCCACTTCTATTAGGTCGAGGAAAAAGTATCTTCGTATTTTATATACAAATACAAGACAATTTTTTTAAAAGTTTAATTACATTTAATTATAATATATATGTGCCGTTTTGTTCTCTAACTTGTTGCCATCTTGTAGGTAGTGACATGATCCCGTTGCTGTACAAATTTTGAGATTTTTGGTCAAAAAATTGCGACAAGTAGTTTTGACAGTCCACTCTTGATGTTAACCTTACACTACCTAAAGAATTCTGAAGAGACCGAAACAAGTGGAAATCTGAGGGCGCAAGGTCAGGGCTATATGGTGGGTGCATCAACACTTTCCAACCAAGCTCTCTCAATTTTTGCTTAGTGGTCAAAGATGTGTGTGGTCTGGCGTTATCATGATGAAAGATTACACACTTTCTGTTGATCAATTCCGGGCGTATTTTCTCAATTTCTTGCTTTAATCTCATCAGCTCAGCTGCTGGCAGTAGAGATCCGAATCGATGGTTTTGCCCGGCGGTAGAAGCTCATAATGAACGATGCTCTTCCAGTCCCACAATACACACAACATCACCTTATTGCGCGTTAATCCGGGTTTCGCCACAGTCTGGAGCTTGGCCGCACTTAGACCATGATCTTTTCCGCACGTTCTTGTCGTAAGTGATCCACTTCTCATCGCCATTGATCAATCTTTTCAAAAATGGTTCGGTTTCGTTGCGTTTTAATAGAGAATCGCAAACGAGTACACGGTTCATTAGGTTTCTCTCAGTGAGCTCGTGTGGTACCCAAATATCGAGCTTTTTGTGAATCCAGACTTTTTCAAATGAGTCTAAACTGTTTTGTGGTCAATGCCCAGTTCATCAGCAATGCCGTAACTACTTATATGCCGATCTTGCTGCACTTTTTCACAAATGGCATCAACTTTATCGGTAACAGGGCGACCGGAGCGAACTGCATCTTTAACATTAAGATTTCCTGACTGAAAACGCTTAAACCAACTTTGTCCTACTGTTACTGACACTGCATTAGGTCCATAATTAATTTTTTTTAAATGTTACCTTTTTTAACGGTATCATAACCAGCCAGGAACAAACAGTTCAATCAGAGATATTGGATCACAACTTCATACATACAAAATACGAAAAGACTTTCTCCCCGACCTATTATATAAAAAAAAAAAATATTTTCAAAATCGGTTCAGTAGTTTTTGAATTTACCTCTTACATATAAACAATCAAAAAAGAATTCGCTTTATAATATTTGTATTGATTTATCAAAAGTTTTCTTAATTACTAATGAGTTAGCTATTACTAATTCATTGAACTTTTACTGCTAGCTACAGGTATTGTGGAAATCAAAAAGTAATTTTATTCAAAAAGGCTTTAATTTTGTTACTAATCTCTTCAAATAATGACTAAAACACAACTTTTTAAGGCGTTCGGGACTAAACTCATAAACATTATGCATAATAACTATAGTATGCATAATAACTAATTGAATAATACCAGTCGGCCATATTCGTGTACGGAAGAGATAATGATTCAAAAACATAACATACATTTAAACACACTCCCAGAGTTACATTGTAACCACTCTATGTTATATACATCTCTCGGCATTCGATCACGGTTGGAAATTCGAAGATGGTCGACCGACATTATTTAATAGTAGCACTGAAATAAGTAGATACACAAACACATACAGTCTCATTTGTAACAGATGCCAATGCACATTAAATGTGGTATACATCTAGAATGTTCAAGTAATTAAGGCGTCATTTGACTACGTATCCACGGGAGATAATCGTATACATGAGTGTAAACGCCTGGAATGTTCTCAACGCCGCATGGGTTCGGACCGAAGCTGACGATGCCGACGACTTCATAAATCTTATCGTTCTCGTACATGAGAGGGCCGCCGGAGTCGCCTTTGCAAGAGTCCTTGCCCTTTTCGCCTCCAGCGCAGATCTGACCCTTCCACAGTGGTAGATTACGTTTGGGGTCGATGTAGGGCTCTTCGCATTCCTGGAAAAAATTGTTCAGACGTTTAGGAATTTTCGTTTTGCAAAACATTCAATAACGTATAAATAAATTTGAAAATCTCTATTCTAACATTTCTAACGTTTGAAACCTATGCATAATGTAAACGGGTTTCGCCTGAAACTATAGAACTATTTCCAGAATTGATTACTTGTGCTTTTTGTGTGCATTTGCTATCGTCCCTGAGTAATAAAAATAGATTTAGGTTCTTTCTCACCACCTCCTCATACTTTATCAGGTCTGAGAAAGTCAGTTATACTTTAACAAAAAGTCAGTGTCAACCAAATTTAATTGGCAGATAATTATAATATAATTAAATTATAATTAATCTATCAGATTGTTAACAGTTACTTTGTCAGGAGGTGTGGAGTAGGGCCCTTAGTATTCTAAATGTTCTATGGCTATAATGGGGTTTGGTGTACTCTTGAACTCCCAACGCGACCCGCATAAGATTAATATGCAGATTAACATGTAGTGCATTATCGCCTTCTAATTTCCATAAACACACCCACCTGACGTCTTATATAAGGCAAATCGACATGGAGCTTGATATTGCTGCTTGTGCGGACCTCGTTTGCTCCCCATCCAGCCGCGAATAACCTTTTACTTGGTGGAGTTATTGTTACATCTTGCGTGGGTAGACAGATGGGCTGAATGAAATCTGAAATGTAGCGAGAGACATATCCTTGAAATAATGTTAACATTTACTGTAACTTTCTTCATCAAATTATTCTTCATAACCTCATGATGAAGAATAATTTGGTTTAATATTTAATATCTCAACTACGACTTTACCAAAAAAGAATTCGATTATATTTCGACAAAAACCTTGGGCGAAAAAAACTTTAAGGCGTTTGTTTATTTTGAAGATAATTTCTTAAGAAATAACGGAATAAAGAAAACGCATTCCACTATGCTCTTTACCCTACATCTTATCGAATGGGGAGTGTGAAATTAACTGATAGAAACTCGTTATACTCTGTTCCCAGTTTTTTTTTAAATCACTCATCTATCTTCAGTAGGCGATCTAGAAGAAGGTAGAAAGGAGACGGCGCAGCCGGAAGCGTGCCAACTTTTGCCATCATTAACTGAGGTTGACTTGTATCACAGATGTTGTCTATGAGCGACAGTATTGACATGGACTGACTAACTACTGCCACCTTCTTCCTATATAAAATTCTGTAGGTAGGTGTTTGTTTAATGTGGTCATCTTTGTAATCTTAAAACTTGTTAGTAAAGAATTTGTTAAATTGGTAATATATTACCTGAATATTGTGCCATCTCCCTAAGTCTTAGTAGAGCGATGTCGTTCCTCTTCAGCCTGTTGAACGGATCGTAATCCGGGTGCTGGATGACACGTTCTATTGGAATCACAACCACCTCATCGGTGCAGTCCGTACCACCGCCTGAAGTTGATACGCAGTCTTGACCTTTGTGGGCAGTGTCAAATTCTCCGAGACGCACGTTGGTTCTGAAAAACGAAAGATATCGTCAATTGTATTTTTTTAATTCTGATACAGATTTAAAAAAAAGCTGGTTAGCCGAAGTTTCTTTCAAGAATGGTTCATTACTGTTAATACAGGATGTCACACTAGCTTTGACTTTTGACTTGCAATATTTCCTGTCGAATGTTAGTACAATTCTTGAAGACGAGGGGACAAATTATTACTTTTTTAGTTATGAATTTCCTGAAGGAATCATCATCAGGGCCCCATTTCAAAATCAGTCGTCACACAAAAACCACTGGATGGTTGCATGTGAAATTCAGTACACTGATAGCTTATGTCATGGACCTTACACGATACTGTCTATCCCGAACCTGAGGTTCCAGCGAGAATTGCCATGCGGAATAGGAAATAGGAAATGAAGGTGTTACTCTCACGCCATTATACACTCTATTCAATAGCACTAGCTGTAGTCATCAATAAATCGTATTCATGTTAGTGTTAACTTCGACGTCTTTTTACTTACGGTTGGCCAAGGTTCAGGACCGGCCCAACAACGCAGTGTCCAGCTGTCAGGACGTATTTGTTGCTGACTAGAACGCCACCACACAAAAGCTTGAGTCTGTTGTCTTTGCCTATGTACTCTATGATGGTCAACCACGGATACTGGTCTATGGCGGTTTCGTTGCCACCTGGAATGTTCACAGATAGTGATTAGCCATAGTATTGAACAGATGTTAGGTGGTTTAGCAGTCTGATGGTATTGAGGACAAAAGTGTTGGATACGATGCCATATTAAAATGTTGTTAGTATTGATTGCTGAACGTACAAGAAAAGCAACACTTCATTTTTGTTCTTCTTAAAACGGAATTGGTGTTTTATGAAGACGATTTGTATAATATCAATGCTAATCTTAATATCCGTTTAAGTAACTGTAATTCTTTTGATTTAATTTGAAATTATATAAACGCGACTTCATGTCACACATGTAGCATAAAATATTTTTCAGTTAACGGTTCAGATATTTTTCGAGCATAAAAGGAAAGGTTAACATTGATTTAGAATTTTTTGAGATGTTTAATGTTTAGTTTTTTATTTTAGTTTTTGTTCGCGCTTATCTCGAGAAGTAGTGGACCGTTTTTCTTCCGGTTTTCACTCTTGTATAGAGTATGTATTGTGGAAGGTATCTGTATATTTTTATTCAAATCGGTCAAGTAGTTTTGATAATATAACGGGTTTTGTAACGCAAGGGCAGAAATTTTACAATTTCTCGGATAAAAGCTGCATTCTAGCAAGCGAATTCTCGGGCAAATGATAATGTATATATATATATATTAAAGGAAATAATATATGTATATGTACTCTAAAAGAAATATTGCAGGTCTCTGAAGTAATCCCTGGTGTTGCAGGTGTCCATGGGCGGCACTAGTCACTTATCATCACGAAGGCCGCATGCCCGTTTGCCTCCTCCATTATAAGAAAAGAACTATAAACTCACCAACAATCCTGTTACCAGAGCTTCGGTCTAGTCCACAGCAATCAGATCTTGGATCTGGAGGTTCAGCGCTCACCGCGCATTCATTTGGCGTTGTTGGACAACACACGCTGTACTGGTCTATGCCGCTGCATCTGAGAACAAGGGATTATTAATTATCAGTAATTGTTTGAGTAATTGATGTTTTAGTTAGGACTGTCACGCATATTATGAATATAAAACATATAACACACCAGTAAAATATTTTTTGTGTCGTGAACATTTGACATTTTGACTTTGTAGTAGGTACCTATGTCTGTCTGACGTAAACTGCCCAATGAAATGTGACATAAGAAAAAGCAGCAAATTTTTGACTGAACTTCATTATAATAGTTTCATTATAGTTTTGTAACAAACAATACAGGGTTAAATAAAAAATATGTGAAATATCCTTAATACTAAATTTGTTTCATGAAAACTATTTTTTGTTCTGTAACTTGTTTCTGAACTTGATATTCTACCTAATTAAAGTTTATTTATTTTTAATAAAGTCTCTGACTTCATTAAAACATCTAACTCCGTGCCATTTACCATGGCAATAGCGGTCATTGCCTCTACTTTCATCCCATACTAATGTACTCGTGTTTACGATAACGACATGTTATCGTTCCCCCTAGTGAGCGAAAATAGCTATCGCTGTATGGTGGTAGCAGCCATGTTCGAAGTCAACGAGTACATTAGTAGGAAGGTGTAAATTCTCGCTATTGCGATGCTAAATGGCACGAACTATACTGTGAACGACAATTCCGCACATCCCATTCATAAACAGCTGCTATTTCAACCACTACGCTACTATTAGATATTTACATCTATGTAAACCGGTTGCGAGTGAGTGGTTTGTGTGAAAAGAAGGGCTGTAGTTTAAAAAAGTGGAAAATGTTTTTTTTTACTAAGATCAGTAGTGAACAAGTTCGGTGTTAAAGACGGCGCAGGTGCTTTTTTTATTTATTTATTATTAATTCACATTAAACATGGTTTCATTTTGATGAGGTAAAATAATATAAAAAGTAAGTACCTATCATGTCTCGCAGAGTACACGAAGTAAAGTAATCTAAGTTTGCCTGTATAAAGCAAGTGAAAATATAGTTACAAAAGTGTCATTAAAATTTACCACTTACAATCTGAATACTCCTTAAACCTATAATAATTATGAGCAGATAGGAATTTAATTATACTCCGTCCGACGCTACTATGATAGAGTCCCTCACCATCCCAACCCCCCCTAGTAGTTGCTAGCCTAACCTATGTCCTCGACAGGAATGCCCCTCCTCGTTACCGTCGTCGTCGTCCTCGGCACGTCCTAGACTCTAGACGATCCCGACAACTCAATTACTGCTGCCAGTGCGGTTCTTACACTCATACGTTACACATGTACACCGTCCTCGGCGGCGGAGACGAGGACGTCCGCCTCGCTACACCGTCAACACACACCGGCCTTCAGCCAACACTTTTACCAGGTATTGGCACGTACCTAGGCGCTCATCACCGATTCGCGGTCCCGCAGTACCCTCCCAAAGCAATGCCCTAAGCTGAGTTGTTCCGTTCCTTCCGCCGGTATAACAGCGTGGTAGCCCTTAGGCTCGTTGCTACACATTTTTTGCTCCTGGCTGTGCACCTTTTGCGCTCGCCCTAAGTTACACATGTCCGATGACTCTTGTAAAGCCATTAGATCCACAAGAATTTAGCCATTCCAAGAAAAAACAGTTTATCTCTACGTTATTTAGCAATTTTTAATATTTCAAAAGACATTATTACTAAACAGCTTTTTTGAACAACACAAATCTGTTTGGATTTCTCATCTGTTTGGATTTCTCGTGCGACGCCATTGACGCTATCATCTTTTCACAAACATCTTTTCAAAAAAAGTGTGAATATCTTTTCACAAACATATACTCGTACATGTCTATATATTCATAAAATATATAAAGACGGAAGAGATGGGTTTAATCTTGTATGAAGTATCAAATTAGATTTTTCTCATAGAAATGAGTAAACTATCTAATGTTTTTTTTAGAATTGCCGCTCTTGTGCCAAGTTTCATTTGCTGGGTTATAATATGGTAACTTTATAAATGTCAATCAAGTCTCGAGTGGTTGGTATGAAGACCCTTGACATTTTTAATACAGGTTTTCCTTGAAGGCAATAAAGTAATATTGAATTTTCCTTAATTTGCTATACTTATGATCCTTTGTGCTATATTTTATATGGATGAATGCATAAAAACAGGAAAACGTATATATATATATATATTTTTATTTCTAACATTAATAATAGTATAAATTTTCATAAATACTCATATGTCACAAAACCTTAAATTGGTATGTCTGTGATGTAGCCAAAATAATGGGTGGTAACATGAAAGTGTTCAGTTCCCGATTTGGCCGTGGATGATGCCTATTTTACTGATATTCACACCGCACCATACCATAGTTATACGTCTTTCCACTTCCGAGTCTTCTTCCAAGTCTCGCAATGGCACACGACTTTCCTCTTCAGCCTCATTCAGTCACTACCTTGAAACTTCTTCAAGTCGTCGGTCCACATAATTGGAGGCGTTTTACATTGCGTCTCTCGGTACGTGGTGTCCATTTAAGGGCTCGTTTATCCTATCGGTTGTATATAACTCTCTCCGACATACAAAGAACCTTAATTTAGTGTAGGCCAAGAAAAACAGCGAAATTAAAGCGACCTGACTCCATTAGCTCGGTCACGTGGTGAGGATGGGGAGGATCGCGTAGTAAAGCGGTGACGTCCCAAGTACCGCTGGAGAGACGAACCGGGGAGAAACCTGCGGGAGCTCCAAATAGCCTGCTGGCACGAAGTTGCGCAGAACCGTAAAAGATGACATCTCTTGGTGTCAGAGGCCAAGATCTACTACGAGTCGCTAAGTCAGCGGAGTAAGTAAGAAATTAGGAGTTAACATCCTGGGTTTGTAAAAAGAGATCACTCTGCCCTGAGTCAGTCACATTTGTTTTATTAAAGCGTCCAGGTTTCTGTTAAATGATAGAATCCTGGTTATTGCTAATTTGACTGAATTGTTACTAGCATCTTAAATATCTTAACGTGCTAGAAATGCGATTGTGCTTTGTATGTTTCTGTGTTGAATAACCTGATTACCGAATAGATAAAAGTGCACGCACAAGATATGCGTTGCCCATTTCTGATGATCACACCAAAGAATAACTTTAAGTATTATAAGAAAGAACTATTACTCGGGCTGCTTGCCCCGCTGTCTTACTACGTATAATCTTACCTGGAGTTCTTAACGAAAGCTATATTTTCCTGACTGAACTGCGAACTCAGCAGGGCCGAAATCTGCGGGCAGGATTGTATCGGCACGCACTTGCCGGCTTGCCCGGTAGGGGTTCTACAAGGCCCTGGACAGCACACCTGGAAAATTTAATCAGAATTCTATTAATATATGGGAAATGTTACATCGGTTGACAATGTGATCGCCTATATCCAAGAATATCATTTTCATTTGAGAATTGTAAAAACGAGCGCTGAGCGCTCGATGCTCAAGCGCTCGCTCGTGAGCGTTATATACAATCGCAAGTTTTAGCGTTTGATGGTCTTAGATCCTTGAAATTAAAAATTATAAAACGGTCATCTGTAAAAATGAGCGCTCAGCGCTCGACTGGTATTTTTTTTATAAAACTTTTCTTGACTAAAAACCTATAGTATTGACCGACCGAGTGATCGCGTGATGATAAACATTTTTTGCTTTCGCGAATGATTTGTCGCCACATTAAAGTACATAATCCAAATGGCCAACGAATGAATAGTTTCTTTTTACAACGTTTTATTTCCGGTTGTCAGCAACTTTTTGTGGATAATAAACTGCAGAACAGTTTGTTCAGAGAAAACAGGTTTTCGCTTGTAATTATTCGGCGCCGATGTAAAAAAAAAAATATATTAATAAAAAGTATCCTACATGTTAATCCAAAACATAATCTATACGAGTAACTATGAAAAGTTACTCGCTTTCAGACAGACAGATAAAACATTTAAATGGTTTCATGGGTTCTGTATTATTATTGTCTTACTTGACATTGCAACGTATTTTCACTGCTTGGTTACTATATTTTATTATAGATAGAAACGTAGGAGGAAATTAAAAAAAATAATAAAAAAACGTTGAAACTGGGAAGCGTAGACTCGGATACGCTTCGACCAAGTGGACTAACAACTTGAAGAAGGTCGCCGGTAGTGGGTGAATCAGAAGAGTAGAAGATCGTGTTTGGTGGTAGCCCTTGAGAGGAGATGCCTATATCCAGCTGTGGTAAAACACAGGCTGATGGTATGGTATTATATATAGAGTAGAGAAAGTTACCTTCGGTATGGTATTCTCATATCCGCAGTGCGAGTTCCTGAGGGTTTCTAGATCTTTTGTAGTCTTATCCCTTTTAATGAGCAGTCTGTATAGTGGTTCGCATTGGTTCACTGGCACGCACTGCCCGCTGCCACCGGTTCCTGTTGTACACGACTCTGAAATAGGTCGAAAACAAATAATTACGAAGGTGAATCAAAAGGTTCGTAGAAAAGCATACTAATGTAACCTGTTTGAGGGTAGTTTATTTTTTATTTTAAAGTCACTATTACACAATATTTATGTTAAGTGTCACTTGATTCGTCAAGTGACACTTACTACTCTTTAGCAATTATTTATTTTGTGTAACGAGTTGTTAAAAACATCCAGGTGTGGAAAAAAAGCGTGTTACGTGCAGGAATAATTTTTTTTTAATCCTCTACTTGATATAATCTGCTTGTAACTCGATACATTTAGTAATAAGATTTTTCTAATTTCCTTATTCCTTCCTAAAAATAATTTTCTTGAATTTGAAATAAACTCCTTCCCACGGGGCAATTATAACCGCGTCATCATCATCAAAATTTGTTGAATATCGACCTCTTCGCCTTTGGAAGATGTTTAAACATGGGTTGGGTGAGGAAGAATTTTGGACGGCTTCTATGTATAAACGAACAGCAAGAAGATGAGCAACAAGTCGCGATTTACAATACAAACTACGATATTTATGTATGACTGAAATTAATCATTTTAAATTACTAAGAATGCCATCACAAACTCGACAGAGTCCGGGACTCTTATACTCGTATCCTTATTGTCATCAGAGAACTTAAACCATATTCACCTTTAAATTTCCTCTCCATCAAGTATTTTCTGGTGCTCATTTAATTATTTCTCATACGACACCTTTTGACCTTCTAAACTTAAATGTTTAATTTATTTGACTGAACGATTGTTTGTTTTCCCCCATGCCGAAGCACGGCGAGTTGCTTAGCAACGTAGTTATATCGGTAATAATTTGGCCGACTTTCTGACTTTCCAGCTAAATGTAAAGGCCTTGGCAAATTATTCACAAAACCTGAATGGCAATGTCATTGACTTATACAATCTTATGACTACTATTTATTATTAGACGACGCGTGTGGACTCAATACATAGACTATCTTGAATTTGATATTCTGTAGCCTTAGCCGGCACTAAATTTATGTTTTGAATGACCATTTTCCTCATGCTCTCTCTCTACAGTTATTCGACCAAACAAAAAACATCAACAAAACCAAATTTGCCTGTTTACATATCATATTATTACAATAATTTACTTCTTTCCCCTTTTGAATATAGACCAAAAATAACAATAATAACATTACGTTATCTAAACAAAAGGATTGACGGTATGGACTCTTGTTTGACTTTAGTTGGGATTCACTAACATAAAGTGTTCGTGGTATCAAGATTTAAACAGATTTATATGTCGCGGGACCGACACAGTCGATGGGTTAGACGATGGTTCGAGGACGGGTGGCGGTCTGTAAAAATTTCCTGCTGGTTCGTGATGATTCAAGTCAACTGACGATTTGCGTGATGACTTGAGTGACGAAAAACTAAACGGAGTAATCGAAGAGATGTTAATCCACTTCGTCTCTGCATCACTTGTTTCTATGTGGATAACGCATTACTAGTGACTAGGTAATATCTTTTGGAAGTAGGTACAACAGGATAGTGGTATGTGGTATGGTGGATTGTGCTATGATTTACGTAGTAACGAGCCGCGGACCAACACGTCACGCGTTTTAATGTAGACAACTCATTACAAATCCAGTAATTGACTATGTAATTAAGGAGTAACTAGGTTATGTCTGTGGGAAATGAGTTCAACAGGATAATTTGATTTAATAAAGTTTTTTCTTCTAATTTATCACGCATTTTGTGGTACGATGAACGTAACAACGCATTGCAAACCGTCACGTCACATGTTTTAATGTAGACAACTCATTACTAATCCAGGAAATGAATATGTGATTAAGCGGTAAGTGGGTAATGTCTTTGGGAAATGAGTTCAACAGGATAATTTATTTTTTCTTATAACATATATATATAGGTATATCCACGTGATGTGTAGTATAATGAATGTAAAAACGCTTTTCGGGCCACGCCATTAAAGTAGATAACTCATTACTAATCCATTAATTGCTTAAGTAATTAATCAGTAAGTAGGTAATGTCTTTGGGAAATAGAATTAATGGGGTAATTTGCGTTATTTAAGTTATTTTCTTATGACATAGGTATATATCGCGTGTTTTGTTATATGACGAACGTTGCAACGAATTGCGTACTGTGACGTCACAAGTTTTAATGTACTCGTAGATAACGCATTAACCTAACCCTTTTATCGTCCACTGATGGACATTGGCATCATACGCACTGTCTTGTCCATGAGGAATGCAAGGCCTCAAAACGCTACGCTGGCCAAGCGGATTGGCGAGTCCCACTCCTTTAGAGGTGATTGAGTAGCGGCTTTGTTATCCCTTAGTCGCGTTTTACTACATCCACGGGAAGATTGGTGGTGGCGCTATTCTAAAGCCATACAAAAGACACTGTGACTTGCTGCGCCCGCGACTTCGTACGCGTGGAATTTTAGTTTGATTTATAAAGCTTTGTATACAGCATCTTTTCTTCCCGTCAGCCGGTTTAGATGAAACAAAGTCTATTCGAAGCGCCGAGCTAAGCTTAATTAACCGGTGGAAACCCCATGAAAATCCGTTCCGTAGTTTTGGGAGATTAGCGTGTTCGAACAGACAGACAGAGAAATTGGTCTCTTGTCTGTAAATATATTCAATGTTCTACAGTTTTATTATATGTATAGATGTATAATGGGGCGTTATACATTACTTGGTTCTCTTCTTGTACTTTTTAATAACATGTTTAGTAATATCATTCTATTGCCAACTGTCTTTCAAACAAGTCTTAAACTGGTTTTGTAAAACACGGTCATGCAATTTTAGAGGAAGATCTTATGATTAACTAGCTAACCGCCCTCACTTCGCTTCGGTTTCTTTAAAACAATATTAAACTATACGTATAAACCTTCCTCTTGAATCACTCTATCTATTGATGAAAACCGCATTAGAATCCGTTGCGTAGTTTAAAATATCTAAGCGTACATACAGAGGGACAGACGGCGGGAAGCGATTTTGTTTAATACTATGTAAAGACAAGACAATCAATAGTTTCTTTCTAAACTATGTATAGTGCGTTCTGTTTACCTATGTCACACGTTTTGTTTGTGAACGATTACGATCATCGATATGGGAATGAATCTTACTTGCGCGGCTTCGTTCACCTAAATGTTTATTTGTGAAAATATGAGTACAATATAGTTGACAATTAGTTGCTACACATTCTACTGTAAAAGAGCGACCAAAAACTACAAGATTAACTACAGATTTATTTATATTTAAAAGGAATATTAAACCATGCCCCAAGTCTGTTAATTGCATTAGATGGTAAAGAACGCATTTATTTACTCATTTTGCACTATATTGTTCAGAGGCGGACTTAATGCCTTACGGCATTCTCTACCAGTCGAACGTTGGTAAAATATGAACATTTAAGCGGGTGCAGAAGAATTTAATCAGAAAAGCTTGGTTCATCTGTATAAACAATAAAATAATAATAATAATATTATATAATAAATAATACATTGATAATTTACTTATACCATACAATATATAAATATACATACTAAAAATAGATATTAAATATATAGACCATACACATGAATAAACATATAATATAAATATAGAGAAAAAAGGAGAAAAAAACTGTGTAAATTTCGGATGTAGTGTTCCCAAAGCTTTCTCTTGAGGCTCTTTTTATTAGGAACCCTCTTTTGTCAGTGGGGAGGAAGTTCCTTTGTCAGTGTCAGTGGAGTTCCAGAGTCTTGTTGCCTGAGCGGTGACGGAATTAGTCATGAAACCAGTGCGATGAGAAAATTTATTTACTGGCATTTATTCATGTAGTACAGCATGTTTCACTGTCATACGTCAACCCGCCCTTTTGCCGGCCACTGCTGGACACGGGGTCTCTTTATGCACTTTGTCCCGTGAATGAGGGACGTATGGCCTTGAAGCGACAAACTCGCCAAGCGGGTTGGCGAGGTGGTGTAGTTGCTCAGGGCTTGTGGTAGCGGCTTCGGCCTTAGTCGCCTTTTACGATACATGAATACCGTCGGAATAACATGCACCTTACGTTTTCAATCTGCCATGAATCACATAATTATACATTTATTGATGTCTTTTTGTTTACGTTAAATTTACCATTTTTCTAAAGACCACATGATTCACAGAAAGAAACGATACTTGTGATTTAAACGATAAAAATAGTGAAACAAAATTAATTTTTCATTTTAAATTAACAGTGACTTGTTTTTTATTTAAGAGTATTTATGTAGTATTTCAAGTATTTGTTATCGCTTGTATTTATGTATGTAAGTGCACTTTGAGCTTTGAGTATCTTTAATTCATTATTGTTTTGTTATTCAATTTATTTTTATCATTTCTTTCATGACAGCGAAGTCGTTACCTATTGACTCGTATTTTTATGTTGATTAGAGGAAGAAACTATTTACGATAATAACATTGTACGAAACAAGTTATAATAATGCGTATCGGTTATACTAAAGTTGACTGGAAGAGGTCCCTTCTAGGAATACGTTCGCCGTTTGTACTTACGTATGTATGTATTTTATTGTGTGTACTTTGTATTCAAATTTCAAACTGCACCTGCGATTTTATTTTCTGCATAATCTTACCTGTTGTCAGGTGAAAATTGCTTAACTATCTATCTCTTGGTGATATCGTGCATCCTCTTTGTTCTGTTAATCCTTTTATATTAGTGGCACTTTTAGACCAAGCCGCGTTTGATTGGTCAAGATTAAATCTTAATCCTGTATATAGACCTGTAATCTGTATCCTGTAATCTTAAATTATATATAGAAATGAATATCTGTTTATTTCTCCGAAGTGCTCTTCGGTCCGACGAATCGACCTGAAATTTTACAATTAGCGAGTGTTTCGTTTTACGCCTTTTTTTCTATAACTGAACAGGAATTCGCTGTCTTAAGCCGCAGCAACTACACTATATCGATACCAGTTGTAGATTGTCGTCAGACGAAGTACCGGATGAACTGGTTTCCATGTGCAGGATACTGATTCTGCAAAAACTAGCTACCAAGTTTGTCGCGCAAACAACAGACATTGATAAAAACAGGAAAACAAAGAAGATTCTCGTTGTAAACAAGTTTTATACGGTGTTAGTCTATTTTGTTTACGTTTATTAATATGTGTGTGATCAATAAATAATCCTCCCTCGAATGATCATTAATCAAGTTTCTGTATTACTTTATAGGTTCATTAAAACATGTTTCTTCGGGTAGTGGAGGTTGACGATCAGCTCCGAATATTTTGACTTCTCTCCGACGAGGCGAAATAGTTCGGCGGCACTCACGATGCCAGTTCACTCTCTTATGTTATGCAGTCATCACTTTTACTGTTTATGTTGAACTATTTGAATTCAGGGAGTTCAGGGATTTAACCCAAATGTGACATCTTCTGAGCAAAGGAAGCTTACTGTTGGTGTCTTATTGAATTCGGTTAAGATATTCTAACTTAAAATTTAGTTTTTTTAAGATTCTGTTTAAATAGAATTCTGCTGTAACATTTGACGTTAAAGATAACACAATACAAAAAAAAATCACTAAAAAAAATTGTATCTATTGTCTCCAAAAACCGGTCCCTTTTGATAATTCAGATAATGTCACATGTCAATTTAAGATGAAAGCAAGACTAATTGTTTAGCAGATTCTCAGCTACTTATCCATATTACAAGGAGTGAAGTAGACAATCTCGATATGCTTATAATAGTGAGTCAAGTGAATGTGAAACGAGCGCTAGGGTAGCCACTTGTACGGTAGTCGAACCAAATAAAGAAGATCATGTTTCTTCAGGTAGTGGAGGTTGACGATCAGCTCCGAATATTCCCATTCTCAGTCACAAACGTTTTACAAGCTGAGGATTTTTTTTACCAGAAAGATGGCGGCAGACGAGCATCCACCTGGTGGTAAGTGGATACTGTCGCCCGTGGACACCCGTGGTACATGCCTACATCAGTTCAGACTGTCAAACATCAGCACGCTCAAGATACGCTGGCTACTTTTAGAGATATAGGAATGGATTTAGAGAAAGGTTTGGGAAAATGGTAAGTGATAGGATAGGAAGGGATAAGAATGTGCTCTGGCATATCTCTCACGTACTACCGAAACACGTACGTGCATCGGGGAATAGTATAAAGTGGGAAATGCAGTACATTTTAAGGTAGTCTTCTGTGAGAGAGGGGTAACGAGGCCAGTCGAGTATGCCCAGCGGGTGTTGGATTGCAGCGTGCACCCTCCCTTCCAAATGAGGATGGGGTGGAATAGGAAAAACTGATTGATAACTGCACGAAAACATTATCATGATAGACACAACCTTTAACTACAAAGAAAACGATTAAAAGAAGTATTACTTAAATCACGACCAATTATACCTTGAATTTTAATTACTTTTGTGAATGACATTTGTCGTTAGTTGTTTTATTATAAATATTTTAATATATTGTTCAAATCTTTAAAAGGAAGAAGCGTAGTGTTGGGGTCACCAGTGAGTTGGACCAACTTAATAAAATTACTCGTATTAGTTGTGCACTTTGGCAAGGTCCTAATTTCAAAAGTGGAGCGACAGTTGTTTCAGCGTCAATATCTCCTACATAACATAATTTCACTTTAAGCTTTTATAATCAGTTTACATTTCATAAGAATTATCAAATAGTGCACATCATTTATACAAAAAGTTTTCTTTTCTATCTTGACTATATATTTCACTCTCTCAGGTCTGCTGGAAGAAATTTCCGCAGGAGATAAGTTTGCCCCTCTATTCCTTCTTTTTATTTCATGTTATGCATGTACAATAAATTATTGGATAATTTTTTTTTTTTCTTTATGAATCTGTTATTTTCTCCGTGACGAGTGAGCGTCTAGATAGATAGGAGGTGTTGGACATTTTACGAAATCGTCGACGAATATCGTCGGCTTTTATTAACCTTATTGCACTTTTAAATCTCTTATTCGTCCCTCATTATTGCACATAAAAATTGGATGAGACTACCACAAGACTGAGGCAAATGGCGTGACAGGAGACTTATACCCTGCAGTGGACTAAATAGAAAATGTGTTAAATAGCTGGAGTAATTATTTTTATTACACATAGCCATTGTCATAAAAACATAAGGAAATAAGACGATTTTCATATAATCTTGAAGACTCTATAAATGCATAATGACGTAGTTATTTTTACACTCCGATGATAACCTTAAGTAGCTACTTCGCGTGCTAAAGGCAATCTTCTCTGATTTGTAAAACGACGAGTTCACTTATAGAACGACAGATACATTAATTGACATATAAGGATAAAAAACGAATAAACGGTACCATTGTTTTCTTGAGTCCTCAAGTAAAATCCAGTTTTTATAATTATTAAAAAAAAAAAAAAACCTGTAGCTATTAAAACTGCGTCCTTTCGATCTTCTTCAAAGTTTTCGTGACATTTAAAAGAATTCCTAATGATTTATTTTCTTACTTAATCGTACATAGTTTCTAGTTCAGATATTTAATTTACGCCATCAATTAAACTTTCCAAAACACATAAACGCTTGTTATCTAAATACATAATTGTCTGCTCTAAACTTTTGATAAAGTAGTTTACCAAGTCAAGTGGTTAGTTACATTAACTGTGGATTTGTGTGTTTTTAAAATGTTTTTCATTCATTTCATCGAGAAAATAGATTTAAGTTTCGTGTCACTTGTTATGAAATATGTTTCCGTGCATATTTTTTTTTCACAAAAGAAGAAAATTTTACAAATCAAAACAAGAAGTGTTATCCGGAAAGAACTGAGATATTGTTTATGTTTTATTGTTCACCCCGCGAGTTCAGTCTGTACTTGAATTGTCCTCTGTAGCTACAACTGATAAAACATACAGACACCGTATTACAGGTCAAACGAAACATTCTGTAATTTTAGTGAATCTGTAAGGGAGCTTTTAAATGCAATGCAATAATAATAAATATGCAATAATAAATAAAACGGGTTATCGTTTGACTACAAGCGATATAAATAGCGAATTGACTCTAATGGATTCTAGTAGTTAGGCTTCATTAATCGAGTTAAAAATATTTATATTTTAAGTCATCACGTAACCTTGTCTTTTTAAAATGTCTGTTCGGAAATAGACATAAATTCGTCAAAGAGTTTTTGCTATGTATGAGGATAAGAAACTTACGGCTATGCACGAAGCAGAGATACGACGAAATCACAACTGATATTAACCAAAAAGACGACATTTTGAAAAGATATCACAACATTTCCCGGTATCTCGCCCGCGGTCGCACGTCCACTCAGCTCGGACGGCGGTCAAACTATGAGGTCTGACTGAGTTCATACAACCGGTATAGTAACTATGAAGAATCTTCGCGGCTAGTATTATGCACGTTGCTCTTTAGGCTAGGCGCGCACTACAAGTTTTTGGCCGTGCCGCGAAAAAACCTGCGACATCTTAACGTGTGACAAAAATAATAAAAAACAGCAGGCTTAATGCCGCATCAAAAGAATGGATGGATGGAGTAGCTTGGATTTCCGCTCTTATAAATAGAGTTCGCAAAAAGAAAAGAAACGATTTTGGGTACATCCTCTTGTTAATGAACGTTTAAACAAGGGCCAATTCTGTTAAAATATTTAGTGAACTTAACGATTATCCCGAAAAGTTCTTCCAATATTATAGAATGAGTAAAGAATATTTTATGAACTTTTATTGATTTCTTTGATTTTATGAATCAACGCTCACTGTAGCCATCGTTGCTATAAGGTAAAAATTAGTCGGCGAAACGCCGCGCGCCGTAGTGCGCGCAGTCAATGCTTAACCAATATGTTACAAAAAGACGATCAAGCGCCGCGCCGCCAACAAGTTGTAACTTGTTACAGAATTTTCGCCGCTGCGTAGACTTTGCCGCTAAGTGTGCTCAATACAATTGAAACCTCTATATTACAAAACTGCGGCGCGGCATTATGCCGCAGTGGTTTTTCGCCGTACGGCGAAAAATTCATTGTGCGCGCCTAGCCTTACTTAGACACTGTGCAAAGGATTATGACTTTTATTCCCTCAATCACACGAATGATAATGTTAGTGGATTGTCGTCATTGGCTAGAGCTAGGCGATACTTTTTTTTATCTAAATAAATAATTAAGAGGCGTATTACAAAATAGAGTTCTGAAAGATTAGGCATATTCAAACCCGGCGACACTTCGTTCACGGTCACGTGATCAAGTCACCGTGATTTAGTTAAAATAAACAATGTTGATACTTTTTCCTATTATTGAATTATTTTTTACAAAGATAGATCTACAAGTAAGTTTAGTATATACCGTATTAAAAAATCAATGAATTGCATTGTTTTTTTAATATTTGTTACTATCTGTTGCTCGCGGCTTCGCTCCTGTTACCGTGATTGTAAGGAAAATAAAACAACAAATAGTAAAGTACAAATAGTAGAACTAAATTTAATATTTAATACCTATTTTTTACTTTATAAATTTGCATGCCAAGCTGCGGCAAAACATATTGAACTTAATTCTAAATAACACCTATACTGACCATGTTTTATGCATATTAATAATCCTTACTTTATTAATTTACGATCTTTTTCTTTTTAGTTTGTAAGCTTTTTTTTCAGGTTTATACACAATAAAATAATAAATATTACATTACTTCAATTCAATATATTACAACTATTATAAAACTGTAGGTAGGTAGTTAGTTAAAGAGGTAGGTAGGGTAGGTAGGTTACTTAGGGTAGGTAGGTAGGGCCAGGTTCCTGTGTTAAACATGGTTAGAAAAGTATTTCTCTTAGTGGTATCGATCTGGCTTTTCGAGAATTAATTATTTCTGGGAGGATACAGTCATGATAAAACGCGACAACTTTGGTAATATTTGGTTTTCCCAAAAGTTATCGTCTTTGTGAACTCTCACTACTTTGATTGCGTAATTAGGACCAGTCCATAATGAAGCTGGCCCTGGACTTAGTAAAACCAGTCGTGTTTTACATTAGTGATAAGTTCGCCGGAATTGTTCAGTTTGAAGCATTTAATTTTTTTGCTTGCAATCGCTTGTTCTGGATCGATACCGAATGCGGAAGAAGAACATTTAATTTCTATTAGTCCTTCTTCGCAGATACCATCAGGAGAAGCTCCCAGAAAGCAGTACTGTTCATTGATAAACAACCCACATTGTTCAATTTGAGTGTTTTATTGTACACCCAATTGTTCTAAAGCCTTGGCTTCATTTTCTTTTCCATGTCTAATGGAAGGTACATGGCCTAAATCATACCTATATAAAATATCCTTCACCAATGGTGCCGAATTCTGATTTGGACGCCTCTTGCAGATTTTGCAAAACTTTGAAGCCGTCAAAATGCTTCGACGAAGTTCGAGCCACAATGCGCTTTCTGCTTGTAATATGATGCTGCGCTCTATCTCAAAACGTTTCAACGCCCGTTGTTTAAAGTTATTTAAAAATAATTCCTTCGCATCTTCAAAATCATTTTGCCCTATATCTGGGCGTTGACATTCATTACCATAGTGCCCGTCAGTTTTACTAAAATTCAATTTGGTTCTGCTGCGCTTTATTGTATTTCTATTTTTGGCATGCCGCTTTTGCTCTAGTATTTTTATAGTTTTTCCTGGGCTCTTGCCCCAGTGTTTTGTATAATGTGTATATTGCGGTTCACCACTATTGAACGTCACTACTGCTGCGTAACAGCGTGCTTTATAAGAGTCTTTAAAAGAATAATTGACTCTTTTGCTACCCACTACTTTGGCTACTACACTATTAAATTCTTCGGCACGATTGTTTGTGGAATTTTGCAGAAGGCTCCTCGAATTAAATGCCAATTGAGATGCGTTTCGCAATTTGAGCATTAAAGTTGGTACCATAGAAACTACATTTTGTTCTGCTTCGCTTTCTGGTGTGCAGTAATAATCTTCACAATCAGTGTGGTCACCAAAAATATGGCGTGTACTATTTAATATGTCTTTCTGTAAATTATGTATGTTTGTCTCAGTTGAGTAATTTTGTTCATTTCTAAACTTACTTGCAGAACGGATAGCAGTACGTAGCTTAGTAAGGCGATCTCCGGTCAAAAGTTTGTGTTCATTAAGAGGTATAGCAGTATCTTTTTGCAATTGCATGTTTCTTCCGTTGTAGTTGCGCAACAAATGGTTGGTACACTCTATTTTTTGTACAAGCACATCAGGATAAGGTCTACTTTCGAGAATGCTTTTGTAAGTACTGGAATCACCGTCAGCTATTAATATATTATATTATATATAACATTTATTTCCTTTATCGAGCAATTTAAACCTTCAACCATAATTGCTTGTTCCATGCTGGTGGATGAACCAGAGTGATTTTTTGTGCAATTATGCTCTCTTGCAGACACGCCTTTTTTAAAGGCGCGAGCGCAGATAACGCAATATTTGTTACGAACTCCAATATGCAGCACTTTTCCAGTATGTTCCCCAATATTGCTGCACAACCAGATAAAGCGGAATAATTTGTTTTATAAGATCGTTTGCTCCAACATGCATCAGCTTCTACTGGCACCATTGCTATTCCTGCATCATTGAGGTCACCACGTAATATTGCAGCTTCTTGTTCTTGTTTGGCAGTTTGTTTCATTGACTCTTCAGCCGTTATACGCCATATTTGAGCAATATCATCATGTTTAGTTAGTGCTAAATAATCGGAATGGCATAGATGGTAAATCCATCGAAGCATTTAGTTCGTTGAGATTCGATAAGACGTTTTTAAAAAAGGGTTTCTTGCGTTATTCACCTGAGACGAGAATGGAACTTGGTTCATGTCAATGTCTTCCGTATCCCATAATTGTGATAAGAAGGAATAATTGTTCGTGGCATTTTCATATTTCTTTTTCTTTCTGAAACAGTTGCATTCAAAGTTACTATAAATTTCCGAAGTATATAAAAGCAATACTAAATTGTTATTTTGCGAAAAATATTACCTTGTTTGGTTTGCATTTTTTAATTCATTTGTATATTTTCTCTTTGTAACACATCTGTACACAGTGCCTTTTCGACCCATGCTAGAAATAAACAAAACTCTTGATTAAAGTATAATAATTCATATTAAACTAATATAAAGAAATAAAACAAACCCTATATCACTCCCACAATTAAAACGAATCAAACGACACCTCATTCATCTAAATCCATCTAGCCATTCAGGCTACAGCGAGCGCTTAAGAACCCAGACATATATATATATATATATATATACCAAAAACATTACCCTCCTTTTTGCGCAGTCGGGTAAAACAAACCAAAATGAGCTTTTGCTAATAAAATTATAGTTTTATCAATAATTATTACTTACGTGGTCAAAACGGGTTGGTCGCACTATACAGCTACGATAGATCACGTGGCACGAAATTCTGGAAAACGACGCTCCTCGAGCGCAAGCAAATATATACAACTTTTATTTGTTTATTTTTTATTGTTTATTGCATTATTTTTTTTATTATCAAATGACATGTCGTATGCCAAAAGTGTGAAATTTATAGTATAAGTATAAGAATTTAAGTACAAGTCTAAAATTATGAGAAAATCGGAATATTACGGGAAGGATTTTTTAAATTTTGTGTAGTGAAAAGTAATGTTATACCTTGGATATTTGATCAAAAATCGAAAAAGTAAAGCCGTAGTGTACATTAAGAATACATAACAAATATAAAACAGTTTTTGAATACTGTGTTTGTTTCAGTGTAATTACGTATTAAGAGATCAAAATTTGCTCTCTGAGCGTTTTACGAAAAACTACTTTCGAAAATCGGCTAAAATAAGTAATTTATATTCGTTACATCTAAAATTTAAGGCCGCTATGTACAATATCAAGAAACGGTCTAGGTAATTCAGAAGTTTAAGTTTATAGAAACCTTTCTATTTCTCTGAATTAGAACATCAAAAATCCATTTTATTGCCTCTCTGGAGCAAATTTTGTGAACGGGCTCTTAATTATAACATTACGAATCCTTTTTCGAACGATAAGCAACGCCAATGTTTCCTTTTTTTTGTACTCGTGTATAGGTATTTTTTTTGCAACAAACCAATTATTTAAATTGTTTAATAATGGATTAGGCTCGATCGCCCATCATGCACAAAAGGACAATGCAGGTATGGCCATAAAACGTTACCCTGGCGAAGCGGGTTGGCGAAGTGCACTCTTCTAGAAATGGTATTTTTTTTTTGACTATTTTAATGGATAGTAAAAAAAATATTCCTGTTCATTCCTCCTCATTCCCTTTAAAATATCAACTTTAATTTTTATTTCCCCTTTTTTAAATCCCTTCTGTCCGATTGCTGTTCTGTACAGTTCAAAACAAATGAATTAGTAAACTATATAATGTTAACTAGTGAACTGTGTGACCATTTTATTGTCAGTTGTTAGTTTTATATTAGAACTATAGACTAATTTGAATACAACCGGACTTATAGACTAACTTTAATACAATCGAAGAGTAACATGCATATACGAGTAAATAAAAAAATCGTATCCTACTTCGCTGCAGTTGAGTAATCGAACCTTTCCAGAAATCGAAAACCTTGAATGGTTCTGAATTTATTGATATGAAAATTTCACGAAATTTTTTTCTTCAAAATATGCAATTTTTTTTTAAGCTTTTGATATATTTTTCACACATATTTACGAAGTTCGAAGCCGAATTGAATTGAATTCACAGAGAAATTGATATTTAATAATGTAATGGGATTATAATTTTTTCTCTTCCGATTACACTTCCCATGCTGCCGAAGAAGGAATGGACGAGTAACAATCTTTTATCCCATTATAACCCGAAACTGCAATTGCAAGTTACGAGGACAAATACTTATTTATTATTAAGAAGGTTATAACATGTAAACGCAAATTTGGCAAAATGCATTTTACCATCACTCACGCGAAACAGACTTTACACGCTCAATAACAAATTAACGTTCTCAACATCATTCCAATTTAGTCCTTATAGCCCAGCTTTTTAGTTCTCATTGACCAATTATCATCTGTATGTAATTTGATTTTACGTTCATTTATTTTGACATTCATTATCTATGCTGAGACCATTTGTCGTTGGGGAATACCCAAGCGTCTGGGGAAATCCCATGCGTAGGAAATCCCCTCTTGACTTTGTAACCCAAGATCCCAGAGCGATAAGACATAACTTATTTTCAAATAGATGAAATCTTAGGTTCTCAGTAGCATCTCGTGTGCTTTGAATACCTGTGTGTTTGTGGAGCTAGCCTAAGGGCACCTGGGCAGGTATCAGGTGAGAAAGGTAACTAAAAATAAGAGTTACTTAACTTAAATTTGTATGTCTGATTTTTATATATGTTTTGTAGAATATTATTCTAAAGTAGTATCATAAGTGTCAGACACTTTCCATGGGCCAAAACTTTTGTCAGACGCTTTAAAGCTCCACAAAAAATAAATAAACTTTGTTTATTTTTACATGTCTGACTTTCAAATATGTTATCAAGGCAACTATTACTGAGTTATATTTCGTTAGTCAGACCAATTGTAATGACCGAATAGCCCCTAAACATAAAAATTATTAGCCGGGAGTATGAGTGCAAGAGCACTATGAATGCGTTTCAGAGCGAGTGAGACGTCTATAGTAACTCGGTTCCCCTTCTTTCATATACATAAACTCACAATGTCTCAGTCTAATGTGTATGTGCCCTTCATGCACAACGTATAGTATTCAGTATAGTTCGGATCTGTTGGAGCACATGTTTTTGTTGTTTACGTCGTGTAATTAGTGAGTAATATTAAGTTATTTATAATAGTGAAAAGTATGGAAGAAGAAAAATGAATATCAGCAAGCTTTTATGCAATTTGGTGATCCAGAGTTGTTTACCGATGAGAATATACAAAAAAGTATTTTTAATAAAATACAAAAATTTATCTGTGAAATTTATAGTGGTTCTTGGTATACTCGACGTTAATACCGCACGATATGAGCTGTTTTTAAATAATTACAGCGTATCAAATATTAACGAAGAATTTAATCCAAAAAATTTAAAAAAAATTGATGCCAGCTGTTTACCACCTTGCGAATCAGAGTTATTTCAACAATTCCTCCGAGGTAATTACATTGCTAGCATATGGAACAATGCAAATCTAAAACAACCTACTATTTTCACTCCTGAAAATAATGGATGGAATTTAGAAGAAAACAAGTATAACTTTCATTGGTTTGATGGTGACCAATTACCAGGAGACGTTAGTGAATCTCTCCAAGAATCAGGTACTGTACTTTGACTTCAAGTTTAATTTTTTTTTTATATTTGTGATTGTGTTTTTTTTAATTTTTTGATCTATTTTTTACAGAAGAAGCTGCCAGCAACGAAAACATAGCTGACGATGATGAAGATGATGGGAATGAACAATATGATTGGGCTAATGACGAAAAGTCCAATGATTGTGATGATGATTATGATGACTAAAAGATTAATAAATATGTTCGTAACTATAATCATAGTTAAATATTTTTTTTTATAAAATGATTTATTTTTAATTGTTTGAACTGGCACCTTCTTATAATAAAATAAAAATAATTTTTCATAAAACAGAATTGCGCCGAATAAATTTATTTTCCCGAATATGTGCAATAAATTAATTTATTTAAATATTAATTGAAGATTACTATAATGTTGGAGTTCTTCTTATTTAAAAGAGATGCAAAAAAATTAAATCGAAAGCAGTAAGTATTTCAAAAATGTTTAAATATTTCACTATGAGACGCATGCGCATAGTGTTCTCGCACTCATACTCCCGGCTGATAATTTTTATGTTTAGGGGCTGTTCGGTCATTACAATTGGTCTGACTAACGAAATATAACTCAGTAATAGTTGCCTTGATAACATATTTGAAAGTCAGACATGTAAAAATAAACAAAGTTTATTTATTTTTTGTGGAGCTTTAAAGCGTCTGACAAAAGTTTTGGCCCATGGAAAGTGTCTGACACTTATGATACTACTTTAGAATAATATTCTACAAAACATATATAAAAATCAGACATACAAATTTAAGTTAAGTAACTCTTATTTTTAGCTACCTTTCTCACCTGATACCTGCCCAGGTGCCCTTAGGCTAGCTCCACAAACACACAGGTATTCAAAGCACACGAGATGCTACTGAGAACCTAAGATTTCATCTATTTGAAAATAAGTTACGTCTTATCGCTCTGGGATCTTGGACTATTGGGTAAACTGTGTTTGTAATTCAGATACATTTATACGAGTACATTGATACCAACTGCTAACGATTGGCGCAGTTGGTAGTGCTTTCTTGCAGTGCGAAAGGTGTCGGGTTCGATTGCCGGCAGGACAATCATTTGTTAAAGACAAATGTTTGTTCGGGTCTCTCTCTGTGTGTTTGTCTTTGTGTCGGTCTGTCAGCAACCACGACGCACGGGATCCTACTGTGGCCCATTGAGTCTGACGTTATTTATGTATTAATATTTACATAATAGCCGCTATTTGTTTCGATACACGTAATCTACAAAGGACAACGTCTCTGTTTGATCGCGCTATTGGAGGGGAAGAGTGCACGCTGCAATGTAACAGCCGCTTGACGAATTCATCTGTCCACTTTACTCCTCTTACGAAGACTACTGTCAAATGAACTGCATTTCACATTTCATCCTGTTCCCCCAATGAACGTACGTGTTTCGGTAGTGAGTGAGATATGCCAAAGCCCATTCCCATCCTATCCCTCTCCATTTTCCCAACGTTATCTCCGAATTAACTCCTAAATCTCTAAAGATACGTAGCTGTCTGGGGGCATGCTAACGTTTGTAATTCTGGACTGATATTTGCATGTGTCGCTGATGTCCGTGGACGACAGTATATACTTACCATCAAGTGGACTGCTTGTCAGTCACCTTCTTTCTATAAAATAGAAATTAAGTTTTAAAACGGTTCCGAAATGACAGTTTGTTCTTTGATTTTGTTCATGTGGAAGTCTCAGGGGTCTACTCCGAGAACACTAAAAACGAAATTTTGGAAGTTTCACTACGATATATCGACCGAAATGTAGTTCATTTGACATTTGAAACTACTCCGATCGCACGAGACAACGATCTAAATATCGATCAAACGAGGATCGAAATTGATTTTAACAAGAGATACCTGGGGATCAAACGTCAACGATAACAATTTTCACTTTTTAAATAAGCGGAGATACCTGATATATATAGCTCCCCGAACGAAGGAAAGTTACAATAGGATTATAGGTAGCACTTCGTTCGTTTGGACTCTCGGTCGGGTCCGAAACTTCGGAAGCGTAAAATCAGAGTAGACCCCTAGATATCAGACCAAGATACAAAGCAGTTAATATATAATTATGTAGTATGGTGATGCTATTAAACAGCATGTTTATATCTCACCAGTTGACGTGCTATTTAATTACAATGTTTCCTACATATAATCAAGTTCATCATAATATGCAATTGTGTTGTAATAATTGTATAAGGAAATTCCGCAAAACAGATAAATGGCTGTTTATATACAATTAAAAGATTAATAACGTTAAATTTGGCCTGGCACAAAAACATCTCTGTGTGTGTGCGTGCTCAACAAATTTGAGTCTGCGTGATGTTTGTTAGCGTGCGTGACTTTTACCTCTTAGAGTATACTAAAATGTTTTTGCTGAGGTTAGTTTTGAGGCCTGCCTGTATTCTTGAGATGTAGTGGAATTTAAATATTTTTTTTTTTATGTACGTAGGCGGCAGACGAGCATACAGTCCACCTGATGGTAAGTGGATACTGTCGCCCATAGACATCCGGGATACATGCCAACATTAGTCCAAACTGACAAATGTTGGCACGCCCCCGGATGCGCTGCCTACCTTTGGAGATATGGGAATGGATTTGGAGAAAGGGTTGGGGGAAATGGGGAGGGATAGGATGGGATGGGAATGGGCTCTGGCACATCTCACATCACTACCGAAACTAGTACGTACATTGGGGAAATACGATAAAGTGGGAAATGCAGTACATTTCAAGGTAGTCTTCTGTGAGAGAGGGGTAACGTGGCCAGTCGAGCGCGCCCAGCGGCTGTTGGATTGCAGAGTGCACTATCCCCCCCCCCCTCTAGATTGGGTTTTTTATATTTATATATATATATATATATATTCAGATTGGTTTCTGTAACTGTAGACAACTATTGTAGCTACAGTTTACTATTTATGTAAAGCGCGCCTTATTGAACCTTAATATGAAGGGCTAGGAAAGTGGTCGGTGTTCGATTTCATACAAATCTCTTTACCGGCCAGTGTTGGCTCATCTCACGTCCATAACCGAAATTCTCTCTGTTTATGGCACGCGCTTTAGTAATATAAATAATCAGTAATAATCACTAATGGAACAACTTCGGGTCCATTTGTTTATCTCGTCAACTATTGTTTCTTAAATTAACAATAAATGAATAAATAAAATTCCAAATTTAACGCTGTTCGATCTACGTCCAACTTTGGAAAGGCTACAACTTCGTCATTTTTAAATATATCGTGAAATAAAAAATGTTGCATAAAAATGGTTCCGTTTATTTGCCACAGGTCATGTTAGGTCCAATTGATACGGATGAACATCTTAGTTTGTCAATTTGACTTAACGCATAACATTCATTTTTTATCAGTTTCTCTAGTAATTAAATTACAAGTAGATAAAATAAATTTAAAATAATAATGGGGAATAAGCTCTATTTTGTTTATAATATTTGTAATTGTATATATTATTCAAGGTTTCATTGTGTTTAATTGTGTAATTGTATTATTCTACTTTATTATTACATTTCGGATTTTAAGCTCTCTACGCTGCAAAATCTGCTTTGTGTTAGCTGGCACTATACGCTAAAACTGTTACCTTTTGTACACCAAACTTTCTTCAAGTTTCTTTTTATCTAGTTAGAAGTTTTATGGTGTATTTGTGAAGGTTTAATCGAGATCAACTCAGTGGGTTCTATCTGAGATAACTTCAAAATATAGGGGTAGGGTGAATGCTGTAATCCCACAGCCGCTGGGCGCGCTCGACTTGCCATGTTACCTCTCTCACAGAAGGCTACCGTAAAATTTATCAATTATCCTTCCAATTTATTTCCAATTTTCCAATTTATCCTTTTCCCTCAATTTACGTACATGTTTCGGTAATGAGTGAGATATGCCAGAGCCCATTCACATCCCATCCTATCCCCCCCCCATTTTCTCAACCCTTTCTCCAAATCCATTCCTAAACTTTAGAAGAGGTAAGCAGCGGATACGGGAGCGTCTCAACGTTTATCATTCTTGACTGATGTCGGCATGTATCGCGGATGTCCATGGACGACAGTATCCACATACTACCAGGTGGACTCTCTGCTCCTCTGCCAGATATTGTATTTAAAAGAAACGTTGAATACTCGCGCGTAATAAGCGGGGTTATTCCTAATAACCGCTTTTAGAGACCATCTGTTGTGGAAATTATCTTGATACTCTTATAACAAAAAAATAAACAGACGTACAAAATAATCGCATTCCCCTTGGGTCATAACCCGAGGAGAATGCCGTCTATATTATCATACCAGATATTTTTGCAAACTCCATTCAAGTATTATATTATTGTTACGAGTATAGTTCACGTGCAGTTTTTGCTGCTACGCGGTAAAAATGATTTACTTAAATTGAAGCAAATTTCTGCCAATGAAACCAAATTTCATAACTTCAAGAAAATGATCCTCTCTCTATGGACACAAGGAAATTCGAGTATTTTCTCCAGATAGCAAAAAAAAATCTCTTGAATTTGTTCCTTAGAGCAAGACAAAAAGATTTGACTAGATAGATAAAAACAATACTAATTTAAGAATTCCATTAATCTCGAATGTCAAGTAACTTGACTTGACTGTAAGAGCCGGTTCCACTAGGTCCTGACGATTTTGTTGAAACTTGGCAAATAGGTAGATTGTAATCCGGATTAACACATAGGCTAATTAACACTTATGTAGACCACGCGAATGAAGTCACGATGGAAAGCTAGTAATACGTAATTTATTATGTATTTTTTTTGGACTTTGTAAGCTAATTAGTACGAAAAATTTCGTAAAAAACTAATAAAATATTTTTGAAAAAAATGTAAAACTTCATGTCAATGAACTCAAAATCATATAATGTTACGCATTACGAGTTTTTACGAAATGCTATGTTATCAGCTTTGTTTTTAGCTAAACATGAACTGAAACCATAGTTTCAAGTTCGGGAATTAACCGGTGACGCCGTATATAAAGATGTACCTATATAATGTAATATGCATATTTAAGATTTTGCGTTCAACCTTGAAGTATGGAAAATACATTGCTAAGAAACGAGAATTAAATGAAAAACACATATACCTTTATTTTTGTTCGACGACCAATAAAGAGATCAATTGTTAAATACAATAACTTTTATTTATAGATATATTCTTTTATATTCTATATGAAATATTTTTTCCTGTAGCCCTAAATGTTAGGCTACATGCCGTGTGGTGTCGTCCGCTTTAGATTCCTCCCGCGGGTGTCGTGAAAGGCGACTAAGGGATAACAACGCTGCTACCTGGCAAGCTTGGAGGCGTTACATTTTGAGGCCATACATCCCTCATGCATAAGACAATTTGTATATGTCAAATACTTGAAGAAGTTCAAACAAATAAATAAAGTTTAATAATATTTTTGCTTGTTCTCAGGGGCGACGAAAGAGATCGGCACGGCATTGACGAGGGTCTGCCTCCGTCACCGGGCTATTGAGACGAGGATGAAGACTTTTATCAGGTAAAACATCAAAACTTGTTCCATGTCAAAATTCTAATTGCCCATTTTCCTATTTCTTTCAAAATATAATACTTTCGAAATTCAAAATTATTTATTCAGTCAATGCACCTGTGTAGAGGTAGGTGTATGTTTGTTTACAAAGGATGCTTATATTATTATTATTCATATATATTAATAAAGCGTGTAAATAAACGAACTTCAAAAATACACTACTTGAACAGCAAATAATAAATAAACCATAATCTTTCATCTTTATATTTTATTATTATTGTATATAACTATGATTCTATGCGTGTCTAAACTCTGTTTCCGCTGTTTTTCCTTAAATAAATCACGATCATCAGAACAAACTACTCGTATTTTTGAATAACTAATTTTTGAAGTAAATATTTTTTTTTATTTATTGCTAATAACCTTTAAATTTCTTGCCATTGGTTTGCTTCCCACGCAGCATGCACCCGCTGCGCATCTAATTATTCCTGTACTAATAATGGAATATATGACTCTTCTTGAATAATTATGTAATGAAATTACTGATAATACTAGAGTTCGCCCTGTGAATCAAGATCAAAATGTCTCGAGAAAAACTGCGTTGTTGTGACGTCACTAACACAGTAGTGCCATTATAGGCAAAGGTAGCCAAAAGACTGCCAAAGGTAGGCAGTGCATCCGGGGTCGTGGCAACGTTTGTTATTCTGGACTAATGTTGGCATGTATCGCGAATGTCTATGGGCGAAAGTATTCACTTACCATCAGGTGGACTGTATGCTCATCTGCCGCCTTCGTCCATAAAAAAATAAATAACCAAACGTAACTAACATGGACGGCAATTGCTCCCAACTAACATATATCTCATAAATATTTCATTTCATAATTCATAATGATAAATTATTTTAACATAGGTTTGTTTTATTTTCTAGTTGTCAAATAAACCATAAATATTACATATGCGAATGGTACATTCCGCGAACTGGACATTTTGCGTCACGTGGACATTTTAGTTAGTCAACTGTATTATATTGTCATCTTTTTAATAACAGTCTTCAATACCTCAAACTTAATTCTTCTAAATTTTCTGATTGACAGCATCCTTGTGGCAACATTGTTATGAAGTATTTATAGTTTGTGGTACATTTCTCCTTATTATGTTCATCTCTCCGACTCGGGCACGAGTATACTTTAAATTATAGCCTGACCAAGAATTAATTAAACCTCACCATGATGCATAAAATTAATAGAACTAATATCTTCTACTGACAACACTAACTATCTATGAAAAAAGTAAATGTGGCGCCCCCACAGCAAGTTTTTTATTTTTCTGGTCAAGCTTTAATTTCATAGGAGACTATGAAATATACTGCATTTCCCACTTTTGCATTTCATCCTCACTTTCCCAAACCTTTCTACAAATCCATTCCTATTTCTCCAAAGGTAAGCAGTGTATCTGTGGGCGTGCCAACATGTTTAATTTTTCTTCGTTTTATATAAAAATGCGAGGAATTCACGGTGTAACTGAATAACCCTTTTGTCGTCCTTATAATTAAATTTTTAAATTTCCAGCGCACTAATGGATACCCTCATCACGCCACTGTCAGAGCGCGCAGAAGAATGGCGACGCGGCGGATGTGCCACTGGCGCTCTCAGTCGCGAGCATGCGCGCGAATGCAAGAGAGCTCGAGCAGAGCTGAGGCGGAGGTTACATGATGCACACAGGCACGCTAGGAAGGCTCGCAGAGCACCTCCCGATGCGAAACGACGGGCTGATGTATGTATGCAGGTGAGAAAGGTCATTGTAATCTTCTTAGGGCTGTAATTAACGGGTTCAACGTCATGTGTATCCTCCAGAATACACGAAGGTCATGTGTATACTTGAGGCGGAATTTATTTTATTTCAAACATATAGGAGAGAAGAAAGAAGTACACTAGTTAGAGAGGCACCACTAGAAGATGAAAACAGACAAAATATATGTTACTATCTACATATGTATGTACGTATGAATATATACGCAATATATCTGTAGATACTTGTAATTGTGTCATAGTAATTAAAAACAATACAATACAACCGGTTCTACCACAACAGGTTTTTTGGTCTTGGAATTGTGAAAAATATTATTGTTTCAATCTAATTGCTGAGTAGTCGTTTACAAAATATGTTTATTTGTTTATATACACTTTGTTTGCATGATTAAGCTGTTTTGACACGTCTATTGTTTTTAGTGAAGAGTTGTTGTTTTTTCACTTTCAATCGGGAATTTATAATAAATTACAGAGAATTAGTGAAACATAGATATTATCATGAGTCGTGGTACACAACAAATGAATCATGACTATTCATGACATAAATCTGTTTTGATTAAAACAATATTTTGTTCATTTTAAGCCTTGCAAATTGCATTTGTGTAAATAAAATTTACACAAATGCAATTAGCCCTTGCAGTATCCACTGCTGGACATTAATCTTAAAGCCATATAACCTCATGCACAAGACAATCATGAGGGATGTGTGGCCTTAAAAAGACACGCTGGCCAAGCGGGTTGGCGAGTCCACTCTTCTACAGGTCGTGTAGTTCGTCAGCGCTTGTAGTAGAGGCTTTGTTATACCTTAGTCGCCATTTACCACAACGGCCCACATTACACTGCCGTGTAATTTGTTTATCTCTTGTTTTTAATCTCTGTTTATGTGTAGTCGAAAAGTTAATCAATTTCCCAATGTCCATTCCAGGATGTACAGGAGCGCAAGCAACAGTTGGAAGAGATGGAAGAGAAAGCGGTGAAAGCCGCCCTGATTGAGGAGCGCAATCGTTTCTGCCACTTCGTTTCTTTACTCAACCCAGTGGTGGTAAGTTTTATGTTTATAGAAAGAAACTGTAGGACGAGAATTATCTTTCTCCATTTTTCTCTCCCAAGTCTTTGTATATTTTTTTATAGGAAGAAGAAGCCTAAGTGGCAGATGAGCATACAGTCCGCCTGGTGGTAAGTAGATACTGTATGTTGATTGAAAGTGGCTTCTTTCTTTGCGAGAGACTAGTTTCAGCAACAACTGCCACAATGCTGAACAGGTTAACATTTACCGGAGGCACGAGCATCCGCGATACATTCCAACACATCAGTCCAGAATGACAAACGTTGTCACGTTGTTACGGATATGCTGTGCCTACCTTTGAAGATTTAGGAATGAATTTGGAGAAGGGGTTGGAAAAAATGGCTATGGGAAGGTTGGTGTGGACGGGGATGAAGTGGACTGTCTGGTAGCCTGAAAACTTCTATCTATAAAAAAAAAGGATTGTACATTTATAAACGTATGTATAATTATTATATGATTATTTTTTGTTAAATTTCAGCTAGTTAGGATGTTCGTTCGGGATCTGTGTAGTTTGTATTTATTTATTCGTACGTGTCCCTTGTGTATTGACTATCACCATGATATCACCATTATGATATCAAATGTTTGTCATTCCAGGAGTGTGAAGTGGCAATGCTAGCGGAGGTGGGACACCTGCAAGAAGGCAGCGAGCAGTTAATCCGACACACAGCAGAACCTAGAACTTTAACAGCGGCCAGTTTACAGGTAAACATAACGTTCTTCTTTTGTCTACGTCCACACATATATATCTTACAGATTTACAGGTTCTAAAGCACAAATAATATGCCTAAGTTTTACTGATCTGTCTTTTTAATAGACAGAAGGTATGTCGCTCATGGGATATCTTCGACATATATCAATGACAGTCAAATTGGTGAATATGGGCGTATATACCTGCTGCCTGCCTCCTACCTAACCTACCTAAGTTGTTGAAGTCAAAATGTTAACTATTGGCATGTCTGCTACCTCCTATTTTTTATAGAAAGAAGGCGATAAACGAGCATACAGTACTTCTGGTGGTAAGTAGTAACTACACGTCGTACATGACCATATCAGTCCAGAATAACAAACGTTGGGAATACGCCGCTTACCAGGACCATAGGAGCCTCAGATCGTTCCAAATGCAGAGATCGTGGAGAGGGATATAAGCATGCAGTACACAGAGAGTGCTTCAGAGTAATCATGAAACCCATTACGATCGAAAATATATGCCAATTGACACCTTTGATACGAGTGAAATGGGTAGGTCCAACCGCTTTGTCTGGTTACGTGACCGCGTGGTTCAGTAGGTGCCCCGTGGATCGCGTTAGACGTGACCCACGGAAGTCCACCTTAACAGTTGTGTGTGTGTGTGTATAGGTGATCTGCGACATAAAGTCGTGCTACAGCGGCTGGGCGGAGAGCGCTTCGGCGCCGCACTCGCCCTCTACAAGCTCACGGCTCGGCAGCCGCAAGTCCTCGCTCACGTCCATCTCATCGCTCAACAGCCAGTCTTCAGACCAACAACACGGTCAGTATCATCACGAACAATATCGTAACCAGCCCCTTTATCGCCCACCGCTCCCCAGTGACACGGGCCTTCTATTATCTTGTGCATGATCGAAACTTACAAGATTCTCAACAACCACTGTAATGTCTCGCACCTGATCTCTTATTGGCGGATTAAGGCTCATTTACACAATCAGAGTTTCTTGAACGATTTAGGAGAATCTTGTATACGATTCTCGTATGCGACCAAACTACGTTTCAATTCTCATCTAATAAATACTGTTCATATGATGATAATAGGGTTAACAGTGATCAGTGATCAAACCAAAGTTCGAGAAACTCGCCTGGTGTAAATGAGCCATTATGTGTACGCGAGGCTTATAAGCTAATATTCGAATTATAGACTGTGTCAGAGGATAGGATTACGGATATTTTAAGGGAGTGTTGTACACTTATTTTTATCGACAAAAGCACTTTCCTAACAACTGCTACCACCATCACGGCCCTAAAAATGAGCAAACTTACCTGCTGTCAATTCAGTCTGTCATTTGGCGGTATAAAACTTTTTTTTAATAGATTTGACCCGGATACTGGGTCTTTTATCAATGCCCTATTTAGTTACACACTATACCGATATAAAATTACCAAAAATTTATTCAAATTAGAATTAAATCTTTATTATAATCAAATATTACCGACTAAGACGTCGTGATGAATTCACATTATGATTAAATATAGATATTATTTATTGTGTAAACTCGTCTCTTTAATATCCACTCTTTCATATTTTTTTTTATTTTTTTTTTGAGAGGTCTTTCATTTCCTTCGGTAGCGCGTTGTATACTTTTATCTATTTATCTATTCATTGATTCATTGATATAATGTACACAGGCAGGAACTTAGACTAAGTACATGGCATAGCAATTTTTGTGGAAATGTCTAGTTTTGTATACTTTTTTCTAGGATTAATCTGTCTGGGTTGTCTTAGGTTTATGAGGTGTATATCTTTAGTTTATTGTGAATATATTTAAATGCATTATTACAAATGAAGCTACCGAAAAAATATACATCCAGGTAAATGTTAGTATATTGAGTTTTTTGAACAATGGTTTGCAGAATTTTAATGGTGATATTCCAGAAATTGCACGAATGCATTTTTTTTTGGAAAATAAAAGCTTTGTTGAAGTCTGTCGAACATAACAGCAAACTTAACCGACACACCCATGATTTGTTAGCAGCATTGCATGTAATGTGGAAGTTTTCCGTAGTCTATTCAGTACATAAGCATACTCGTTTAACTTATTACATATTTGATCTACTTGAGACCCCCCCCCCCCACCCCAGTTACAGAACTCATCTAAAATGTTTCCGTTACAGGAGTATCAAGTTCAACGGTTAGTTGTTCAACGCCGATATCTAACGCGTCTTCAGCCGGCACATTACCGGCGCCTTCCAATGAGTCACAATGTTTATCTCAGGTAATTCACTTTTCCTTTCATTTACTGTCATTTACTGTTTTAAAAATCACAATGGAAAAAGAAAGTGTTAGCTACACCTACAGGTGTAGCCGGTTCGATTGTCACCCATGTACTCTCACGTTTCGTAGTTAACTGTTATCAATTGTTACGTGTTTCTTTTAATAAAGATATCACTTTTTAGCAAATGTACATGAAAATATTAGCTTGAACTATTTTTTTACGAAGAAAATTGTGTGCATTTTTCATGATAATTAACTCGGGTACTATCGAACTGTGTAGTTTGTATTGATTCCTTGAAGGTATTCTGATGCTTTAGACTTTGATAGGACAATAATTTGCCACTATTTATCATCATACTAATATTATAAAGAGGAAAGATTTGTATTTTTGTATGTTTGTAACGAATAAACTCAAAAACTACTGGACCGATTTCAAAGATTCTTTCACCATTAGAATGCTACATTATCCCTGAGTAACATAGGCTATATTTATTACTAGAAAAAATTAGGGATCCCTCAAAATAAAATGGCTATATATTATTTTGAAATTTTGAAAAAAAAAAAAACCTTATTAACCGAAGCGAAGCGAGGGCGGGTCGCTAGTTATAACATAACTTTGCAAACGATCATAGATTTAAATGCTCTTAGACTTATTTTTAATTTCTCCGTCTTTTTGTTGTGGTTATTTTTATTTTCTTTTGATTTTTTTTTGAGTTTTATTTCTTTTCATTTTGGTCTGTAGTACCTATCCTATTTATTTGTTAGTCATTTGTTTCTGTTATTTCTATTTATATTTTAGTCCGCATTTCGTCTGGTGAGTGTTTGCAGCGCGGACTCTGGTTTCCGCTCGCAAGATGCCTTGCAACGGCGTTCGCTCTACGTTGACAATGTAATTTAATTTTAATTTTTTTTTTGTTTATTTTCTTTTATTTTGTCTTTTTTTTTTTATTTATAATTTTCATTAACAAATCACTTGCTTCTATGTGTTTTCTTTTATTTATCTTTTTAGGTTTTTTTTTACTGCTTACTTTTTATAGGTGCATACAAGTTTAATCTTCGTAATTTAACGAATGGAACAAGAGTAAATCCTCGGATTAGCAATTGATCTCAATGTATTAGAACTTTGAAATAAGAAGGAACGCAATTATTGCTTTTTGATTAATTAAAGCCATTTTTAATGATAGATTTAGCAAAGTTGGCATCTTTCATGTTGAATATAATAGTATGTATATCTCTTTGAAATATATTCATACCGAGTAATACTTTTTAGTGGAATATATACTTTAGGCGTGTTCCGTGCTTTCTGTTAGTGTGGCAAATGAAACGTGTCATTAGAAAGTAATGATTAATCTGAATAAACGGACTTGATACTTTATATTTGTTTCTTTTTTCTAAATTATATGAAACTGAAACAGAAGTGAAGTACAGCTAGCTAGCATTTATAGCACGGATATTTTAATATTTTTGATGTGTCTTTAAAGTAAGTTTATTGTTTTCTAAAGCGGTTCATTTTGTTTCAATACTTTATTTTATGTATTAAGTTATTATTTTTTTATCAGACGAGCATACAGTCCACCTGATGGTAAGTGGATACTGTCTTCCATAGACATCCGCGATACATGCCAACATCAGTCCAGAATGACAAACGTTGGCACGCCCCCGGATGCGCTGCCTACCTTTGCCGATTAAGGAATGGATTGAGAAAATGGAAAGGGAGAGGATGGGCTGGGAATGGGCTCTGGCATGTCTCACTCACTACCGAAATACGTAGGTACATTGGGGAAATAAGATAAAGTGGGAAATGCAGTACATTTCAAGGTAGTCTTCTGTGAGAGAGGGGTAACGTGGGGAGTCGAGCGCGCCCAGTGCTCTAAAAGTTGCGTATTAGTACTTATTTCATAATTTTTAGGTTTCACAAATATTCATTTGATTTAATCCACTCCTCGTCGTTGCTTGTGGGTGTATTATAAGGCCTAGCAGAATATCAGCGTTGTGGGTTCATTTCCTTTTGTTATACAGCATTACGCTGAGCCCTAGGTATCCTTTTTGTCGCCGTGACACATTTACACACTTATTTTTGTTTATACACAATTGTTCTCATTTTATTAATAAGCATTGTGATAAATAAAGATGCGTATGCGATCCGAGCATTTGTACAATTACACAATAGTTAAATACAAACAGCAATCAAGATGTTCATCTATAAATTCAACTTGTAATTCAAACGATGTCGCTATTTAAAATGATTTTCATTCTTCCGTAGTGCCACTTTTCGTTTGCCAAGTTTTATATGATTTACTATATTTATCATTCGGTCATTCGTTCAATCATTGAATATGTAATTCCTATTCGCGAAAAATTATAATATGGTTTACTGTATTCATCCATCATTCATTCATTTATCCATTACGTAACATTGGCAGGGTTCCGACGACCAGAGCGTGAGCAGCGAATGTGCTACTCCCGCGCATTCCGCTCTCCACGAAGACAGTACTGACGGCAATGGAGATATGGGGAATGCTGGTATGTATTTACAGTATCCTTGGAGTTTCTTTATTTTTATTATATTCCAAATGGTTTATAAATGGAACATATACAGAGAAATAAACGAAAATATATAGTCCCATGTCTTGCAGTGGGCGACAAAAGGACTAATTACGGTTTTTAATCGTAAATAAAAAGGAAAAACGCTGAATACGGGCTCGTAAAGCTCTATAACTTTTGATACAAAATAAACGTACAAAATTTTCCTTTCGAATATTGTTGCCATCGATTTTTTGTATTGGCTTTTTCGTTTTCAGGGAAGCACAATTTTTCAATAATGAAAACGTTTTCATTTTTAAAGATATCGTAAAATAAACTTCACGATTTTTTTTATAATATATCATACCTTAAGGTAAAAAAATATGAACCTATCCATTGACAGTTGGGTAATAAATAATACTGTGTTGTTGACAGCATCAGCTACGTGGCCAGATTTGAAAGACACAGCTCAGTTCGAGAGAGCTGCTTCAGCTATTATGGGCGGAAGACCGCACACTATCTCAGCTGGTAAGACATTATTTTTATAGAAAGATGTACTATGTGTAACGAAAATATATTTCTTTCATTTGAGTTTTGCCGCGCTCCGCGCTGTCGGTAGAACTATCATAGTGTCGGTGAAAGAGGGTAGGATATGGGATGGCGGGAGGTGAAGACAATCGTGCGAACTGTCAAATTGTAGGTCAAGGTATATTGTAAATTAGTATATATTGTACTATTGTAAATAATAGATTGTAGAAAGGATTGAAGAATAAACATTATATGTCGTTTCTATGGTTTTTTTTTTATGTACGAAGGCGGCAGACGAGCATACAGTCCACCTGATGGTAAGTGGATACTGTCGCCCATAGACATCCGGGATACATGCCAACATTAGTCCAAAATGACAAATGTTGACACGCACCCGTATGCGCTGCCTAAACATGTACGTACATTGGGGAAATACGATAAAGTGGGAAATGCAGTACATTTCGAGGTAGTCTTCTGTGAGAAAGGGATAACGTGGCCAGTCAAGCGCGCCCAGCGGCTGTTGGATTGCAACAGCCCCCCATACTCTCCTCAACAACAACAACAACTCTCCCCCCTCATAAAGTACCGAAGCAACACAATATAGTTAGTTTCATTTGACAATCCTTAAAGAGTGAATGAAAATAATCGACATTATATATGTATGACTGTTCTGTTTCGATCAGTCTCTATAAGGTACTACAAAAATTGTGTCAAATATTTTAATATAACAGTACACATCGTTGGTATTGGTAACCACGAAGAACTCATATTCAAAAATAACGCCATTTTTTAACTATTCCATGGTCTCAAATAACGATATCCAAGTACAATATATAAATTCCAGTCTTAAAAGGTTTCTATTGAAGAAATATTCATTATATTTTTAGGTTTCCACAAAATTCTTTAATAATGAAAAAGTATGATTGTGGTTGCTCCGTTTAAAGTCAGTCAATTATTTATTTTAAATGTAATTATGTTAATATTGTAATTTTTTAGGTAGATGTAACAAATTTTAGTGTGCTGATTGACCTGGTTAATTTTTTTGTACACTATATGACCTTATGTGTGGTTGTTACTAGTGATTGTTTCAAATAAATAATGAATGTTTGCCTTGTAGCATACGAGCGTGGTCATCCCCGGCCGGCTCTGAGCGTGCACACGTTCACACCGGACGTCGATCCGGCTACCACGCCGACCAGAGACGGCGGAATATACGCTCGGCCACCGCTACCCACCGTTAGTTTGTTCATCATTTTCATAGGTTTCCTGTTGTAAAAGAATTGCATAAGGTGGCAGATGAGCATACAGTCCACCTGGTGGTAAGTGTATACGGGACTTAGGCGGAAACTCGGACAAGTGATGGTGGAGTGTTTTTTGATTAATTTAAAAAAATATATATTATGTGTTTTGTGGTTTAATAGTGATGGTTTATTAAACTTCAAAGTGTTTTTGTGTGTAATGTTCGCGATAATCAAATATTGTACCAAATATCAAAATAAAACAGCACTATTGGTCAATTTCTTAAATAGAACGTATTGTATATAATATGTATATATTATATATGTATACTCTTACATTTTCCGTTTGTAAAAAATGTAAAAATGTAATATATATATATATTGTTATAATAGTATATGCATATTATCCGTACGCACTACGCCTGCTTTTCTATCTTGACATATATTTCACTTTCCCATGTCTGCCGGAAGAAATTTTTGTAGCGGATAAGCTTGCCCTGTGTACATCTTATCTTTTTCTTATTTTTTTTATTTATGTGTGTACAATGCAATGCAACCGGCCCTTTCAGTATCCACTGCTGAATATGGGCCTCCTCATGCACATTTGTCTTGTGCATAAGGGACGAATGGGCTTAAAACGCCACGAGTTAGGTAGTGTAGTTCCTCAACGCTTGTCATAACGACTTGGTTATCCCTTAGGCCTTAGTGTGTGGCTATAGAGTAGCACCATTCCATGTCTTCCCGTGCGTATGTGTGTACAATGAATTATTATTAAATTAAACATTCATTTTATTTACACAGAGATGTTCGTCATTAGAGCGGCCGTCAGTGCCAGCGAAAGCGAACAACGCGAACACCGGACAGCAAGAAATCAAACCGATCAAACCGTCCTCACTGCCGCCGCACCTCACTAAAGGTAATATTTGGGAATGTAGACCTTATTGTCGGTTCTGGTTTACTTATTGATACTTAATGAAATTTTGGAAAGAGAAATTAACATATTTGTATTGTCTTATTGCTTTACTAGCGGTGCCTGCGACTTCGTTCCCGTGAACTTGTGATTCCCGTGGGAACACTGTAATCGATCTGGATAAAAAATGGCCTATATGTTAATCTGGCACATAGCTTTAATTGTATCAAATTTCATCAAAATCCGTCCAGTGCTTCAGACAGACAAAAATTCTAAAAATGGTTGTTTTGGGCTCTGTATCGTTCGTAGAGTATACTGCAATGAATTTTAATGAAAATATTTAATCTACAGACGGCTCTTATAATTTTATTATGTGTAGAAGATAGATTTTAAAAAATTAGAGTATAATTTATATTGGCTTCCAAACGGGCAGTAATAAAATTTTAAATAGGTGGCAATTCGTCATCATTAAAACAACTTATTTTTGTATAACTGAAGTAAATAATTTTAAATTACTAATAACGTAATCACCAAGTCGGACTTATGGATTTATTGTCACCAGAGAACCTAAACCTGGGTTAGGTTTGGCCGGTATATCCAATACAAACCACGTAAATGGCCGTAAATGAACGCTTTTAACATAAGTTTCATTTTTTATTATGGCAACAAGACCCTAAAGTACCGGTTATATCTGCATTACAAGTATGTCAAAAATATTTTAAGGGAGGCACGATATAACCACCGATGGAAGCACAGTCGGCCGAGATACGGGGCCCTAGGGGGTACATCCTGTGGAGAGACATGGTTGAGTGGACTTTTCTATCCCTGTGTCTAATTTGGTCTGAGACCATCTGGACACGCCAAAGGTGTACATGAGAGCGGGCATGAGCTAGCCGTTATAGGATCGGAACTTATTAGGGCCCCATTTTCTCTATTGAGTTTTTTTATTTACCAAGCACCATTTTTATAGATAGCCTATTAATCTGGGAAACGATATGTATTTATGGTAACTATAGGTTAAAGTCAATGGGTAATGTGCAGGCCCGGACTGGGACCTGAAACCGGCCCGGGCATTTTAGAGACAACCGGCCGTCCCCCCAATCTCCACAAGAAAGGAAAACTACGAATAGAAAAAAAAATCATATTTATTTTCATTTTTAAGAATTCAAGTTAGTTAATCAATGACTTCCGAAGAAGCTCACTGCTTTCGGCTACTTTGTCAATAATTTCGTCGCAATCTAAATTTATCAACAGATTTTTTTCTATCGCCATTGTCATGAAAGAATTTAGATTATCAACTTAGATTATATTTGCTATTATAATTATGTGTCTTGTGTCTTAGTAGTAAGATTCATAATTAGAAGGTATCGTTTTCTCTTTTCCATTCATTACACCCGAATCTCGTTCACACGTGGCGCCATCTACCGCAAAAAAGAAAGAGCACTACTAGAGTGCAGCTAGAGCCAAATAATTATTTTAATTCTACATTTTAGTAATACTACTCAACAGTAGAGAACGTAATTTGAATCGAGTATCTGGAATAGAGACGAAGCAGTCGATAAGCAATACAATACCGATCGATCAAGCCACGGCGGCGGCGGCGCGCCGGCCCACTAGCCAAACAAACGGTCCATCGGGCATTTGCCCGATTTGTCCTATGGCCAGTCCGGGTCTGCTAATGTGAATAAAGCGAAAAAAAATGCTATGTAGTAAAAGGGATGTCAGCAACTACTATTTTTAAGTGAATAATCTTTTTCTGTTAGCAAATTCTTAAGATACGTAGTAAGTGCTTTTTTAAGTAAGTGGTAATTGCAGATAGGGAAAGTTTAAAGTAAGTCCCGCCGCAGGCCCGTCTATCTAGCCATTTAATTATTTCTCACATAAAGTTAATTAATTTTTTATTGTGAATTGTTGTAGAAATGCCACAAGCAGTTTACGTGAACATGTCAGAACTTGCGACACTGGCGGCCTCTCGCGCCCAACAACAAAATTCCGACCATCCACATCAGGAAAAGGTAAGTTTTTTTAAACTATTTTCTCTGTCTTCTGCTGTATAATTATTATTTATCCGGTTTTTTTTTCTTTTCATATATGCAATGGTGCAATTATAACATTCTGCCAGTGTGAACGTTTTTTTCTTCGTAATAAACAATTTTAAAATCTAAAACGTATCCCGTCAATGTCTAGTCGCGTCGAAGTAAGTCAGGAGTCGCTCAGTAAAGTGATAGTAGGTTTACTGAGGACAGAAGAGGACTCCTTGGGAGCTTTCCAAAACCGCAGTCCTATGCTTTCATTTGATTATCACAAACATTACGCACAAAAATCACTTTGTAGTTTAATAAACTGGTCACTAAACCACGAGACCATAATACAATTTTTTTATAATAATCAAATAACTCAACTTCACTCCTCGAGTTCCCGCAAAAAAGTCTATTTATCTGTTAAACTGTTTATCTTATCTATTTTTTCTCGATGAATGTGAATAACGCGAAAATCTTAAGAGTTATTCACTAACTGTACAGAGCTGACATTTTTTTTGTTCGTCAGCATCAAATTTAAAAAAAAAAACTAGACTTTTCTGAACTTAATATACGCCCACAGTTTATATGACTGAGGTGAAATATCGACTGTACGAAATAAATACAAATCTTGAGATATGGTTATATAACAATTGTCAATGTCGCTTTTAACACTTGTCTCTTTCGGTCTGTCTGTTTGTTTATATGAGCTAATCGAGTGATTTACTAGTCCATTTTGTTTGCGATCTTCACCATTGCCTAGAGTATTTGTTTCGAAAGGTTTTAGTTTAGCTTTTATCAAAATTGATTCAGTAGTTTTGAATATATAGCAGATTTTGTAAGACATGGTAATTAATATTTGCGCTTTCTTGTATTTTAAACGGGCGTAGCAACGGACAAATTCTATTGAAAAATAAATTCACTGTCGAAAACAAAGGCAAAAAATATTAAATGATTCATTTATTAAAAAAAAAACAAACCAGTAGGTAATTTGTGATTAATACTTCTATTTTTATTTATACAAAGAAACTACCTTTGTTACCTTTGTTGTATAGTCAATAAGACACAATCATTGTTTCAAAATTATATTTCTTTTTAATATAAAGAAACATGCTCTAACATTCACGTTTCGGCACGTGTTACACCAGCCTCGAAACGTTGAGTAGAAATAAAAGGTAAACGAAAACCTGTAATTTTGCGCGTTCAGACCCCATTTACAATATAAAAAGTGTACAAAACGCGAGTTTTTAAAAAATATATATTTTTCTCTTATCTATCTACATACATATATTTCTCATTCATAAATAATACCCCTAGTTCACACTTTGCCACAAATTATATATCTGTCTCTTTTTGACACATATTTTTCATTCAATTGCTATCTAATTACAAATCTGTTTAACTCTGTTCTTAAATTCTATAATTTACCTGTTTTTGTAAATTGAAAAAAAGTATGTTTTCGTTAAAAAATAATTTTGCACTCATGGGTCGTTGTTGAAAATTCGCATGTTGGTTTCCTTGTCCAAGTAATAGAGAGGCTTGAATTCGCGACTTGGGCGACTGGAGCTGAAAAAATAAAACCGTTTATGAAAAATTTCAGGGGTGATTCAGAACCTTGAAATGTGCAACATTTCCCACTTTCATCATATTCCCCAATGTACGTGCGTGTTTCCGTAGTGAGTGAGATATGCCAAGAGTCTAATCCCATCCCATCCTATCCTATCACTTCCCATTTTCCCAACCCTCGTTCTAAATTCCTACATCAACGCATCTGCGGGCGTGCCAAAATTTTTCATTCTGGACTGATGTTGGCATGTACCGCTGGTGCCCATGGGCGACAATATACCACCAACATACCACCAAGTGGACTGTACACTCGTTTGCCACCTTCTTTAAAAAAAATACATTTTTTTTATAGTACGAAGGAGACGTAACGGTAAAGCACTAAAAACATGTTTTCTTCAAAATATTTTGAAGTAACAAATTAAAAAATATCGCAAAATAAAAATAATGGTACTTCTAAGTTCTAAGTATCTTAGCGGTGACTAGACACTATAAACTGGACACTTTATCTCATCACCATTTATTGCACAAAAAATATAGAGTTAAGACCATATTTAACCCCCAAAATTTTTACGTATCTTTATTACATTTTGGTTCACATACATCTTCCAATGTACAGTAAGAAACAGAAATGTTACTTAATCTACCTTACATTTATTATTATCCTTCGTTATATCTTCGTTTCAAAAAAAAACCTACTTACATCTTCTCCCAATTGAACTTTGCGGCTAGCGATTCTGAGATCTGCCTTTCTTTGAGTTGTTTCTTAACCGCTCTCTCGACCAATCGGAGGGAAGAAAAAATGTGCTGTACGTTTGACGGCTGACGGCTACGAGCGGTAGTCTGGAAGTGGAACGGCATACGTTTTATGCATAGTTAGTTTAGGTGCGGTTACAAACATATAACGTGTATTCTTTAGTCATAAGAGTTGGCTAAACTGAACGTCGAATGTTGAGATTTTCTATCCGATCAATTATGGAGCATTCGTTGGAACGTTATATTACCAGGCCTTATTTCGACTCCAGCAAAGTACAAACGGATATATACAGAAAATGACATTTTTCAGGAAAGCAGTCTGAATGAAATCTCTTAATTTTTTCCATTCCGCACTGAATCAGACGAAAATTATTATCTGAGCATCTTAAAGATATAATTTATAACATAATTGATATATAAATAAATATGTAAAAGGAAAAAAATACTATTTCAGCATGTTTTTCCTATTTTCATTTAATTTAATAGTTATTTGGTACGCTGCATATTCATTTTAATTAGTTATTCACATGGGATACGTACTGTTCATACAGTTTCAATCTTTTTTCTTCTAACTGGTGTCATTTGCTTGTTATTATCCGCATATATGTATACGCCGTTAAGATTTAAAAGTACGTTTAGATAACGTAGATAGCAAAGCATTGCTACATTTCAATAAATAATGGTATTTATCAAAAAAAAAACTACATTTATTATTGGTGTATTTCAGTATTTAGTGCAGCTGTATTTTTTGGAATCTTGGAATTTTTGGACAGCTAGTCGTGCAGACCGAGCGACGATCCGTGGCCAGCTGTCCATAGTCGCACGGGCATACAGGAGCCATTTTGTAAATCACGACGTGTAATAGTAAAAACCATAGAGATAAGCCAATAAAACCATGATTTTATCGGTGACTAAATAATACATAATAAGTTCTAATAAATATCTGAAAAGTTGTATGGGTTCGCTTAAAAGTGTCTGCGGCAGACAAGATCGGTCTTACCGTGTACACGATTTGACGCATATTGAAACGACATAGGACTGCGGCGCACCGCCATTTTTACATCAGGGTATCCTCATGAAACTAATTTTAATCGAAAATATATGCCAATTGAGTTTACACGAGTTTAATCAAACTGAGCATATTGTAAATTTTCTGGAGCACTTTTTAGCGATGCGCTGCTGCATGCAAAACAAAGTATGAACTATTTGCGTTTCTGTATAAATAGTACGCAATGGTGTTTGACGGGAACTCGGAGAACTGAGGTTGAGTTTTTGTTTGATTAATATTGAAAATTGTGTATTGTGCGTAATGTTTATAATACGATAATGAAATAAAACTATTGAACCGCGTTTTTCGTGTGCCTCCAAGGGAGTCTTCTTCTTTCCTCCGTAAACCTATCACTTTTCTGAGCGACTCCTGACTTACTTCCACTCCTGCTATAATGAAAAGGAAAAAAAGGAATGATCAGTTTTCTCCCTTCAAACTTAACATTTCGTACTATTTTCCCGTGCAATAAATCATAAATCTGAATAAATGAACAAATATCGTTGTCGTTTCTGTGTCCGACAAATGTTTTATCGTGTACATAATAAGATGTGTCTTGTCTACCGCCGCCCCGTTTAAAGTGTACAAGTAGAGTTGCCTTACCATAATCTCAACAGCCTCAAACAACTTATTCAACTCTTTCTTCTCTCGTTCAGTAAGATTAGGGTCTTGCCAGTCAAAGATGCCGCTTTCCCGCAATTTGGCTTTGATCTTGTCCAATGTTATAGGCGTGGTCAAGTCCACAATCTCACCGGATTTGTAGGCGGCTTTTGCGTCTGCCAGGATCTCTATTGGACTGTAATTGCGGACAAATCATATACAGGTTGTATCAAATATATTCCCCAAGACTGAAAACATGGATTCTGCCCATCCGCGACCGTAATCAGTCTTTTTAACTTCCACTGTTGGACACGCGCCTCTTGTAGCGGTGGTGTAGTTCCTCAGGGGTTGTGGTAGCCGCTTTTTTAGCCCTTAGTCGCTTTTTACGACACCCACGGGAAGATATGCGGTGAAGTTATTTTAATGCCGGCCGGAACCACACAACCAAACACGGGTATATTTCTAAACTTAGTATTATTACCATATTGTCACACCAATTAACCATTTCTTACCATTGTGAAGAGAAGTGAATGTTCACAGCAACTCTGAAATGTAAATAATATTGTATCATCTACCGGTGATAACCTGCTGATGATGATATTAATTAAGTATGGTATTAAGTAATAATTAAGACTTTCAAATTAAGTATAGATTTGTAAAATTACCAGTAGTTCGACGGTGAAGGAAAACATTGCGAGGAAACCCGCGTGCTCGAGAATAAAAAAAGATCTGGAGCATGTGTTTCCACCAATACGTACTGGGCGCCTGTGGTGGATTATGGGCCGAAATCCTCTAGTGATTTAGGTTATATGATATAATTAATGCTGATTTCGTCTACTTGGAATCTTTTTCTTGGTTCTACCCACAATTTTGCCAATTATACACAATGTCATTTTAATACTAGATTACACCTAATAAATTGTTTTAACAATAAAAAACCTATTATATTATTAAATATACTGTACCGATTTTGATAAAAACTAATACTTTTTGTACAGAGCGGTAGGTAGTTCCCATATTCGTGAAGGCGCATACTTGAGTCAAATTATTTATATACAATTCAACTCTTACCTTTATAATAAACTCTTTATAAGGTAAACAAATACCTTTATAATACGCGTTCGGACAATTATATAGTAATTACAGTACATATTATCACAGTAATGTGTTTAAATGTTGATGTTACGATTGATACGGTGTTAAACCTTTAATAATTACTATCTTCATTAATCATTTATCAAACACCATTGTTACTTTAAAGACCATTTTCGCTTGCAGATACAATCCCATTAAAATATAAAAACAGTCTATATAGTAAGTAGTTCTAAACGCAAGCAATCAAAATTGAAAATCGGTTATGGAATTACGTTGTAAGTCGTAAGAGTGGATTGTTTCTCTTATCGAAACTCATAAAACGTATCCATATCTCGTTCCGTTCCAATTTGTCCAAAATGTAAATAAACACGGTGGCCTGAGATAACTGACACGGCCCTAAATAGTGAGGTGATAATTGGCTACATATCCATTACTTGATTTATCGAGACTGCTAATTTGCCCTAGATTTAAAGCTAAATATTTCAATGATTTGGTCTTGTTTACGGCAAATTGAATCGGCGCGGACTATACATGTACTCGTATATAAATGACGTTTGTCTGTCTTGTTTGTACGCGCTACCTTCGGTCTTCAATATGGAACGAGGCGCGGACAATGAAACGTCGTTTGGTGTCAGATTAACTTCATTGTCTTCATTCAAACATTACGTTTATAACAAATAATCTAAGAGGGGGAGAGTGCACGCTGCAATTCAACAGCCGCTGGGCGCGCTAAACTGGCCACGTTACCCTCTCTCACAGAAGACTAAGTTGAAATGTACTGCATTTCCACTTATCTTACTTCCCTAATATATGTACGTGTTTCGGTAGTGAGTGAGATGTGCTCTGGCACATCCTATCCTATCCCCATTTTCACAACCCTTTCTCCAAATCCATTCCTATATCTCCAAAGGTAGGCAGGCAGCGCATCCGGGGGCGTGCCAACGTTTGTCTTTTTGGACTAATGTTGGCATGTATCGCGGATGTCTATGGGCGACAGTGTCCACTTACCATCAGGTGGTGTGCCGCCTTCGTCCATAAAAAACAAAAAAAAATCTACATCAATAATAATTATATAAATACTATGACACTCGTGATCTCTTAAATCAATTTTGACAGCTATGTAAAGTGTTTATTAACCCCGAAAGGCACAAGGTATTTTTTTATGAAAATCGCTACAGCAGATCCAAATAACAGACAGAACTTGATTAGTGACCTATGTAGATGGCGACATGATATCATAGCAACATAAACTACTCGTAAATATATCTGTCTAAGCAACATCGTTATTTGGAAATAACAAAGAAATGTTACATTATCTAAGAAATGGACCGTATTGTTGTTGGTTTCCCAGACTTTTTTTTTTCAAATATTGTCAGACGAGCGGAGAGTTCAATTGGTAGTAAGTGTATACTGTCGCCGTGCGACATACGCGATACGTGTTGATATCAGTCCAGAATAACCAGCGTCGGCTCTCGGATGCGGATACCGTCGGGAGATTCAGGAATATATATTTGGAATATAAGGTGTGGACAATTTGGAGGGATGGAAATGGGTTCTGACATACTTCCAGATATTGAGAATGTGGTGAAATCTTAAAAAGTTAAGATTTATTTTACTGCTTTGTCTTAAAATCACATTTTAGAACATGTTTTCTATTTAAACAGAATCTTGAAACAACGAAATTGTAAGTTAGAAAATCTTAACCAAAGTCAATAAGTCTCCGACAATAAGGTCCCTTTGCTCAGAAAACGCCACGAACAATATCAAAACATACTTACAAAATATCTAAAAGTAATATCTTCGCGGTCGTGGACACCATTTTTAGAAATATTTAAAAACAGTTACACAGTGCAAAATTCAATGCATTACTGAATGCATTCGCCACAGTGCGTGAAATGTGCAGCCACCATTGTTACGATCCATTCAAATTCCCTGAAACTACTTGGACTTGCACATTTTGATATGAGGACAAAATTTGGCGATGAAATTAGAACAAAAATTGAGTATATGTAGTTGGAAAGTGCTATATTTAAATAATGGTAAAATCTAAATTTCGACATAATACAACATAGGGCTTTGTTAAACTGCAGGTACAGAATAATTAATAGTACAAGTACAGAAGACTCACTTCCCAAGAACGCTACTACACATACCTACACAATACAATTTCGTTAAGCGCGAGCCAAATTGAATCCTACGCGCATCGGAGAAAGGCGATATTACATCGTAATTATAATAAACTTATTATAGCAGTTTTATTTGTTTTAAAACACAATTTTAAATTTGTTCTAAAATAAAATTAATTAAAAAGAATAATACCTACTTACACAATATGATGGTAGATTTAAATCGCTTTTATTTGCGCGTTCGCTACAAAGAGGTCGCGGCAACCGACTGGAATAAACCCCCGAGCAGGGGCTCGCCGCTGTACGCATATTTTTGTATCTAAAGTGGCGATGATGTAGCTGCGATATGAAAAAAGCAACAATGTGTTACCCTTTGACGCCATTAGATAAAAAATACATAGTCATGTAGTACATCACTTATTTACATCGAAAACACTGCACAACATGAAATAAACAAATTTTTGCGGTTAGGAAAAGTTTAATTGGTGTGTAATCCTTGCGAAAACCTCAAAGATGTTACTTATTGTCATGTCGTACCGGATGTAGTGCGGACGTCATCGCCACGATGTTCTTAAGAACATAGACGTACGTGATGATTTTGTTTTTATAAACATACGTGTTTGTCACTTATCGCGAACCACTTATTGTTCATAATATTTATTACAATTATTATAATAACTAAGCCGAAGAAGCCTACCCTAAAATGTACTACATTCCCCACACTACCTTATTTACCCAATAGGGCGTACGTAGTGAGATATATGAGATATACTGTCAAATGTGAGCAGCTTTATGTGATTACAATCTGTTACTGCTCACATTGCAAAGAAATGATTTGATTTGAAATTAAAATAATATTGACTGATATTTATCTAATAAGTATCAAGAACTATTAATCGGCGTAAGTTTTGATTCGCATAAACGTGGGCTATACACTGAACTGAACAGAGCCATTGTTCTGTTTAATAACCAAAACTTTTATTAACAACATACTATACTATAATATAAATATTATATGTTGTACGTATAAATAATAATGATACGGATTGTGCCGGAAATTGTAATAGAATTACGATTGTTTATTAAATTATATCTTTATAGTTTAGTGGTAATTTAAAATTTTAGTAATTGATTATTGTAAGTACACGATATAATGAGAGTTCCCATGGAAGCATTTTGTGTCTTGTCTTACAACGGAATAAATTATTTATATGATAGGTACTAATCCAACCAAGTGGACTGATGACGTGAAAAAGTATGCCGTGAAAAAGTAAATCCTGTTTGGTGGCGAGCCTTTGGAGAGGCTTGATATCCGACAATGAAGAGATGTACGCTGTAAACGGTTACTAGGACAGTCTTGTTCCCTATTTCACTCGACGTGAGCGGAAGCCATTGATCAACAGGCATCAATCGATAGGCAAAATACGTAGATGGATAAACCGGAACTGTCACCTGTCACGATACACGAGTAGTAGTAATAATTACGTTTTCAAGAGTCTTTGCTTCATTTATTTACTTAAAATAAATTACGCAAACACATTGCGGTTTATATAGAAGAGGCTTTGTTTTTCATTTCTATATTTTTTTACATTGGTAACAACGTTACGTCAAATTAGTATAAACAATGAATAATATGTTCCTGGTAGTTTTTGCCGCCAAATGACAGACTGATTTGACAGTAGGTACATTCAAAATGTACAAAATGCGCTGTTTATGGCCGTAACATTTATCTTTTAGAGGAGGGTGCACGCTGTAATCCAACAACCGCCGAGCACACTCGACTGACATCGATACACTCCTTTCTCACAGAAGACTTGAAATGTACTGCATTTCCCAGTTCATCCTGTTCCCCAATGTACGTACGTGTTTCGATAGTGAGTGAAATATGCCAGAGCCTATCCCCATACTATCCTATCCCTTCCCATTTTCCCAAGCCTTTCTTCAAATCCATTCCTATATCACGTAAAGTTAGGCAGCGCATTCAGTGGCGTGCCAACATTCCTCATTCTGGACTGACGTACCGCGGGTATCCATGGGTGACAGTGTCCACTTAACCACCAAGTGGACTGTATGCTCGGCTACCTTCTTCCTATAAAAACAAAAATCTCTAGTTTGGTTGGCCGAAACCTTCAGGTGAATATATTATCTTTTTTTTTTCAGGTTTGCTCCGAGAGCAGTGCCAGCGAATCTTCACTGGAGTCCTCTAGTGGGTACGGAAGCCAAGGCGCCTTTGCAGCTGAAGATCATGCCCTTCAACACCAGTTGCAGCATCCTGATGGTAAGTGGTAGCTACTAATATGTCATTGTATTGACTGTTGTGTTCTATTCTGTTTATGACTTAGGGTTCCTTTCGTTTTGTCACTAATTGGAAAACTTTTTTATAATATGTGTAAGTACTTTGATAAAGTACTTGATAGTTTGAAATTACACAAAAGCTGAAATTAGTTAGTATCGAGACTAGAATCGATTCTACCAGTTTTTACAATTGGTTATTTTTTATAACTTATTGTTTATTTCAAGTATATTTATTTTTAGTCGGGTGCAACGTGCCCGGTCACTACCCTATGCTGAGTAATGAGCGTTACGAACGCTTTAGATAGAACAACAAAACGTACATGTTTGTAACCATTGATTTATTCCCTATAATAATTTTATTTTTCGCTAAAACGGTTTTATATATTTTAAATTAGTTGGTCTTTCAGTTTTTGCGTCATTTAGAAATAGATAAATAGATATCGATAGCCAAAAGAAAAATAATGTAGCTAAAAGGAATATCTTTCAAAATATGGTATATAAATATAGACCTTTAATTTTTCATACTATGCAAGTGCTCTTTATAAATAGCTTTCTGATGAGTGACAAAATGAAATATTCAGCTTTTGTATGATAGCACTTTATAGATTTTGTATGTGTGTGTTTAGTTGATGCATGTGATGTGTCGTTTTTTATATGTTGTAAGATTTGTCATTATTATTTTTTATTTCATAATAATATGTTCAAGATAATCGGTAACACAAATTAAAAGTAACGTTAATAGGTACTTGGTATAAATCGGTAGATAACACATATAATTACTTACTTGAAAATAAAGATTCGTATTGATTATAGCCATTTTTTTTCAATATTTCTTTTAATTTAATACAATTTTACTGATATTTTTTCTGTAAGATCAATAATTCTTGTTTGATATTTTAACATTTAAGCGAAACACATCCATGATCCTCACGTCCTCTGCACAAGGAACGTGAGCTTTTGTGACGCTTCTCGTATTAAATTAATTATCGTAAAATAAATTTATGGAAGAGGAAGAGTGCACGCTGCAATCCAACAGCCGCTGGGCGCGCTCGACTCTCTCACACCCCTCTCTCACAGAAGACCACCTTGAAATGTACTGCATTTCCCACTTTATTTTATTTCCCAAATGTACGTACGTGTTTCGGTAGTGAATGAGATGTGCCAGAGTCCATTCCCATGATATCCCTCCCCATTTTCTCAACCCTTTCTCCAAATACATTTATATATCTCCAAAGGTAGGCAGCACATCCGGGGTCGTGTCAACGTTTGTCATTTTGTACTAATGTTGGCATGTATCGCTGACGTCTATGTGCGACAGTATCCACTTATCATCAGGTGGACTACGTCACGGCATACTTGTCACGACATGTATCCACTGCAACATTGTATACTCCCACAAACAGGTCACTCACCTTACTGCGTAAACAATACTTACCGTTATACCACTTTTTCATTTATTTAGTTTTTCTTCACTCTTTCATACAAATGTACACACACATCCATACATACACATATATACACACACGCATAAACACATATATACACACATTCACTTGATTCTTACGCGATAGTTCATTGTATTAGTGAGCCCATCGCCTATAATAATTATCTATTTTGCATTGTTAATATTTGCATAATAAAATCCGTTTTTGGCAGTTAGCTAAATTTTTACATGTATAATAAGTTCACATTCTAGTTTTGCCGTGGATTTTTGTTTATATATAAAATAAATGATGCAGTATAATTAATGTGATTGGTGCAATTGCAATATAATTATTTTATTTAAAAGGTCTAAATGAAAAACTAAAGGGTTTTTCATTAAGAGCGCTCGAACTTTGAAATGAAATAAAACAAGCTGTCTAAGCGATATTGCCACAATTGTTTTTTTTATTTTAAAGTAAATTTGATGACATTATGTGTGGAATATAATTTCGGCCAAATGGCCGCCGCGGCTCTGTTGTAGGTGGCGTATCCTGGTGGACCAATTTTGAACGTCTTCTTCGCATAATAGGGGCCCAATTTCATGAAGAACGCGAGTTATGTTGGCCTTCAGGGCGGCAATCCCCTGTGGTTTGTCTGCATAGACCAGAGATTTTACGTAGCCCCACAGAAAATAGTCGAGCGGCGTTAAGTCACACGATCTCGGTGGCCAGTTGATGTCGCCACCACGCGAGATGACGAAGCCCTCGAACTTCTCATCCAATAAATTCAATGTTTCCCGTGCAGTATGGCAAGTGGCGCTGTCCTGTTGGAACCACATGTTTGTAAGATCCAAACTATCCATCCTAGGCCACAAAAAAGATGTTATCATCGTCCGATATCGGTCGCCATTGACAGTGAGCGCGGCTCCTTGCGCATCTTCGAAGAAATAAGGGCCGATGATACCGCCGGATCAAAATCCACACCAAACAGTGACTTTTTCGGAGTGTAGAGGCACCTGATGAATCTCCCGTGGATTTTCGTCGCTCCAAATACGGCAATTTTGCTTGTTTACGAAGCCACTTAACCAGAAATGAGCCTCATCACTGAAGATGATTTTTTTCCCAAAAGCAGGGTCTGCCGCCAAATGCTCTAAAGCCCAATCAGCGAACACACGACGCTGTCTGTGGTCGTTGGGCTTTAGTTCTTGAGTTAATTGAACTTTGTATGGATGAAGGCCCAAGTCTCGACGCATAAACCGCCAAGTTGATGTCGCAGAAAGACCAAGCTCTTGCGCACGACGCGGAATGGACTGTCTGGGGTTTTCTCGCACACTGTCCCGAACGGCAACAATATTCTCCAACGATCTTGCGTTTCTTTGACGTACAGGCACTGCTTCATCGGCCACCGACCCGGTTGTCTCAAATTTATGGATTAAACAACGGATTGTGGACTCTGCAGGACGGCCATGAATACCATAAATTGGACGCAGCGCACGGAACGTTAGGCGAACAGAGCACTGATTTTGATAATAAATTTTAACAATTTCAACGCGTTGTTGAATTATGTAGCGTTCCATGATTAAATGTCAAGACTAAATAAGTATTCCTGTCAAATTTGACAGCTGTAGCTTCACCAAGATGGCCGCTATACAATGTCAAAGTTCGAGCGCCCCTATTGAAAAACCCTTTACAATTCTTTATTACTTAAAATGATGTAACTTCGATATTTGATGATGAGTTATTGTTAATAATGATTGATGAGTGAGTGATTGTTATTTGTCTTATTACATTTCTCTTTTTATTTTGCACCCGACTAGGAAAATGATAATATTCGCCATGAAAAAAAAATGTATTATTTTCTTATTAAAATATGCCACACAGAAAAATATTCATTTTTAATCTAATCAGGCTTTTGTAAAAAGAAAGAAATTTGCCGATGTTTTTTTAATTGTTTTCTTCCAATTTTTGTTGTCCACTAATTTTATTTTGAGCTTTGCATGATTTTCTTTGCAAGTAGTGGAATCCGAGATAGTGACGTTGCGTCGCGAGAGTGACGCCTCAATAGCGGCGGCTCGCGAGAGCTTTTCAATTTCCCTCGGGAGCTTAGAGGAGGCAGTCAAATCTCTCGATGATGCAAATGAGGCCAGTGAGACACCCGCTTTTGCTACTATTGGCAAAAAGCCGGCGGTGCCTAAACGACGACCAGTATCCATGGCCGGTAAGTAGATAGTAAGATGAAGTATTGTAATGGCTACGTTGTATCCAGGTACTTTATTCTACATTAATGTTTATATGTACCATATATTATTTCCTGACTCTTAGGTTTTTTTTTTTGTTTAGTTTACCTACAATTTTATATCTTACGTAATCTTAAGGTTGACTTGGAGATAGTGCTGCCAAGCTTAAAGGCCTTTCACACTACACTTTATCAGAAGGTATCATAAAGTTAATTATACTTTATCAGAAAATCAGTATCAGCTAGATTTAATTGGCATATAATTTATTTATCAGACCTGTCCAGTTACTTTATCGGGAGTAAAAAGGAAATAAAATCCTTCTGATAGAGTATCAGGAGATGTGGTGAGGGCCTTTGCCCTTAGTCTTTTTTTGTAAAACTTTACAATAAAGACCAATATATGTATAGATAGACATATTATATTCTAATAAAATTGGGAGGTATTCGTATGTCGAATGACAGTGCTTTGGAAAAGGTTCGTAAGAGAAATTGTGGAAAATAGAGATGGGCTTAATATATATTACTAGCAGTGCCCGCGACTTGGTGAGCTTAGACTTTAGGTAGAGTATGTGTGGTTAGTTTGATTCCCGCAGGAACTTCATAATTGATCTGGATAACAAGAACCCCCAAATGTTAATCCGACACGTAAGTTATAATAAGCCAAGTTTCATTAAAATCCGTCCATTGGTTTTCGCGTGATGCGCGTTGAGACAGACATGCCGACAAAATTGCAAATATTGTTGTTTTGAATTGTGTAAATGCAACATTCTTTTTTGAAAAAATATTGAATGTACAAACTCGACTCTTATGATTTAATTGTATGTACGGATGGTCCAGTTTGACATCCCGGTTTGTAAACCCATCTATTCATCGGATGTATGCAACAATGGTGATGGTTCAATTTACACCATCCACAATAACGTAATTGTTGTATTTCTCAGCAACAGTGTGGTCTCGGCGCGGATCGTCCAGTTCTCTGGGCAAGCCGCCGCCGCCCGTACGAAGATCTTCCTCCATTTCGAGACCACAACGACCACAATATGTACAGGTATGTATTTATTAACGTGTCAAGCGATGGGCTTGACACTTTTTATTATTTGTCTATGGTTTGCTGGTATGCAGAAGTCCTTATGCCGCCGTAAACGTTAACAGAACATTGCTTGGTGTAATTTAAACAGCATTGTTAATAGAAAAAGGATATTCGTTGATGAGTCACAAAAATAATTCAATTGATAATTAAAAAGAGATATTTGTGTTGATAAAATTAAGTGACCAACATACTGACAGGTGTGTGTTTCATTAAATATTGGTGTAATTTAAACATCGTTTATACTTATTTTAAAAAAATATTTTTTATTATCAAAAAAAAGATATTTATATTGATAATTATAAAGGAAACTGATACTTGATAAATAATTTAAAGTTTTATTTAATCATTTAAAATCAAATTATTTTTAAAAAGACTGAATTAAAGGGCTTAGGAAAATTGTAGTTTAGACACGATATTCACACACGGAAGTTTCCTTTTAAACATTTTCTTTAATTGGCGAACAAATTCCATAAATCAATACACGAATTCCGACAATTTCATAATTAAAATGACAAGTAGCGATCGATAACTGGAGTTCGAAATGTAAAATCTGTGTTTCAGTCAATTATTAAAGTTATCGAATCAGCTTAACGTCTGCTAGAGGATTTTGGGCCATAATCCATAACGCAGGGCCAATACGCATTGGATACACATTTTTTTGTTGTAAATTCTCGAGCATGCAAGTTTTTTTCATCATGTTTTCCTTCGCCGCCGAGCTAGTGATAATTTTGAAAAACTCATACGTAAGGAGAAGCTTAATAGTACGGGCAACGGATTTGAAATCAAGATTTAACGAACGGCAATCGAAAATATCCCTAGACTATCACCGCTTTATGAGAGTGAATTACTGTGACTTCCAGTTACGAGCGGTGACAGCCTAGGGGTGTTTATACTCGACTCACATTCGTGTAATCGTGAGTTCAGATCCTCGGCCCGACGACTGAGATTCTACTTGAGTACGGATTTCAAAAAAATGTCACCAGCTTGGCGTGAGGGGAAACATGAGGAAACCCGCATGCTCCAGAAGTAAATAAAACATTTTGAATATATGATCCACCAATCCAAACTAAGCCCGCGTGGTGGATTACGGCCCGAAACCCCACAGTGATTTACTAGAACGTTGTAGGCTGATGCAAGTATAGTTAGGGGGGTCATCCATAAATTACGTCACACGTTAACGGGATGGGAAATAAAGGGGAACTGTGTGAATAAAGTCCACAAAGTGTAACACGGTACGACAGACCGATTCGGCAGTCACCTTTATGTCACATTTAAAATATAAAAACACACAATGATGATCTAATAACAGCCAATAGAAATGTAAGATTTTTTTTTAATTTTAATTTGCAAAAGTCGTGACATCACAACCTCTATGACACACGAATAACGAAATTTTCTGACGAAATTTATGAGTGGTCCCTTACAGGTCAATTTGAATTTAAATGACCTCATGTGTGAGTTAAGGTAATTAACCTAAAGGAAAGAACCTAACAAAAAAGGCTCATCGTCGTTGTATTATGCATACGTGGGAGACCGCTCAGTGATAAGGACTAACTTTTGTATACCTAGTTATTTCAACCTTTGTATCATTTTGGTATTGTATCATTACTTACTTTTTTTTATTTACAAAGGCAACAGACGAGCTTACAGTCCACCTGATGGTAAGTGGATACTGTCGCCCATAGGCATCCGCGATACATGCCAACATTAGTCCAAAATGACAAACAATGGCACGCCCCCGGATGCGCTGCCTACCATTGGAGATATAGGAATAAATTTGTAGAATGGGTTGGGAAAATGGCGAGGGATAGGATGGGAATGGGCTCTGGCGCACCTCACTCACTGCCGAAACACGTACGTACATTAGCGAAATAAGATAAAGAGGGAAATGCAGTACATTTTAAGGCAGTCTTCTGTGAGAGAGGGGTAACGTCGCCAGTCGAGCGCGCCCAGCGGCTGTTGGATTGTCAGCGTGCACTCTCCCTCTAGAAAACTACTTACTTTTACTTACTTCTTTGTGTAACAAACATTATATAACCAATATTTCCATTCGCAGGGCAATTTACATAGTCCCGGCATGGGACCAACAGATACGGACAATCTACCACCGCCACCTGCTTTCTTGTTACAACCTGATAACGAACCCAATGCGGGTACGTATACAACAACAGTACACACACACATATACGATCCTACAAAAATAGTGTGAAATATTTTAATGTGTCAATCAGTACACGAAAACTATTGGAACTAACTAAAAAATAACGTGTATTTTATGATATTTTGTATCATTAAAAATAAATAATTTGCCATGAAATTACTCGGTATGTGCATAACACTATCCAAACTCGCCCGCTTAGGTGTTTGACCTTTGAACGCGCCTCATTCATTGTAAGTATGCGTAAGTAGGTATCGCCTACGTAACGTGTTATGCAATACGAGTAAGTTTAAAAACTATCAATATTAAACCACAAAACCCATATTACATAATTTTTACATTAATCAAACGAAACTCACCCATCACTTCTCGAGTTCCTTTCAAAAAATCCCCATTCCAGTCTATACTAATATAATAAAGAGGTAAAATTGTGTGTTTGTAGGTATGTTGGGGGTAATCTGTGGAACTACTGAACCGATTTCAAAAATCCTTACACAAATAAGAAGCTACATTATCCGTGTCTAATATAGGCTATATTGTATTTTGAAGTTTTAAAAAAAAAACTTATAAACCGAAGCGAAGTGAGGGCGGCTCGCTAGTGTTATAATATTTTCATTTATATTTATAACGTGTACTTTATAGGTTTGTTTATTCATATGTTGTAAAAGCGGTCGAATAAAAGCTTTTTTCTTTCATTATTTCATTTACACTAGTACTTGCCCCGGTTTAGCCCACTTAGAACCTAAAATAAATCTTAATATACCATATGTATTTACCTTGTGTTGGTCTAAATCCAGCAATCAAGAGACACGAGTCGTTGGCGGCGTATGGTATTGTTTTCTTTACAAAATCTTTGTAAAAGTTTTATGTTTCCATTCCAATTCAATACCGTTACATATCAACAATCAAGTATGTAGACTCAAACCGGTCAAACAAGTACCAATTTTACCTAACTACCCTCAAGCGAATGTGCAGTGCCGTGATAAACTCGCAATTTTATGGCACCAAGAAATTATTGCATGTACACCTACAATTCATTTGTAAATATTAAATAAGTACATAAAAATATAATATACATCTGATACCAGCTGGTGAAGCTTAGTCCAGATGTAGGTGTATTTTTCCAAGTCGCAATATCCGTTGACCATAACGAGCCGGCTTTTGGATATCACCCACCCCATATCTTTCTGTGGGTGTCGTAAATGGTGACTAAGGGATAACAAAGCCGCTACCACAAGCCCTGAGGAACTACACCACGTCTACAAGAGTGGACTTGCCATCCTGCTTAGCCAGCGTGGCGTTTTAAAGCCATACATTGCGCATCCACAAGACAATGTGCTTGAGGGAAGCATATGAACATAGGGCCTCCTCAGCAGTGGATGAACAAAGGGCTACTTAAGTTAGGAAAATAAATTATATCATAGTTAAACGAATGGTTGAATTGCATATATTTTTTTCAGGACACCAAGTGATAAATGTAGCAGAAACAGTAAAACAATTAACCGAACTAAAACACATGCCCGCTTCTCCCGGACTAGTCCGCCGAAGCCTCCAACAGTTACAAAACGCAAACACAAACCAACAAAGTCCAACACAAAATCTCACCACTTTCCAACAAGCTAAAAGCAACTTCTCTTCGAACACCAGTTTAAATAGCACCGGAAATTTAAACCCAATATACGGACAGACGGGTCATCGTATAATGGCTTACGTGGAACAAAACTCGATATATGGGCGGAAGAATAGCCTGAATAGTTCGAATTCGGACTTGTTTAGGGAGGGGAATGGGATTTATGGCGATAAGGGGTCGCCTCACGGATCGAGCCCCTCGACTCCGAGTTATGGGGATGGGAATACTTTTAGCAGTTTTGGGCCGAGAGTTGCGAACGATTCGCATTATGGGCAGACCGGTGAGTTTTGTTGATTTTTAATTGAAATTGACTCTATTGTCTTTGCAATCTGAATTGTTAATAAACTAGCAGCTGTAACTGATTTTAATGGGTTTGTTCGAGTCATTCTTACATAAGTTGTTATAATTTCCCGACTCTTCCGGAAATTCATTGTGTTTTGCTCTTTTCAACAATCAGAGAAGAGAATAAATACGCTTATTTTTTTATTATATTTGTGGTATCTCTATCGCTATCTCTATCACTCATGCGTAGTTGTAACCCCAATACTATGATAATGACGTTATTAATACAATAGTACGGTCCTCTTCATACTTGTGACTTTTAAGCTCTTTATCTCAGTCATTCTAGTATCAATTAATGGATGACTTCTTTTTATCTTAGGACCTTGAGATAGTTGTAACTACTTTAATTTCCCCATGAACTTAAACAAGACATTCTTTAAAAAGAATGAAAGAGTGAATGAAGTCTTTTATTTGACCGACAGTAATCTGGATAAAAATACGCTAAATGTTAACTCGCCATATAGGTTATAACTATGCCAAGTTTCATTAAAATCCGTCCCGCGGTTTTTGCACGATGCTCGTTCAGACAAACAGACAGACGCATGGACAGACTGACAGACGAAAATTCCAAAAAAAATGTTGTTTTCAACTCTGTATCACGTGAATTACACAGCATTTTTTTTAAAATATTTGATTTACGGCTATGTTACGATTTAGAAGATGACCAACGAATTATTAATGGATAAGTGAAACTCTCTTATTTGGACACCATTCTGCATAACTGACTCAAGTGACAAAAATGAATATTACAGGAAAGAAGATTTTGTATTTCTGTTTGTGCTGGATTGCTCTTTACAAGGCGCTTAGACTATTACTATAACATCGTGTACAATATAAATAAGTAAAAATTCGAAAATATTTTCAAGCCTTGTAGATTACGCTAGATTAAGTCGAATGGCGCATAATAACAAAAATATCAAATTTGCCGCTTGGTTTAATTCTACATAATTGTATCCATTTGTAAGACTATGTGAACTAAACTGTAATACCAACGAAATCAAGTTTAATGTGATTGTTAAAGTCCAATTCTAATTTCAGGTTATAAACTCCAGCAAGACAAAAAATACGGTCAAAGTAACACAATATACGCCCAACCGTCGCAAATAATCGCTGGATTCAACAATTTGGCGTTGTCAAGGCACGACACACTCAGTCCGTTGGCGATGAGGAAAAACATTGCGGCCAGGTCGCACAGTGCGGATAGACATAATGAACGTGAGTACTTGTGTGTTTATATACATTACATTATGATACATATACATCATTATAAAAAAAAAATTGTTCCTCAAATTTGTGAATCCTACAACTCTGGATACAGTGAACTACACTTATTCAATTTATCTAATATGTTGTACAAAATTAATTATAATTGAAACAACGGCTCCTAACATCTCATTGTATTGCATAATTTTCGAGTTTGTGTCTGTTATAACTTTGCCCTGGCCTATGGTTTCTCGCAGTTGGTGTCCTCACCCACGAGGATACCTGATATCGAGAGCCATACTCCCTCCTTACTGGACCTCCTGCTGACTACGCGGCCGAATGACTACAATGTTGTCGTTGATGCTCCGTTAGGATCATCCGACCATTGTATCGTTCGAACTGCTGTGCCAGCTAAGCAATCTGTGCGCACAGGGAACGCGAAACGTCTGGCACTACAAGTCTGCAGATTAGGATGGGTTGCGCGAATTTTACGCTTCTTATCCCTGGGGGCAGCTCTGTTTCGCGTCGGGAGATCCGGATACCTGTGCAGACTCCGTTGCCGACGTGGTGTTGCAGGGAATGGAATGTTATATTCCATGTTCCGTGATATCCGTGGGCGGACGGAGCCAACCTTGGTTTAATCAGTCCTGCAGAGAGGCCCGCCGTAATAAGCGGGCTGCATACAGGGCCTGGGCCAAAGCACAGGTGTCTGAAGATCCGAATACTACCGACTTGAGGAATAAATTTAACGCTGCCTCGAGGTGCAGTAAGAGGATCACTGTCAGAGCAAGGAATGAGCACATCCGCAGAATTGGCGTTCGACTAGCAAGCTATCCTTCTGGAAGCCGGGCTTTCCGGTCGCTCGCTAAGGCTGCTGAGGGTAACTTCTGTCAGTCGTCACTCCCATCACTGCGGAAACTCGATGGCTCACTGGCTCATGAGGCGAAGGAGAAAGCTGATCTCCTGGGGTATCTCTTCGCCTCTAACTCGACTCTGGACGATAGAGGTGCCTCACCACCGTCTACCTCGAGGTTCACAAGCTCCATGCCAGAAATCTGCTTCACCCAGCGTGAAGTCCGGCGAGCTCTAGCATCTCTTGATATCCGAAAGTCGAGTGGATCAGATGGTATTCCTGCAGTGGTGCTCAAATTTTGCGCTCCTGAGTTATCTACGGTGCTTACGCGACTCTTTAGGCTCTCCTATTCCACAAAAAGCTTCCCGTCAGCATGGAAGGTAGCTCATGTTCACACTTTGCCTAAAAAGGGTGACCGCACCGACCCGGCCAACTACAGGCCAATAGCGATCACCTCCCTCCTCTCTAAGGTGATGGAGCGTGTTGTAAACACACAGCTCCTTGGGTACCTAGAGGATCTCCAGCTGATTAGCGACCGTCAATATGGATTTCGCCATAATCGCTCGGCTGGTGATCTTTTAGCATATCTAACACACCACTGGGCTGACACCATTGAGAGTAGAGGCGAGGCTCTGGCTGTAGACCTAGACATTGCGAAAGCTTTTGACCGGGTATGGCACAAATCGCTGCTTTCCAAGTTACCATCTTTCGGGATACCCGAGGGATTATGCGAATGGGTTGCCAGTTTTCTGACTGGACGGAGCATCAAAGTCGTTATCGATGGTAGCTGCTCCGACACCATGTCTATTAACGCTGGCGTCCCGCAAGGCTCCGTGCTGTCCTCAACTCTGTTCCTTCTGCATATCAACGACCTGTTGCAAATTGGTGACATACGTTGCTATGCAGATGACAGCACTGGAGACGCCTTGTAAAGGGGCCGCGCCAACATCCCTCGCGTCGAAGTGGAAGAGAGTCGCGCCAGGCTTGTGTCTGAAATCGAAGACTTTATATCTAGTCTCGATTTGGGGTTCTCTGAACCTAGTGGATTTCAACCCCAGTAAGACGCAAGTCTGTGCATTCACCGCTAAAAAAAAACCTTTTGTTGTAGCACCTCGCTTTCAGAGCATACCTCTTAAAATCTCGCAGAGTATTGGGATCCTCGGTGTCGACATTTCCAGCAAAGTCGAATTTAGGGGTCATCTGGAAAATAAGGCCAAAATGGCCTCCATAAAGCTCGGTGTGCTGAACAGAGCGAAGCGATACTTCACCCCTGGGCAACTCCTAATGCTTTACAAAGTTCAGGTGAGGCCCTATATGGAGTATTGCTTACATCTCTGGGCCGGCGCACCGAAATACCAATTAGACCCATTTGACTCCATCCAACGACGTGCTGTTCGTATTGTCGACGATCCCACTCTCACGGGCGGTTTAGAACCCCTCAGCATTCGGAGAGACGTTGCGTCTCTCTGTGTGTTCTACCGCCTGTACAATGGGGAATGCTCTGAAGAATTGTTCAATATAATTCCCACCTCGGGTTTCTACAACCGCACCTCCCGTCACAGAAGTGCGGTCCATCCGCATTTCCTCGATACGGAGGTGTCGCCTACTGTTCGGTCCAAAAATTATTTCATATCGCGAACCCGTAGGCTGTGGAATGAACTGCCTCAAGAGGTCTTCCCATTAAGCTACGACATGGGGTTCTTCAAGAAAGCTGTGAATAGGATCTTACAAGGTCGGAGGCGCGCCCGCATACCCCCTGGTGTTGCAGGTGTCCATGGGCGGCGGTAACACTTACCACCTCATGGGACCGCTTGCTCGTCCACCTACTTACCTATAAAAAATAAAAAGAAAACTGGCTTTTAATTATTTTTATATTTTATTGCAACATGTATTTCACAATATGTCCGCGCGTCATCCGAGATTTAGCTGAAAATCAGTGCTGAATGCTTGTTTTTGGCATTCAGCATTATGCTGAGCCCTGTCTAAAGACAAGGCACAACCTCGCACGGGAGGACAATTTCTAAAACCTGTTTTCTATTATCTTATTCTTTTCACGTGTAGTGTTTTTGAGCTATTGAAGCTCAAAAACACTTTGAGCTGGCTCGTCCGCTCTCTTATCTATAAAAAAAAATATAGTGTCATATTATGTATTGTTATGTAAATACATTGGACACACACACGAGTGTGCTTGAGTGTGTGTCTACGCACTCGTGCACACTCGGCACTTCAACAATTCATTTATAAGTTAATGTAAATTTATTAATATAATTAATAATTATTAAATTTTATTAATTTTGTTATTGTATTTTTTGTGAATAAAATCAGTACGCCTGTGGTTGGCGTTACTTATTTATACTTACTCATTTGCAACGCCATATTTCCGATTTTAGTATATATTAGGTACATATCCTTCAATGCTTACCATTTATAGGAACTAAGCAGTCATAAATAACATAACTTTATATGGAATGGATGGATGTTTCCACGAAATTAAACAGATGTGTAATTAATAGAGTTGCAACGAATATTCGGTTACTATTCGGTATTCGGCCTATTCGACCATTTTTCGATATTCGGCCGAATACCGAATATTAAATTACTATTCGGCCGAATACCGAATACCTATAAGTTGTCTTGCAAGGAGGATATTTTAACATGAAAATAACCTACTTTTTATAATTTTAAGTGTTTATTTTCTATTGGTAATAACATATTTTATCTACATATTGTTTGAAATTAGTAATCAAAATTTAAAAGCGGTAGATTGTGGTGTAAAAAATATATTTTTTCTGCATTACGAGGAAGAAGCCTGTTTATCTTCTCTTCATACGAACTTTCTGCTTCTGAAAAAGTCTCTCCGAGTAAACACTGCTTCCAGGTGGGGACAATACTTTGCAGCAAGCTTTACTAAGCCTTGAGAAAATATTGCTTTATTTTTTGCCCACCAAAAAATGTATTTTTATTCATATGTAATTATTTTAGATTAAGGTAAATATCTAGGTCTGCTACAATTTCGCTGTCATCACCTGACTCATCTTTCGGCTGTTTTTCAGCAACTACCTCTTCAAAACATTCCAAGAAGGATCTGTGAATGCTCTGACTAGGCTCATTGCTGGTCTTTATTCGTTCGGTATTAACAAGAGACGAGCTGGTACTTTCGTCGCTGCTTGATTCACGGAATAAACCCTCTAGTAAAAGATGCTATTGGACTTGTTCTCCCTTTGCACTTTGTCAGAAAAGAAGTGCATTTTAAATCGAGGGTTAATAGAATCGCCAGCAAATATTTTTTATCGTCATTAAGTTTTGAAAAACGTTGCTTTAATCCATGTTGCATATGCATATTCACTATCATAAGTTTTAACTTGGGGGTAAGATCTGATGCACTGACTGTCACAGTAACGCTTCAGAGTTACAACATGTTGAATAGCTTCAGATATAGGTACAAAAATATTCTGAACTAGTAATTTTTGTTACTTTTTCAAATGGTTTTAGTATTGTAGCTTAAGAAGTTTTTCTACAAACTCCCATTGAACAGCAGTCAGATTCGAAATATTTGATGAATCGGTAAGGTAAAGGGAAATGGCGCGTTTTTTTTTCTAGAAGTCTGTCCAGCATATAGTACGTAGAACTCCATCTAGTGCTGATGTCTTGGATAAGTTTGTGTTCAGGCAAATCCAATTCTTGCTGTTTTTTTAAAGTTTAAAGCAACGCGATTGCGGCGGAATGAAGGGAGCTCGAGCCAATCAAAGGACAGTGTGAGCTGTGCCTCTCTGCGCCTAGACAAATTGGCGCGAAATATGGCCGAATAGTTTGGCCGAATATTCGGCTATTCGGCCGAGGACCCCACCGAATATTCGGTATTCGGCGGAAGGCCGAATATACTATTCGTTGCAACACTAGTAATTAACTGTTATGCGTTTATTTTCATACTATTTACCGTCAGTTAATTCATACTGATTCATACTATTTAATTCATACTGATTTCCGTGTTAACTCTTATAACTTGATGTGGATAGAAAGCACCATAAATGTTTACATAATTTATAACTATTTATTTATTTGTCGTTTAATTGTTACACAAATACATCGGTTACAATATAATAAATTAAAATATTACGCTCTTACACGTGCACAATTAAAGTGAACACAACGTTGATAAGATATAGTAATTAGTTAGTTAAGTAAATAGCATACACGAGCCATATAAATAATTTGTATCGACTCGTAAAGTAGACTTACAATAAGCTATTATATAGGTGATTTCTATTTAAGAGAGTTAAGAAAAAATAAAACGTGCAAAATAGTGAGTATTAATATATATTGTTAAGATATAACGTGTCAAGTTTCATTGAAATCCAAAGATTTTATTTGATTATCACAAATATTTATTATTATTGCATGCAGTAGGTACATTAAAAATTACAGTATCTAATGACAGACAACACCACCCTGCAAGGGCACAACAATTCTAAGTCAAAATATTTAAAATACAATTTAAATAATAGGTTGGGGAGATAGTCTTTTGCTATTTTGTACGTATGAAGTTGTATCTCTTTGGTTGTACTATTAGTACCTGGCTGGTTGTAATAGCGAGAAAAGTTGACATTCTAAAAAAAAATTCCTATTTACAATACTACGGATATTTACGGAAAAACTATTTTCCGCCATGTTTCCATTGTTTTCCGGTTTGTGAAAATGAGTGAAAGTAACGAAGAAATTCTCTACAATTCGAAATTTTATTACGAAAAAGGCAAAAATGAGACATAAGCCGCAAAAAAAAATGTGCCGTTTATGGATTGAGGTATCGGTAAGGGTAGCACAAAGTTGGTTCAAGCGTTTTCAGTGTGGAAATTTTAACGTGAAAGATGCAGCTCGCTTTGGTCGCCCAGTTACAGATAAAGTCAATGCCATCTATGAAAAAGTGGAGCAAGATCGACACGTCAGTAGTTATGACATTGCCGAGGAACTGGGTATTGATCACAAAATGTTTTAAGTAATTTGAAAAAGTCTGGGCACCAGGAAAAGCTCGATATTTGGGTGCCACATGATCTTACGGAAAGAAAGATCATAAACCGTGTTTCCATTTGCAAACCGAACCATTTTTAGAACTATTGATCACGGGTGACCAGATGTGGATCACTTACGATAAGAACGTGCGAAAAAGATCGTTGTCAAAGCACGGACAGACTCCATAAACAGTGGCAAAACCCCGCTTAACACGAAACAAGGTAATGTTGTGTGTACTATGTTGTTGTAAAGGTATCGTTTATTATGAGTTTTTACCGCCGGGGAAACTATTGCGAATTTAAGTAGGAGCCTATAAACGGTCATTCTCCTTTCATAAGATTTTTTTAATAAGACCAGTGGATACTAAAGTCCACCAATACGTCCCAAACATCCTGTATATTTGATAATTATTATTGTAAAAATAAACCGCAAACGAATGGTTATGACGTCGAAGGTTTTTCTGTAGAGTGCGAACGAGGTATAAACGGAACAATTCGTTGTAAACAAATGTTTACAATTATATAGTAAACAAAATAACACATTTCAAACTTGTTAGTCATTCATGTCAAGGTATTAAAAGTACCGTTTTGTATAATAATAGGAAAATATAAGTATAAATGGATAAAATCGTGATTCGATCGATTGAAACTTACGAATGAAGATAGGTTAAGACGATCTTATGTTCCATCTCTTTTTACGTCGGCCCTCCTAGTTTTCATGCGCCATACTCATTTCCGGGTGTAATCCCATCGCCTTCATGTCCTTTTTACGGTTCTGATCCTCTTTTTTCTTTAATTGCTACGACTTTTGCTATCATTTGCGTATCTTCTCGGCACATGACGTAGCCATACCGGTGAAGATGTTTATTTTTTAAGTATTTCTGTTATGAATTTTCTGTCTTCTGTTATGGTATTTAGTATTTATACTAACAACTCACTATCCTTCCCCATACTTCCCACACTAGCCTACCATTTTCCCTATAGAATTAATATATAATTCAGATTCAAATTTATTAATTTCGTGGATTATATAGATGTAGAATATATGTATCAATTTAAAATTATACTCAACTATGTCCCACCCATACGTAATTAATATAATACAATTAACAATAAAATTCCTAATATTTTCTTAATTAAAGAACCAAATTCATAGAATATAGTTGGTTGATCGCTCTATGAGATCACTTTAAGTGATAAGGTTGTCTATTGTTTCTTACCTTAAATGTAAAAATTAAAACAGGAATACAATAAAAAAATCTTTATTGAATTAAAATGAATCAGTTACGAGTAGCGCCCTCCGGTGATGTTCCTGGGAAATTCTTACCCATCATTGAAAATATCGAAATTCAGCAAAATATTTCAATTTTCAAAATATCGATTTCGCGTTCCAACAAGTGACACAGGCGGTTATTGATAACCAATACAAACGACAACATCGTGATCTAAACTAAAAACAACAATACAATGACTAATAGGTTGTCGAACCCAGTAGCAAGTGACATCGAGAACAATAGACCTTCGAACCGAACACTAATTACTTAACCTTTGAGCTCGTAGGCTCAAAGGTTTATCGTTCTCTTATCTGTCGCGTCTCCTGCCGTGCTTTTGGTGACAAAAAAAATCACGCTGGCCAAGCGGGTTGGCAACTCCACTCTTTTAGAGAGGGGCCGTTTAAGTATTACGTAAGCACCAAAGGGTTGTCTTTGTTTTACTTATTTTTGACGACATGGGGGACGGGGGAGTCTGAATGGCGATTACGTCAGCAATATTTATTTATTTACTTGTCGTATTTTTTTGGCATAATTTAGTAGATTCTGATTAAATAAGAAACTTGAACAGATTTTGTAAAAATTATACCAATCCTTACGTAAGCATGGGGGGGGGCGGGGGGGCGGTAAGAGCTTTGCTTACCTACTTTCGCTGACAAGGGGAGGGGGAGGGGGGAGGCTTTAAAATGACTAAAAATCTGCTAACGTAATACATGAACGGTCCCAGATGGTGCAGTTCCTCAGCACTTGTGGTTTTCTTATCTTTTAGTCGCCACCATACGACACCCACGGGAAAGGATAGTCGGGTGCTATTCTAAAACTATGTTTCTAAATTACCACACGGCTATTTTGGTATGGTATAAATTACCACACGGCTATGTTGCTATGGTATAAAGTACCATACGGTTATGTTAGTATGGTATAAATTACCACACGGCTATGTCGGTATGGTATAAATTACCACACGGCTATGTTGGTATGGTATAAATTACCACACGGTTATGTTGGTATGGTATATATTACCACACGGGTTCGTATGGTATAAATGTCGAATTCATTTTTTGGGATTTTGGGGGTTTCTTAAAAGTTAACATGACCATTATCAAAAGATAATCACTATCAAAAGTAGTTGCGAAGAGCTAAGTTACTGAATCGATTTGTTTCATCTTCGACCTTAACCAACTTAATGCAATGAGTATTGAGTAATCGGAATATAGACCCAAAATATTTTTGAGACAAATTTAATTCTAATTAGTTAATAAATTCGTCCTTTTGTTTGTCGATTGATGTTTTGGATTCAGCTGGTGACACATTGTCAAACGGACAAAATAAATGAACGCACGTCACATAGCTCCGAAGTATATAAAAATTGCCATTTTGTCGCCAATTTAAAATTTACCATTTCGAAATTTGCCTTTTTAAAAATATGTCATTTCGAGAATTTTCCATTTTAAGAATTAGGCGTTTCGAGAATTTGCCCTTTTAAGAATTAGTCGTTTCGAGAATTTGGCCATTTGAGAATTTGCCATTTTGAGAATTTGACCATTTGTAGACTCATTTGCCGTTTTGAAAATGGTACATTTTACTACTAAGCCCGTTTTTATTTCACACATTTTGGATACACGTTAAGAAAACTAGCCAAAAATATGCATAATTGATAAACGTCCTTATAATGTTAGTATGAGATTTTTTTTAAATTATATCATTTTATTGCAGAGGGCGGTCTAATAGCAAGCCTGAGCGCTAAACTAGCGCCTCAACTGTCGCCGCGGACAAGTCGCCGGGCGATATCCACTATCACAGCGGCCGATTCACCGCCCAAGGCTAAAGGTACTTAGCCATCGAGTATTTTTGACCTTTCAATTGTTTCCTTTTGTACTAATAATGTATATTTCCTATTTCCAAGGTAGGCAGCACATTTGGAGGTTTGCCAACGTTTGAGAGTATCCACTTCTATGTAATTTCTTTTGATTTGTAGAGAGTGAATCTTCTGCACTTATTTTATCTTATACGTATTTCGACCCAATTGGATCTTAAGTGTAGTACCTCTAACCTTATCTTCTTTCTACTCGTGGTCTTCGATTATGATATCCACATACTTTCAGGATATCCGATAGCAGTCGAAGCCTAAGTGAATTCACAAACGCAATCACAAGCATTTCACAAATAGTCATGTTCACACAGACCATGATGCATTATGGACCGCTCGTCCTAATTACAATCTCCGCACATGTTAATATCTACTAAATTCATCCTATAGATGAGACTTTTTTGTACCAAAGTGGTTCGTAAAAACTTCAGTTAGTCGTCGAAGTTGTCTTTTGCTGTATTATAAAATTGTCCTCGTCCAACGTGAATTTTATGAATAAAATTAATTTTGAGTATCCCATTTCTGTACGTAGGCATCGTTTAAACCCACTCAATCGTACTGAATTCAGCGTAAACATATGTACAAACATAGTATGTTGTTTGTACATATGAAGATTTTGCGAGCGAATAAATTCATTGACGCCAGTCTATCTTATGAGATATAGATGAGATATCTTATGAGAGTCTATCTTATGAGATGGGTATGCCCATGCACTGTTTTACTTAGACTGATTCATGCACTGTTTAGAAACCCTTTGGGGGATTTCACCAGTTTTAGGTGAACTTTTTTTTATAGAAAAAAGGTCTATGGTCAAACGATATACATGCCGCTACACGTGGTGTCGGCCGGCTATAGAATATCACCACCCAATAAAGGGTTAACAGAGCCGCTAACACAACCCCAGAGGAAGTAAACAACCTCTAAAAGAGAGGACTCGCCAAGCCGCTTGGCCAGCAGCCTGCCGTTTTAAGGCCATACATCGCTCATGTACAAGACAATGTGCATAAGAAGGCGTGTGTCCCGATACTGAACTATTAATATTGGACCCTGAAATGGGCCGGTTGCAAGTAATAATTAATATTTATTGTTATTATTGTTTCAGGCACAATGTCAGCGGCTGTAAAACCAGCGTTTCTGGATAAGTTGTCAGCGACTATCCAGCAACAACGAAGGCAGTTAGACTCCTCGCGAGCCAAGAGTGTTCGCGATATGATCAATGCCCATGCCCAGGTTAGTCGTAATTAATTCTTAACTAACTTTTACTTCTTCAACTAACTAATTAAATAACTTTAACGAGAGGGAAAGACTAGACGTGTGTAATTACGTGGGCGACACTGAAAGTTTTTAGAATCTCAAAAATGAAATTAAATATAAACATTTAAGTTGTTTTATTGCTTTTCGAAGTATTGTTCGCGACAACTTTTACACTATTTCATGCGATGAAAATATTGTGTGAAGCATTCAGCTTTCTGTAGGCACCCCTTCAGCATCCATTTGGAAGGAATTAATAAAATGCATCTCTCTGAGTTTATCTTTAATCTTATGGAATAAATAGAAATCACAGGGCGCAAAGTCGGCCTGTATGGCGGATGAACCATTAACTCTACATTTACAGTACTCAAATATTGCTTCGTTTGTCTGGCGGAGTGAGCTGGGGCATTGTCCTGAGGAGGATCATTCTGCTTCGTGGGCGTCGTTCTTTGACTTTTTCCAAAAACAGATGGCACGCAGCTGTTCACGTATTAGTCCGCCAATATTGGTTTTTTATTTTCTAGTCATAATTGCAAAGTAGCGCGATCTGCCAAAGAAGGGGGCAATCATCTTTCACCACTCTGTCCTTTCTTCACTTTCGTCGGCAACACTTCGAAAGGAAAGACCCACTGCGCAGATTGCCTCCTAGTTTCAGGCTCATACCAGTAGATCCAGCTTTCATCACCTGTTAATATATAAAAAACAACATTTGATTGACAATTGTCGAATTTTTCAAGCATTTGGAGACACCATTCCTTTTTTTTTCAGCAATTTTTGAGCTTCGCTCAAATTGTGAAGAATCCATCCAGCACAAAGCTTCCTTACCTTGTAAAATAGTTTGAACTTGACTCATACCAATACTTAATGATGGCCGTATTTGGTGATATGTCGTTCGTTTGCCTGCTTCAATCGTGAGCCCTACAGTTTTGATGTTTTACTCCGTCACCGCCCTTCTCTAACATCGTCACTGAGGTGGGTACGACGACGTTTAAATTCACTGGACCAGTTATAAACAGTGCCACTGGATTGGGCTTCATCACTAAATCCTAACATGTCTTTTATTACTTTGTTTCTAGTTTAGACCGCAACGAAAGTCATAGAAACATCATTGAAAGAAAACGTTCTCTTTTTAAATTTATTTTCCCGCAAACACTTAATTTTCAAATTGCCGCCAGAAATAATAAAAAAAAAACAAATGACTGCTTTGTAAATTTAATTGCGTTTGACAAGCAGAGTTCCATTTTCAAAATTCGAAATTGTTTTTTATTCTATCGTATTGTACAGTAACCAGTTCTAAGCACTTTTAGTTTTACTCCCTGATTCAAATTCAAACGAATTATTTATTTTCCAGAACACAGGTACAACAATATGTAAAAACACATATAGCAATTTTTCTGGAAAAAAACTAGTTTTTATATACTTTTTTAAGAGTAATCTGTCTGGTTGTGTTAGTGTGCGGGATACGTATGCACTAACACGCAGTAGAATGCTAGTGTCTGTACTCCGCACCAACTGGATCGCCGGGGGGTGTGGACTGTATAATAGGTTTTTCCGTGTCTTGATTAAAACAACAAGGCTTGTTCTTCAATAGAGCCGGGGTAGCGCAGAGGTACTTGTTTTTCTTCTTTGTTCTTGTTGTTGTCGGAGTGGATGCCGCTGCGGAAGTGATTTTGACCGGAAATGGTCCGCCTATTATTCGCGTATTGGGTTCTCCAACTTGCGGCTAGTTGCGGGATTCCTCCACCACCGGTCAACGTCGGGCCTCCCCTCCACTTGTCCATTTATGTACCCCGCCCGCTACCCGCGGGGAATCATTTATTTTCCTTATCGCTAACACGTATTTACATTTTTGATAAGATCCTAGTATGTCCTCAATTACACTATGCACCAACGATACCTATACTATGCACCAACGATTTATGTAGGGACATACTAGGGATCACTCTATTTTTATCAAATTATATACATAAAAACTTAACAACTAGTTGCGAAACTATATACATGTTTGTCTAAGTACCCTAGCCTTTTCGTCGTCAACATATCTCCCGCCGTCGCCGTCTCGCGATCTAATTGGTAGAACGACGATTTTCTTGGTCGGTCGCCGCAGGATGTGGCCGTTGCTCGTCTGGACGTCGATGATGCGAACCTCGCCGTCTTGCCCGGGGTACGTAGCGATGACTCTTCCTCTGGGCCACGTGTTCCTCGGTAGGTTCGGGTCGCATATGACGACCAAGTCTCCGACGCGTGGTGCCTCGCCGACTGTGCGGGGCTCCCGCCGGTACTGTAGCAGGGGGAGATATTCTCGGAGCCAGCGGCGCCAGAAGTTATCGGCTAGCCGCTGGGCGCGCCGCCAGTGTTTGCGCGCATTCACGTCGTCTGCAGTGAAGGCGCCCGGCGCTGGGACATGTGAGTTAGGCCCCAGCAGCAGATGATTGGGTGTGAGCGCCTCCGGCTCCTCCGTGTTACCGCCACGTGTGTGAGTGGGCGGGAGTTGACTGTGTTCTCCGCCTCGATGAGTAATGTGTGGAGTGTCTCGTCGCTAGGGTACTTCTCGCGTAGCGTCGCTCGTAGGGCTTCTTTCACCGTGCGCACCATGCGTTCCCAGGCCCCGGCCATGAAGGGGGCGGAAGGGGGAACGTGACGCCACGCGATGTGTTTCGCAGTTGCTTCCTCTTGGACCGCGGCGAGTGCAGCCTCGGTGAGTTGTTTTTCCGCGGCTTTAAAGTTAGTGGCGTTGTCACACCATAACTCCGTTGGGCAGCCGCGTCGCCCCATGAATCGTCGTAGCGCAGAGATGGCGGAATCTGCGCTGAGTGATGCTGCCACTTCCAAGTGTACAGCCCTCGTGGTCATACATGTAAATAAGGCGACATATCTCTTCTCTCGATGTCGGCCCATGGTTACTTCGATGGGACCGAAGTAGTCGAGCCCGGTGAAGGTGAACGGGCGCGCGTGATGTGCTACGCGCGCGTGCGGTAGATCGCCGGTGGCTGGACTTGTCGGTTTCGCCTTCCTTAGTCTACATGTCATGCATGCCTTTATGACGCCCCTTACTGTAGGGCGAATCTTTCCTATGCACAGTCGCTGTCGCAGTTCGTTGACGATTAGCTCGACGCCTCCGTGGTGCATTTTCCTATGTACATGGTCTATGTACAACCTCGTATAGCTGTGTGAACCATCCAACACAGCCGGATTCGTCGTTTCCTCGCTAATCTCTCCTGCGGCAGCGATTCTTCCCTTTTGTCGTAGCAGTCCGTCGGTTCCCACAATCACACTTAGTGCGGCGAGTTTGTCGTCTCCCGCCGGTGTGGCGCTACGCTCGATGCGCTTACGTTCGCATGCGTAGCTGTCCTCTTGTGCTGCCTTCATCCATTGATGCTCCGCTCGTATGAGATAGTGCGCTTCCATCTGTACGAACTTGCACTTGCCGCGCGCTGGTGCTATCTTTTGTGCAGTCTTAGCGTCGCCTTTTCTTGTTCCTGACCATGCCGGGTCCGACATCGGGTTGGCAATGGTCCTTTTGCGACGCGCAGCTGCTACTATGTGCCTCCTTTTGCGGCACAAGTCGATGAATTGTAGAGCGCGTGCGGTGGCCCGGATCAGGCGCTCCCATTTTGAAAAGCGCGTGATATCGGGCAAGTGTGCATGCCCCTTTGTCGTGTTCGTAATTGCGCAGCATTTCTCTTTTTCTTCCCCGGTGCGTTCGGCTATTGTGCTTGCTTCGACTGGCCATTGCTCCTCGGGCGATAGTAAGAAGGGCGGGCCGATGAACCATCGGTGGTCTCTATTGAAGTCCGCGGGCGTTGCACGTGTCGCGTCATCGGCTACGTTGAGTTGCGACGGTAGCCATCTCCATTCCTTTTTCTTTGTAGTATCTTCTATTTCTGCGATACGATGTGCGACGAACGTTTTGAACGCCCGTGGTTCGGCTCTGATCCACGCGAGTGCGGTGCGTGAATCGCACCAGTAGACTCGCCTTGTTGCCTCGAAGTCTTGCTCCTTTGCGACGTTTTTGGCCAGTCGCGCGCCGAGTACTGCCGCCTGGAGCTCAAGCCGCGGGATTGAGACGGGCTTGAGCGGTGTGACGCGGCTTTTTGCAGCGGCCAGTGCGATCTTCACGCTGCCGTCTGCTCGTTCTAATCTCCAGTACACGGCGGCGGCGTAGGCTTCTTCGCTTGCGTCCACAAACGTGTGTAGCTCCCTTCTCGAGGCCGGTTCCATGTCGTAGCAGCGGGGAATGCGAAGCTCCTCTAGAGCGCGCAGCGTTTCCATCCACGCGTTCCACTTTGGTTGCAGCTCTTCCGGAAGCGGTTCGTCCCAGCTCGTTCCATACCTCCAGGTATCTTGCATGAGTCGTTTCGCCGGAGTGGTTATCGGCGATACGAGTCCGAGTGGGTCGAATAGCGACATAATTACGCTGAGTGCTTCCCTCTTGGTGGGTGGGCGTCTGCCTTCTATGACGTCAGATGGTGTCCTTGTAGTATTTACGCGGAAGCCGATGCAGTCTTCCTTTGTCTCCCACAGCAGGCCGAGTGTTTTCTCTGTCTCGCTTCCGCCGATGTCGACTGTCGTGGCTCCGGGATCCGTTGTAAATTGTTTCACAACGGACTTCTTGTTGGACACCCATCCGCGCAATTGAAAGCCGGCTCGACGGTGTATCTCGTCGACCGACTTTACGACTCTCGCAGCTTCCTTCTCGTTTGTGAAGCTGGTTATGAAGTCGTCCATATAGTGGTTCATTTGTATCTCTCGGACGGCGCGTTCGTCTTCGTGTGCGAATTCGGCGGCGTTGCGATTTTTAATATACAACGCGGTGCACGGCGATGACGTCGCTCCGAATATAACCGACGTCATCTTGTACTCTTGTGGTAACGTATTGCCTCGCTCGTCGTCCCTCCATAGGAAGCGTAGTGCGTCTCGATCTTCCGGTCGAATCTTTATTTGCATGAACATCTCCTTGATGTCCGCTGACACGGCGATGGGATGTTGGCGGAATCTCATGACGACTCCGGGCAGTGATTGCAGCAAGTCAGGACCCGATAGCAGCATGTCGTTGAGGCTGCGTCCGAAGGATCTCGCAGCGGCGTCGTGGACGACTCGGATCTTCTCTTTCGCCGGGTTGATGACGGCGAAATGTGGCAAGTACCACGTTTTATTTGCAGGTGGCGCTGTAGTCGCAGGCTCGGCGTATCCCGACGTTAACAAGTTAGCGATACGCTCCTTGTACTTTTCCTTGAGCGCCGGGTCGCGGTCGAGTCTCTTTTCCAAATTGTGCAGCCGTTTGAGAGCGTCCCCGTAATTGTTAGGGATCTTCATGTCATCTTCTTACCACAGGAGTCCGGTCTCGAACCGCCCGTCAGGTAGCCGTCGACTGCGCTTATCCAGTAGGTCGATGGCGCGCTGCTCCGGGTCATTCTTGGTTGTCCTCGGTTCGATGCCCAGTGACTCCAACTTGAAGAAGTTCTTCATTAACTTCTCCATTTCGTCGCACTTCTCGCTGATGTGGCCGCAGAAGGCGACTGGTTCGCACACTGAAGTGCGACATCCATGTAGCACCCAACCTAGTAGCGTGAGTGACGCTACCGGCTTGTTTCTTCGTCCCGCTCGGACCTGGCGTGAGACGATCAGCTCCCAGTTGTCCTGCCCGATGAGAATCTTCGGACAGACATCCTTGTAGGTGAGCTCGTCCCTGATGTCGTCCAGGTGTGTGCAGTCTTCCAGGTCCGTTTCCCCGATGGTCTGCGATGTGAAGTTGAGACGCTCGATGGTGCGTGCGCCCTTTAATTTGTGCACGCCGTCCGAGTGTAGCCCTTGTATCTGTACGTCAACAGTGCGGCTCTTTTCATGCTTCATTTCGCCACCGTTGATGCCTTGAATCCACATTGTGTCAACCGGCCCGTCGATGCCGAGCGAGTTGATTGTAGCCTCTTCTATGATGGTGACGGTGCTGCCTTCGTCGAACAGCGCGTAGGTGTGTATCTTCGCGTGTGGTCCGGCAAGCACTACTGGCGCAATCTTCAGGTAGGCTCGACGTCGATGCGGTGATGAGTTCGCGGCGGTGGCCTTGTTGGTCAGCTCTGTTGTTGACGTGACGATTTCTTCTTTGGGCTCTTCTGTCTTCACTGTTGGCGGCAAAGTTTGACGTGTACGATGTAGCAGCCGATGATGTGACATCCCACACCCGTTGTGTCCGCATGGCTTAGCTCGGCAACTGCCCCGGTGATGGTCACTACACAGGCAGCGGAAGCAGATGCGGTTCCTCTTCGTTACCTCCCATCGGGCGTCGAGATCGCTCTCGGCAAACCGTTTGCACGAAGGCAGGTAATGATCTTCTTTACACAGCGGGCAAAGTTTTCTTTTTCCGTCGTTAATGGCGCTGTATGTTCGTTCCGTCCTTTTCTTTGTCGCCCTCTCTCTCACACACGCAGGTTCAATGATGGGAACGGTGGCTTCTGGCGGTGCGTAGGCACTGCATTTGTCGGCCTCTATGTTGAGGAACGTTGACAGCAGGCTCAGCGTGGGTACTTCGTGCTCCCAGATACTTGCAAAGTCGTACCACTTGCTCTTCAGTATGGGTGTGAACTTCTCCATTATAGCCCGGACTAGCTCGGGGCTATATAGGTAGTTGTCCCTCTTCATCGCTTGTATGGTAGCCACAGCGTTGGCCACCTTACTGGCGAACACGCAGAGGTCGCGGGGCTCGTCGTTTAGCTTGCGCAGGCACTTCAGTTTTTCTGTTTCGCATGCGACGAGTGCGTCCGGCCTCCCGAATCTCCTTGCGAGAGCTTCCATTATGTCGTCCGGCTCTCGGTGGGCGGTAAACAAACTTGCCACCGCCTCTATAGCGACACCCTTCAGGTTCTTTCTTAGCCGTGCCAGGTTGTCGCTCTTCGTGAAGGTGTGCTTCGAGTCTTCGTAGGCACCCTTTAACCCCAGCCATGCGCTGCCTTGTCCGTCGAACGTCGGCAGCTCCATAGTATAACGCGGTGTCTCCCTCGCCGAAATCTTCACTGCCTTGGAGATCGCGGTAGCCATTTGCTCCACGATGTCTGCAGTAGGGCGCGCGGGCCGAGACGTGCTTCGTTCTCGGTGCCTATCCTCCCCATTGTTGGAGGTATAAGCTCCCCGTCCTCGTCCTTCCTTCCTTTCCGGCGAGATCTTGCGAGACTTTGGCCCCGCCCCCTGCGGGGGTATGGGGGGGGGGGGACCTCGTTCCGATTTAACCATTTTTCCAACCGGAACGATTCTTCTTTTCGTTTGTCGTCTTCTTCTTCTTCAGAGCTTGATCCCAGCTCCGCGAGCCTTATCTCTTGCTCCTTAGCAGTCAGGCGCAGCTGTAGCAGGGTTCGTTCTATTTGTAGACGCTCCTTCTTCTTCGCGGACGCAGTAGATCGGTGCGACCTTGCCGCGATGCTTGCGGCCCGTGGAACGATTGTGACGTCCGCCGTCCCATTATCATCGACGTGCGCTTTGCCTTCCTCGTCTCCACGTATCGATTCTTCTCTACGCGTAGAAGTCGTCTTCGTAGTGGCCTCGGTGCTGGTGGCCGTGGTTCCTGTAGCTGTCGTGCCCGTGCTCGTGGTTGCTGTGACCGTAGACTCTGTAGTGGCAGACGTTGACTCCGTAGCGGTCTGTGCTCCGCTCTCCGACCCCGTTCGGCTCTGTGACCTTGTTGTTGCTGGCATTGTAATAGGTACGTCGTGAGAACAACGTAACTAAACAATCAAGTCTTTGAACGTCTTTGGAAATCAAGATCGGAAATCAAGATTGGAAACCAAGATTGGAAATCAAGATTAGAAACCAGGATTAGGAAACCAAGACGTGAAATCAGGACGTGAAACTGAAAGATTGGCCCTAGTACGGACGAGTACGATGCGTCGTGCCGCTCTCCGTAGAGCCGTAGATCGTACGGGGATTCTTAATAATCCTACGACGCGACCGTATCGTCTCTTCCCGCTATTTCTTAATAAATAACGCCGTACGCCGTTCTTCTTATTCCACGAGGTCTTCAAACACGACTTGCTTGATTCAATATCCGGCTGCTCGAAGGACCATAGATGTGCGGGATACGTATGCACTAACACGCAGTAGAATGCTAGTGTCTGTACTCCGCACCAACTGGATCGCCGGGGGGTGTGGACTGTATAATAGGTTTTTCCGTGTCTTGATTAAAACAACAAGGCTTGTTCTTCAATAGAGCCGGGGTAGCGCAGAGGTACTTGTTTTTCTTCTTTGTTCTTGTTGTTGTCGGAGTGGATGCCGCTGCGGAAGTGATTTTGACCGGAAATGGTCCGCCTATTATTCGCGTATTGGGTTCTCCAACTTGCGGCTAGTTGCGGGATTCCTCCACCACCGGTCAACGTCGGGCCTCCCCTCCACTTGTCCATTTATGTACCCCGCCCGCTACCCGCGGGGAATCATTTATTTTCCTTATCGCTAACACGTATTTACATTTTTGATAAGATCCTAGTATGTCCTCAATTACACTATTCACCAACGATACCTATACTATGCACCAACGATTTATGTAGGGACATACTAGGGATCACTCTATTTTTATCAAATTATATACATAAAAACTTAACAACTAGTTGCGAAACTATATACATGTTTGTCTAAGTACCCTAGCCTTTTCGTCGTCAACAGTTAGGTTTATGTTGTGTACATATTTAGTTCTTTTGAATATATTTCAATGCATTCTTACCAACGAAGCTACCTCAAAATTATACACGCAAGGAAGTGTGATGTGATTCAATTCACTAGTTGAGATTCACTTCAATATAGGAATTTACCTTATTCATTCTTTAGTTCATTTGTCAGTATGGGGCCGTTCAAATATTACGTAAGCAGGTTTTAGTCATTTTAACCCCTCACCCCCCTCCCCCATGCTAACGTAAGCATTGGTATAATTTTTACAAAATTTGTTCGTTTCTCATTTAATCAGAATCTATTGAATTTTGCCAAAAAAAAATGCGAAAGTAAATAAATAAATATTGCTGACTTCAAAAATAAGCGATGCAAAGACCCCCAGACAATAAAACAATAAAAGTGCTAGACAATAAAAGTGTAACTTTGATAATAAACACCTTGACAACTTGATCGTCTCAATGGAACTATCTGGTACTCTGTAATACCTTTTATGGTATTAACCACGAAACTGTATTAACTTCCTAGTAAATAACATAAATGTATTGCAATTCTTTCCTACTAGTATTACGTGGATGTCTCGCGAAGCAGTTCAAGAACCAATGACGCGTTACGTCAAGTGACGCTTTACTAGTGAATCAAGAAAGTCGCGTATTTTTTGCGTGTTTTAAAATTACGCTATAGGAAACATGTTCATTTATTGAAACTATGCCATGTCATGACAGGAAAAATGCCTTCATTCATATCGGTCCAATAGAATGGGACCATTCATGGTATCGAAGACGTAAAATGTTGCATCTAGGAACCGATTTATAGTTTTAAAATTGAATTAGTTCTATTGTGTCTCGTAGTTCATTACGAGTATATGGGATATTTTAAAAGTATCTAATAAAGCATCGGCCAACCAAGGGTTCGCACCATCGCAAACTTTATTTATTACGACAACGAGTTATCACGACGATTTTAATGTTCATTTTTATTGTTCTGTTTGAATAAACAGGTGTCTTTTACAACGTTTTTTTACGTAAAAAGAGCGCGAACGACGTTTCGTTCGCTCGCAAAGTACAGTCGCGCACAAAAGTTTTTATTAATTATGAATATTGCAGGATGGTTTTGCATAGAAAAGATAGAAAGATTTACAATGTATATTGTTTTATGAAAAGAGAGAGGCTAATAATGGCGAGGTAATTAATTTAAAACAATGTAGGAAACGGACCGCAGCGGCAACGCATACAACGTCTTGTCCACGAGGGATGTATGGTTTAAAAACGGCACACTGACCAAGCATTTTGACATGAAATACGTGGGTGGATTGAAAAATTCCCGTCCTAAGAAAACAAAATTAACTTAATTTTACATTAACTACAAATTTACATTTACATTACATTAAATAAACAAATTTTACACTGTCAACTAAATAAAGTATGAACTTAATGAGGGTAGTTTTAAAAAAAGTATTTAAATTATTTTTATGTGAGCCCACGAACTTTTCAATCCACCCTCGTATAACAAACACTACGATCATGCAAATTACATATTATAGATCACACTAAGAATTTCCGGAACTGGCCACTTACATAGACAATGTTTAAAAAGTAATTACAATACTTGAAAATGGAACTCTTTGGCTAGAATAAGGTTTGTTTCATCTAACAGTCATTTGTTTTTCATTGAAGCGTCATTTTAAAAATTGCATGTCTACGTTACGAGAGATTTAACTCGTGAAAATTTTCGCTGTATGATTTTCTACGATTTGTAGTGTAAATTGACAGCTCAGCAGAGCTTGGCTTCAAACTGCTTTTGGCAATGAAGACGACAATTTATAGCTTGTTTGCAGAATTCAAGCGCGGTCGTGTCAATCTCAGTGACGAATTTCGTGAAGGTCGACCGTCCACCGCTGTCAACAACAAAATAATCGATGCTGTGGGCCGCGTGATCGAAACTGACAAGCAAGTGACCTACCATGAGATTCGGGCTCCTTAGGCGTGGGCATGAGTCAGATATAATCAATCTTACACAAACATTTAACTGTGCGAAAGCTGTGCTCGCGGTGGATCCCACACAATTTGACTGAGGCTCAAAAAACGGAACGTGTCACATGGTACAATGCCATGCTTACCAGATTCAACGAAGGGATATCAAATTTGGTGTGCAACATAGCAACAGGTGACGAAACATGGATTTACAGCTACGACTCCGAAACAAAGCAGCAATCGACCATTTGGGTCTTTCAAGATAAGCCGAACCCCACCAAATTGGCGCGTGTGCAAAGTGCCTCGAAGCAATTGATCGCTTCTTTTTTTTTTTTAGAAAAACTGGACACGTGGCTACTGTTGCTTTGCAGAATCGTCGTACCGTGAATGCCGATTGGTACGCGACCATTTGCATTAACATTTACCAAGTTATTGTTATTGACGAACTCCGTAAAAACAACCGTAAACGCCGTATAATCTTGCACCATGACAATGCCACCTCTCACACGGCCAAACAGACAAACGACTTTTTGAAGACGAAAAACCTAGAACTCATAAGCCATCCCCATTACAGTTCCGACTTAGCACCTTGTGACTTCTTCTTGTTTCCAAAAATTAAGAACCAATTACGCGGTCAACGATTATCATCGCCAGAAGAGGCTGTCGAAGAGTATGAAAAACATGTTTCCGAGGTCACCACGGAGGAGTGGAATAAATGTTATGGGAATTGGTTTATTGGTATGATAAAGTGTATTGACGCTCGCTGAGAATATTTTGAGAAACAATAAATTGATTTTTGGCCAATCATTGTAATTTTGTCTTATCATTCCGGAAACTTTCAGTGTGGCCCTCGTATAATGACAGCGGATGTGATGTAAACAGTTATCAGCTCAGTATTTAATTTATGTCCGTGCCACCTCAGGCTGCCGTGATTACATTTTTGACAAATTGGATTGAAACGGAATAGGTATATACACGTACAGTATACGTGTCTTGAGATAGGTCCTGGCAACATTGAATAAACTTTGAAGTATACGTGGCGTTTGACCATTCAGTCGTTCACTACGCCACAAGATTCCCCGTTTGCGGCTAGATTGACTCATTAATGCCATTCACTGGACTTATACGTCACACGTACACATGACACAAAATATTATCCTATGAAATTGTTGTGTAAGGAATGAGAGTTATACTTCCAATAAAGTGATTTTCTTATCGTAGCGATGAAGGGAATTATGAAACTCACGATTTCGGAAATAGGCATTGGATCTTTACACAGTGATGAAGAGTCGAATTTTTCAAAATTACTTCCAAACGGATTGTTACCACCTGATGGACTGTATGCGCTTCTACCATCTTCTTTCTGGAAAATAAATATGTCACTCAAAATGTGACTCGAAATTCTCAGATTCAGGTTTCTGGTTCTATTTGATCGGTTACACTATGTCTATATCTTAGACCGGGGTCACTAAATGGGGGACTGCGGTCCGGATCCGAACCGTCGACGTATTTTGTGCGGACCTTAAGAAAACAGTAAAATTCTCACCTGAAACTTTTATTTAAATATGTCAGAAAGAATCTATGAATATCAAAATAAAAATTTGTGGTAATTTAATGTAGCCCGCGCTTTGTCTTCTTTGCCACTCATCAGATAGCCGCGACAACGCGAGACGCAAGCCGCGGCGACGAAGCGACGCGCGCAAATGATCACTGATCATGCCATTAATATTCGCATTAATATTAGATATTTACTTTGTTATTTTTGTGCATTAGGTGGTTAGATGTATCCTTAATAAAAAAAATATTCAGATTTATTTACGTTTTATTTGTTAATTGTCGTTATAAATCTTGGTTGCTAGTCATCATCTACCAAACGGACCGCGACAGTCTTATAATTTTTAAAAACGGACCCCCAATGAAACTAATTGGTGATCCCTGTCTTAGACTATGATAATAACTATATAACCTTAACCAGACCTGTTATCATCCACTGCAGGACACGGGCCTTCTCATGCACATGATCTTGTGCACGAGGGATGCATGACCTTAAAACGGCACACTGGCTAAGCATTTTGGCCGTGTGGTGTCGGCCCATATTAGAATCATCCCGATCTCTTCCCGTGGGTGCCGTAAAAGGCGACTAGGGGACAACAAAGCCGCTACTAGTAAGCCTAGCCGCTTGCCGGAACTACACCACTTGTAAAAGAATGGACTCGCCACCACTGAATATAGCTTTAAAAATATCTCATTACTTTTGTTTCAGCCGGACCCACGATTATGCCACACGTCTCTAATGGAGCAAATCAAACGCGGCGCGACTTTACGACGCAACAAACATTGCAACGACCGGTCAGCACCTAAAATACGCTAATACACATTTATTCTCCATCACTTCCCAATCATTTCCCCAAAGTTGGACACTCAATCCGCAAACGTGCCAATCTTCGTCAGTATTGACCGCGGTTGACGTATGCTCATGTGCAACCATTTTATTCTATAGAAAGGCTGCCATTTTACATCTATACAAAAGATATTATGTATGTATTTACATAAATATACTAAGACGAGCATATAGTTAATGTGAAAAATATTTAGTTTTGTCTAATCGGGCATCAAATGCAAACTCCTTTGCAGTTATTTATCAAAATATTTAGTTGTCGGCTTAGTGGCGTCAATCGCAAATATAACGTTGTAGTACAAACCTGCTCCTTCAGTTATTTGAATTTGAATTCAGTTATACGAATTTGAACTCTGAAGTCATTGTAAAAATCTCGTTCATGAACGCAAAAAAGTTTGCGATCAAAAGAACGTTTGCTTGGACTATTCATATATAAACATTTTATTATATATATATATATAATAAAATCGTAACAGGATCGTGTCTAAACTTGAAACGTTTTTTGAAAAAAAAAATTATTGCAATATAAAGTGCGAATACCAATGAGACCAAAACAACAATTTTTTGAATTTTTGTCTGTCTGTCTGTAAGCGCATCATGCAAAAACCACTGGACAGAAGTTAATGAAACTTGGCAAAGTTATATCTTATAGACTAGATTTAACATTTACATTGGTTGTACTAATTCAGTTCTCACTCACCAAAGTTTCATCGTAATCGGATGAACGGTATAGGAACGCCTACGGGATAAACAAAGACAAATTCATTTATATATATATATATCATTTATATATATATAAATAAATTAATTAATGGACTCCACCTAGAAAAAAATTACAGTATACAAAAACTGTCCTCCAAATATCCGGTTACCTCTCTGCTAAAATTTCACTTAAATCGCCGCAGTAATTTAGTCGCGAGGACATAACAAACAACCAGACAAATTCATTTTCGGATTGCGTCAAGGGGCTAAAATTTTAATTGTTATACTAACAAACTTTTTTACTAATTTTTTGACCCTTTTGATTTTGAAAACGGCAAAACATACGTTTAATTATTGTACTGTTTTGTAGAATACATATGCCAAGTTTCACGTTAATAGAACCATGATTTTTTTTCATACAAACTTTGACACCCCATTTCATCTCCTTTAAAGGTTGAATTTCAGGGAACGTTTTTACGTTCTAAAAGGAAGCTACTGTCCAACTTTCATGTTTCTAGCTTCAGCGGTTGTTGATAGATTAGATACGATTAGAATTGTAATAATTAAAACAAAGCGATTAAAAAGTAGATTAAGAACAAAGTTCAATCTACCAATTGTTTAACAAAGTTCCTTTAAACCTACTATGTAATTATCGCCACAAAATATGCGGTGAATTATTACCGACAATTATTTATCCTCATTTTATATAATCGCAACGTAACGTTATGTCACCATACGTCACCGCTATGAGGGATTTTACGGGAATTGCGTCATAACCGTGACATTTGTTGCTATGCTGACGATACAGTGAATCCAATTAAATGCCTTCCATTAACAGGACAATATTTTGTTTCAAATTGGTTTGCGATGAGTTCGTTAAAATCGATTACAAAGATTGGTTTTCGAATTGAATCACTATCGATTTTAACTTTTACGGTGGCGTTAGTATTCCCGCCTCCTAGTAAACAATAGATAAACAATACAAAGTCAAAGATCATTGCGTGATTGGTTAAGGAGATTCTAGAATTATCGATTACTGAAAAGAAAATATACACTTTATTGCACATTATCGTACAAAAGGCGAGCTTAATGCCTTGAGGCATCCGCAGCCTACCTTTGGATTGATCAGAGTGATTCTGTTGGGAGGTGACATGATGAAATATTTGTAAAATACACAATTATACTGTATTATTATATATACATACATATATTTATGTATTTATATGTATCAACGCCTTTAACGGGTTTCAACGCCTTTGTTTACATTATTTATTTTACTCCCATGGTTCGGTTGGGCTTCACCAACCATGCTCACGAACTGACTGAATAGTGTAGTCCACGTCTAGTCGAGAGTTTTGAGCAGTTTCATCAACTACCCGCATTTGGTCTTCATAGTCGGAAAAAATACATACACACCTACACACATACATATATACATAAGAATAAAAATAAATACAACGTGTACAATAACCTAATAAATACATTATTGAAACGTATTATTTAAATTAAATATTAATTAGTTAAATATCCACATAAATTACATCAAGAGAAACTGCTTTCTATTCTTATTAGAAATTAGAATCTATTTCATATTTTTTTAGTTAACAAACCCATTAAAGGTAAAATGAAATGTCGTGATGTGTCGACTGTATTTTCCAAGGTCTGCGCTTGTGGCTTGATTAGTTATGAAAAGTGGTTATCAGACTTTCTAGAATTAAATTACAATTACAAGTTTATACAATTTATGAATCATACTTCACCTGAATCACAAATAACATATCGTGTATAACAATGTCAAATGTGGTACGTCAGATGGTTACGTATCTCTGTATACTGTAAAAACTCACAGAATACTACAAATCGACCGAGGAATTGGATAAAACTGATTTATTGATTTTTGTTTTAGGGGTAAAACTTATTTTATTTTCCCAAAAATAAGTCAATTGTGCCAAAGCTTTTTGAACTCTTTCTAATTGTAACGTCCGTTTTCTTCTACGATTAATAGTTTAGGAGTTCTTTCCCGTTATTCTTTGATTCGCAAATATCTTTTCATTTTTAGCACGAAATACAAAAAATACTACATTTTCTATATAAATTGATAGGCGAAAAAAAATATTCAAAATTTTTTTTATTTACTAATACTACCATCATCAGAGGCTGTCCCTTAGTCACGACTTTTGACCGAAGGTGGTAATGTACCGACGCTTTAGGGAAGTTACACCGAGCAATACCAAATTAGTAGTTAAGTTATATTTTAATTTGAATAAACTGTGATGAGTTATGAACCAAAATAAACACGTGTTCCAGAGCAACAAAAAGATTTATTATCGAGACAACGGAGATAGGTCTGTACCGAAACGACATCGGACAGGGAGAGATGTCAAAGTCGAATGTCAGCGTAAATGAACTATCAATTTGAAAATGACATATGTATAAACGTTTAGCTTATAAAGCTAGCTTCTAACTAACGTTTATATTATCTAATGTTCCAAACTGAAAAAAATATGTTAGAACTGCAATGAAATTTTTACGGTTGGCGACACGTAGCCGTCCACTAAATAAGTCGTCAAAAAACTGCAAAGGGTATTTGTATTATCTCGAACTCTTTCATCACGCCTAAAACATTTCCACCTAAATCGAAAAGCATCGATCGAATAATTACTCGTTGATGAGTAATCGATGGTAATGAATTATCACTTTACCTGCTAAAGTGCGAGTTTGATAGTAATTATAGCAAATGATTGATAATAATTGAAACAATTATCTCGAAATGAAGCCAACGTATACACAGATTTGATTAAGCATGATCTGGACAGTATCTAATACTATTTGACGTTATCAGAACAAAGGGACCTTATTGTCGGTATAGACTATATAAATTCTAAATTTGATTTTACTATTTTTTTAAATTAAATTAAATATATATGTATTTATATATATGTTTTTGTACATACAACATGAAAAGATGTATACCAACAAACCTGGGAGAGCGACAAAAGTCATCAAAATATATTACTTATTTTTAATTTATTTTATTCGAACTTAAAAAGTTTGATATTTTAAGATTCGGTTTTATATGCTCTAGCATCTGATTTTAAAAAAGCAATAAAAAAAATTACGATGTTTTTTTAAAAAAAATCGTTAGTCTACAACCAGACTAGGATACTTAACCCGAGAATAAGGTCCATTTCCTCAGATAATGTCAAATATAATATAAATTTAAATGTTTTGAAGTGGAGTCCATTCAAACACGCACTGTATTTGTGTAATAAATATTCACTGTAACTTTATTATTAGAAATAAATACTGTTTTACACGAGGACGGTTCCTGAAATGGTCGAAAAGGTTTTCTTTACATCTTTATATTTCTTAAAAGTACTTTATATTTGTTTTAAATGATAATGATAATTATCTCCTTATTTACAACTTTTACTAAACTGCATGGTGTCTAAGGGGGGGGGGGGGGGGGGTTCCACAAGATCTAAGCTACAAAAAGGCGTATGGGTAACTATGGGTTAATTCTCAACAGTTTTGGGGATATTCCTAGTTTTCTTTATCGTTCCATAAACATTTCATAGTTTTGCGTCTTGTGTTAGGATAGAAGCCTGAGGCGTTCGCGAAGCGTGCCGGAGCTTCTGACCTTCTAACCTAAACGAGTCAATTACTACATTATTTCAGTTGGATGAGGCAAACAGTTGAAGTATTCGATCTTTGATTTCGCGAAAACCCTAGGGATTTCATTTCCCTCCGATATATAGATAAAACAATGTCAGAATTCACTTAATTTGGTCTAAATTGTCCTCGTGTAAAATGGAGTAAGGTTTTTGAGGGCCTTGCAACTCGTACACGGGTTTTGGACAATAGCTTGTAAGTTGCTTACTTAATATAAGTAACCGGTTTTCATAAAAAAAGCTGAAACTGATTTTTAAATATAATTTTCTTAACTCATTCACTATGGTACTGTATATGAGTTATGACTAAATAAATGATTAAATAGAGCGAATGATATATATATATTTAACAAAGTATATATATTTTCAATACTGTCTATACTTATATATTTCAAAATATTATTATATACTTTCAAATTAAATTGTATACACGAAGTTTAGGATCTTAATTATTTGATAGTTTTTTTTTTTAAATTAGTGTTTGATACAATTATATTTTCTTAATGATCACACTAATTAAAAAAATAGTTTTAATTGTTTTTTTTTCATATAGTCCACTTTTTTTCTATTATAAATAAAAAAAGAGAAAATGTATTTAATTAGTTTTAACTTTTTTTTTACGAAATCGGTATATAAATATATCAAATTCGTTAATACATGTTTACAATATTAAAGTTTTCAACTTTGTATAATAGCTTTTTAACTTAAAAGTATACAAAGTTTACAAATAATCAAATATACCTGAATCTTTTATTCGTATAAATATATCAATTTCTCAGAAGAGATATTCCGAAACACATATACTAATTTACATATCTTTTGTCTAGAAAAAATAAGTTTTAAAATGTGTGAGTATCAAAGATTTGTTTGTGTGTGTTTTGGCCGCCATTTTGAATTGTCTATGGTTTGTCTTTGATGCTCACAAAACGTTTCGTGTTACGCAGGAGTATAACTACAGTATAATGTAGTTTTATATAATGCAGTATAATATTACTATTATTTCAAAAATAACATTTTATAGACTATTACTGATTTCATATGAGTGAATGTAGTTCTCTAGGTAGCTAAATGTGTATGGAGGCTAAAGTTAACTTATTATTTTTATATAACGCAAGCTATATAATATAGTGTTTATATATTAATATACTATGTTTATAGTTACGGTCGTTCCTGTAAAAATATATTTGTAAACGCCTTTTTTTTTCATTTTCTTTCTCACTAGACTTTCTTTGTGACGAGCTGTACTGATTTTGTAGTAACGACAAAAAAGTAGAAATAAGTGTGTTTATAATAAAGAAATAAATAATTATAGCTGTGTAGGGTAGCATTTTTGACATATCCGTTTAAATAATTAAACATGTAAACGTCCAAAGGTTGCATGATTTGGCAGAACAATATTTGCGACACCGAAGGATATATATTTAAACGTCCCCGTGCTTTAAGTGTAAATTTCGAAATATAACATACAGTTAATACATATTATATCTCACAAACTGCCAAGTATCATATCAGAAAATATCATTTTTGGAATACAAATATTACAATGTTGGTTTCGAACGGAAATGTACAGTCACGATCAAAAGTTCGTAACGTTTTTTATGATAAAATAAAACTGCTATTGTAACGTATAAATTATAAATAGCTTAAAAACTGTTTGGCAATGGCCGCTTGAAAATTTATTTTTGAATTTTTGTTTATTTTATACTTACTTACTGATTGTAACAGTTAAAAGAAATCAATAATCATCCTAATCCAAAATTTGCATACAAAAAGTATCAGAAAAGTGAGTAGGACTCTTGACTGTTTCAAAAAAGTAAAATATTAAAAGGAATTTTCGATATTAGTAAAAGATTACATCACTTGGGTTAAGTCTGTGGTCGACTGTAATGACACTATAGAAAAATGACGTCATTTTTTTTCTATAATATGGTGTCTTGTGACATTTAAGACCTTAACTCATTTTTTAAAATATTTTACTTTGATTTCGAAGATTAATTTTTGGTACCTTCAATAACTTAGCTATGGACATTATTAACAGTCAATAACACTAGGACTCTAAAAGTTTTAAAATATTATTATTATATACAATATCTTTGCAATCTTATGTATCTCGTAATTATCCTTAACATAGCGGTTTTGATCGTGACTGTACTAAGTACATTTTAAAATTTACATCTAATTATGTCGTCATTAATATAGTAAGGAAAGTTTGCGTATGTAACTGTTTATTTCGTGAAATAAAATTATAACTATGTCCCTAAATGTGTTATTATTATATTTGTTGGTCAATAAATAAGCCCTGTCTCACTGTCTCAACCCATCCCGCCCAAATGAAATACCGGAGACTATCTCCATTCATCCCAATATTTCCAAATCCTTTTCTAAATCCCCAAAGGTAGGCAGAGCGTACTGGGGTGTATCAATGTTTGTTATTATTGACTGATGTTGGCACTGGCCACGTTACCCCTCTCTCATAGACGACTTCCTTGAAATGTACTGCATTTCCCACTTTATCGTACTTTCCCAATGTACTTATGTGTTTCGGCAGTGAGTGAGATGTATGTTTTTTTTTTATGTACGAAGGCGGCAGACGAGCATACAGTCCACCCGATGGTAAGTGGATACTGTCGCCCATAGACATCCGCGATACATGCCAACATTAGTCCAAAATGACAAATGTTGGCACGCCCCCGGATGTGCTGCCTACCTTTGGAGATATAGGATTAGGAAAATGGGGAGGGATAGGGTGGGATGGGAATGGGCTCTGGCATATCTCACTCACTACCGAAACACGTAGATATGCCAGAGTCTAATCTGACAAAAAATATGTATCGTGAATGGTACACGTACAATTCGCGGATATCATATCTCACCAAGGAAAGCATAGCGAGCATCGTACCCAAGAATTAAAAAGAAAATCTGTTCCTTGTGGAATATCCATAGATATAGAGGTACAGGTAACGCAAGTTGATCGTCGCTGCCTGCTCCAAGTTGACGCTAAGTTGCTTCTGTTGCAAAGTTGCAAATCGTCGTTCCATAACACAAAGACGACTAATTACGTTATACTATTTTTTTGTAAAAAAACGTCAAAAGCGATGAACCGAGCCATGGGAGATATGTTTCATTTCATCGGTGAGTGGTGTGCCATCACTAAAATTTACTCACTGAAGTGACACGCTTCATCTCCAAATAATTTCACCACCCTCTTGCCTTATCTCTTTATGTCTATGGAAATATCCTTTTTCCAGTTCTGAGCTGCTACTCGTGATTGCCACCACTCAGTGGCCCAGAGCTGGAAAAAGAAGTGTAGCCCATCCAGTAGCCAGGTATAAACAAAGTTGCAATCAAGACCTGGATGTGACTTGCTTATGACAGGTAAATGTAGCGAAAGAGTGGTGGCTGACGTCCTGCAATGGGGTGAATAGAAGCTGCCAGTGAAGAAGAGTGATGATGACGCCCACAAATCTGCACTGCACTTGTGTGGCCGCGGGACCAGAAGGAAGGCGCTTACGAGTTGTGTACTATAAGTGGAACACTATAGACACCGAATCAATTACACATTCGGCCCTCGGTCGTATTTCATAAGAACAATTTATAGGTAACCTAGATAGGGTTTATAAAATACAGACATATAGATTTTGAGTACAAATTAATTATACCGAATAAACAAATGTTAATACCCGCGGATTTTCGTCTATTTCATAGCAACCGTTTACTCTCAGGGGAAGAAAATATACAGCCTATGTCATTTTCGTGGTCCCCGGGAGGGTAGGTGCCTTTCGGCACCAAACCCTCACCCGTTATTGCGTGGAAGTGTTCCAAACAAGCAGATCTCGTTTCAGTTTTATATATTAGTAAAGATAAGGATGTATGCGGCCCGAGGTGCCATCTCCTTTTGTCTCAAAAAAGTTTGTCGATCACCGCTTTAAGCTGATATCAAATAAAACCCAATAGGATTCCGAGCAAAAAAAGTTTATTTGGAGGCCTATAAGAGCAGATTGTTTAACTAGAACAGTTAACTGACCTTGCATTATATAAAGTCAAAGGTGAATAGGATATCTATTCCTAAAAAAATATTCTTATACTTTCAAGAAAATTTACCCTATAAGTTTAGCTTAAAAATTTGATACTAAAGTCGCATTATTTATTCGAGTCGGCGATATGACATATAGAACCAGGGCCGTCTTTACCAGGGGGTGCAAGGGGTGCGGTGCACCCCTTGCACCCCGCGCCCGGGGGCGCCTGTCGAGCGCTGAATTCAGTGCCGGCTTTACCTATGGTGCAGGGGGTGCGGTGCACACGGGCGCAGGGTCTTAGGGGGCGCCGAGCGCCGCTCGCGACACCTCCATAGAGTTCAAAACGCCTACTAGAGGGCGCCCTGCACCCGGGCGCTACATGAGCTAGAGCCGGCGCTGTATAGAACTGTTAAACAGAGTGAAATTTGTACGGAGATGACACTTCACAGTTCTACATCTCATATCCCTTACTATAATTGGCTAGGGAATTTCCCGTTTAGTGTTACTGTATGTTTTACAGTGTTGCAAAATAAAAAATAAAATAGAATTCATCGAATAGGGTGACGTCACAAAACTATTAAAAAATCCCCCTGTAATTGAGACACATCGTTTGTAACCAGCCCTTTTATCGTCCACTGCCAGACACGGGCCTCTTCGTGCACAATGTCTTGTGCATGCACGCCTTAAAACGGCACGCTGGCCAAACGGGTTGGCGAGTCTACTCATTTAGAGGAGGTGCAGTTCCTCAGGGCTGATTCGGCGGTTAGTGGCCACTTATTAAAATGTCTTCTAGATTGGACCACTTGTAAAGACCACTACAAATAAACTTACGTTTTCATTCGTATTTGCACACCAAGCAGTGGACATATTCGAAGGTGGTCAAATACAGAAATGGTCTTCCCATCCAGAGAAAAGTATGGATACCTCAATGTATAGATTCTTTTCCACTCCATAACTAATATACCTGATAGAAATAATCGACACGATAACAGCCATATGAATAAAAGTATCGATTAAGTATGAAAAATGTCGATAGTTTTTCCGTTTTTCTTTTGTTTACCTACCAGCATATCGATGATTCAATTAATTGTCTACGTGAAAACTGAAATTGTTACTCAAAATCGAAGCAATTTGATTATTTAGTTATTACAGCATTTTCCTTGTAACTTGCCTACGAGCACGTTATTAATTAATACCGATAACAACTTCCGGCAGGGATTTACCGTTATTTCTATAAATAAATGATTTAATTCAATGTCCGAAGAATTTTAACTTGAGTTCACAGGAATATCTATAGTTATTTTAGAGACCTGTGTAATGAATTCTGCAAGTCGGACCTATTTGTTTGTTATCATCACAATTACACGTACCTATCGTAGCTTCTGGCTACAACGTAAAGGAAATACCAAGAAAGGAAAGAAAAGAAAAGAGCGTTTATTCAACTGTAATTACAGAAAAACACAGTCCTACTAACAAAGGTTGTAATTTATTTATTTCCTAAATAAACAAACATACAGTCCATTGATATGTGATATGATAAATATATGATGGTATGATATTACCGCCCATGGTATACTTAATCTACCAACTCCAGTCAGAAATAACTGATGTTGGCTCAGCGCCGGCTCTAGCCCATGTAGCGCCCGGGTGCAATCAATACCCTGGCGCCCTCTAGTAGACTCTTTGGAGGCGTCGCGAGCGGCGCTCGGCGCCCCCTAACACCCTGCGCCCCTGTGCGCCGCACACCCTGCACCATAAGTAAATACCATAAGTGCCCGCGCGCCCATTTCAAATGAACTTACACTCTATTGACTTAGAGATCATTTTGCTACCGGGCGGCAACGTGTGAAACGTACATACATACACTGTCTTTGGATTAGAGATTTTGCCGCGCGCGTGTTGTATTAAATAAAATTGTTATTTGTGTAGTGTAGGAATGCGGTATGACAAGCGCCGAAAGCGTAATAAAAGTAAAAAAAATATTATTGTTAATGACTATTTTTTTTTTGCTTGCGCATACATATTTGTCGTAAGTAACAAGTATATAAAACTGTGCAATGGCGTTAAGTTCAATGAAATATCCAAAAATTCAGCGCTCGACAGGCGCCCCCGGGCGCTCCGCGCCCGGGTGCACCGCACCCCTTGCACCCCCTGGTAAAGACGGCCCTGTGTTGGCTGTTCCGCCACGTTGGCGATAGAGATGTGTGTGACTTGAGACTTGTGAGATAAGATGGGGCGATAAAAGGTTGGGAAGTATGAGGGATGGGAAAAATAGAAACCCAATTCTCTTATTCATTGTCGAAATACAGGTTATGACGTCGGAGTCCATTGTATTACATTCAACTCTAGATCAGCTGTACAGGAAACATCCATTTGAGAATACAAAATTATTACATTCATATTTTGTATTCTCATTACGTAGTATTAATACAATTCATATAGTATTTATACAAACATTCTTATTACGTAGTTCCTAGTAATGTTTCAAATTTGAAATTTAATGAACCCCTCATCTGCTTCACAACCACCCCTCCCCGCCGTAGAAATTGCCAACCAAGTATCTTTGATAAGAACGTATGATGTGTCATCTAGTCCATTCCCTTATCGATGACAGGAAAACATCTTGAGTAAACCAAACCAGATAATTGAATAATTAGGTGTTGTACACAATTCATCAATCAGCAATGCGTAAGGCTTAGCATTACCTCAAAATTGCTGTAATCAAGCTGTACAAGCCAATCAAGTACCTATTCGAACAAATACTTACAAACTATTTTGCAGTTCATTATAAATTTATTCAGTAGGCGGCTATGTGGAGCCAACTGCAAATTCAATGTTGTGGAACAACAGAATTTTTCTTTTTATTCTTATACGGCAATACCGCAATTAACACATTGTGCCAGTGTTAAGTTCTCTTCGTAATTAACAATTTTAAAATTGAAACAATTCAAAACATCTCATCGATGCCAATCCCGTCGAAGAAATGGTAGGAGTCGCCCAGTAAAGTGATAGTAGGTTTACTGATAGACCACGAGATAGATATTTCTTTCTTTATTCGATTTTTTCTTTTTTACTAGGTCCATGAGCAATTTTTGTCGAAAAATACTGTATTGCCTATATCGAATGCAAATAACGCACGGCGGAAAGAAAAATAGAAGGTAAAAATGTGTGTAAGCGATGAAAGTCGGAGAATTTTGAAGGCCACTCGGGACATGGCTAAAAATTTTAAGGTAAGTATTAAGTACTCGCACAGTTCTTATACTATACGCAAACCGGCGAAAACCAAGTGGAAGATAAATGGGCAGCGGGAAGCCTGAAAATCGGGAAAACTGAGAAAACATATCTTAAGGTCCATGTCCACTAATTTTTAGGGACAATATTTATGATTTTATAAGCTTACTAGCTGTGTCCGATATGCGTTGCAATGCCTTAGATTTTTTTTTGTCAGGTTTAGGAGCGCGTAGAAGACACACAAACAAACATTAATTTTTATATATTAGATACCTATGCAAAAGCATTTAAGCTCAGCTTAAATCCTTGTATGCTTATATATGGAATACAATTATGTGATTTTCCTTCTGAAAATATATTCGTACAACGTGTAATTGAATAACGCTGAAAATAAGTTAATCGGTATCGAGAGTAGACTGGAATATAACAGTTTTTACAATAGGTTTCTTTTCATAGTACAATTCGTCTTTTTTTTTTTTATATAATAATAACTGTTTATTGTACACCAATACATTTGAATACATGTTGCAAAAATACAATTTATGTTTCACCGAACACGAAAAGTAGGTACACACTACACAATAGGCGGCCTTATCGCCAAAGGGATCTCTCTTGAAGGTGAACTTTTTATTGCACACCAAAGAATACAGTGAAAGTAAATTAGAAATAAATAACTACACAAACTTTAGAAGTCTACTTCTACATAAGGATATATTGTCTCCTTATTTCCTTTTACGATCAGGTTGCCACAATCACACATAGGGTACCTTATGGTCCCTGTGTCGTGTGATTGCGTCACCCGGCCAACACCACAACAGTTAAGTCTCTAAACTTTGATATGTTATGAAATTATGGATGTGAAACATATAATTTATTTATTTATAAATTCTCAATAAATTCTCTGTTTCATTGTAATTTAAGGTTTTTAACCATTTACTAACCCCATTCTTGATATTATATTTGTTTAAAAAGTATATACTCAAGTGCTTGCTTATCTGGTTATATACATGTGGACCAATAATGTGAAAGTGACGTTTGGAAAACACAGTTCGATGTTTTTAAATACTGAAGACTAAGTCTTTCCGACGCTTATTTTCAATTAAGTTCTTATCAAAAGGGATAGAATTATGTGTGCGCAATATAACATTAAGAACAAAAAGCTGTCTCACTGTTTGCACTTGACTATCAGAATAAATCTTAGAGGTTGCATATAGATTTGGTTTCTTGTAGATAACCTTTAGTACTGCCCTCTGTGCCCTTTCAACTTGTAACATTGCAGTTTTATCAGCTCCACCCCAAACGGCTATACAATAAGTTAGAAGCGATTGACAGAGGGCGAGATATGTCATTTTTAGTGTACTAAGGTTTGCAACCTGTCGGAGAATTTTAAATATATAAATTAATTTTCTAACTTTAGAGGTTAAATTTTGGATATGTTTATGCCAATTTAATGTATTGTCTATAGTTACACCCAAGTATTTAATATCTGAGGTTCTACTCAAAGGCAGACAAGAGCAATCCCTAAGAGAGTCAGAACATTTATGGACTCGTATAGTAAACGTATCACAAGGTTGAGAGGATTTACGGTGAGAGAAAGTGAGGAATTTGGTCTTCGAAATGTTTAGTGTTAGCTTGTTATTTGCAAGTCAGTTGGTCACAACTTTCAGTGTACTTTCAGCCATCTGGCGACCTTCCTCCCAATATTTAGCGTGTATCAAAAGTGCAGTATCGTCTGCATATGTAAACATTTTACAGTTAGGTAGGCGAAGAAGACAAAGATCATTTATATAGATCAGAAACAAAGTTGGTCCGAGCACACTACCCTGCGGAACTCCGTAACTTAACCGTTCCTCATCACTAGTGTGAGAACCTATTTTAACAAATTGAGTACGATCCGATAAATAGTCCCTAAAAATTTCCAATGACATCCCTCTGATACCAATTTTTTCCAATTTGTTTAAAAGAATGGGAACGGAAACAGTATCAAAAGCTTTAGACAGATCAAGAAAAATACCAATGCATTTTTCTTTCTTATCTATATTCCTGACGACATAATCAGTTAAAGCTGCTACTGCATCCTCAGTGGATTTATTCCTCCTAAAGCCAAATTGATTATCAGCTACTAGATTTTGAGACTAAAAAATTAACTAATCGAGTGTTCAGAACTTTCTCTAGTATTTTAGACATAGCTGTAAGGACAGATATAGGTCTGTAGTTATTTACACTCTTCCCGTCCGCACCCTTGTATACAGGATAAACCAAGGCCTTCTTGAAAACCTTAGGAAAAATTCCACCAGATAATGAGAGGTAACATATATATGTTAGTAGTGGTGCAAGCTTTTTACTACATGATTTTAATATCGAAGTTGGTATATCATCCCATCCAACTGCACAATTATTGCGTAGTTTCAAAATAATTTTGTCCACTTCATCCTCATCAACCGGAAGCATAGCAAAGGAATTACACGGCTGTACAATTTTTGTGTAAGGTTCGGGAGAGCACAAAGGGGTCATTAGCTGGAGGCACAATTTGATCAGCTAAGTTTTCCCCAACACTCACAAAGAACTGGTTAACTAGATTAACAGAAGTTATGGGATCAGTGGAAACTTTGAGAAGCTCAGTAGTGTGCTCAGGAGCGCGATTCATATTTGTGATCCGTTTAATTGCATCCCAAGTTGCTTTCGGGTTATTCTTTCCGTTGTAAAGTAATTTTTTATGATAAGAGTTCTTTCTTTTATGGAGTAAGTTATTTATAAAATTACGATAGCGTGTATAGGTGGTTTTGAGTACCAAATTACTTGGATCTCTTTTATGTTTAATGTGCAATTTATCACGATTACGGATGCATCTCAAGAGCCCTGGAGTTATCCACGGTTTAATAATTATATCCTTCTTTGGTAACTTAGTTATCTTAGAATGTTTATTAACGATTGCAGATAGCATGTACACTAACTGTTCAGCTGCACTATCTGCATTCGAGAACTTCATTACCGTAGTGAAATCCCTCCTATTAATTTCAGTTATAATCGCATTGTAATCAATGCGCTTTGCAGTATTTGTGTCATTCAATACTTGTTTTTGAAGGTCAATATTCAACAATGTCGGAACATGATCTGTTATGTAAGTTTCCAAAACAATAGCACTTGCATCTAAATCCGTTTTAAGCAAAATATGATCCAAGCAATTATTACCACGAGTCGGAAACACGTGAGCTGGTAGAAGACCATGTGTAGCGGTTAAAGTAAGATATTCATCGGCGTTTCCATCACTATTACCAGGTTTAATGTCAATATTAATATCACCCATAAGTGCTATGTCTCTAATAGAAGATAAATTGCTTAGGACATTGCTCAAATTATAAAGAAAACCATCCAAGCTCACATATGATGGGGAATGATAGATTGCAACTATAGCTAGTTTCTGCTCAATTTTACAAATTAAGCAATTTGCATCAGCAAAAACAGGTTCAGTTACGATACATGATAAATTATTCCTAACATAGACAACAATGCCACTATTCTGATTCCCATTAACTTCAGTATTGTATGAAACATCCATAACCGTCCATAGCAGCTATATTAATTACTTTTGAAAGCCAACATTCTGTTATCACACTCAGTTTTCATAGAAGCAAGCAATGTATTAACACTATTAAAATTCCTATTAATACTCCGTATATTCATTTGTAATATATTCATTGATCTATGTCTAGATAAATGTCTAGCGAAAGTGCACATAGACAGATAGTAAGTACTAAACGCCGTTCTTATACTATACCCACGCAGTGCGGCGGAAATCCAAGTGGAAGATAAATCGCCAACGGAAAGCCTAAAAACAAATCGGCGATTCTCTACCTTTAATTCAGTTATTATAAAATAGGTTAGTTAGTATAGTATACAAATAAGTTATTGGGATAAAATATATTTAGAATAATTGAACAGAATAAATTATTTATAATAAAATATAGAAATTAATGATTGTGTTGTTAATAAAATAATAAAGTATAAATATTATTGGCTGCGCAAAACAGGAATGGGTCCATGTTTCAAAATGTCAACTCGATAAGTTCTGTGGATTCTCGCTTGACAGGTCGTTAACTGCGAAGGGAGTGTAGGTACATCGCCTAGACATTTCTCAACATATCCACTGAGTGACTTGTAGATTCACTACTACTACTATCAACCTGTCTCTCCACCGTTGGATATAGGCCTCTCCTAAAGACCAACCGCTACCGGCGACTTTCTTCAAGTCATCAGCCCACCTCAGTGGAGAGCGTCCCACGCTACGTTTCTCGGTACGTGGTCTCTCCATTCGAGGACTCATCTTACCTCATCCGATAGGCCGATAATACGGTTACACGTGTGGAACATTCGTTTTATAATATATATACCCACAATGACCTTGATCTCTTTTCTCAGATAGTAAATTATCCTGATCCAGTCATTTTTTTTATGGACGATGGCGGCAGACGAGCATACAGTGCACCTGGCGGTAAGTGGATACTGTCGCCCATAGACATCCACGATACATGCCAATATTAGTCCAGAATAACAAATGTTGGCACGACCCCGGATGCGCTGCCTACCTTTGAAGATATAGGAATGGATTTGGAGAAAGTGTTGGGAAAATGGGAAGGGATAAGATGGGACATAGGATGGGCTCTGGCACATCTCACTCACTACCGAAACACGTACATGCAGTACCTTGAAATGCAGTACATTTCAAGGTAGTCTTCTGTGAGAGAGGGGTGCACTCTCCCCCACCCAAAATTGCATTTTAATTAACCTAATTTCATATCTGTGGACATAGACAAATGAGTACCTATTATTAATAATTGGTGCGGTGTTTGTTCTAGCTTTATACCTAGTCTTATAAAATAAAAACCTATTTCATTGTATTAACCAACGTCTATACATTTAATGCCTACATTGTTTTAGCCAATTTAAGCCTACTTTCTAGATTTAGTTCACATTAGAATCGGCCTCAATAACGATAGGAAGCCTAAATGTTCCCGTAGTAATAAAAGTACCAGGAAAATATTATATTAAATATAGAATTAATCATATTTTGTACGTGTATATAAAGTGGAGCTTGCTGTATAGTTCGCCAGTCTTCGTGCAGTTAGTTGTTGGGACCACAATAAAGGCTATGCCTTGAGGGTTGGTCCAGCAGCACCCAAAATTTTCAATTCATTTATACATTAGAATTCGTTCCATATACACGTATGTGTTTGATGTTCCTAATCGTATCGAACTCGATAATCATTCCATTTGTGTTCTGTTTAAAATAAATAATCGAAATGAATACCTTGTTGATCGTGCTGTTGTGCTCTGAATTGGTTGCAGTGGTGTGCACTCTGGGAATGAAAAGGGAATTCCCTGAAAGTGAGTTTTTGTTCCAGTGTTTAATTTTCGTTAGAATCGTAACTCTTGACATTGTCTTAGATTATTAATTTCTTCTTTTATTGATCCTTTTTATTTATTTTTATTTACTTTACTTATTTTATTTAGCTTATTTTTTTCAGTATGTTTTATGGTTCTGTTCAGTTATTTGTTATCTTGTTTTATTTTAATTAAGTTTACAAAATATTTTAAAATAGGTATGTTTGATATAATAAGTATAATTTCCTTCTATTTTTGGTAAGATCTTCAATAATCCTATCTCTAATAATAGATAAATCTCTTTAATTTTTTTTTTATATTTTTCTGGCGTAATTATAAATGTTATTTATTACTAATTAACAGGAAATTAATTCGTGATAAAATAAATAATAAAAATATTCAACCTAATAATAATAATGTCTAATACCAAAAAAAAAGTACCTCACTAATGCTGTAGTCTTTATTATTTATATATTTATTTATATAAATAATAATTATTTATATATATTTATTTTATCTTTATTTATATGGTATAATAACGAATCTATATTTTCTAATGTTAATATTTATTTATTAACTGATTAACGATCAAATAGATTTTAAAGATTTTCCTGAATTCATAACAATTAGAAACAAATTTAAAACAATCCTTTTTACGCCTTAATTTACCCATGTCTTCTCGTTGTTATAAACGTTTTTCTTCGATACTACAGGTAAAGAATGCGGTGTGGAGGCAAGTCCAAATCTGATACACCGCAACCCATGGCTGGTGTTCCTGGAGTACTACAGACGCGGACATCTAACCGAGATCCGATGTGGTGGCACCCTTATAGATAGCAGACATGTGGTGACAGCTGCGCATTGTATCAAAAATCCCAAATTTAGCAAGTGAGTTTAAAAGGAATTTAATACGTGTGCTTTATATAAATATTTTTTTGACACAACTGTTGAAGAAATTAATAGCAATCCAATTATATCGATTTCACATATGAAAAATCTAATGAATTCATTTAAATCAATTTGACCAAAAAACCGGATCATCTTAGAATGGTCCAACCCATGTCACTTCTGATCGTCACAGTTTCTGAATGTCCTCAAATGTAACTTCCTAAAGCAGGTCAAGAAATAAAATCTATTTAATAACTAATAAGGCTATAAAATTGATTATGAATGATGAATTAGGGGATAAGGGATTAATTAAATTAATAAACCTAAATTACGATTTGACTTCTATTTACAAAATTAATCTACTTTTCAGTCTGATGGCCCGCCTTGGCGATTATAACGTCGTGAATAAAGAAGACGTCGTTGATGGCGTATATGCAGAACCAATACAGCGTATTCAGGTCGTCGATATGGTGATACATCCTCTGTACGACGGCAGGGAGCATGATATAGCAATCCTAAAATTGAACACTGATGCTCCTTACACCGGTTAGTTACTTATGATTCTTCAAGAGAGCTGTGAATAGGATTTTGCAAGGTCGGCGGCGCGCCCGCACACCCCCTGGTGTTGCAGGTGTCCATGGGCGGCGGTAACACTTACCATCACGTGGGACCGCTTGCTCGTCCGCCCACTAGTATATAAAAAACAAAAAAGTTTATCTCTTTGTATTCCATGTTTATAATCCAGGGAGCTTCATAAACATAAATATTGCCTTTGTAATGAAATAAAATGTGGAATAATAAGTTTTGATTGAGAAACCTGAACCAAACCTGAACATTTTGGTTCTTATCGTTTACATTGTATGACTGTTTGTGGTTGAAGCTTAACAAACGTTTAATACCAATTTTGATATTTGTTCAAATATACGTTACTTAATTTTGTAGATGGAAATATTATATAAAGTTGCTTCGTTGCAGATTTCATTCGTCCAGCCTGTCTTCCAAGTGAGGGCTTAAAGGATGACTCCGTACTGTACGCCGCAGGATGGGGTGAAATCCCAACAATGGGATATTATAGTGAAGTTAAAAAGATTATTCCTCTACCTCATATTCCGGCTGCTAAATGCAAGAAATTGTATGCAAGTAAACTTCCAGAGAGCACCATTTGTGCTGGTGGCCAAGAGGGTATTGATACCTGCAGAGGAGACTCCGGTGGACCGTTAACTTTTAACCGTGAAAGAGTAGAATTGTGGGGTGTTACCAGTCTAGGGAATTCTCGTTGTGGCGAGAGAGGCAAACCTGGTATCTACACTAATGTTGCAGATTATATCGATTGGATTAATAAAATTATAAATAGTGATATGAGGAAGTGATGAGAAAATCAATGACGACGTGGCATATTCAGAAAGTGCCAGCGAACTACGTCGCGTAGACCGTCTCTAGCAAGATTAGTGTAGCTCTGTACTCTTTATTGCTAAGAGTGTACTGGTAGAGATATATAGCGAAGCGCGTATACACCATATATGTAATTTTACCCTTATAAATTAGTTTACTGTTAGAAGTAAATTTTTGTTTAAGGCATGAAGTAGTGGTGTTATAAGTGCTTTGTCGACAGCTTCTAGCAAATAGTCCCTAAGGCAAGAGAAAAATGGACTAGGTCCAGGAAAAAAAATCATTCCTATGCATGATAGGAATGAGGAAATAAGATTTTTATATAATTCCTTACTTTTACAATAGTGAATAGATAATAGGCAATGTAATTGCAAATGTAAATTTCAGCTGAAATGGAAATAATGCAATAAAAGTACAAAAAAAAATATTCTTGCTTAAAATATTACTTATTTTAAAATTTAAAAAGTATTGTTTAAATTTATTTGTATGTTTAGTTGATGAAATGAAAACTGTAATTTGGATAGCATAGTTGCACTTTTATATAAAATTCAGTTGAAAAACTGCATTTAATAAAAAATAAAAATGAGACTGAAAAATAAATGAAATATTTAGTTTAATTGTAATGTAGATATATTTACGAAATACTCCTATTATAATTTAAAATTCTTTTTTCCTATATCTGTCTGTAGAGTAATGTACAATTAATTCTCTTTTTAAGAGCAGCAATACTTATCTTAATGCACAAAATATATGCAGAAAATGCATCGTCAACAAATAGTAATTCCCTAAACGCACCAATGATGACTTTACTCAGAAGTTCCAGCAAATTACCTTAAAGGGGAACTTGTAGGAAAATATAATGCGGACGACTGTATGAATAATAAATATACGCTCAGGATTAACGTTCATACAGAATCTATATACAATATATAGTATATAATAATCCCTCTGACCATAATTTCCGTCTACCTCACTTTCTACCAGTGGCGTAATTCGGGGGTGGCAAGGGGTGGCCTCTCCTCTCGCCTGCGTCTCCAATGCTGGATATAGGCCCCTCCGAAGGGCCGCCTCCACAAACGGTCTTTTTCTCTTCTCATACACCCACTACCGGCGACTTTCTTAACCTAACGTGATTAGGGTTTTACTAGCCCTAATCCCTGATTAGGGCATAAACCTCCTAATAATAAAGTATATTATACCCAACATATAAGTAAATAATAACATGTGTGTGGAAAGATAGTGATAGGAATAACACCTCAGCAAATTTATCTTGATGATATGATCTTTGATTGAGCGTGTATGGTAATTTTAGCTTTTTAACTGGTGTGGCAAGGCGTACCGGGGGTCTAGTAGGCATACTAGGCAAAATACTGGGTTGGACAATTCTGGGGTGGCTTATAAACTTATAAATATTATATGTAGCTTATAAACGTGATAGGATAGTGACAACGAAGAAAAAAAGTTTAGATACTCACTTCACTTGTATATAACATTGCAACAATTAAACTAGATTGTACTTGTATCAGCTTCGAATGTCCCACTACGAGGCACAGGCCTCCCCTGGTAAATCAGTGGAGGGTTTTGGGCCGCATACCACCACGCGGGCCCAGTGCCGTGGGCCAATATTACATAAATAGACTAATATTACATTACGTTAACCAGACTATCCTTGTCTTAGACTCTAAAAAAAATTAAAAAACCACTCTAAACTCTAAAACAAGACAGAATAAGGACTTTTTAAAACAAAAACAAACACTATGAAGACAAGAAGAATTTAGAAAAGAAAGAGGAAAGAAAAAGGTTTACTTGTGTCCTTTATAATTTTATACCATAACATAGCATTGGCCTATGTTTCTCCACTGCTAGATACAGGCCTCTCCCAAGGCTCGCCATTACACACGATCCTCGGCTCTGCTCATCAAACCACCACCGATAAACTTCTTCAAGTCGTCGCTCCACGTGGCCGGAGAGCGTCCCGCACTGCGCATCCTGCTTGTAATTTTATGGATTATATTCCAAGTCTAACTCATTAACACATGTACTGCATTTCCTACTTTATCCTCAATTTACGTACATGTTTCTGTAGTGAGATATGCCACGGGCCATTCCCAAGCCATCCTATCCTTCTGCATTTCCCAATCCTTTCTCGAAATCCATTCCTAAATCTCCAAAGATAAAGATTGTCAACGGTTAAATTGACAACGTTTGTCATCCTTCCTTAACCGATATTGACATGTATCGCGGATTTCCACTAACCACCAGGTGGGTTGTTTGCTCAACTGAAATGTTCTTTCTATAAAAAAGCTACGAAAAACCTGCTAGCGGTCGTAAGTGTAAGCATAATATATTCTTAAATGTACATATATGCTGTACACACGCATATATATATATATATATATATATATATATATATATATATATATATATATATATACAACAGTATATCTTATAATATATGTACAGGTATTCTGTTGAATTCTTAAAGACATCGTTATTGTTTAATAAATGTGCGCATTGGTTTTTGTGAACTGTAATTCTGTTATATTTGGATGACCCTCGAGATATATAGGTTTAAACCTAGTTTGAGAGCCAAATTTTATTACAGTACCAACTAGTAATTATAACTAACTGGAAATAAATAAGAACAACACTAAATATAAATATTTGGTAAATATATATGTATATAATACTATATATATATTATGCAAGCACGAGTATGTTTTACAGAATAACAAGACTAAAATAAATTGTTATCACGTTGCAAATAAATTAAGAATTATGGGAATGCCGATGACGTTAATAAGTATTCTGACGTTTCCAACTCATTTTAATTAACTAGTTGAATTGTTATTATTAGGATAAAATTATGAGTATGATAATAACATACCATCAGCCTATGCCTCTCCACTGCTGGATATAGGCCACTTCTAATCCTGAAGCATCCTAATCCTAATCCGAGCATAATAATATTAATCAGAATTTTGTTATATCATAATAATTAAAAAGTTGAGTTCATGACTTTTTTTTATATTCAATGGTAAAAATTTTGGTAACAGAAGACTACCTTGAAATGTACTGCATTTCCCACTTTATCTTATTTCACTAACGTACGTACGTCTTTCGGTAGTGAGTGAGATGTGACAGAGCCCATTCCCATCCTAACCCTTCCCATTTTCCCAACCCTTTCTCCAAATCCAATCCTATATCTCCAAAGGTAGGCAGCGCATCCGGGGTCGTGCCAACATTTGTTATTTTAGACTAATGTTGGCATGTATAGCGGATGTCTATGGGCGACAGTATCCACTTACCATCAGGTGGACTGTACACTCGTCTGCCGTCTTCGTCCATAAAAAAAAACACAAATGGGCATGCCATATCTTTTGCAGAATCGATACCGATGGGATTGCATTCCCCATGCACGACTCTGTCTTTCTGCATAGACGTTATCATAAAATTAATGTCTATCGCTGCCAAAACTTGGAAATAATTTAAATTAACTTTCAGTATCCTCATGTACATTATCTTGTGCCGGGATATATGACCGTAAAACTCCACACAGGCCAAAGGGGTTGGCGAGTTCAGTTTTTCAGAGTCGGTGTAGTACGTCCGCTTGTGGTAGCGGCTTTTTTATCACTTAGTTCCCTCTTACGACACCCATGGGGAAGAGGCGGGTGGTACCGCGTGCCGACAATTTATATAAATTATTAGTTTTAGTACAATATTACATCATAATCTTTCATCACTATTTTCCATATTGTTAGTTATTAGTTACGTGCAATACGTCTCTTACGACATTACTTCTTCCAGCTATCCCAAGGTTGACTGGAAGAAGTTCTAGGAACAAGTCCGCTATTGAAGTAACTATAATATTCTCAGGGCGTTTTTACAACCATTATTATTATTATATAAAACTAGCAAAACCCGGCAGACGTTGTCCTGCCATAAAAGTTAATGTACTGCAGCGCCATCTAGTGGTGAGTTACAACAAAGTCGATAGCATAAAAAGCTTCTCCATGAAAAGATGTGCCAACTTTCATGGCGATCAGTCAAATGGTGTCGAAGTCTATTAACATCAGATATACCAACATCCTCTAAGTATATTACTTAGATAAGATAAAGAGTTACAATAACAACGACATAATTCAATTGTGAATTATATAATTCTACAGATATAACAGATATATTGTCTATATCACCAATAAAAGTCATCTGGCAGAGATCGCTGTCAGCGATAAGACCGCCTTTTGTGTAATTTGTTTCGACAATGTGTGCAGGCTCGGTTGTTTGATAACGAGCTTGTCCACCATCGTCTGCAGTTCTTCACAGAACACATCTGCATTAATTGTTGTGCCAGATAATACCGGCACAAGACCACCATTCCAGTCACCATGAGCTTCTTTTGAGATTTTATTTTTGAAAACAGGCGAATTGCATACGAGGAGATTTAGGAGATTAATCGGGGGGAGGGGGAGAGATGTATGAAATATTACATGGGCACCTATGAGTCAGGAGGATAGTATCGCGCTCAGTGCTGCACAACCTCACCGAGGCTCAAAAACAAATTCGTGTCGAATACCATTCGATATGATAACCATTCGTGCCGTGATATAATGACAAAATTTGAAGCAGTTCACGACATTGGATAAGAATCTTGAATCCATCAGTATGATCCAGAAACTAAGTGTCAATCTACTGTTTGGCTGTATCAAAGTGAGCCAACGCCTTCCAAAGTCAAAACAGACAAGTGCTGGAAAATTTTAAATCGCAAGTTCTCAGTTTAATTTTTTTTTCACTTTCCACAGATATCAGGTAGCCAGACCGGAAATCTGTATATGATATGTAGCCACGTGTTTTCCAGACGTTTTTACTGCAGTGAGTCACAACCGCCCAAACAGGTCTCCGCAGGACCACGACAAAGCGGTAAATCCCAACAAAAAAGGTAAAAGTTTTCGTCGCAGGAAGATGCGCTGCATTGGCTACGTTCGAAAAGGCTGTGAAAGAGTAGAAAAAATGTTTTCAAAATTGTTTAAGACTGAAAAAAATGTAATAAAACCCGCAGAACATTTTTTTTCTTTCTAGAAGTTTTCGCAAAATTTTCCGAGTTCCCCACGTATCACGTTCAAAGAGCTAATGTTTCGTTCTTTGGATCCTATCGTCTTTTGCCACAGATATTTATTTAGATTTATGTCTTATGCGATCCAATAAGTAACGACAACTTAACGTAAGAAATAACTTATTATTACAAGATTTTATTTAATTTATTGCCATACAATGTACAAAAGCCGAACTATGACAATTCTGTTTTCCTGCCAGAGTAATCTTTCAGTAATTAGAAATACATAAAGACATTGCGTGGCCCACGAAATATGAAGTTATTATTGTAACGGAAATACCAATACACATGCAAAATGTAGTAAATAAATAAACATATATTCGAATAATTATACAAAACAATTTTGAAAGGTTCTATAAATGGAACCGGTGATCAAGTGACCAATGGAACGGATGAGATTACTGGATGTTACTGGTTGGAATATACATTAAAAAATAAACAAGTAAATTGTTAAAAATGCTATACTGTCAATAATTAAGGAAAACCTAACGTAAAATTAGTCGTTTATTGCACGCTATGTGTATGTGTGAATGAGTATATATAAATTTACAGTGGATGAGGCGCCAGTGTTTCTTTTACCGGTTGTTTCTAAAGACCACTTTAGGAGCCGGTCCGTCAATCTGCTAAAGATTGAGTTACTGTGACAGTTTGACTTATTTATCTTAGATTTTTTTATACTATGTTGAAGACAAAAAAATGGATTCCTTCATTATTATTAAGTTATACTTCGATATAACCGTAGTTTTATCTATTACAAATCGTGGACATATTGGTAAGTGTTTCTCTTTTTATGTTATAAACTCCTTTCGTTTTTGTATTGTTATTATTTTATTTATTTATTTAAGTATACAAATTACAAGAAAATACACATTACAATTAGGTATATAATTACAAAAATTCTTTGTGATATAATATCTTAAAAAAGGGACTTTACTAATGTTAAAAAAAGATTATTACTTTTATTTTTTATCGTTCACATCAAAAAAATAAACAGCATTTGGAAATTACGACATTTTAAGGTCGATCATTTTATCTCTAATCAATAAGTTTAAATAATCGATAAGGTCCTTTTCTCAGGCAAACACATAGAGCTTTTGCTTGAAAACATTTGCAGCTCATAATCAACTTATCCAATAAGCGGCTACGCAGTGCTAACTGCAAATATAACGTTGCATAACAAACATATTCATTCAAGTTAGAGCAACGAAAATTGACTTTAAAATCACCTCAATAACTCGTTTACGAACCCAAAAATGGTTGTCAACGTGGGAACGCTCGATTGTCCAATGATTTACATATGAATGAATACCTAACTACATTCTTAAGCTAACGTACTCATATAAATATACCTATTGTGTACTTCTTGTTTTCTTCTAACATTAGTTAATAATTTCCTGTTAGGTATTGGTGTTATTTACCTCATTCTTATATAATCGATTATAGAGTAGTTTAATAACACCATAATCAATAGCCCACACTAGGATTCCCTGTGTCGTGGGTTCAGAGACACATACAAAGACGAACCACAACACGTGGAACATCGAACAAACACCTGTCTTTAAACAAACGATTGTCCGACTAGGAACCTCTTGCACAGCAGGCAGGGTAATTGCCAATTACCAACTGGGGTAATTGGTCGTCAAATGATAAACAATAAGATAAATATTGCTACATTATTACTTTTTATAAGTGTCAATGTTTTATGCTAAAGGGGTAGTGCTAGGGGGTAGGGGTAGTTCTAGGACGCGAGGGATCCGAGTATATGTCGTTGTAAGTGTGTGTCATGTTAACAGGCCAGGAGTGCGGCGTGGAAGCAAGTCTGCATCCGCTCCACCGGGACCCTTGGCTGGTGCTACTGGAGTATTACAGGCGAGGGCAGCTGACGGAGATCAGGTGTGGCGGCACGCTCATCGACAACACTGATGTGGTCACAGCCGCGCACTGCATCAAAACTGCAAGGTTTAGTTAGTAAGTGGAAGTCATTTATTATTGACCACAGAAAACTTGATAAAAACGGTCACGTATAGTTCTATAGACCAGTGCTCAGTAACCTTCTATTACATGCGGCATACTTATATTCTTTTCAATTCTTGCGGCACACTTATGTCGGCTTCACACCTGAACTACAAATATAAAAGAAAATACATAGTTAATTAAATAATAATAACTTTTAAACTTCAGTTAAAATTTAATTAATGTTTACATTAAAATGTAAAAAAAACACTGCATAAGTAAGTGAAAACGTGTGTAAAACCTGATGGAAATTTGTCACGCTTGTGCCCTTAGTTATAGGTGTAACCTAAATCACTGACCAGGGAGATCCCTGCCTGGTGATCTTGGGTGGCACACGAGTTGCGGAGCACCGCTATGGACGAGTATGTCGCACTAGGTATTATCCAGAAGGAACCTGCGGATACTTCCCAATTTGATTCTAACGATACTGATGTTTCCTTGCTACAGTATAATGGTCCGTCTCGGCGAATACAATACGGAAACTGCAGAGGATTTCGTAGAAGGTGTACACGCTGATCCAATACTTCGTATCCAGGTCGCGGATATGGTGGTCCACCCTCAGTACGACGGCCAAGAGCATGATATAGCTATCCTGAAGCTGAAAACAGCGGCTCCTTTTACCGGTAAATTGAACCATATTAGCAGAAAATATTAACAGAATAAGGGACATTTAACCCTTAACCGTAGTGAGTACCAAGAACAATGTTAAGGGTAAGAAATCAAGTAACGATTTGACAGTGTTAAGCCTGCAAAAAATGAAGGAAAGATTACAATTCGATAATAATAGATAGTTGAACCTTAAATCAATTCAATATATCCCTTATTAATATTGTATTAAGGTCCCCGTGGATATTTATATAGACTAGCTATCGCCTATTCTTATTCTGTTGTAGTAATGTAGCGTACCTATGTGTTCGCGTCCGTGGACGGACGCTAACTTCGAGGTACCTCCGCGAGATACTCAAACCTTATTGATATCAGATATACCTACCTTATATACCTTATATGCCGTACCTTAGGAACAGGTATTTGGAGCAAGTATTTTATGGGACTTGCAACCGGCGTACCTAGTATCAAATTTGCCTAGTACGACCCATCTCTATTTACTTGATTTTGGAAGTAGGGTTACTTTGGTGTGATATTTATCTATTTGAACGGGTCTCAATGCGTATGTTTACCTTATTTATTCTACCCAAACGTAACGCCGAGTAAAATAAATATAGTAATTAAAATTTATAATGTGAACTTTGGTGTGAATTATTTATTTAAAGATTTTCGGGTAGACTAGACTCGATGGATTTAGTTGGTAGTCAGACTACCTAACTTAGCGTTAGTAGCTAAATGTGCGCCGCCAACAAGCAATGTTTTTCGGCAAGCGAGTAAAATCATCTATTTGCTCAATTTGAATTACAATTGACGCTTCTAGTACATATTTTATTGCCATCGAGGATTCTACTTACCGATCAATTTAACGTTGATTCTACTAAATATTCGATGTTTTTGTGTCTATTTCAGATCATCGAAACAAATGATTGCCGAATTAAATTAAAAAAAAAAAAATCGAGATAATGATTTTTACTATTAAAAAAAAAAAAACTTCTAATTGGATCTAATTTATTATTTTCGTTTGAAAAATACTCGTATTTATGATTATTTTTAGGTCATAATTACAAATATATTTTGAAAATACCATATCATCAGCCCATGTCTCTCCACTGCTGGATATAAGCTTCTCCCAAGGCTCACCATCACACGCGCTACTCAGCTCTTCTCACCCAACCACCTCCGGGGAACGTCTTCAAGACATTGGTCTAAATACACCTTGATAAAGATTTAAAAATATTTCTTTACAGACTTTATTCGACCCATCTGTCTTCCTGGTGGAAACTTTATGCAGAATGCTACGCTGTATGCCTCAGGATGGGGCGAGATCCCCATGCTAGGCGTCTTTAGCGACGTGAAAAAGATCATCCCCCTACCTTATATACCAACTGATGATTGCCAAAAGGCGTATGTCAGCAAGCTTCCAGAATATACCATCTGTGCTGGCGGGGAAGAAGGTGTTGACACTTGTAGGGGAGATTCTGGTGGACCCTTGGTTTTGAATCGTGGAAGAGTGGAATTGAGAGGAATTACTAGTTTGGGGAACCATCGCTGTGGCGTGAGAGGCAAACCTGGCATCTATACTAACGTAGCAAACTATTTGGACTGGATTAAGGAGGTTATAAGAAAATAGTGCTATTGGCATTTGTGATGAGGGCGAATTGATAATTATGTGATGTGGTACATTACATATAGCTACAACATACATCGAGAACTTAAGGCTATTTATTGTACACGTAAATAATATTGAAGGTATAAGTAGTAACGATTCCTTTGGTCGCCCCTTTTAGGTCTAAAAAGAGAGGCTAAGAAGTGTGGCTGTAATGTCAGATGCTTATCTGACATTTAAGTCACGTGTGGTGTGAGACACCATTAAATTGTGTTGTGTATTATACTTCAGATACTTGAAGTCGGACTTTTTATTCCAGTCAGGGATATGACACGTAGAACTGTCAAACAGATTGAAATTTGTACGGAGATGACAGTTTATTGACAGTTTTATATGTCATATCCCTGACTTGAATAAAAAATACGACTGTAGGTCTTTCTTTATTCATGTAAAGGCGAAGTTTTTGCCCCAGGCGTTCTCTTAAGCACAAAGATCACAATGGCGAAGGTTCCTTTTAGGTAGGAAAATATTAGGAATAAGCTCGGGCAATAAGCTTTGTAGAAGATCAGGATGTGGTAATGGGATTAGAAGAATGGAGGCCACACGTCTGTTTATATTTAGTATTGGAGTATAATAATAATTATTGGTAGATTTTGCGTTATCAATCAATTAATTATTAATCGCTTCAATCAATTTCACATTGATCCCACTGAAATAACGCAAAACCTGAAATTTTTAAACCTGAGTTGTTGTATCTAAAACGTTCGTAATGCTCATTATTCGGTATATGGTAATGACCGAGAGCCGAGCGGCCGCGGCGCGTCGCGAGTGACGAACGTAGAATGCAATTGCGCGTAAAATATAATATATATTAGAAATGAACAGTAAGTTACGAATGAAAACTGTGGCAAAAACTGATGGAATCGATTGTACTCTCGAAACTGAACAGACTACTTTCAGCTGTTGCATTATTTCAGTGACATCTATACTAATATAATAGAGAGGGTGCGAATTTTGTGAGTTTGTGTGTATGTGGAGGGTAATCTCCGGAACCACTGCACCTATTAGAAAAATTCTTTCACCATTTGAAAGGTACATTATTCCAGATGAACATAGGCTATATATTATGTGAAAGAAAATTGGCGGGCATGCGAGGCGCGCCGGGCACAGCACAGCTAGTGTTATATAAATATGCTTGCAGAAAGTTACGTTGATTGATATTTCTTTTATTATTTGTATGTTTCTTTTATGCGCCTTGTTTTTTCTAAGTAGAGAAGGCTTCATAAGTCTTAAGTCATCGGTTCTCTGGCTGTTTAACCCATCGATTGCCACATTATCGTCTTGCGATAAATGTGGCCAGCCCACTGCCACTTCAGCTTACTGATTCTTTGATCTATGTTGAGCATGCAGTCATTATGTTGTTTTTTCACGGATTTCTTCGTTTCGGAATCAATAATGGGGAATGAAAACACGTGTTATGATTTATCTAACATTTATTTATTTATGTCTAGTTCAAAATTGTATAGAAACCAAACAATCATCGTTTAAGATGTAATAATCAGTCTTGTTGTAGATATTTTATCAATTTCCTCTACCGACTTAAATTAGTTTCACTAAGTTTAAGGTCCATTCGCATCGTACCATATGCAAGCAACAAGTTAAAATGGAAATGATAACAAAATATAAGACGCAAAGCGGCTGTGGAAAGTAGTCTGTCTATAGCAAGTGTGTGCTATGTATGTGCGATGTATGAACGCTTAAAGAACAAAGAACGAAAACTAATACATTATTTATAGCTATAGTCTGATCGTATAAATTTGATACTAATGCAGATTTATTTAAGCTTGTGTATAAACAACTTAACCCGGTGAAGTTTTAATTCTTAATAACAACAGAGGGATAAGTTCTGTTGTTACCGTATATAATTACTGCCGTGATGCGAATAGGCCTTTAAATTACAATACAAATTTTAAACATTACACAAGTATGTTACATAATATATTATCAATATACCTGACTAGATATAATTTGGCGTTTGGGTATGGTACTTAATAATTAATGAACAGTTTTGAAAATGTTGAACCTTTTGAAAACAATCTCAATCGTAAGTTTCGGTTTTTTGTGTCAATAATTGCAATTATCACAAGTGTGACAGCGAGGACCCAATAACACATTTACCACGAGCAAGATAAAATTAGAATCAAGAAATGGAACACGTTTTCATTGAAAGCCTGACCAGAAAGATAAAAATCTTGCTGTGAGGGCGCCACATTTGCTTTTTTCATAGCTAGTTGGTGTTGTCAGTAGAAGATATTAGTTCTATTTATTAGTTTTACGCATCATGGCGAGGTATTTATTTTCTTGGTCAGGCTATAGGTAGTTAGAGACTCGAAGTCCTGTTAAACATTGTTTTAGTAGGCGGGCGCTATCACCGACTTATAACAAAGGCTTGTATTTAAAAGGGCCACCAAAAAAAAAAACCTAAATAAGCTGCAAATCGTGATCAAGAGAACATTTTTTTAAATGTCTATTTGAAATAAATAATTTTAAATTACTCACCAAGTCGACAAAGTTCTAATGCTATATTGTCACTAGAGAACCTAAAACTAACCAATATCTTTAAAAATTTGCTGCCATTCTATTATTTCCGTATAACAAATAACACATACTGTGTTGACAGTTGAATTCCAAAACATGCTAAAATATCTCTTTGCCACTCGATGGATCCTTTTCTCTCTTCGTAGCGCATAACGTGGACATTATTTTAAATGGCAAAGAGTGATAACAACACGTTTTGGAACGCAGCCGAAGAATTTTTTGATTGAGAATAATGCTGTGATTAGAAATTATTTCTGCGTAATAGTTTATTTCAAGTTGTTAATTACATACAACGATAACTACAATTAAATTGACTTCAAAATATTGTCAACTTAGAAGCCTCACGATTAATTATTAATAATTATATTGTGCAATTGTACGGAGTGTATTGAAATTATCTTGGGTGCACGACGCGCTTCATTAATATTGTGCAATGACATTATTGTACAATGTTATTGAAGGTCTAGTGGTAGTCTTATGTAAAATCATTACGTAGGTAAGTATATAAACTAGAGTTCAAAACCTGGCTGGCACCAATTACTTTCTACTGAGTACAGATTTTTCAATTATCTCAGTCTGAAATGTTAGTATTTCCAGAAATTGGGAGCGATGAAATATTTCGCCATTTTGTTCAAACTTATTAGTTTTTCGATGCAAGTAATTATCATAGAAATTGTAGCTTTTGAAATTTGCTGCATATAAAAATACTATTATATGACAAAGTAAAGTAAAGAAAATGGCGAGAATTGAAAATCAATTTGGTAATTTTTGATATAGGTACCTACTTCTGAATTTTGGACGACAAAATAAATGCTTATACAAAAAAACAGCTTTAGGACAAAAATTATTTTATTCAAATCTATTTTTACTGCGCTATATTGCCCGAAATCTCTTTAAGATTTGTTTTTGTGATTATTATTTTATACAGTGGGGTGTCATAGGCTGATTTCAATTGATATGAAGTAGCTCATTCATAAATAATACAAAGTGGATTCAAAATACACTTTCAAATACCAAAAACATTTATAAAATACTCTTAAATATATTTACTACTACAATATTTACAAATACCTAAGTATAAATTAAATAGAAATATATAAATATAATATAACAAGATGTATAAAAATATATAAAATCAACAAAAATAAATTTTATACACTACATAAATATCCAATTTTAAAATTAAACAATCGCATTTTGATTTTGTAAAATCGTTTTAAAATAACGTCTACGACTGGAATTGTAAAAAAAATATAGTGAGCTGAAATTTTATAATTTCAGGGCCGTGAAGGAAGTACTGGCAATATGTAAGGTTAAAAAAGATATACGAACGGAAATATAAAGTTCGATAAAAAAAAAATATTTATTTAGTGAACTAGAACACGTAGTAGCTCATGTACCGAAGGTCAATGCACCCGTTTAGCTAGAGTTACTGAGTCTGCGGGTATCGTGCGGGTTGCGGAGGGAGGAGACCCAGCGACACGTGGTACATGTCCAGTGTTACTATGAGTTTTCTCTACTGTCCTCGTATACTTTTTAATTTGGATAGACTTTTTATGCTCATATTTATAATTTGAAATTATGTATTCATACTACTAAAGCTTAATAATAAAGGATTTGCGGATCTAAAACCATTAGCTCAAGCGATAAAGCTTCACCTTTGACCTTTTATTATTAATTTAAAAAATGTACGGTCTTTCTTTCGGAAATGCGGTAATTATGAAATTTTATAATTTACACCTTTTTTAATAATAAACGATCCACATTTCAATGAAATATTAAACGCGTTGTCCTCATTAGTTAGTTACTAATAGGGTGACGTCACTGCCGATACAATTCCTGCTAGATTATGTCACGTGACAGATTAATAATGTCAAATACCGACATTTAGTTTATGTTACATTGAAGGGCTGAAAATATTTCTTTGCTATGATTCAGCAACACTGCAATTTCTATCATTCAATACTGACTTGTCTACTTATGTCAGTTTACTTCGTTTACTGCGATGGTCCATTTAAACAGATACAATTTCCTTCTCTAGTTACCTGTGGTGTGGAGTTCTGCAGACTTCTAGAAAGAATAACATATTTTGAAGCTTCTGTATGATTATAATTATTATGTGTGTACGTATGATTATTTTTTTGGTTAAATATAGTAAGTGTTAAGTATATAAATAAACAGGTTACTCATGATTTTTATTTATTTTCCAAGTACATAACTTTATGCGGATTGGTGGATCACATACATCAGATTTTTTTTAATTTCTGGAGCATGCGGGTTTTCTGACGATGTGTTTTCTCACCGTCGAGCTAGTGACAATTTAAAAAATTCGTACTTAAGTATAAACTCTGTGGTACGGGCCGAGGTTTCGAACTCACGATCACACGACTGTGAGTCGAGTATAGCTACCCCTAGGCTGTCACCGCTCTGACAAATACAAAAAAATATTTAGCCATTTGTTTTAAGATTAAAAGAGCCACTTACTTCTTGGTACACTTTTGAGTGTTGATTTTGATATTATGCTGTCGCTGTCTTCAGATTCTGAACATATTTGGAAACTGGTTTCTGAAAACAAATATTTACCTGTCTATTAAACGGGTCTTAATTGGTATATTTTTTTATTTTATTCGACTTCTGCTCGGCGGAGTAAAATGAAAAAGCTGAACAATGATGTTTTTTTTAAGTTTGGAATTTAATTTTCTAAAGTTTTTAACTATGAGGATACGTAATTCTTGATGTTCAAGTCCGAATTGTTAAAAGCAGCGACAAAATGTTAGTAATCTAATGCTAAGAATAAGAAAGGGCATCATTAACTTTTTGAACGAAATTCTATGGATACCTAACATTTTATATTCGGAAATTAAAAATAAATTTATTCATTTTGTTTGCTCATTTGTTCATTTCATTTGTTATATACAAATCTCCAAGTTTCTGGCTTGTCTAAATTTAATGAAAATTTTACCTATTTCTTTTTTTTTTCATTTTTCTCGAAAATCATGGGAATATTTTTTTACAATAATGTATATTTTCGGATTCAAATTGAGAAATAAACAGCATTTTCTTATTATTTTTTTATTTTATTTTTGCGTCAGATACAAGACCCAATAATAAATAAATAATAATAATAACGATAATAAATAAATTATTGTGTTTATTTATGAATTATAGTCCAAATGTAGTTGTCTTTTTTTCTAAAGAGTGTTGAATGGTACCTGTGTCATATCTATGCTTGGGATGTCGACTGGGTAGATCCTGGTTATCGACGTGACCGAAAGTCCGGAAACCGACAGCGAACTGAGCGTACGGACTTATTTCGTACAATTCTGAAAAGTAAATTAGCTTTTATCAGAATTATTGCAACCTCAACCAGCCCCCTCAGTAGCCACTGCTGTGCTGAACATGGGTCGTCTCATGAACACGTGTTCATGAGGGATGTATGGCCTTAAAACGCCGCGCTAACCAAGAGGGTTGGCGAGTTCCCTCTTTAAAGGTGATGAAGTTTCTCAGACAAACCAAACCGGATCGAAGACGCTCTATTGTAATGTCCTCAATTCTAAACTCCTTAGTCATTTGGCTAAGTAACTGATCTTCTTCCTAGACAACAATAAGTTGGTTCTGCGGTTAGATAGCTGACGCATATTCATTAAGGTAACCACGAAGTACATTGCAACTAACGGCGTGACAATGTACCTAATAACCTCAATAGCTAGATCATCGTCACCTTCACCAGCTATTTTAGCGTCCAGTGCTGGACGCGGGCCGCCACGGGCCTCCTCATGTACGTTAATACGTCAAGCCAAGCGGGTTGGCGAGTTCACTCTTTTAGAGGTGGTGTAGTTCCTCAGGCTTTATGGTAGCTGTTTTATTATCCTTTTACGACACCTACGGGAAGAAATGGAGTGGCGACTATTCTAAAACCGGGCGACATCACACGGATAGCTAGGTACAGTCAGCCAATGTTAATGTTGAACACTTCAAAGTTGAGTTTCTGTCCTTTCAATCTGTCCTTTAGTTAAATAATCGATCATAACGATACTTTCCGCATTCCAAAAGACCGAGGCCATTATCTTGCCAGCTGACGCAGAGACCATGAATCTCTTGGCTGGCGGGGAGGACGATCTTTTCCACACCTCACTTTGGTTCTTCGTCTCCGGGTCAAAATGATGAACCCACGTTTCATCAACGGTCACGAAACGTAGTCGAAAAGATTCTGGGTCTCGGTCAATAATTGCCTAATTTAGCCTTGAAATGTCTACTCTTGCTTTCTTTTGTGTGTCTGTTGACATTCAAGAAACCCAACGCTATGCTACTGTAGAATAAGACAGAGAATTGTCGCCCTAAGTAGACTGTAATTCTTCAAAGACACATTTCATAGAAACATTTTTCATGCAGAAATATTTAAAAACCGCACGAACTTCGATTTTCTCTATTTTGCACACTAATAAAATTCCCGCCAAATGTAAACAAGGAAAAAAAATATTGGTGACCGTTTTTTTTTTTAATTCTTTTGGCACTGGCTACTACTGAATTTGAGATTCGAATGAAATAGAATGCATTCCTATAATTTAATGTATAGTATCCGAAACTTATTGATCAATTTAGTACATGCTTAAAAATATATTTTATGATACGAAGTACTCCGATAGTGTAGTGAGTCACTACGTGCTCGAACTTCGGTCCCTTTGACTCGGGCGCAAAAAACCGACACAGGATCGATCCTATGCAACCTCGCCTCGCCTCGGCTGACTTCGAAGGTAGCACGACGTTCCACATTCTCAACTTCGACTACGCCAGGCAACAGGCATATACAACTTCAGGCAACTACGCCCAGAGTCAAACCATTAGATCCGTACCAAAAAACCGACAACTTCGCCATTTTCGCCCATTATTGACGAATGCCCGCCATCAAGCGTCACAATGGTGATTGTACACAATGGTGATTGCTGGCTATTGGCTGGCCATCATCGGCCATTTTGTACTAGATTACGTAATACTAATCGTTATTATTGTTATGTAGCATATAAGTGCTACCGCAATGACACTGTAGTCGTCATATGACCGGATACTCTTCAATGGTCACGTACACCAATTAGAAATGACGACGGCATCATTACGTAGATGCTGACCGATCGCGACGCACGCTCTGCGCCAGAGTATGGTCCGGAGAATAATGGGAAACTATCAATTGCGGTTTTACATTTTTGTCTAATATAGGCTATATATTATTTTGAAATTTTGAAAAAGAATTTGGAAGTAAAAAAACTCTTATAAACCGAAGCGAAGCGGTCGCTAGTAATAAATAATGCTCTAAATTGGGGATTGGCTACATTTAGAAAAATGCATAATTAAATAAAAATAATTACTTTCGACCTATCCTATATTTTTAGATTTTCCCAACCCTTCCTCCAAATCCGTTTTCAAAGATAGACAGGTGTGCGAACGTTTGCCATTCTGGATTGATGTTTGTATGTATCGCGGATGTCGCAGGACTACTTACCACTGGATGGAGCATCTGCTTGTGTGACGCCGTTCCGTTGAAAAGAAAATAAATAAATCTTAATTTTTACTGAAAATCCATAGTTTGTCGGTTTTTTTTTAGAAGGTACTCACTTTAGTCTTCACGGATAGTTCAATGTATTAGTGAGCCCATCGTCTACAATAAATTATCTATTTTGCATTGTATATATATATATAGTAAAGTTCATTTTGGCAATAAGCTTAATTTACAAGTATAATAACTTCATATTCTTATTTTGCTGTGGATTTTTGATTATAAATAAGTAAATAAATAAAAAATATACATTAATTTTTTTCTTGGTGGGAATAGGATGGGTTGGGATGTAAATATATGGTATGGGAGACGTCCCTTATATATTGCACTCTTCAATTGATGGGAAATGCGCTTTCCTCACTCGACATATCTCACTCACTCTTGAAACAAGTTCGTGATAAATTTGACGGTAATATTCTGTGAGTGTGGGTTAACTGGATCAGTTGATTGCGCAAAGACGGCTGTGGGATTGCAGCATGGGCCTTACAACTGCTGTTTATATAAAACTAGCGGTGTCTGCGACTTCGTTCGAGTGAACTCTATAAATCTAGATAAAAACAACCCTTAACGTTAACTCGGGAGATAAGCTATACCTATGCCTAGTTTCATTCAAATCCGTCCAGTAGTTTACGCGTCATGGGTTCAGATGGACAGACAGACAAACATTTTTGTTTTGGGCTCACATGTAGGTACTTTACAATGCAATGACTTTTTTTAAATATTTTATGTGGAGACACGGCTCTGTTACGGTTATACTATATGTAATAGATTAACCCCATATGCATTTTTACTTGTTTTTGCGAAATAAATTATTTGATTTGAAAAGGATAGAAATAACTTACCATGTTTGCTATTGTTTCTCATATGTATCGGCGCGCTGTATATTCTGTTCTGCGAGTTGAGGGAGTTTTCCTTCGCGTTCAGGTTGGTATGTGACGTGTTGGCCGTCAGGTTGCCGCTCTCGGACTTGTTGTCCACCGTTATAGAGTCACGGTATTCTGTTAGGTTGCCACCCCTGCAAGTTAAACATTTGCTTTATATTTGCATTTAGTTTTTAATATTGGCCTGAAAGTTAAACAACTAGCTATTGGTTAACCGAGCGTCCGCACCATTGCGAAATTTTTTGCGGTCCTAAACGAGTTATTTTGGTTAGGAAAATAGTAGACTTTACTATAACATCAGTCTATACGAGTCCTTCATATAATATCTTGCTATTATTATTACATAGTATTGTATATTTGATATTTATATTAAGCAAAATAGTGATGTCATGAATCTCACGCTTTGTTGGTTAATAAAGGAACCTCCTTTGCATAACCGGTCAATGGATTAAATGACTGAGTGTGTCTAGTAGCTTGCAGTCATCTTGCAGAGAGCTTGTGAAAGATTTTTAAATAAATCAATTTGTAAAGTGGAAGATCTGATACATATTTAACTATGCAATTGATCCTAAATAGTTTATAACTTAACAATCTTAATTTCTTTCAATTTCGTAACTGAAACATGAATTCAATTACATGAAACATGGACTATTAATTGAATTGAAATAATTGAAGAATTGAACTAATCATAGAAATTATTTTTGAAATCTAAAAGATTTTATCATTAAATTATTGTACACACATTACATGAAATAAATAAAACGGAAGAAAAAGAAAAGATGTACAAAAGGAAAGCTTATCTCCTGCGGAGATTCCTTCCAGCAGACATGGGAAAGTGAAATATGGGTCAAGACAGAAAAGCAGGCGTAGTGCGTACGGAAAATTTATATGTATAATAGTACAATAATACTAACAAAATACATACATATATAGGTACATATACAATACATATAAATATATACATCCAAATATTAAATATTGTACATATAAAATGTATCTGGTCTAAGAATCATTTATTTCTCATAAGAGTTATGTTCGCTCACATGAGATAAAGAAAGTGTTATATACAATATTTTTTAGACCTAAGTTAAAATTAACTTGTAAACTATACCTTTGCCTCCTGACTAAAATGTAGATACAACTGAGCAGGCATATGGTGAGGAGTATAGAACTGCACACGATCACCAGCATGTTCAGGTCAAACAGTTCTGAAGGTGGACCAACTTCACCTATAAATAATAATAAAAAACAACTTGTATCAGCCTATAACGTCCCACTGCAGGGTACAGGCCTCCACTAGTAAATCACTGGCGGGTTTCTGGCATCACCGGGTTATCCATCACGCGGGTCCAGTACGGATTGGTGGACCACATAATCCAGATTTTTTTATACCTATCTGGAGCATGTGGCTTTCCTCACCCTCATAATTTGAGCTCACGATCCACTCGAATGTGAGTCGAGTATAGATATAAAAAAAAAACATTGTAGAAAATTTCTTTATTTAAAGAAAAATTATGGTCATTACAAATAATAATAAGAGATATAATTTAAAACTATTTATGAACATGCGCCAGTCACAAGTTTCCAGCGATTTAAAATTTTAAAAACAAAAAATAATTTAAGAACAGAAATTTAAAAACCAAACTGTTAAAGAACAAAGCGAACAAACAAATCAGAGGAGATAGACCTTTTTTCATGACTCTTTGATATTAAAAGAAAATTAGCTATTAGAAATTAAACCTAAGTTATTTACCGTGTTTTATATTGTAATTTGGGCCTTAAATGCGAACATTTTCAGAAAAAAAGACCAAATGCGGGTAGTTGGTGTGAATTGTGAACTACCCGCCTCTTCAGTTAGCCCGTGATTACGGCCGGTACAACTTGTTAGGAAATGTTTGGCAGAAATTAGACGAATGTGTTTAAGATTCGATTTACAAAAATATAGAATCTATAATTTACCGCTTTTAACAACTTATCTAATATTGTTATGCTTCTTGTTAAAAGCATAGTTGCAGTTTTCTGCAACTGCAACGGACTGAACTCATCACGTGCGAAATTTTTAAACCCTATTGCTGATACCAATGGAGATTTTTGATTGTAGGAACTAAATTTGTGCCTAGAACTCTTTACCTAATATAGTTGACAAGTACCAGTATCGCATAAGATAAATATGGGTATTTCATCTGATTTTACACCCTAACCCTTTTTAATTTAATCTTTAAATTAAGTTATCTTATTAAGTTATATATTTATTATGTTTATATATTTATAACAGGATTATTTTCATATTCGTGGCGTATTCGAGGGCGTGGCAACACTTGTCATTCACGACTGTTATTGGCATGAAACATGAATATCCATGAGAGACGGTATTCACCTGGTTCGGCCATTGTTAGATCATCTACCGCCTTGTTTGGAAAGATATGATTATAATCTGCACCATAAAAACATAATTATGTATCTACTGAAAATATATTTTTACTTACTTCCATCTTCATTCTTAGTGGCGTAATTATAAGTAGTGGTGACACTGCCAGCCTCGTTCGTAGCCGTCACGCGGACCTGGTACCAGGTGGCCGGTGACAAGTCCGCGATAGCGAACGACGTCGAGCGATATGTGGACTTCGCTTGGTACAGAGGCGGCATGTTCCACGAAGAAATATCTGTATATGTCTGTAAGAGTAAAATTGATTGATATAAGTAGAGCTTTTAGCAGTAAAATTAGTTAAACGATTGACGAATTTGTTGTCGTCATCATAGGTCTTAAATCTTAAGTTCCAAAACTCGCCTGCTTATAATAGCCACTTAATTTAAGACTTATAAGACTTGTGCAGCAAAAAATACTGAATTGGCAGCTAATCAGCTAATAAATGAGGGGGGAGAGTGCACGCTGCAATCCAACAGCCGCTGGGCGCGCTCGACTGGCCACATTACCCGTCTCTCACAGAAGAATACCTTGAAATGTACTGCATTTCCCACTTTATCATATTTCCCTAATGTACGCACGTGTTTCGGTAGTGAGTGAGATGTTCTAGAGCCCATTCCCATCCTATCCCTTTCCATTTTCCCAACCCTTTCTTCAAATCCATTCCTATATCTGCAAAGGTAGACGGCGCATCCGGGGGCGTGAAAACGTTTGTTATTTTGGACTATTGTTGGCATGTATCGCGGATGCCTATGGGCCACAGTATTCATTTACCATCAGTTGGACTGTATGCTCGTCTGCCGCCTTCGTCCATAAAAAAATAAATAAAGGTGGGTTAGGTTTAGGCATAAGAATAAATAACAACTAAAATAGAAGGGACAGTCCCGCGCGACCGCGCGTCTTAGCTATCTAGTCGATAGCTAAGACGCCGCGCGGCTGTAGGCAATAATTCAAGGTCGCGTGGGAGTTTCCCTTCTAATTTAGTCATTGTTCTTATAGTTTAGGTTCTCTGGTAACAATAAAATAATTGGGAGTACTATGAAGCGGGACTGTTTGTGATAATCAATAAAAGTAAACTGCGTTTTCCGTGTGCTTCCCCGTCTGTCCCCTTCTGTCTTAAAACTTTACTGAGCGACTCTTGACTTCCTTCAACGGAACTGGACATTGATAAGTTGTTAATTACGAAGAAAACTTGACGCTTGCGCAATACGCCAATTGCGTTATTGCCGAATAAGGAAAGAAAAATATGTGATTTTATCCGTTTAGGCGCTTAATGTGCAATTCGTGAAATGCGCAATTGGAAAATAGTGTAGTAATTATACAGACGTAAAAAAACTTAAACACCAACAAATTGCTATATTCTAAAAATATTTAATTGTTACTTTAGTTAACAAATTAACTAAAAGAAAAAGGAAAAAATGTTTAAAAGGACGGTAAATAATATTTTACAAAAGTACTTTTGATTGTACAAAAATGGTTGCACATTTCGCAACTTACACATTTTTTAAATGCCTAAATATTACTTTACATGTACTTGTATTAGTCTTTAACATCCCACTGCAGGGTACAGGCCTCCCCTAGTAAATCACCGAAGGGTTTCCGATGGTAATACACCACGCGGGCCCAGTGCGGATTGCTGGATACACATACTCCAATTGTTTTGATTTTATTTCTGGAGTGTGCGGGTTTCTTCACGATAATAAATAAATAAATTACGCCACACTAAATGGCCCACACTAGGATTCCCTGTGTCGTGGGTCCAGAGACACATACAAAGACAATCACAAACACACACCCAGACCCGAACATACATTTGTCTTTTTTATTTAACAAATGTATGTCCGACCGGGAATCGAAGCTTTTGCACAACAAGCAGGGTAACTACCAACTGCGCCAATCAGTTGGCTAAAACCGATGATGTTTTTCCTCACCGCCGAGCTAGTGACAATTTAAAAAAGAAATGAGCCGTCGCGGGACGTCTGGCAGATGTGAAACATCGAAATTATTTTGTAGAAATAATGAGCACAAAAGGCTAGCTTATGAAAGGAAATAAATATAGCACAATTAAAAATATAATATTCAGATTTTTTTAAAGAAAAAGATGATTGTTTATTTAATATACATTTATATTAATTTAATACAAAAATTAAATGGAAACAACTTAATACTCATAATTCGTGACTTCTGTAATTATATTCGATGTTGCCTTTGACGGTATTACGTGGCGACGCATGCCGTGGCGACGCGTCGCCACGGCAACAGCCGCTCTAACCCGCCGCATTAGATGTTTCACATCAAAAAAACCGTACTTAAGTAGAAACTCAGTGGTACTGGCCGAGGATTTGAACTCACGATCACACGAATGTGAATTAATGAATAAAATAAGTTTTACCATAGTATTGTGAGCCCGTATCCACGCCCTAGTGCCCAGCCGTCTGTAGTCGACGTCCCACGCGCTCAGCTCGCAGCCGCCGTCGTCCCACCCCGCCAACTGCACGTACACGTGGGAGCTGTTGCTCCACACCCACTCGTTTGTCGTTGGAGGGATTGGTACTGTAACGAAGAATGAAATACGACACCAAATATACTCGTACACCAAAGAGCAAATGGGTCACAATCAGTGGCGTGGATTAGTTTTGTAACTTAAACAACAGTACGCCAGGAGCACGTTATCGAACACTCATTTGGTTGCACTCACGATTAGTTTGATTGACCTATTTTACGATTTATGAACAGTTACGTAAAAATTATAGTGCACTGCTTTCCACGTAAAAATTACATTTATCTTTTTAAAAAAAAATAACATTTACTATTTCGTTCTTTGTATAAATACAATTCAATTTCGTAAACAATTAAGTGCACAACTCGTGTGCGGGGTACGCGCGAAATTATGTGGCATACAGAGGGTACGCCATTTATAATAACACTCGGCCAAGGAGAGGTTAAGAAAAACGAATTCGTACATTGGGATTGAACCCAGTTTACATACACGTATGTTATTTATGTTTATGTATGTGTTATGTTCACGTGTATGTTATGAAATCAATGTTATTCTTTTTAATTAGTTTTAATACGAATGTGCAGTGACATCACAAACTTTAGGAGGTTTAAGGGCTCAAAGTGCATAAAATAACATGTATTGTTTCTCTGGTATATGAATAAATAGGTATTATGCGGGTATCTATATAAATATTGGTTTTAATTGTCTGAAAAATGTGAGGAGCACCAACAAAACTAGCGATCGCTCGTGACTGCTCACGCTAGCATGCGTTTAACGTACCTAGATATGTATTAGTTAAACGGTAATTTGATGGTAAGTTAATAGTCGAAGTCAATGGTAATATACGCTGGTCACAGTAGTATTTGTACACTCGACGCCTTGCAAGTATGTGTACGTAGTTTTTAAAAGTAAAAATACATACAAAAGTATTGAAAGAGCATGGTTATACCTTTATTCTTTTTAGTGGGTACTGTGATGTGCCTCCACCAGTAGAAGTAAAATCACAAGTTACTTTACACAATTTTATTTATAATAATAATGTATCTTACAATGTTACATGTTGAATGTGAAATATTAAGTGACGAATATTAGACTTCCGTGTCCTTATATACATACAGAATATGATTAGGAAAATATGCAATTAAATATCATTAGGAAAATATGCAATTTGTGTCATTATAATACAACTTTCAGTTTAGAGGCAATTAACAACATACTTTAGTGGTTTCACTTCAATTATGTAATGAATGTCAATTAATAATGATCAATTAATAATGACCTTTAGGAATGTTACTTGATGAGTAATGTGCCAGGTACATTACACCTTCCCCCTAGGGAAAATAATTTTCCAAATTATTTTACAGAATTATAATGAACATTTCAAATATACTTTAGTAACTACATAATGAATCGTACAAGAACACAGAATTCATGACACGTAATTCTAAATTATAGTAATAATTACAATTTACCCATCATAAGTTTATCATTGCAAATTCAATTTCCAAACAATTTCTTATAATAATCATTACATTAATCAATCATAACATAATAGTCATAACATAATCATCAGTTATATATATTACAACAACATTTATGAATTATACTTAACTATGGTTTTAATATGAGTACGTTATATCCATTATCTTACGACTATCATATACAAACAATAATTGTAAAAAATGATATATCTTTAATTCAAATTATATCATATTATATTTGATTACAATCATACAAGAAATACAAATATACCAATGTAAATTTCAGAAATTTCTTTTATTGACTTTTACTAATGAATACAAGATGTAATCCACAAGTTTACATTTCGTACAGTACATATTATGTTTTTAATTTACTAGCTAATCTGACACTTCGCCTGGGTGTAATAACAATTGGTGGTTCATTAATGGGTTGAAGTTCGACATCTTCTGGAGCGGATGGTGTACTGTTGTAATCATGACCGCTTCTTACATTGAAAGTTATGCAATTAGTTATTTTTGAACAACACGAACGATCGTGATCATTATGAATGTATTTCCTCCATAAATATTTTAAGAATCTCCAAATATTCCGAACTAAAATATAAATTATTGTTAATTTTAATATTGACATTAAAATATATACGAACATTCCATTTCCTATTATTCTCTTGTATAAGGTGTTTGTCTTTTCAAAATTTTCTGTTAGAGTTTCAATTTCATCTAATTTATGACTTGTGAGTTTTAATGATTCGTGATCTAATTTATAGCTTTCTAAAGGAACTAAGTTTATTTTGGTTAAGTTAAACTCTTTAGTTTTTATGCAATCGTTTATATCGAAAGTAGGAAACACTGATATATCTATGGTGTTTTCATTGTTGTTGTCATATGTGGCTAAGACCATACTTGCTGTAAATATTTTGCAGTTTTTATTGGAGTTTATGATCCCATTTCCTACAAGTGTAATATCTTTAGGATGAGAGTTTTCACATTTGACCGTTGCTACAGTTGGTTTAGGTGAAACGAAAAGCCATTGATTGTATGAATTTAATTTAAAGAACATTTCACTAAGAACTCGTGTAACACGTATGTTACAAATATTAGCATTATCTAAATGGTTTAACAAAATTCCTACCTCACATGAAGGTCGCGCATGTGTTGAAAATATTACTCCTTTGTTTAAACACAATTTTAAAGTTTCGGAAAGGTCTTGGCAAAGGTCTAAGTCTGACATACTAATATAGTACATTCTATTTTCAGATATAGATAAGAAATGAGTGTTTTCCTCAGGAAGTATAAAAGAATAGTAATCATCATTTTTATGTACGGGCAAACTTATGAGTTTATAAGTGTCAAATTTTTCATTAAATACTAATGGAATCAATATAACAAAAATCAATTTGTTATTATATACAATTGCATTAATTTTTAGCACAGTTTCTTACTTGTGCATTTCGTTTAATTGTAATTCGATAGGGAATTTAGTATTAGTCGGTAAATGAGGTATAATTTTCTCTAATTCTTCGAGTAAAACTCTTGGAGATATTATTCCTGGGTGCAACAATCCTGTTTTAGCAAAAAGAACTGCATTTATTACACTTGAGAATTCTTTATCTACTTCATTAATTAATAAAATTAGTAACAACAAGTGTTCTTCCATGCTTTGTTGTTGTTCGATAGCAAAAACTGCTTCGTTAGTTGTTTTAGTGAAATTGTCTAATTTCTTAATGTTACTATTAAAAATTGCTAAATTCTTTTCATAATTAGTGATAGAAGCATTAAAATTTATTATAGTACTTTGAACAACTTGTGTCTGTTGTTTTAGTATCTTTAAAAACTCAGTTTTATCCTTTTGTATGGATTCAATTGCATTTTCATAATATTGTGCATCATCAGCATCTAAAGTACCAAAAACGGTTTTAAAAACTGCTCCTATTCCATTGAACCAACCACGTTTTTGTCTTTGGTGACCAATAAGGTCTTTTAAGGCTTCCTCTCTATGTTTTAGAGACGGTATTAATTTTTCTATAAGTTTCATAGAAGATTTGCAAACTGAAAAATTTTTAAAAAACTTTTCTTTACATAAATGACTTGTTTGTACGTATACATTTTCAATCATACCGATTTTGTTATCAAAATCGCTGATATCAATTTTTGTCACTAGTCTCCAATTACTTTCATAATATAAACTTTTACCGATAGAATCGAAGAAGATCCCGGCATTAGCCTTTGTTAGGGGATATATCTCGACGTCACTATTGGCATTTCTACCTTCAGAGACAGTTGTATAATACAGTATGATGAGCAGCGCCCGAATCATTCTGTAACAATTTAATATGCTAATTTGAGTTTATTGTTATGGACCACTTTAATTTTGTTTTTAACTTTAATGGTTGTGTTACATCTTGAATTAATTTTTACGACTTCATAAGGTCCCTCATAATTAGGACTTAATTTCTTACTTTTACCTTTAATTTTAGAATCTTTTTGCAAATATACCCTGTCCCCTACGTTAAAACTAACTTCCTTAATTACTTTATCATAATATTGTTTATTTTTATTTTTAGATTTTAAAATATTCTCTTTAGCTATTTCATGACTTTTTTGAAGTTTCATTTTTAATTCATCAACATAATCGTCGTAAGTGTATTTAAATTCCGGTTTGCATGTTAAACTGGATGGAAGATTAGGTTTACAACCGAATATAAGCTCAAAAGGCATAAAGTTTGTTGAAGTATGAATAGATGTATTATATGAAAACATGGCAAAATCTATCCAATTATCCCAGTCTGTCTGTTTATCATTAATATAATGTTTTAAGTAGTCTGCTAAAGTTAGATGAGATCTTTCTAATGCTCCATTACTTTGTGGATGATATGCAGAACATTGTAATTGTTTAATTTTAAAGAGTTTGGCAACATTTTTTAAAAGAGACGAGGTAAAATCCGGACCTTGATCTGTTAAAATAGACGTTGGTATTCCGAATTTACAGATAAATTGAGATACAAATACTTTTGCAATTGTAAGAGCCTCATGATTTGGAATAACATAGGCTTGTGAAAATTTGGTAAGGTCATCTTGCAAGGTCAATATAAATTTATTTCCATTTTCAGTAAGTGGCAAAGGACCTACGATATCTAATGCAACTCTTTCGAAAGGATAAGAAGACGTAGTTGTTAGTTCCATTGGAATTTTATTTTTCTTTCTTACTAGTTTATTTTTCTGACATGATACACAAGATTTAATAAATTTCTTTATATCCCTTTTCATGTTGGGCCATTTGTATAATTCTTTTATTCTTTTGTAGGTTTTATGGAAACCAGAGTGCCCTCCGACTGGATTAGAATGATTTTCTTCGAGAATTTTAGGAATTTCATCAATATTTGGGTTAAGTTTTAGATTAAGATAAATTATTATTTTAATTTTTGTATTTCTAAATATGTATCTTAACATACATCTTATTTTTGGCCAATTCACTTTATCATATTTGTCTTCAAATTTTGGGATTTTTAACTCACACTCTCCCCCTTTATTTTGGAGTAAGTGATCCTTCACTTTTATGAGACATTTAAATAAATCTTCATAATTAATTTTGTCCCAGTATTGCTGTTTAGTGCACATGTAGTATATGTAACTACTGTTTTCTTGTTTTATAATTATGTCGTTAATATCTAAATTTTTTGGTTTTATTTCCTTTAAATGATTAAATTTAGTTACTAATTCTTTTTGATAGGTTTCAGTATATTTTAAATCACATGGTATTGGAATGCAAATATTACCATTAAGAGAGTTTGTTAAACTGTCATTAGTTTCTTCTATGTTATTATTTAAGATGATCTTTTTGTTAAAGTCGTTTAAAAATTTTGAGTATGTTTCTGTAACAGGATTAATATTATTTATTCTGCTTAGAGCATCGGCAGCGTTATTTAATCTACCTTCTTTATAGATTATTTCAAAATCAAAATCTTCTAATAAAAGTCTCCATCGAACCAGACGTGAGCATGGATCTTTGGCATTAAAAAGCCAAGTTAATGGTCTGTGATCGGTGTAGATTTTAAATTTTCTACCATAAAGATAAGGTCGAAAGTGTTTAACACTCCACACAATTGCTAGAAGTTCTCTATCTGTTGTTGAGTAATTCGATTCGGCGTGATTCAGAGTTCTACTAGCGTAAGCAACCGGTAAGTCATTAGGTGGATGACCTTGAGATAAAACAGAACCGATAGCATATCCACTAGCATCGGTAGTTAAAACAAATTCTTGAGTAAAATCAGGATATTGTAGAATTGGTTTAGACATTAAGGAATTTTTTAATTTCTCGAAAGATTCTTGTTGACTACTAGTCCATTTAAATTCTACATCTTTCTTTAATAACATCGTAAGTGGTCTAGCAATTTGTGCAAAATCCTTAATAAATCTTCTATAATATCCAACAAACCCAAGGAAACCTTTAATCTCCCTTTGGTTTTTCGGCGTTGGGTAATTGTTAATTACTTCAACTTTCTTGGGATCTGGTTTGATTCCTTCATTAGTTATTAAGTGTCCTAAATACAAAACTTGTTTATGCATAAACTCGCATTTATCAAGTTGAATTTTGAGGTTAAATTTGTCTAGTCTTTCAAAAACTTCAATTAATCTTTCGTTATGTTGTTTTAATGAATCAGCATGAATAATTATATCATCTAGATAGACAAAACATCTATAATTTTGAATACCTGCTAAGACACTGTTCATTAGTCTTTGAAAGGTTGCGGGTGCATTTTTCAACCCGAATGGCATCCTAAGATACTCATAATGACCTGAAGGTACTGAAAAAGCGGTTTTAGATGCATCTTCTGGGGCCATCTTAATTTGGTGGAAACCAGAAGTTAAATCTAGTGTGGTAAAATATTTCGAATGTCCTAACTGTTCAAGAATATCAGTAATGTTGGGTAGAGGATAACTATCACCAACAGTAACTTCGTTAAGCTTTCTGTAATCAATAACTAATCGCCATTTCTTTTCGCCTGAGGCGTCTATTTTCTTTGGAACCACCCAAACTGGTGAATTCCAAGGAGATGTTGACGGCTCTATAATTTTCTGCTGTAACATTTTATTAATTTGTTTTTCGACTTCCTCCTTGTGTATTTGAGGATAACGGTAAGTTTTTACATTTATTGGTGGACAATTTTCCTTAGTAGGAATATAATGATAAAGAGCATCACAACTGCTTAAATTATCTCCTTCTAAATAAAATATATGATTAAAATCTATGCAAATTTTTGCTAAAGATTCCTTTTCTTCAATATTTAAATGTGAAGTACGTAATTTGGACTTTATTATCTTGATTCGATTTGAATCGTAATTTTCCTTGGTGACCGTATGTATGGTACAAGTATTTAATTTATTTTTAAAACTTTCGTCCAATTTTTCGATTTCAAAGTCAATATTATTTAAATGAACTTCCTTATCATTATTGTTTAAGATGGAAGTTATTATTTTACCATTCGATACCTTGACAAGGCTATCCGCAATGAATACGCCACTTTTTATCTCCTTTTTGTTAATAATTCCTACATCGGAATCAAAATTTTTTACATGAAAAATAATAATTTGTTCACAACGTGGCTTTAGCAAAATGTTTTCATTAAGGACACTAGGTTTTGAACCTGTGGAACTTGTACAATTTTCAACAGAATCCCTGGTGGGAATTTTAATATAGTTTAAATATTTAGAATCCTCAACGGGAGTTATAGAATCCTCAACGGGAATTTTACAAAATAATTCTTTAATGGAAATATCATTAAAGTTTTTAATAAAATTATTCTCATTAGAAGAATTTTTGGACACGAGTGTCTCTGGCACGGGTGCTTTCAATGCGGGTGTTTTTGGGAAAAGTGATGTTTTAACCACTTCTTTGTATTGGACATCCCTACACTGAGTTTGAGTGGCCCCGAAGGCCGAATTATTCCTTTCGGGAGGTTCATTTGACGTTTCAATGTGTACTAAGGGTATAACATGACCATCAAATAGCAAAAGATTTCTTTCAAAGTCGATGGTAGCATTGAAACTTTTTAAAATGTCATTGCCTATTATACCATCGAAATTAATAGGGAAATCTTTTCTAACTACATGCATTAAAGTATTATAAGATTTGTCATGTAGTTCTATATCCAAGTAGGAATAACCAAGCGTTCTAGTGTGCGTTTCAACATTATCGATTCCTTTTAAAAAAAGAGTATGATCGATGTGTACAGGAGTTTCATATTTTAGTTTATCTACTTTTATCAAAGAAATATTAGCACCTGTATCGACCAAGAGGTTAATCGGCTTATTAGCTTGGCGTAATTTTAAAGTAATGAATGTAGTAACTGCGTTAATATTTAAAGCATAGACCCGGCTGTTATTAAATTGATTTTTCCCCCAGACCCAGCCGGTTGTTGAGGGTTTTCGGAGTTTAAATTACCTCTACCCGGCTGTTGTTTACTGGAAGGATATTTCTTATTAAAATTATTTGGAAATGACTTTTTATAATTATTATGGTCTTCTTTTGTGTGTATTTTATAAGAATTTTTATTCTTAAGCTTATAGCAACTTTCAATTGAATGGTTGTTCTTTTTGCAATATCTACAAAACATATTAGTGTGAAATATTTGACTACTATGATTGCTATTATTTTGGAATTTAGCGGTTTCGATTTTACTTTTTAATTGTTGTTCTTCTGTAAGAGCGATACCTATAGCGGATTCAAGGGAATCTGGCCGTTGTGATTTAACTAAAATTGTCAGTTCCTTATTCAACCCATTAATAAATACACTCAAAGCTTCATTTTTTATTAGATTTGCACAGGCTTCCCTGCTTATTTTGTCTAATCTAATATCTAAGGCATTAATGACTTTAATATAACACGATTCAACTCTGTTCGCGAAAGACATTACAGATTCCTTATGTAATTGACGACAAGAATTTAGTTCTAATTGCCATTGTCCTAGCGTTCTTCTTTCTGAGTACGCGTCGAGCAGATGTTGTTTTAGAGATTCCCAGTTTAGGAATTCCCTGTTTCTGACTATAGCTCTGGCTTTATCCGTAATGCGTGTTTCGATGATTGCAAACAGTGTATCTTTAAGTTCCGGTTTGACAAGTTTCATAGCCTTGTCGCTGTTATCAATAAATTCGAAAAGCTTACTCTTTTGTCCATCGAATTTAATTAGCATTCTCTCAGCTATCTCGAGAGAGATTGACATTTTTGTTGAGTTAGTTTTATCTTCAAATTTAATGTTTTCCTTTAAGTTTTTAATGTCAGGATACATATATAAATTGTATAGAGCTTACTTGTCCTTCTTGCGGCGATGCTGACACTTTTCCTTCCCAAGACGTCTCCAAAATGGCCCGCTGGTGGCTGGTGACGACCCGAAGAACTTTGAATTGTAGGTTCTGGACTCGTTGACCCTGTAGTTGGTCGTAGAAACGAATCCTACCGCGACTGCGCCAGAAATGTGATGTGCCTCCACCAGTAGAAGTAAAATCACAAGTTACTTTACACAATTTTATTTATAATAATAATGTATCTTACAATGTTACATGTTGAATGTGAAATATTAAGTGACGAATATTAGACTTCCGTGTCCTTATATACATACAGAATATGATTAGGAAAATATGCAATTTGTGTCATTATAATACAACTTTCAGTTTAGAGGCAATTAACAACATACTTTAGTGGTTTCACTTCAATTATGTAATGAATGTCAATTAATAATGATCAATTAATAATGACCTTTAGGAATGTTACTTGATGAGTAATGTGCCAGGTACATTACAGTACGTCATTGAAGTTTCATTTTTAGTTTTTAAAACGGTTTTTTTATATTTCATTTAAAACTTTAAATCAAACACAGCACGTTGCGTGCCCGAAGTTGGCACTAAGTTTCTAATTCTCGTTCAGTCTGTTCCAACCCGTGTCGCTATCAAATGGTTGTTATACAAAACACAAAAAGTTAAATGTGGTGAACCGAGTCAAGGGAGATGTTTCGTTTTATCGATGACTAGTTTCCTGTCATTAAAATTTACTAACTAAAGTGACATGTAATAAATATTAATTATTCACCAATTTATTATTTTTAATGTAGTAAACAAAATCATGAAATGCATGTTAATATTTAGTTACATATAATAGTTCTAGTGCACTGATTGACGTATAAAAATATTTTACACTATTTTTGTAGGACCCTGTATATATCTCACCTCCACCCAAAGTACTGATATCCATATACGCTGGCTGCGAAGTCCCAACTTTGTTCGTCGCTGTGATCCTCAAAGAGTATTTTGTCCCACATTTAAGGCCCGTTAATGCATGTTTCTGTACTCCGGACAGATTTGGCAACTTGGTAGTGGGCCAGGCTTCCTGCCACGGCCCGTTGGCTTCCTTCCACGTGAGGCTGTAACCTGAGTGAAGGATCTATTTATGGTAAACACAAGCGTGCTCTACTATTCGAGTAATGCAATACAATGCAATCAGCCCTTCCAGCATCCACTGCTGGACCCTTGCTGCACATGTAACATCACGCTGAGCGAGCGGGTTGACGAGTCTACTCTTTTAGAGGCGGTGTAGTTCCTCAGAACTGCTGGTAACTGCTTTATTATCCCTTAGTCGCCTTTTGCGACATCCGCGGGAAGAGATGGGGTGGTACCTCTCTATAGCCGGCTGATAATCTATGGCACACTAGTGGATCCACTTTTCTAATAAATTTACTCACTATTCAAGTCTTCTATTGCAATAGAAATAGAATTATAGGGTGAAGATGCATAATGCACTCTAATAGCTCCTCTAAGGAGTATTTACTGGGAAGTACACATGTTAATCGTAAATAGCTCTTTCTCTGTCCACTGCTGGACACGCGCCTGTTCATTCACACTGTTTTATTCACGAGGAATGTATGGCCTTACAACCCAATGGGACTTGACGAAGAAAACTCCTCATCCCATCATACTTCCTATTCCAAATCTACCCAATCCATTACTACAGTCTTTTAAATCTGTCTTGATTAGGATGACAGCCGTCAAAGTGCCTCGAAGAGTGCATCAAATCGAGATAATGTGTTTATTTATCTACTGAGTTTTATGGCACTACAAAAAATACGTGCGTGTACGTATGGGCAAAAACCTTGTTTGATTTTTAGGTTTTAATATATATTTTTTATAGAATACTATACGAGACAATTTGACAGACGTCATCCTAATCAAGTTAGCTTTAAGAGACTGTAACTTTAACTTCGCTTTAACTGTTAACAATATTATAGATAAATTATTTGCTAGTTAGATCTAGCTGATACTGACTTTCTGACAAATTATACCTGACTGTCTGATACCTCCCAATACCTTATCAGAAGGAGGTGCGAAAGGCCCCACAAATCTTCAAAGCTAGGCAGCGTGTCCGGGGGTATGCCAACGTCTGTCTTTTTGAACTGATATTGGCATGTATCGCACGTGTCGCAGGGCAAACTGTGTGCTCGTCTGTCACCTTCTTTCTGTGAAAAATGTCTCTAGCGTCACCAGCTAAGGAGCGTCGTCCCCCTGCTGGACACGAGCCCCCTCATGCACATTGTCTTGTGCATGAGGGGTGTATGGCCTTAAAACCCACGCCGACTATATTATGATAAATTCTCTAAATGCTGCATTAAAATACGAGTATATTTGAAGGTCGTTGAAATTTGACAAATACTGTGTCAAATCATGGCACCAGACAATAAAAAGCTGATCTAAGAAAACCAGTATCCAACCAGGATCTCGAAAAAAACTTACTGATTTTCTGGCTCAAACTCCTATTACTAATAGAGAAGTAAGGCTGTTCCCATTCCACTAATATGGAGTCTTTATACGGAGTCCCCCTCAGTACGGGAGAATCGGGTAGGGGCAGGACTATGACTGTGTATTCTACTGAGTCAGATCCGTAGAGGTTCTTCGCTAGGCAGGTATAGTTTCCACTCAGAGATTGGTCGATATCTGTCAAGAAAAATAAAAAGACTTTGACTCTGATTCCGCTGTTTTGACTTTGTGGGGATGACAGCGTCTTGTCCATGACGTATTTCCCTGTGTTCTTTCTGAATTCTGGCAATAGGGTAATTGTTATTCCCTACGTTTTGATTTTTTTCATACAATAATCTTATAATAGTAGCATTATTGGATTGAATAAAATTTCTCCTATTCACTTAACATTTAGCGAAGGTTTCGTTGTTTAGGGCTTACTGCACTTCTTTGTATACATACAGCCTATGGGTGGGCTATACACAGAAACAGTACAGCGCTCTGCGCGTTAAATAAAATAACGAGTTCAGGGCGCTGGTGGGGCTGCCCCGCTACTGCAGTGCATCGACGATGTTCTCGTAGGCTGTTAAAATTAACTGTGTTAAAATAATAAAATAAAGCTGTGTTGGTTTGTTAAAATTAAAACTAGAACTTTAAACACCTCAAGAATAAACGCGTGCCCAGGATATTTGACGTCATTCGATAAGATCCGAGAGTACAAACGAGGCGCTCGTTTCAATATATTATTATTTAGAAAACGATACGCTTTCATTCATATCTGCGTCTCTCGTGCAGTAGGTATAGAGTATCTCAGGTTGAGCGCCAGATTTAAATTTCACGCCTTTTTTTTGTTTGGCGGATGGCAACTCTGTTTTTATTTTATATGTCACATATGACAGTTGCAATTAGTCAACATGGAACGCTACACGAAAGAGCAACGCCGTATGAATTGTAGAGCAGTATGAAGGGACCATCATTTTGGCGAAAAAATCATCTTTAGTGACGAGGCCCGTTTTCACTTTGACGGATACATCAATAAGCAAAATTGTCGTATCTGGGGCTTGGAGAATCAAGTTTCGTGCGGTTTTTTTGGTTCGACGGGATCATTGGGCTCTTTTTTAGGTATCGGTAGGTAGGCATAGAGAGACATCGGAACATGCTACGGGAGTTTTTTTGGCACCAATTGGAAGATACGGACCTTGTTCAATTGTGGTCTCAACAGGACGGTGCCACATGTCACACAGCTGGAGAAACAATAACTTTTTTTTTTTTTTTATAAATTAAATCCGGCGCTCAATCTGGGACACTCTTTATATTAGAGAGGTATACCCACTGCAAGTCATTTCTATCAGATGCTAAATTATCCAGCTATAAAATAAACATACTTACTATTAATAAGAAGACTGTCATCATGATTCCTCGTGAACCTGGGATGATGTGTGATGATGTTGTGCTTGTGGTACCACACGGTGCGTGGTGGCGGGGAACCCACGCATTGGCACACTAAGAGCAGTGAACTGCCCACGCCCACTGATATTATACCACCGAGTGATGCTACTCCTGCTACAACTGAAAAGATAAGATGAGATATAAGCAGTAAAATACATATAAGCATTCAATTGATGGGGAGGGTGCATGCTGTAATCTCACGGCCGCTGGGTGTACTAGACTAACCTCGATACTCCTCTCTCACAGAAGATTAGCTTGAATTTACTGCATTTCCCATTTTATATTCTATTTTTCCAGTGCAAGGACGTGTTTCAGTAGTGAGTGAGATATGCCAGAGGCCATTCCCATTCCCATCCTATGCTATCCCTATTCCCTCCCAATTTTCCCAACTCTTTCTTCAAGGCATCCGGGAATGTGTCAACGTTTGTCATTCTGGACTGAAGTTGGCATGTACCGCGAATATGGCAGAGCGACAGTTTACACCAAATGCTCGTCTTTCCTTTTTCCATTTTCTTTTACAAAGATTTCGTAAAATGAAGTACTGATGGACAAAGATTTCCTGCCTATATCGTGGAACCAATTAAAAGTCTGACGCCTTATTTTCATAAAAAATAATGAGATCTTTCAAGAGTCACTTTAGGATTTCAGCTTCGTTAGATTATCGGCAGATCCTAATATGCATCAGTAAATCGGGTAAGATGGTAATAAATAGTTATTTCATGGGGAGAATAGAATCTGCTGTGTGGTGGGTCTATGGATCTCACACGATCTTCACAATTTTGAGACTATATCAAATATTATCTATACATGTGATAAAATCGTAAGAGCCGCGACTGCTAATGAAAATTTCATTGAAAATAAAAATCATTGAACGGTACACCATAAATGATACTATGTTTATATGAACGCACATTACATACAAACACGTAGACAAATTATAATGAAACTTGGCACAGTTATAACTTACATGCCCGGTTAATATTTAGGGTATTTTTTTTAACCAGATCGACTATAGAGTTCCCATGGGAATCAAGTTAACCAAATGTGTTCTAACATCTAACAGCGCATAAAGCCTAGTATCAGAATATAATTCAGACATGTGCCGATGGCAACGACAATGTCACGATTTTTGTTTCAGTTCCGAAAGAATCTTTGCATAGGTAATTATCTTATTGTACATACCTCGATGTGTCGGAGTATGCGACACTCTCTTCGTCGCTAACCCTTCCCCAGCTCTCGTACTGGCCGTCACCCACGCTTCATACGTTCGTCCAGTAGTGATCTCTTTCACCTCAAACGTGGTTCTACTTTCGGATTCCACTCGATGCGTTTGTGGTGGACCATTGCTGTAGAATTATTTTTTGATTTAAATAACTTTATTGCACTTATAGGCGAGCTTATTGTATTAAGGCATTCTCTACCAGTTAACTTTCCGCTAAAGATTGTATAATTGCTAAAATTGGTGAAATCACAGAAATCTTGGTCACAGAAGACTATCTTGAAATGTACTGCATTTCCCACTCTATCGTATTTCCCCAATGTACGTACGTGTTTCGGTAGTGAGTGAGATGTGCCAGAGCTCATTCCAATCCCATCCCATCCCTCAACCCTTTCTCCAAATCCATTCCTATATCTCCAAAGATAGGCGGCGCATCCCGGGGCGTGCCAACGTTTCTCATTTTGGACTACTGTTGGCATGTATCGCGGATGTCTATGGGCGACAGTATCCACTTACCATCAGGTGGCCTGTTTGCTCGTATGCCGCCTTCATACATAAAAAAAAAGAAGGTGCTAGAAGGATTAGATGGATTTCAAACAGCCATTAGCTCAAAAATTAAGAATAGTAGAATCTGTGATCGCGAAAATGTGTCTGTTGATTCATCACAATGAACTGGAAAACTAAACGGATTGTAATGCAGTTTTCGCTGTTAATTTGAATGTTTTTTAAAGAAATAAAACGGCGTACAAGCAGTTTCTCCTTGATCCTATGCAATTACTGTCGCCCATTATGATCTACAATAGATAGAAAAAACTCCTTATTGTACACCAAAAAAAAAACAACAACAATAGATCTCGTAAACACAAAACGCACAAAAGTGATCTCTCTGCCAGACAACGTTTGCGTAGAAAGGAAATATACATATATTTGAACATTATTTGGTACAATGTATGTCGATAACGTAATATTTGTATAATAAATAGGTAATTACATGAACATCTTGTCAGTTTCTGTTTCCATTAATAATAAACTAGAATAACAACTATGATTGCAAAGGAAAAATAACACTTGCATAGAATGGTCTCAATCACTTTCTAGATCTATGAAAATAATATCTCACCTTGAAGTAGGTTTCACATACACTGTATAATACAGTAGTTCCCCATTAGGGTGATCAGGCCTCTTCCAACTGACGAGGAGTGATGTGGATGATAAAACTAACACTTTGAGGTCTGCTGGCGGGCCTGGAACTGAAATATAAATTTTCAAAGTAAAGGGTGTTTTTTTTAGAGGTATAGAACTTTAAGTTGGCAACACTGTTTTAACTGGCGGCCATTTTGTCAGCTGTCAAGTGATTTGTGTTTAGTTTGGTTTGGCATTTCAACATGAATAGACTGACGCCTGAACAACGCTTCCAAATTGTGCAAATTTATTTTGAAAATAATGGTTCTGTTCGAAATACGTATCGCGCACTACGTCCATTTTACGGTCAACATAATCGTCCATCAGAGCAATTAATTCGACTAACTATGGACCGTTTTCGCACCACGTTTACTCTAAATGATAATACGCATCTACAGAGACGTCGTACAGTGCGTACAGAAGAAGCCATTGCTGCTGTAGAGCGTAGTGTAGAGGAAGACCGGAATCAGTCTATCCGCCATCGTGCACAGGAATTGGATATGTGTCCATCCACTTTATGGTAGATTTTGCGGAAAGATCTTGGTTTGCGTGCTTACAAAATCCAACTCGTGCAAGAATTGAAGCCACGCGATCACCTAGCAAGGCGTAGATTCGGTGAATGGGCCCAAAACAAGATTGCCGTTGATCCCGATTTTCATAAGAGAATTTTGTTTAGCGATGAAGCTCACTTTTGGTTGAATGGCTACGTCAATAAACAAAACTGCCGTAATTGGAGTGAAGATAATCCTCAAGTGTATGTTAAGACACCGTTACATCCAGAAAAACTGACTGTTTGGTGTGCTTTATGGGCTGGTGGAATCATTGGTCCGTACTTCTTTAAAAACGATGTTGGCCAGAACGTTACAGTCAATGGTGACCGCTATAGAGCCATGATTACTGACTTTTTCGTTCCTCAATTGAACAACCATGATGTGCAGGAGCTGTGGTTTCAACAAGACGGCGCAACATGTCACACAGCTCGTGCCACAATTGATTTACTGAAGGAAACGTTTGGTAACCGCATAATTTCACGTTCCGGACCCGTGAATTGGCCTCCAAGATCGTGCGATTTAACGCCGCTAGACTATTTTCTGTGGGGATATGTGATGTCGCTAGTCTACGCCGATAAGCCCGAAACGATCAACCACTTGGAGGACAACATTTGGCGCGTTATTGCCGATATACGGCCACAAACGTTGGAAAAAGTTATTGAAAATTGGACCTCCAGATTGGATTACGTCCGAGCCAGCCGTGGCGGTCATATGCCAGAAATCATATTTAAATTATAATGCCAAAAGATTATCTTTTGAATAAAGTCAATTTCATGTCAATTTTAAAAATTCATCCTTGTTTTATTCCATTTCAAAGTTCTATACCTCTAAAAAAAACACCCTTTATATACATATTTTGAAATACTCATTGAAGTGTTATCTTACATCGAATACCGTAGAAGTATTTCAAAATTGAATCCTTATATGATACATAAAGAAGTAAGATGGTAGAGAGGAAGAAGCAAGCAAGTCAATCAGGTTAGGTCAATATATTGTTTTCGTCTCAAATGAGCAGGTTCTGAGCAGGTATGCTGTTAAATTGTTAGAGAATTCGTTATAAAGAATGTACGATATCAAAAATGTACGCATTGGATTTTGTAACTGTAATGTACCTTCTGTTTTGTTTAAGTAAATAAACAAAATCAATGAAATTAAAAACATGAAGTTATGAAAAATACAAGTGTACAAAAGTACTACGGAGTACTAACGGAGTAACTGGAGTACTACGGATGGTAAGTGTGGCAGTTGATTCAATTACAATGTAGGGGGAGAGTGCACGCTGCATTCCCACAGCCGCTGGTCACGTTACCTCTCTTTCACAGAAAACTATTTTGAAATGTACTGCATTTACTACCTTATCGTATTTCCCCAATGTACGTGTTTCGGTAGTGAGTGAGATATGCCAGAGCCCATTCCCATGCCAACCTATTCCGCTCCATTTTCCCAATCAATTCCTTAATCTGCAAAAGTAGGCATCGCACGCGGGGGCGTGCCAACGTTTGTTATTCTGGACTGATGTTGGCATGTATCGCGGGTGTCTATGGAGGATAGTATCCACTTACCGTTAGGTGGACTGTATGCTCGTCCGCCGCCTTTTTTCTATATAAAAAGAAACAACTACACAACATAAATTTACACAATATAAATAAAGTCATTAAATTGTCCGATTACATTTATTTATTTGTAAATATTGGTAGAACGGTCATATAAACAAACATGCAGTCAAATCTCCATGTTTTATCAAATGGCTTATACGTATTGGAATAGTAGAAGCATATCATAATTTACTTTTTAAGTTCTAATAACAACAATATGGTCCATGGTCTGAATTAAATTGAATTTAAATTGAAAATGATATCAACACTTACCATCCTGCAGAGTAGCACAAACAATAGGATAGGAATATGGACCTACGCCGTAGTTGGAAAAGCCAGCCACTTTGACAGTATAGTTTGTGTACTTGACGAGAGCTTGCAGGTACAGTTCCGTATGTAGAGACGTCTGATTCTGCCAAGCGCCTTCTAAAAAATAATTCAATTTAAGTGAAGAAAAGAGGCGCCCTAGTGATTTTCTGAGGGAGGCCTTTGCCCTGCAGTGGAACGTTATAGGCTGATATCAACATATAAATAAGAAAATCTTAACACGTAAATCTTAACAACACAAATACTTTCTCTAATTATTTTTCTAATTTTTCTTTTTTCTTTTTAGTCGCTTAAGTTTTCCATACTAATACATATGCCATGATACATATGCCAGTAAAAAACATGCCAAACACAAGGATGGACCTTGCGTACTAGCAAGAAGCATGACAGTTATGCTACAAATGTTTCGTGAGTGCCAGCTGAAAACGACAAAATGAAGGCACGTAAGTTCGTAGTTCTCCCCGCTCCCCTGCGGGGGATACACGCACACGAAAAATTAAACGGCTGGCGACCTATTGGCGTACCTACTAAATATTTAAACGCATGCTTCTGACTGGCAAAATATGAATACACATGCCAGTAGCACGAACTTGCATGGTACTAGTATGCTTTTGTGCGAGTAACACGTATGTGTATCACGGCCCTAATATGGAAATTACCCATATAATAATAGCTTACTGTAAGTCTACTTTACAAGTAGACATATTTTATTTGTACTTATGCCTCATGTTACTTGGCTAACAAATTATCTCTATCAATGTTGTGTTCACTTTTAATTGTTCACATAATAATATAAGAATGCAATATTTTAATTTATTATTTTGTAAGCGATGTATAGAATACTAGAATAACTAGAAAATAAAGATAATATCATAGGTAATTAGAATGCCATATTAATAATTACTATAGAATGTCATTATTATAGAAAACCAGACAGCATGTACTAAATTTTACATTTTACTACATAATACTTAGTTCAATAACAATGCCACATACAGGTTTCCACACTTATAAATATAGGCACAGCTTATAAAAATAAATTACATAGGAATTATGTTTTCAGAAATCTTAAAATTTTAAATGTTGATTTCAAATTATAGCAAACTCATTGAATGTAAGGCTAATGTATTATGTTGAAGAAGCTTTATTAATAAACAAAAAAAAGAGTTGGTTATGATGTACGTAGACGTTTAATAATGTGAATTGCGATAAAAACGCCATTTCAATAAATTGTCGTTTATGATAAGTCTTGGTACAAGTAGGTCGATTTACCAGTCTCCTGTTATCAAGTGTCTTTAAATTTATTTACCTTCGGTAGCATAAAGAACGGAGTATCCAATAAGTGAACTGCCTTGTCCAGGTATTATTATCGGCTGCCACCCAATCCTTAATGAGGCGGAAGATACAGCTGTGCACTCTACTGATGATGGTGCTTGTTCTGGTGCTGAGAAAAGTGTAAGTAGATGACATAATTGTTAATATTAATATTGATAAGTAAAACAAAGAAAATTAAAAAAATACATATTTGGCCGTTTAATGTCCTGTGACTTTAGAATAGCACCACTCCATGTATTTCCCGCGAATTTTTGTAAAAGGCAAATGCCACATCTAAAGGAAATTAACAAAGCCACAAACCCTGAGGAATTAAACCACTTCTATAAAAAGCGGACTCGCTAACCGGCTTGGACAGTGGGGCGTTTTAAGGCCATACGTCCCTCATGCACAATACAATATTATGCATGAAGAGGCTCATGTCCGTATGAAAAAGGACCGGTTATGGTTTAGGTGTTTCACGGCATATGGTTAACTTTTGACTAATATTTCTTTAAGTACCAACTATTTCGTTCTTGGTCTAAAAAAATAATCGAAGTCGTGTTTTGCATAATTTTAAATCACTCGATCTAAGAGAGATTGTCTTAGGAAAGTCTATTTATCTAGACCTTAGTATCACTTCATGTTTTCATAACGATATCAAGTTATATTTAGTACTAGCGGTGTCCGCGTGTAGACTTTACAGTATGTGTAGTTAGTTTGATGTCTATAGGAACTTTATAATTAATCTGGATAATAAGTAGGTATCTAAATGTTAATCCGGCACATCTGTAACTTTTTAAATTTAATTGAAATCATTCACTATTTTACGACATTTTTTTAAAATTTTTAATGTACAAACACAGTTTTATTACGATTTTTATTAAATATGTATAGACAATTTTATTATAAGTATAGATTATTCAAATACCTCCTTCTCTAGTGTCCTGAAACACTGGCAATGAAAATGGTCCTAATCCAGCGCTTGTGAACGCTGATATTGAAACAGCGTACCTGCAAGAATTGTTATACCTATTAGGTACCCGCAAAAATACTGAAAAAAATTGTTATACCTATTGCTACATTAAATAAAACGTTATTACATATAGATACCTTGTATTCTTCAGAAGTCCACTCAACAAAGTCTCTTGTTTCCCAGATTGTTGAGACACTTTTAGAGTCCTTGTATCGCCATCATCTGAAACTGGGTAAAAACAAACCAACTTTAAGAACACTCGTAAAGTTAATACACATTTCACAATTGCATCTGAAACAATACATATATCATATGTGATAGAACTCTCTTAAAAAATCTAGTCGCACAGAAAAACTAGCTTTTTGCAACAACAAATGCAACAGCATTTGAAAGCGTAATAAATAATCGAACTAATACAAACATCATTGACTCATTGGAAATCTTCATTGACTGCCTTTAGAAACTTTTTGCATTCATATTTGTCGTTTAAAATATTATTATTTTGTATGAGTCCAATGGGAAAATTAGCTCTTTTATTGAGTTTGATGGTTTAACTAACTAATTTTGGTTAAAGTGTGTCCTTAATCGACTGTTTCTTTTTTTAACCTTTCTAAAAGAGCGAATCGTCAAGAAACACATTTTATCAATAATGTAAATGGTCAAAATTGCTAAATGAAATAAATAATTAAATAATAAATGATTGCTAATTTAAATAAGTATCATGACAAGACAGTAAATTGCAAAGTTATTTAACTCGAAAAGGTTTAAAAATTATTATAATAAAAAATAATGCATTTAAAATAAATGAATTTGTTTAAACTTAATGCAAAATGTAATCCTTATCGATTCGCTTTCTTGACAATTTACTTATTTGACGATTTGTTTTTTTTGACAAATTGTTATTTTGACGTTACGTGTCGAATCGTTTAAAACGATTCATGTAACAATATTACAAACAATCACCTGTTCCAATATTTTGTAGCACAGCTTTGACATGATATCCAATGATAGCGCCATTATGATTGTCTTTCAAAGGCGGCATCCATGACACGTGCAGTTCGCCGGGGTTATCAGTTTGCTCCACTTGTACGTTCATCGGCGGAGAAGAGGGTGCTGGAAACATCATGTAGATTTTTTTTTCAATGTAATATAATGTTTAAAATTCTCCTTTCAAGTTGACAAAGTTATCAATATTTATTTGTAATATGATAGATTTAGATTTTTTAAAACCACGTAGAATAGCATCACTCCATTTCTTCCCGTGGCTATCACAAGCCCTCCCTGAGGAATTACACTACCTGTAAAAGAGTGGACTCGCCAACCCACTTGGCCAGCTCGATGTTTTAAGCCCATACATCCCTCATGCACGAGATAATGTGAATCAGGAGGCCCATGTCAAACAGTAGATACTAAAAAGGTATAGATCGACAAGACTTCAAGCAGTAGAATGTTCACAAGCGAGAAGGAATCACAATCAACAGTGAAGTAGCACATGTTTTTAGAGGGCGGGATATTAAGCACATTACGTCAAATCACGCAAATACAAGTAAGAGATGTTTTGAATTTGACAGTGTTGTCATTTCGTGTGTAATACCATCCTTAATATAAATATCTTTTTTAGAGAAGTGGGCGGACGAGCAAGCGGTCTCACGTGATGGTAAGTGTTAACGCCGCACAAAATCCGATTCACAGTTTTCTTGAATAATCCCATATCGTAGCTTAATAGAAAGACCTCGTGCGGCAGTTCGTTCCATTTTTTTAACCAATTTCAAGAAGGGAAGTTGTAGTTATAACTTTCTCAGTAGTACAAGAAACCTTGCAAAGGGAAAGGATGCGAATACAAATCCTGTTCACGCTATGTTTTAAAGTTCGATTATGATAGAAGAAAGTCACATTTATATCTTACCTTTGTTAGCAATTCATTTAAAAGATAGTGTAACAATTTACAATGGTATATTGTTATTGACTCCATTGTTATTGAGTCCATACAAAACTGAAATAAATTGACTTTAGTTTTCTAAACAATCATATTACTGACCTTCTTCATGAGTAGTGAAGTGTACTGGAGCTGTGTATACACTGATTCCGACTTGGTTCCCGGTGGCCACTCGTACACCATATGCTGTCGCTGGCCGTAAGTTCTGCAGCTCAAAGGTTTGACGGAGGTCTGTATCCTTTCTGAAAACAATGTTTTTTTTTTATTGGAAGAAAGCGGAGGACGAGCTTACAGTCCACCTGGTAGTAACTAGATACTGCAGCTCATGGACATCCGCGGTACATGTCAACCGATCAGAATGAGAAGTGACTAACAGTAACGCGACGTCACGTGGTACGGTCGCGTTACTGATGCCGTATTATTTAATTGATTTTTATGCTCATATTTTTAATCTAACCTAGCCTTGGGATATAGGGAGGGAGAGAGTGGACGTTGTAATCCAACAGCCGCTGGCCGCGCTCGACTGGCAACGTTACCCCTCTCTCACAGAAGAATACCTTGAAATGTACTGCATTTTCCATTTTATCTTACTTCCCTAATGTACGTACGTAGTGAGATTTACCAGAGCGCATTCAAATCCTATCCCTCCCCATTTTCTCATCCCTTTCTCCAAATCCATTCCCATATCTCCAAAGATAGGCAGTGCATCCGAAGGCGTGGCAACGTTTGTCATTTTCGACTAATGTTGGCATGTATCGCGGATATCTATGGGCGACAGTATCTACTTACCATCAGGTGGACTGTATGCTCGACTACCGTCTTCGTTCATAACTAAAAAAATCTATACTCGACAAATCCTCGCCCCCTTCCTTACCACTGAATTTCTACTTAAGTAGGGATTTTTTAAAATTGTCAATAGCTTGGCGGTGAGGGAAACCATCGTGAGGAAACCCACATGTTCCAGATATAAAAAATCTGGAGTATGTGATCCACCACCCGCACCGAGCCCGCGTGGTGGATTACGGCAGTGTTAAGCTGATACAAGTACATACTAATTATAGTTACCTAGTGACATTGAGTGTGATGGCTTGCTCCCACACAGAGTAGTGTCTGGGAACATGCTGCACTGCGTAGTACTGAGCGTGCGCGCGGAGCGTGTCGCGCCACGACACCGACGCCACGCGAGAGTTCACCGACTCCACGCGCAGGTCCGACGGCGGGGTGGGGGGCTCTGGGACACGATATGCTCCTAATTACTATAGGGCTTGCATACACCTATATTCATGAATATTTTAAAAGAGTAGTTTAAAGTTATTTTTATAGTTCTGTATATATGTATGTTGTTATTATTAAACAAATCCTATTAATATTATAAACGCGAAAGTTTGTGAGGATGTATGTATGGATGTTTGTTACTCTTTCACGCAAAAACTACTCAATGGATTTTAATGAATCTTTACAATAATATAGCTCATACATCAGAATAACACATAGGCTATAATTTATAAAGATATTGTGTAAATTGGCCAAAATATAACGATAAGTGTCAAGTAAGTCGGAAAAAACTCTGCCATCTGCGAACTATTTTGGCGTGCGTTGCAAAAACCGTAAGAGTTACACGAATATAATGTCTGGTGGAAATGTTTCTGAAATTTTGAAAAAAAAAAAACTTATAAACCGAAGCGAAGCGAGGGCGGGTCGCTAGTATCTTTATAAATTTTAGCCTATGTGTTATTCTGATGTATGAGCTATATTATTGTAAAGTTTCATTAAAATCCATTGAGTAGTTTTTGCGTGAAAGAGTAACAAACATCCATACATACATCCTCACAAACTTACGCGTTTATAATATTAATGGGATTATATATGCCTAGTCATGTGTGCCGCGTGGTGATGGCCGGCTATAGAATTGTACCATCCCATCTTTTCCCGTGGGTGTCGAAAAAGGCGAGTAAGGGATAACAAAGCCGCTACCACAAGCCCTGAGGAACTACAGCACCTCTAAAAGAGTGGATTCGACAATCCGCGTGCACTAGTCGATATCGTGACTAGAAATTTATAAGGACTTTGTAAGATTATAATCTTAATATACACTGTAATTGAAACCAATTATTTTCTCGTCCACTGTTGGACACGGACAAGATAATGTGCGTGACGGCTAACTATATGCCCTTAAAATGACACGCAGGCCAAGCAGGTTGCAGTCGACTCTTGTAGGTGATGTGGTGGTCTGAAGCCACACCACACCACACGGCATGATGTGTTTTAATACTGACCTAATATTGTAAGGAAGAGGTGACAAGTAGCCGCTCCATAAGGGTTACTGGCTCTACACTGGTACAGTCCCGCATCAGCCGTCTCCGAGTACTGAAGACTGATTGTGCTAGTTATGCCTAGAGGAGACTTCGATTCAGTGAGCTTGGCTCTGAAATAGAAAAGCCTTTTAACACACCTTTTTAACACTTTTTTAACACAAATAGTTTTTTCAAGCCCAACACAAAAAGAGGAGGTTTTATAAGTTTCACTCGTTTGTTTGTCTGTCTGCCTTGTACGTCTTAATGGTAGTATTTTCATGCGTTGTATTTTTATTAGAAAGAATATTTTTCTGGGAATGCTTTTCTGTATAAAACATTGTGTTACAACTTTAACCCTTGTTTACATGCAGCCCACATCCACGGCAGTGAGTTTGTAAACACGTCCCTCGCGCTGACACTGCTCATGCCACTGTCGCCGCCGTGCGCTCCCGTTGTTGATGGTTCTTTGCACGGATTTCAAAGCGAGGGCAGTGCGAGCGGCAAAAAGTGTTTAAATACCGCCTCTCGCTCACTTGCCGTCCGTAGATAAATTGTACGACGTTAGTTATGTGCGGCTACAGCAGAGGATTTAATAAAAAATCAATTTTTGATTTTATTTATTAAATTAAACTAAGATTACAATTTATAATATTACTAAAATGCTATTCTAAAAATATACGTCTTGACCGATGCTAGGTCTAAGACAAAGTGTCTACATTATAAAATACTACAAACTAAAAGACTAACTAACTAATCTAAAAATACACGTCTTGACCGATGCTAGGTCTAAGACGAAGTGTCTCGAAATCCGAGCCATTCGGAGCTGCTGGCGGGAACTACGTCATTGCAAACAGTGCCGTCGTTGTCCGATTATTGAGAGCGCTGTTTATCCATCAATCTTTATAAGTTTACATAAACAAGTAAAGCACGTCGCGCGATGTCAAGTGTCGTTCACAGTGCCGTTATTGTTCTGAGGGCGATTACATAACACGTTCTATTGCAATGTTTACAAACACACTGCCGTGGAAGTGGGCTGCATGTAACCTAGACGTTAGAATGCTGAGTAGTAGACGTAATAATTGTGGTAAATTAAAGATTTATTAATTAAACTGTTTTCGGCTTTACAGATCAGTTGTGATAAATCATTTGTACTCATAAAATATCAGTAGAATGACAGAATTACAACTATATCTCTGCAGGAAGTTAAATTTTCTAACATTTTTGAAACAGCTGAATGACGTATTATTACGTAAGTCACGGCGATTACCTTTGATTGCGAAAGTCCACAGAATTTCCATCGTGGGTCCATGTGACTCTAATAGGATCGTCACCAAGAGGTCGACACTCCAACGTGACGGGATGACCGAGACGTGACGTCACATTTGCTGATGCCGATTCGAAGTGAACCGGCTCTGGAAACGTAGAAAGTAGCAAGTAAAGTTTAGCATTTTTTTAAGAACTATGTCATTAAAAATGGGTGATTTATAAGGGAATAGCGAGCTAACTTAACAGGTTCATAGGTCGTTGAAGCATGTGTGGGTCATGAGATACATACATTCATATTGTACGTTTGTTATTATCTAGATTATATGAAACATTTTGGGATTTATTTATTTGGTTTCTTTTTCTTGTTTGATCACTTAGAAAACAAATCGTTTAGTACTATCAATAGTAATGGAATTCCAGATAGTTTTATCGCCACTAATAACTACGAAGTAGGATACAAGAGGAACAACCCATAATAATTGGCAGATTATGAAGATTAATATAATCGATTATAAAAACAAAATAATACAATATGAAACAAAATAAAGTGAAGAAAATAGACTCAAAGATTTTTTTTTATTTATTTGTAACTGATTCAGCTGTTTGTATTGGCAGCACCCTTCCTCCCTCACCCCCTGCTCCAATCACAACAGTGGTTGGCGCATCGTCGTCGGAGTTCCCCCGGTGAATGTGTGTGTAATACGTGTCTGTTTGTATTCTGGTGGTCTTTGAACTGTAGCCTCCGTGAATTTGGTGATTTCATTTGAGCGCAAATAGTAGGACTCAACGGCAAATAAATTCGTTTGAGTTCTATTGATACTATGGCTGTAGAGCTAAACGATTTTCCCGCCGTTCATTTCTATTAATACGACGAATAGTAGAACTGAACGGATCAGGGTTCTTAATCACTGTAAGATAAAAGTGGTGACAAAAGCCTAGGGCTGTCTATACTCGACTCACTATTGTGTGATCGTGAGTTCAAATCCTCAACCTGTACCACCGAGGACGGATTATAAAAGGTCGTCGCTAGCTCGGCGGCGAGGGAAAACATCGTGAGGAGATCCGCGAGCTCCAGAAATAAAAAAAACAGCTATAGCACGTGTATCCACTAATCCATCGCCCAGTAATTTACAAGGGGAGGCCTGTGTCCTGGAGTGGAACGTTATAGGCTGATAAACAGATACAAACACTCACTGTTAACACTCATCCATACAGTCTTACTCAACGGAGACCCAACTCCGTTCTCAACGTTGCAGGAGTACAAGCCTTCGTCGGTGAGAGACACCTCTTCAATAACGAGAGTCCCGTTTGACAGACTTAGGATACCACCACCTGCTAGCTCTAGGACTGGCTGCCAGGTGCCTAGGTGAGCTGTGATGAAGAAACATAGATTATTGTAGATACATTAAAAGCTTCCCTGAAGGAGGATGAGGAATATTATACCTAATTAGCGGTGCTGGCGACTTCTTTTGAGTAAACTTTAGATATTCAGCGGGAACTCTAAAACAGATCGGGAGGAAATGTTTCCTAAACGTTAACCCAAGTCATAAACTATAACTATGTCAAGTTTCATTAAATTCTGTGTAAAGGTTTTTGCGTGTTGCGCGTTCAAACAGACAGACAAAAAATCCAAAAATGGTTGTTTCGGGCTCAGTATCGTTTCCAAAAAAAATCAATTTTCCACTATAACTCGACTTCCCGGTGTCATATGAATATGACACATATACCAGTTTTTCTTCTGGATACTTAGCTATACATTAGTGAAAAATCCGTTCAGTAGTTTTTACGAGATGCTCAAACAAACAGACATACAGACAAACATACGGACAAAAATTAAAAAAAAACTACTGTTTTGGGTTCTGTAGCTTCTATAGAGACCAACCAATTTTATTTTTTTTAATTTTAGTCAATGTACTGACTCAACCCCTTTATATATATAGATTATTGATCATTTTCTGTCAGCTCATTGGGTTTCTATAAGTGTCAGTATCGGTCCCAACGGACAAGGCACCGTACAGACTATGGCTAGTGAAAGGTGTCGGCGGACAATGCCCGTTGTCCGTAAGACTATCGCCTTCTGAATCACGTGACCGACGTTTTTGGGAATCCCCAACTTTCTCAAGTTTTCAGAGAGAATTTTAGGGACAATCCCCGTTGTTGAAATTGTCAGCGGGACGATAACTACTTCCCGCTGCTTCCACATTTGCGGAGTCTCGTCTACTGATTGAAGATATTTCATTCATTGGTGTACTTTTGAATATTATGGCTGTTAGGTACATTAATGTCCAGTCGTCGTGTGCACTTTGTGTACTTATTAGTCAATTTTAACAATAGTTATCATTATTAAACTTCGTGCGTCGTTTTGGGCTTTATATCAATTGTAACGACTCTATAAAAATATTTCATGTACCTATTTAAAGTAACAGGTTAACTTATAGGTACCCATCGGTATCTTGACATGCTAGTAATAAGGGTTTGAATCCAATGGTTTTTGATACTTTAGGCTGTACTTTAGGCACAACATCGTTATGATTTTATTATACGCATAGATCCGAATCTAGAAAATCTAGGTATCTAGAATCAGGATCTAGAAAAAGTATGAGCTTACCATCCTTCTTCATCCAATGCACTTGAGGTTGCGGGTACCCGCTGGCGCTGCACGACACGGCCCCTCTCCTGCCCAGTAGTAACGAAGAGTTGCTTGGCTCTTCCAACCACTTCGGCGCCACTGCAAGACAGATCATTAAAATGTTGAAACATATAAATAACTAGGATTCCGTGTCTCGCGGCTCCAGATGTACACACAGAGACGAACACAGCACGTGCAACAACACCCCGACCTTAAACACCTGTCTTTTAACAAATAAATGTACAACGGGGAATCGAACCTGGGACCTATTGCACAGCAGGCGGGACAATATCATTATATCCATTAGATGTTTAGTCGTGCCAAATTTAAAATTTCACTTTACATCCCACATAGGTAGGTACATAGGTTATATATCGTTATGTGAACTGTGATTAGTGTTTTGGTTTCAACTGGTCACTGTTATTTCGAAATTCGAGAGACGTGATGTCTCCAATGTTAATATTAATATTAAGTATCGCGGATGTCTATGGGCGACATAGACAGTATCCACTTACCATCAGGTGGACTGTATGCGGCATTCCGCCTTCGTACATAAAAAATATTTACCTTTAATATAGAGTTCTGTGGAGCGATTAACCTTGGCTACATGGTTGGAAGCCACGCAGGTGTAGGTGCCACAATGTTCCAGTGACACCTTCTTGATGACTAAGGCACTGAACAGCTCTGAACTTCTCTCTACCACCTGCAACACCAACAATATGTATATATTTATTATTATATATGTATGTATTTTGTTATTGTACTATTAAATTATTATTCAAATTTTCCGTTCGCACCACGCCCGCCTTTCTATCTTGACCTATATTTCTTTTTCCCAGATCTGCTGGAAGAAATCTCCGCAGAAGATAAGTTTGCCTTGTACATCTTTCTTTTCTTCACTTTTATTTATTTCATGTTGTTTTTGCAATAAATTCCAAAAAAAGTACGTTTTTAGATCCTCAATAGTTGAAATTGATACGAATTCGGTGAAAAACTTAATCTAAGACAAATAAATTAAAAGCGATCTCATTCCATCCTGTCTCCTACTAACCCATCAAATGAAGATTACAATGGAATAAAATTGGATCCTTATTCTAATATACACTTACTTTTCTTCCACAAAAAACGAATTGCGAGGTGTAATTCAATGAAGAAATTATACCTTTAATTACCTTTTTTCCAGCCCTGTCTCTAGATCTATTCCTGCATGTCCACACTTGTATTATATTCAATTTAAAACTCTCCTGTGGTCCTTTATATGCTGTACACGTTTATTATATTCAAATTAAGTAGGCAGTAACGATAAGAATGTGATAAAATATGTTTAAAAAAGCATTGTGAAATCAGCCCTTTCAGTATCCAGTGCTGGACGTGAGGCTCCTCAAGCACATTGTGTTGTGCATGAGGGATGAGCTGGGAACGCCACGCTGGGCGAGAGGGTTGGTAGTACTTTTGTTATCCCTTAGTCACCTTTCAGCCGTGACGTCACACGGTTGAAAGGCGGCTTGAGAATAGCACCACCCAATCTCCTCCCGTGGATGGCGTAAAAGATGACTAAGTAATAAAAAAGCTGATAGCACAAACTCTGAGGAACCATACCATCTATAAAATAGTGGGCTTATCAATTCTCCACCCTCCACCAGGTAGTAAGGCCATCCATCCCTCTTGCATGAGGCCATGTGTATGTGGAGGCCAGTCTCCAGCAGTGGGTACTAAAAGGGCTGGTTACGGATTATTATGGTCCTCTGCTATACACTCCGCTCACCCTTATGTTATTATGTCTTCTGCTGTGAAGAGAATCGTAATTATAAGAATCTCTTAGGAACATACATACCTTCAACCCGCTAGGTATCCTTTTCCCATCCTTCAACCACTCAAAATGGATCGGCAGATCTCCGCTCCTCACATTACAGTATATGCTTACAATCTGTCCTTCTTGCAAATTGTTTCCCAACAATAAATCTTCCAAAACTGGTGCTTCAATGACCTGAATCTCGAAGGCTCTTCTGGCCATTTCTCCAGAAGGACTAGTGACTATGCACGTGAATATATTTCCATTGATTTCTTTGCTAACTTCCGGGATGTGTAAGATTCCGTTAATGTTGACTGTAGGCGCGTTTCGCCTACTTTTACGTTTCTGATGGTACAGGCTCCGCCTGTATCGGCTTTGGAAGGGGCTGTTGGAGGATAAAGTCTTGCCCTTATATTCCCAGTCGATTTTGCTGAAAAAGAAATATAATACTTACAGATGTTTCATTAATTAAAAAAATATTCAGACATTTTTTATCAAATATTTTGTGTTAAAATGTAAAAGAGGAAGGACCACAAAGAAAGAGAATGTGAAGTGGAAATGATCTTTGTAAAATTATAGAATTTCCTCCTACGTTAGGTATATACTTAATATATAATGCAAGTATACAGGTTGAAACGATTCTAAGGAGATTGACATGAAAATGTGTTTTTTTTAAATACTTCCTATTGCAAAAATCCAATTACTTGAGATTTAATCAAATTTGTTGAAGATAAATTCCAAGTATTATTATATTACTACAGAAAAAATCCGTAACGTTTTATGTCAATTAACTCGGGAAACGTTGTATATTTACTAAGTACTTCTTACATCTACTACTAAATACATCAATATACTATATATATATATATATAAGAATATATATATATATAAGAATATATATATATATATATATATATATATGTATATGTGTATATATATATATATATACACATTTTCAAGATGAAAATTAATTATCATTTTAAATACATAAATAAGTCTATTAGTTACGCCTGACTGAGTTAGACAATTTTAGTATTACACAGAAATTAATTTTCTGACAAGTTGTTTATCGTTAGAATACCTTTTTTCGCATAAGTTTTTCAACATGAAATGATATTAAACGATTTCTCATAGAAGAAATCCAATTGAAAAGGGCTTTGCTACAGAAGATATTGATGACATCAATAAGTACCTTATGGGATATCCGTAAAAGGGGCACCTCAGGTTGACTGATTCTCCAATCTGGATCTTAATGGAGGGCAGCGACCTGATGTATGGCGGGCCTGGAAACGGATAAGAAGGTACAATGTGATGTCTTATGATGCACGAGCACCGACCGCGTTACGTCATCTGTTTTGTGGTGTGTCTTTGAAATTATAGAAAGCGATATTCGTATTATAAGAGGTACGAATTATAGATAGAATATTATTTATATACTTGTATATTTTATTATTTATATATGAACTTTATTTTATTTAAATAACTTTATTGCTCATTATGGTACAAAGGGCGAGCTTAATCTCTGCGAACTAACCTTTGGCTTGATCAGAGAAATATATTGGGGGGTGCGATATATAACTACAAATATACTACAAATAAATATATGTACATCATGAATACATACAATATGCTTACATATACATACACAGATATCATATAATATACATATATACGTATACAAGAGCGCTAAGTCTGTAATGACTGTAATGTTTGATGTTGTGCATTCCTTAGATATATTTAAGAAAATTATTTTATTGTCATTTAAGATATATATTTATACATACATGTCATCGCAGTCACCAGTGTATCTTTCTAATTAACCTAAAGGTTAGCTGGTAGAGAAGGTATTAAACTCACCTTTTGTACGATAATGCGAAATAGAGTTTTTAAATAAAATTAGAAAAAAAAAGATTATAAAAGGACATTTTTCACTGTACATCAAACAATTTATCATGTTACAAAAAATAATAACAAATTGAGTAACAGTGCATTATTAAAAAAAAATATTTAAATGGTATCAGCATATATGTACTGAAAATGACTATTAATACTCAAAATTAAAATCACGCCAAGACAAATGTAGTTGTTATACCAAAGATACTATCCGCACACGTCCTCACTGATTGACTTCGTAATAAACTTTTTATATTAAATTTTTACACAATATTTTTCACAAATGGTATAATAAAGAGTAGGTGCCTGATTCTTTAATTTCTTTAATTAATTCATATAAGATTTACTCTTAGGTGTACTTCACTCGTCACTTGTTTCACTCGTCTTGTGGCCACGTTACCCCTCTCTCACAGAAGTCTACCTTGAAATGAACTGCATTTCAAACTTTAATCTATTTCCCCAATAAACGATCGGCTAGTACGGGACCACACTGAAGCATTTTAACTGATTAGATTATTACTAATATCTTCTTGACATAGTTCATACTTAAGAGAATAGCAATAAAAAAAAACCTTGTGATTTTTTTCACTACTCATGCGCGCTATACTGAGGTGTTTCAATGAGTCTTGTGTCATCTGGCCAAGTACCCTTTTTTTTACATGAGACACGTTTGTTTACCTGTGATATATGTGTGCATGACTCAAATACCACTCAGCTGTTAATAGCTAAGTTAAAATTTACTTCTAAATGGGTCCAAAACATTTTGCAATACCGCTAAGTTAATTAAAATGAAAAAGTGTATTTTTTAAATTCGGCTCCTTCTCAATTGAAATGGCAATAACTTCTTTTTCATTATGTAATAGGTTATTATTAATATCATTTTAGAATCTGCATTTATTGGACAAGTTTTTAAAATAATGGGCACAGATTGTGTAGTACATTTTTTTTACACCATTCCCCCCCGAATTCACATGATTTGCTAGAGATTAGAGTTGAAATTTGAAATAAAAACATTTTTTCTTTAATATCTTTAAGTTTCCATTTAAAAAAAGTATCGTATGTGATAGCACATGTATTTATCAATAAAATAATAAACAAGAAACAAAATAAAAAAATAATGTTATTTGTTGAAATAACAGCCAAATTAGTAACTCAAGGTATCGATTTTTCAAAATAATAATAATAATGAATAAAACAAAGACCCGTCGAAAAAAAAAATTTCAAATTCTGGTATGTGATAGCTGAATATATGGTGTATCGACCCCTTAACGTTGGACCACTATTTACGACACACCCTGTATAATCGAAAAACATCTATTATAGTAGGTGATGCGGGCGAATGAACCCTCGTTATCTACTCTGAATATAATCTAACCTTACATGAACTACTGAATAGGATTTTGCAAGGTCGGCGGCGCGCCCGCATACCCCCTGGTGTTGTAGGTGTCCATGGGCGGCGGTAACACTTACCATCACGTGGGACCGCTTGCTCGTCCGCCCACTAGTATATATATAAAAAAAAGTACCTATTAATCTGAGCTAACAAACCTGTTCCGTATTTATTTTCTTCTCATATACCTATGCTAATTGCGCAATTAGTGCATTGTACTATTGTCAAGTTTTCATCGTAATTTACTGACCACAGAAGGGGACTCCTTGGAAGCTCGCGAAAAACGCACATGACTGGACATTGGCAGGCTACGTTTTACATTTTGAAACTGTTTATTACAAAGAAAAGTTGACACTGGCAGAATGTGCAATTGCACCATTGCCATATTTGAAGAAAAAAAAAACCATTTTTAAAATAACAAACCAACAAGGGCTTAAAATCATCAAACGTGAAAGACTTGTATTATTACCATCACGAGCATTTAACACTTGAAGCTTAGAGGTTCATAGGCGCTCGTTCAACTCTTCAGCTTCGAGCGCTTAGCGTTCTTTTTTACGATAGTAAGTTCTACACCATATATTTTTTTGTGATTTAATTCCTCTTTACCCAAAGATTGTCTGGTAAAATTTACCGAATTAAAACCGCCTTGTGTGCATTTTACGTATTTATAGTGTACTTTTATACAGCACTCCTCGACGCGTGGCCTTCGTTCGAGGACTCGCTTACCCCATCCGTTGACGATGCTACGGCAAATATGATCTGCTCGTTGCCAAGTTGACACGTTGATTCTACGAGCTATGTCAGTCCAGAAAACGCTATGTCGGTGACTTTAATTCTTTGCGAATCCCTTCGTTTCGGATACTAAGTATTTCGCAAAGAAACTCCCGGCATAGCTCTCTTCATAGCTCGCTGAGTGTATTTAAACTTATGGATCGGGTCTCTGAGGGTACGTTTCGGTACCATAAGTGTGGGGCACCTTCCGTGAACTGATGACTTGAAGTAATTCGCCGGTGGTGGCTGGATTAGAAGAGCCGATGGTCGTGTGTCATCATGAACCTCGGGAGAAGATTTCAGCAGCAGAGAAGCATAGGTTGATGGTATTATGTGTTATTGTTTTATTTTATTTTGGTGTGCAATAAAGAGTTTTATCTATATACACTTATGCTAACTTGGAAGGCACACACTGACCATAAACATCGAGCCGGTTTTCGTGGGTGACCACATGGTCACCCTCGCTGGCAATGCAAGCGTACAGCCCTCCATCCTCGACCCGCACCCTTGTGATGTTCAGCTGCGCGACCACAGAGTTGTCTGAGGTCATCAGCTGGCCTAGGGCGTATCTGAAAGGTATGAATAAATGAGTGAGTGAAGGTGTGAGGGAGTAAAGTGTGTAAATGAATGAATGAATGAAAGAGTGGGTAAATGAATGTAAATTCTTAATTACAGAGGTATCAACTTAAATAAAAGATAGTATAATGTATTTAAGTTTATAAACTAAGTTAGTATATATATCGTAAAGATTCCCGTGCAATCACACGTTTGTGTTTTTTTTCTTTCTCTTTTTATGGACGAAGGCGGTAGACGAGCATACAGTCCATCTGATGGTAAGTGGATACTGTCGCCCATAGAAATCCGCGATACATGCCAACATCAGTCCAAAATGGCAAACGTTGGCACGCCCCCGTATGCGCTGCCTACCTTTGGATATAGTAATGGATTTGGAGAAAGGGTTGGCAAAATTGGGAGGGATAGAATAGGATGGGAAAGGAATTGGCTCTGGCAAATATCACTCACTATTGAAACACGTACGTACATTAGGGAAATAAGATAAAGTACGTACATTAGGGAAATAAGAAATAAGATAAAGGAAATGCAGTACATTTCAAGTTAGTCTTCTGTGTGAGAGGGGTAACGTGGCCAGTCGAGCGCGCCCAGCGGCTGTTGGATTGTAGCGAGCACTCTCTCCTAAAAGCGTGCACTTTCCCCCTCAAAATTATTTAAATTAAATAATTAATTTTATTAATTAGTTTATTTTATATTTTTTTTTTATATTTGGGAAACGAACAAACAAATGTGTATACATAAAATATCTGTCTACTCGTAGTTCGTTTCTTCGCCGCGATTCGTTCACGGGGGTTACTCGGTTCGATGTACTAACATTTAGTAACTAGATGAAGGATGACTGAATGAGTTTGCGGAATAGCTCGTTATAATTCAGTGCTAGGAATGAATTCTTATTAGTTCTTAGTACACGTACTACACAAGACTACAGGATACATTTAATGTAATACGCCGCATATGTAATATAAACTTAGTAATATAACAGAAACTTATATTGGTTGAATTCCCATTGGTTATTTCCCATCCCTCCCCATTTTATCAACCCTTTCTCCAAATCCATTTCTATATAGCGAAAGGTAGGCAGCGCATCCGGGGGCGTGCCAACGTTTGTCATTTTGGACTAATGTTGGCATGTATCGCGGATGTCTATGGGCGACAGTATCCACTTACAATTAGGTGGACTGTATGGTCATCTGCCGCCATTTTTGCTATAAAAAAACTTGTTTCTAATCTTTCTATAAAAGTTACAGTTCTTGTAAGAGCTAAGTACCTGGGATCAGTATTGCTTGAAACAACTATTCCGTCTCTCTCCCACACAAATTGTGGTGGTCTGTCTCCTGTTGCTGCACATTGCATGCTGATCTGGAACCATTTAATTACAATTTATAATTATTCACCTGACAGTAAATGGATGGAGTTACGAATGACAATGTCAAAAATGTATGAACGTTTGCCCCATTAAGAAATAGCCGTGTGCTTAGTGCACCCACCGTACATTAATAATTTTATTGTCAAATTCTTACAAGCTTACAGCCTATTGACAATCTGAAAGAAATTGGTCTTATTATTATTTTGATTAAAACTATATCCTCAGCCTATGTCTCTCCACTGCTGGATATTTTTTATTTTATTTTGTTTATTGGGTATAACAACAAATTTACAAACTTAACTAGTTACAGACACATTTTATAAAACATTTGTACGTTCGTAAATTCACTTACAGCTATACACAACTTTAACTCTTAACATGCAGAATAGGTAAAATGAAACTATATATATATATATATATATAAACTATCTAAAAGGAAAAATGTCTATCTAACAGAATTTTAAAACGGGCGTTGTTTAAATAGAATATGTCAAACTCGACATCCAGGTCGTTATAGTAACGACATATTCTATAAAATGGATTATTGTAAGAAACATTATTTCGAGCCCGTGGTATGTCAAACAGCTGTTCGGTACGTACAGGGCAATTCGGTGCCTTCAGATTGAGATGCCGCAAGAGATCCCCATCCAAATGGTTATTCAAGATCTTATGCAATACATTTAAGGAATTGATTTTACGCCTCACTTCTAAGCTTTTGAGGTTCGAAAATTTTAATTTATCCTCGTAACATTTTAGTGTTTGATAGGCCATAACATAACGTAACATAACATATAGGCCTATCTCAAAGCTCGCGACCACATCTTCGGTCCAATGCAGCCAACACCGGCGAACTTCTTTAAGTCCTCGGTTCAAGTGGCCCGAGCGCATCCTACACTGCGCTTCCACGTACGTGGCTTCCATTCTAGAACTCGTCTGCCTCAACGATTAGCGGTCGTGCGGCAAATATGACCTGCCCATTACCATTTCTTTTAATTAGCATGCTGATTCTATTATATCCATTAAATTCGCGCATTAAACTATCCATTTCAGGTAACCCGTTAAATTGTTCTTGTATTATTAGTTTAATAGACAATGTTCTCGTACCAATTTTGGGTTTTTATCATCGCACCTCTTGTCACCAAAGAACAGTACATTCATATTTATTTGGTAAGGAACTGCTACGTACAGCGCAGCCTTCACTAGACTTTTGTACCTCGAATCCGACAGTTGTGGAATGAAGTAAGTAACATTTTATGTTTTTTTTCTAAGCTATGACATGTGGCTCTTCAAAGAACTCTTGTGAAGAAGATATTGCAAATGGTGGCGGTGACCATTTCTATAAAATAAACTAGGACCATTTATGTCGGTAAGACGTAGCATTTTCATCACCAGCGTATGGTCCGTGTATGGTGCTCTTGGCATCTCCAAACATTAAGTCCAGTAAAATGTTTAATTTTATGTCATTTTACAGTTTGCAGCGTTATGGGACATATGACTTAATATTTATCTTATTTTTAACAATAAAAATGTGCTTACATCACCACCAGGCGTGACTGTCCTTTCTGTGAAGTGCTGCGTGATGACCACGTGGCTCTCTGACAAACTCCGTATTTTTCTTCTATCTAGATCTGAAAAAGAAATAACGCAGTTTGAATGATTTTGAGTAAAACATCTACTAAAATGTAAAAATTAGTAGATCAATCCGATTGGCCCGTTTGTTCCCTTCGTTTGTTTGTTTGTTCGTTGAATACTGAATTCTCAGATTGAGTGTCAATTCGTCACTTTCATTTCAACTGGTTGACCACTTGATATAAGTAGATTCAAGTTCAGGCAGTTCCAGTAGGTAACGCTTCTTTAAGTAGGTGTAAAACCACCTACTTGAAGGCGGTCATGTATTTGAATATTACTACCCGCCAAATTCGTGCGGTGTTAACCAGTGCTATCTGAGGTGGGCCTTAGATTTAAATATGAAATTAATTAGGTACCTAATTAAAATTTAAATATGTATTTAAAATTGGTGCTCCGAACCAATCTCGGACGATTTTTGCCTACGCGGCAATGACGCGTTTGTACTTTGGTGGCGCGCAGTTGGAGTGGATATGTCGTTGTTTGGATTCGCTCGCGCAACTCGATTAGTGGCAACCGGCAACTCACGAATCTCATCGTTGGATGGATCGTCTGCCGCGCGTAGCAACTGCTCTTTGTCAAAAATGGTGAAAGAATGGCTCGCGAGGCAAATAATCAGGTTTGCCGCGCGGCAACATGGCTCAGGCGGCTGCAGTGCTTAATCGATACACAGCTTTAAATAAACCTAAATATATGATTTTAATTAGATCTTTTAAAATGGGTCTCTCATTCGATATCAATTAGAACTTTTTCACTAACATACGGGACTAATAATATCTCTAGTGCTAAACTAGTGCCCTCTATAGCGACACCATTTAAAAGGTAATTACAGTTACATCAACAGCCCTTTCAATATGGACACAATTTGGAAGTGGCCTGGTTGCTAGGCGACCGGTTGCGTCATCAAGATGGCCGCCGAAGGTGATGGATCCGGTGATTGCTCTCTATCTGATAATATGATTTCATATGTCTACAGTTGGTGGTATGGAAAACGTATATTCCATTTTGGTTAGAAAGTAAAATAGAAGATATTATTATAAACTAGCGACCCGCCCTCACTTCGCTTCGGTTTATTAAATTTAAAACAATCGGAATAAGATATTGTCCTGCGGTAAAATGGAGCCTATATTTTAAGTTAGACCTCTAGCAATACATCGGTGAAAACTGCATTCAATTTCATGCAGTAGTTTTTGCGTGATGCGTGTACAAACATACAGACAGACTGTTGTTGTTTTGGCTTCTGTTGCTCTAATAAAGACCCCCCCATGTACAGACATCGGCCTGTTTATTATATGTATAGATATTACTTATAGTAATATGTAAAATGTAATCCCATAGCCGCTGGGCGCACTCGACATGCCAAGTTACCCCTATTACAGAAGACTACCGTACAATGTACTGCATTCATTCCAATGTACATACATATTTCAGAAGTGAACGAGTCTGAGCCCATTCTACTCCACCCAATACTATCCTACCCCATTGAATTTTACGGTAGTTTTCTGTGAGAGAGGAGGGGTAACTTGGTCAGTCGATTATAAAATACGATTATTAAATAAAGTTACGACCACCGTACAATGAAGAGTGACGATATGAATAGACACAAAAAAAACCTTTGCCGGTTTCGCGGTGGACTGTGGGATTGTAGCGTGCACTTTCCCTTTGCAAAGTCTAATTATGAGATGAAAGAGATACTGGTATTTGACGCTGACTTCCATTTATTGCGCCTCAAGTGTACATCGTGCATACGTAATTATTATCAATCGACAGAATGTATTAATTGGATGCGTCTAGCACATTAATATGATTAACCTAGTTGGATATTAAGGGCTTGTACGCACAATAAATGGAGACTAACAAACGAAATGCAGAACAACATTCTACTATTCTCTTGTTCTATGAATCTAATCTATCTATCTATACATATAATCCTACCAAAGCCGTGTTTGTTCATTTGTACATATAATCCTACCAAAGCCGTGTTTGTTCATTTGTACATATAATCCTGCCAAAGCCGTGTTTGTTCATTTGTACATATAATCCCACCAAAAGCCGTGTTTGTTCATTTGTACATATAATCCTGCCAAAGCCGTGTTTGTTCATTTGTACATATAATCCCACCAAAAGCCGTGTTTGTTCATTTGTACGTACGTATAACTCTACGAATACGAATTCGCGGGTATCGTTAGTTGCCAATTAATGAATTGAATCGAATAGAATTAAATTATTTTTCTTATTTATTTGATCTTCAATGAACATTGTACAAAAGACGGACCAAATACCTAGTGACATATTCTGCCAGTCTACCTTTGGTTAAACAGAAATACGAAGGGCGGTGCATCATATAATCTTAGATAGAAAGAAATACATATTCTAATTTAATATATACCACATATTATCGAATTTATCGTTTTGCCGCGATCCTATATGTGACAATTGACCCTAACAGTCGTAAATCAAAATTTATGTATTAACATTAACCCTCCAGCGCTGCGATCAAATGTCACGGCGTTACCAGGTGTCGGGCCGCAGTGACCGCGGTTATTAGAGGGTTGGGAGCAATCGTACCGGGTAATTGGGCCTTGCGGCTGTCTACGATTCAACGAGTACATCCAAGATATACGGAATAAATCTGGATATGTCATACTGAATATGTCACTCAGCGAGCTGTGGAGAGAGCTATGTTCGTAGTTTCTTTGCGGGATGGGATCCGAAACGAAGAGATTCGTCAATGAAATAAAGTCAGCGACATAGCTAGTAAAATCCTATAGCTAGCATGGTAAATAAGTTGGTCGGTGGTGGTTGGATGAGAAGAGCCGTGTGGTTGCGAGTCTTGGGAGAGGCCTATATCCGGCAGTGGAGAGACAGGCTGATGGTATGGTATTGTATGTCATATTGATTGTGAATACAAAAAGCACACAATTTACCAATACGAATGTAATTTACCAATTTTTTTTATAGAAAGATGACGGCAGACGAGCACACAGTCCATCTGGTGGTAAGTGGATACTGTCGCCCATAACTATCCGCGACAATTGCTAACATCAGTCCAGAATATCAAAACATTGGCATGCTCTCGGACGCGCTGCCTACCTGTAGAGATTCAGGAATTGATTTCCTATTTAATTGGAATTTAATTGGACTCCTCATACCACGATGTCATACCGGAGTGATCACGGGGAAAATTATTTCTCGATAGTCACACAACTAGTTGTGTCATCTGGAGTTCCTCAGTAATTCATAAAAAAATAAATTACCAGTAATTTCATCAACTTCTTTGCACGTTTTCTCGTATGTTGCTAACCCTACATTGGGACGCAAATTGCAATCCGTCCAGAGCATAATCACATTTCCCTGGCAGATTGCCGCTAGGGGACAGGGTAATGAGATAGCTCAGTGGCGATTTAGAGGCGGTAGTGTGAAAAATCTTTAAATAAGTATAATTAATTGCTACAGATGTTGATGTAGGGACTTATCCAACATAAAATGGTAAATTTAAGGGCACACTCCTAGTTTTGTTAATTTTTAAGTCGCGGTTCTGTAGCGTTAGCGTCTAATATTTTAAGAGAAGCAAGCAACGCTACTAGCGAACGTATTGAGAAAGTTAGAATCTTTATAAAGAAGAAGACACATTTGATGCGTACACGATGTAGTTTGTTGACGAGAAAACACTAAAGCTCCATACCGGGCTAGAAATTTATGTCAAAAAATTTAATATTTTTTGCTAAAGGTTGATTCTATTGATTGGCAGTTTACTACGGTAAGGAGGCAGGATAATGAGACTAACAAATAACGAATAAGAGCCACAGATAGATAATTACGGCTGGTTTATTTGGTATGTCTCTGACTCTGAGGAATACGCTGAGGAAGTGAGAACACGTCCCCTCTCTCGTTCTAATTTTGTATTGATTGTAGTCTTATTGACGACGACAGTGTATTGATTGTATCGACAGTTTTTAACGATCTATCCATACATACATACACCAAGCACTATTGTGTTTTAAGAATTTATGTACAGATTCATAAAAACACATTCATTAGCTTGGTAAAGCAAAATACTGTGGAGAAATTGAGGAAATCCATTTAACCTTCACAATTCCGCACCAGACTAGCGTAGGTAATTAATAATTATGGTTTGAACACTTGCAATTTCGAGGCGACCTGCATCAAAACGCAATGGTTGATTCATTCAGAGAACACAATCATACTAAATCATACAATCAAAGACCGTTATGAAATAAAACTTAGCACTAAACTACGACATTGGACTATTCATGAGAGTTACGAGTATAAATAGGATTCTGCAAGATCAACTGCACACCTGCAAGCCTACTGGTGCTGCAAGTGTCTATGGGCAGGTGTGAACACTTACCATCAAGTGTTCAAGTGTGTTTACCATATTTACTAGAAAGTACGGGTATAAGGGATTTAAACGTTTCTTGGGTGGGATGCCTTCCGGCAGGTGGACTGATACATTAAGGAAAGACGCCAATAGTAACCTGATGATAAAATCAGAAGGTAATGTGTACAGACTTTAGACAATGTCTCTTTTTTAGCAATCATAGCAGTAATATTTTTGTGCAAAATAATAATCACCCGAGAAATGATATAATGTGGCATCCAAGATAAATTTCTCTTAAAGCCTTTTCCAAATTAATTACTCTTGAAATGTATACCTTCGCCTGAACTTCGTTGTTTGTTTCTTTGATATAAGTTAATGAGACACCGATACTTAAAAGACCTACATTTTAAAAGTAAGCTGATGTAAAACAATGTATGTTAATGTATGTTAATTCATTAAATTATTTGCTTTCTAGGCGGCGCTTCACCAGAATGACGCCACTCCATCTTGGAAAGGGGATTATAGTAAAGGTCCATCTCCAGTAGCAGTTGACTCCAAAAAATCGTTTCCGTTTCTCCGAAAGGCCTCCACAAGTTCCTTAGAGCACGCTATTCATTCACTTCGCTGCATACTTGAATGGAGATTTGGCATCCACCTCGCACTTACTTTATTCATATGATATTCATAAAATAAAATCTGAAAAAAAAGATGTTCATTAAGAATCCCAAGGACTGTAGTTTTTGAATCCCCCGTCCTTGCTGCTGTTGCAGTCGCTCAGAACTTCTTCTTCCACTAATTTGATGTTATTTGGAGTGAGTGCCTAACTTTGATGGTTTGATGGGATTTGATGTGACGAATGGTCGACCGGAGCGAGATTCGTCGTCGATGGACTTTCGTCCCAAACGAAATTGCTTCACCAATCTTTGTTTAATATCGGTCGGGCTAACACCTTCTGTATGGAACTTAATCACGGAACGATATTTCAGTTTAAACATTTTGCGACTTCCTGTTGTGTGTGCCGGTTTTAGAATAGTACCGTCTCATCTCTTCCCGTGGGTGTCGTAAAAGGGGACTAAAGGATAAAGAAATCTGCTACCACAAGTGCTGAGGAGCTACACCACTTCTAAAAGAGTTAACTCGCCAATCAGTTTGGCCAGCGTGCCGTTTTAAGAGGCCATACATCCCATGTATAAGACAATGTGCACGAGCAGGCCTATGTTCAGTGGTGGACGATAAAATGACTGGTGACGGCAACTGTAAGTAGATCGATGGAAAAATAATCACAATCGACTAGACTTTTGAATTTAACTTTAGCGAAAGAATTAAATCACCAAAAGCGCGCGTCACGAGCAGGAAGAGTTTTGGGCATTGAAATGAAGATCAGCCAAAACTGAACGGAAAAGAGATTTGTATGAAAACAACCACTTAGTATTATTGATCCTTAATATGAGGGGTCTTGTAAAGTGGTCGATGTTTGACGATTTAATACAAATCTCTTACCTGTCCAGTCTTCGCTGACCTCATGTCAATGATCGAAATTCTTCCTGTTTGAGGCGCGTGCTTTAGTAAATCTCCTTGTAGGAACCCATTATTTTCTATTAGTCATACATTTTCAAGCTAATTTTAATAAATCAAGCGAAAATGTAACAACATACAAGCTGAAGGTCTTACTAGAGCAAACTCATCAATTACAGAGCTGCACCGGAACAAACAAACGAACAAATTGCCTCCCATCCCTGCTAATAATTTACGGCGGCAAAGACATACAACACGTTTGCACAATGGCCCATAAATTTAGCTATAGGGCCTATACATGTGTATCGGTCACATAAAGAGCATTAAATATATAGATATTATTGTTAACTCTAAATAATAATAATGCATTACCTGCATCCTCTTAATAATAATAATTCATTTATATCACAAATGTTTCGTTCTATACATGCCATTTTAAATAATCAAAAGTAAAATTACAATAAAGTAAAATTACAATAATGTAAAATTACAATAATGTAAAATTACAATAATGTAAAATTACAATAATGTAAAATTACAATAATGTAAAATTACAATAAAGTAAAATTACAATAATGTAAAATTACAATAATGTAAAATTACAATAATGTAAAATTACAATAAAGTAAAATTACAATAATGTAAAATTACAATAATGTAAAATTACAATAATGTAAAATTACAATACTGTAAAATTACAATAAAGTAAAATTACAATAATGTAAAATTACAATAATGTAAAATTACAATAATGTAAAATTACAATAATGTAAAATTACAATAATGTAAAATTACAATAATGTAAAATTACAATAATGTAAAATTACAATAATGTAAAATTACAATAAAGTAAAATTACAATAATGTAAAATTACAATAATGTAAAATTACAATAATGTAAAATTACAATAATGTAAAATTACAATAATGTAAAATTACAATAAAGTAAAATTACAATAATGTAAAATTCAGATAATATTTTACATTTTACATTAAGATTTGCAATGCAATATGCAGCGATAAATTTATATTTTATATGTGGACGAGAATCTACGACACTTGTCCCGTCACTATTTGCATCCAATAATTCTGAATAGCAGAATAGAATGGTGGCGTGTGGTGACGGCCGACTGTACACACCAGCATTTAGCAGCATTATAGCACCCCATTTCTTCCTGTCGTAAGAGGCGACTGAGCGATAACATAAGTCGCTGCCACAAGCGCTGAGGAACTACACTTCTTAAAGAATGGACTTGCCAACACGTTTGGCCAGCGTGGCGTTATAAGGCCATATATCCATTGTGCGCAAGACAATGTGCTTGAGGATGCCCATGTTCTGTAGTGGACACTGAAAGGGCTGATTGTAATTCTAAATCGGGCAGTCGACACTCTTAGCTCTGAATTTCTATCATTAAAACTTTATTGCATACAAATAGTTATTACATGTACACAAATAATAAATACTAATAATAATAATAAATACTCTTTATTGCATACATATAGTTATTATATTACATGTACACAAATAATAAATACTAATAATAATAAATAATCTTTATTGCATATAAATAGTTATTACATGTGCACAAATAATAAATAATAGAATACAATAGGCGACCTTATCGCTAAGGCGATCTCTTCCAGGCAACCTTAGGATAGAGAAAAATAAAAGGGATATAGGTAGTGCAAAATGACTGAAATCCACAGAATAAATTACGTTCAATTTCAACCTGCCGACTATATCGATAACAAATGTAGTATAATAAATAGTTATAATAATAAATAACTTAATAATATATAAAAAAACATACAATACATATCTTCATTTGCACTGCACCCATATTAATTCGCAAATAAGAATCAAAGTTGACAAGGATAGAAAAATAAGAGGGTATTGAGGTCTCTAAGGGACGAAATAGAACAGGATAGGAACAAAATGGTAGCGGGAGGAAAACAGATAAAACATAACGGTCTCAAAGAACCCAGCAACATATAGATAAAAGACCAGATCCAAAGAACACCGTCGACGGAGAATTACAGGTACATTCTATACGGTATAGGTACATTTCCCTAAGAACATCTTCAAGATGAGTCTCAGCATGCAAATGATTTAGACTCCATAAATAATCATAAGCGCCTAAATCCACAGATCGCCTACCATATCTATTTTCCTAACGGCGTTTCACACGGCACTCCATTCAGTCGGCGGCGTAAATAAATAACGGCAATAAATACTCTGCGGCTGACACCGGCCGTGTGGAGAGGTCTTTACTTTGCAGCTGATAGCGATTGTATGCGGATGGCTGTCACACCGACATAATGGAAGTTTAAAAATGTTTAGTCTGTGATAAATATTTACTAGTAATTTCGCTAAAAAATACATTTCGCGCAATAAGCGAGAACCCTTAAAAACCCTTAAAAAAGGGTTACCCCTTAAAAAAACATTTGCGGCCTACCGTAATCAGACCTTTTAACATCCACTATCGGACCTGCGCATTACTATCTTGTACATGAGGAATGTATGGCCATGAAGTAGCACGCTGGCCAAGCGGGTTGGCCATTTTTCAGACGAGATGTAGACTTGTATTAGCGGCTTTGTTATCTCCTAGTCACCTTTTACGATATCCACGGAAAGAAATGGGGTGGTCGACACCACACGGCCATATTTTACGGATTTTTTTTCAATTTATGTGAATTAATATCCTAAATAGTAGTCACAATTGCAATAAAATTGGATTTGTAACTCTCGAAGGAAGCACGCACACGGGCGGACTAACAGACAGATATATTAAATATTTACCATACCATCAGCCTATGTCTCTCCACTAATGAATATAGGCCTGTCCTAAAACTCGTCATCCTCGATCCTCGGCTTCTCTCATCCAATAGCTACCGGCGAACCTGACTGGACCTGGCGAACCGGGCGTTCCACTGACATTAAATTAGCCCACAGGCGTTAAATATTAATATTAATACTTTGTTAATTAAAATAACACCATCAGTTGGTGTCTTAAAAGGTGACTAAGGAATAACAAAGCGGTTAACACAAGACTTGAGGAATTGCATCACCTCTGAAAGAGTCAACTCGCCAATACCCTTGGCCTGGACTGGAAGGTATGGAAGTTTTATCTTACCTATCTATTGAATTGATTTTAATGTCTATCACATTGTGGCCAGTATTAGGAAACGAGGAATAAGTTAATACGCGGGAAGCTCTCTGGTTAACTTTAAAGATAATAATTGTCTCCGCTTTTGATCCTAAGAGGGTATGAGAGTGTATGTAAGGGAAAATCCTTCTGAAATCCGGTAAAAGGGTGAGTTTGCAGGCGTTGAACGGTTAACCGCATACCCGAATTTGTTAGGCCGGTTCTCGTGACCTTGCCAGTATGTAACTTATCTCGACGAACGGGAATATTTACAATGACGTATCTGATGTTACTTTAACCATCGTCTCAACCAATGCTTTCTTTACCTTTAATTAATTCAACCTTTAAATTAACTTATTGCGACATATCAGGAATTTCATGTGAAAAAATAAAACATTTTATAAATATTTCTATAATACCGTTATATATGAAAGGTGTTTCTTATTATTTCTAACGCCTGTTTTATTAAAAATAATGTTTCAATTGTGGAAGTACGTATATTTGCTACTATAATTTACTATTGAGTTCCACTATGCTAGCTAGCTTGTTATAAAAGAATGAATATGTGACCTATGCTAGCTTGAATAGCTATACTATGTTAGTTTATTAAAAATATATGTCAAATATACTGGTAATATTCGCATTTATTAAACAAAAATAAAGGGTCCTAGTGCGCATAATTAGGGGTGCGCATAATTTCCTTATTATAGAACGAATTGTAAATAAGGAATACGGACCAATATCTAATTACTAATTGGTAGATGAGCGTGCATTTTATGGAATTATCGTAGCTTGCGAGCGTTATTTCAGATTTAATGTATATTTAGTACTCAGAGTGTACAATGCTGCGGTAACAAATGGGTTCCCAACTCAGCCTGTTGCCTCATCAATCCAGGAGAAGCGCTGATATTCCGCTGTGGCCTGATACCCGTTGGATCAACAAAGGCTATCAATAATAATAAGAATACTGAGAAATTTTCTTTGAATCAGGTTGTTTCATAATTTTCCCTGCATTCCGGTTTTTCTCTACAATGAAAAAATAAAATAAAACGGTGTGATGGGAGAGCGCATATTGAAAAGCCTTTTGTTCTGCCACGCTCGTGTTTTAACCCGCGAAGATGTATAATGCGCTCGACGTGGTACTGATGTCTTGCCCTTACATCCCTACGAGTTTTATGCAGATTGCTGTTCTCTGGTTATTTTCTTTATAAAGTAGAAAGGCTGTAGTTAGTTTAAGGTGGTAAAGGTATTCAATAAAGGTATATTCCTCATGTTACAGGCTAGGGGAGAGTGCACACTGCAATTCAACAGCCGCTGGGCGTGCTCGACTGGCCACGTTACCCCTCTCTCACAGAATATTGAAATGTATTATACTACATTTCCCACTTTATTCTATTTCCCCCAATGTACGCACGTGTTTCAATAGTGAGTGAATGCCAGAGCCCATTCCCATCCCATGCTGTTAGAGTTAGCTGTTATAAAATGGCAAATATGTATAATGTGTGCTGTTAGAGCTAGAATATCGGATGGAATTGATAAGTTTAGAAAGTATATGACTTCTGAAGTCTTGTAATGGAAATAAAGAAAAAAAGGCGATGTGGGGATTCTCCAAGGATCGCTGTCTCGATCCAAGGGAGACCCTGACATTTTCACCACAGGTGCAGTCCCGTGATCTGCAAGATCGATGTTTTTAGTAGTGATTAATTCTAATTTTTAGTTAATTGTTATATTTGCCAGATGAGTTCAAGACGCGTGAGTTTTCCCTAAACTTCTTTCATCTGACGTTTTTACGTGCATGACCAGAAGATGGCGCTGTTCTCCAACAATTCTGTTTCATAAATTTTGGAAAAATATTTTATCTAAAGCTGGTTCCAATGCTATTCGCTGAAAACAAAACCAAATCAATGATATATCCCAAGATTTACCTCTAAATCTAGAGAAAACTTGCAATCTCGAAGAATCAAAGGAAATGTAACCACCATGTTTGTTAACATTTTGGAGATATTGAATTGGAAGGGAATGTACATACTTTACGTAATAGTGATATTGAAAAGAGACATAATAACTAACATCTGAAAATTTTATCACAACTTAAAATTTTGTTATAACACGATCACAATGGGTACATCTTTGTAGACGGAACATGCTTTTTCCTGCAATTTTTAATGTTTTTGTATAAGACTTGATAAAGATTTTATAGAAATGCTATGTGGTTTTCAACTTACCATGTGTTAATTTTGATTCCGACATCACCCTCAGTGACGTCACGTTTGGTAAGTAATACCTGGAAATAAAGAAAAGATATTATGGTAGTGTATATTTTTACTTTTTAATATTTAATATCACGTGCACTCTGCACGTGACAATGGCGGTCCCATTGGACAAATTACCCCTCTCTCACAGAAGACTATCGCAAAATGAACTACATTTCTCGTGTCCATTCTATGTCCTCCGATATACATATATGTTTCGGTGACGAGAGAGATATGCCAGAGCCTATTTCTCATCCCATCCTATCTTGTCCTACTTCCTCCTATTCCATTTCACCATCCCCATCCTCCCTCAAGGAAGATTGGGGAGTTGAATGGGATGTGAAAATCTCCTCGTCTCGTTAAATTTCATATTCTCCACATTCTCAACCCTTTTTCAGTATCCATTCCCAAATCTCCAAACGCAGGCAGCGCATCCGGGGGCCAGCCGACGTTTGTCATTGTGTACTGAAGTTGGCATGTATCGCCGATGTCTATGGGCGATTTGGAGGAATGGATTGATTTGTAGGAATGGATTTAGAGGAAGGGTTGGGAGAATGGGGAGGGATAGGATGGGATGGGATGGGAATGGGCTCTGGCATACCTTAATCACAATCGAAACACGTACGTATACCACGAGGAATAAGATACAGTGGGAAATACAGTGCATTTCAAGGTGGTTTTCTGTGAGAGAGAGGTAACGTGCCAGTATAGCGCGCCCAGCGGCTGTTGGATTGCAGCGTGTACCATCCCCCTCTAAAATGTATTAATGTACATGGTACATCTACGTCTGTATTTTTTAAGAAGAGAGCTGATATTACTACAAAAAATTGGAAAGAATAGGCAGTCTGGCCAAACAACAGTTCTTTTTCGTTTTTTCGTATAAGACAAACAAAAATGACAAAACTTATCATTTCACGACCTAATAAACATTTGGGTGCTATATAGACATATAATTACGAACATTTTTGTATCGATATCTGTACATTCCGATACTCTTCACTTCGGGTCACTGAGTTGTCAAAACATGGAAATGTAGACCTTAACGACTAGTGAGAAAAGATACACTCCATCCCCCTCCAGTGTATAAACGAAATGGTGACTGAGGCATTGATAAAGCATACAATGAGAGGTCATGTTATATTGGTCAGGAAAAATGTGAATCGAAAGACCAGTTTTGAAGACCTACCTCGCTCTCCGCAGTTATACAAAGAGCGAGAGGAAAAAGGAACATCAGTACGTTTCGTAACAGGTCCACGTATTCTGGTCGATATACGTATCACATTATTTCCTTTTTGTTCGTTTGGATGATTTTTCTCTTTTTTTATGGAGTTTCTTGTGAATAAATTTAGATGTTCTATCTTGTGTTCATTAAAAATGGCGGATTTGAATTGGATTTTGTATTTAATTTTACTTGTTCATATTGTAGGTATCTTGATGATGTCTCCACTCATGTTCTAGCGTTATAAAAATTATGGCGTGTTATTGTCTCATTATTTAGGTCAGTAAATAGGATACTTGACAGTTAAACATTATGTTAATGTCTGGGGAAGGAAATATAGCACAACAAAATTTTCGAAATTTATTTGAAAACTTTTTATAAATAATAATGAGTTGAATTCGTAGTGTAAGAAACATCGATTATGTAGTAAAAGTGCGGATTACATATCGAATATCAAAATTTATAAATATAAATAAACGACGAAATAAAAAAAGATAGGGAATAAAATGTTAAAATATAAATGTGTATATATAAATAAATATATATATATATATATATATAAATTATATATATAAATTATATATATATAAATATAATGTTTTAAAAATTATTAATGTGTTCTTTGTTTAACAGCTGAAATTTTAATATCTAAGTATATTAAAATATTAAATATTAGAATATCTAGAAGATCTAAGAATCTAGAAGTAGAAGGACTAGAAAGGAACTATACTAGAAGGACATCGAAGTCAAAAGTTAGAGAAGAAGGCGCAAAACATAAAACTGACAATGACATCATTTTTATCTATTTATACGGGTCTTAAATAGATATATATACTTCTATACAGTCTTGCTCAGTTTAAACTTAGTAGTAGGAAAAACGTGGCAAAGTTATTCATATGGACGGATCACTTATAAATTGATGTTTTTCTCGAATTATGAATCTCAAATCTCGATATCGCAAAGAAACGAAAAATACACAAAAAATATCTTAATATTCTGCTGATATTAAATTAATTATGCAACTCAGAAACTATATAGTCAATTGAATTGACATTATTGTGTTTTAAGCTGACCAAGGCGATACAGTGCTATTATAACCACGATCCTACTACAAAATTACTTATAAAATAACTATTATCTAATTATTTACGTTCCTCTTCGGGTCTAAAAGTAAGCGGGGTTATCTATGGTACTTATAAAGTTGTAATGGAAGAAAAATCGAAGTATAATTAAACTAAAAACGAAAATTCCAAAGAAATTATGTCAACACCATGTCCAGTTTAAGAAGACCCCTGAAATATCACTAGAGGTCGAAAAATTTCTCGCGCACCGAGCGAGTTTGAATAATTCATAATTCAACACTTCTGTAGCCTTATTCCGAGAAGTGAGGCAGGATGGCGAAGTAATGTAAGTGGGTTTAAGCTATTTTTATGTGCCTACCCTCATTTTCAATTGTATGAAAACTTTTGTGGAGGAGTTATGAGAGCATGTGGAACTAATGGATAGGTATTATTCCTAATCGTCTGTTTAATATTTACTAGAAATTCGCCTGCTTAGGATCGGGTTTCCATAATGAATTTTATTAGTGTGCATAGACTGGTATCATAGATCATCCAGTTCTTTAAGTAGAGGAGGCAAATTATGAGCATATAGCCCACATGACAGTAAGAGGTTATTGCCGCCCAGCCAGTGCATACTCGTCATTGAATGGCGGTGCACCCGTAATTCTTTGGCAAGGAGCTGTTGGGTACAGTGCGGTCTTCACGCCACTTTACGCCAAGAGGGGCTCTTCAAAAGAGCTGTGAATAGGATTCTGCAAGGTTGGCAGCGTCCAGGGGTGCAAGTGTCCATGGGCGGCAGTGACCACTACCATCTTGTGGGTCGCCCGCTCGTCTGCCACAAAAAAATAGTCCTAACATAATTAGTTATTGATAATTTTGTTTAACAGATAAATTATTAAAAATTGAAAATGAAAATTTGGATGCCAGTATGGTTAAAATTTGTTGACTTCAATCATTGGATATCATCGCAAATATGTAATAACAAAGTTTTACGCAAATAAATTCATTCATTCGTACAATCGCGCTATTTTTATCAAAAGTCAATATCTGATGATGAAAACGGCAATTTCAATTTAATTTGAGCTACACCGTTCCAATTCGGACCTTCAATATTTTGCCACCGATACGATGTGTGCTTCTGGCCCAATGGAGCGAAAAGTTCCCGTATTGGACATAACGTTTTTATTTTATTTATGAAAACCGATTTTTCTATCTTGTTTTTTTAAAGAGAAGTGCGGATGTTGAACAATGAAGGTGGATAAGTATTTAATGGAAAATAAATCTGACTTGATGTAATGATTAGATTTAAACTTAAACAACCTTATCACGAAAGACAGATGCGCTTTAAAACGATATTTTAAGAAGTATCCTTAGCCGTAACCAGCTCTTTCATCATTCACAGCTTGAGCGTGAGAGATGTATAGTCTAGAAAGGCATACCGGCCGAGCAGGTTGACGAGTCTACTCTTTTAAAGGTGGTGTAGTTCCTCAGGGCTTGTGGTAGCAACTTTGTTACCCCTTAGTCTCCTTTTACGACACCCACAGGAAGAGATGGGATGGAGATATTCTAAAGACAGCTGATACCACACAGCCGTCGTATCATTTTATTTTCATAATTGCACAAAGGTTACTTAGGTTACGTGTTAAGAGACAATCTATAAAATCTTAAAAAATAGAAATGAAATAAAAAAGTATATATAATAATAGCGAAGAGGCGACGTTGCTTCGGCTGCAGTTTTGCGCGCCAGCGGTCCGATAACATGCACATGGGGTGTCAGCTGCAACAGTGACCTGATACAAGCAACATACAGCTGTATAACTGTTACAAGTGTAATAATTCGGAGTTCTATTGGGACAACGACAAACTATGCGCAAACCGACCTTCATATTTCTGTTTAATCAAAGGTTGAACCAAATTGTACCAAAGTGGTACAATATATCTTGACTATTTAAAGCAAATAGAAAGCAAATGTACTATAACTCGCTACTGTTAGATATGCTGAAATGCATTGAGCATTCACAGCGATCTGCAGGCCAGGTTACTGAATCGTATAGTGTGCAGTCACAGGATACGACCTGCATGCTCCGTTGATGTGGAACCGACTTTACTACTACATAATGCAGGCTCCAGACGACGCGGTTTTAACCATATACGAGACATTTTGCAGAACTGGGAACTAAATTGCCTTGAAATTTTAAACCGCAGTCGTGTTACAGATTACAGATGAAACTAATTTTACAGACTTGTTGAAGGGAGAACTCTAGTAACTGAAGTCGAGTATAGTGATATTTATTAAACTACAAAGTGCCTTGGTTCGTATTATTGTTTGTGATAATCCATTAAACGCATAAGATTGTGTTTTTTGTGTACATGCTTCCAAGGAGTCCAACTCTTCAATCAATTACTATATAAAATTGTTTGTTCATAGGGTTCAATTTGAACTTAGTTATCTCGCGTTTGGCTTGGTATTCCAAAATCAAATGAATTTCAATTTAAAGCTGTGACATTCTGTTTCAAAATCAGTTATTTATTTGTGTTTCCGTTAAGCAACTTTTTGCTTAGATATAGTTGTGTTTGCGACCATGGAAAAGTAAAAGAAAATCGCGTTGTTTTCGAATATGAGTTCCGTCGTGACAGCAACGCAGAACAGATGGCACGCAATATCAACGATGTGTACGGGCCAAACACCGCAAATGAACGCACGGTGCGTCTTTGGTTTGATCATTTCCGTCCTAGAAATTTCGACCTCAGGAACAAGTCCCGTGGACAACTGGAGGCTAAAGTCGATAATGACGAATTGAAAGATACATCTCAAACCACGTCTGAGATAGCAGCAGCCTTCGGCGTAATTGAGAAAACGATTGATTCATTTGTGTCAAATTGGTAAAGAGAAGAAGCTCGGAAAGTGAACACCGTATGAGCTTAATGAAAGTCAGCTGCAAACGCGTGAAGCTTGCCTTACTTTGCAGAACCAGCATAAAAATTTAGGGATTCTGAATCGTATTACTACTTGTGATGAGAAGTGGATCCTGTATAATAAACGTAAAAGTTTGTCACTATGGTTGGACTCAGGACGCACAGCGAAATAATGTCCCAAACGTCTCCACGACAACGCTCGCCCGCACACTGCACGACAGACAGTCTCAAAGAAACAGGAGCTTCGACAGGAAACTCCGTCACCCATCGTACTCGGCAGACCTTTTGCCTCTATTGATTTCAACTTCTTTTGGATTTAGGGTAACTTTTTACCAGGGAAAAATTCAACTCCGATGAGGCAGTTAAAAACGGTTTCAGAGTATTCATCGATTCCTGTCCCCAGAGGTTCTATAGCAGAGGCATCTTTAAACTTCCATTAAAATGGCAAAAGTGCATTGATAATAATGGACAATACTTCGATAAATTATTTTTTTTTTCATACAAAAAAGTATTTAAATGTTTCCATTCAAAATAGCAATTTCGAAATAAATAAATCAAATGTCAAATACAAATACAAGTCAAAATAAATGTGCATGGATAGGTAAAATCTCCTAAAACGTCTCGGAACTGATATAATCAAAGTCAAAGATATAACTTACAATATTGTCTCGGTTTATAGACATTTTGGAAATGTTTAGGGGAAGGCCGGGCAAGACGGGGTGGTGGGCAAGACGGGATACTAGGCTATTCACGTGATTCGAATCAACCAATCACGTTCGTTCTAGCGCCGAACTACTCGCCGCCATGACTACTCTCAGCCTTGCGAGTACCAACACGACCGCTAGTCAATTGATGTTGTTATAGCAAAAAAAGTGAATTAACTCGTTTGCACTAAAATTTCTTCATTATAAGTTTGGTACTGCTAAAGTATTAGAACTTGTGAGTTTTCTGCGGCCTTTAGGCGAATCTTATCAACAGGAGACTGTAGTAACAGGTAAAAACTTGTTTTTCTATAAAATATTCGTTGTAAATTTTATATTTCATTTCAAATTTCAAAACTGATTAACGGGCAAGACGGAGTATGGGGTACCCCATCTTGCCCGTCACAGTGCTTTTAATTTTATATCTATTTTTGTTGTTGTTTAAGGCTGGTATATAATTACAAAAGAAAATCGGAGAGGGAAATGGTCTGAAGAGGCAATGAAAAAGGCGGTAGAAGCGGTTTTAGAGGGAAAAATGGGATATATGTTGGCTGCTAAGTCGTTTTCAGTCTCACAAACCACATTGGAGAGAAAAGTAAAAAAGGCCCGTGAAAACAGTAATGAAATAGAAAACCTGAAGGTACCATTGGGTCCCAGACTACCTGTATTTTCACAAAAAGAAGAAGACGAGCTTGTGAATTATTTACTAGATATGGAGAGCAGGTTTTATGGCCTTACGACCAAAGATTTGAAGCAAATGGTTTATCAACTTGCTGCACGAAATAATAAGCCTTGTCCATTTAATAGTAATAAGGCTGAAGCTGGAAAGGACTGGCTTAGAAATTTCCTGGCAAGACACCCAGAATTGTCTATCAGAAAACCGGAAAACACCTCAGCCGCAAGAGCTGCCGATTTCAACAAAGTAGTTGTCACAGATTTTTTTAGTTTTTTAGCAAACGTTTACGATGAGCACAAATTGACCCCAGATCGGATATATAACTGTGATGAGACGGGTGTATCAGTGGTACCTAAAACTAGATCAAAAATTATAGCTAGAAAAGGCCGATAACAAGTCGGTGCAATAGTGTCTGCTGAAAGGGGGACGACTGTCACAGTCGAAGTTTGCTTCAATGCCGCCGGGCGTTATATACCGCCGATGTTAGTGTTCCCAAGAAAGAGGATGAACCCTGAATTGATGCTCAATGCTGCACCGGGGTCTTGGGGTGTATGCACTGATTCCGGATGGATGACAACCGAACGTTTTCTGGAATGGTTCAAGCAGTTTGTCAAATTTAGTGGTGCGTCAGTAGATCAACCAGTATTATTACTATTGGATGGACACAGCACACATACTCAGAATATAGACTTAATTAATGAAGCTAGAGCAAATGGAGTTATAATTTTGTGTTTCCCACCGCACACCACTCATCGTCTTCAACCCGCTGATATGGTTTTGATGAGGCCATTGAGCATATACTATGACCAAGCTGTATTGACATGGCTCCGCACCAATCCAGGAATGGTAGTTACCATGCGTCAAGTTGCTGAACTGTTTGGCAAAGCTTTTGTACAAGCTGCCACAATGCCAACAGCTATCAATGGCTTTAAAACTACTGGTATTTGGCCACATGATCCCAACGTTTTTACAGACAGTGATTTCATGGCCTCTTTAACAACCGAGATTCCTTTTAATGATGAACGTCCTTCCACTACAAATCAGGAGTCTGGAGAAGTGAGGCTATCAACAACTCTAGCCACTACCACAACAACATATACCGTGGCAGCAACTGTTGTTACAACAACAGTAATGACAACTACAGCTACTCCATCCGCGGGGTGCTCTCACTGGCCTGACCCAGTCCCAGATCAAAGTAACTTTACTTTGGTCAGTCCAAAGCAATTGATGCCCCTTCCAGTGACCAAAAAAACATCAAAAGTTACAAGAAGACGTGGTAAGACAGCTATCATAACCTCGTCACCCTTTAAACGCGAGTTAGAGGAAATGATAAAAAAGAAAAGTGACGCAGAAGAGTTAAAAAAGAAAAAGAAGGAAATTAAACAGAGAAAGAAGGAGGAAAAACAACTCAAGACAAAAGACACAAAATCTAAAGCAATAAAACGAACTAGAAAGTCATCTTCTAAAGAGATGGATAGTGATGAAACGGAAAACACTCCATGTCTTTATTGCTCAGGACGATACTTGGACTCTACTGAAGGTTGGATAGCTTGTTCTTTGTGTTTTAAGTGGGCACATTATAGCTGTGCGGGTGTTGATGACGAGGATGCTGAAGCAACACATATTTGTGAGTTATGTCGTCCTTAGATCAAAAGAATGAGTGTACCCCATCTTGCCCTATAACATCACCCCATCTTGCCCGATAGTTCGGGTAAGATGGGGTGATATCTAATTGTCTATATATTGTAATTTAATTACCAGTGCAATGGTTAGATGTTCCTGATTTCATGTAATTAGTCAAGACTGATAACAAAATGACTGAATAAAAATAAATACGATTGTAAAACTATTAAACCCTGTGAATAATTGAGATTTGATCCTTAACTACCCCATCTTACCCGGCCTTCCCCTACTTCAGAACATTTTTGTTTATTTTGTTCTACGTTTTTTTGTATCTAATAATATACAATTAGACATAGGAAAATATTAGCATATCTCACAGAATTAGCAAGCTGAAGTGGCAACTGTAAGCTGTACCCGCCGCAGGACCGACAACCAATATGTGGACGAGTCCTCGTATGGATGCTATCCGAAAAGCGCAGTGAGAGACACCCTCCGGCAACGTGGATCGACGACTTGAAGAAATTTGCAGGTGGTGGCTGCGTGTGATAGCGAGCTGTGAGACAAGGTTGTGTGGTATCGGCCAGCTTTATACTAGCACCACCGCTATCTCTCCCCGTGGGTGTCGTAAAAGACGACTAAGGGATACCAACGCCGCTACCACAAGCTCTGAGGTACTACACCGCCCCTAGACTCGCCACCCGCCTGGCCACCGTGGCGTTTTAGGGCTATTCATCTATCGTACACAGGACAATATGTATGAGGAGACCCATGTCCAGTAGTGAATACTAAAAGGGCTGGTTGAGGTTGGGCAAGGTCCAGCATATGGACAGACATTGGTTGACAAATATTGCCTAAGAAAACTGAAATTCGCTTCAACGTTTTTGTTTTTGCTCTCTGAGTGTAATTTAAACAGAAGCGAGTGCGAAAAATACATTTCATGAATTAATGGACGAGTTGATGGCAAAAAGAAAAATAATAACTTTTGTCTCGATACAGAAAATACTCAAAATATTTACTGGAAGTGAAAATTGCTAAGAACAAGAAAAGTAAGCAATAAATAACAAAAACATTCCGTTTTTAGCATGTTTTATTGCCAAATATAACTTTTACTAATCGCTATTAAATCTTAGCTTTGTACCAAACCCAAGTGTTAGAACGGCGAACGATCTTTTCTCTCATTTTTAACAGTTACTAACTATACCGATTTACTATAATTGGTAAATCTTAAATTTACACGTAAGACATAACATTTACCACTATTCAAGCTTTACAGTAATATATTTATATATAAATATATATTATATAGGGCTCATTATTAAATTATCTATGAACATTTAGTAGTGCCATCTATTGTGGAACAGCGAAGGTTCGGAACGTTTTATACACGAACGTCTCGCACTTGACTGCTGTTTGTCAAAAAATAATCCCCTACTATTTACACTGAACTTCAAAAACTATTTTGATAAAGAAGTAAAGTCCTCTCATCTTAGTTTACATTTTGTTAAATACCTACTTGAATGGAGTATGTTGTTTAACAAGGAGCGGGGCGAGGGCGAGCAAGGGACAAGCGGGGATAACTCCGGACAAGTTGGGGGCTCGTCTATTAAAACTTTTCTTGTTATAGTGCGCTGTTGACACTAAACAAACGCCGCCAACTTCACGACGGTAAATATTTCATTTGGAAGTAGCGCAGGCAAGAGTAGGGCAGACGACGGGGGAATTAGGAATTAATTTGTGACATTATCTCGGAAAAGGGAACTTATTGTTCAATCGAACTCCCAGATATTGAGACTGATAAAATATGAAATAAAAATCAGTCGTTAGAGCACGTTTCTATTTAAAATTAATAAAAATAAATTTTAGCAATAAAATTTTACTTTTTTATGTAATAGAAAGTAAGCAGCACAGACAATTTTCTTGATATTGAATACAACGTGGATCTCACGTGGACATCGACATTTTCCAAATCAGTCCAAAATGTCAAACGTTGGATGCACTGCCTACCTTTAGGAATGGATTGAGAAAAAGGACTATGAATTCTTAGAACAAAAACTACACCAGATCCGGGAGTATCTTCATTTCACTTCCCGTCTTTCCTAACAGTGATAGGTAGAAATCTAGTCAGGCTAAGTATAGTTATTTTGTTACAAACAACTATATTACGAGAACATATTCATACTTCTTTTATCTGTAGCAAAATCTTCTATTTTACAAAAATATATTCCCAATGATACTCTACATCAAAGCGTATCTATGCCATGCATGATTCGTCACACAAAGAGACTTCATAAAGTCGGATGTCAGATGTACGAATCGATATTTGGGATATGTATCCCTGTGTAGCATCGATTTGAGAATATGTACTCCCATATGTAGATGGTGTGTAGTTTTTGTAGTACCATATTATATTGTAAGAATTGCTATGGAATAGTAGGTAGTCCCTACCATTGGTAAACGAAACAGCAAAATGTTAAATTAGAATATCGTAATCCAATTTAATAAATCGATATCGACATTATGGTTATTTATAAATTTAAATTTATCGTAAGCCTTAAATTTATTATTTAGGTATATGTAAGTTTATTGGAGTTAAATAGTATATACATCACTGTTTACTATAGTTTTACTTAATCTTAACTGTCTTAATCTTAATTGTACCTACTGCGCCACATCTGCATAGCTCAAAGACTGACTGGGAGATAATAAGATATGTCCGCCTTTTGTCATTATGAATTATGTCTTTTGTCATTTGTCATTTTTGTCTTTTGTCTTTATTAGAATAAAGAATGAATAAATAAAAGCACGAGCTTAAAAGGTTCTTAAGGTTCAGTGGCGCTGACTTAGCGCTCGAGCGCTCAGCGCTCACTTTTACAGCATTAGTAACATTATAATGTTAAAAATATCTGATTTAGAGAACCGTAGTAGAGGACATAGTTCTTAGTATTTATTTGAGTAGATACTCATCGAATGGAGTTTTTCGAGCGCATTCAGTATACCGTTTGATGTTACGAATAAAATATGCAGCGCTTACACCGGGATCAGACGCCGAAGCAAATACTGAAGCAGTGTTTTTAAAGTTGTAACGTAAGCATAGTCTAAGCTAGCAGCATTTAAATGGAGCAGATGAGAAACTGTTCGCCTGTATGCTGTCTAATAGGAAACAGAATAAAAAAATATTATTTCGTTTTTTAAGACTTCAGTCTTAAGAAACATAGCCCTCTTATTTCATATTTTTAGGTGTTGGACAATATACAATATTGGACAACGGATACAATGATTCGCGAAAAGGCAGTAGAAGAACGATAGCTGGTGCAGTCACAATATTTCATTGTTGACGCACTGTCCTTTATTCTTAAATAGCTTCTACAAACAGCTTCGCTCGCGTGGACTAAACAGCTGTAAGTAAAAGATTTTTAACACCTGTAAAAGCACCTACATGATAGATTTTACGAATGAAAATCTATCCAGTAGTTTTTGAGTAATTCTATTAAAAGTCATTTTTTGTTTTCCTCTATAACTTAACTTCATTGTGTCATATGAAGATGACACATATACAAGTTTTCCATCTGGATACATAGCTATTTAAAGTGAAAACCCGATCAAAATCCGTTCAGTAGATTTTACGTGGTGCTCAAATAAACAGAAATGCATACATATATTTTTTTAAACTATTGTTTTGAATGGTGTAGCTTCTAAACTTTTATTATATGTGTAGATATTTGGCAGTGCCGATATTTGATATTTAGTGTCCCGATACAAAGCTGATAAAAACGTATGATACATCATACAAACCTAAGATCGTGAGTTCAAAAGCTCGGCCCGGACCACAGTTACTATTAAACACCGATTTTTTTAAAAAAATGACATTATTTCGGCTATGAAGGAAAACATCGTGATGACATTCGCAAGCTCCACATATTTAAAAAAAACAGAGGTATGTGTATTCACCAATCCACATTGGACTCGCGTTGTGGATTATGACCCGAAACGCCCAGAGATTTACTAGGGGAGGTCTGTCGGTTATTGGTCCTTCGGCATGGCCTGTTCGCTGCCATTTCAGCTTTATCATTGAGCTATGTCAGCAACTATAGTTCTTCGTCAAATTTATTTATTACGGATTTTATCCAGAAAATAATATTATACTACAAAAATAATCAAAAGTTTAAATAAAAATGCCTTCCAAAGAGAAATTAACAAAGTTCTAAATAACGTAATTGATTATCTAGACCAGGGGTCTCCAAACTACGGCCCGCGGGCCGGATCCGGCCCGCGGACAGATTTTGTCCGGCCCGCGGAGAGCTAGCATACTTGAAAACTCCTTTTAGAGAACATATTTTTTATAGCAAATTAAATCATATTTTTTATAGCAAATTAAATTTAGTTTACTGAAGTATTCTAATTTTATGTTGAATAATTATTAATAGCCCTCGGAACTTACTGGAGTAATCAGTATGGCCCTAAGGCTGGAAAGTTTGGAGACCCCTGATCTAGACAATAACAATTTACAAATAAACATTAACAAAACTAAGTTTCTATTACCTGTACACCTACACAACTTTAGAATAGCTTACCGGTTAGGATCAGGGAGGCTCCGTCAATTGACGTCTTCAAATCGCGTGTATCTGAATACTTTATACTCAAACAGTGTGAATGACTGATATGTTTATTATTATTTTATTTATATTTTTATGTATGCGTGTGTAAATGTATATATGCATGTGTGTGTATGTAAATTGATATTTATTTATGTTGTATTTATGTAGTGTAATATTGTCAGAACGCTATATTTAGTAGCACTACCCTTAGCCTGCTCTCAACCACCAGAGGTTAGCTGGAAGCAAATGCTACAATGTATAGCATTAAGTTCGCCTTTGTACACACATTTGATGCAATAAAGAATTTATCAATCACTCAAAGTTTATTCAATTTCAGACATACAAATAGCTCTCCGTCCTTCATTTTAATACGTCCTTTTAACATTCACTACATAAATAACACAGTAGAAGAAGCAGACACAATAAAATATTTAGGAGTTAATAATTGATAAAAACTGTAATTGGAAATCTCATGTATATGTATGTGAGAAAATAGACAAGATTGTAAATCCGCGCGACTTGATGATGTCCAAGGCCACCACCGCACAAGGGACTCCAAACAAACGAGAAAGAGTACTGTAAACCTCCGTCCGCCCGGAGCGCCCGCGAAAAACGTCAGGCTAAACAGTACGGACGAGGCAAAAACAAATGTAGACTCACCAGGGCCTCACGAGGCCCACCCAGGGACCTGCCCGTATCAGTGGGCAGAGATGCAACCATGCCGTGGACGACAGCCCAGAAACAGTTTCTCCGCCTTCAAATCAGAGGGCGTGAGAAGAGTCAAGGAAGATCGTAAACGTATTGAGAAAATTAAGTAATACAGTAACTCGGAAGGCAGCAGTTAATGCATTCTATGGGTAAGTTGCTTTTGGAATCTTTTGGACCTTCCCTCGTATATTAAAGAAGCATGTATCTTCGTACAGGATAATCTTGAATACTTTAAAAGGCAAAGGGAAGTTCTCGGTAGCAAAACACACCATCAAAATAATTTGTACATACCAGAAGGAAGACTAAAGATTTGTAAAAGAAATTCTTTTTATGTGTCCATCTCAATTTATAATAAGCTACCAAATTAATTAAAATACTTACCGAGAAATATTTCTAGGACAAAAGTGACACGCTGGCTTTTAAATAACTGTTTTTTCTTTCAATGTAAACGCGTATATAAATAGAAATGTGACATTATATAATAATTAATAGTGAAACGTTATTTTTAGTAATATAAATTAAATGTATGGATTAATTAATATATGGCATAGAATTTCTTTTTTTTTTATGGACGAAGGCGGCAGACGAGCATACAGTCCACCTGATGGTAAATAGATACTGTCGCCCATAGACATCCGCGCTAAATGCCAGAATTAGTCTAAAATGACAAACGTTGGCACGACCCCGGATACGATGCCTACCTTTTGATATATAGGAATGGATTTGGAGAAAGAGTTTGGAAAATGGAGAGGGATAGGATGGGAATGGGCTCTTTCACATCTCACTTACTACCGAAACACGTACGTACAATAGGGAAATAAGATGAAGTGGGAAATGCAGTACATTTCAAGGTAGTCTTCTGTGAGAGAGGAGTAACATGGCCAATCGAGCGCGTCCAGCGGCTGTTGGATTGCAGCGTGCACTCCCCCCCATAGACTCATAGAATATATGAATAATGCATTAATGTAAAAACGTATTGTGACTACGAACTTAACTTTTGCACGCCTATTGATGCAAAACATAACAGGACAAATGTATTGGCAAAATAAATGATTTGATTTGAAAGCCTGGTGATTAAATAGATACCTGGTATAAATATATCATAAGCTTCCATAAATTGGGAACCAGTGATTGACGGTGATTAACGGTTGTTATTCCGACATTATGGAAATATTAACGAAACTGAAACAAAATCCCATACATAAATCATTTATAGATCGGAGAAAATTGTTAGGTCGGAAGCGCACTAGAGTTATTTGGAAAGTCGTTTGTTTTATCTTCTTCCAACATTTTAAATTTTTTGCTATTTTAATGATGTTGGAACAATTTAATAATTTTCTAGAAGATAAAAACTGTAGTTTCTTTGTTTTATTTTCCATTTCTATTCCTAAATCTCCATAGCAGCTAATCCGGGGATGTGTCAACGTTTCTCATTCTGGGCTGATATTGACATAGATTGTAGATGTCTGGATGTACTGCTCGGATGCCATCGTTTCTCCATTATAAAAATGACGCATATGGTGGCGAGCCTTGGCCTTCTTTTAACGGTGAAACAGTCTGATGGTAAAGTATGAATCAATTCAGCTATGAATAGATTTCAGCCCCCAATGTCTATGAAAAACTTGGAAACTTTGGAAAAAGGATCGATCTAGTGAACAATAGATTTTAGCTGCCGATAGCGCTATATCATCAATGTAAATTATCATTTGAGACTTTGACAACTAACTTGGAAGAGAAGTATCGAATTAAAAAAATACTTAAAAGTATCTGGAGTTTCATGTCTCGTTGAAATTAACGATGTTTTGATCATTATTTTCAAATTGATACTCTCTGCTGAGGGAGAACTCCGTGAGTTCGAACCCAGACTTGTACCACTGGATTCCCACTGAATTAAAAATAAATTCTACATTAAAAAATTTCGACATTACAAAAAAAAAATTACCTGAGGGATGTTTGTTTATTCTGTGTCAATATGTAATGCAATCTTATTTATAAAAAAAAAAACATATATAAATACATGACATACACATACATATTAATTATTATGATATTTAGGTGGTAAAAGTACTCTTGTTCCAGAAACAAATAAAGTTACAATATAAATATAATTTGCCTTAGTAATATGTCCATGATATTTCTTAAGTTTTCGTTTGTAAAAAGTTTGTAAATTTACATACAGCCGAGCAACTTCATAGAATATCTTATAAACAAAAAGTCATTTTAGAAATTTCATAAAATTCTATAAAGTAATTGTGTTCATCGGGCCCCTGTATAACAGGATATTTAACAGACAACATTCGTGAAATGTTGTATCGTGTAGTGTAACCACATGTAATTTGAAATTGAGTATTTTTGAGGTGAATTAAATCTTACTATTTATGAACTACCCCTTTGTCGTAGCACCTCGCTTTCAGAGCATGCCTCTTAAGATCTCGGAGAGTATCGGGATCCTTGGTGTCGACATTTCCAGCAAAGTCGAATTTAGGGGTCATCTGGAAAATAAGGCCAAAATGGCTTCCAAAAAGCTCGGTGTGCTGAACAGAGCGAAGCGGTACTTCAACCCTGGGCATCTCCTTATGCTTTACAAAGCTCAAGTGAGGCCCCATATGGAGTATTGCTCCCATCTCTGGGCCGGCGCACCGAAATACCAACTGGACCCATTGGACTCCATCCAACGACGTGCTGTTCGTATTGTCGACGATCCCACTCTCACGGGCGGTTTAGAATCTCTCAGCAGTCGGAGAGACGTTGCGTCTCTCTGTGTGTTCTACCGCCTGAACAATGGGGAATGCTCCGAAGAATTGTTCAATATAATTCCCACCTCGGGTTTCTACAATCACACCTCCCGTCACAGAAGTGCGGTCCATCCGCATTTCCTCGATACGAAGGTGTCGCGCACTGTTCGGTCCAAAAATTACTTTATACGCTGTGGAACGAACTGCCTCAAGAGGTCTTTCCATTAAGCTACGATATGGGGTTCTTCAAGAGAGCTGTGAATAGGATTTTGCAAGGTCGGCGGCGCGCCCGCATACCCCCTGGTGTTGCAGGTGTCCATGGGCGGCGGTAACACTTACCATCACGTGGGACCGCTTGCTCGTCCGCCCACTATTATATATAAAAAAAAATAAAAACTGTTGTTACCTTGTGTTAAACTTGTTTTCTGCTTACTAAATTTTATATCGATGAACATTCATATTAAAAATTAAAATATAAACAGAAATCAAATCAGTGAATATATGACTTTAATTAAAAATAAATACTTTGTTTCTTTAATTTTTATTGTATACCTACTAAGTATAAAAAATGTCAATGATTCTTCTACATGAAATATACAATAATAAAAAAAGTTATGGTATAAGCTTACTACGGCGCAAACGGACAAAATAATGGTATGTAATCTGTACGTATGTATATTATGTATGTATGCATGTATAGATGTTTATTAGCGGTGCTCAAATGGTCGATCGCGAGAGCTTTTACCGAAATATTTTTACATTATGTACAATTTAGTAGGGGAAGATTGCAAGCTCCATTCCAATTCCACAGCCGCTGGGCGCACTCGGCTGGCCACGTTACCTCTCTCTCACAGAAGACTACCTTGAAATATACTGCATTTCCCACCTTAACGTATTTCCGCACTGTACGTACGCGTTTCGGTAGTGAGTCAGATATGCCAGAGTCCATTCGCATCCCATCCTATCCCTCCCCATTTTCCCAATCCATTCCTTAATCTCTAAAGGTAGGCAGCGCATCCGGGGGTATTGCAACGTTTATCACTCTGGACCGATGTTGACATGCATCGCGGATGTCCATGGGCTACAGTATCCACTTACAATCCGGTGGACTGTATGCTCGTCTGCCGAAGAAGATTGGAAGATCTAAGATTGTCTGTGATAAAGAACAGCATCAACAACAGCTAATAAATTATTACATAAACACATTACTCGAACTCACGTTCCTCGAGTCTACACTGGTGATCCCATTTAATATGTCCATTTAATATACAAAACATTTAATATGTCCCAATAGCCAAAAGCAAGAAATCTATTTTGCAAGCAAATAATTTGTTTATATCGGATCCTGTCATTTCGGTAGATAAATAACATTACGCAGCTCACTGGAGCCGAAAATTGCTGGCAACATATAAAGTATATTCAGTAAACAGTATGCTAACGTTATATAATAGATGGCAATAATAAATCAATCAGGGAATGTACCTTACGCACACAAGCGCATTTCAACAAACAACAGTCTTTACTTAGTGACTACCAAACTTAATTAGAGGCCTAATTAGACTTAATATAAATATAAAATTATAAACCATTTGTTTGGCGGGGCTCTGGGTTCCACCGATGGGTTAAAGACGTTAGCCATTTGTGAGTAGGTTCTGACTCATTTTCGCTTATGGTGAATGTATCTACTAAGTCTTAAACTTATTATTATTATCTGAGATTGAAAGCGATACTCTGATGTGGTATGAATAGTGACGTAAAATATTTTAATAGTTACAGCTAGACAGCGCTTTCGCCTACATCCGGTTCATTTAAAACCGTATTATGAGAATCATCCTGAGCTACACTACTGGAAATATATTCTATTGTGTATTTCGATTTCGTTCAGTGTAATGCTTCATGGTATTTTCGGAAGTCAAATGGCTGTCGAATTGAGAGCTTTGTTTCACTGACAAGTGTCACGGAACGCTGAAAATTGTATTGAAAAAATAAATGAAATTAGAGCTTTTGAAGTGTCAAATAGAGTTTTCTGATATATGTTTTGTCGATGGTGGTAGTTGTAGGTTAGAGTAGGCCTATAGAAGGCGGGGTGACGTGACCGGGAAACCTCCTCGTGTGCCCGGTCTGTCGCTGGTCCATTTGTCCCTCTGGATACGTCCGCAGGGAACGATGGCTCAGCGACAGATCAGGGACGGTGCACCCTGGGCAACAGTCAACAACTTTTCTTTGCTTCGGAGATCTTGGTGGCTGTTGGCTAATATCCTGGTGAGAGATGGGGAGGCGGAGTCCAATTGATTGGCCTCTCGCCTCCAAGAAGGTGGCGTTACTCTGTGTGTCCCGGGTGGGTTGTGGGGCGCATGGAGTGGCAGTGACGGTCTCCGCGTGTCCCTCTGTATGAGGGGCACAGCGGAGAACAGGGCGGTGGACTCTGGGATGCCTCCCGGCATTCCAGCAGTGGAGGGTGTGGAGGCGGAGACCAAATTGATTGTACGTTAATCTCACGTCTCCAGGAAGGTGGCGTTTCTCTGTGTGCTCCTGTTGGGGGGGGGGGGGGGGGGGCGCATGGAGAGAAAGGGACGGTCTCCGTGTGTCCTCGGGTGTGGTCTGAGGGCACAGCGGAGAACAAGGAGGTATTACCCGGGTACAGGGGCTCTGCCTGGGTGGACGGTGTTCCCCTTTAGGTTTCTCTGCGTGTCCCTTTGAAGCTGGGGACATTCGGAGAAACATGGACGGTCTCCGCGTGTCCCTCTGTTTAGGCGCACTGGCGCGCACTGGCGGGCCGCCACCGCCGGGGTCGCGGACGAGTGCTGAAGCGTTCCCGTAACCTCGGCATTAGGTGGAGAGATGGAATCGTGGGGTTTTAGTCGGTAGGAGTCCGGCATACTCTCCCGCCAAGGTGTCGACGGGGGCGTATCTCATGATGGATTTCCCCACTTTAAACAAAAAAAAACAAAAAAAAAAAAGAAAAAGGCCTATAGAAGGCAGTAGATCATAGCGATGGAATCTGGTCAACAAAATGTAGAAATGCTGGAATTGTTGAGAATGATTAGGTTATTCTAGTGTGACTACTATACCAGATCATCAGCCTATGTCTCTCCACTGCCAGCAGCATTTACCAGCAGGCCTATATCCACATATAGGCCTCTCCCAAACCAAACACCACCGTCGAATCTCTTCAAGTCATCAGTCCATCTGGCCGGAGGGCGTCCCTATTATGTCTATCTTGGGCTGACCATTCAACTAGGCAAATTCAATTTCAGCAAAGAGGTCGATAGCCGAGGCTTCATTTGGGAAAATGCGTCGGCTCTTCTCGTCAACTATACTTACCACAATGATTGAGACGAGCAAGTTTTCAATCAGTGCGTCCTGCCACTTATGACGTATGGTGCAGAAAAGTGACTTCAGACGGTAGGCCTGATCCACAAGTTTGAAGTCGCTCAGCAAGCAATGGAGAGAGTTATGCTCGAAGCCGCTTTGGCGGGATAAAATCGGAAACGAAGATATTCACCAAAGAACTAAAGTCACCGACATAGATCACAGAATCAGCATGCTGAAGTGGAAATGGGCAGGTCATCTTTGCCGCAGGACCGATGATCGATGGGGTAGACGAGTCCTCGAGTGGAGGCCACCACGTACCGAGAAGCGCACAGAGTGACTACGAAGTATTATAATAGAAACTGAAATTATTTTTGTCCTGATGTCCTGAAATTATTTTTCAAATGCGGGCCCTATTTGAGCATCAACAGATAGGGCTCATGGACTCTACATATATTATACTAGCGACCCGCACTGGCTTCGCTTCGGTTTATATGAGTTTTGTTTTTCAATATATATTTTTTTTAATTTCAAAATAAAATATAGCCTATATTAAACACTGATAATGTAGCTTCCTATATGTGAAAGAATTTTTGAAATCGGTTCAGTAGTTCCAGAGATTACCCCCAACATACACACAATTTTACGTCTTTATTATATTAGTAGTATAGATAAGCATTTTTTTCTAAAATTGGCTGTAAAATTGAAATCTACCTAACTATCTAACAATCTAACAAACGCATTCAATTAATTTTTTTTTTAAAGTGTAAGATGAATAGACACATTTCCAGTGCTCAGGTATTTCCTTTCTAATCCCACAGGATATACACAGGCTATTTGGCAACGATCCTCGAGATGTTTATGATCGAAACGGCACAAATATGGATCTTCTGTGCTAACTGGAGGTATAAAGATGTCAATGTGGTTGCCAAATCTTTGTATACAATAAAAATGAAACTAAGTTTGTAAGTAATATGAGAACAGTGACGATATAGTGTTCCTGTTTGTTAACCTACCAGATGCCCAATCTGTTCGTACACTTTCATTCATTATATATATACGCAGGGATAAGTCAAGGGTGTTTAACGCCCTTGGGATATATTTTTTTTTATAGACTTGTGGGCGGACGAGGAGGGTTTTCCCACGTGATGGTAAGTATTACCGCCGCCCTAGGACACCTGCAACACCAGGGGGTATGCGGGCGCGCTGCCGACCTTGCAAAATCCTATTCACAGCTCTCTTGAAGAACCCCATATCGTAGCTTAATGGAAAAACCTCTTGAGGCACTTGAGGCAAATATGCAACGCCCCTTTAAGGGCAGCGATTTTGCGCCTATAAAAAGTAAATCGAACATTTTTTAAATTATTGACCTTTTAATGTGTATTTTAAAAGCATATACATATATATTGAATGAAATCAGATGAATCATATAAAATCAGATGGAAAATGAGGTTTTCCGCTTGTGTCATTGCGCCCCTCGATTACCTGGCGCCCTGGGCGATCGCTTAGCTTGCCCAGCCTTTTATCCGGCCCCTGATTATGTTACTATGTAAAAGGAATGTATGTACATGAGAGTGTTACTGTATATCATACATATTGTATGGTATTGTACTTATAAAGTATTTATTTTTTATTTTTATCCTTTATTGTACAGTGACAAGGCGAATTTAATGTTTTTAATGTAGTTAGTGTTAGTATTGCGTAGGGAGATAGAAACTGTAGAAAAAAAGCGGTACAATAAACAAAAAAGAGACTAATCCTGCCGGATATACGCACTCTAGTGTTAAATATTGATAATTATTACAGATTTTTTTTAAAATTTGAAGACCGTTATTACGCTTTAGAAACTTTTTTCAATGTCGAACAAATAGATACTGCTTTTGTCATCAATGGCAGTCCTTCGATTCCTCGCAACTAAGAAAATATCTTATATACTAATTACGTATGCTTTAAAAATGACATCTGTAAGTAAAACGACAAAACCACAAATCATAAAATACCTCGCGTATCGGTATTATCGCGTCAGTTTCGGAAATATATTTTTCAAAAATATATCGGCAAGGGATTTGTTGCCGTTGTTCTTCCGTGAACAGCACCACAAAGGAGGAGAAATATTGCAGATTAAATCTAAAGAGGCAGCTCGACCGTTCCTTCTGACAGAGCACATAATAATAACAGTAGGAAAACTATTTTTTAATTTACCTTCTAGGGCTCTCAAGAAAACTGTTCAAATTTTATTTTATCAACCCAAAACTGGTTTTTGAACAGTCTAAAAAGGTTGATATTCTTAATATATATACCACACCTGCTTGAATTGTTGAACGAAAATGGGTTTTCGTTTTATTTCGACTATCTACAAACATTGTGACTATAATGCAACACGTGGACGAGGGTGGATGATTTTGCGTTTCTGATGTTGCAAATACTGTCCTTTAAACATGTCCGCTGAATGAGGTATCCCACTTCCCCAATCTCATGGCTTTCTTTCACACGTGAGATGTTCTTTCTAGCTGTATAATATTGTGGTGGTCAAATGCTAAATTTATATAAATCTATAATAACGTGGTCTTTGTTCCAAGTTGTTACTTATATGTGTTGTGTAATTAGTACTTTTGTGTGTTTGGGTTGCATTTGAATTGTTTATAAAGATTAAGTACTGCTTGCTTTCTATGTTGTGGTACAGTCGAGAGCGTATTGAGTTATAAAAATCCGTAGTATTCACGCCCATATTACTATGACGTTAAAGTGCCCATATGTGGCACAGGACGCGGTGAACTGTACAAACTTTTGCCAAATGTAGCCCGAATATATATATGAGAGCATTTTTAAACAGTATAATTTTTAAAATTATTTCGCAGACATGAATCCAAAATGTTATTCCGTCGTGAATTTTTCATGAGTGGAGTTTTGATGTGATTTTGCTCTTAGCGGGTTTATTGTACCTACTCTCTTGACTGAATATTTTAGACTTGTTTTTGCCACTGGCTTTGCCAACGACTTCTCATAAAAAAAAATGATACTAGCTAGGAAAGTATCCATCTCCGAATTTTCCAAAATGAATGGAACTTTGTAGTTCTGTAGAATAGTCTATTGTGAACACAACCATATATTTATTATTTCAAGTTAAATCAACTTTCCTACTACATCCTATTCCCTAATGTACGTATGTGTTTCGGTAGTGAGTGAGATATACCAGAACCCATTTCCATCTCATGCTATCCCTCTCCATTTTCCCAACATTTTCTCCTAATCAATTCCAACATTTCAAAAGGTAGGCAGTGCATCCGGGGACGTGCTAGCGTTTGTCATTCTGGACTGATGTTGGCATGTATCCCTGTTGTCTATGGACGACAGTATCCATTTATCACCAGGTGTACTGTATGGTCGTCTTCCGCCTTCTTACAATAAAAAAAAAAACTTCGATGATATTTCTGTTTGTACTATGTTTTTATTTTTTATATCATATAAAGAAATATATGTGGCTTCTAAACTTTTTCATGTGGATAGCTTTTCGTCCTTACCGCTTGAAAGTAATTTTATCAAATTTATACTCGACCGCTGAGATTCTACGTAAGTACGAATTGTGAAAAAATGACACTAGCTCGGCGGTGAGGGAAAACATCGTAAGAAAACCGCCATGCTCCAGAAAATAGAATAGAAATAGAATAATAGAAAACAAAAATCTGGAGTATGTGATCCACCAATCCACACTGGGCACGCGTGGTGGATTATGCCCCCCCCCCCCTCGTGATTTACCAAGCGGAGACATGTGCCCTGAAGTGGTACATTATAGACTGATTACAAGTATTAGTACAAGTGGTTTGCAATAAAGACTTAGACTTTAGCCACCTTAGACTTAAATTTGCAATAAAAAAAAAACCGACTGCAGCGGCAGTTGGTAGTGACGTTTCGTTATTTTTCGTACGTTTTAGAAAGTAATTTTTACTCAATAGTTAGTTATTGACCTTTACAAGCCCTGTTCAACGACATAATATATAGTTTAATATTGTAATTGGTGTCAGAACGCGTAAAATCAAATGTTTTCGTTTACCTTTTATTTGTACTCTACGATTCGTCTTGGGTTACACCAGCCGTGGTCATCTCGTGACCAATAAAAAGTAAACAAAAACCTTTAATTTTACACGTTCAGACCCTTTTTACAAAGTAAATTGTGTACAGAACGTGAAAGTTTAAAAAGTGACATATACCAGTGAGGTCCAAAAGTTTCTGCCCTGATATATTTTTAGATGGTCAAAAAAACAAATTATACGTCATTGTAATTACCATTTATCCTGTACTAATTCGTGTACAATTTTTGGAGTTCAACCCTCAACCACGTGGTCGTGGCGGAATTACTGTGGCTGTCACAATAAAGGCCAGTTAGGTGAAAGTTGAAGTTGAAGTTCAACCCTCGTTAGTTTCGATCTTTCGGCTCTTCGGACAACAGGAAGGGGTAAAATCTTTAAAATGTTTAAATGGGAATATTGTTCCGTGATTACAAAGGAAGGTGTTAGCCTGATCGATATCAAACAAAGGTTAGATAATGTGTACGGGGATCTTTCTTCATCATTTTCCATTGTCAAAGATTGTTTAAGTAATTTCGTTTAAGACGAGAGTCCATCGAGGACGAATCTAGCTCCGGTCGACCACTCGTCATCGTCGAGTGAGGCGCTCACTCCAAACAATATCAAATTAGTGGAAGAAGTACTGAGCGACCGACGGTTAAAGACAAAAGAAAGGGCTTCTTTCAAAAACTACAGTCCTTCGGATTCTTCACGAACATCTTTATATGAATAAAGTTACTGAGAGGTGCCAAAACTTCTGTCAAGTGTGCAGCGAAGTGAATGAGTAGCGCGCTCTAAGGAACTTTTGGAGGCCATTCAGAGAAAAGGAAATTAGTTTTTGGAGTCAATTGTTACTGAGAATGAAACCATGGTTCTTTACTATTATTTCCTTTCCAAAAAGGAGTCGATGGAATCGAAAGGCAAATGTGACTCAGTTCACCAAACAGATTATGGCTTCGATATTCTAGGATTGTCAAGGAATATTGCTTATAGATATAAAATAACGCATTACTACGGTGATTAGAAGGTATTATGATAACCTAATAGAGCAATTACCGGGAGCAATCAAGCAGAAACCTTGTAGAAAACTAAGCAAAGGTGTGCAGCTTCTCCATGACAATGCATCCGTCCACGGCGCCGCAGTTGCGAAAGCTGCTGTTTGAAAGTGTGATTTCACGGAAATTCACTACCCACCCTATAGTACTGACTTGGCTCCCAGTTATTACGATTTGTTTTCAGAACTCAAGGCGGACTTATGGGGTAGAAGATATTCCACTGACGCTGCGGTTTTCGCCCATTTTGAAGACAAAACTTCTCACCATTTTTATACTGAGATAGACAATTAAACGATCCGAAAAATGTGTTCAAATAGACGGAGACTATATTGAAAAATAAGAATAATTTCATAAACTTGAGTGTCCTTTTTCTTTGTCAGGACGGAAACTTTTGGACCTTCCCTCGTATGTATATTAATATACCTACATACAAAATGGTTTGCATGTATAGACGACAATTTTTTTGGGACATTTTGCAAAGTTTATACAGTCATAATTTTACAACTACCAAATCGAATTCGCTCATCTTTGAATTTAACCGGGATATACAACAAAACAATTTTTCCTCAAATAAGGTCTTCGAAAAACTGTTTTTATAGGTATAATGAAAGAAAAATGTATTTTTTAAATACGTATTTTTCAAAATACACACCTTCATTATGTTCTATTTACCTATATTATATTATCTATATGGATACACTCGTATAATTCATTACAGTGAAATCAACGAGACATGAGCTTTGCATCTGCGTGAGTGGGTGCCGAATTGTTCAATCCGATTGTTGCAACGAGACATGAGCTTTGTATCTGTACGAGTGGGCGCGAATTGTCAGTGTGCACTCCCACAAACGCAAAGCTCATATCTCGTTGATTTCTCTGTATTATTATTAATGTAGGTATGTATTTGTATACATATTTGAATGTATATATGCTGTAGATTAGTGTACCTGTATTGTTATCTATTTGTTTCCTAATCATATCGTAATACAAACATTATATATTAATACTGATTCTCTATTTGCCCACATGTTTACTGGTAGATAATGGCATATTAAGGCACAAGTACGCCTTTTTGAACACGTTGTCTGTATAATACTCTTTCTCTAAAATGTCGAAGAACACTTAAAAAATACAAGTAACATTTGTCGGTAGGCAAAGGTAAAAAGACTTAAGTACAAAAATGAGAGAAATGGTGCAAAGATAGCGAGGCCCAAATGTCGGTGTCAGAAACCGACGGATCTTATCTTAATTTTAGAGTGGTGTGTCGTTTGGACCCCATCCAACATCTGATACATGCGACCTACACGATGGGCGAATGTTACCCTACAGATGTGTCTTTGTAACATCACTGTGACAATTTTTTTTTAAAAATCCTGAAAAGAATGCGAATGCTTTGCTTTATTTTAATATTGGAAGAGTAACTTATATATTCTGACATAATAACAGATAACTTCTGTGAATTGAGAAAAATTCTTCAAAATATTATTGAAATTTCAATATATTAAAATTAGTATCTATGTACTAAAATTGATATGTGAAATGGAAATAAAAATATCTTGAACTATTTCAGTTATAGAGCTTAGAAGTCACGAGTTAGAAAAGGACCGCACTACTGTGTTATTGACATCACTAATACAGTACTTGTCCTTACAAGCAAGCTTAGTTACAGAGGCGGCAATAGTTCCCCACCTCCGATACTAGTATATACAGTATTATACACCTATAGTATATACAATTATACAATACAATAATATACAGTAAAAGGTAGGAAAAACAAATTATACATAAAGTAAAGATACACCATATTCTTATTTGAGATCTCAATGCTGAAAATGGTCTCCAACTCAGCATTAGCTGCGTTCGTGTTTCGGTAGTTGGTGAGATATGCTAGAGCTCATTCCTATCTAATTCTATCCCATCCCTTCCCATTTTATGAACTGATAAATTTGTTCAGTCACAAATGATAATTTTCTTACAGTTGTTGACCTACATGATTTATGTCAGGTTTTCTGGTAAATGGTATTCATTAGATGACTCAAAGGACATAACTGTTAACAGTTGTAATGCATGTATGACTGTTTTATATTCATGAAAGTCTCCAGCAAAGAGATTGGAGTAAATTTAAAGTAAGAACACACATGTTTAGACATTTCATTTTACACTGTATACAATTTCATATAGTATTTTTTCATTTATGTATATTTTAAAAGTACTTACGTAGATTTAAAATTTAAAACCTCGTGTCTCTGTGTATAGAAATTACTTGAAAATTATGAACTAAATGATGTTTCTGGTTTATATTTGAAGCTACATATTTTTGTCAGTTGTTTATTAATATTAAAAAAAAATCTCCTGCTTGTTATTAACGTGCTTGTTTCAAGAGGATACAAAAAAAGACTCAGGGTAAACTTCCTGTTTACGTGCGTTTCCAAAAATGTATTCTATTTCCGTGATATTTTTCTAAAACCATTTTTTTAAGAATTTGATGCTTTGTTCCGTTGGAGGCAGCCCTAGAGTCCACCCGCTTATTTGTTTTGTAGAACATCTTATTTATGTAAGTGTGTAACCTTCAAACGTATATTAAATAGCACAAGGGCCTCATCCGTCCTTGCCATTGTCATACATTTGCGCTCCCGTGTACGTGAGTATTTTAAATTTATTTATATAACTTTTTTTTTTTTATATAGCCCACTAGGGCGGACGAGCAAGCGGTCCCACGTGATGGTAAATGTTACCGCCGCCCATGGACACCTGCAACACCAGGGGGTATGCGGGCGCGCCGCCGACCTTGCAAAATCCTATTCACAGCTCTCTTGAAGAACCCCATATCGTAGCTTAATAAAAAGACCTCTTCTTATTGAACAATTCTTCAGAGTATTCCCCATTGTACAGGCGGTAGAACACACAGAGAGACGCAACGTCTCTCCGACTACTCAGCTGCTGAGGGATTCTAAACCGCCCGTGAGAGTGGGATCGTCGACAATACGAACAGTACGTCGATTAAGATGATTATTGCTTTGTTGATTAAGATTTTTTGTATCAAGGCCAAAACTGGAGTGTTTGTTATGTAATAAATACTTCATTTTCATATTTGGTGCAATATAATTAAGTAAATATTAATATTTGAAACAGCACGGCGTAAGGTACTTTTTTTTTCTACCCGTTTCTAAATCGAATTCGGAAATGGGGATATATAGATGTTAATTCAAATTTTTAGTTGTTTTAATTTCGTCTGCCACCTTTTTCTATAAAAAAAAATATAGAAAAAAGGCGGCAGACGAGCATACAGTCCACCTGATGGTAAGTGAATACTGTCGTCGATAGATGTTTGCATGTATCATCCGCGATACATGCCAACATCGGTCTAGAATGACAAACGTTAGCACGCCCCTCGATGCGCTGCCTACCATTTCAGATTAAGCAAAAGTAGGCAGATGGGATGGGAATGGGCTCTGGCTTATCTCATTCACTACCGAAACAAATACGTACATTGGGGAAATACGATAAAGTAGGAAATGCAGTACATTTCAAGGTAGTCTTCTGTGAGAGAGGGCTAACGTGGCCATTTAAGTGCGCCCAGCGGCTGTTGGATTGCAGCGTGCACTCTCCCCCTCATTAATAACAGAAGACTCTCTCACAGAAGACTACCTTGAAATGTACTGCATTTTCCACTTTATCTTATTTCCCTAATGTACGTACTTGTTTCGGTAGTGAGTGAGACATCCCAAAGCCCATTCCCATCCTATCCCTCCCCATTTCTTCAACCTTTTCTCTAAATCCATTCCTATATCTCCAAAGGTAGGCAGCGCATCCGGGGGCGTACCAACGTTTGTCATTTTGGACTAATGTTGGCATGTATCACGGATGTCTATGGGCTACAGTATCCACTTACCATCAGGTGGACTGTATGCTCGTCTGCCGCCTTCGTCCATAAAAAAAAATCTATGTACATATAAAGGAAAATAATAACATTATAAATATTGATGACAAGCAAAGTTACGGATAAAAGATAAAGTAAATCCTCCATTTTAATATTCCAACAATTTTATACACCGCATCTCGCCTTTTTACGTCGCACTAAAATTCGCAGACGTTTTCATTAAACCGCCGAAAAAAATGAAAAAAACTTTAAAACAAAATAAAATTGAAAGCAATCAGGGGTGTCCAACCGTAGACAGGGGTTGGGTGACAAATTAAAAAGTTTAAGCGGCAAAAATTTCAAGGTATGGGCGAACTACAATTAGTAGCCTTGTAATAAAGGCAAAAATGGAATGAAAGGTTAACATTGACTGTACAGGATTCTGCAAGGTCGGCAGCGTATCCGCAAGCCTCCGTGTGTTGCGACGGCGACGGTGACCACTTACCATCATGTGGCCCGCCCGCTCGTCTGCCATCTATTCTATATAAGAAAAGGTAATGAAACAGTTTGCGTTAACTTGTAGTCATTTATCCTTAGTCGTTAGGATTGTTCTACAGCATTTTTATACAAAATTGTCAAGTTTGTTGTCCGTTTGTCTACTTATCGTTTGGTAGGTTGAAATTATTTCTTTTCTTATTTAAATTCGGAAAAGTTTAGCACAAGGGATGTATTTTTCAAAGAATTAGGGTGTATTTTTGTATTTAAAATATAATAAAACATTTACAATCCTGATAATTACAATCTATTTTAGATTTTTTTTTGCGGCCTGAATCTTTTTTCTTAGACATTTGTTGATCTGGTATCCGTTATACCATTTGATAAAGCGTTATAAAGTTGGACGTTCTTCGTGCATAATTTTCTTTCAGTAATTAGTTCACGCGCACGGTAATATTAAATTATTGGATTTTGCCATTTTGTGTAGATATTTCGCAAATCATGATAAAGATAGATTCTGTATTCCTTGGAATGCAATTTTTCTTATTAGGATATAAGTATTATATGTTTTCCTTATGTTGTATATTATCTACTTCTGTGGGTGTCAGATAATCATAATATTATAATAATTGATAAATGGATAATGACAAACGCTAATGGTAATAATAAAAGCGAACTGATTCATTTATTCGAACCCATCAAGGGTTTTGGCGGAAAATTATTATGTGCGTGCGAAACCCGTTCACTATACGGACAAAACGAAAAAAAACGTCTATTATAAATTCGGCAAGATCTGTTTGAAGAACTCATTTATTGTAACCAGCTCTTTTATCGTCCACGGATGGACACGGCCTACTTATGCACATTGTCTTTTGCGTGAGGGTTGTATGGCTTTAAAATTTCTAGAGATGGTGTAGTTCTTTACGGCTTGTGATAGTTAGTGGCTTTGTTATCCCTTGGTCGCCTTTTATGACACCAACGGGAAGAGATGGGAAATAACGGAACAACCCATTTAATATAATATATTTCTGTTATGTACAGACTTATAATTATGAAATATCGAGGGATTATGAATGATATTTTTGAGGTGGAGAGTGCACGCTGCAATCCAACAGCCGCTGGACGCGCTCGACTGGCCACGTTACCCCTCTCTCACAGAAGACTACCTTGAAATGTACTACATTTCCCACTTTATCTTATTACTCTAATGTACGTACGTGTTTCAGTAGTGAGTGAGATGTGCCAGAGTCCATTCCCATCCTATCCCTCCCCATTTACCCAACCCTTTCTCCTAATCCATTCCTGTATCTCCAAAGGTTGGCAGCGCATCCGGAGGTTTGCCAACGTTTGTCATTTTGGACTAATATTGGCATGTATCGCGGATGTCTATGGGCGACGGTATCCACTTACCATCGGGTGGACTGTATGCTCGACTGCCGCCTTCGTCCATACAAATATATATATATATATATATTCAGATCGTAATCCTCGCGCGGATTAGTACTACCTACATACATTTTTTATCCATGAAAGTTATTATTGGACATGATTACTGACAAGCAAAATGGTCAGGAGCGATTGAATGTATTGAACGAATGGGTGAATGAACGAAAAGATAAATGGATAGAGACGTATTACGTCTTACGTGTTCTAAATATTATGTCTCTTACATTGCGCAACCGACCCGTAGATACCACGCTGTACATATTATTGTAGTATTTACTATAATTGGGCCGTTCTAATAGGTCGTATTTGACATTGACGAACCATATAATCCACCGATGTCAAATATTAATTGTCATAGACTCAACGATTCCAAGAAAACGACGCTTAAAATTGATCGGGTTATACCACCACACGGTACTAATATAACTAATATCAATTTTAAACGTCGTTTTCTTGGAATCGTTGAGTCTATGCCAATTAATATTTGACATCGGTGGATTATATGACGAACATATGTCAAATACGACCTATTAGAACGGCCCAATTATAACTATTGTACCTGTTATAAAATACTATTTAATAACAAGAGGGTTACTTAATACTTGCATGATCTTGCAGAAGTTACAGGACACACACGCACAAGCACACATTTCTTTCATACATTTTCCCACGCAACAAATATACAGAAGCAAACATATGGTATTTTTTTTATGTTTCGATATTTTCTATATTATGTTATTACTGTGAAATCTGTAATTTTCTATTCCACTGTTGTTTTACCTTAAATCAAATTTATACTTCAAATAAAACAATAGATTTCTGTATATGTAAATAAATAAACCCTCGCTTCGCTTCGGTTTATAAGTTTCACTTTTTTTTTTCAAACTTTACAGTAAAATATGTATAGTCTATATTAGACACGGATAATGTAGCTTCCTATTTGTGAAATAATTTTTGAAATCGGTTCAGTAGTTCCAGAGATTACCCCCAGCATACCCACAAACAAACAGACAATTTTACCTCTTTATTATATTAATATAGATATAGATAAAACATCAAGTGCAGAGAGAGCCTATCGTTCAAGCACTTTGTTTCCGTTTTAACTTCCTTCTAGGAGTTAAAACTTTGCAACTTCTTCCGGAACTACACAACTTATTGTCTCATATTATCAAAATTGTTTTTAAAAATACCAGAAGACACTTACGTGCGTGAATTTTTCATTATCTACTTAAAAGGTGTGCCAGGGAACACCTGCCGCAGTACGCAGGCTGGTGGAATTTTATTACAAAATATACTGGAAGCGAATAATATTATAATATATTTTTAATAGTGAAAGGATCAGAGAGACTTCGTTATACTGAGCTGATAGATATTAATAACGATAAAGATAACTTTATAACAAAGATAAAGTTATCCTAGAAAACTTTAAGGAAAGGACGGAGTTATAGATTTGTTTATTATCCGAGTACAACTCGCGATACGCCGATCTATAGGTACTAATATAATAACGAGAGAGTGCGAATTTTGTGAGTTTGTGTGGATATGGAGCGTAATCTCCGGAACCACTGGAAAAATTCTTTCACCATTTGAAAGGTACATTATTCCAGATGGACATAGGCTATATATTATGTATATATATTATGTGCAAAAAAAATGCCAGGCATGCAACGCATGCCGGGCACATGCTAATACTGTATAAAGCGATAAGTCGGCCTGGTTGTACTCTCTTCTGTAATCATACCATACCATCTACCTGTGTCTCTCTACTGCTGGATCCTCACACTGGATACCACTACACACGATCCTCGTTTTTTCATCCAACCACCACCGGCGAACTTCTTCAAGTCGTCCGTCCACCAGGCCGGAGGGAATCCCACAGTGCACTTCCTACGTGACCTCCATTCGAGGCCTCGTCTACCCTATCGGTTATTGGCAAAACATGAGCTGCCCATTGCCAGTTCAACATATTGATTCTATGTTATGTCGGCGACTTTACTTTTTACTATGTAATTACTTCTACGTCGTTTACTAGTTGTTATTAAATAGATCGCTTTGATATCAGTTCAACGAAAGTTAGGTTCATATTAAAGCACCAACTTTGTACCTGGAATCGATATTACTCATTCTACGACACTCTAGGGAGTATCGGAACTCTCCTGCTCTTCCACTTTCTATATATTCATTGCTCCCACTTGCCAATGTCCATTGAAAGTTCTTTGACTTATTATTTGTACGGATGAGTGGTCTGCAAAGTGACTTTTGATGTTAAAACTTGCACTTGGCTTCTCGACTGGAATGTTTGTGGAAAGTGATGTTTCATTATTCCACTTAAGTACTAATATATCTATAAATAGTAGAGTTGCAACGAATATTCGGTTACTATTCGGTATTCGGCCTATTCGGCCCTTTTTCGATATTCGGCAGAATACCAAATATTAAATTACTATTCGGCCGAATACCGAACACCTATAAGTTGTTTTGCAAGCGGGATATTTTATCATGGAAATAACTTTTGGCAAATTTAATAAAACCTGGTTTCTCGACTGTATCTATGGGCTCGTTGTCTATGGCGGATCGCGCCTATTAAATAATGATATCGTTTGGATTTTGGATCATTAATTTTTCTTACCTTATTTTTTTTTTTTTTTTATTATTTTTTATTTTTCAATAAATTCAAGTAGATTTAACTGCTTTGAAGACTTACTTACACTAGGAGTATCCTTCTTATCCTTAGTATTTTTTCCTTTCGGTAAAGTCAGCACTAACTGTTAATACTCTTCAGGGTGCTTATTTTTTATATGATTCGACATGCCCGAAGTCGACGCACTTTTTCCTGTTCCACCACGAAAAAAATGCGTTTGACACATTTTGCACTGAACAATTAATTATCAGTTTTCTCGAAATAAATCCATATAGAAGACTTCTTCGTACTAGCCATTTCGTTTTTATGACGCTTCACTTCGCAGTTAAGCAAATTTAAACGTAAATAATAACTGGTTATGTCGCGTAGGTACGTGACTTAAAATGAGCCTGTACAAACTTGCACTAAATAAAGCAACGCGATTGCGGCGGAATGAAGGGAGCTCGAGCCAATCAAAGGACAGTGTGAGCTGTGCCTCTCTGCGCCTAGACAAATTGGCCGAATAGTTTGGCCGAATATTCGGCTATTCGGCCGAGCACCCCACCGAATATTCGGTATTCGGCGGTAGGCCGAATGTACTATTCGTTGCAACACTAATAAATAGATAAATTTTTATGCGTTACAGTAAGCGAGAAAACTAAAATATTGAATAATCTACAGTTAAGTTCAGAATATGGATAGAGTTTATCGATTTGCGATATTATATGAGAAATATTTCT